>JAKGUB010000348.1:17058750-18342500 GCA_026261675.1 Hippocampus mohnikei
TTTGACCCTAATTGCAGGGCCTGATGCATGCCCAGCAAGCCTGCAAAATATGGGATGAAAATCTTCTGGATGTGTGATGCAAGGTTACCTTATGGAATAGAAGGAACTGTCTTTCACATTCAAAACCGAGCTCAAAACCCACCTATTCAGACTTGCATATTCAAGTTAAATCTATTCTTTTATTTATAATTTTATCTGTGGTTTTAGTGTTTGCTCTTGGTTGTAAAGTGTCCTTGAGTGCAGTGAAAGGCGCTTACAAATAACATTTATTATTATTATTATTATTATTATTATTATTATTATTATTATTATTAGTGTCTTGACAGGGAGACAGCCAAGACAGGAGGTTCAAATAAATTTAGAAGAGAATGTCACACAACAATTATGCAGTGGAATCAGACAGATAGGTGAATATACAGGACAATAGAGAAAGTAAGTTTTAGCACGATGCCTATGTAAAGTGTACTTTTCAAAATGTGATTTATTCGAGGGCAGAATTGAATAAAATGCTATGCAACCAGTTTACAGTTGTAAAACTACTGATTTAGCTCAACTCACTAGCTGTGTGCTCTGTTCTCAAAGCTGGTTGATAAAATGACAAATAAAAACATTGCAAATATTAAAGACACATGTTTGGACTCCTTCACTGCTAAAGTAATGACTTGAAGCAAATTATTATTACAGTTTTAAGTAATTTAGTCAATGGGTCAATTTTGACCCATGTGTGTAAACTTAATGTAATCATATAAAAACTACTTTTGTTCATAAAGTATGAAAGGAAGAATGGAAATAATGATCAGTGGTAATCAAAAACAAGGTATCTAAACAACATTTGGAATATCCAATGATCAAATAAATTGATTTCAAAAGATAGGACAAAAAAACCACTCAGCCAGCATGAAATAACATGGAAAATGAATGCGGGTCATTTTGGACCCATGTTGTGCGTTAGAAGGGGTGTGCATATGTTGCGCATCAAAGGGTTAAAAACCTGTTTCTTTCAGTGAGCACTTCTCCTTTGCCGAGGTAATACACCGAACTTAATCACATTTATTTGTGTTGATTAGACAGCATGATACTGGTGTGTATTAGGCTCCCCACAATAAAAGGTCAATCTGAATGTGGTCTTATCACTCAATGTGCCACAAAAAGGTAGTAAAGTTAGGCAGTAATCGCCTAGGGCCCCAAAAGGATAGTTGACATGAACCATATCAATGACAAAGCACAACACTAACAATGTGTCCCCGTTTGCACATACTTTGGAATTATGAAAAGGTCAACCTTGGTTTCATTGTACCATAATGCATTTTCCTCAGAGATTTCAATTGTGTTTCTGCAAAATTTTGAAACCAGGGTTGACCTTTTCAGCAATTATTTCAACAGGTACCTTTTGTGCAAATTGCTAGACAGTTATTGTGTTCTACATGTCAAGGTCTCTCTCCTCACCCCAGACGACTGCCCCACACAGTGTCTTGTAGTCTGCTCAAGGTTTCTTCTCAATAGGTACTTTTTCCTTGTCTCCATCACTCAAGAGCTCGCTCATGTGGCGTCAGTATAAATAAGTAACTGAAGAATGTGGCAATGGGCCTACTCCATGCGTAAACATGCCCTCAGACTTTGTTGTGATATCGACAAGTTTTTTACAAGTGTTTTAATGTCCACTGTGGATAGTGTATGTACACACAGACATACACATCTTATATTGGAGCGCTTATTAATAAATGGGCACTAGACTAAATTCCAGATGACCAGATTTCTGCTTTATTCAGTACAAAGTCATTTCAGAGTTTCCATTGTTTTCTTCAATTACCAGCTGTACAGAAGCCTGCCAATGATCAAATATATGTTGGAGTTATTACAACTATATTCCCATTGTGCAACCTTATGTTATATCCCTAGTCACTGTCTCAATAACTGCATACAAGCTATAGTGATATTTAAGATTAACCACAATAGATTTGGTTTTCACATTATGAAAGATACATTTTAAAACACTGTCAAATGAGTCATCCAGTCAATAATCTTCATGATCAGTATAAGCATCAATACACAGAAGTTAGATCTACTTAAATTAGTAAAGGCTCTTCTATTTTTTTTCTGGAGGTTTACAAGCATTTTACATATTAAATTACCGGTACACTGGAAATTATACAGACAGACACTTAGATGAAAACAGGGTCCTGGAAACAGTATTCAGTGGTGGGTTCTGCTTCAAACGGTGAGCTAGATGACAGCCAAAACACACCACTGACACTAAATATATATAGATATATTATGCATTATTATCATCTATTTATTAACAAAATATCAGGGAGTTTCTACTAAATGGAGCGGATCCGTTTTATGAATCTTCCCATCTGCATTTTAATAGCAAAACATGTCAGGGAAATTACCCAAAGCAATATGATGCAAATGTGCAGTGGTTGAAAAAAAATATTAATTTGACACTGTGCCATTGTTGCTGTAATGTGCAATAAAAAGCAAGATATAAAGGCAAAAAAAAAGGAAGAAAAAAACATAGGGCTTGGGACATTGCCGCTCGGCCAAACTTCCATCTTAATATACGTAGTCAAATACCACAAAATGCAAGAGTCATTGGCTACATGGTAGATTAATGTTTTAGAGTTCAATTTTCATAACATCCATCCATCTATTTTCTGATCCGCGACAATGGTTGCGGGGGGTGCTGGAGCCTATCCCAGCTGTCTTCGGGCAGTAGGCAGGGGACACCCTGAACCGGTTGCCAGCCAATCGCAGGGCACACAGAGACGAACTACCATCCGCACTCACACTCACACCTAGGGACAATTTAGAATGGTCAATCAGCCTGCTATGCACGTTTTTGGAATGTGGGAGGAAACCGGAGTACCCGGAGAAAACCCACGCAGGCCCGGATGAACATGCAAAAACTCCACACAGGGGAGGCCGGAGCTGGAATTGAACCCGGTACCTCTGCACTGTGAGGTTGACACGCTAACCACTGGACCATCACCCTTCATAACATGAATCTTTAAAAAGAAAACCACTCAAGGTAAAAATGATCAAGCTATTTCAAAAAGACGTGTGCAGCATTACGTTTCCTTCGGCATCTGCACCTCTAAAGTTCAGCTCAAAAAGTTAAGGCGTTACAAGTGACTTCCTTTGTACCTGTACTTCTTTTAGTATTTCGGATATGGCGCGTATTTTTTGGTTCATAACCCTGGTGAATTAAAGAGTAGTAAGGCGACTCAAGCTTCAGGGCCAGATTGTCTGGTGACAAACCGATAAAAAATAAGGAGTGTAATTTTGACGATACATCCCCAAACCAAAACTCCACTGGATGGTAAATGGGCTGTCGCTCATATAGCACTTTTCTACCTCGGGTACTCAAAGCGCTTTACACTGTTACCACGTTCACCTACTGATGACGCAGTATCAGGAGCAACTGGGGGTTCACTCTCTTGTTCAAGGACACTTCGACATGGTCGCAAATGCCAGGGTTCAAACCACCGACATCTAGGTTGGGAAACGACCGCTCTACCACTAAGCCATGCCGCCCCTACAGAGGCCAAATCCTTGTCACATTTGTATTGGTACCGAAACATGATGAGTTCATCTTGAACAAGAGTTGTTATCGAGTGGATACAAGTCAACTTACTTGGGTCAAGATGAGGAGTGACCACATTACAACATGTGTGCATACATACACTTACAATGTGACACAATCTAACATGGATCAGGAGGGTAAATGTGGGTGCACGCTGACTGCAGAGAAACATGTAATAATAGACTGCTTGAAAGACAGGAGGACACCCAGGCACCACTCCTTCTCTACTCAGTAAGAGCTGGCAGAGGCTGTGGCGATTCTTTTCCCAATGTACACCCTTCAAAGACAAAACAAACAGGAAATGATTGACATAAAAATAGGGTCCAAACGATTAGAAACATCACTGACATAATTAGAATTGGATTGTAACAAACTATCTGTATCAACCCGTTTCTTTTATTAGGACTAAAGCTTTTGTGTGTAGGAAACAGCTAAATATTCTTGGGATCATTTTTTTAAGGCAAAACCAGTACCAATACATGGGACATCAATCAAGCACCAGAGAGAGAGAGAGAGAGAGAGAGAGAGAGAGAGAGAGAGAGAGAGAGAGAGAGAGAGAGAGAGAGAGACTGTACAAAAATATTTGCTTGATCATCAGAGTCTGAAAAGTTTATTTTTAAAACCAGGTGCACCTACCCGTTAATTACATTAAAATGTGTGAATGGCTATTAAACATACAACTTCTTACCCGATTCCGAGGGCGAGGATGTGTGAAATGAGAAGAGACGGGATGAAAACTTTGAGGAATTCAGCAGAGAATACGCCGCCTTTCTTCATAACTCCACTTTTTCTCATACTAAGGGATACTGCGCGTCGGGGGTGCCTGAAGTGGAATTCCCTGAAATAATACAAAAACGATTAGCAACATACAACTTCAGATGAAAAAAATGTAAAAAGTAAAAGCCAACATAAAATGCAAAACAGGAGGGAGCCTCACTTAGGTGGAATGTTTTCTGGCCTGCTGGACCAATCAGCAACCCAGTCGATTTCTTTGTTCATGAGGATATCATCCTCTCTTTCTTTGTCTGTGCCTTCTTCTTCTGACTACAATTGTGAAGGGACAAGATAGTTAAGACTGAAAGATGACCATAACCATGAGGTACAGTGGACCCCATTAAATCAAACACTGCTGAGGTTGTATAGTTTTCAGTGTTTTGTTTTTTTCCCTTGGCTTAGTGTTTGTATGATCCCACCATAGGTTGGTACCAGTGATGGCAAAGATTTATGATGAAGTCCATAACACCAGAAATAGAATTTAGTGCATCATGAAAAAGTGGATCTGCTTTGGTTGCTATGGCCGAGTTAAAAAAAAAAAAGATAAAAGCTGACAAGAATATATAGAATGCAGTTAGCTGTGGTCAGTCTTTATTTCAGCTTCATCTTTCAAATATATGCAATGATCTCTCTTCGAAGTGGCCACTGCATCCGGCGGCACATATCTTCAAAGGTAAGGTCATATACATAAATACAGTACCGGTAATTGTTTTTACACGTTCAGCCTTCACAAATAAGGCCGTAGCATTATTCAAAACGTGGTTACTGCTCTTACAGTTTATTGTTTATTATTGACCTAGTAAGAAAAAGTGTTTTTGGCAAGAGGTGGGGTACACTCCAGATTCCAAAGTGAAATTGGGTTTTAGAAATACAAATCAATACATTGATTTGTTTTTTTTTACCTGACCATCTCTCAGACTTGACATGTCCACATCAAAAGTGATTTGACCCTCATTCTGGTTGGGACTCTGTGGCCTGTGAGGACTGAATTGACACAATTGTGGTTAATACGTATGTGTCTACACTCCTGACACCATGTAGCACATATGATAAAACCCCACCTATCACATGAAGAATTGCTTGAGCTGGATTCGTGCTGAGCATCCAGAAGGATCCTCTCCATGTCACCATTGTGAATAGAGGAGGATGATGGCACATGTTCTAGTCCTCCGATTAAGGTATCATCCATCTCAGGCACCACTTCTAAGGTTTGACTCGTGCCGGTGTTTGCATTTATTTGGTCTGCGGCAGCTGATATTTGCAAGCTTGTGTGCACGCCCTGTGCTCCTGCATTTCCATTCAACTCTAACTCCACCCAAGAACCTTGGAAACAGGAAAAATTGAAAACAATTGTATTCCACTTATCCTGATCAACAGAAAATCTGACATAAGAACCATTAATGCTTTAAGCGTTGTATTCAAAATATTTGCACTGCATCATTGATGGCGTTCATCTTTGTGCCACTGCCCTACAAACAAGGAGAGTTTTTTTCTAGCCAGGAGGGCGTTATGTAATCCGTTATAGCCAGGCTGGCTGTACACAGAATGCAAACTAATTGCACGAAACACCTCTTTCATCCGTTCATATTATTCTTCGAGATAGAATTGACTGACTGTAAACGTCTGAACGACATGTCCGCGCATGGTAAAATATGTGTTTATAGCAATGACAACAATGCAGGTCTCTGTTGCGTAACAGACAGGCTGCTCATCCATGTCGCTGGAGCAGATATGATGTTCGTATACTTACAATTATTTATTTGTTTATTTTGCGTGTGAACAAACCCCGGGGCAGTTATTCGTCTAAAATGTTTTTTTTTTTTGTTAGCAGTGATAATGCAATCATTAACGTCCCTTGACCACTGCCCTTTTTACGATTAAAGAGATACGTGGCTGCTATAACAACGGTAGCATTCTAAAGCCCCCAAAATATTGGTGACGGCAAGGAGAATCTTCAAATAAAAAGCAAGACAATTGTAATATTTTTCTCTAACTTGTTTTTGTTTTGGTTGGAGTCCGCCCAACATTGAGTGGGTATGTGATTGGCTACAATTCCCATCAGTTAAAGTCAGTCCGAAACCCCATTGGCTATCTCTCAGCGACGTCAATTTACATCACCCGCCGCCACTCCAAGAGGATGAGGAAACGCTTTTACCCAATATAACTTTAACCAAATTTGCCTTTGCACCATTACGGTAGAACGACGAACATCCGTTAAGGAAAATCGACATAGCTTCAGGTTATCATAAACATTAGATACGAACGATATTACGTACCGTGAAGTCCGGGCTCTTCGTTATTGTTTTGTTGAGCAGCAGCAGTGGACATGTTGACTTCTGTTTTAGCGAGTCAACATGACCAGGGCGTGTGCGCATGCGCGTAATATGTCCAGAGTCCAAACAAGATAGCGAAGGCCGTCTTTAACTAGGTAAAGGACGTGTGTGCCTGCATCCATCCTTGGGTATACGTGCAACTTTCATGATAAAATACGTTTACGTTTCACTGTATTGTGAGGTCAAGACCCAAACAAGTCTTGACAAAAGCACAAGGCTTTATGTGATCAGTGATCCATATAGTGTAGGCTTTCATCATCGATAGTGGACAAAGTACTAAGTAAACTAAACTTCGTCATTGATGCCTGCGAGACGTTAAACAATTCATTAAGATGTCGAGGTAAATGTCACTCACTTAGTAAAACGGTAATTAAAGCTTTTTTGTGTGTGATCTTACGCTCCAGACAAGTTACACTCATCAGTCGAATTATTTGAATGTCACATTTTGTTTCGAAATGTGCTGTGTCGATTCCATCTGGAAAATGCAGTCACAGAGCCACGATAGCCTGACTTCCAAAATTATTTGCTTTCTTCAAGAACTTCTTGAAAGAAATGAGACATACAATTTGAAAGAAATAAGACAATTTCAACATCGCAAAAATAACACAGACAGTTAAACAGTTAAACAATCAAAATCCATAAGCTTTTGATCAAGGCATTTTTTTTATTTTTATTTAGTACTGACAAACCGTTTTCTTAAAGGTACAATGTTTTGAACAATGAGCAGTGGTAAATTCCCCTGAGTGTCTTATGTTTGGCATGCTACATGAAATGCATCTGTCAGGTTACCGGTATCTAAAGTCTTAATGCTTTTAGAAAACACCAATTGGGAGCACGGGGGTGATTTTATATTTTCAAAATATCTAGTGCAGTAGCTTTGAACAGAATTCTATTTAATATCTGGCAGTTGATGTTTTTGGACAAGGGTGATGGCCAGACCTGGAATTCAAGGACAAGCCTTTGGTGAGCTTATCAAATTTATGGTATCCAAAGGTTGCCAAGAGAACCCACAAATCCTAAAAAGGCCAAGAATTGTTTTGTAAATGCCTCATTACTGAATAATATTATGCACAGCACCGAGGAAGTGACATCACTTCATTTTGTTGGCATCAAAATCATTGTAAAAATTGCTTGTAGGTTGAAGAGATGAGTTTATGAGAAAAAAAGTTACTGACAGAAAAAAAACCCTCAACCCGTTTGTTCCATAGGACTGGCAACTTGTGACAGAGCCATAGCAAAGGAGATGCAGGCTTTTAAGGTTTTAGGTAATTTCTTCGTTTATATAAAACAAGCATCTGCAAACCAAGTGCTTCACAAACTCCCCCCTTAAATAATAATACAGGTACATTTTTTTAAAAAAGCATACAGAACAGATACCCTTTCAAGAAATGAAGGCAAAAGTTACTTGACTGGCATTCAAGAGTAAATTGGGGAGAGAAAAAAAGGCCATTACCCCTTTCTGGACAGATACAATACTGCCTATGCATTCGCCAATGGAAGAATGATTTTTGAAAAGTCACAGCCAGCTAACCGCCAAAAATATTTTCTCCACATTGGAAGGAGCATGCTACTCCTCAAAATCACAGAACTTTCAAACAACTATCTGCCCAGATGACTGCACTCTGTTATGCAGTCCATTTACAATCAAACCAGCCATCAGACAGACGGCTAAATTTTAAACGTCAGTGATCGGACTCTTAACTATTGCCTCAATTTATACAAAAATAAATCAGCTATAGTGACTATTTTCTCTTTCGAGGTACAGTATAAAACATTATAAAAAAATGAAACTTAATTCAAGGGGTAAAGTCATCTGCAACAAAACAGATTTGTGGAAGTTGGCAGCAGCATCAAACTTTGACATCACAAAACACTTGGGCTACCTTACATCCAGGATACCAGCCTCCAAGCCTGTTATTGGTGGTCCATTCTCACTGCCAAGGAGGACTGAGCAGGGCTTTTACGAAAGGATTATGATTTAGAGGTATAAAGTACATCTTACTTTGCTTTCCATCACCTGCCTGTATGTGACTACTATTCCTGTGTCTGTCCAAATTCAACCATCAGTCAGGCCCTCTTACATAGTGCTTTATGAAAGCAATGTATTTACAAAATATAATCATGTATAGTATGCACCCCCGCTACACAAAAACTACATGAAAGTATGTTTCAGATGACCACTGTGCTACACAAGTGAAACTTGACATCCTTATTGTTAACAAATTCAATGTAAACGATGGGCAATGGCAGGGTAAACATTTAAGATGATATAAACTGGTATGCAGCAGGAAAAAAAAGTGGCAGGAACAATTGTGGAACTGCTTTGAAGAATAAACTTAGGAAAAATCCTAGACTGGCCCTTTAACAATGTACACAATTAATCATGAAGGAGTTGTTGTGAATTTGGCAAGTTGACTAACATGTTGATTGCAAATAAGGAGTGTCAATCACTTAGCTCAGCAGTATTTCATATCAGTGCAAAATAGTCTCCAATTAGACATTTTCCTGCTAAAATGAATAAAATGTAGGAACCAAGAACGCATTGACAATTAGTCATAGCACTAATGCACAAATGAAAAATAGGTTTGTTTGTTCACATATTTTCCCTTTGGTCTGGGATGTGGTGGAGTCGCAACCAGCAGGTGGATGAACAGGTGCCTCTACTGGAGGGAAAGTACATAAACCCCTGAATCCCAAAGTCTGTACAGTAATTAGCTCAACGACGCCTGCATGTTCATTACACATAAAACGTGTTCCCAAGGTCTGAGGCAGACTTGAACATTTGGACAAATGTGTCTGCAAAATGGAGCAGAAATGGCCCACCAAATGCTAGTTTAGTTTGTCCTGGAATATATAGAGATTATTGGTGGTGGCCACAGCAATAACGTTGTCCAGGGGATGCCAGGCAGTGTGGAGGATCTTCTTGTTAAAGTCCAAACTGTCGACACTGATCTCGTCCTTCTTGCGCTTCCCACCCGAGCTTACTTTGCGGGGTTTCAGGACAGACTGGGGTTTGCTGTTCTCCCTTGATGCCTCTAGGGTCACATCCCGCCTGTAGCCTCGGTCAAACATCCTGAAGAAGTTATTGTAGGAGCCTGTCATGACCACACTGCAGACAGGGCAGAGTGTGATAATGAGACAGAGTGAGCTGCATAGTAAACAAAACTAACAAATTGACACTAAAATAAATGTTAAGGTGGAAGAGAATGTTCCTTCTTGCCACTTACAAAAAAACAAACAAACAAAACATGAGCAACTTTTGTGGATTTTAACATCTGGTTGTGGATTTTAACATCTGGGAAACAGAATAAAGAAGCCAGAATGAAAATCAATAGAGTGAATGTAGGTTCCAACCTGTCGTTCCCATTCCAACAGCATTCAAATTTGTCAAAGATGCAATCGTTCTCGTAGAGTGAACACAACTTGCTCCTGAGATACTCATGCACCTGATGAAGGACAACCATGTTTGAGGATCTACAAACAGACGCACTGTATATGAATGGCCAGCATAACGTACCTGGTAAGTCTCCACTGGACGACTCTCCATGTTGAGGTCCCAGATTTTGATGGACAGGTAATCACGTGTCATCATGTAACGTCCACTGTGGCTGAAGTTCACATCAGAGATGGATGACGTTATTTCTGAGAAGAAGGAACGATTGTTTGGATCCTCTGGCTCTTCAAAAACTGTGAACAAAACAACATCCTGTGTACTGTAAGATTGATAGGCACCATGTGGAGAAGACTGGAAACGAAATTCTGATTCTTAGTTGGGTTGAGTCCCAATAAGGGCGACTTCTGCTCACATTTGGCGTGGTTGTCACACAGTGCCGACATTCTCATGTCGCACAAGCGGATGGCTCCTTTACTGCTACTGTACACAAACGTATTGCATTGGTTAGGATGGAACTCTGATGATGTGATCACTTCGGTCAATTCCTCCATGTTCGCTGGCTTAATGTCAACAATATCTGAGGGGGGGAAAGTTCAGGTCCAACAGGAAGAGGAAACTTACCAACTTTAAATTACACTGGGAAAAATCACTGGGCATCAGAAAAAAATAATGACCGCAGGGCTGAAATTAATGATCATTTTGATATGTGATTATTCTTTCAACTATTTTGTTGATTAAATGATGATTCTGAGTTTTTAAAAACATGGTTTCATTTCCTTTCCTTTATTCAAAAACATGACAATTCTCAAATTGATTAATTATGATTCGGGTACTGGTTTGGTCTGTAACATATTCAAAGCAATTAAAATTTTGATTCAACACCAAGATAATCAGTCCGCTTACATGGAGGACAACAGAAAATGGATAAAATTAACCTTTGAGAAGCTAAAATTGTGAGCATTTCTGACAATTTTAAATTACAAAAAAGTTATCCCAACAATTCATTGATTACCAAAAATAATGATTAATTTGAAAAGTGATTGTCGGTTAATCGAGACAACCAATTGAGAGAGTGTATTTTTTTCCACATTACAATTGCATTATTGATTTCACTGAGAACATGGATTTTTGTTCAGCAACCCACTCGTGAGGACTAAATTGCAGTCTGTGCTCTTTGCCTCTCAGAAGCAGAATGCATACATTCTGCAATACATCTTGCAACCCAAAGACAGACATTAACAGAGCAATGCTAGACTACATCTGCCCTTTACAGTCTCTCTAACAACCGCGCTTTCCCACAGTGGAAAGGATGTGCTCAATTACCAGCCTGGAAAAGATAAACAGTTTCCAATACCGATGTCTGTGAGGAGCTAAAAGAGAAAGGATACTAAAGCTACGATCAGTGATCTCCAAGTGCCACAGATTGATGCGAAGATCATCTGAGGATAAGTACGTTTCACAATCACTGTTGACTGAGATGGAATTGATGTGGTAGGTGTGAGCGTTTGCAAAGACTCGACGGGGCTGGCCTCCACCATCAGGTCCATGGGCCTGAATATGGGTACCTAGGGGACAAGACCATGCAGTGAGTTCACCACAGTCTTTTTTTCAGACTAGATGATAAAATGTTAAATTGCAATGGCTTGCAAACAAAAAAAGAAAACACCCACGATACCCACCCGTAGTGTTGTGACTGTATTTGGATCTCTGTATCGACCGTCATCTTCTTTTAAATTGTAACCTTCCGGACGCTTGTCTCGCTCACTAATTTTCCACAGCTTTATGGTTTTATCTAAAAAAAAAGGTCAACAGATTACTCAAAATCCATAATTATTACAAATCTGTGGCTGATGACTACATCAGGTGGGTGCCTAGACAAATACAACTCTCAAGTTAAAAACCCTCGACTTATCATTTACAGCGCTATGCATCGGTACAAACTTTTTACTGATGTGTTACCTGAAACGTTTTGTCAAAGCAAGTCAACCACTACAGTCAGAGCCAGCAAGTGTTTTTTCTCTCTCTTTTTTCTAGACATTTATTTCTGCTTTTGTGTACAGACGCTCCCCAGGTTACGAACGAGTTACGTTCCGGACGATTGTTCATAAGGTGAATTCGTTCGTAAGTTGCTTCAGTGCTATATTTTGTCTGGAATGTATGTTTAAGGCTTATATTGACATCCATATAACGGGAGAGAGCTTTTCGTCACATTCTTCAGGGCTCGAGGTTAGCTGCCGGTAAACTAGCAGCGGCTTGTTCGGCACTCGGAAAAAGCGCGCAATACAAAATCGAACTTTTTTTCGACAGACCCGCGAAAATGTTCGTATGTACCGTTTGTTTGTAACTCGGATGTTCGTAACTCGGGGAGTGTCTGTACTGCATGTATATGTTTAGAAATTTTAAAAAATTATGTCCTATTTGGCCAAAATTCTGGAAAAGAAGCTGCATAGCACTCTCTGGAGTAGACAAGTCAACTTGCCATTTGTGGATAAAAGGAAGTGAGCAGCATTCTTCTGGGGCAGCCATCGGATCTTGTTGATCTTCTCCTCAATTTCAAGGCTCTTCAGGTAGTCAAATTCAGGTTCATGGCTCTGAAAAGTGCTGTAAACATTGTATTCTCCACGGCACTGAGGTTGATTCTTACTCTTAAAAAAACAACAACAAAGCAAAGGTCATGTCAGGTACGACAATGCAAAACTGCAAATGTGGGACATGTAGATTCAAACAAATAATGACGTGCCTACATAAAAAATACCTCTGGCTCCTGTTGAAAGATGACGACACGGCCTCCTTTATCACCAGTGGCAAGCAACTCCCCAGAGTGGTTGAACTCAACAGTGGATATGATATCAGCTGTCAACACAGGAATGTCACAATAATGTTCTTAGAACATTACATCTCTATACATGGTAACATGCAACCATAGTGTGAAAACCTCGGTGGCCATGACCACATGAAGTTGACTTATTTTGTCCCTAATGAGCAGCAAGGAAAATGTCAGTCAGGGTAAAAACACAACAGGCCAGCAACACGAGCCTGTACATATGCACGTATACACACACAGTACACAATCCCTGGGGCTGAAGTCTTGTATTTATGCGATTGATCTACTGTATCTCTCCATCATTCATCCATCCAGTAACATTAAGCAGAGCTGGGAGAACTCACAATTGGCAACTAGAAGAGCATTTACAGCTAATCACACCAAAGAGAACAACAACCAATCCCTGTTTACTGCCTGGCACTATTGTGAACACTATTCTTAACACAAGCTCTTAAACACTGTGGCCCAAACAAAGTGCCTGATACAGCTCTTCTCTGTACAAGCTCATAAAAACACTAACAACGCTGAAGGAATAGAAAGCAATTGTTTTTGTGGTTCAGTCAGGTTCCACATTATTCTGTTACTGGAAATGTAGATGGTTGATGAACAAGTGATGCGTTTGGATGACACTTAAAATGTTTTTGTTGATGGGGGGGGTATTATAAGATAAGAAAACTGCTTGGAATTGAAGCGGATTTACATGGGACAGGAGATGAGAGCCAAACTCTTTTCGTCAATGGAGGCTACAGCTTCTTGTTTGCTTTCAAACTTAGCTTGTAGCAGACGTGTGCACATTTTCAGCATGATGTCAATGATCCACTGGTGAAAGGACAATTTGATTCTCTCCTCTTTCATCTATAACTGCTTCAAACAACAAAGTGTATGCAGAAAAGTGGTTAAGATTGCATGACTGTCTGTATCTTATGTGTTGTGTTGTATTATTTTGTCATTTTACGTTAACTGTTCTGTTGATGGCGGCGCGGGCACCCGCAGCGGCTCCTCTCTCTCCTGTGGTTGAGAGGAAAGAAATGTCATCTTTGCTGTATGTTGCACATAGAGCACATTTGACAATAAAGTTGACTTGAACTTGAACCTTTATTTGTCTAACAATGAAGTATTTGCTGTGGATTAAGCTTTACATGATCTGGATTATAGAGCCGTTCACCGGTTAACGAGTTAAAAAATAAGAATTCAGATCACCAATTCAATCAGAACATGGAGCAATCTATCCGGTCTATAAAAGCAACTTGTTTATTTCCTGTACAGTCGACCCCTGCCTTTATGGCCATTTTCAGAACAGGCTGGCAGGATTCTCATGTGGCCCTTGGGGACTAACTGTTACCCACGGGAACCACATTGGTGACTCCTTATCTATACGCTCTTTTTAAGGGGAATGTAAAATTAGTTTGAAATTATAAACTTTTGGGGATCACATTTTTCTGCGTATTTACGGTTTAAACTAAATATACACAGTTCACAGGAAATCTTGTGAACATTGCATAGCCAAAGCCTTAAAATAATTATCAAACTGATTTCTAGAGCAAACATTTTTTATGATCTTGAATTCTGATGTAATAAGCAACTCCAAATAAATGTTCTGTCAGGCCAAGTTTTACATTAATTCACTGATCTGTATATGTTGTGTATTTACGCTCAGATGGCAAGAAGTGCAAATCCACAGTTTAAGCAAGGTATTATAGTCTTTTTATACAGAAACGCTGAGTGCAGAAAAACAAAGTGAGTGGGAAAGCGCAGTGCAAACTACAGTACACATGGGATACTGAATGCAAGTTCAATTCAGGACAGGATGCAGCGCTGTCCTCTTTTCCCAATAATTCACACAGCTGAAGTAGTCTATTATGGGAGGAAAAAATGGAAGACAACATCCCAAAGTCACAAGAGAATCACAAGAAATAGCTCTGGGAGTCAACAGCTGTCAGGCAACGCACACACATTTCACAGCATGATGGCGTCCAGTAGATATCAAAAGTATTTTTAGCTGCAGGTTGACAGATCAAGATTCCGCAAGAGATGTGGACAACACTGCAATACATGTTTTAGGTATGCATTTGCACCTACTGTAGATTAAATGTATCAAACAGACTTACTGTAAACACTGTATATTTACTTCAGCAATAACTGCCTCACAGCAATGTATGACAGTTTGTGAAATAAGGCCCAAGTGAATGTGAATCATCGTGCTTTGTGATTGTAATAGAAGATAATGCTCAACGTCTCACAGTCTGAAATGAGTTAATCTTGTACTTTGTGCATTCACAGATTTGTGTATTCACTGAGAATAACTGACAAAGAAAATGGAATAAGGCATTTGCCTTAAAAAAACACTCATCAAATTGCAGTTAGACTTGATGGACATGTCGGGTGAAACGTCCACATTCAACAGGACTGTCATACATGAATGCAGCCTACCCGATTAAAGCTAGCTTCTGCATGCCATGAATACCGCCAAAACAGTATACTGCACGTTTACATCTATTACTTGGATTCGGCATATTTATATCCAAGTTGGACGCACCAAGTGCCAGTAAGAACAAAGTTATCGAAAGCCATCTTGACATTTACTGTATTTGATATCCTTCAGTCCTTTGTCCTCACTTGTAGGACGATTCAGCATACTGGTAGGGCACACTAGCGGAATGCATGTATCTTCAGGCAATGTTTTACCACTACTAGTAGCATTGGTACGCAATTAAACCTTCTGAGTAAACTATTTTAATGCACTAGTGATACTATTAGTTAATAAACTATTTTACTGCACTAATGATACTACTAGACCAAAAAAGTGAGGTATGTTTCACGCACCAGCAGCATTTTGTACCCTATTTGTAACATGTAGCTGTGCTGCTGGTGTGCAGAAATGTCATTTCATTTCACGTTACTACTAGACAACTTTACCGGTGTGCTTTATTGTCTTAGTAGTACGGACAAATGGAGTACCAGTGCATCAAGCTTAAACTGGATATCATAGCTATCGAATAAATGCTTAAACGGCTTTCTATACAGGCACCGAGTGTCAATGAAAACATAATCAAATTGACTTACCATCCGCGACATCGTCATCTATTGCTCCTTTGACTTGGGAAAAGCACCATTGCACCTCGTCGATCTCATCACCGACCCCTGCAGGAGGCATAAATCCATTTTGCAGAAACCACATCAAATCAAGAGCAACTTTGTTCAGAGTAACAAGTGAGGAACCCACACTATGCATACTAGCATCTGCCTAGCATGCTAGCTAACTCCTACTTGTTCAACACCATCGGACGAGATGAATTTGCGTTTTATTCGTGACTCACTCACTGACCAATGACGGCAGCATCGCAGTGTCGTTTAAGTTTTACCTGCCATGATGGTGGTCCAGGGAAAGGGGCGGGGGGGTCTTTGAAGCGGGATCAGGCCCTGGACTGTGAGCACTGTTGTTGCTGACCCTGCTGTTTCTGACTGCCGATGAGATGTGGAGGAATGAAGCTTCGAGCGCTGCCAATGATTTTAAGACAAGCATACACAATCTTGGCTCAACTGTTACAAAAAGGAAAATATTCATCCGATAAGGAATGCTAACAACGTACAGTCTTGCTAGGCACGGGGGTTAAGACTTTGCACTCTACTTTTAAGAATTCCCTCGTCCCTGCCTCTCCCCGCATCACACTTTCAAAATGGCCAACGCGGGTGGCGTTGAGAAATAGAGCCAGTCTCATGCCGGGAGAGCGGCGAGGGTGAGCCAAGAAAATGATACATATTTTAGTTCTGAATCGTTTATCTGCGCCAATGAGCTTAATACGCAACCAGAAATTACACCTGTTTGAATCATAGGATAATTTTGTTTTACTCAAAAGTGGCGATGACTTTGCGTTGGAAATAACCGGAAACACCAAACCCCGCCCGTCTGTAGTGGTACTACGAACAAAATCAAACGCAACAACGCACAGAGTTTTGTCAAGGAAAAAAACAGTTTTACATTCGAGCTTTTAATACAGTTTACCTTACATTTTCACTTTAAAACAGGACCGTTCATATCATACAACAGTTCACTGATATGCATTTTCTGTTATCCCATTACATTTAAGCCTTCGATCAATGAACACCCTATCCTCTATCAACAAATTAAAAAACAAGGCATGTCACAGGTACATGGACATTATTGTATAGGCGTCAGGGTCCTTTTATTGTAGGTGTAAAGAAGGCCCTGGACATATATCTGCCATATAATTTCTTGGCCTGGTTAGTGTCTTGAGAGGAGTATCCAAGCAGTAAAAACAGCGAGCAAATACAGTCCGAATTCAGACATCCTTACATTTTGTCTGTCCCGCTTGCTAAATATCATATTTCAACCTCCGCAAAATGTCTATTTAATCGCTTGGAACCAGTTACTAATAGTGTATTCCATATGTAAAAGCCATTTGTTTGTATGTTCTGGACGGCACATTTCGTACTGTGACATCATTTGCTGTGATCAATTTTGCATTGCATCAAAATGACCAGTTCCAGAATGCACACACCAATGAATTAGAAGCAAACTTTGATGCAATTCAAATTGTTGATTGTAATTGTTCCTCTTTTTACCTGCAACAGCAAGTTGGGTAAGTGCATTCTTACAAAACTATGACATTTTTTGTGATAGGTATGGACTAGGGTAGATCGTGTGAAACAGGAAAAAACGTTTACATTTAAAGTGTTACTGAGGTGTGGATTTCGAGTCCAAAATTAAACATCTTCAATTTGAGTAGAGCGCTCCACGTCCAAGTGCAGATGGAATTTTTTTTTTGTCGTTTTACTTTCCCACCATGTAGTAAGTGGTCCAACGGGCGAGAAGCAAGGAACCGAAAAGCACAGTGTAGCTGAAGAGGACAAATTTGAGGATTTCCCTGAATGTCCGTAGGAAGCGGATAAACAAAGGCTCGGAATCCAGATGCACCTCCTGTGTCTTGTGCCTGGGAGCAGCAAGAGTCAGGTGTCCCAGGTTCCCACCTCGTCCCATTCTGCAAACACACACTTGTCACGACACGAAATAATGAAGCAAATAAATAATGTATAGCATTTAAATTCAAGCAATTGTATTAGAGGACACACTCTCATGTTGACTACTGTTTAATAATTAATCTGCAGATTGCACTAAAAGGTTTCAGTATTGATCTTAATTTCACGAACAATGACTCTTCAGTCATTACTTTAGCTCTCATAAATCTATGCTCTTCAAAATTCACTCAGAAAAGGCCATAACTAAAAATAAGCACAATAATATGAAAACATTAAATTTACATTTAAAAAAAAGGACCAGCGAAATGTAAAACTGATAGAAGTTACAGTCAAACCATCAATTGTCCAAGAGGAAGCCTTTCAAGACTTTAATTAGAAAAATGCTGTAAGTACTACTTCCGAAATTCAGAGAGACTTATAAAATAATGTGCTGTTTATGAAGCATCATAAAGCTATATGCTGTTAAATTCTATTCCGGTAAAAGGTAAACAAATGATATATTAATCAAAATGAAAGCATCCAAACATCCACAAGCAACAGTCGTCATTATCGTAGTTTAAAAATAAAACTCATACCTTAATGTTGTTGAAGGAGGGCCGGCGGTGTTCACAGGGCGGGCTGTTACTCTCCTCGCCGCGAAGTTGGCTGGTGCAACCTGCAGCCTTTCAACTCCCAGCTGAGGAGGAGCCAAAGACAAGAACCGATCACAAGGATTTTATTCCCCTGGGATTGATCCTAATGGTAGTTATGCCTCCTGTGCACCTGCTCCTCAGACCCACACTAGTATAATATAAAACCCATCAAGCAAACCTTACTCATAAATCTAATTAGAAAAAAAAACATGGATTTATCCATGAAGAGTACACCGAGTATGCCCTGTCAGCAGGGAGACCTGTTTATACAGTAAAGACAAGGAGATGCTATTGACTGAAGACCTAAAGCCTTGCTGCCGCACAGTTATTCTCTGCCGGAACATTGAGCAAATGGCTTCCTAATTCAATCAGTGTCCTGTGCTGTCAAATGATAGGATGCTGAGGCCTGAGCTCTCCAGACGGCGCAGGAGCATTATCGGCTGATCGGGAGGCCTGTTACTGCACTAATTGCTCCTTCCGAGGGCTGGGCCAGTGATGACAGCTTTACTCCCACCTCCCTCATCAAAATCCTCTGTTAAAAAAAAAAAAAATGCATTCACATCAGTAGTGGTGCAGACAATATTGATAATAGAGGGACCAGTTTAACTTCTTGATTTAGTTAATATATTTTATCTGGAAGGGAAGAAGCATACACACAAAGAAGAGGAACGATCAACAATAATTGTAAAAAAATAATAAATACATTTTTCCTCACAAATTACATTTTGACAAACACTTTATTAATACATACAATAGCTTCTTAATAGAGAAGTGACTTTCTCACAGTGTACAGTAACAATAAGCCAGTTTTTCCATTACCTCAGTACAATCCAGGAACAGAAAGAGCACAATCCGTTTCCCGAACATGGACATCAATGAGACACCTGCAGCATGTTGATACTAACATGAAGAGATGTCAATCAAAGCGTTGTTTGATGTGTGCAGGTGTGTCACAGTTGACTCAATGCATCTGAGCTTCGGGTGTGTCCATGAGAGATTTGATCCAAGATGCACCATTGATGAGTTTGGTTGTCGCTATAACATATTCCATCCCGCTGTCCTCCATTTGAGAAAGGAAACGGAGAGCTGCTATTTCGGCATATGTCACTCCTCCCAGGAAAAACACCAGTGTTGTCCTGTTCTCCCCCTGCTGGCCTGCAAGTTAGTCATAGATGTCATCTCACACACATCCAGTAATATACATGGTGCATACATGGGTGCATAAAGCCATGACTAGAACCAAAAAACAAACAAACATTAAAAGCATCCAATTATTCATCAGTTTTGCTGAGACTCTTCTATTATCACCTTTGAAAATCTGTTCTAACATGGGCAAGCAGAAGCAAGCCACTGAATCTAATTAACATATTTCAAAGTGAGTGTCATTCCCATCAGTGTTGACACCTCCAACTGCCAATATGGTAATGCTGGTGGTGACTTGATAAATGCTGTGTTCTTATCTATTCCACTCTTTAACCACATGTACACATACAAAAACAAGTGCAAACTGACAAAGGTAGGGTAACAATGTCAGCCGAGTCCAATCCATCTACTCATTCAGCTTTTGCCCTCACACAAACAAAGCCTTACTCTTATCTGTGTCTTGCAGGCAGAAAAAAAGGCTGTTTGTGTTGGCCCTTACGCTTTTTGTGGAGTCCAGCAGGCAGCTGCTGGCGCTCCTCAAAGTGTGGACCCGGGAGCATCTTCAGCACCTCCTCGATGCTTCGCCACCCTGGCCTGGCCAACAATTGGGTGAGTCGGATGCTTAATGGTGCGTAGCCACTGTACACGTAGGAGATGTCATTGGGGTTCTGAGAGAAAGACAACATCAACTCACTAAATACAACCCATGTCCTCGTCACAGTTAAAAGTCAAAACATGTAATTCCCAGCTATTCATACTTGCTCATTTGCATCCTCCATCCACAATTTAAGGGTTTTCCTAATGGTAGGGTTATTATTCCTTGAGCTAGTCTGTGGTTTCAGAAGACCCCCTTTCTCTAGGTTGTTCAGTGTCAGGATGTGCTCATAGCCATAGGTCTTATATAAAAGAAAAGCAGACATGTAGATACAAATTAATGGATGTCACCAAAGATATCATTATTGACAAAAAAGAGTAAAGGAATAAACCACATTGCATCATGATACACTATAGAGAAAAAGTACAGCCATACACAATAACATAATTACATATTGCATCAGACCTATCACTTCCACCGAAGCCTTAATTGTTAATTTTACCAAAACATTTTGGACAATTGCACATTTAATACCAGGGCACCTCCACATTTCCATTTTCTTGAACTTCCTGCAAGAGGAACCACCAGATGTTCCGAAATGTTTGTCCATACAATAAAATGTATCTGTCATAGATGACAACAGATTTATTGGACATTTTTAAAATGTCATTTTATTTTTCACTCTACCTGGAGAATCTCCCGCTTGTAGTGGTCAAGGACCTTCTGTTTCAGGCCATTGTTACAGACGGACTGCATGCACACGAGCCGCAGAATCTTGATGAGGGGATCCTTTTGGGCAATGCGGTCTTCAATGTACGTGTTCACCTGGGTTATAAAACATCCAAGATATTAAAGATATACCCAATACATAATTTCTCAAAACTCTCTCAAATCTATTTTTGACAGCAAACCTGCACTAAAAATATATAATTACAATAGTTTGAATAAAAGATGGGTTCAAAGACTACAGGTAGGTACCTTGTCTGTGTCAACTCCAGTCATGAACTCCTGCTCCACTGTTAGGTTATCAAAGAACGCCTCAGATGCTGAAACAGACACAACCCAGTGAAACAGACTTTGGTAGTTAAACAAACTTTTGTTCTTCATCAGATGTGTAAAAGGAAGTACAGCAACTGATTGTTTACAGACTTGTGATGTCCTTAATGAGTTCTGCAATGGATGTGTGGTTGGCCAGAGAGCTCCGTGCTGCCTGCATATGAGGCAATTGCGAAACAAACTGCTTAATTTCACCCACTGTTTTCGCATTGTGTCGTTCCTGTAAAATAAGACAACAAATATGACATATCGAAAGTTAATCTGCCACACTAAGCTGATAAGAAAGCACTGGGGATATTGCTACGCTTCCTGATGGAAAAAGTACTTCATCTTATCTCTTTACACTTACCATCAACTCCCTAATCAAATGGATTTTCCCTCAAAACCGTTGTGACAACATATCAGATTACAATTTTATCTGATTGTAATTCAGTTAGGCTCTCAGAAAGAGATGACAACATAGTGTTTGAGTAGCTTTTGTAAATATAGCACACATCTTTGCAGATTTATGAAAGAATAAACATGTCGGGGTTGTTTAAAGTTGAAGCGGGACCAACCTCAAAGGCAGCAGAAATAATTTTGGCTTTTTTACTGAGTGCTGCACCAACAGCATTGAAGTTTTTGTCACGGATTTCGGCATAAAGCTCCTCTGCTGAGTTGAGTTGCAGCTTCTTGGGCTCTGTGGGCAAATCTTTACTTGCTTCACCTTGTTTTTTCTGGGCAAACTTCTCAGGTGGCAACCTGACATAACCTGCAAATTAAAGAACCTGGTCACTATATATATATTTCATGAATATATATATGAATATATATATATATATATATATATATATATATACCCTTACCATTAGTGATTCCATAGATCTCATCAATGAGACCTTCATATGTGAGTTGTGTAGCCAGAGGAGTTAGCAGGTCTACATTCCGGTCTAAGAGGAGCAGGGTGTCAAACACGGGCAGGATCTGATTCTGAATACCTGCAAACTCCCTTTTCATCCTCAGCATCATGTTGGCAACATGCTAATAGCAAACAGAAAAAGACAGACAGTAAATACCGGTCGACACGCAATAAAATGCTTTGTTGTTCAATTCTTTCTGCTTTACCCACCCGCGCACATTCTCCTTTCCCATAAATCTGTGGAATGGTGCCATACAATGCCTGTAAGGTCATAAGACCCTTGGCTGTGTGGTAAAGGCTTGTTTGGTCATTTTCCAAGTAGCACTCCTGTAAGACAATACAAAATCAATTAATATCACACTCAGGACAAAACCATGATTGCTTTTTATAATTCTTTCATGTTACAGAATTGTTTTCCATCAATTGTCTGCCAACTGATCTTGTGATGGACACTGCTGCGAATAACGAGGGATCCAAGTGATTGTAATCTCTATCTTGACCACTGGATGTCGTACAACCCAACATGCATTGGACGTAATTAGCTGAATCAGTGATAATTTTCCTATTAAAAATGCCCTCCCCCCATGCCGATGATTGTGCTCTTTTAAAGCAGTAAACTTTTTGTTCTTGCACTGCATTTCTTTTAGTGCTTTACAATTTTAGTAAGATATCTTTTACTTTGTTTTACTCTGTGTTTAGTTATTTTGTTTTTAAATGTTGTACTTGTAATCATGTGAAGCCCACCGAGTTACCTTTTCTACGATGACATGTGCTATAAATAAAGCTGCCGTGAGAGAAGGCACTTCATTTAAAGAGTAGTGGGATGCTTGATTTTTCTTTTAAATGCAAAGATTAAACACACCCTGAAGGCACTTTCATATTCCATTGACAGTAGGTCACCATCATAGGGGATCAGGTCCAGGATATACTCATCAATGTTGATGAAGGAGTTAAGCACACCCTGCTCCTTCAGCCTTTGTTCGCACAACATGCTCCGCCGGGGTACAAAAAGGATGTGAAAGTCACGGGTCGAATGCAGCTTATCTTCACTGACAACACAAAATACGAGGCATGGGCAGTTAGTCGTGTATGAAGGGTGACTTTCAGGGAATTAAAATCCTGGACTGTCTTTAAAGGAGCATGTTTTGGGATATGTTTGTAAAGCGAGACACATTAAACTTACTTGAATACATTCTCAGCAATAATATCCATGAGCTCTAGTCTTGGACGGACAAAGAAGATGATGTTTTTGACATCGGCCGAGGGGAGCCGGCCGGTCTTGAGGGTGAACATTTTTTCCACCTCATGTTCCTGAACCAAAGAACAACATGCACTTGTGATATGAGGCAGAAGAGGCAGATTTTTACATTCAACTCTGGTAGCGTGAACAAAAACGCCTGACTAAGTCAGCAATATGAATACACATGAAGAGTGCAGTTACCTTAAGTAGGGAATATTGCGCTATTAGCCCAAAAGGTCCAGTCAGATATTCATCCCAAACTATGGCCTACAGAACAAAAGCAAATACGAAGCACATTAGTACCAAAACCTGCAATGTGTTAAAAACACCATCTGTATTTCAAAGTTTGCCAATTTAAAATATTTTCGATATATGTCACGTCAACTCATGTCAGTCAAAGCTCCAAACGCTGTTTAGCAGGCTCTGTTGATGGCTACACAGCGATGTCAGAGCCTGACTTCCGTCCCTCTGTCTACGACAGAGATGAGTTTCCTGGTGTTCTTGCCTACATGTTAAATATTACCTTGCTTCCAGAACACTTGTCCAAGAACTCCCTGAGCTCCTTTCGTGCTGCTTCTCTCAAAATGTTTAAATTAACTCTCCCGTATGATAAGTGGGCAGCCATTTTGATTTTTCGCAAATCACGTGACTCGTAGGATCTCACGTGACCAGCGACACAATCCGACATAAAACAACTCTCTGAAGACACGAACGACATTTTTCTGGGTGAAATAACAGCCTGTCAAATTACTCTAAGTAAATATCACTAATTCAGCCAGTCTAACTTACATGACATCTCGGGGAAAACAATTTATTTGTGGGGCAAACTAACTCAACTGCACATGCGTACTGGGTGAACTATGGTCACGAGAGAACTCATGTCTATTTGTTATACCAAATGTCGGGAAAATGTTGTTTGAGTAGCACCTTTGGGATGTTTATAAACATATTCAGTACATCGAACACTACCTATATGCGAGTCTTCCGCAGTGACACTTATTCGGAGGTGTAATTATTTTCCTAATTGAAGGCGTGGCATGCATTGTCCATCCAGAATGAGCAACAAAAACAATGCCTCTAAAAATACACCTCACACTTACAGTGTTTATTTGTCACAAAGTGAGTATGTTGAAGTTTTACGTGCCTGCTCTACTCATCTTTTAGCGACAGTTCATCACGTAAAAGAAACAAAACGGCCGTATTTGACACTTTAGCGCAATAAACAAGTTGTCTTTTAGATGGCGCAATTGCCCCATTGTAGAGTCCCTCGATTCAGTCTTGAAGGAAAAGCGAGGAATTTTCGAATCGCTGTCTAGAAATGTGTGCTGCATATAACTCGTAACAGAATATTGTCGAACAGATTTCACACAATTATTTAAGAATACATAATTTTTTTAATCAATGATGCGTCAAAAACAATTTTATTGTATATATCACAATATTCAAATACAATGAAGCGTAGAGTTAAGACAAATACTTTCTCGGTGCGTATATTTCATGAAAAATGAGAAATCTCAGAATTGTGCCCCAGTGCGCATTGCCAGACATATTTTGATCAGGTGGCGACTGTTCACTTATGCATTTGTGTTATCACTTCACGTCCAGGGGTTTCCTTCCCAGTGAATCAAGGGCTTTCATTCCCCACGCAGAATAGAAGGCGAGTTCCCACGCACACCGTAGAGATATTTGCCTCGAGCCACGGACTACTCCTCCGGGCTGAATATTAAAATCCAGGCTCCGGTGTGACAAGAAGCATGCGTATTGACTGACTCCTTCGCCATAATAGTCATCCCTCTATCCATTCTCCGACAACTGACTGAGAAGGAGAGGATGCTCTGGATTCTCAGGTATGTCTTTGCATCGCCGGAAGCATGACAAAATATTGAAATTACGCATTCTCAAACTGAAGCATCCGTGAGGGTCGCGCGTCCGGCCACTGACTTGAATGGATGCAACCTTTCATTCACAAGAGAGGAGGACCAATAATGATCTTTTACCTGGAGCGTTTTTCATTGTCCCCTTATTAATTCGATGGGGCAGATCTCCACTTACTCACTGAGTCACCTGCATGAAAAATGGCAATTTGTGCAGATCATTGTTCATGCATGACGCTCCTGTTAATTAACCTGACAGAAGGAGCAATTATGTGCATCCTTTGATTGATTTCTTTGGTTTGGGGAAATAACTGTCTTGCATTATTCTGGAAACCATGAGGTTTTAAAAGAGCAAATTACCATTCATGGCAGCATAGATCGGTGCTGAGTGTCAATTCGTCTTGAAGATACATTAGACTATGTGCTGTGTTCTATTTTTACACCTTCTAAAATGCATTGTGAATATGACGAGCCGGCCGCCCTCATGCAGTCCGTGATTCCCGGTTGCAGTCAGATCTGGAATAAAACCACAGACCTGGTAAACCATGTAGGACATTGAGTGGTTGCGCTCCTTGGGCGTTGCTGCAGGATTTTTTTTGTAGCTGGATGGAAAACCTCAATGAATCCCTTCCAATTATGATGTGGACAGGGCACATGTGGGCTCCAGTGGGGCCATGAACAGGTGCTTCAGTCACCTTGTTGTTGTGTTGTTGTCTCACTTTGCACCCACAAGTTACTACCTTTGTCAACTGATGCTGGAGGGTGGCAGAAGGAGCTGGCTCTACCATCTCCATTTCTTTCTACAGACCTGAAACCCAGGGATTAAATGGGGGAGGGGGGAAAAACTCAATATTCTGTGTGAGAAATATCTGCGGCTCCCTCCTCTCACATCAAAACCTCGTACAGTATACGATTGGACAATGATGTGTATGCTTATACCTCTTTTATTTTTACAGGCTTGTCAGCACGGTGCAAGTCAAGTCAAATGCAAGGAAGAATATCATGCTAATGTATAGAGCTGTGTTGAGGGAAAAAAAAGGAAAAGATGGAGGAGTGTAGTAAGTGCTCTGCGTGCTAACTGCATTATTTAGAATGATGAGAATCAAGGCGGCCGTTATCAGATTCTAATGTCATTGGTTTATCTTCCTCCCTGAAGATGACTATGACATATCTGAGGTTGATGCATCGTAACTGATCCACTGACACAGTTTCTTAATTTAGCATTGCACAGGTACTGCCATGATCATACATACTGATGCACATGCACTCAAACTGTGTTCAATCATTTTGCTTCCATCCCACCCTGCTGTTACCATGGTCACGGTTGGTGAAAGGTGCATGTGTGCTCCTCAAAATCTCTTGTATTTTTACACTTTAGAACACAATATGGGAGCTGTCAGTTTTGTACTAAGGTTTCCTTTTAGTTTCCCAAGCAATCTTATTTTGCCATTTGCAGTCAGTCTGCAAAGGGGAGTGTCTTCATCTTGAAACTCTCATCAGTGCAGTGGGTGAGGATCAATGCCTTTCTGAAAATGGCGATTAGATCTCCTGGAACACTCGGGCATTTAAATCTGAAGTCATTAATGAGGCCTATTGATCACGTTAACTCATGAGAGCCCTGAGTATAAAAGAGGCCAAAACTCACTTTTATCATCCCTGGACGTTTCGAGCCTTCAAGGTCCAACAGAGACCATTTCAACTGACCTCATATTTGTTTGGGTTTTGGAAAGAGAGATCATCTGTTCTGTTGCCATTATAACCACCATAACTCACCCGACAGGCAATAACTATATAGTTATTTAAATAATCGTGACAATTAACCTTTTTAGAACAATCAAGTACATAACTTGACAACGTAAATAAACATAAATGACAACCCGTACACATAGGAGCTAGCCAGTCTGCAGCTATAGTGCTTTCAGTGAACATTAGCAATCATTAATGGAATTTTCCTTCATTGCAATAGGCAGTGGTCATTAGATATGAGTGTTTTGCATTAGGAGCGTGGTCAAGGAATGATTTAAATTCATATCTCGAGGCACCACTGTATTTGAATTCTTCTACCAAAATGTATTTGAATATAGAAAATATTTAATTTAAAGCAAATGAGTTAAAATACCTCTAATAAATTCAAATATGAATTCAATTTAAGTGGTTAGTTAAAATAAGAAATATATACTGTATACATATGACTTTCTTAAGCCCATATAGGTACCCTACAGACCAAGGGTCACCGTGCTGCCCACAATGAACACATGAACAGCTCAAGGGCCTGTTCTGGAAATAGCTCACCAGTGAGATATTGTATATCACAATTTTTTGGTTGCTATTCTCACAAAAACTTGCACGCCTTACCAATCATCCGCATCAAACTTATTTCGTAGCTATTTTTTCTTTATATAACGCTTGCAATTGTTCAAATTTGGAAATGTCAATATTTTTTAAAAACGCGTATAAGTTGAAAGGTCAGTATTGCAGTGCATGAGCAAACCATAGTATTTGTGGACTCAAACTGGCGGGCGCAATGACAATGAGGTGATGTACTCCCAAATAATTTGAGCAAATATGTGATTTCAGAACTGTGTTTCAAACTCGCAGCCCTCGGCATGAACCGTTACCCAAGAAAGAGGTCTCAGTTTCAAAAAGGCTGGTGATTCCTGTTATATAGTCTGTGTGACGCAACGCTGTTTCCAGTCTTGAACAAGATTTTCTTTGCCACCAAATCTGTAACAAATCCTCTGGGTCCTTATTTACAGGGTCCCTATTTACTGCCACATTTGTAAATTAAGGACTTGACACTGTCGAACATATCTTAAAACGTGTATTTGCTGTTGAACTATTCTGGAGTGGATTATCATAAAAGATACTTAATTAAAAGTATTTGTTTGAAGTAAGCAGTGTTTTCCTTAATTTTGCAGAAAATTCTCGTAGTATTGATTGCAGGGATGTCTTTTGATGAGTCTGCAATATAGTGCTGATGCAGATTTAGTGTTGCTTGGCCTCGGCACAGGTCTTTGCTCTAGTGCCATTGTTTAGTTTATGTTGTGCTGATTTAAGAATGAAAATAAGCTAGCGCGAATGACTCGGCATGTCTCTTGGACAGTGCAAAGTGCACAGCAGAACTAGCAGCAGCGTAGCTTGTTGGAAACTGGATGGTCTTTCTTGTCTCTGCTCCAACGATGCGGGACTTGGGGCATTGCCTGCACAAACTATCGGGCTGCAACCGTGCAACACTTGTCCATTTGACAGGGGAGGTGCCCTCACAGATGGTTTTTAACAGATGGTGTTCACCAGCACTCATGTCTGAGCTAAACATACTTTATTTTGTTGATGCAGCACCCCTAAAAGACAGACATCGTTACTGTTTCTCATGCAGAGAGTTGATAAAATGTAATACCCGCTGTAGATGTTTGATTAAGATCTGAGAATCAGAAAGCTTTCAGAAATGCCTTGAGAAAGGGGACGTACACAAAGTGAACAGCACTGGGGGTTGAAGTTGTAAATAATTAAGAAATGCTGAGTGATGTTTTCCTCCAGTAGCGAAGGGCCGCATGGTGCAGGGCACTCTAGTCAAAGATCACTATTCGCTATTGGGATGGATGACGTTGGTGGAATAAATGGGTGCCCGTTTTTGTTTTTTCGACAGCATCTCTATGGAGTATATGTGGTCACTATATTATATGACATGTCCACCATCTAAAAATAACTCTTTATCCAAAGTGATATTGAAATATATACTTCAAACAAATTAAATAAACAATTAACACCATCCTATTCAACTTGCCAGCACATAGTCTACAGAATTTTGTGTCTTTCAGCAAAACTGTCCAACGGTGCCACTGTGAAGCTATGATTTGTGGCACGTTTTGTGACTTTTGATTTACTGTTTTGCTTTGATTGACTCAAGCTAATTAAATTTAATCTCCAACAGCTTTTATCTGCACGAGAAGCTCTGGCCTGGGAATGTGATTTGGTTGTTGTTAATGCAACAATTATCGATACAAGAATGGGTACTTTTCTGACTGCACAGGTTTGGAAATTTGGAATCTATGACGCAAGGAATAAACATCCATCCACCCATCCATCCATTTTCCGATCCGCTTTATCCTTACAATGGTCACGGGGTGCTGGAGCCTATCCCAGCTGTTTTCGGGCAGTAGGCAGGGGACACCCTGAACCGGTTGCCAGCCAATCGCAGGGCACACACAGACGAATAACCATCCGCGCTCACACTCACACCGAGGGACAATTTAGAGTGTTTAATCAGCCTGCCATGCATGTTTTTAGAATGTCGGAGGAAACCAGAGTACGCGGAGTAAACCCAGGCAAGCCTGGGGAGAACATGCAAACTCCACACAGGGAGGCCGGAGCTGGAATTGAACCAGCTACCTCTGCACTGTGAGGTTGCCGCGCTAACCACTAGACCACCGGGCCACCCAAGAAATAAACAATAGTTAATTTTTAGAACACTGTGACAGTCTGACAATGGATCTTAACTTGGCAATAGTTATAAGCAAAGGACTTATCAAAGACTTATTGTCATCATTTAATTTTTTTCCCCGCATTTCAGTTTGCACTGAGTGATTTCCTGAGAATTTAAAGTACCTTACTTCCCAAACTCTATGTATGTCAACCAATAATTAAGGTCTTGACATTATGCGCTACAATACCGGTCGGTACCTTATTCTCTATTCCATAATATCAAAGCTGTGAGGTGTTTTGGAGATCATTAATAATAAAAAGTAACTCACCACAACATAGGAAATCATTTCATGCATTCAAAGAATTGACCAGGAACCCTGGCTGGGAATCAATGCACGAGTAGAAAATAATGTGCTGTTCTTTTGTGCCAAACATGCTTTAAGGGGAAGTCAAAAATTTCCTTTATAATACTATGTTCTATGCAACTCTACTAGTCTCAACCTTGCATTATGATTAACATTGTCTATGGAATATGTGTTCAGCAGCAAAATCCACCCATTTTTAACCATCTCAGCGGGCGGCCATTTTGACCCAAGAGATGGATAAAAACGGGTGGATTTTACTGCATATTCCACAAACACACTACTATTCAGAATGCCGTGTTTACACTAGTGGGGCTGCATAGAACATAGTGTCAAGAAAATGTTTGTGTTGACTTCCCCCTTTAATAAATATTGTGAGAGAATTTTACATATTTAGATTACAATAGCTCACAAATTCTTAACAAATGTTGGATCTCAGCTAATTTCTTTTAACATTTTGATGAATGCACTTGGTAAAATAGTTATTCAGTTTAAAATAGTATGATGTACTGAAACAGTAAGACTATCTTGCTACTTACCTTAAAAGGTAAAACATGTACAGTATTCACATTATTACCCGATGAGCTGTATGCATATTCTGTATTGACATGACCATAAGGCAGCTGGTTAGCATGAACCTCCTGGAAAATGATTTCACAAAATGTGCCAATGGATCCTCTTGGCAGATAGCTGGAGGTGGTGGTGTAAGAGGTAAAATATGGTTGTTTGTTTATTTGTTTTTTGTTTTTTTAGCGTAACTTAAGGGCTAACAATAAGACTAGCAGCCTGATGAAAGATGCATTTAGATAAACAACACCAATGCTGTGAATTACAACATTGGTCTCTAATTCTCATTAACACGTTTTTGAAATGTCCTTCAAGTATCACTAGGGACTTCTTGTCCTGGATTATAAATCGTGTTTCAGTGTCATTATAGTCAATATATTAAAGTGGGGACACATGCAGGGTATCATAGAAATTTTTATGACGGACATAGTTGCTGTTCTCATTTTGAAACTTGAAAGTATGTTAAAGTGTTACAATAGTTTATCATGGCCCTTTATGGGATTGTTTGTTCTTTATACCTGGTTGATCCTGCTAGTAGCATATGCTTGTCTCAAAAGTGTGTGTGTGTGTGTGTGCGTGTGTGCGTGCGTGCGTGTCTAGAGAGCGAGAGAGAAAGAGAGAGTGCTAGCTGGAACCCATAGCTTCTCCTGAGTATTTTTCAGGAAACCCAGGACCGTGCCAGTCATTTTTCATAGAATGTCAAATACATATTGAGACAAAGTTGCCTTCATGAATCCTCACCTGGCGGGGAGGGCAAGAGCGTGGGCCATGGCCGAATGATGTGCAACTCCACTGCAGAATTCACAGATTTAATCCCGTTTGGTCTGAAAGAGAGAAAGCAAGCAATCTGAGTGGACTGAGGCAAGGTAAGTCATCTGTCTGTGACTATGCCATTCACTTCAGGACTCTGGCTGTTGAGAGTAGGGGGAATGCCACGGCATGTTTCTGAAAGAGCTGGCCGGCCTCGTTCAAGAACGGCTATTGCCGTTAGACTTGCCTGAAGATCAGATCTGGACTCTCTCATTGACCTAGCCTAGCCATTCGAACAGACAACTGGCTTCAGGAGTTCCAGGCCCTCCAAGGAGGACGCCAACAGAGGCCGGTCCGCCCACAGCAGGTTCCAGTCCACGGTTTGCCTACCAGTCATCCACCAGCAGAACAACGCCAGTTTCTGCATGTGGAAGAGGAGGAACCACGCAGCTCACTCAGGCCGAATGCCAGCGTCCCCTCAAGGAGAAGACGTGTTTTTACTCAGCGAAATCTGGTCATCCTGTGGCCATCTGCCCAGCCAAAGCAAATTCACTTCCTCGGGTTTGCCAACACGCAGTTCGCCCCCTGTCAAGGTAAGACACCAAGCTACGATTACAGAATTGAAGGTTTTAATTGACTCCGGGGATGATAAGAGCTAACGCAGACTGGCCTACTGGCAAGATTCTGGGGTGGAGAAGGGACTGTGGGAGCAAGTGTCTGCAAGACCAGACTCTGGTGAGGGCTACCACCATTCTAAGTGCCCATCTCATCTGGTTACAAAAACCCAGCTATGTCATAGACCATATGACAATAGATCTAATTCCAGGATCCACCATTACCAATGGGCAACTGTATTCTGTGTTAGTCCGCGAACGACAGGTCATGAAGGACTACATTGAGTCTTCTCTCAAGGCGCGTCAGCCGACCATCTTCGTCTCCTGCAGGAGCTGGATTTTTCTTTGTAAGCAAGAAGAATGGGTCCTTAAGACCATGCATTGACTACAGTCCTGTCAATGAAATCACTATCAAGAATTGCTATCCACTCCCTCTGTCATCTGTCTTTGAGCAGCTTCAGCAGACCACCGTTTTCACTACAATGGATTTCCGAAATGCATATCATCTCATCCGAATTGGAGAAGGTGATGAGTGGAAGAACGGATATAATATTCCCTCAGGTCACTAGAAATACCTAGTCATGCCCTTTGGCCGAACATTCTTCCAGGCCATGATCAATGATGTGCACAGAGACTTCCTGGACCAGTTTGTCTATGTTTATCTTGATGACATAATATATTTCACAGATCGAGACAATCAACATCATGTGAGCCAGGTCCTCCACCGTCTCCACCTATATGTCAAGGCAGAGAAAAGCATGTTTTATGCCGACAAGGTTTCCTTCCTGGGGTTCATTGTGTCCTCTGGGAGAGTGTAGATGGATCCAGCCAAAGTGAGCGCTGTAACCGAATGGCCTACACTTGACAGCCGTAAGAAGCTGCAACAGTTTCTGGGATTTGCCAGTTTTACAGACGCTTCATGAGGAATTTTAGCCAAATTGCTGCTCCTCTCCATGCTCTAACCTCTCCTCAGGTTAATTTCCACTGGTCTGCAGAAGCGGCAGAAGGCGTTCTAAACCCTCAAGTATCGCTTCACATCAGCACCCATTCTCACCCTGCAATATCCACAGCGGAAATTTGTGGTGGAGGTGGAGGCATCTAATGAGGGAATTGATGCGATTCTGTCTAGATGCATCCCTGCACTTTCCTGTCTCGCCGTCTGAGTCCCACAGAGAGAAACTATGACATGGGCATCAGGGAGCTGTTGGCTGTTAAGGTTGCCTTAGAGCAGGGGTGCCCAAACTTTTTTGACCGAAGATCTACTTTTCGATCAACCAACCTCCCGGGATCGACCCGTTACCGCGCACGCGCGCATACGCACGCACTCACATACACACGCATGTCATGATGAGCAACAGCCTGACACTGAGGCATGCGACGCACTTTTGCAGCCTGTTAACTATCGTAGTTCACGCGTATCGTTTTGAAATGCTTCTCTCGGCCCTCCAGATTCCCATTCTTTGCCCGTCCCCTCTGTGAATTGTACAAAACAAACTCTGAATGAGAATAATGATAACGATAAAAGATTAGCGCAACAACTCTGAGCACAAGCTGCAACTGCAGGCTGCTGAGCGCTAACAACTTCCGGTGACGCAGGCACACTCCACCATGGGTTAAAGATGACCCGCTTTATTTTACTTTCTTTTTTAAATACTTTTTATGAAAGTGAGACTGATAGAATGATTAGGGTGCAGTGTGCATTAACACAAAAATATATTAATAACATGCACAGAGACACAAATGTTTTGGGGTGGAGTTTCCCCTCTACACACCTCAAATCGATTTCGGACCTGTCGCTGATCTACTGGTCGATCACAATCGACGTAATGGGCACCACTGCCTTAGAGGAATGGAGACACTGGCTGGAGCCAGCCCAACTTCCATTCATTGTGTAGACAGATCACAAAGACCTTGATATCAAGCAGGGCAAGAGACTGAACTCAGGCCTTGCCATTTTGAGTTGTCAGCCGCTGATCTGCAAATAAATATATCTTTTTACTTTGAACCCCTGCAACTGTGTCGTGTGTGTGTGTGTGTGTGTGTGTGTGTGTGTGTGTGTGTGTGTGTGTGTGTGTGTGTGTGTGTGTGTGTGTGTGTGTGTGTGTGTGTGTGTGTGTGCGCATGCGTGTGCTATTTCTTTAGGAAACATTCAATATGAGCTGAGTGGTACTCTTGGACAGTACAGTGATCTGTTTGGAAAAGTTGACATTTTATTGGAAAATCAAAGAGAACAAAGTTTTTGCTGACTTTAATGGATTTCCTAGCCCCTCCCCCACTCACAGTATATGCAACTTCCTTCCAGCAAGTTTTATAAAGTATCAGATTAATAGTTTGTTGTTTGTCTGCCAACAGTGAATAAAATCCCCCTCACACGCAGAGGTGGAGCTAGTGGCCAGGCGTGACCATGGTCACTCATTGTCACTCTCTGGTCAACTTGACATAGGAGAAGATTTTGATACCTGTGCCCAGCTAGGGCTGGGTAATTAATTGAAATGTAATCGTGATTACGATTTTGGCTCCTCTCCATCTTGAAAACATAGTACTGTACTTTGTCGAAGAAAAACGATTAGTGTCGAGCAAGTGTGTGTGTGTGTGTGTGTGTGTGTGTGTGCGTTCGTGCGTGCACAAGTTCCCAAACTTGTAAAAGTACCGTACCCTGAATGCACCATGGTACTTACACAGCAAGTGTGAGAGAACAACACATGCACAGCAGGAAAAGCCTGTATTTAATTAGGGTTTTTTTTGCTCTTATTTGCATTTTGAATTGTGAATAATTAAGAGATTTTTGTTTCAATGTCCTTTTTTGATGTGATTTGAATAACTGAGCCGTTGATCACAGTATGCGAAATCTTGTCGGCCGTCTGTGTCAAATCAGTACAAGAGATAGAAGTAGACGATGAGATAGTACTCAAAAGCAAAGAAAATACCATCAAGTTAATGAAGCTCATCAAAATGTAGATTTTTACTTAGACTTGTTCCTGTTTGATTATGAGTGTGATGGGCACTGTTCTGGAAATATGAGCATGATGTGCGCGCATGTGGTTGGCTATGCCACCACTCAGTGAGGCGATTTGTCAACCTGGCCAACCAGAAATAATTTCTGGTTATTCCCCTGCTCACACTTAAAATGGTTTTCCTGCCAAAAGCCGTCAACACTATTTTGTTCTGCATAGTCTGGGCCTAATGTCTTTTCATCCCTGTGTGGTATGCAGCTGTAAGATCCATAACGATCCATATTGGATCAATCCATCATTGTCCTGCATGCATTGTTGTCACCCTGCCTACTTTCATACCACATGTGAACAATAACATCTTGTAAAGAAAATGCTGACTGAACTCTGTGCTTTCAGTGAGCCTGCAGTAATGAGTCATACACCTGCTTTTCAAAGTCGCATCAATTCGTGCTGTTAACTCTTGCATTCACTTCAAGCAACTAAGATGAGGGCATGACCATGTTTCTAAAAATGTCTGACAGATGCTTTGTGCCTAAAATGTGCTCGGGGAGTACAGATGTAACTATCAATTGACTATCCTCTTCGGCCCATAAATGCCTTGCTAAATCCGTCTCTTCCTCCCCCATATGAAATTTTGTACAGAAAATTGGTACATGGATGACTTCATGTTTGTTGTTTTGCCCCTTGAGTGTACATGCAAAATGTTCATTTTGTTATCTATTGCATTATCTAGTGCTAGATGTCACCATCGACAAGCACTACAGTATATTTGGGCAGGTACTTGGAATAAGGATGGTTCTGAGGTTACTTTAAATACTATCATGGTACCCTCCCCGATATTTTCTGCCATATCATCATTCATTCATTCATTCATTTTCTGAACCGCTTTATCCTCACTAGGGTCACAGAGGGTGCTGGAGCCTATCCCAGCTGTCTTTGGGCAGTAGGCGGGAGTTACCCTGAACCGGTTGCCAGCTAATCGCAGGGCACACAGAAATGAACAACCATTCGCGCTCACACTCACACCTAGGGACAATTTGGAGTGTTCAACCAGCCTGCCATGCATGTTTTTGGAATGTGGGAGGAAACTGGAGGACCCGGAGAAAACCCACGCAAGCACGGGGAGAACATGCAAACTCCACACAGGAAGGCCGGAGCTGGAATTGAACCTCTGCACTGTGAAGTCGACGTGCTAACCACTCGACTACCGGGCCGCCGCCATATCATCATATTGTGTACATTTTAACAGTGTTTCTGGCCCTATGTCTGCACTGCTTTTTAACATGGAGATGAGGCAGATTCATTGCATTTATAACCTTGGCCCGTATGATGCCATGACTTTAGATTAGCAAGACTTAGTGTGACATTAAGGTGGAGACAGTCTATTGTAATTTGCTTCAAGTTGTTAAAAAGCTTGTGTATACTGTATTGGTCTTTCTTCTCCTCCTCGAAGACAGAAATGTATTGCATGCTTCCCGTCCAAAGCGATTGACATCAAATGTGATCACTTTAAATGTCAGACTGGGTTGCCTCTTTACTTGCTTCTTCCCATTCTTTACTAGTTTTTGACCGTCTTGTTGAATTGGGCAATTTAAACCGGTACGCGTGAGCTGCGATCGTTAACAGGCTGCAAAAGAGCGTTGCATGCCTCAGCGTCAGCCTGTTGCTCATCATGGCATGCGTGTGTACGCACGTGCGTGCATGCGTATGTGCGCGTGCGCGGTAGCGGGTTGATCCCGGGAGGTTGGTTAATTGAAAAGTAGATCTTCGGTCAAAAAAAGTTTGGGCACCCTTGCCCTAATGCAACTGATTAAATAGGGGAAAAGAAAGCCATTGACTGGACTGTAAATATGAACCCCTGCAAATGTGCATATCTTGCAATTGGTACCCATGGATTCATTTGAAGCATTCAGATTAATGTAAAAGTGATAAAAATAACAACTAAGTGTTTAGAAGTTGAATTGATTTTTGTCCATTGTGGTGGTCATAAATATGATGTCCGCAGTATTCAGTTTTGACTCATTCATTTCATTAATCTGTAGCAATGAAATGTATCTGGTGGATTGCCAATTACAGGCTCTGCACTGTTCTGGCCCATTTAGACCAAATGTCCTCTCTGATGACAGAGCAACCTGTAATTGCAGTTAAGTCAGTGCAGCATAAGCACTAGCTAAAAACAATGAAATAGCTAAATGTGCAAACTAGAGGTTTTAAATCAGAACTAATCATTCTTTTAATGACTCAACTATACTTATTAAGCCTCTATACCGACTCCCTCTCACACTATTAATTTTCTACTAAGCACAACAGATCCCAACCTATTCATGCTAGAATTTCATTTTTATTAGACCTTCATGTTGCGTTCATCTGTCTTGTAGAATGTGTTAGTGCTGCTATGACTGACAGTGATAAGCAGCAGCTCAGATCGCTGGGTGCCCAACGACAGGCAGAGAGCCATGCACGCGAGGTGAGCACGATTATCAGCACATGCTGTTGTCATTTGGCTGTACGATCACCAAAAACTAATGCTTTGTTTCCACCCACATCCTGCCGCGGTGTGATCTGTGACACAGTGATAAAGAGCAGTAAGTACAGAACACCTCAATTATCTGTCTCATCTTCCCTTTCACTGTATTTTTGTGCCCTCAAAGTGTAAAGAAGGAAAGGTTTTGTAGTTTGTACACTAATATGAGAAGTATGTTTACATTGTGCATGTTGCATTAGTTTAGTCAAGGCATGTGTGCTCAGTTTAGTTGTTACAAACATTGAATGTGACGTGTACGGCATTTTATAAAAATGTGTCTGTCTGTCTGTCTGTCTGTCTGTCTGTCTGTCCATCCACCCACTTTTTTAATGCCAGGGGCAATTGGACCATGCAGCCAGGCCCTGGTCCTGGTTCTGCTCCAGAGCTGACAGATGAAGAAAAAGAAATTATAAATGGTGTTATAGAGCGAGCTGAGAAAATGGAGGCTATGGAGCAAGAGAGGATTGGGTGAGACACTGAAACTCGCCAGTGCATGGAAATGTGTTCATTGCACAGTGATAATTTCACTTTAAGTCATTTTAAGACAGCTGTCAATTAAGTCAGGTGTGCCTCTGCAGGCGCTTAATAAACCGCCTGGATGACATGAAGAAGACTGTGTGTGGGGATGGACTGTCTCGCTGTGTGCTGTGTGGGGAGCAGCTGGGCACACCTGGGGTCAGCTCCGTGGTGTGTGAGGACTGCAAAAAGGTAAGAGCTGAAATAACCACAAGTGGGCAGTTTCCTTCGGAATTGGTGTGATGTGAATACTGTACTGAGAGATACTAATTCTACTACAAAACTAGATAGTATTACTCAATTCAATGCATAACACATGATAGAAATCTCCAGATACTGTACGCTTTGCCCTCTTTGGGTGACAGCCGCAATGGGACGTCACCATAGCGACCTCACTGGTCGTTCAGTAAGTGTTCCAATGCACTGGCATTGAAGCAATGAAACTGTACAGTGCTTGTCTCTCAATGTTGCCACACGAATGGGAATTAGCGACTCCAAATCTTAGGAACAAAATTATACAGCTGTTTGATTTAAGTCAACATTCCACCATCTTATAATGAATGTTGTATTTGTAATAATACTATAAATGGCAAGCAATGGACTCTATCAGTTTTCTTGTTGTGTAGAACATGTGTACAAAGTGTGGGACCCAGTGCAGCAGTAGGCCCCGTGCAGTGTGGCTGTGCAAAATCTGCAGAGAACAGCGAGAGGTGAGTGTTTCCTGCTAGGACATGAAGAACTTACCCTTAAGAAATCCTTAACACAGTTTTTTTTTCAGGTTTGGAAGAGGTCTGGTGCCTGGTTCTTTAAAGGATTTCCCAAACAATTCCTTCCTGCACCCATGCCATTATCTAAACCGAAAGATCAACGTGCCCAGGAAGCAGCCTCCAAACCGAGGGAGGAGGCAAGTCAACAACCTGGTGCGTTCAGTAGCCCGCTGCTTCAGTCCGTTTTGGTCATTTTTCATCATTTACCTTGGGGTAGGCCTACTGGTAGATCCTGCAACACACATTTTCAATTCTCTCAGGTCAAAGTCAGCCTCCTGTAACTGGTAACCAGGTTTCAGACAAGTTATCATACACTGATCACGTGCCTAGAAGTTTTTCCCACTACATTTTAATTTTCAGTGGATTTGTGGCACCCAAGTGTTTAATACTTCAGTGGGTGTTGACTACATTTTATGAAATGTCATTTTCCCCCACTACTATTTCAATTTGACAGTATCTATTTATAAAATTCAACAAATATGAAGACACAATGTTTTTCAATGGACAATTTGTTAGATTTAGCTCTACATTTTGTTGAACCTTAAAATTCATGATGCCGCGCCACTTACTCAGTGTTCTCTGTTTTGATCCTGGTTGGGAAAAGACTTGACAATTGATGGTTTTATGCCAATTGTCCAAAATAGACATGAACCGTAGTAAATTTGAAATGCCTCTGGCCTTCAAATCTGCCTTAAATATTGATGACAAATTGAGTTAAGTGCTGGAACAATTGCTCCGAGAGGTTAGTCAGTGCTGACGTGATAGCATCTCACATGATGTGAATGTCACTTTCCATCACATTCTAAAGATAATCTATTGAATACGGATCTAGTGTGGAGTTGGCATGTTTTTTTTTCCTGTGTCTCTCCAATATAAAATGTTCTCCGTACCCGCAACAATGTGCTCGCGAACCCCTGGTTGGGAAAAAAATTCTCTACACCGGTTTGGTGTAGAGAAGGCCTGAGAGGTACACTAAAGCAAATTATGTATCTATTTCACATATATCTTGCCATAGAATTTGCCCTTTTCTTTTTTTTTAGGCAGGAAAGACTCATGCTTTACATTTTCTCACGGACAAATGCTGACCCTACGATCCAACAGTATTTGTAGAAATCTTTCAGCCCACCAATGTTTTTTCTGTCATCCAATTCTGGTGAATTTGATCAATTCTTAGCTGCAGTTTCTTGTTGCGGACCTACAATAAGTGGACTTTTCTGTGAGAGCTTCTTCTCCATGTTATTCTACAAACAAAGTCTTCTGAATACAGTTACCTCATTTTTAAAGAGTGGTTATCAAGTTACTTTTTCCTACTTGTCAGCTTTAACAATTTTAACACCCTCTTACCTCCACCTACCTCAATGCATTTTCACCAGGAGTGCTGCTCAGTGCAGTACATGGGACAGTTTGTCACGTGACTTCCTGATAATAGAAAGGCTATGAACTATACAGTGGTTCCATGTATGCACTGTAGTTGACTGCTGCAGCTTGTTGTACCGAATGTAGGTCAATGCCTTTGAACAAAAAGCTGCAACATCCAAAGCATCCAGAGAGACTGGGGAGTTATTATATATTCTGCTGCAGTGAGAGCCAGAAGTGCGAATATACCGTCTCCCTCATGAATAGTGTGTGTTTGCGTGTTTACTGTATTATGCTCATTTTTAGAGCTCAAGGGCCGTGCTGGTTATCCACCTGTGGCCCCGAAGCCATCAGTTGTACGCATGGCCACAGGCAGTGCTGGCCCTGAAGAGGCAGAGCAGGGAAGCCCCATGGTGATGAAGAGGATGGTGCCCGTTCAAAGCTCCAGACCTCAGCCCATTGTGACGCCGTCTATGGCTCCACAGGGTGAGGGGCAGCTTGGCCCCATTCTCCTATACACGCCCTAATTATTGGGCCTCAATTTTAAGCAAAATTGATATCCTGCATGTGTGTTTGTAGGTCAGGTTGGGCGTGAAGGAGGTGCTTACTCTTCTGGTGCAGTCTCTTCAGAGCAGAGAGCACCTTCTGCTATACGAGAGGACAGAAGGCAGCCCGCCGCTTACAGTGCTCCTCCTGCCCGACACCAACCTCCCCCCGCCGCAGAGGAAGAGGAGGTCAATGACTATGATTCTGATGAAGCCAGTGAGTAGATCACATGCACCATCTTTTCTTTGGGGAAACACTGAATGACAGGTTTTGGTTCGCCAAGGAGAACATTTTTGTCACAAATTTCAAATGAGTTAGTCATTTTTTTTCAAATTGCTGGTTGTTTTGGAGTTTAAAAAAACTTTGAGCATAGATAAAACACACAGAGCACAGGGCATGTGCTATCTTTTCAAACCTGACCCCAAAAGCATTAAATAAAACAATGAAGTGTGCTGACCTGTCTTGATTGGTCTCTTTCAGCCACCCTGGGCTCTCTGGAGTTCAGTCTGATGTATGACCAGGAAAGCAACAGCCTTCATTGTAGCATCCTTAAGGCAAAGGTACGTATGGCTCTCCTCATTCAATTCTTGCACCAAGGGACAATTGTACTCAAATGTAAGGTTGTTATGTTAATAATTGATTAAGCACACCTCCTTTCTATGTGGCAAAATGCAAATCAGTGCATGCAGTAATGAAGCTCAGAAAAACAGACTCAGGTGTCTGATGTGTTCATTAGAGTTGTCGTACATAGTTACTGAATGTTTCTTTTCAAGTTATTTTGAATCCTGTTGTAGTAATATTTTTATTTATAATTTTATTAATATGTTATTTGAACACAACATGTCCCCGAAAAGCTCCTTATCAACACCCTTTGCATAAATTCTTCTTCTCATCCACAGGGCTTGAAACCTATGGATTCAAATGGACTGGCAGATCCTTATGTCAAGCTTCATCTGCTGCCAGGAGCTAGCAAGGTTGAATTAAAGAAAAACAAAAAACAAAATGCGTATTCTAAAGTATGCACAGCACACCTATTATTCTCCAGATGAGGGGAAAAAAATGAGGGAATTATGACTATGGGGTTTCTAATCTTCTGTAAGCTCAGGCCTGACACCTTGTGGTTAGAAATAAATAAATTCATTCCAAAAAAGGTGTGGTATACAGAAAGCAACATGTCATGAATATGTCTGTTGTTTTCTCCATGCAGGCACTTAATAGAAAAATGAGCTAAAACATGAAAGCAGCCAACATGAGCTCTTGCAGCATTCTTTATGTCTCCTGTTCTGATTTCTTCTTCATTAACAGTCAACAAAGCTGCGCACAAAAACCTTGAGGAACACTCGCAACCCTGCGTGGAATGAGACACTCACCTATCATGGCCTGACGGACGATGACATGCAGCGCAAGACCCTCAGGTGGATACAGAGAGTAGTTACACTCAGATTAACCATACTCATATTGCATAGCCAGTCTGTTTTCATGGCCTCCTCAATATTGTATGGTGTCCTGGCACTGGTTTTGCGCAGGCTGTCTGTCTGTGATGAGGACAAGTTTGGGCACAACGAGTTCATTGGAGAGACCCGGGTGGCACTGAAGAAACTGAAGATAAACCAGAAGAGAAATTTCAACGTGTGTCTGGAGAGAGTTGTTCCAGTGAGTGACAATGATTTGCAGCCTTGCATCGGTTTTCTGAATCCCTAACCGAACCACTGATTCTTTTTTTTCCACTGATTATCTTCTTCGTCACAGACAAAGAGAACAGCGACAGCAGGTGGAGCTCGAGGCATTGCTCTCTATGAAGATGAGGTGTCCCTCTGTTTCCCAAAAATAACTAAATGCAACACATTCCCCCCAAGTTTATTTTTTTACGACGCCTATGATATCTGTACCCTCTTACTCTTGCTGTGTTTTCTAGTCTGCAAAAGATGGTGGAGAGGTAGAGGAACGTGGTCGCATTCTTATCTCCCTCATGTACAACACCCAGCTGAACCGCCTCCTCGTGGGTGTGGTGCGCTGTGTTCATTTGGCTGCCATGGATGCGAACGGATACTCTGACCCATATGTTAAAATGTACGTATTCACTGCAAATAAGGAGATGCTTAAAGGGGTCAAATTGTGTTAATTAGCGATTGGCTGGTGACCAGTTCGGGTTGTACCCCAAAGTCAGTTGCAAAGTCTCTCGCGGATATGTTTTTCATCCATTTTCTCTTCAATTTTTGTTCTGCAGTCTACCATAAGGGCAGTTTTATATGCAAATATGCAATTTGCCACAGCTGTAGTGTTTTGGACAAGCTTTATATTGATATTGAAAGTTTAACATTGGAAACCTGCTTCTATCATTGACAGAGTTCTGAAACCCGACATGGGGAAGAAGGGCAAGTGCAAAACTCAGATCAAGAAAAGGACTTTAAACCCAGAGTTCAATGAGGTTGGTAGGACAATTGTTGGTCAAATACAAATATGTTGAATGAAAAAAAATGATCTTTGTAGATGATTATTGACCACTGTTTGGTTATGACAAATACCGTATTTGGTAATGTGTGTCTTTATTCCGTCTCAGGAATTCAGTTTTGATATTAAACACAGCGAACTGGCTAAGAAGACTTTAGATGTCTCCGTGTGGGATTATGATATTGGGAAGTCCAATGACTATATTGGTAAATATTGGATCACGATTGCATTGATAAAATCAAATGGAAAGTAAAAAGAATTGAGCTGTCACTTTACTGCCATGCCCTCACCCTTTAATTCCATCCCTCCAGGTGGCTGTCAGCTGGGCATCACTGCCAAAGGAGAAAGGCTAAAACACTGGTATGAGTGTTTGAAGAACAAAGACAAGAGGATTGAGCGCTGGCACACATTGATGAATGAGAATCACACCGCAAGTGATTAACTACCTGTTACAAAAACAGCATGAGCTAGAACAACCCCTGTCCTCTTGGTCCGCATTTACCTCTCTGTGCACCGTTTTTATATAGCCTTGTTTTGTTATGTATTTCACCACCTGATATAGGCACTACTCTTGTGCCTCCTCTGTCGTTTTCTGTTCTCCCTGTGCTGGCTTGATCCACCATCTGAGAGATGCACTATATCAAGAAAAGTTACCAGACACACTTATTAATTCACGAATCAATCAAGAGTTGGGCTAGATCCCTTATATGACCCCGAATCAGATTTTCATCCTACAATAACCTTTTAGACAATTCTATACTTACAACTTTGTGGTTACAGTTGAGGAAAGGCCATTTTCTGCCCCAGCATGGCGGTGCGTGCCCCAGCGCATAATTGCACAACGGAAGGTCCATAAAAACATGGGTGGATGAGTTTTGTGTGGAATAACTTGCACAGAACACCAACTTCAATCCCATTAAACACTTTTGGGAACAGAGATAACGAGCCATCAGGCCCTCTCTCAAGTCCAACTTAAGTGATGTCTGACCTCACAAATGTTCTTTTGGAGGAATGGACAAAAAAAAAAAAATCTCACAGACAACTCCAATCAGACCAGAAGAGTGGAAGCTGTTGTCACTTCAAAGTTGGACCCAGTTATAATTGCTTTCATTTTTACTTAGGTGTATTGATCGTGCAGCCAAATAGTTTTCTGCATTGTGTGCCATAGTTGACATAAAGGCTATTTATTTATTAAAAACAAACACCAGGGTAAAAAGAAACAAGGAAAATCTCGGTCTACAAGTATGGCCTTTGTTCCTGCAAAATGCATTTGCTGGAGTCAAGCGCATGCTAACCCCAAACTAATGTATATGTCCTAAAGCCTACCCAAAAGCATGGAAAATTGGTGAAAACAGGAATCATACATGTGGGCTGAAAGTGTAGCCGAATTTTCAGTTTTGTTATTGGAAAAGTCAGTTTTCTGTGACATACTGTACAACACGGATGAAAGTATAAAATAATAGTTTCTGGAAAATACTTGTTTGCGTGGACTTAGCCAGCTATTTCATTTATGTATCCGAAACATTTAGACAAAGAGTTGCACAATTGTACAGCGACCGCCGGTATGCCGAGTCTGAGACATTGGTTGCTTTGTCGGCATTGAAAAGAAAAAAAAAAAGCAATATGTTGTAGCACACAGAGGTCACAATCATTACTGAGGATCCGAAAAGCAAAAAGCTTGCGCCTGAACATTCACCACAATGGCAAGCTTATCTGGTGTGATAATGTCACACCTGATGATAACACTTGAATTATACAAGCATGCCAAACCACTGATGTGTAAGAAGACACTAAAGATAATGTATACAACCATGAAGAAATGTTTACATACCGATACATTGCTCAGGTTAGATAGAAATATGACATAAGTGACTCATGAGTATTTGGATCCACCAATTTATGTTAATTTGTGATTTGATTAGAGCACACCAAGGTAAATAATAGGTGTATTTATGTGTGGTTACTTAATCTGTGAAATTTCAGTTTGTCGTAATTAACACTCAGACAGATTTTCTATGTCAAGTTTTACACTGAATGCAAATGGTAAGCGTTCACTCCTTAACAAATTACAGGTAGTCAGGAAAAAAAAAGTGGAACTGTTTTTGTCATAAGTGTGTGCAGCCTTACCTGCATGCACTGTGCTTGTGACTCTCATGTGCCTGCGGCAGTAGTGGCCCACTCTTACCCCAACACACCATTTGCACAATGCAGGGTTGTACATGATTCTGCCACTCCCTCCCAATTCATGGCTTTGTGGCGTGTATTCAATAATCACAGCAAACCAAGCAAAGCACACCTTACAAAGTGGAATGACTCCAATTTATAGAGCTGTTTGCAAGTTATTCCAAGTACAAAAACATGAAATTATATGCATGACGTTTATTGTGGTACAAGTCTATACAGTATACAAATCTATATATAGAGATATGTATACAGTATCTGTATGTAGTTTTATATATATATATATATATATATATATATATATATATATATATATATAAAACACACACACACCTATACATATATTGTGAGAATAATCATGTAGTAATTCTATTAATGTTTACATCTCTTTCCTTATACTTCATATACAAGAGGCCATGTTCTGCATGACATGACTATTTGAATAAACTGCTAAGCTGATTTGATAAGCATATAATCACATGGCTCTTAAAAGGTAGCAGTTGCAGATTGAAGAGAGTCATGTCTTTCATCACGGTCTTGTTGTCTGCACAACATCTCTGCCCCCTGTGGCAGTGTGTAAAGCACCTGCCAGTAGCATCTTGTACATGATTCTATTTTGTGCTGCTTTGGCCGCCGTGGTCATTACATGAGATCAACACAAATCATGTTTGATTGATTGTTTGCTTTAAAACTGGAATGTCTCAGAGCATTCTGCCAACCTTGATCACTGTTGTACTGTAAATAGAGTAGCGCATGCACTGGGAACTTGTATGTTTGCACACAATGTTGCATGCAAAAATTTTGCAGAAGTAACACAGATCAATAAAGTCAAATAAAATCAATTCATGTGTGGTGTTGAAACCAACTTTCTCCATGGGTGTGATGCCCCTGGTCATGGGTGGTTGATGTCAGTGAGAACTAAACTGAATGAATAGTCATGAACATCAGATGAATTTAAAAACATTTATAATGACTGGAAAACTTAATCATACTAATTTTAAGTCATTTCATCCAATTTGAATCCCGTGCATCATGTCCCATCACTGGACACACTGTACCATTAGGTACACCTTTAAAACCTCATGAGTTCTGTCTATGTATGGTGTCCTTCCTCAGGTGGATTCTAAGGATCGGGTGAAATTTTCCACCATTAATGACCTATAATAACTCAACTCAGTTAAAATTAAATATTTTAGAGATGGAAAGTAAAAAAATAAACAACCGTGATAATGTGGTTGCACAACAGTGTACACTGGGGATGTACAGTATTTGAATGCAGCTTAAGTAAATGGTACAAAGTAACCGTGGAAGATTTCTGCATTACTATACACCAACGGATATAATCATATTCCCAGCAGGGCTATTTTGCAATGGTGATGCCAGGTACATGACCAAATGATGGCAATAGCCAGACATGTTCTTTATATGATCTGGTTATAAAGTGTAGTTAGTATAAGCCAGCATTGACAGTGTATATTGACCTACTGTATCTCAAACATTGATCACTCACTTCTAGCACCTTGTAAGAATCCACATTTCTTTGTTTGGGGCACACATACTGAGGCTACATGATCAAAACAGCAAGATAATTAATTTAATAGCCTTTCTCTCTCTCTCTCTCTCTCTCTCTCTCTCTCTCTCTCTTGTTTCTCTGAGTCAAAGTTATTACATAGTAAGTCACATAGTATTGTTTCATTTTCTCCATTTAGAATGACCCTTGCAGTAAGGGCCTTGCTTGTCTGTATTTCAATTTTACAGCTTGTTTGGTCAGATTGATTGCTCCTAGCAAGCTGATATTTTCTTTTCCCCTCTGATGGATTGGGAATCTCAATATGATTTTACATTTATCGAAAGAGAGAAAATAAGGAAGAAGAAAAATGGTTCATGTGCCTCTTAATGTTAGCCTGACATTGGTCGCAACAATCTTCCCTAAATTTGCAGATAAGGTTGACTTCTGTTTGCTTGTTACATTGTTTTTCTTTTATAGCTTTTCTGTTTCAAAGACTTTGACCTACTTAAAGCTCTTACAAAGATAAGGAAGACACTGCTGGAGTGCAACATTCAGGCAACGTCAAGGAAAAGGATTCCTGCTCGCTTTATGTGCAAGGCCCAAGGCTGGAAAGAGAACTGACATAAAAGACACCTAATTATAGACTAAACTTGCAATAACAACAACGAATTTGATAGGATTTACATTTCATGCTTTTCTGTTGCCTTCAGAAAATTTAAATCTAGCATGTTGGACTGTTAAGACTCATTTAAATTGAGTGTACGCCCTTGAAAAGTTATGCAAGTCTAGTACAATGAATATTTTCAGAACTACAGCAAGTCAGGCATTATAAGTACTGTATTTAGATAGCGAGATAATTAGCTAGCTAGCTTGTTAGATATCTGATGGTGGGTTCGTGGCTGTACGGATGGATGGATGGATGGATGGAAGACAGCATAATCACCAAAGATGTTGATTATTAAATGTATGGTACGATATTGTGCAAAACTTGATTTACTTTAACCAACCCATCAGAAGACAGAAGAATTCAGGTGTTATTTTGAGGCATACAACAAACCCCCTTGAGGTGAATTTGACACCAAATAGGTTTAAGAAACATTCATATTTTTATATAGGTAAGTTCCATTGGCCAGATCTCCTAATTCCGATGACCTGGAGCAGATTAGATTTATTTGGTAGCACTTACATAGGCTCAAATTTTATTGAACAAAACAAACAAACAAAAAATCTAACATCTACATGCGCATGCTGGAACCAGTGCAAAAAGGAGAACCCTAAGAAATTAGGAGAGGAAATGAATTCTAAATAAATCGAGATAACAAATCTAAACTAAATAATATTGAAGATGGTCGCAATCACCAGAAGACAGACTCAGCAGAGTGGAAGATGATGAGATTTTCTGGATAAAATAGGAGCTCATCAGAGTGACAGCGCAGATTGAGAAATTTTAAGAGAGGTGAGACTGACATGGTTTGGACATGTTCAGTGTAGGAACAGTGGGTATATTGGCAGAAAGATGTTGAATATGGAGCTGCCAGGTAGTAGGTAAGGAAGAAATAAAAACATGGATCCGGAAACAATTTTGAAGTAGACTATACATCTACTTAAACAATGTGATTCCTTTTGAAGCACCTTTAGGGAGGGGGTCCTCTTCAAGTCATACAAAAATCTTATGAGGAACAAATATTACGATGAACGTCAACCATACAAGTGATAATTGCACCGTTGACCTTATGTTAAATAGCTGCATCGTGTTGGTGGACTTCCAAACTTGACCTTATGGCCCGCAGTGCATGTTGGGAGGAGCTTGTTGGCCATGGAAACATGGCGTCGCACTGACAGCTTGGATTCTCATACATTATCGTCTTCAGCCACTCAGAGGCTGAGCCATACACGGAGCTGCGCGAAGGGTTCATTTTTCTTTCAAAAAATATAGATGACAAATGCAATATTTGTCCCTAGCCGACTGTCGCTGTAAAGGCGTGGCGCTCGAACGAATTTAGTGCGAGTGTCACGCCCACTCTGCTGGGTAACGCTAACGAGTCGACGCCGCACGGGTAGCTAGCTCCGCTTGCAGCTAGCCGAAGCAGACAGCTAGCAGCAGCAGCGACAGTCACGGACGGAAAAGGCGCAGACATGGGATGTGAACAGGACCTGTCTTCGCTCTCTTTTCGCCGTGTGGCTGCGGTCCGCTAGCTTGCAGCCTAGCACGGCGCGTTCTGTCAAAACACCGTCGTCAAACCGGACGGGCTTGCCAACAGTATATTGTTATTGTACAGCAGCCGGAGCCAGGGCGTTTTCTGTCATTCTGGCACTGAATTTTTAATGTTCGACCCTTTTGGCATAATTGTCGGAGGAGAGAGCGATGGGCTCCGGGGCTGTGGACTCATCCCAGTGGCTTTCGGTGAAAGAGGAAACCATTTTTCTCCACGATGGACTCATTCGGGTCACAGATCTGGCCGAACTCCCGAGTGAAATTGGAGTGTCGGAGCAGGGGGACACCGAGCAGGAGGTGAGTCGAGTCACACGCCCATGACGCTTTGTCTTTCATACGTGTTTATAAATGGAACACGCAAGGATGACAACGGCGGGGGTTGGTTCAGCTTCTATATAGAATGTGTTTTGCTGTCTGCGGCAACACACCCTTGATGATATCGATATCGCGCTAACGTTTGCAACTTTCCCTGCCCTGCTTGTTATCGACCCACTGTCAGGTTACTTGTTGTGCTTGTGTTTCCGGTAGATTCTTTCGGAATAAAAGTATTTGAAACAACCATTAAAAAAATATATATTTTGAATGCAACCATTAGAAGGAAGGATTCATTAATTTTACACGTGTTGCTTGGTTGATAGTAATTTAGCTTGGGAAAACGCATAAGAGCTGAAAAATACTTCTATATTGAGATTGCAACACCCTCGTTTGTATTTAATGTACAATGGCACCTCTACTTACGAAATTAATTGATTCAGGAAGACATTTAACTAGAACATTTTGTAAGTAGAGACTCGTTTTCCATGTAAATGCGCTAATCCGTTCCAATTGTGTGTCTGAATTGTAGGGGCCCACAATTCAGACATATGTTTTGTAAAGCATAAAAATGCATCAAATATGTAACAAATGCATGCTACTATTAGATTATTGCACAATAAATGAGAGTTGTGCAAAATGTAAAAACAAAGAAGAGTGAAAAAATGTGTTATTTAACTTTTTACTGCATCCTTTTAGTTCATGTTCTATCTCAGAAGTGGTTTTTGTGTGGCGTTTTGGAAAGAACTGACAAGGACGTTTGCTTTTGTCGGCTTTTAACAATCCTTCGAAATTGTCCAAGGCAAAACATCAAGTGTCATGAGCAATCGCCCGACTGGTGACCACTTTCCCTGAGTGATTGATCTTCCATCTCAAAGACATCACATACGAACTTAGAACAAAACTAATAAAGTATTTACAAGCATGCTGGGAAGTGTGTGGCTTCACCATCGCTGTTCCCTACAATATATTTGACTTTTATGGTAACATTTTCAATGCACGGGTAAGTCCAAATAGGGTCCAACGAGACGTGACTTGTGCAAACTCGTTGCATTACAATAGACAGACACTGGATGAGGAGGACATGAAAAAAGAAATGCCAACATGAAGTGCAAAAAATTGCAAGGGCCTAATCGCTGGCATTTTATTACACACTTTTTACAAAAGGTGTAATTTAATTTTTTATTTTTTATTTACAAATTATTGACCAATCCAAAGTGTTGTTGGAAAAATTGACTATGCAATGTTAATGGTTGAATAGCTGTTCCGTTTTCTTCTGACCTCTTTAATGGGGTCCAGACATCAATTTAGGGGTGAAAATGAATATCGTTTATATATATATATATATATGTTTGATTTGGGCAAAAGATGTAGATTGGTAGGCTGATGTAGGAAAGGATTGTTAAATTAGACAGTATGCACAAATCAAATTATGTTTTTAGCGTTAAGTGGCGGTTCAGCCTTGGAAGCATCATAATCTTCAAACAGAATACAACATTTTTATGTAATCATCTTCATTAATATTCACATTTATGTAGCCAACATATCGTTTGGCATGTCGCCATATGGAATGCAGTTATCCCATATGGGGCAGAACAGAAGATTTCTTTCTTAATGAAGTTACAGCAAGACTATCCTTTGTGTCAAGAAACCCTGACATTCCTGCTCAACCTCTGTCTTCCTCCAGGTTGTCCTCTATTTTCTTTGTGTTTTTTGCCATTGTCCCCCCACGCCCCACCCCTTCTCTTTCTAACTCTGTATGTGCTAAACTCTAAAAATTCATAACTGTTTTGGATTGTGTTGTGATGCTTACTATGTTCCATCTAGCAGCAGCAGAAGTATTTCTTAGAACAAGGCATAGAGGGCTAGGCCTCCAGTTAAAGACTTTTATCGTAACATTAGTAGCGTTCATGAAATGTAATCAATACAAATTGTGCCTGCTAAATGCTATAATAGTTTTTTTCCCTAGTCCTTTGTTCATAGGCCTCACATTCTAATCGATGGCTGAAATGCTGCTTAAGTGCACGTAAAGCACATTGTTTCAGTGGACTGTGTCTTGACTATTATTTCCCAGAGAAATGAACTATAGACATGATGGTGCTTTTCCCTTGATTGTACTCAACATGGCCCTTTTTTAGGAAACATTTTAATTGAACTAAGGGATTGTCTCCTTGGGGCCCTTTTGCATTTAAACTGGGCCTTATGAGATTTATTTCATTGTTTTTTCTCTGTGTGTGTGCGCGTGTGTGTGTGTGTGTCTAGAGAGTGAGAGAGAGTGTGTGTCAGTGAGTGACATAATTAACTTTTTCATTTTTCTCATCCTCCACCACTGTCGTTCATTCCAGATTCTGACATTTGAGACGAAGAACCCAGTTGAGCTGGCCGAACGTTTACGTGCAGTCTGTGGAAATCAGAGTAATGCTTATGCCCGCCTGCTGGAATACCGACTCAATGCTCTGCGTGGCCTGTGGGGGGCACAGCGGCAGCTGGCCATGGAGGAACAACAGGAGCGAGAAGGGACCGGGGGTGCTGATGAGGAGACCTTGGCCTTGCTCAAAAGACAAGGTCTGCTCCAGCAGCCTGAGCAGGCTCCCTTTACCTCCCGTGTCGGCCTGCTGCTGGTCTTCCCCCTTCTACAGTCACAGACCCGCAGTGACCCGGCGCTCTGTGGTGTCACCGCGGAGGTGCTGCTGTCCTGTCTCCGGGACTGCCAGCCACTCAGCCTCAGCAAAGAGCCTGCCGACTGCCTGAATGGCCTGGAAGGGCTGCTCTGCTCCTGGTTGGAAGATGGTGCTCAGGAGTCCGTCCAAACGCAAAAGGCCGTTCAAATGCAGATTCTTCGCTCTCCCAGAGATAGGGAAAATGCTGCTGCTGCGCTGGTTGCACTTGCCTGTGCCAGGTGAGAACAAAGAGATATGTTGTGTGATTTTTATTTTGCCTCACCCCCTCAAAAAGTTCTTGTCATTATTATATTTATATGGTGCGAGATAAAAAATATATATATTCTGGCTGTAATTCGTCTGAAACCAGACAAGACACCCAAGTCTGACTGAATTTCTCAGAGTTAAGCTAACAGACCTACGGTAATTAATGGGTTGAGACGGTCATCAACCACTGTGCTGGAGTCGAGTGTGTGGTCCAAGAGCAGTATTTGCTTTCATAAAATGTACTCTATACATACTTGTTGTGCGTCGAGCTAACAGAATTAAAGCATGCAACATGCACAAGACTGTTCATGTTGGCTGGCTTGTTTACATACAATGAACCTAAAAAGTCTGTGCACCCTCTTCAAATGCTATTGTTGTCATGTAAAAAAAAAAAAATTACAAAATATGTTTCGCCATTAATATACAGTTATAGTCTCTGCAATTCAGGTGAGTTAAGAAAATGTTTTTTGGGGGGGTGCACTATTCCTGTTGCATAAATGTGCAAACCTTCAAACTAATACTTTGTTGCAGAATCTTTGGCTTTTATTACAACACTTAATCTTTTTGCGCGAGGAGTCTTATCAGTGTGACTTATCTTAATGTGGCAATGTTTGCTCTCTTCAAAAAATGCTCCAAATATGTGAGATTGCTATGGCATCTCTCTTTACAGATCAACCCACAGATATTGGATCATAATCAGGCAGGTCTCAAGTCTGGTTGGGCCATTCCAAAACCTTCATTTGTTAAAGCATTTTGTCGGATAGGATGTGTGGTTTGCGTCAGTGTGTGGATGAAAGATTAATTCCCACTTCAGCTTTCTAGCAGAACCCGGAGCTGTTCAGAATTCCCTCTATCTTAACTCAGGACCCATTTCCATCTGCAGAATAACCTCAAAGCCTCAAAGTCCGGTGCTGCCAACACCCTTCTTCAATTTTGGGATGGTGTTTTTTTTCTGTTGTTGTTATTGATGTTACAGCTTTTGGAATTACGACCACAAAGTTCACCTTTGGCTTTCATTTGCACAATAACACATTTTCCCACGTGAATTTAGGAGCTCTTAGGTGTTGCCACCCTACCTCATAGCCCAGGCAAATAAAGAAGACGGGAGGTTGTTGTCACATGTAGTAAACAGCCAGTACTTGCCAGAAAAGCGCTGAAGCTTCCTCAATATTACTGTCGGCCTCTTTGCAGCCTCTTCAAGCAGTTTTTACCTTTTCAGTAATTTTGAATGGACATCCAGTTCTTTGTAATGTCACTGCAGTGCCATCTTTTCTTCTCTTAGTGATGACCCGCTTCACTGTGTTCCAGTGATTACGCCTTGACAATATTTTGTACCCTTCCCCTGACTGTTACCTTTGAACATTGTGATCTTTCTGATGCTGTCAATGTTCTTTGCAGGGTCAGGCCTTGTGCTGTTAGATTTGCCAATATGGATCTCAGGAAAAGCCTACTAGAACAGCTGAACTATCCATCCATCCATCCATCCATCCATCCATCCATCCATCCATCCATCCATCCATTTTCTACCACTTATCCGGGGTCGGGTCGCGGGGGCAGCAGCTTTAGGAGGGAAGCCCAGACTTCCCTCTCCCCAGCCACTTCTTCGAGCTCTTCCTGGCGGATCCCGAGGCGTACCCAGGCCATCTGGGTAACATAGTCTCTCCAGCGTGTCCTGGGTCGTCCCCGGGGTCTCCTGCCAGTGGGACTACTATATTTGGGGTTAATCTGAGGCACTTTAGATGGTGACAAGTGTGTGTTGACTACAAGGCTTTAATGGCTTTTAACAAGGCTTTGAATATGATTGGTTAAATCTTAACACAGCCATGTCCCCAATTCGAGGAGAATGTGCACACTTTTTCGATAGCATAATTGCACTTGTTAAGTTTCACTTTCCCCCTCTAAAATCATTATTTTTCCTCCCCACTCGATAGAGATTATACATCACATTAACGGTGGGAAGAGTTTTGAAATGATTGATCTTGCTACAGCTTCTTGTTGACTTTGAAACTTAGCTTGTAGCCGACGTGTGCACATTTTGAGCATGACGTCTCTGATCCACTGGTGAAAGGACACTTTGATTCTCTCCTCTTTCATCCCAAACTGCTTTAACAACAAAGTGTATGAGGGGAAAAGTGGTTAGGACTGCACGACTGTCCATGTTTTATGTTATGTGTTGTGTTTATTATTTTACTTTATGTTAACTGTTTTGTTAAGCTCTTTGTTACAGCTGCCGCTGTTGTGAAAGCGCTATATAAATCAGCATGTATTGTATTGTATCTTGGTCCCAGTTATTTTTACCCTAAAAAAAATCTGGTGTTTGAACATAGCTGTGTAGACTTTTCATGTATTTCATGTACCAATAGATCTGTTGGATTCCTCTACTTGCAAAAAATGTCATGCCATTTAATTGTCTGATAGAGGAAACGTGGTAATTCGACTAAATCGTGTGTCAACATTTTGACTGCCTGCATAATTCCCAAGTTAGAATTAATGGGAAGGTTTTGAATAGTGTCGCGACTGAAAGCTATTTCAAGAAGTACCGTAATTTCCGCACTATAGAGCGCACCTGATTATAAGCCGCACCCACCACATTTTTAGAGGAAAACCAATTTTGTACATACATAAGCCGCACCCGTATATAAGCCGCATGTGCCCACATTAAAACATGTAAACATATTTACAAAGAAACACGGTACACAGAGAGAATTTTCAAAGTTTCAATAATATAACTTAACAATAATAATAATAACTTTCTTCCCAAACGGTGCCTGTGACGCGGCAGTAAAACGGTAGCAACATGGTAACAACACGCTAGCAACAGAATAGCAATGCGTCATATGCCTTTCTTTTTGCATTTTCCATGATGAGGGTATGTTCACGCTAATTTAATTTATGCACAAGACAAGAAGTTGCAGTCTTTCTCGACGCATATATTCCACCTGTCTTAATCTTACCTTTTCTACTCGAGCGCCACTGGCGGCCGTTAGAAAAACTACACAAATTGGCCGCATCACTGTATAAGCCGCAGGGTTGAAAGTTTGGGAAAAAAGTAGCGGCTTATAGTCCAGAATTTACGGTAGTTGCTGTTTCCAACAAATTATGCCTGAATTGCAAGCAATTTGCCTGTCCTTGGAACAGTTATGCAAGGATACACAAAGTGGTGTTTGATACAGTGTTTTGATGGAGTGTCTATAGATATAATAGTAGCTGCTGATGTAGTGACTTCCTTTCCTGCGTAGTCCGAGTACTCCTTTTTAAAGAAAATCCGGAAATCTTTTGCTGTAGGTCATTGAGCCGGTAACTTGTCAAGAGATAGGAGGCCCTGTGGGCCTGTGTAGTGTGAACAATGAACTTACCAGTTTTGTACAAGGTGTTTTTGTGTATGTCAGTCGGACAACTGCTTCAGCTTCTGCTGGTGACAACTGATCTTGACTTGTCAAAACCAGAACCCTCTACATTTTGTTCAGCCTTCTATTGGACCGGCAGCTCTTTGTTGTCAGGAAGCATCCAGCCCTATTGGTAAATTTACCATTTGGAAGGTTAAGTAACAACACAGAAAAGATCTACAATAGTCTTATTTGCTTGTCATGATGTCACCGTGGTGTTGTCAAGTTGGACGAATGCAACGTATTTGTAATAACATTGGCCATAATAATATTGTAATCGGTGTTATGATCAGAAAATATCAGTGCACAGATCATTTGCACAGATTGCTTTATTGCGTGAATTACAGGGTTCCATCTTGGATGTGCCACTGCACCAAATGCACATTTCCTGTACTCTACAGTGTGACACGTTGTGATATGTCAATGTTATCAAACAATTGGTCTCATTCTAATGGCAAAGTGACACTATTTTTTTCCAGGGGATCTTTAAAGACCTTCATCCACACGGTGCACCTACTGCAGAAGCAGTCGGATCTGGGCCAGCTCCCAGTGTCAGATGTCCTGTTCAGGTAATGCTTTATTGTTGAATCACCAAATAATCGACTGTATAAGTGACTATCCCCTCCATGGAAGTAACCCTTCATTTTTGCTTTAGGCTTTTACTCTTGGAAGGAGGGCCGGGCTCTTCATCATGCCTGCTCGGGGGGAAACACAGTGTGTCATGGGGATTTGAGGATATGCTACCTACACCTGATAACTCTGCTGGAGGAGCTGAGAATAAAGGTAAAGACCGGATTACTTTCATTTATTATTATTATTATTATTATTATTATATTCTGGTGTTTTGTTTTTGTTTTGGATAAATTCTGTGTTTTTGTGCTGTAAACTGTTTTTACCTTATGCACAACAATTTAACATGGCTAAGCTAGGCATTCCGTGTTATGGAGAAACTGAGGAAATATGTTCAGCAAGGTGTTAAAAGGTGAAATCCAGACAACACAGTGATGACTCACAAAGAAATGGAAAAGAAGGTTTCTCAGAACAATAGAAGTTGACCACAGGTGTTCTGTATATCCATAGCAACAATTTTGCATTTATGGTACTTTAAAAGCTAGCACAAGAAGATCAAGTCTTCTTTCCCTGCATGTGTGCTGGCAGTATAGTTGTGAAATGAGTCCAAGGCAGCTAGCAGCTAGCATATTAATTCTCTCGTTGTATTGATCCTCCTTTTCATCACAACTAAATGTCCTTTCCCACCTTGTAATTTTTCGTTCCCATTTCTCACAGACACTGACCTGGGGCGCTGTCTGGCCACAGACGGGCTCTATCTGTACACTACTAACTCCTCTGGGAGAGGAGTCAGTAAGCTCGGATCTGGCTTACATGGAACACTAAGGTAACACAACACGTCTTTATTCTACAGCATCCTTTAAAAAAAAAAAAAAGATGCTAAATATATCGCATTCATCTCATCCATCACAATAATGTCTGCATTCTTTCCTGTATTTCCTAAATAGATATCAGGCTGCTCGGAGTCATGTCCTGCCTGAATGGCTTTGATTGATTAGTTGATGGGACAACAAGGCACTCTGTACCCCTGCATTATTTAATACATGATGTGGTTGGATCCAATTTATATCGATATTTTCACTGCATTCAGAAATGGGCTCATTCAATGTTAAACACACCTTTCAGTGAGTTAAAGAGCTAGCTCCTGCTTGGACTAGATTGTGTTAGTTCCTTCTAACTCTTAAGTCATCATCTTTAGACCATACATTCTTCCATAGAATAGTGACCGAAACCCTAGCACATCCTAGATGAGCTATAAAACAGGCCCTCCTCTTGTTGAAAACGCTTTGACTTCACACATTTTCATCTGGATGAAGAAAGCCCACACACATTATCCAAAATCTAAACAAGGTCTTTCCTGAACTCTACTCCTCTTTTAGTTTCCTGTGCCTAGGTAATGGCCACGTTTTCCCAATCTTTTGTTAAATGCAGTATGTTGTGGTTTTGCAGGCTTAGCAGGTTTCTGTTTTTGTCATTCCATCCTTTCAAAAATATATTTTGTAAAAAACCAAAAACATTCTAGCAGTGCAATATGCCAATGGCGTTTGTGGCAAGTGATGAAAATGTGCTGTGAGCACAAAGGTGTGTGATTCAATTGCACAAAGTGCCAAAATGAAAGTTCTGCATCTGTTTGTGCAGGGGGTTTGTTTACTGTCGAAACGAGGAGTTGGAGCCTGGTTGGGTGGTGTACAGCAGTTGTCGCCTTCTCCACCGCCCTTCTGCCTTTGATGCCAAGCCTCAGCAGCTGTGCCAGGTCATTGACCCCTTCACGTTACAGGTAATGCTCCATCAAATCGGCCAGCATGAGAGCTGGAAACAGGAATGATTTAATAGTTATAATATCTCCCGCATCAACACAAATGAATCCTGTTAATATAATCTCATGTCCATGCTGTTGATTTTAGGTTTGTCAGATTGTCCCCATGCCAGCCCATCACTTTCCAGTGGGTAGCAGCTTGACGACGCTGCATCTCTGCTCAGATGGAACCTACCTATATTGGGTGTGGTCGCCGGCCAGTCTCAACGAGAAGACCCAGAAGGGCCATTCAGTCTTCATGGATGTCTTTCACCTTTCTGTTAGTCATTTCACTGCACCATTTAGAGATTTTTAATAGGCTTATAAGATTTATTCAGTGTTTGATGGGTTCTCTGCCTTTATTTGTTTTTTGTATGATACAGACACAGACAGGACTGTGTGTTGCCGACATCTTGCAGGAGAGAGTTATTCTGACTCGCAAAGAAGGCGAGTCTTCCAAGTGCTTGAATGAGCTTCTTTTGAGTCGAATGTCTCGCTTCCGGGCCTCACATTCTGCCACATTGGCTGCTCTCACAGGCTCTACCATCACAAACACTGTCAAAGAGGAGCAGTCTGGTAAATTCATCGGCTTAACAATCCTAAAGCCAGTTAACTTCAATGCTTAAATAATATCTTTTGAGTTTCTTGTGTCAGAGCTCTCCTCGGTTTTTCATCTCCATAGCTGTCAACACAAGCTGTGGACTCCCTCTGAAGACTCTGAGGAAGACCCCAATGTATGTGTGTGGAACATACTTAGTGATGCTAGTCCCGCCTCCTGGTGTATCTGGGAGCTCTGCTACACGCTCACTGTTTGGAGGCAGTAGTAGCTTGTCCTCTCTGAAAAGTAAGAGCACATTGACACTGTCATTGTCACTAATATTTTTTGCGATTATAGCTCAATGAAAGGTTTGAAGCACTCCATTAAAACGTCCTCCTGCTATTTCAGTATTAGCCTCTAGTTTAGTCTTCAACCTTGCTGACGGCCAGTTCAGCAGCCGTGCTGACCTCATCGATGCCCCTGGCAGTTCCCTAGGCAGAGGAGCTCAGGTGGCAGGACTGGGTGAGCACTACTGCTGTCCCAAATGAGTGTTGCAGTGTACATTAAACTAACTGCCATTTTGTTGTGTGACCTTTTAGGAGCATGTTATGATGCACTGAACAACTTGATCTGGACTTGCTCTAGCGATTACATAGATCAGTGGTGTAACCCGGGAAATCAGGCCTTTCATCATGTGTGCCATAGGTTGGGTGTGAGCCATATCATAAGAGAACCCAAAGGTTGTAATTTAGCTGTTGAATCTGCAATATCACTGTTGCATGATTGAGTAAACCACAAATCTCATATACCCAGGCATTATTGATGTATTTTTGAAAAATGTTTTCCCTCTTTTCACAGAAGAAATGATGGATACAAATGAAGTGATCAATCAGCTACTTCATCATGTAGGTGCCATGTGTGTCCACCAACTTAACCTGCTTGCAGCCAGCAGTAACTGTCTGCCACTGGGTGCCCTGCTGGGCAAACAACATCCTATCGAGGCCAGTCACTTTAGCAGCATCTGTGACATAATGGAAAAGGCCATGGTCAGTGGAGATACCAGCATCATCCGCTGTGTTTTGGTCGTGTTTCAGGTTAGTTTTCTGTGACTTTCACCAAGATGTATTGAGCCACTTTCTTCATTTAATTTGTTTTAAAGTTATCGTTTCTACATGCTTTTTTTTCTCCAGGTTGTGTTTAGGTTCTTCAACCCTCAGTCAGAGCAGAACAGAGAAAGTGTGCGTAGGGCAGGCCTGCTCTTATGGCAGCTACTAATGGCTCCAGTGGATCAAATAGGGGCTGAGATTCAGAGAGAGGTGTGCTTGGCCATCAGGTAAATGTAATTGCGTTTTAAATATTATACACTCCTTCGGCCTCTATTGGGGAAAAAAAGCCTTTAAAAAACATTTATTTACTGTTTATCTTTTTTCTGCAGCTCAGGCCTAAATACTTTGTATCAGGGGGAGACTGAACTCAACAAATTGCTGAAACTTGTTCTAAGTGAAGGTGCTGAAATAAGATTATTTCAATAAGCCAAAATGCCAGTATCCTTTATAAATAAACATTTTCTTTGATTCTCAGGTGAACGGAATAGTGGGCTGTCTCAGCTTCGGGATGTCATCCTCACCAACATGGCTGATCTACTGCAGAAAAATAGGTTTGGAAGTGAAGAAGATGACCACTATAGGTGAGTGCATCCATCTTGTACTAGCTTATAGAGATGAGCAATATGGGCTTTAAAAAAAAAAAAAACCTCCAATGATAACGTGACGATATTCTTCTAATAGTGCAGTACCCCAGTGTGTTGGCTTTTCATTGAGCGACAAGTCATAAAGCTTTTAAATTATGTGACTTCACATACAGAACATGTGAAAAGCACTGGTGGTGTATTGGCATATAGTTTGATTACCCAGCTAAGTACGCCAACTGCCTGCCACGGGCAGTCCAAAATATTTGTGTGTTGTGTCAGGAAGGGAATCTGTGCTAAACAAATCATGCATCTAAACACGTTTTGCTTGGGACAAGCCCAAAGACACAACAAACAACATGCAGAACATGTCCTATTAGTGGAATTGTGCTTATAAGGTTTATACATTGTGTAATGCATACCTGCTGCAAACAATTTTCCGCACACATTCCACAGTACTCCTTCTTAATCTCTGGACAATATCTAATCATAGATAATCGTAGATTGAAAATAGCAAGTGCATAATGCTCAAGAATCTAACAAAATCATCTCTTTTCTGCAGGCTGAGTGATGACCTACTGCAATGTATTCTCAAGACTGTTGTTCGGGAATCCTGCCTTCTCATAACCAAATGTCAGACGGTCGCTCGCGATGACTTTCAAAAGCTGCTCTCGACAGTGCCGGTATGATTATTGGAATCTGTACAAGGAATGCAAGCTTTGCTACCGTACTCTGTTTTGATACAAGTTTGAGATGTCACTCACTCCCTCTAGGTGGTCTCTCCTTGTCTGCGCTACCTCATGGCTGTTCAGAACCACCTCCTCAGTAACACCGTTCTTATCCGTCCAGATGATAACGATGACAGTGACAGCTCCCTACAAGGGGAAACAATGAAGGTACAGGTAAACATCCCCTTTAAATATCCCTTTCGCTCCTCATGGAATATTCTTTCTTTGAACTCACTGCAGCTTTATCAGTTGGATGCCCAGTTGTATTTTGAAGTTATGGTTCACAGCACAAATGTTAACAATATGCTTTCATTCAACTCTGGTTGGATTACTTAAGGTGTGTGTTTGAACTCGAGATCATGGTAAAGGTATAAAACCTTGCCTCCAAACATTGTGGCGCAGCAAAAAATTGGAAACAGAGTTACCGAAGTGTGGGCCTTTTCTCTGTGGCGTCCTCAGGAACTTCAAGGTAGCATCCTCTCCTTAGCAACTAAGATCCTGGTGGGATGTGATGAGGCACTGGAGACGCTGCATCAGGTGACAACTGCTCTCATTAACAGTGAGATCCCTGACAAGGAAACCAGGTGATTATTGTTTATTTATTTATTTTACTTCAGAATCCATCCTTCATTCCAAGGATTTCGTTAAAAGGTAGACATGTGCCTTTAAAAGTGGTACCATGTCATCTAAATTCACACAATGACAATTTTATTTTAAAAACCACAACACAGATGAAAGTGAAAAGGAAACTAGGACAATGTTGTAATGTATTTTGCTTTTGTTGTCCATAGCACTTGACTCACTGGCTAGTGTTCAGAGTCATCACTTGCTCTTGTTTTCCAAAGGTTGAAAGGTCTGGAGCAGGTTACTAAGGCCACGATGCTGGGGCACTTATTGCCTGTGTTGCTGACCTCTCTGATGCACCCCCACCTGCAGACCCTCACGCTAGCTGATGCCCTAATGCCTCAGTTAGTGCAGCTGGTGTTATACACCAGTCAGGTTTGTTCATGTTTGTATTCAATCAAAAATCAATCCTCTAGCCGAATGATACATCTATTCTTTTTGTTTTCCTTCCAGACTGCTCTGTTATTAAAGACTCAGGCTCCACTTTTCTCAGAAGAGCCACTTTTGGGGGTTGTATAGGGCAGGGGATGAAGACCTCTGCTGCTGAGGACAAGTGCGTTCTATGAAAGACCACCAAACAAATAGCATTGCTTAGAAAGTAGCTGAGCTTTTTTAGTAAGGTGTCAGCTGTTAAACAAAATGTATTTTAGAAAATCCCTGTCATTTATAGAATTCTTGATGAACGTGAGGAGCCCGGATTCCTGACAGGACTAAAGATCCCTGCTCCTTGGGCTGCTGGCAAGACGGTGGAGACAGTGCATCCAGTGCGAGACAACTATAAATTCAAAGAGACTGTGCACATCCCAGGGGCTCGCTGTTTGTACCTTCGCTTTGATTCCCGCTGCTCTTCGCAATATGACTATGACAAGGTATTTATTAAACGAGGCGTTCACAAAGCACAGTTGAATTGACTGATTGATTGCATTTGGTCATCATGAACATGGTTTTCATATTTTGCCTGCTGTTCTGCACTTTGCAATGTTTTTTTTTCTTAGTTGGTTATTTATGCCGGTCCCAACACTAATAGTCGTAAAGTAACAGAATATGGAGGAAACACTCTGGGATATGGCAGTCGCAGTGTTTTAGGGACAGGATGGCCCAAAGATCTTGTCAAGGTAAAATAAGATGTGAGCAACATGTACATAGTGAACTATCCGCCATCTTAGTCTTGACTGCATATATTTATTGTCTTTGTGTAGGTTGAAGGTGACACTGTGACCTTCTCCTTTGAAATGAGAAGTGGACGAGAGCACAACACTCCCGATAAAGCCATGTGGGGGTTTTCTTGCACTGTCAGAGCTCAGGTAAAACAACATAGCTTTGGCATTTTTTTAGACTCATTACATTTCGTAGTCCTGACTCATATTTATTTTAATTAAAAATGAACAATAATATTTTGCTCATTATAATTCCACAAGCGAAAATTCTAACTCGCATTCAAATTTAGGTTCACATTTTTGTGTTGCACACAACACTGAAGCAGACCACACACATGCAGAGATACAAGGAGAGATTTCAGAGAGAAAGGGGCTCATAAGAAACGCTGTACGTCTTTGGCTGGGGCCTGAGGACTGTGAGGCACCTTGAAAGTGGCCAGGAAGCAGAATAGCATCTCTTACTCGTTGCTATTTTTTACATCTGTCTGCAGTGGGACTATATTGACCCTTCTGCTCCAAAGCCCTAATCATTACAGATGAGCTCCTACTGCCCCATTACGTACAATGTTTTTTTTTTTTGTCATCTTTTTCAGGAGTCATCTGAGGATGTCTCTGGAGGTCTCCCTTTCCTGGCAGACCTGGCACTTGGCCTGTCAGTGCTAGCTTGCTCAATGCTGCGCATTCTATATAATGGGCCAGAGGTGACAAGAGAGGAGGATGCCTGCCATGATTTGCTGTGCTCGAAGCTGCTGCAAAGGTGATGCACAAAATGAAGCCACAACTTTAGAATTTTTCTTTTGCATTACATTCATAAAATGGTTGTTTCATAAATTTGAACATAAAATAACACATGCTATGCTGTCATCCATATCTATAAAGGAAATATGTCAAAATGAGAATACAGAATGTTGACTAATTTCTTTTTCCCCAGATGTCAGTGGCAGGTCGAAGCAAATGGTGTACTCTCTCCTGCTCTCACTCCAAGTCCTTCACCTCTGCCACTAACCATTGAGGAGGACCGTGAATTCACCTACCCCGCCGATGTGCTCATTCCGCCTCCAGGCTTTACATCCGGTGCCTACTTTGACTTGCCGCGCATACGCCTCCCTCCAGGCATCATGGGAAGGTTGCGAGAGGTGTCTGGAAGAGCTCGCCCACAGTTTCGTCCCAGCATTAAGTAAGGACTGCTTGCCAGCTATACAGTGTTTTGTTTCATAATGCATCTTTTTTATGGTCATTATACAATTTTTACTACATATTTTTGAGTATATATTGTATTCTCGTCAATAAATATAGCCATTTAATTTGCAAACGTTTCAATCCTGAAAGAGAGGTGATCCGACCAGATGTCATGGAGGAGGTTATAGTGTCATGTGTCATAAAGCATCTCAGTTTGGTGGATGGCCTGCAGTCACTTGTCAACTACCAGTACCGTGAAGACCACACAGAAGAGTTTGACCTGGTCTGTAAGATCATGGCAGAGACCTTCAAAAAGATAAATGCGATGGAGCGTCAACTGCAGGTAAGCATTTTTTTTTTTTTAAGAGAGACAGAGAGTGACCATCAGATAACATTAGCTTTGCTTTCTGACGTGCAAACATATCCAGTTGGGCACAATTTTTACCTTTGAATATAACGTGAATCTATGTCAATATGCCAACATTACCAAAATAAACTTTAATTATCTTCCATGTTGGATGCAGAGTGTAGCAGAATTGGAGCAGAAGTGGCAGAATGAGGTAGAAGAGGCCCAGCAGGGAAAGCTGGACAACAACACTCCTTTCTTTCATGACTACCACTTCTTTGAGGTATCCTGCCGAAAAATGCGTTTCACACTGTACTATAATTTGATGTTCATCTTTTCCTCTTGTTTCCTCAGGCTAAGATTAAAGAGCTTGAACTACTTAGCTCCCTGAAAGATGTCCCCCTTGATTTTAGTGACTTGGAAAATGTTGTCCTTGGATTGAGGCCAGTTAAATGCAGTAATGCTTCACCTATGACAGTATAACAAAATCTATAACCACTTCTATATCTACCCCAACAGAGAGAAGTTCTTTCATGAGGTAAACACCATGAACATTAAAAGTAGCACCCCACTGGTTAAAACTAAGGCACTTGTGAAGAGTTTGATGAACCGTACAGAGCTACTGCTACATGTTACCATTGCACCACATTGCAGAAGCTTAACCACAACGCCTGTTGGAACACCAGGCACAGGTAGATATCCTCCTTTGATCCTAATTGAAGTATGCAAACTGAATTTCTGTGTGTTTAAGTTTTCCAACGTTGAAAAATGTTCATGTTTTTCTCTTACCTTTTGTATCAGCTTCTAAGTCTGTATCAGACGGCAAAACTGCCCTCGCCATTGTGAAGCAGCCAGTCTTCCTGCGCAGCATGTCTGCACCCTCTGACTTAGAGATGATTGCTAACCAAGATCTGGAGTTTACACATGCTACTCAAAGGTTTTTTTCTTTTCTATTTTGTTTGATGAATTAACCCTTAGATAAAGAAATAAATGTTTTCGTTTGTTTGTTTTTTCTGCAGGAGGCGACATCACCCTACCAGTCATCGCAGTAGTTCATTTACACTGCTGCAGTCTCTGGCAGTTGAAGACAGTAAAGACAAGCCAACATACAGTGTTCTACTGGGTCAGCTCTTTGCATTTATCGGCACTACACCTGATCAAGCCGTAAGTCTATTGCTTAATAGACAATTTCACATAATACCTGGAATTGCATGCACTGACCTGAGATGGAAAAAGTACCGATACTTTATAGATTTGAGTAAAAGTACAGGTAGCTCTACTGTACTTTACTGTACTGGTTTTGAAACCTTAAATTACATACAAGAAAAAAGTACAGACTCTGAAATGTAATGAGGAAACAACTGTTTTATCCTACCTGTTAATTTTATACAATACTCATTTAGGAAAACAGCTGAAAAAAATGCACCAAAAATAGTTTTTCTTTTGTGAATTTACATTTTGCTTTTACTGGGAAGCAAAAAGAATCATGGCTTTGCTAACATGAACTGACTAAAAAGAAATGCAAATTTAGCAAGTATTTACACCTTACCTGTAACAGTTTTTCTCAACTTGTCAAGTCAACTGTATTTATAGAGCACTTTCAAACAGCCATCGCCGCATACAAAGTGCTGTACATGGAGCAATTTAACATATACAATAAACAGTAAAACAAATCGGTAATAAAGACGGTAGAAAGCACCAAACAGTAAAACCAAGAACAAATCTAAGTCATGCTGAGTCGAATGCCAGAGAATACAAGTGAATTTTGAGGAGGGTTTTGAAGATGGGCAGTGAGGAGGCTTGACGAATGTTCGGTGGGAGGTCATTCCAGAGAGAGGGACCAGCAACAGAAAAGACTCGATCCCCTCTGAGCCTCAGCCTAGTTCTTGGTACTTCTAATAATGTCTGGTCCGCAGACCTGAGGCGCCGGGCAGGTGTGTAGGGGCGGATGAGCTCAGAGAGGTAAGGTGGCGCGAGATTATTTAGAGATTTGAAAACAAATAAGAGGATCTTGAAGATAACTCTAAAATGTATCGGGAGCCAGTGAAGGGATGCCAGAGTAGGAGTTATGTGCTCCCTCTTACGAGTACCAGTCAAGAGGCGAGCAGCGGCATTCTGGACCAGCTGAAGGCGCTTAATGGAGGACTGGCTGACTCCAAAGTAAAGGGCATTGCAGTAATCGAACCGGGATGTGACAAAGGCATGAATTACTGTCTCAAAGTGTTCATGAGAGAGGAGAGGTTTTATTTTGGCCAGCTGTCTAAGGTGAAAGAAGCTGGATTTAACAACGGCACCAATTTGCCGATCAAGTTTGAAATCACTGTCCAGTTTAAGGCCCAAGTTTGAGACTGTTGACTTAAGATAAGGAGACAGGGGGCCCAAGTCTACAGGATGGGATGTACAAGGGCCACTGGGACCAAATAGTATCACCTCTGTCTTCTTTTCATTGAATTTCAAGAAATTTTGTGCCATCCAGGTTTTTATTTCTTCCAGGCAGGACAGCAGTGGCTTTAATGAGAAGGCGTCTTTTTTGCTCAGTGGGACATAGATCTGGCAGTCATCTGCATAGCAGTGGAAGGGAATACCATGTTTCCTTAAGATGGAACCCAATGGGAGCAGATACAGCGAGAACAGCAGAGGCCCCAGAATTGAGCCCTGCGGAACACCACATGACAGGGGAGCAGTGCGTGACTCAGAGCAGCCAAGGCTGACACAAAAGGTTCTGTCGGCTAAATAGGACCTAAACCACTCAAGAGCACTAACGCCAATGCCCACCAGGTGCTGCAAACGAGTCAGCAGAATACTGTGGTCCACTGTATCAAATGCTGCAGTTAAGTCCAATAAAGCTAGACACACGTGGTCTCCATTGTCATTTGGATAGAAGCTTGTGGTTTTTAGACCGATACAGAGCATACATATTTGCCAAGAATGATTCTTGGAGCTGACAATATCAAACACTTGTTTTAAGTAAGGCCATGGATGGTGAATGTCTTGCTTCGGTGGCATTAGGACTGTCTATACCAGGGGTCTCAAACTCAATTTACCTAGGGGCCACTGGAGGCAGAGTCTGGGTGAGGCTGGGCCACATCAGGATTTCCACAAGAAAAGCGCTGATAAATCATTCCAATGTTCTCACATATCTTTATTTTTAACACAAAATAATGAATTAAATAAAATAATTTAAAAATGAATGTCTGATTTAACAGTTATTTAACTTTTAACTTTATGAACATGAATGAAACATTAAACATGAACTGTTCTGAACATGGCTTTTCTTGCCTACTTCTTGCTGCTCGAGACCTGGCAGCACTTCTCACATAGCCGAGCCACATTAGGCTTGAGGGAGGAAGCAGTGGAGACCCTCAGTCGGGCTTGAAGATGCTCATCCGTAAGTCTGGACCTGTACTTGGACTTATTGAAGTTCAAAGTGGAGAAGAGCTTCTCACACAAGTATGTGCTCCCAAAAAGGCACATGGTCCGCTTGAACATTTAGGGAAGCTGGGGGTCAACTCTCTCAAAAATTGCCCAAGCTTGTCTGCTTCTCCACTCACCTCCCTGAACGTGGCTTTGAGTGCAGAGTTGCACTGCAGGTCAATAAGCTCCATTTGAAGCACAGGAGGGGCATCTTGCACATCAAAGGAGAAGGGGTCTCCGAAAAAATTTGGAATGTGGCTCTGTGCGTCTTGAAGTCTGCAAACCTGTGATCAAATTCCTTCTGGAGCTTCAAAATGCCCTCAACATACTTCTCACCACTGAATGGTATGACTGCATCCAAGAGAGCCTTGCACGCTGGGAAATGGCAAAGGTTTGGCTGAGAGAGCTGGGCTTTCCACAACACAAGTTTTGTGCAGAATGCTCTCACGTTGTCATAGGCAGCACTGACAGGTTGCCCCTGGCCTTGTAGCTTCTTGTTCAGAACTTTAAGCTCATGTGTGATATCAACAAGAAAAGCTAATTCCATGAGCCATTTGGGATCACTTCGCACAGGAACAGCCACCCTGTCCTTCTCCATGAAGTATTTTACTTCTGCTCTCAACTCAAAAAATCTCTTCAATACGTTTCCCCTGCTGAGCCAACGTACCTCAGTGAAGTAGAGCACATTCCCATATTCAGAGTTTATTTCCTCTAAAAAATGGGCGGGGCGGAATAGGGCCAATACCTCACCGTGATTGGTTCGTTCAGCTCCGCACACAACAAGAGTCATTCATATCAATCTTTCGGGCCGCACTAATATTAATCTTTCATATTAAGATGGGGGCCGCAAATTATCATCCCGGGGGCCGCAGTTGGCCCGCGGGCCGCAAGCTTGAGACCCTGGTCTATACCAAATCATTTTTGATTTGATTATTCTATCGATTTTTCCATCGATTACTCTGGTAACTGAGCTGAACCGAGCCTATTATGACAATATATGAGGTACAAACTACAAATATCTCTTATCAAATGTAGGGAATAAAAGTAAAAAGTCACCAGAAAATGAATACAAATAAATACTGAAGTACAGTCAACATAATTACAGGAATGAAGTAATTGTACTCCGTTACATCCCACCATTGATTATGATAAATATCCATTATTTGTGTAGGTATCAAGCAGCAGTTTCCTGTCTGCGGCGCAGACACGTTGGCACCGTGGGAGCACACGAAGGCAGGCGCTTGTCCACATGAGAGAGCTGCTCACCGCTGCTGTCAGAGTGGGTGGGGTCACTCACCTTGTTGGGCCTGTTACTATGGTCTTGCAAGGGGGTCCAAGGTAAGTAAAGGATTCAGCAACACAAAACCACTCGTGCATTGTGTACAACTCTCTTACTCTACTGTCTTTGTAAATCTGTTTAATGCATACAGGATTGAGGAGCTGACCTGTGGTGGAATGGTAGAGCAGGTGCAGGAGGCCTTTGGGGAGACGATGACGTCTGTTGTCTCTCTTTGTGCTCGCTACCCCATTGCCTGTGCCAACAGTATCGGCTTACTTTGCACAATCCCCTACACAAGGCAAGAAACTTATGATCTCTCCAATTGTCCCCGCATATCCTTTTCACAAAATATTCACCACGCTTATCCTTATTTGATGCATTTCTTTCCGTAGGAGCGAGGAGCAGTGTCTAGTTCGGAGTGGGCTGGTTCAGCTAATGGACAGCTTATGTAGCTTGAGTGGTCAGAGGGAGTGCAGCTCAAATGAGAAGCAGACCAAAAAGCAGAAGGTAGCCACCATGGCCTGGGCAGCTTTTCAGGTGCTTGCTAACCGCTGCATTGAGTGGGAGAAAGTGGAAGGTAAGGTAAAATATTATACAGAACCGTAATAATATTGATGGTCTTATCTTGCACTTTTAGAATTTTTGTAACATGCGCTTGTGCCCTGACTATTATTTTTTCAGCGGTAGTATTTTGTTTTTCCACTTTCTTAAAGGTGGCTCAACAGATGGAGTACATTCTGGGTTGGCTCGGCAGGTGTCCAGTTTGCTGACCAATCATCTGGCCAGAGCTACCGAGTGCTGTGGGAATCAAGCAGCTGGCAATGATGCCTTGCAAGATGTGCTCAGTCTTCTCAATGACCTTTCCAGGTAACTTTTGTCATGTTAGATATGTATGTACTAACTACGTCTGTGAGTGTATTTATACAGTAAATGTTTTTTACATTTCATTCCAGGAGTCACATAGGAAAAGCTATCCTGAGCCAACCAGCCTGTGTTTCAAAGCTCTTGTCTTTGCTGCTTGACCAGAGACCTTCCCCAAAGCTGGTGCTCATCATCCTGCAACTTTGTCGAGCTGCCTTGCCTCTCATGAGTGTGGAAGACTGTGGTAACGTGGCCCTCCCATCATGGAGCTTTTCTGTTAACACGCTCGAAACGGAGCAACAAGATGCTAACGACCCAGCCTCACGTATCGCTGCTTTGCTGCTGGCCAAGCTGGCAGACTATGTGGTGCCAGGTTTGTCTCTCTCGTCATTGGAAAAACAATACTTGTGGGGTACTTTCTCAAAACTGTAAATGCTGAATAACACATGAAATTAGTATTTTCTACTAATGCTGATGACTCCTCACCAGGCTGCCAGACCTTGTTGTCTCCCAGCTCTTCTGAGCCAGATACTAGTCTGTCTCGAGCCAGTTCCAAAGGAGCCCTGAAGGCTGAAGATATTGGGGAAGAAGGTGAAGCAGTTGATGGCAAACTATCGATCTTCATCCACAAGAGAGAGGATCAATCATCTCACGAGGTTCTTCAACCACTTCTAAGGTAAGATCCATCTTGAAAGTTATCTTAGTAAGCTTAGTGACTGTTTTTGAGTTTCACAATTTTAGCCTACTCAAGAGTTTCTGAACATGGGTATTCTCTCTCCCTTTCTAAAATGTAGCAGTTCAGAGGGACGCCCCTTTCGGCTTGGCACTGGTGCAAACATGGAAAAGGTTGTCAAAATGGACAGAGAGATGACCAAAGTAAGACCTGCAATATGATTTTTTTGGGGGTTTCGCCCCAGTTCTAAATTATACTACTTTTTTAGAGTGGACACTGTGAGGTGATCACAGAGGAAGCATCTGCTGCACTGAGGAAGGCCACTAAATGGGCTCAGTCTGGTCTGATAGTGAGTGTTGGTCCGCCTGTAGAGACTCTGACACAGGAGACTGCTGGAGGCATCACAACGGGCGACAAGAAGAAAACTGCCCAAACATCTGCTTGTAGGGACAGGAACACTGAGCTGGCCAGGTAGTACGAGGAATATATGGAAGCAATAATGTCTTTTGTCTGTGTAACCTTAGTGCCTTGGATAAAGGATATCTTAATCTTAATCTTAATCTTAAAATTTGGGACAAAATGAGTCAGAATTATGTCAAAGCGACTAACTGAACATTGTGTCATCTACAGGTCGGATCCTGTCAGGCCGTTCATCAGTGGGCATGTTGCCAACAGTATGGCTGCTGAGGTTATTGCTCTGTTGCATAGTCTACTTACTGCTCCGGAGTCAAACACGGCACAAATCTGGACGAGCACTGCTGAAAAAGTAAATTTAACTTGTGTTTCCTGCTTTCTTTGTGACATTGAGAAACCAGTAAAAGCAGTCGAATCTTAAGGGCCTGATGAACTAAATCGGCGCAACTTTGATTGCTCACTCAAACAGACGTGGAAGCTGATCTATGAAGAGGCACCATTCAAACTGCAATATTGCCCCGCATTTCATTTTGCACATTATGTGAGGAGTAAATGCAAACAGATCAAGGAGTATATTTTCCCCTCCACGCTTCTGTGCGGCCCAAAATAGTGCCTAGCAGCGTGCCTTTTTTGACTGAAGCACATGGGAGAATATGACCCTAATTTAGCGCATGCAACATTATGTGATTAGTCAAACCAGAGACTAATTTCGATGGCTGATTTTGCATCTTGAAAAACAGCATCTGAAAGGAAGTTGCGCACAGCACCGCTCTACGTCACCATAGCGAGGAGATGGAGGCAAAATGAGAGATGACAAGGCAAACAGATCTTTTCTGCTTGTGTAAAAATGTTTCAAATGTCAGAAACAAATATTATGATGGCACATCCTGTATTCAACAATGCAATTTTGGAAGTTCTGATAAATCCAAGCGCTTTAATAATAATAATAAAAATTTTTATTTATAAGCGCCTTTCAAGACACCCAAGGACACTTTACCAGTGACCACTGAGAAAATGTAATTTAAATCTGAATTTCCTTGTCTGGTTCATATCTGTTATGCTGGATTGGCACTCTGGATGAGTTAAACGAAGAAAAACATGGCTTTTTATGCAGTTTGCCGGCTTCACCAAAATTGTTGGAGCGTTAGGTTTCTTTTTTGGAAGCCATATGTTGGTTTCTTTCACTAACACTTCCAATTCCGTCACATTTTTCACTTGCTGTGCTCTCCCAAATTTTCCACATTGAAATCCGCCAAAGCTAGCTGAATTGCAGAACTATCTTTCATTACATTCATGTTGTCACTTGTTGTCAACAGCACACACAATAAGTTGGTAAGCGAGGATGCAATTCAGTGCCCACTATTTGGGATCTTCGTAAATCAGGCCACCAATGTTGAATCGTTCTCTTCATCATACAGTATAAATGTTTACTCTGTGTTTATCTTTAGGTCCTGTCCAGGGCACTGATGTTCATCCCTCAATTGGGGAAGTATGCAGAGAGTATTTTGGAAAACGGGAGCAGCAGTGGTAGGAAGCTGGCTAAGCTTCAGGCCATTGGCAGGCAGGCGGTTGCTGCACTCTGTGCTCTGGGTGGCTTCAAAGAAACCATTAAAATAGGGTCTGAGGTCCAGGTAAAGGATACAAGTTAATCTACGATTTATTTGAATCATATCATTGATAAACTCCTTTCGACATCTTAGCATATGTCTCATGTCTACAGGTCATAGGTAAAGGAGTGCTTGGCAGTGTGGGTATTGTGATGTCTATCAATGAGCAGGAGGGCATTGCAACTGTCAAATTCCCCTCTTGTGACTACAGGAGAACTTGTAAAGCCTCAGATGTGCTGACAGTACCAATATCACGCCTGTGTACACCCAGATCTGAGGTAAAACTTCCTCCCCGTAGCTTAATCACCTTTATTGTTTAATGGAAAACAATATTCTGATTCTCACCTGATCCTTCTTCCCAATCCTCAGGCATTGCCCTTGTACAAGCTATCGATCACTGAGAAGGTAGTGCAAGCAGTGCAATCCATGCTTCTGCCACAGGAGGGCAGCCTGTCCATTCACACCTCTCTACCAGCTTCTGGAGATGGATCCAGCCCGGTGATGGCTGCAGTTCGCTTGCTTGCTGAAATTAGAACCAGGTCAGTTAAAAATCAGTCCTTCCAAGCGTGTTTTCCCCCCTGAGTCGTTTTGTATCTTACTGTCATGAACACTAGTCTAGTTCAAGTGCATCCAGAGAGCTATGCACGACTACATGTACTGTCGAACAACTGTATAATGATATTTTGATTTTCAGGGCATGCCTGGTAATGGCACAGCTCTTGGAGGACAGTTCCTTTTGTGAAGAGTTCATCCAGCAGTGTCCTGCAGCTGTGGAGGTGCTCAACCTGGTTGCTCAAGAATGTAGTCCTGGTAAGAAAATGTTATACTGTACACCCTACAACTTAAAGACAATAGGTCTGAATGTTTGTCCTCTCTCGGTGTTTGTAGGAGAGCGTCTTGGTATCGTTGAGGCGCAGTGTGAAAGAGTGCGAATGCTATACAGAGACTGTGCTCGTCCACCTCCGCCTCCCCTTCAGACAGACAGACGCCAGGTGGAGTTACCATGTTTATAAATTTGCAAATTACAATCAAATATTATGCATTTTGTTAAATACAAAAGTAATCAATGGCTGACTGTTGAACAATTGCTGGGAGCTGATTTTTTTCATGCCTATTGCCTTTCTATTACTACTTTTTTGGAGAGAATATCATAAGTACATTCAATTCTAAAAACATTTTCAGCCAAAGCCTTGAAACAATATGACACTGTTTGCAACCATTTCCATCCATTATGCCTCACCAGCCCAAGGAAATAACCTGGTGTCCCTCCCGAGTGTTCCCTCCAGTCCGAGCCTGCATGTTCTCATCTCGTCTTACGTCTGTCACTTTCTTGGCCGACCCGAGTGCTGGAGGAGGGCTCCCCCGGGGCACCTTCATTTATGCCACCTCTCCTGTGCCAATTCAGGTTGATCGTTTGTTACATCGTTGTTGGGAATTTCTTTTCACCCTCTGACCTTCGACAATTTTTTAATGTCTTTTTTTTTTTTTTTTTTTTGGTACCCTTACAGGCACCTTCTTTTTACTGGGAGATAGAAGTTGTCTCCTATGGAGACTCTGAAGAGGATAGTGGCCCCATTGTGTCCTTTGGTTTTGCCACTGAGGCTGAAAAGAGAGACGGAGCATGGACCAACCCTGTTGGCACGTGTCTGTTTCACAAGTCAGTAGACTTTTATTTATTTTTCAATGATGTTCTATCTTCAGTAAAAGTGCCTTTTGATATCCATTTTTGTTGTTCCGACTGTTTGTCCTCCTGTTTCTTTGTGGCAGTAATGGAAGGGCGGTGCATTATAATGGCTCGAGTCTATTGCAGTGGAAAAGTGTCAGGCTAGATGTTTCTCTTCTTCCTGGTGAGAGGGATTATGTTTTTGTTTTGCTTGTATTTTATTACTGCACAAAATTTCTTTGAGCAAAAGTTTCTCATAATTATAGAGCATTCACTAATGCTTAAGTTAAAAGTTATGTTACTGTTTAACATTATGTAATTACTGTCATCCCGCTGCATTTACACTAACACAGGTGATGTGGCTGGAATAGGCTGGGAGCGTTCAGAAGGTACACCTCCACCTCCTGGTCAGGCCCCGAAGGGACGGGTCTATTTCACCTATTGTGGTCAAAGGCTCAGTCCAGTCCTTGAGGAGGTGGCAGGTGGAATGTGGCCCTTGGTTCACATTCAAAAGAAGGTATGCTGATTAAAGTGAAATGTCTTTCAACGGCACAATTTTCCTGCAGTAATTACAAAGGGAAAAACCCCATTGTTTTGTAGAATTCAAAGATTCGGGCCAACTTTGGAAACCGTGCATTTGCATACGCTGAAGGCCAAGCACACAGGAATGCTGCAGACTTGTGCATTGACCTTGCAGAAGAAATAAGTGCAAATTTTGAAGCGCTCCCCTTTGCCATGGCTTCAGACAGTGATAATGATGCAGGCGCAAGTGTTACATCTGACTCAGGCTCCCATGGACCCCCCTGTCGGATTGCAGCAGTGGCGGTCCTTCAGCAACGTACATACACGTTTCTTTTTTTTTTTTTTTTTTTTAATCTAGCCCTTCGATATGCATGTCTCTTTCTTTTCATAGAGATCACTCTATGACAACTGACTGACAACATTAATATAACTTTTGTCATTTTCTCTCCGTCTCTTTCAGAATACAACAGTGACCTGTCCTGCCATTACAAGGTGGAACTGAGCTATGAGAACCTCGTTACTTCGGGGCCTGATCCACACCCTCCACCTATCGCAGATGATGAGAGTGACGATGAGGATGATGATGATGCCCCCAGGGTAAGTGGGCTCTTCATCATCTAGGGACAGTGTCACCGTTTATCCTTCTTTGTTTCACGATTCCATTCAAAACTCAGGAGGACCACTACGCCTTGCTGGTAAAGGCGTGGGAAACCAAAGTGTTCCCCACCATTAGAAGGAGGTTCCGTAATGAAGCTGAGAGGAAATCTGGTTTGGACCAAATCAAAGGAGCCCTGCAGTTAGGTAAGAAGAATACCTATATCCAGTCAAACGTGTAGAAATATCTTAAGACAGCTTGGGGAGCGTTGAGCCGATGGTGTGTTTAAATGACAACAGGCATGGTCGACATTGCAAGACAGACAGTGGAGTTCTTGTATGAGGAGAATGGCGGCATTCCTCGAGACCTATACCTCCCCACCATAGAAGACATCAAAGATGAGGCCAACAAATTCACTATTGATAAAGTTCGCAAAGGTAGCATTACATGTAAATTATTACTACTCATACTTGGCATTAAGCTTTCAAGTTCTTTATTACTACTACTAATGCTATGTAGTATTATTTTATTTTACCTCCTATTCTGTATCTTGAAATAGGTTTGACTGTGGTCATCCGCTGTACAGACAGCAACAATACCAATAGCACTACAGGGGGGACGGCACTGCCCAAGTTTGCCATCCGGGGCATGTTGAAGACTTTTGGCTTGCATGGAGTAGTGTTGGATGTTGACTCTGTAAGTGCAATATGTTTCATTGCATTGTGCCACTACCAGCTTAAAGTTTGCTTGATTTTGTGTTTGGTTCCCCCCTCTAGCTGAATGAGCTTGTACAGGTGGAAACCTACCTTCGCAGTGAGGGCGTGCTGGTGAGGTACTGGTACCCTATTGAAATTCTGGAGCGGCCGCCTGCTGGATCTCGACGTACTGCAGCCAGTGGCTTAGTCTCTTTAGACAGCAGCAACATTCAGATTCACAGGTATGTTTTGACCTTACTAGCACAGAAATGCATGCTACCATTGTATTGATTTTTCATTTTTCACAGGGAGCTACTTCGCTCCGAGCGCACTGGCTCGTTTATATTGCCGAATGGCCCTACTGAACATCTATGCCCCGAAAAATCCCCACACATTCACTCGTCTCTTCCACATACCTGCGATCCGAGACATCACCTTGGAACACCTCCAACTTTTGTCTAATCAGCTGCTGGCTCCACCCCTCCCTGGTGAGTGGTAAAATAATGTAGAAATAAGCACATCTTCGTTTGTGGGCACCTCTTCCTACCGCCTTTAACATTCATCTTTCTACAGATGGCACTATTAGTTCTGGTTCGATCCTCCTGGCCCAGTCTGTGCTTCACAACCTTCAAGACCAAAGTTGCTCTCCCACAGACCTATTTTACCAGGGCAATTCTCAACCCATCCGAGAGTGGCTAACTGTGGCCATCACTCGTGCCTTGCATCAAGGAGAGGAAAGCTTACTTGAGCTAACTAAACAGATCTGCTGTTTCCTTCAGGTTTGCTCTGCCCATCAATTATTCAAATAACTTGACTAAATCCGGGCGAACGTTAAATGAAAAGTTGTTGTTTACAGCATGCACCAGAGCAGTTTACATCTGAGGAGTTCCCTGTAACGGAGTCAAAAGTGAGCATGGATGTCAGTTTTCCAGGGGCTGCATTTGTGATCGTATCTTGCAAAGAGAGCCAACTTGGCTGCCGCAAAGAGTAAGATAACTGCCAATGTATTTTTTTTCAGCAAATCACTACAAACCTTGTTTATTATCCCCTGCTAATAATGCGAAACCCCCTCTCCCCTATTAGCTCTAGCCTGTACAAGGCTCCCTGGGCACGGGTAATGCTGTATGGTCTGGGTCACAAAGTTCGCCGAAATGGGCAGCTTAATCTGATGGAGGCTGTGTGCTATCCTTTGGATGCCTCACCTGCCAACACAGGCCTTACTCCCCCGCCTACCACCAACCAATACCCCTCTGTTATCATCCCCACTGATAAAGTGCACATCAAGCTGGGTATGTCCTCACTAAATTACACCTTTGTATATCATTTGTGCGTATGTTGAGTCATTCATTGGATACTATTGTCTTGATTGTAGGTGTGTCGCCCCCTCCTGGTGCTGTAGTAGTTCTACATTCCCTGCCTCTGGAGTTTCCTCTGGCCTTGGCATTCGCCGAGCAGCTGTTGACATGGAAGTTGGGAGAGAGTAGTGAGCGGTCAGAAGACGAGCTCGACACAGTTCCGTCGTCTGTACTGCTGCAAGTGGTGGAACTGCTCGGTAGGTGACATACTTTAAACACTTATGCAGATCCTCACTCAAATTTTGTGGGCTCACGAACCACCCGGACAAACACTTGTGGTGGTGAGCATAGTCACAAATATGATGTGAAAGCATAATCCCCTGAATAGAGACACTCATACCAGGAATGTAAAGATCTTCAAATATCAACCACAAAAAGCCATATCATTACAGAGCCTGCATCATTGCTGCAAGTAGGCTTGCACTGTTGTACATAACCAGCTTTCAATGTTTTCTGTGTTGGCCTGTGTTTTATGTATTAGGTGGTTTACTTTGGACTACGGATTTGGCTCCCTCCATCAAAGAACTGATTTTTCACTTGCTGGCTGAGCTCTTGCGTAAGATTCACCACTTGGAGCAGCGTAAAAGCCCTTCTGGCTTGTCCAGCTCGATCGCTCTGCTGCTTAACCCCTGCCTCGCAGTACTCATGGCCCTGCAGACAGAACTCCGTAAGCTCTACGATCGTGAAACTCAGGGCTGGACTGCCGGAGGAGCTGGGGCTGGGGGATCTTCATCTGGAGGTGTTGCTTTGGCATTGGCAACAGAGCAGAGTCGGTTCTCCACCTACTTCCATGCTCTGATGGAGGTCTGTCTCGCTGTGGCAGAGGTGACACTGCCTCTCAATGTTGGAGGTTCCACAGTTGGAACCCTGACCTCCACCAGTGCCCCTAACCTGAGTGATTCTTCGTCGTCGTCGTCATCATCCCCTGGCCAGACCCCACAGAGTCCCAGCCTGCTGTCCAAACGTAAGAAGGTAAAGATGAAGCGCGAGAGAGCAGCGGCTGCAGTGGCTGCAGTGGTCTCCGGTAAAAGGGGGAGTGGAGGTGCCCGTCTGTCAGAGAGTGACAGTGCCCTGCTGAACATGGCGGGTAGCAAACCTGAAGACATGCTGTGGTTCCACCGCTGCCTCACTCTTCTGATGATTCTTAGACATCTTGCGAATAAGGATCCCCAGGGTTTGAGTGTGACAAGTGATGCAGTGACAGACGCTTGCCAAGCTTTGGTGGGTCCGACAGCCCACAGCCGCCTTTTGGTGCTTTCGGGTATCCCTACGCACCTGGAAGAGGCAGTGGTTCGTAATGCTATCCGTCGGGCTTGCAATGCGCACGGAGGGCTTTTCAAAGATGAAATGTACATACCTCTGCAGGAAGAGGACCCGAAGAAAACTAAAATAGGGGCTCGAGTCACAAGCCCTCAGGCTGGCAAAGTGAGCACTGAGTCTGAGCGCCCTTTCGCCCACGGCGGAGGTCCCGAGAGTCCTGACAGCTCCAGCAGCGTTACCCCAGCTCTTAGTGTGAGTGCATCAGCTTCGACCAGCCAAACCTCCATTTGCAGCTCCTCGCAGGGACGCTCTCGCACCGCCAGCGAACTTTCTGTCGATCAGGAACAATTAGCTGTCCCGGCTGTCAACTCCGCCGCAGCAGCGTCTGCTGGAAACCACCCCCAGCAGGGCTCCCAAGAACCACAGACTGTTTCTAGTCAGGAGAGTCTAGATACTTCTCTTTGTAGCACAGGAAGCTTGGGGAGTCTTGGCAGCTTAGGTGAGCCCGTGGAAAGTGCGGAGACACCGTCAGTGTCAGACGGAGGCTCTATGCACACGGTCACCTCACAGGAGAGCAATGCAGTCCTGGCGAGGCCAATCAAAGGTTATGCTGTCATTGAGGTGAGCTAAATACCTTTGTGCTAGAAAGGAAATACCTTTGTTTTCATTCTGTGTTTAATTCTCCGTTTTGCTTGTTCCTTTATTGTTAATTCCAGGTGCGTTCTCGAGCCAAAGTGGAAAAAATACGTGCCAGTCTCTTTAACAGCAGTGACCTGATTGGTTTGTCCAGTCTGGAAGGTGAAGAGGAGCTAATGGAGTTGACCAACGAAGAGATCCTCACAGCCTCAAGCGTTAACCAAAGTCTGTTTGACACTCAGGGAAGCTCTGCTCTGGAAGACTATTTTCTGGACAAATCCATTCGAGGTTTGTATCTGACCATGAATAGTTACGCTTTGCAACATCATTTGTCATGGTGTAATGTTCATTGATCTCTTTTCCAAGGTGACAAGCTTGTTCCGGGAGCTCGAGACGTTCTTATGGATATTTTTAAGAGTTGTATACACTCGGAACAAATGCTCAGCCTCACACCTGCCAAGCCAGTGAAAGTGTCTGATATTTACCTCAGCAAAGAGCAAATCAACTCTCAGACCCCTGGCAATCTATTGCATACCTTCTTTACCAATGTACGGCCTCCTAAGAAAGTACTTGAAGACCAACTCACTCAGGTAAATTACCATATGCAGGAAATCTTGAATATGCTGGACTATTGAAAAGCATTTTGAAAGTGTAGCCGCATCTCTACCCCAAATGTTAATATTCTTGCTCCAGCACCTCAAAGCAACTAGTCACCGCATTTGATCAAGTTTGTAAAAATGAATTGTTTTCAACCAGATTCTAAGAAAGTATGGCATTCCCAAACCCAATAAAAACAAATACAGCAAGGCGGGAAAAGAACAGCATCAAGGCAAGGTAGTAAGTACCAAGAGGCCAATCACCAAACCTCCCACTAAGGAAAAGTCTGTGCTCAACAGTGTAAGGTAAGAGTGCATGATGTACCGTACATTTTTCCTGAGCGTTTAGTTCAGGGGTGTCAAACTCCGGTCCTGGAGGGCCGCTGTCCTGCATGTTTTCCAAGTCTCCCTGTTGCAACACACCTGATTCAAATGAACAGGTTTAATGGCATGCTTCTGCAGAGCTTGCTGATTATCTGATCATTTGAATCAGGTGTGTTGCAACAGGGAGACTTGGAAAACATGCGGGGCAGCGGCCCTCCAGGACCGGAGTTCGACACCTGTGGTTTAGTTCATGAGTACTTTTGGGAATTTCAAATGGAATGTGTTGTTCACTATCTCTGCTAGGACTGCGCTCAGTGAGAAAAAGACAGTGCTTAAACCCAAATCTCCAGAGAAATCCAGACCTGACGAGAAAGATGTGGAAAAGTCTCCTGCTAAAAAACTTGAAGGTTCTTCAATCATCGAAACACAATAAAATACCACAGACAATGCATAACTTGACATATCCGTGACGCGACATCCCGCAGAATGAATATTTGGTGTTATAGTGATCTTCAACCTTTCACATTCAGAATGAAACTGAAATTGAAATTGAAATATGAATACTGTTTGGTTTAGAGCACTTATGTTTCGGTTGATTTTTAGGAAATGCTGAGCTGCCTCTCACACGCGTTTCTTTTCTATAGTCTCAGAGGAGAAGTACCTGACATTGGAGGGCTTCCATAGGTTTACGGTTGACCGAGCCAAGCAGGACATCCGCAGCATCTGGAGGGCAATTTTGGCATGTGGCTATGACCTCCACTTTGAAAGGTGAGACTTGCAATGTCAGACCACTCTTAACACGGCCCGGTCTGACGTAATGTCTATACTGTCACATGCTGGCTTCCCAGAACATACTATCCATGTTCTATAAATACACACAGTATTTATTTATGCAGTCTCTTGGATTATAATGTAAACGAGTATCCTGCCTTTCAGTACCTTGTAATTTATTAATATCCATTTATAGTCTTTGGATAATGATCCAACAATGTTACCGGTAATCTTTATCTTCATCAGGTGCACCTGTATAGATACAAGGCATGCCCAGAAGACTTGTAGGAAGTGGACTTTAGAAATGGACTTTGCGTTGGTCCAGTACATAAATAGGCTGTGTCGTCACCTTGCTATCACACCAGCCCGACTACATCCCCACGAAGTCTACCTGGAGCCCAGTGATTGTGTCGATCCACGTGTGGCCTGCCTGCTTAGTTAGTAACACACTTCAACATCTGTATCTTTCCCCAGGTACTTACTATGTAAGTGACTCAAGTAAATAAATAGTTCTAACAACCTTTTGCGTGTGTTTTGAAGATGTGTCTGTAGAGAGCTTGCGCTTGCGTTTTGCTCTGCTGCAGTCGCTCAACAACACACTGGAGAGTTTCTTCCTGCCACTGGTGGAGCTAAGACAGACGCGCACTTATCAGAACAGCATTGCGACCTTGTTATGTGAGGCGAAAGGTGAGCTGGAACGTGGTACTTTTAGCAGATGATAGTGATGGAAGCCCCTTTGTGTTCCGTCCATAGCTATCATCGCGAATAATTTTTCTTCTCCACACTCGATTCCCTTTTTTTTAATTTGTTTATTTTTTTGCTGGCAGGACTGATTTACTATGACACTAAAGTCTCTGTAATGAACAGAGTATTGAATGCCACAGTACAGCGAACAGCTGACCATGCAGCTCCAGAGATTACATTGGACCCTCTTGAGATTGTGGGAGGTAGAGAATATTTCAATTTGTTGTACAACTTCATATTGTATGTGCTGTATCTTTGCTGACATCCTGTTGATGTCCTGCAGGTGAAATTCGATCTTCAGAAAACACATACTTCTGCCAGGCTGCACGTCAGCTTGCATGCATGCCGTCGTCACAGCTTTGCGTGAAACTAGCCAGCGGAGGGGACCCAACCTACGCTTTCAACATCCGTTTCACCGGCGAGGAAGTGCACGGCACCAGTTGGATAATCTACTTTTTACTTACAACAGATCGACTGCGACAATAGCTATAGCAGATTATAGCACCTGTGTTTCTGTCCGATTAGGTGGTTCCTTCAGACACTTCCTCTGGCAGGTATGCAAGGAGTTACAGAGTTCGCTCTTTCTCTGCTGCTGCCTTGTCCCAGTGCTGCAGCCAACCGTAATAAGGTAATGCCCACGGTCTGTGGAGTATTTCCTATGCTGTTAAAAAAAAAACCATACTTTAGATTAGCTTCAACTGAGAAGGGCATGTGCCCTAATTAAATATCATGTACAGTATACACAATGGATAAGGAATGGAATTTCATGTCAGCATGAGTGTATATTTTTATCAGTATGTACAGGGCAATGAATTGTGATATGAATGTACAGTAGTGCAAATGCAGTACATTAGTGCAAATGTATAATTGAGGTTGTGTAGTTGATTAAATCCAAGAAATGTGTGTGTGTGTGTGTGTGTGTGTGTGTGTGTGTGTGTGTGTGTGTGTGTGTGTGTGTGTGTGTGTGTGTGTGTGTGTGTGTGTGTGTGTGTGTGTGTGTGTGTGTGTGTTTTGGGGGGACAGGGGCTGTAAATGTCAGTTATACCTCAGTGTCCCTTTTATATCAGCTTGGTCCATAAATCATTTATATCGGGGTAATAATAATTATTTTTTATTTTTTTGCTTAGGGAAAGTACATCCTGACACCATGTCCTATCAGCTATGCAGAGGAGCAGTTGTTACACTTTTTTGGTCAGCTACTGGGCATAGCCATCCGTGCAGATGTGCCCCTTCCTTTGGACCTCCTGAGCTCTTTTTGGAAAGGTCTGGTGGGCGAGGCCCTCGACCCAGAGCAGGACCTACAGGAAGCAGATATGCTCACGTACAATTATGTCAAGAAGTTTGAAAATGTAAGAAATAGTACCTGTCCTCTTAATTTGTGTCAATCTCCTTTCACCAGTTTAACTGTTAGCGGCAATTCCGTCTCGTAATGTCTCAACCGTTTGCGCTGTGTAGGTGAATGATGATGCTGAACTGGAGGCACTCTGTGCTGAGATTTCCTCCCAACACCATTCGGGCGAGACTCCCGACTCACCCAGCAGGCCCTGCTGTACCTTTACCTACATCACCATGACTGGTGAGGAGGTGGAGCTTTGTCAAGGAGGGCGGAACCTCACTGTCAGGTGATTGTTGGGAGACGTATTTTGTGTGTTAAATGAACAGTTTCAGTCACTGTACTGTTTGGTTTACATATCCTGAATGTTCTTGTGTTTGTAGCTGGGAGAATAAGAATGTGTACGCACGGGCAGTACAGGGCCTTCGTTTGAGGGAGCTGCAGAATGTTGAGTGCATGACAGCGGTGCGTGCGGGGTTGGCGTCCATAATTCCCCTGCAGCTACTAACCATGCTCAGCCCACTGGAGGTGGAGCTGCGGACCTGTGGCTTGCCCTACATTAACCTGGAATTCCTCAAGGTTTACCAGTCTTACATGCTATATTAATCACATAATGTTAATGGATCAGTGGTAGTTTGTATTCCTGATCACATCTTACCTTTTTCGATAGGCTCACACCATGTATCAGGTGGGTCTGATGGAGACGGACCAGCACATTGAGTTCTTCTGGACCGCTCTGGAGATGTTCACTCAGGAGGAGCTTTGCAAGTTCATCAAGTTTGCCTGCAACCAGGAACGTATCCCCTTCACTTGTCCCTGCAAGGACGGAGGACCCGATACCGCACACGTCCCTCCATACCCCATGAAGATTGCTCCTCCTGATGGAGCAGCAGGTAATGGATTTGAATATTTTTTGGGAGTTAAAAACCCCCCAACATATATACATTTTTTTCAACGCAAACAAATGTGTCAATTATTTGCGGATTTTCCTTATCCCATGAGTTCAGACAATGAACAGGGTATCATTCTGTTTGTGGGCGAGGCACTCACACCAGAAGGAGTTAGCACAATGGCCATTCGACTGATGCAGGGTGACAAAAACTTTGTGATTCTAATTAATTATGTCAATACTTGTACATTTTTATAAAGGTCAATATTATGGACTTGTATCTCAAGTCACCACTATATACTATAAAAATCCTTAAAAAAACCCAAAACAAAACAATCACTTAAAAATCTGTTTTATGGCGGGACATTAACGATGAAGCACAATATAGAAGGGGAACACAGTACGTACACGCCCTTAGCCCAAGCACGTTTGGAAGCACTAGGCCTCAGCACAATATGAATGCTTTGCACTCGCGTGACGGACACAAGATTCACTTTTATCAAGCAGTCAAGCTCACTTTCATAACACACAAACTCGCGGGCTTCAGCCTGTACCATTAATACATGCTGCTCAGATCGGTGCCTCCCAAATCTTTTTTGAGGCAAGGCTCATAATTTACTTTAGAAAAATTAAGATATCCTTTATTTGTCCCACACTGGGCAAATTTACAATCTCATGGCACGTTACCAAAATGAAATTGTCACAAAACGAATATGTGCTCAAATAACAATGACCATCTCAATGTCCTTACAAATGTACTTAGAGTGGTATGTAAGAGTGAAATTAGGGATGTTTTGTTTGGAGATGATGTTTGACTTTGCTTGATTAGAACCCTGCACCCCCCACACACACACACACACACACACATCAAGCCAAATTCAGCTTGGATGGATCCCAGTAAAAGTAAATCAAAAGGATAGTACTGGTAACTTGCATTGTATAGCCTCATGCTATTAGTGAGTCAAGAATTAATCCATGGTGAAACACTGCTGTCTCACTTGAAGTGTTATTTTGGTGTGTAATGGCCACAGGTGGTTACACAAGTTAATTGTGCCTTCTGCCGTTTGGGGGGAAGAGCATTTAATTGTCCTGCCTGTCACTATACGTCACTGGCATAGGTAGATGAACAAAGAGGTATTCTTTGCGGTGTAAAAAACAAAACAAAAATAGATATATGAACAGTTGTATTTAATCCCACGGCACACCTGATGATTTCACACGACACACTAATGTGCAACGCCACGGTGCCTGGTAATTACTGGTTTATATTATACTTTACATAAGTTGTATAGTCAGCAATTGTGTCATATCTTCTTTCTATGCATGGCAGGTCAGCCGGACGTTCGCTACATCCGCGTGGAGACCTGTATGTTTATGGTCAAACTGCCTCAGTACACTTCTTTGGACGTGATGCTGGAGAAACTACGCTACGCCATTCACTACCGCGAGGACCCGCTCAGTGGCTAAGACTTGATGACCCCCCACACCCCTTTCATGAACCTCCTGACTCGCTCCATCCATCACCCGCACCCTGCAGCCTGTCTCAGAGATTTTCCTCTGATCTGCTCTATTAAAGTCACGATTTGATTTCATTAGCTTTTAATGCTTTGCATGTTGACCCCCGACTTTGTTCTTGACATTCTCTTCATGATTCGTTTTTACTCCGTTTTTGCTGATACCCGGGACGATCATCACTAAACTCCTACACATTTGATGAGCATCTATTCTCGTCGCTGTGAGGAGTGAAACAACTATTACACTGGTTATTGATCACTCCCCTGAGCTTTTCGACTAATATACAACCTGACTCTAAATGTATGTGCTGAAACCTCTGCAGTGAGACAAGTTGGGAGCGTAGCGCTAAAAATGTAATCAGTGCAAAGGCTTCCATCCAAATTGCAAATGCGTTACCCAACTGCTGCCTCCTGCGTTCCATCAGTGGGGACATGTTGTGAAACATGCCTTTACACTGAAATGAAAGTCCGAGTGAAACTGCAAACACAAAATTATTGGAGTTGGTTTGACGTATGACAGAGGAATCGTGTTGTGTGGGCTATTATGAAGTGACTGATAAAAGAATAAATAAACAAAAGAATGGACAAATGTATGCCGATAAAACCTGAACCAATCTTACTAAGACTCTGAAGAGATAGTATTTATGTAATCGTTCCATCTGAATAAGAGAATAATTCATTTTCCAGCTTTGGCATCATGGGGGTCCCATCGACTCTTGGCCCACAAGTTGCTTTGGCGTTGAACGGTACGAGTTGTGTTGTGAGACAGGAGGGGGGGAGACTTTGTTCTCATGAGCAGCCCCCCCACCTGTGTGCTTTCGCTACTGAATGTGAAACAACCCCACTCCCTCTCCCTAACATGCACAATCTACACTCATACACTTGCTGGTGGTTGGGGGAGGGGGCAGTAAGTTTGCTTCAGTTTTGCCTTGTAACCGTTTTCTTTCATGGAAGATTTTGTTGTTGTTTTTGTTTTTAAGACCCATATCCAAATGTTTATTTGTGTAAAAATATCTAATGTAAATAGACTGTTATGTTTGAGTGCAGTTTTTATTCATTGTTATTTCACTTTGTTTTGGTTTGCACTATTCTTCCAGGAAAAGATTCTTTAAAAACAAACAAACAAACAAACAAACAAAAAACGATGTGATGTCTGTTGGATATCGAGTTTGCTGTGGTCTTATTTTATTCTTTTTTGAGAAATCACTTGTCTCATACTCGGAAGGATTCATTTTCTACAGCTCATGGTGCAACATGTTTTCTTGTGCGAGTAAAACAATTTGACCCGATCAAAGCAAATAACACGACAGAACTGATATGTGACACATTGCCTTGTTGACATGCCAGAGACTTCAGTTTTGATTATGTTTTTGGAGAGTGGAATATACCGCTGCTATTGGGGACGCTCTTGCTTCCTACTCCCTCCCAATGGGGAATTAGATGGGCGACGTAAAGGACTTAGTCATAGGAGGGGGAGTTGAGATAAAATGTGCTGTACATTTACTTGATATTTATTACAATTATTTATGGTTGCATTAACTTAACTTTTACTGTCTTACCTCTGCACATTAGAAAGTTAACATCTAAAATTGATTATACATACAAATGTAAAGAATCATGGCATTTGAGATTTCTGTGTCACAATAAAGACGTCTTCATGTACCAACATTGTGACTTCCTTCCTGCTCTGTTGAACTTGAAAACTCACTGCCGACTGGGGGGCTCCGTCAGTGGGTTTTGCTACGCATAACAAATTGGATTGTTTTTCAGAGCATCATGGACGATGCACACATGGGAAACATGTTTTGTCCACTATATGCCATGCTTTTTTGGAAATGTATGGCCCCTTGACTGGCTCGTGTTACATCACTCGTAACCCTTGTATAACAGACACCTTTACAGTGCCGCATACTAGAGCAGACCAGTTCGAGCTGGATCTCATTCATGTACTCAGCAGTCTCCTTTGGTATGTTCAGTGCCATTCATTCCCATAGACTAAAGGGCTTACATCATTTATACATTCATTTATACAAAGTGCAATGTCAGCTTCTCGTTCCATCCCACAGCCTCGCCATTGCCTATGAGCATTAGTGGTGTAGAACAGATGTATCATGTTGAGTTTAGTGAGTCTCATGAGTCATGTTTAAAAAAAATAAGGCCAATGGTAGGCTGTCAGATTTCATTCAAATAGGCCTCACCACCTGACCAATGACAAGTCAGGAAATGGACCACATCCTCAATCCATCGGCCTATCCAACACCAGTTTAGTGTAGAATTGCAGTGTCATGAAACATGCCACTGACCCATAGAGATCTTCTGTTGCATGCCATGTGCGTGTTAGGTCACCGAGGTATGTGTCAGCTGCAGAGTGAGATCTTTCTATGCAACATGTACACTGTGCGGTACACTATGTACTGTTTCGCTTGTGGTAAGTGTGACATATACACCAACCTCATTGTCTTTTGTCTTATTTGTCCATTACAACAATTGTGAGTTGCCCTAAAGCTGGTGTAAAATGAAAACAAAAATTCAATCATAGATGAGCTTCTTTTCTAAAACTGCTACTTCAATCTGAAATAGACAAATCAAATATTATTTGGAGTTGTTTGACCTTTTAAACTACAATATGTTTACACAACACGTTTTCAAATTGATAAGAGTATTGATTTTCATAGACTATTTTCCAATGAGTATTTCTCCATCCATCCATCCATCCATCCATCCATCCATTTGGATTTGAATTGCGGGTGCTCAGTTTTCCTGCGGCATTCCTAAACCATTCATATTAAAAAGCAATAGGACACAAAAGAATGCTATATATATCATACTTAATTTTGGGGGGGGTTGAATTTTTAAAAACATTTAAACACCAAAAGAAATTACGGAAAAAGTATTCAAGTTAAATTACTTTACTATGTTGGTGCTGAGTTTACTAAGTACATAATACAACACGACAGGTAACTAGTAGCTGTATCAGAATGCATTAAAAAAAAAAACCTTCCTAAATGTGATCGCGACACACTTATCATTACAGTTGCAAGGCCCACTTGAAAGAAATAGTAAAGGATGCTTCAGATAAGGAAAATGTGTTATCTGGTGGTAAAATATAACATTGGAGAAATGAAAACCAGTCCAATTGTACTACTTATGTAATAATACAGTAAATGTGTGTGTGTGTGTGTGTGTGTGTGTGTGTGTGTGTGTGTGTGTGTGTGTGTGTGTGTGTGTGTGTGTGTGTGAGAGAGAGAGAGAGTGGTAGTTGTTATTTTTCAATTCCTCAAATCATCATCAAGAAACGAAGGATGTAATATTCAGAAATATAATTTATTCATTCATTAGAGTACAAAAACAAGCACAGATCTATTGGTTTTGTTTTTCTACAGTGGTTCCAATTATATTTAAAGACAACACCCTTTCTGCAACGCAGCTCTACATCTGTCAGTCCCTGTGCTCACTAAGTATTTCACAGTCTGGAATGATTTGGTCTCTGGAGCATATGGAAAATGGAACAGTTTTTGTGAGGAGATGATGGATAGGCAGGAAGGAGGGAAAAAAAGACACTAAAAAGAAGCGAGGCAATGCTAGAGAATACCAAGTTGTTTTTTCAACCTCTGTAGCTGCTCCATGCTGATGTAGTTGCCTCCACACACAACAAGGACCACAGGGCCCAGCTGCCTCTCCAGCTTGCCCTCATCCTGCAGCCTTTTTATGACATCACTGTACACCGCTGCGAGAGCAGCACCACACGCGGGCTCCACCAGAATCTTCTCATCATCTGCACATGGAGGAACCCACAGAAGAGGTCAATGTCACATCTGTTTTTGATTTTGATCGGGTATAGTTGGTACTCACCTAAGAAGCGTTCCACGGCCTTTATGGCCTCCTGGTCTGTGACTATTTCCGATAAGACCGTGTGCTCCTGAATCAGTTTAAGAGTCTGTGCAGAGACCCTTGTCAGGCGTAGTGTGGTGGCAACACTGGAAAAACAAAAACTGCCTTTAGCCGCAAACACCCACACGCAATGTATTGAGTTGACACCGATCGTAGCTGGTGTACCTGGTGTTAGCAGGTAAAGTGACAAGCTCCCCTGCCTTCATGGCTGCATTAATGCTATGAGCCCCGACGGTCTCCATGGCAACAATGGGCACGTCCGCCCAGCCGGCACGCCGCAGGCCCTCCACTACCCCATTGAGCAGCCCGCCGCCTCCCACCGACAGCACGATGGCGGCTGGCTTCTCTTTCATGTTTTGCTCCAGTTCCCGCACCAGGGATGTGTGGCCCTCCCTAGAAACGCAGCACAACATCGACGTCACTTCTACTACAGGAGCATTAGCTCGGCATGCATTGCGAGAGCAGTCATAAGTACAGTAACCTAGTTGTCAGCACTTTGTATGCAGCGATGGCTGTTCGAAAGTGCTCTATAAATACAGTTGAGTTGAGTTGAGTCTTTGATTCTTGGCCTGTATAAAGCGGTCATAACAGAATGTTTACTGGACCTTAGAAACATATTAGTTATACTTTGTGTGAAATCTGTTCCTGTTTATCTGAACACACAGCTATTATTCTGCTGCAGAAATGGATCCACAAGTTTATTGTAACTTCTTCCATCTCGTGGAAGAGCTTTTGACTGTTCTGCCTGGCTGTGACTATATGTCACTGGCGTAGATGAACAAAGATGCATTATTTGTAACATATAAATAATATTTGGTGTGGAAAAAAAAAGTGAAATTGAACAAGTTGGTTTGGACTTATTGGATTTCGGACCAACCATGCAATGTAATGTGCCCTAAATCAGTGATTCTGAACCTTTTTTCAGTGGTGTGCCTCCTGTGAAATATATTTTCCCGTAGTACTCCTTAACCAGTGCAAAACATTTTTAGTTGAAATCAACAACAACAGAAACAAAAATGAAAGTGCTGTGCCATCATTGTCTGATTCATTAAACTTCGAAACTCCAGTTGTATTGTGGTCTCTAACTGGTCAATAAAGTTCTAGAAGTCAAAAATGATACTTAATTCATTCCCGACTTTTTGTCAAAGCCCAGTGAGCTGATGAAAAAGATGAATTCAGTTTGAAATTTCCTCTTCCTGTTCATAATGGTGCAGGCTTACCAAAACTGGGGTTAAACAAGCTTTTGAAAGATTTCTGAAATATGTAGATTTTCTTTTCCTTTTTGTGGCAGTCGGTCTAATAAAGCATATTTGCATGATGTAATGTGTCTTAGACGTTTTTCCTTTTGGAGAGAAGGTGGAGAATGTACGATATGTTATGGATTATTAAAATGATTTCTCATATAGAGTCACCAGATGAGGGGGTCATCAAAGGGAGAGATGAATATCCAGCCACAAGCTGCTGTCCGTACTCAATGCTTTCATTCAGAGCCTGAAAAAGAACCACCTGCGATTCTTGTTCGGGGTTCTCCTTTCACGTCAGGTCAAGTGCAATTCAATAAATGATTAGCCTACCTTGCCGTGGATGACCACAGTAGCCCCCTCGTCCCGCAGACGGTCCACTGTGGGCTTTGGCGTAACACTGGGCACCACGATTGTTGCAGGTACTCCCAGTTTGCGGGCTGAATAGGCCGCAGCCATCCCTGCATTTCCTCCTGTTGGAATAAGTTGGACGTGAAATATTTAAACAGAGTTCCAATGGAAAATGAAAACTCATCTTGGAGCAGCACTCACCTGAACAGCAGACAAACCTCTCACACCCTCGATCAGCCCACTGCAGATTAAAAGCAAAATGAAACAATCATAAAATGTTTTTATCTTAACTTGAGTTTGCCCATTTCTGACACTAAGAAGAAAAGAAAACAAAGCATGACTATGGCTCACAGTTTTGCACAGGTGTCCAATGCCCTGATCTTAAAGGAGCCTGTAGGCTGGGACGAGTCCAGTTTGAGGCAAACTGGGGTTCGTGCCACTTTTGTCAGGGCGAGGCTCTCTCTGACCGGGGTGACCACGTGAAGTTGCTGTTGGGTCTTCATGTCTCTGGGGAGCACATCACTCTGGCTTAAATTACACATTTCAGTGTTTGCAGCAGTGCATGAAGATGCATGGACCCTGGAAAAAAAATGCAAGCGTTCTTCAACTTACCCCAAGCAGATTGTTGACTGAATGAGACGTTCAAGAATGATCATCTCCTGGTTCAGCCAAAGCCCATATATACCTGCCTGTGTGGTAGGCTCGCCAAAGGAGGACCACTTGTGGACCAATCAGCTTTGCAATCCTTTACAAGCCACGTCCTCTCTTGGACAGCCAGTAAAATTGAGAATGAACTTCCTTTGATTTCCTCCAGCTCTCCAAACAAACACACAAAGGATGAATGAGTATCTTGTGGAAGTTCTTTCAAATCCACGTTCACCAACCATGGACATTAACTCTTATTCCAAAATTTGTTTCGGACTCACCTTCATGAACACCGAGTTCTTTGCGTGCAGTCTATTTCTAAAAAATGAAACCTACTAAATGAAACAATCTTGCATTTCTGGTTATTTTGTCTATGTGAAATATGAAACATAGGTAGATAAAAAGAAGATATACATTTTTTTTTCCACAAATTTGAATGGAGGTAAATGCATTTCTTTTTTTTTTTCTACCACTCACAGTCCTTGTCACATTCTTTGTCTCATTGCCCTGTGTGTCTGCATCAATTCAGATAATAATAATAATTGAACAAATTTATAAATCCCAGTAACTCAAATTTCCAGAATCATGAACAATGTGTGTCTGCTCACACCAAAGTATGCGATTTGGAGCAAAACAAAGGGAAATCAAGACCAATGTATTGTATTTGGTTATACTGTGTACCATGCTAAATGAAACGAAATTATCGTTACATAAACGTTGGCTTATTCAACGCCCTTAAAACCATCCGATGATAGTTTTACACGCTGTCCTCGTCGTGAGGGTCCCCCCCTTTAAAGGAGTTGCGCACAGTCACCGTGCACCGTCATTACCAATAGAGTCGTCTCTATTTGAGCTCTATTCTCCACTACCAAAAAGGAGCGCAGGAGTGAAGGGGAGCAACCCCAAACCTGACCGATCCGGTGGGCTTGTGGCGCTCACTGCCACCGCGTCTATTAAAAGAACAGCAGGGTTAACGTATACGATGTGTTCCATGCATCCAGCCCACTAGTCTTTATTCAGCCTTTTATCTGTACTGTACAAATAATTATTTGATACTCTGCTAAATTTAGACATTTGCTCGAAAACAAATAAATTAACAGACTCCAAATTTGTGCCTTATTGTAGTAGACACAATATCAATCAAAAATGAAGAACTTCATAAAGATTATAAGAGTAAAATAAGTACAGTATTCTACAGTCTCCTACTACCAGAAAATAATTTTGCCCCACACAGAATGGTCGATACCAATGTAATCCTCCACAGGCCAACTCATCAAATTTGTTGTCAGACTGTATAGAAAGGAACTCATTTGAATTAAATTCAGGACAAGCTGCACTGCTTCGAACAGAGAGGAGTTGCCAATTTAGCTTTTGGCTAAATATTTAGCGTCTTTTTCGACTGCTCAAGCGCCTTTTTTTTAAAAGTGACTCAATGGCGAGTTTAATTCCCAAACATACAACACTGGAAATGATAATTTTCCAATGATGATTAGTATTATAAGAGAGCAACCTCGTGAAAGGCAATCTATGGAGTCATTCGCGTTTAACATTAGCAAAGATATGGTGCGCATTATTACGGTGGAAAAGCAGTGCTTTATTAATATGTTGGAAATTTTTGATCCGAGCTATGTGCTTAAAAACCACAAATGCTTCGCCAACGGTGCTTTGCCTCATCTGCACAACTCTACACAAGAAAGAGCAATAAAAAGCCAAAAGCGTTTCCCGCTTGCATGAGGGTTGTCAGATTTATGATGTCACAATGATCTCAGAGCTTTTAATTGGCCCAAAACTAAGGTAGGGAGGATTCGTTGGTTTAATATTTGTTTTATTATCACAAGAAAATAGTTGGCAACACATTGCTGGATTAGACTGAAATCTTGCAGTGCCTGCAAGGTCCCCCATGCTCAAGAAGGCAGGTGTAGAGAGCAGCCTTTAAGTTTGCCAATTAACATCATAATGACTCAGAGAAGGCAGCCCAATGCAGTGCGGAGGTGTAGTGTTCGATTCCAGGCCCTGTGTGAAGTTTGCATGTTCTCCCCGTGCCTGCGTGGGTTTTCTCCGGGTACTACGGTTTCCAAAACCATGCTTGGCAATTTAATGGAACACTCTAAATTGTTCCCCGGTGTGAGTGTGAGCGCGAATGGTTGTTTTTGTATGTGTGCCCTGCAGGTTGGCTGTTCAGGTTGTACCCCGCCTACTGCTCGAAGACAGCTGGGATTGGCTCCAGCATGCCAGCAACACTGGTGAGGACAAGCGGATAAGAAAATGGATGGATGGACGACTCGGACAATGCGTGCAAGAAAGTGCTGTGGTCAAACAAAACAAAAGTTGACCAGGATGACTTCATCACAGTGAACAGAAAAAAAGATCAGCAAAAATGGGTCATGCTCAACCCGTATTGTTTTGTGTTTTTTGTTATTGTAAAGTGTCCTTGGGTGTCTTGAAAGGCGCTTATAAATAAAATGTATTATTATTATTATCATTATTATTATGGATCAGCATTCCATCATGAAAATGACACAAATATCATGTTTCGGTTTGTGACCAACAGGTGGCACTGTGGGGCTTTTCCTGAAGCTGCACACCTGTTGGTCGTTAGGTAATTACTGGCTTTAAAAGGACTCCCACCCCGAGCATTCATTGTCGGATCATTGTTTGTGGCTGTTGCTACTGTCATGTTTGTTTGTTGCTTTTTGCTGCTGTCAGGTTTGTTTCTGTCATGTTTCGGTTACTGTTATGTTTTATCTTCAGTAGTGATTTTTGTTTGATACTTTGGACTTTGTTTGTTTAGGATTTAGTTTTTTCTGTTTTAATACAATTCTTCAAGTACACCTTGCTCCTCGCTCGTGCCTGCTTTTTGGGGTCCACCACCACAACGCGACACCAAAACATGCTGTACTGAGATGGTCATTAAAGAGTGGCAGAAGAACAAGCCCACTGAGGTAATGGAGTTGCCTCGTTAGTCTTCATACCTCAACCCAACAGAGAAGCTGTGGAGAGAGCTGAAGGTCCTTGGCTGAAATTCAGATGAGTGGGCCAAAATCGTTCCTAAACTGTGTGCAAACCTGGTGATCAACACCGTGATGTTGCCAACAAGGCTTTCTCCACAAAGGACTACTACTTAGTTTTAGGCCTAAATGGGAATGAAATACTACACTGCCCACCCTGAAACATAAAAAAAAAAAAAACTCTTGTACGTAATCAAAATAATCCTTATTTCCACATTTTTAGACAGTTGACCCAGATAATGAGAACTTGGCAGCAACTGAAAAAAATCCCATAATTTACTTCAGTTCAAGGGTGTACTTTTTATCATGTGGTATGAGAAATCATCCCCATCTGTAAAGAAAAGCACACCCACCCCAACTTTTCGTCCTCAAGAGACTCCAATGGTTTGTTTTGCAGCGCCTCCTTTTGTTTACAGGCTGCCATAGCATGCAGGAGGAGTTAATTTTTGCCAAACTTGTTTAAAAAACTATTGCGGACACTTGACACTCTTTGTTGATAGTGTGACAGCATTTTCTTTAAAGTCGCAATGGCAATATTTTATTAAGCTAACAGGAATATAAAATGTCTCATTAACTTTGTGGGCATCACATTCTATTCCCAAAACAAGCGGAGGTGTTGAATCTTCAATTTAATGCATCTTAATTCACTGACTACTTGATGTTAAGTTCATATAATGAGGTAAAAATTTTTATGCCGAAGAGAATTTCACTATATTGTGACATGAAAAACTCTTATTTTAGCTGTGTCAGTGCTTTATCCTTCAGGGGCTTCTATTAAAGGCTGCCCCAATTGGGCACATTCAAATGCAGCCCACAAACATGGCCTTCTTTTGCCCTTCTCTCTCTTTTTTATTTTTGTATTTATTTTTTTTGTATGATGCACCACAACGGTCTGTGGTGGTAGTGTTTCAATACCCAAACGAAAAGTTAAAATTGGTCTTACTCATTTGATCATTGACTATCAGATACGTTGAACTCTGTGTGGCTGTAAAACTTCAAAACCCATCCCTTCTCTACAACGCTTGTCCTCATTAGGATCAAACCGAATAGTGTACATCAGTTGCAGGGAACACATGCCAAACAACTATTCACACTCGCATTCATGCCTATGGTTAATTTACAATCTCCAATTGGCCAACCATGCATCTATGACATAAAGCCAGAATATCTGAAGGAAATTTATACAAGAACAAACGAATTCCACACAGGAAAGTTTTCGCTGAGATTCACCCCACTGAACTTCGTAACAAACTGAGAGAAAGGCTCAAGAGTTCAACTTATATGAAAAATTGTGGATTCTTAAAACAAACGTGTTGCATTTAAATTTGTATTCTGTTTATATACAGTATATGTATCGATCTATCTGAATGTACAGTAATTGTATCTGTATGTTGTTAAAATATAAGTGCCAAAAGGAGGACAGCAAAAAATTCGAACGTTAGGGCTGGAAAACCCATGCCACAGCTCGTCATCCTCTTGATTTTATTAAGCATCTTTTTTTCAATAACCTGCACGTAAAACACACGCACTAACCCCCCAAAAAAAGTTCTCAGGTGGGCGATGAGTGCCACTACCCCTCGCCCTGCAGGACGTAGTCGCGCCTCGGTTTGTGTTGAAAATTAAGAAAAACAAAAACAAAAAAAAAACACAGTCGCTTTGGGTTCGGCGTCCAAATCTTTTCAAAACACATACTAAAGCGGTGGCAGTGTGCTCTTAATGTCGTGACTGAGGTTGCCACCTCACAGCATTCAGAAAGTCGTCCTCTATGGCAACAGCAGGAAAAGAAAAAAAAGGAAAACATTTGACAACATGGCGCACTTTCCCTGAGAAAACTTTCTACCGAAAGCCACTCACACATCTACTTTGGTGGACTTTCCCTGCAGACTCGACTGCGAAGTGGACGGCGGTGGTTTTCAGAACTCTTTCTTATTTGCACGAAAAGTCGATTTTTGAAATAAAAGCCGAGGAGCACTGTGATGGGATGAGAGCAAAGAACCGGAGCCAGGATGGAGAAACAAGCGACTTTGAAAGAAAAGGTAAAATAGATGAAAACACATCAATGGACCCAAACAAAGAGGCAATCGTCTCTGTTGTGTTCATGTCATTGGCCGCACTAAACTTTTTTTTTTTAATCTCGCGCCCTGCACCGGAAATGACCATTTGTTCACGAACCTCTGTCAAAACCTATTTATTGATTTTCCAGTCGAGCGTGCTGCAATGTCGTGCACGGTACGTGCGCGCGGTCTCGCTGCGATTTCAGATGGCATGAGGAAGAGTACACATTTGATCTAACTACAAAGGTGCTGTACCGGTCTTGACTTTGTCAGATTTAAACCTTTGCTCATTCGTGATTGTAATCCAACAGAATGTGCGCTTGTGGAGAGTCAACGCCGAATGATAGTATTGAGCCTTTTTAGCATTCGTATTATTGAAGAATCTGTGAGCCAACATACCCAAATATCACATCCTCGTCATCAGTTTGATGAGTTCCTTCTCCTAATCGCTAACCTCAGCATGCAGGATTCTTAAATGTGGGTTTCTATTCTTTTAATTCAATTCTTCCTACTGTGAGCAAGCCTTTAAATGTCAAAATGACAGTTATTGTTCACTGCAGTTTGAAATGGAATGATAATGTTTATATGACTAAAAGGATAATGTGTTCCTTCTGCTGCAAGACTTTCTAAAATGAAATGTAACGCAACATAATATTCGTGTTGTTTTTCTTTTTAACTTAAGTTGGAGATTTCATTGTGGTGGTTTTATCGTAAAGTACATCAAATGATAAGCAAAAACATCTTTGAGGGAGAGTAGTTTTTTTGAATGAAAAACAATGGCCAAAAATTACAGGAAAAGTGACACTTCATTATTCCTTTATATTTCCTCACCACCCAAAGCCTGTGTTGCCTGCCTGTGTTCTATTCTGTTGGCCTCTGGAAGTAATTACCAAGCCTGCCCGTATCCCAGAATTCAGTTTGAGAAGAAGGGGTGGTGAGAAGGAGGTGGAAGGGAAGCCCGGCCCAGTAACAAGCAACTAGAGATGACTTTCAAGTCAGTCATATATTGTGAGCCATCCGCGCTAAATTGATAAATGGCTCGCTTTTATACTCATTTGTCAACCAGCTGGGTTACTATGGCAACATGATAAGAAGGGAAGCTGGATCTTGTTCTTTTTTTGTTGCACCCGACTCCCTTAAAACATTTTTTTTCCTCCAAATTGACTCTCCTGTTACATCAGTTGAATTCTTTTAAATGTATGATAATTTAGTTATTGAGGAGAAATCAGATTTACGATACAAAAGTATTGATTTTGTTTGTAATTGGAGAGCAAGAAAAAAAATCCCCACATGATAAAATCTGTGGATTATTTGGTTGGGTTTATGTTGCACAGTAGTGGATTGCCAACAGACCTCTTGGGCTGTATATCACTGAACTCTTTTGTCACTTTCTTGTATTGGTTTGAAGCAAGTTAATGTTGTAGTCGTTTAACCTTCATGCAGTCGCATTAGGCCAAGCTATTTGGCTCATGCCTGTGTAGTTTTTAGTTTTTTTTTTGCACACTGACATTGACTGTGCCCTGAAAGAGCAGGAGAAAAATTGTTGTTTGCAGTTGCATTCACAATCTAATGGGAGCGAAGACAAAATCTTTCTGAAGAATTGTTGCTTTTCCAAAGGTGCACATTTTTCACATCGGATTGTTATTCATTTCACAAAATATGCTTGTCAAAGGGCGGCCCGGTAGTCCAGTGGTTAGCACGTCAACTTCACAGTGCAGAGGTACCGGGTTCAATTCCAGCTCTGGCCTCTCTGTGTGGAGTTTGCATGTTCTCCCCGGGCCTGTGTGGGTTTTCTCCGGGTGCTCCGGTTTCCTCCCACAATCCAAAAACATGTATGGCAGGTGTGAGTGTGGATGGTTGTTCCTCTCTGTGTGCCCTGTGATTGGCTGGCAACCGATTCAGGGTGTCCCCGCCTACTGCCCGAAGACAGCTGGGATAGGCTCCAGCACCCCCCGCGACCCTTGTGAGGATAAAGCGGTTCGGAAAATGAATGAATGAATGAATGAATGAATGAATGAATGCTTGTCAAAGGTGCCTCGTAAGATGTGAGTGTGAATAGTTGTTTGCCTGTATGCACCCTGTGATTGACTTGCGACGGGTCGGCTGCGTTTGGCTTCAAACTCACCTTTGACCTGTGGGCAGGATCAGCATTACAGGAAATGGATGGATGTATGGCGACATGATGGAATGGTCCCCCTTTGCCATGTTGCGGTCCCATCATACCACAGTGCCATCCTCTTTCAAGCAGGACGTAGCCTGCTATCCTACAGACAAAAAAAAACGAATCCAAACCATTTCTAAATCCATCATTTTTTGTTAACAGCTCAACCTCAATGTATGATGTTAGTGTTACGTTGCTGCACCTGTTCATTGTGTGAGATAATGACATATGATAGTAATATTCCACATGCATATTCTACCTTCTTAAGTTTTGATTTTGGGTTTTCTATTGTATAGCGTATCGCTTCTCTAACTTCGAAGTACGGTAAAACACTTTCTCCTCATTCACCAACTCATGATGCAACATCAGCAGTATATGGAGCCTCAGTATATTTCTCAGGGGTGCTTTGACATGATCACAAGAACTCAGGATTGAATCCACCACCATCGATCGGGTTGGGGGACTTCACCCAGACAGTCATCCATTGCTGCCCACTTCTAATCACTTGCATCCTTCTATCCGTCCATTTTCTCTGCTACTAATCCTCATGAGGGTTGCAGTTAAACTGGAACCTATCCCAGCTGACTTTGGGTGAGAGGTTGGCGGTGGGCTAAGCCCTGGACTGGGTGCCAGTCAGTCGCAGGAAACATATAAACTAACAACCATTCACACTCACATTAACTCCAAAGGACATTTTAGGGTCTGCAATGAAGCAATCGGGTTTTGGAACGTGGGATATAGCCGTAACAATGAGAACATGCAAAGGAAGGTCGAACCTCCAAGCTCAGAACTGTGAGGGCGGATGTGCTAATCACCGTGCCACCACATACGCATACACACTCACTGAATTGTGTCTGAGTGCGAGCAGACGACTTTTGACCTCAGCCTGACTTTCATCTTCTCATTCCATTTCCAAAGGTTTCAATCTCCGGCTCTCGGACAGCGGGCCGACCTGTGCGTCGCGCCTCGGTAGACAACGGATCCAGGTGCGGTCTAAGCAAAGCAGAGTTCATGGAGAAAGTTCTACGCAGCAACGAGGCGTGTCAGCGGGGGGACTTTCAGGCGGCCGTTGAGTTGTATGGCGAAGCCTTGCAAGCTGACCAACAGAATTGTGTCCTGTACAGTAACCGGTCCGCCGCGCTCCTCAAACTCGGCCAACCCCAGGCAGCTCTGGACGATGCAGAAAAAGCGTGCAAGCTCAACCCTAAATGGCCTAAGGTAAGAGTCGTTCGGTATTGATGCGCTGCACAAGTTTATTAACGTTTTATGTTAAGGAGTTCTATTTGCGGCCACTGTTTGACATAAAATATTAATTGTAAATTTATTCTAATACAAGAATCTATATAATCCAAAACTGATTTACTAAGATGATATCTATTTTTTAAATTCCATATTTGGGCAGAAAATGAATCAAAGGAATGTTCGAGTTCTTGTTTATGGTATGATCAGTCAGGCAAATTTGGAGAGCCACCGATTCAACTATTTTTGTACCATATTCATACACAAAAGTAACCAAACCGTGAGGCTAAATCCACTACAAGAGACATATCAGTGAAAGTACAATGTCGAATCTTTTACGATGCACCATGCGTTTGATCGCCTTAGGTTGTGCAGTTGTGTCTGTTTCCAATATATTTTTACATTAAAATATCAAAGACAAAAGTTGCCATAGACTGTGTTGGTTTAACTTTTGCCAATGTTGTCTGTAAATCTGTGTCATCTTCGGAGAAAGTGCAACTACATACTTATTTTTGGTGTACATTTGTTAAGCACCATTACACAATTTCATCATGAATTATGATCCCAATCATTATGAGAAGAATACATCCCTGACCTAATTCACTAATGGCATCACAGATAAAATACTGTGGAGAGACATGTCATGTATTATCATCGTACTCAGTAGTTATTTCCTATTTTTAGTGTCATTGCTAATCCCTGATCACAAATGTCTAAAACGTTATCTTTCTGTCAGTGGTGTTGTTTGTTAAGAGTTCATGAACGAAAACAAAACAACCGACATTACATTGGCATTCCTCTTGTCCGGCAGGTTGTCCAAAGAATTACCGCAGCTATCCAACATTTTGGCTTCCTCTATGTGGCCGAGCCCACACAGTGAGAAGTATTGTAGCGAGCGACACACACACACTCACACACACACACACACACACACACACACACACACACACACACCATTGCACAGCCATGCCCGTGACAACGTGTGTGAACAAGTAATCTGTACCTTTTGCCCTTTACCGTTAGAACATTTGTAACCATGGTAACCACACAAGAATAGGAAGACCTCACCAAATATTCTAGAGAAAACTGTATAGCTAAATTCAAAAGCACTACTGCTCAGTGATTGCCGCGCTAGTCATCAGTAGCCGACACACTTTTTGGAGTTCTTCTCTTTGATCTTGTCCAAACCATGTGCACTATTAACCTGTGATAGATTTCACATCAGTTGCAGCCCAATTCCTCACAGTGAGAGCGATTTTATCGATTACGTGATTTAGCGTGGAGAGAGGCTTTTGTCTTTCCACAGAGAGATTGATGATAACGTGGTAGAGTGATATTGACGCTAATTTGTCACCACGGTAATCCATCACATCTCTTCTTTGGTCTGAGGTCAGGTCACGCATCTTCAGATCCTCAGGTAGGTTTTCTTCTGAGCCCGTCACTTCGTATTTGACCCACTGATTTTTGTGGGACTTGCGTCATCATTCACTGACATGTGTTAGCGTGTACCGTCTTCCCTCCTGTTGTCAGTTTGCTTGAAGGACACTTTATTCCCATATTTCACTACCTATTCAATCCTGTCACACTGAAGTAAAATTGAATCACTTCTCCAATCATGCCGGTTGCTCTTCTTTGTATGCTGTCCAAGTACAAAGCAGTCTTTGTGATGTGACTGGGGGAGGGAGCCAGTGTTATCCTCCTCTTTGCTTAACTCTCTTGGTCAAGTTTGCTGCTGTGGCCTCACTGTCAACGCTTGGCCTCGCCATTATGTTTTCATTTGGTCCGCAAGGCTAACAGATTTATTTATGAGGCTTTTTCAAAATGAGGGTTCGTGGTTTATTTTCCTTGAAACACCACTAGGGGACAATGTTGCCAAATAGGTCGTTTGTTGTTCACCGTCTTGATGTGTGCAGAAATAATAGGCGGTCAAAGCAATTTGATTTTATAACTTGCTTTTTTTTAGAGAAGGAAATCTCCCACAATGTTCAACATGGGGGCATAAGTGAATATAATGTACTCTGGTGCTCCTATTTCCCACAGTACATTGGTTCAAAGTTTTCTTTAATGTGAAATGTTAAGAAATATTTGAACAAAAAGTTAGTTCAGTGCACTGCAGAATGGTATTAGATAAAATGATTACATTAACTCCTGTGAGTGTGGGGAAATGCTTAATAGTTTAGGCTTCATGATCATCCATCGCCAATAGTTTGAGCAATTCCGTTCATCTGATTGTGAGGCTTGTTGGATGTAGCAACAGGGATTAAAGTGTGGTGGCATTCAGATCTTGTTTGAGTACATAATATCATCAATCATACCTTCCCATGACTGGGCTTCTGGATTGGCCTGTCAAGTTTTGACAGGCATGGTTTTGCTGCCCCAGGCACCAGTGAGCAGCCCACCCTCCCGCAGAAGTCTGAGAGGTGTGAAGGAACCACCCCCCCCCCCCCCCCCACCCTCGCTCCCCGTCGAATGTGTCAGCTCTTACGGCTGAGTGCCAACAAACACATTCTGAAAGAAGAAAGAGAATCTGCAGTTTAATGGCCCAAGACAGCTTTAGGCCTTTTGTACCTCACCCTGGTCCTGAATCTAAAATGCATAACGGATCGCAAAATGGTATGTCATTTCACAGAAGAGAGCCATGTCTCCTTGCATTTTGTCTTACTAAGTCAAATGTGGGAGGAGAAAATCCATTTAGGTGTGTTTCTTTTCCCATATTTACGGTGGCCGACAAGGGCAAATGCGGTGTAAATGCAGAAATACTTAAAAAAAAAAAAAAAATCTGAAGAAAAAGCAGACAACCACACACACGCAAGCTAAAAAAAACATGCAAAACTGCAAAACACTAACGCAGCAAGACAGAAATGCTGCAACCGGCCAAATGTTGCAAACAGGAATGATGCAAACCAAAAGCAAAAATAAATACATTAATATATAAATAATGATAACAAGAAAGAAATCCTGCAATCACAACAACAACATGAATGCAAACTTTACAAACCACAAAACATATGCAACAAACAAAAACAAAAAAACGCTCTCATCTGTGGTCGTTGTTTAGTTTGTGACGCAGCTGTGCTTGCTAACATCTTAAAAGGAGCCCTGACTGTCGTGACGTTTGCGCTATATGATTTATGTGGTTGTTGGGAACATAAGATCGAGTTTTGTAAATAATTTCCAGTTGAATACATTTTGAAGCACATTTATTTTCACGTATGCCGCGATTGTCTAAATGAATTCTGGGTAGTGATATGGAATGGTTGTTGCTGTCCGGCGAGCAAAACAAAACAAATGGAAATTCCTACTCGCATCAGACTGAATCAACAGCTCCTGTACTAGTTGCGGTGCACTCCTTTGTGCCCCAATTTGAACAATTCCAGACAATAGACTGATTTCAAAACAATCAACAAAATAGTGTCCCTAATTTGTTCAGCTTTGGCAGAGTACTGTGTTCCTCTGACTTCCAGACTAGTTTGAAGTGAAAGCCATAACGTGTGTATCAAACTTTAGCCATTACTTTTAGACAGATGCCTGTTCCCTTTTGTTGTGCTTTGTACTCAAAGGGGTGTTTTGGGGATTCTTTGTTGGCCCATCACACCTTAAGCATTTTTGTTCAGGCAAGTGACTGGGAGGACAATAACTTTCTCTCGATTGATGCCTTGCCTGTTCGGCTCCTCCATCTGGTCCCTCCTCCTCCTCCTCCTCTTTCTCACCGCTGCTGTTTCAGTGGCATGTTAAATAAACAAGGCTCTCTGCTATCACTCCTGTGCTCCAGCCTGAGAGCTGACAGGAGAGAGTTCCTTGGGAGCCAAAAAGACGAGTGGCACTGCAGCACTGAGAGGCGATCATTTGCATATCTTCTGATTATAGCCTATGATGGTGCCTATCGAGGGTATTCTATCTCCTTGTCGGAAGCTCTTACTCAGAGTGATTGTTGAAGTCCTACAAATGTCCCAGATGATGCCATTTATTGTGTATATATAGTTTTTTTTGGCCAAGCAAAAAAAAAAAAAAAGACTGGTTTGACTGAGACAATGACAATACAAAAAGGTCAAGGCGCGTGGCATGCAGAGAAGGGATGTAATTACAGCTGCAGCATATCCAGCAATTGTGTGAAGGATGCTGAACTGCTGATGAGACTTGAAAGCTTCTTTTACGCAAATGCTGGTAATGACTGTTTTTTTCCCCTCAGTATACAATTAAAAATGTTTCGCCTTATTAGAGCAGTCAAACTTCCATTCACCACATATTCAATGCAGTGTTGAACAGCAAAACATCATATGTAATTGGTGCGAGGGACTACATTCATTTCATTCTTGTCTCCTAGTGAGCTGAACCACCTTGATGTAGGCAATTAAACCCAGAAAAATAATTTTGTCCTGCTGAAACTGGCCCATTTTGTGATGGTGACCTTGTCTAATGCAAGTGATTCAGCCCTCATCCCACCCAAAATGGGCAAGGCCAATGTATAGTACTGATGTGATTGATGTGATGACAAGGGGCATAGCTCGATGTGGCGTCACGTAAAAGGCCAGAGAAGGCACATTCGAGTTCCTGCAAGATGTAGCACGGATACCTTTGTCTCTCCTGACACAATTCTTAAGCACCAAGCTGCCAAATTAGTTAGTCCTGTTTGGGACAATGGAGTTCTGCAGTTAACTCTTTCATTCCACAAGATGTACTTGTGCGTCTTTTTAAAATTAGGCCCCGCCTACCAAGGACGTACTTTGTCGAAGTCTTTTTTCGTCATAGAGAGGAGGAGGGTCTGATACATTCTGAGACTGAGAATAAGCCGTTTGCATTGTAAATCATGTAAAAAAGCGACCAGTAGGTGGCAGTGGTGCCTCACGTGATTGAAATGCATGCATTTTCAAAAAGCTCTTTTTCTCAATTTTTGCCCAGGAATCGCCATTTCCATGAAACTTAGCCGTTTTGTAATGCCGATTGCTGAAGAATGGAAAAAGATAGAAACTATTTTTTTTCTGCTGAAAGAAGAGAGTCCAAACTTTATTTTTGTAGGCTCCATGTTTTAGAGCATTAGAACCAAATATTCTGTGGGCCTTGCAAGATCAGTCAAAATTCAGTAAAACGCTGGGATTGAGGGGGTTGCTCCAGTGAAATGGCTGGGATTGAATGAGTTAAAAGTGGCAGATATTCACTCAGCCTCGGTGCCAAGTCCACAATGCGGAATGGCATACTGTTAAATTTTCATATAAAGTGAAAAAAAATCACTTAGTTATTTTATTTCACACTTGATGGCTGTGCTGGCCCTCCAACCATCCAATGACTGTATACAAGCATTTAAAAAGTCACATTTCCATATTATTTCCCTCGAGGAAGTGTGACTCATGTCCTTTGAACTAAAGTGATGGCCCTTGATGCCTGATTTTGAAAGACTGTTCCATGTAGCAAAGAAAGGTGCTCACCTTCAATTTATTTGTTGGAATGATTTATTTATTTAAATTTGGGTAATTTCCGTAGTTCAAAGCATGTTCCCGCTGACATGCATTAAATGCGCTAACAACATGGCTGGAAACAGAGTGGCACTTGTTTACAAAGACAGTGCATTGCCACTAGTAATGTGGTCTCTCTATTGAGAGATTTTTTTCTGACATTTCTCGCAGCTATTGAACCCCGCCCGCTGAGAAATACCCATGAGCGCAACCATTTTTATATTCACATTTTCCACATGATGAGAGTAACTGAGGCAGTAATGTTGAACATTCCCAAAGAGCGTGTACTCATTTATATGTTGCAAAAACACAGATTTATTGACGCGTTGGAAACGTTTGACCCGAGGTATGTGCATCGAAGCTGCAAATATTTTGTCACCTGTGAAGTTCTACATGGGATACAAGCTTGAGAGACTTGTTGTGAGTGGAGAGTGACTCTTATGTTCATATGTGGAGCAGTCAAGCAATGCAGTTGGATATTATGTTACATTTCTAAACATTTTAAATGTTCATTTATTAAGGATTGTGTTCACATTCTTGTTTTTACTAGATAATTTTTTTTTAACAAGAGCACTTATTTTCTCATCTGTATAGAAAAAAACATTTGTATTTTTCTGTGGAAATTCATGTACGTTACTGCTTGAGGAGGGGGGACACTGCATTTTTTATGGGATACACTGGAAAGCCTGTAACATGTACATAAAGTGGCCTAAAGGGTAGGCGATAGACATGGACTGATAGATCTCCAAACACGACTGTTGACTCTTCAGGGTGTATTCCTGGTACTTGAAAATCTATCAATTCAAATACGATTGCCTAAGGTGTGGATATTGTCAACTGTGTGCTATTGTTAGATGATACAATTATGCTTAATGCATCTATTTGCTTTTAGAGCTACAGCGAGATCTTTGATTTTCTCTAAACTGCTCTGCTCCCTAAAAAGTATTGAGCATGGAAATTGCCGGAGTGGTTGTGCAAGAGCAAAAAAGATCATTACATTGTAGTTTATATGGCGTATTGTGACATTTTCAAATAATCCTTGAGAAAAAAAATCTTTTTCTTTTATCGCAGCGGATTGCCTGCATTCACAGGGATTAATTTGCATCCTGAAGCCCCTGTCACACCTTGACGATTTAGCCAGCGTATGCCGACGTAGGAAAAATTTGGCAAATACGCTGGCGTACGTCGAATAAGTTATGGGTAAGTTTTGTATACGTAACAGCACGCTGAAGCACGTTGGTATACGTCGAAGTTTTAAGCATGCTTAAAATTTCTCGGCGACCTCGGCGATGCCGACGTATACCAACGTGCTTCAGCGTGCTGTTACGTATACAAAACTTACCCATAACTTATTCGACGTACGCCAGCGTATTTGCCAAATTTTTCCTACGTCGGCATACGCTGGCTAAATCGTCAAGGTGTGACAGGGGCTTAACGTTGGGCATAAGTTGTGTACGCCGGCAACACGCTAGGCATTCGTTGGAATAAGTTATCTATAAGTTATCGGAACGTTCTATATAATTTACTGATACGTTATGTATACGTCCAACCCGTTATGAATACGCTATGTATACGCCCAAAATTGAAAAAAAATTCGATAATTCAGCGTATGCCAGCGTTTTAGGGAAATTCTGATACGTCGGCATACGCTGGCTGAATCGTCAAGGTGTGACAGGGCCTTGAGTTGCGATATCCTAATTCGTCCAAACATTTCCTCATGAAGACAAGATGCATCCCCTGCCGTTGGGTCATGACAAGGTCTTGCCTTCATTTTTTTTTCTCTTCTACTGTAATGCTGTTTTCCACTGTCGCTCACCACGGAGAGACTCGAGTCATGAACCACTAATAAGAGGGTTCCATTTTGCTTCCACCCAGCCGAAGCTTGAACTAATGAACAAATTAAATGAACGGCATTTAATTACAGGCCGGCGTGAGCGAGACGGACAGAAGGTTGGCGCTAGCGGGCACAAACCTGAAATTATTTGTCTGGAAAATTGTGAAATGAGCGTGAGCAGTTAAACTCCGTCTTTTTCCTTTTGGACGGCTTTGTGGCCGGCCAACATTCAACATGTACGGTTGGAGGGAAAGTGACCACACACAAGTCTGCCGTTTTGATTTGAAGACACTTCCCTGGCACAGCTGTTTCGCTTAAAACACACATGAGAGGAAACCCACCCTGGCTTTTCGTATTTAGTAAAGGCGGCCCGTATTCTACATTTTGCGGGACCTTTAGAAGTTACGATTTATGCAGAATAAAAATTCTGCTCCTTCCCTCTGTCTATAAATGCATATAGACACTTCAATGCAATCGTGGCATTTACATGAACAGGCTAGATGCAGTTGGCACTTTATTTCAATCTATTATCACACGCTACAATTTCCTGATCTAATTGACGTTTTCCCAAATTGTCTTTGCTTCAGGTCTGATAAATTGTCAGTGCGTAATGTTCCGTAGCTTGGGCATGATATGCACAAGACGCCTGAAATATTGAATTTGTAACCAGAATGACATTTCATGATACCGTTTTTTACTCTTTAGTTGAGTGAGTCCTACGAGTCTACATTCCACTTATAATGAGGACTCTCCATGTTGGTAGCCAAGTGGTTTTCCGTTCTACCACCCAGGCACTCCACTAAATTGTAGCGTCTCATAAAATGGAATTCCTTCACATGGAAGACCAGCAATACTCCCACCAAAAATGAAAATAGGCCCAGTTCTTTTCCTCCTTTGTGTCATCACATGAAACCTCAATGTTGTTGGATGAAAAAAAAATGTTGACAAAGAAAAGACTTGCTGGGTTGGACGATGTGATGCTGTTCATCCCAAAGTTATCCTCGAGATGTGCATGACTCATGGCTTGGGAGGCATCATGTCGAGGGTGATGTCACACCGATGGTCCATCACCACCTGCTGGCCAGCCGGCACAGCCCCCCCCCCAGCAACCCCAAAATATACTGGATCAAAATTTAATGAATGTCACGGTGAAAACACCCAAGAAAAAAATGTTCTTTATTTGTTTCAAGTTTCATATTTGACTCAACACTCATACAAAACAAAAATAGATGCATGGACAAACACACACACACACTCACAGACATAACATGCTCAGTGTGGATGTGCTGTATTTGGAGGCGATGAAATCCGAAAACTGAAACGGGATTGAGTGCCGAACAATTTGCGTGGGATCATCTGTTGGGGGTCTTGCATGGGAAAGGAGGGTGCTTGATAAATACTGGTACTATATTTCAAAAGCATACACTATTTTGAAAGAACAGCTGATCTTTTGGTTTGGTGGGAAAAGTGGTAAGAAAAAGATTAAAAAACAACAGCGTTGACCAAAGTGCTCTACGAATGATTTCAAAAACACAGGGTATACAACAAACAATTAAAAAAAACCCCAAAATGGTTTCTTTGTGTTCTTGAAACATTTTGCATATGGATGAAAACTATTCCGATTCACACAGCTGCAAAAAATTGCCCCAAGAGACATCTTTCACACATTTCATAGCCGCTTGTCCTCTAGGTCTGATCTATTTTTAACATTCCACTTAGTGTATATCTGATATTAATGTGTTTTGATGTTCAAAATGTTCACCCTGGCCCCGGAGAAGCTTTATCAAGCAACCGTTGCCGCAGTTGCCATTGATGAATGGACGTACCACACTTTACTTGCCCGCACCCGAGTTGGAGAAATGCAGCTTTTAGCATCTTTATAAGGGAGCAATAAACAGCGTTCTATAAAAATGTTCATTTTAGACCCGTTTTGATACATTTTTTTGTGTGCTTCCTTCAGTTACAAGTTATATACCAAGACATTTGGTAACACTGTCTCTCTTGTATTGGCAAGTGTCTTCTTAAAAACAGCATCAGGGTGCTTTTTTTCTCTTCAAATAGCACGGATGTAAAGTAACGCGACATGCATGAGCAACAACTGCTTGTCCTCCTGCGGGTCCTCCCCAAAAGACATCTTCAGAACGTACATTGCTTCAGATTTCTTTCGTATTCAAGTAATGTAACTCCGTTTTACTGCACCCGTGTCCTTTGTCTGAGGAACCTCTCTACGCCGTTTATGGATGCCGTTTTGATAGATGCTCTCAAAAAAAGGACACGCCAATTTTCAGATGAAGAATTACAACAATTAAATGCAGAGGTCTCTTAATCCCAAAAGAAATCGCAAGCAAACTATTTTGTAATCACTTCACATAAGATGGTGTTCAAGAATGTCTGTAACCTTGGAATGCATTTTTTTGGTTTGGTTTTGTTTTTTGGTCTCCAGTGGATACATCAAATGAGAATCGGCTTAATAGCTTTTTGCTTGCTATTCCGTGGCAAGGAATGTCAAATGGCTGAGAGAATCAGATCTCATTGCAAATGCTCGTGGCATAACAAACCCGCTCCTGATAGTGAAATCAGCCTTCTAAAGCCTGAGGAAATGAGCTAAACAATTGCACTCCGCTCTTAGCGTCCAACCCCCTCAAGTTGTACAGATGCTCTGCGTTTTCTTACAACGGTTCATTTGGCTGCCTCGTATTCTGTTGGCCTCGCCGCATGGGAGCTTTGTAATACTCAGGCTCAAGACCTGGTTGCTTTCAGAATTAGAACAGGCGGCTCTGATGCAGGGGAGGAAGAACTCCCATTGGGGAAATAGTGCGGAGCAAACTGCAAGGCGCCCATTAGCACAGGCACGACAATGTGTGATTGCGTTGCCCTCACCTCTGAACTTTTGATGACACACGCTCAAGTTTCTTTGTGTGGAAGCCAGGAGAACGCCGACTACGTCGAACCACAGATGTAGCATGACATCTTTCTTGGAGGAGGTCTCGGACCGAGGTGTGGTGTGTTTCAAACAGCACCTATCCATGACGTAACCTCCTTCCCTCAAATGAGTCATGTGGCCTGGTTTCTCACAAGGTAATATATTGGCTTGGTTCTCAGTTTCCTGATTGGGGTCCCTGGAAAGAACTCGAGATTGAAACTCAGTTGCAACGTCGTCTCCTGTTCTCATCTGTTTGTTTTTGGCACACTTGCGCGCTGTTTCAGTGGCAAGGAACGTGATGGAGCCGAGGGAATGGGAAGCGCTCCTCAAAATATTGCATCATGTCAGCCATGCGACATAACCTACTTCTTATCGGTACCTTTTTGCGATGTCCATTTTATTAGATCACTGGTGCCTGATATCTGAGGTACTAAAGCAGTTTTCCTTCCATCACATGCACTCTTTATAGATAGAGTACATATGCAAATTCAGAAAATGATTTCCTCCTCATCAAGAATTAAAAAAAAAAAAAGCTATAGAGCAAAAGTCTAAAATGCCAGTGCATATTAAATAGAACACGTTTGTTGACTATCCCGCCAAAATCCATCATTGCTTCAGTCGGATTCAATCAATTGATACATGAAGAAAAACGTGTCTTATTTGTCACGTGTTTGCTCATGTGGAAAGCAGAACAACAACATGAAGTGCAATCAGGCTTTGGTTTAAGAGTGACCTAATTTTATCTCTTATGCATGTGCGGCCTGGCCACAATGTTTGGGTAATTACTGAATTAACAAGCGTGTCGTATATGATTAATGATAAATGATTTCCTAATAAATAATGGATGCTTGCGAGGCAAAGTGGAACAAAGCTGCAATGTGCGCAGTCTTATATTTGCTTGTTTCTGTGATTGCAACAGATTTTGGCTAGTGATGGGGAAGCGGAACAGTTTAATATTCAAATGAAGCCCGATGAATGATGGAACCAAACGGTTTGGCTTCCTGGTTAAATGACTCTCCTGCAGTGTTTATCTTGGAGCTTATGGCTTGTTTTTATACTGATAAATTGTTCAAATATGTCCGTTTATTCCAAACAACCCTTTAACTCTTTGCCATCCTGGCATCCATCAATACTCAAACAAAAAGACTGCTAACGGGCCCACGTTGATGTGACAAAACACGGAGCTGCACAGAAATGTACGAAAATCATTGAGTGAGCGCTAGCGTTACACCTGCAACACGTTGAGATGTTGCTGGAAATTAAAATCCATCAATAAATAAATCATCAGTGGCCACCGCTACGAAGGGCTTGTTTTCCCTCCGCTCCCTCCGTGCGGGACTTTGGAGCGCAGCAGCCCTTTCATGTGTCCCTCATAAGCAATGAGGGAAGATAGCCGGTCTAGTGCGTGAGCCTGACTTTGCACCGAATTGAAGCATATTACGGTGACGTACGAATGTACGTGTCGATAGTGAATGTTTTGAACAGTTTACAGGCACGAGCCGCTAATCACACTTTGGCTATGTTAGCCCGCTCGCAGAGGTTGGTATCGTCGGTCCGTCAGTGAGCTGCTGTCATTATTTCAGGACGCCCCAGTCTGTCCGAGTCATTGGCGAGAGCCAAACGGCATCGATAACAGACTTACCAGTATTACATCACACGGAGGTGCCGCACAACTGACACGCAGCCAATTAAAGAAAACAAAAAATACAAACCCATTATGGCGGACACTAGGACCATGCTTCTCACCCAGCAGGCATACCGTAGGGGGCGTGTTCGGGTGAATGTCTTTGGCGCAAACTGTTAATTTTGAGATCCACTTGTTGGCAGTCGTGGAATAAAGACGTGTTTTCCAGTCAATCGTGTGTGCTCCTTTCGACTGCCACACCATACACAATACACGACAAAAACATTTCATGTTTGAATGGATAAACTTCATTATTTTTAGCAAATCATCATTAAGTTTTATGGCCACCAATAAAATGAGACGAAGAGAATAAGAAAATATATATATATTTTAAATCTTCTCCATTTCACGGGGATATGCGGTCATCGCAATACTTAAACACCGCGTCCTCAACCTCTGCCTCTGCCTCGTCGTGTCTCAATTGACCCCTCCCTCTCATTCTCCGTTGAGATGGGCGAAATGTCTATAAAACACAAATACGACTCATGGTTGCATTAACACAAGCGCACGTAGTTAGCCATTGGCATTTTTTTAAGTAGTAGTTCCTTAGAATGTCAGAATAAATTCTAATAAACAAGTCTGGAAATACAATCACCGTACTACAAATTTTCTGGATCAATGACTACAGCATTTGTAACAAATGCAATGCACTTATTTAGTTACTTGAGGGAATACTAGAAGTCGTTTGGGATGACATTTTGCTGAAGCAATTGATGGCAAGTGCGCATTCATCAACATGCATGCGCTTCGAGCTTAGGTTGTTACATGATTTCACCACTAGATGGCATTGAATTCTACACGCTGTACCTTTAAATGTCAAACTCTCAAACCAAAACTTGTAATTTCGTGAACAAATGCCTTTTAAATTTAGTGTTAACATATACAGGTAATGTTAAACGCTCTAGATGGGTGAATTGAAATTTGCATCAATATTACGGAAATTATAAACCTTTAAATAACCGCTACTTCAACATATACGGTGCAGCAACACATAACAACAACAGCAACAAAAAATACAAAAATGCTCACTAGGACCAATGACTATAACTAGAATTTAGTTGCGGACCTTCTCTGCCAATTTTTCTTGCAATTAATTATGCTGCATCTGATTTCATACCCTTCAGTGCTACCAAGCTTGCTGCGGCACAATCTGGTACTACACTGAAGGTGCACAACTCTAAATTCGGATGGAAATACCCATTAAAAAAACGATTGGTCTTCCTCTTTCTTCCATGTCGTTACTCATTAAACATTTGCACGGTTGCCTCCCATTATGGAAGAACTCAGACTTTTTGTTTTTCTTTTGACAAGATCCACTGGTGAAAGGACACTTTGATTCTCTCCTCTTTCATCTACAGTGGGTTCAAATACAAGGCATTTGCGGGAATAGTGGTTACGATTGCATGACTGTCCATGTCCTATGTTATGTTGTGTCCGTATATGTATATGTCGGGATTTTGTTATTTCATGTTAACTGTTCTGTAAAGCGCTTTGTTACAGCTGCAGGTGTTGTGAAAGCACCATATAAAGATGCATCGTATTCTATTGTAGAAGAGTAACTGAATGCCTTAATGTTGTTTTGGGTTGTTTTGTGTGCACAGATGTCGTTCACGAATTGATTGTTTTCAATTGCCAAGTCACCTTGTTTACTTTTGAAAACAATGTGTATGCCAAATGTTCTGTGCTAAATATTTCATTGTGGTAAAAGAGATTGCAAAGCTCAAAGAAAACAAAACTATAAAACAATGCTTGTAGCTGAGGTGGAATTCATTTTGCTGCTTCAGTTCAGTCTACTGGGTGTCTGCTCCTTGTTATGACCTGTAGGTAGGAATGAAATGGAGCTATCTTTTTCATTTTTATTAGTCACATGTGTCTTCTTTTAAGTAGCTGCTCTGAAAGGTACAGACGACGGTATATTTATCATGACAATGGCGGGAGCTAAGTTTTGGACCTGGGCGTTCAGTGGGTATTTAGTGATCTAATTCAACTTTTAATAACCTTCACAGTATGTCCATTCATCCATTTTCCGAACCGCTTGATCCTCACTAGGGTCGCGGGGGGTGCTGGAGCCTATCCCAGCCATCTTCGGGCAGTAGGCGGGGGACACCCTGAATCGGTTGCCAGCCAATCGCAGGGCACACAGAGACAAACAACCATCCACGCTCACATTCACACCTAGGGACAATTTAGAGTGTTCAATCAGCCTGCCATGCATGTTTTTGGAATGTGGGAGGAAACCGGAGTGCCCGGAGAAAACCCACGCAAGCCCGGGGAGAACATGCAAACTCCACACAGGGAGGCCGGAGCTGGAATTGAACCCGGTACCTCTGCACTGTGAAGTCGACGTGCTAACCACTGGACTACCGGGCCGCCCTTCACAGTATGTCGCCCCCCCAAAAAACAAACAAACAAACAAACCAAAAACCCCACCATATAACTATGGCTACGTTAACACTGCATATCGTGTTACTAAACAGTGCCTAAAAACGCCTTCGCAGATTCACAGACAATTGTCTGTGTAGTTTCCCGGAAAGAGTCTGATGTGTGGCATTAAAGAATAGGATTCCATATATTTGAGGATATTACCATCCATCCATTTTCAACACCGCTTATCCTGTACAGGGGTGAGGGGCGGGGGTGCTGGAGCCTATCCCAGCTGATTTCAGGCGGAAGGCGGATACACCCTGAACTGGTCGCCAGTCACTCGCAGGGCACACACAGACAAACAGCCATTCACACCCACATTCACACCATCAATGAGCGGGAGCCGATCCCACGCTGCCTGCACACAAGTCAGCCGAGTGTACCACTACACCATCAGCGACTAGGATATTACCATAAGAAAACAAACAAACAAACAAAAAAGGCAGTTACATTCCAATACATCACCTTAAGAACTCCAAACCTCTACAGTTCAACATAGTACTTCACAATCAATTTTTATCAATATGAAAACTTGAAAATAAATTAAAAAACATCATACTCTCCAGATATGCTAATGCTGAAGATCCTACCTGTCTGTGGAGGCTAAGTTGTTCACTCATTCATAACAACTCCCTAAAAAACAAAAATCTGGATTGAAAACAAGCTACAAAACGGTGTTGGTCAAAATAGCCTCATAAAGTCAACTTTTTATTTAATTATGTCTTTTATGTCCAATATTGTCCTCCGTTGTAAATCAAGCTTCAGCCATAAATAGATCGGAACCGATCAGAAGTGATAGTAGCTGAAGCAATGAGAGGACGGATAAACTCACTCGTCACAGGGACCGCGGCTTTCCGGAGATGATGAATCTACAATCTGATTGACTAAAAGAAGAACCAGCGACTTCAGCGTGTGCGTGTGTGTGCGTGCGTGCGTGCGTGCGTGTGTGTGTGTGTGTGTGTGTGTGTGTGTGTGTGTGTGTGTGTGTGGTCGATGCCTGCACTCGAGGTCCTGAAGGCGTTGGATGAAATAATATGTGCATGGAAACACACATAGAAGTTGAAATCTAATTGGAGCCGCCAAAATATATGAATACCAAAAACTGTTGGAAATAAATGATTGCCACTACATTTAAGTTGTAAATGGAGGTCTGTGTTTCAGATAGTGTTTGCGCCCGCACAAAAGGCGCTGACGGAACGGCACTGCAGTAGAAACTGAGTGGATTTGCTTTGGCGTACCCAGAAATGCAATTTTCATTGAGAAAGCTCAAGAGGCCTTTTTGATCGTCCGTTCCCTCTGCAACAATGCGATGATGTTCACAAAACACAGTACCCAATGGACGGCAACTCCTGAAAACAAGTCACAGAACCGCGTTCGTTGGGTAACAGTTGAATCGCTTTTGGCTGCATCGTTCAGTCTTGAAATCCTAATCCCTAAATATGTGGCGAGTTGAAGTAGTTGAAGCTGGACAGAGCGTTGCATCCACCTGAGTGCGATGCTTTTGAAATCCAAGTTAACAGTGTTATTTGTTGAGTTCCACAGGGAAGCACAAATGTTATGTTTTGAAAGTTGTCTCATTTATTGCACAGGCTAACATTCACTCCAGATATTTTAAGGATGTTAGGACTCGACAACCATCTCCAGAGGACCACAAGAATTAATTTGTGCAATTAAGCGTGGGGGTGTTGCATCCATTACGCTGGAGTGAGGTGTTTATCCGAGGTTCGGGTTTTGCGTTAGTGTCTGAAACATAGCCGTCTAGTCAAAATGTGTGAAAGGGATTGAGAATAGACTCATGGAAGAAGAGTTTTGCAGTTACTCGATGCCACCGCAATATAATTGGAGCAGACGTCACGTGGACTAGCAGAACTGCAGAGGCCAGTCAAAAGTGGGGCGAGACACCTTAACAAGGTTTTAAAAGAGAAAGAGCTCACACAGGCACTCACACCAAAGCTGGCTTCTCGCTCACAGGAGGATACCAGTTGGAAGCACTTTGTTTCTAATCAATAACTTTTATCGCAACAGCAGCTGTGCCACTCCTCTCATCGAATGATTGCACACATCCATTTTGTCATCCGTCACAACAAATGCAATTGTGTGAAAACAAAAATCCCATCTAGAATCGAGTCGTTTTCTTGTAACTTGCTTTTGCTGGATGCTAAAATGACTGAACGGTATTATGTGTTTTTAAGAGAAAATATGGGCTTTTATTACAAATACATTCATCAACGTGAGCATCTTTCCCGTTGTGTCATCTTGCATGTGTGAATTAGCAAATGTCAAATTCAGGCCATGACCCTCATTGGAGGCAGAACGCCGCGGGAAATTCTAATCTAACAATGTGCTAAGAAACAGGAAAGTGGTTGGGACGTTTGTCAACAAAGCTCAGAAGTGACCTCTTTCTTGTCAGGGTCGCAGTTGGAGTTGTGATAATCCTGTGGACGCATCGTTTTGCAGTTCGCCATGACAACAAGGAAGACAAACTTGTTTACAGACGAGTGAGCTTTGTCATATCATTTTGTCATCATATACTGTAGTATTTTTGAGTCACACGCTAAAAGAAGCTATCAGCGCGTCATCCTGATGGTGTTATCCAATCGGTACATCTAAAGCACTTCAATAGAAAGCCTGTGTTGAAGACAGATTTACAGTCAAAACAACAATTGTACGTCATAAAGTGTACATATGCAGTCCCACGCCTTGAGCGAGCAATGTTTTGATTGCATAGTTAATATCAAGTGAGCACAGTGAGATGTAAAACAGTTTATCCCATATTATCATAGTTTATATCTCCGGCTAGGATACAGATACACTAGGCTCTGCGTACCATAATGAAATATGTATCGAGGATCAGAATCTTCCTAATTACTTGCACAGTTTTCATCCAGTAAACGAATACATGACATATTTACTTGGTGTGTTTATTTATGATGTGGTCTAATTTTGATTTCATCTCTGTCCGTACATCATGCAGTTGCGCTTTCACATCCGCCGCAGGGTAGTGCTTGTTCCCCAGGGCAACACTTACGGCAAAGCCCATTCTTTCATGCCGTATGGAACTATACCTCATCTAAATGTTGTTTTTAAATGAAACGAAAACTAAAAGAATGCATGTGAGATACTTGTTGCTGGTCCACTGCTAAAAAAAGACATCATTCCTCACTTCGTCCTTGGCACACTTAGCATTATGCCAAGGCATGATTAAAGAAGATGCTTGTGAGACTGTGCAGAACTCTCAAGGGAATTAAAGTCTTTTTGTCTGACCCGTTTGACTGAATAAATAAGGCTGTTTAAAAATGGGACAGGATAGAGAACAGGCTGCAGAGGTCAATTCTACCTCACTGCTAAGGCTGCAAGTACAACAGCACGGCTCAGCTGACAACCACACACGCACGCATGCACACGCGCACACACACACACGCACACAATCAAATTCAATTTCTGTCCTTTAAATTAATCTACGCTGAGGGGTAATTATTGTTCTCCAAGAAAACTAATTAGGCCTTTTTAGAATTCAAAAAAGGTACAAGAAGTGTGTGTTACCAAGTGGTAAAGTCAAACATCAATGGTATAAACGCAGTATGTTTGGATGTACCACCGCAATTACAAGCCCACTCCTACTGTCTCACACACACACACACACACACACACACACACACACACACACACACACACACACACACACACACACACACACACAATCACACAATCACACACAAACACACACACAAAAAAAATACAATGAAATCACCACTACAGTATTTGTGACTCTGTTGCCATTTTAAAGGTGCAAACAATGCAATGTAGAATTCAACTCAAATTTCAAGGGCCAAATATGTATTTGTATTTGTACAAAAATCTGGAATTTGAACTGCCACAAGTAATAGTCATCATCGTCATTATAGTCCCTGATGTCGTCGTATTATTTTTATAATTGGAACCACATTTTACAAAAATTGAACTTAAAAAAATGGCCTCTTCTTTTATTAAATGGCAATGGACGCTAGGATTTCGGATGTGGAAAGATTTTTCAATTAGTTCGACCAGCACGCCACAACAGATTGGTTTTTGCCAGAAATAACAATAAAAAAATATTGTACATATTGTACATTTTTAAAAGTGCACATTACAAGGTAGGGTCCCAATATACAATTCATCCATTCATTCATTCTTTCATTCTTTTTATGCCACTGATCTTGCTGAGGTGAGCTGGAGTGTATCTTGGCTGACTTTGGGGGATGAGGCGGGGCACTCTCCGGACTATTAGTCACCGGGTTGGGTTTAGTTTATCAAGGACCACACAAAATGGAGCAGTATTTGGATGAATAGATTGTCTGTCGCTTTGTGTCCCCCACATTTTCGGGTAAACAGCCCTCTGATAACCGCACTGACAAGTTACATCACTTTTTTTTTTCTATGTACTGCTGCCGTAGAGGAATAATGTCATTCTACTTATTTCTGAGAATTCCTGACAGTGTGCATCTGGATATTGTTGCTACATTGTTCCCTCATTACATCTCGTCAAGGATAAATTTTGAAATGAAATGATCAGAGGGTGCTGTAATAAAGGCTTACACTAAAGTTAGTCATGCATTTTTGCATCCTTTGTAAATTTTCCAAGGGTTTTGAGTTGTGTGGCCCAATTCACTTCGCCGGCAATAAAGAGCTTTAAAAACTAACAATATCCAAGAGGTAATGTCTCCAAATGTGTTTTTGAGTGGAAGGTATTCTGCATACAGTCTCTTGAAAATGTGGGAAAGATTATTATTATTATTATTATTTTTCTGTGTTTAAAAATCTCTGTACTCACCATAATTTGGTAATTTAGCAGTTTTATGAATGTGGTGTGGTTACAGGCCAATGCTGTTATGGTTTGGCTTTTGAAAAGTGATTTGGACATAATTACGTATAAAAGCACTTCTTAGGGCTCCTGGTTGTGGCGGTGCGCACTTTAATGGCGATACGGCTGAACGAGAATTTACTGGAATGATTGTTGTTTTGCTTTGATGATTCATAACTCAATGTTTGATTGAGCTGCTCTTTCTCACATTTTATCTTCGCTGTTCTTATACCCTGGACCATTTGGAGCCATTTCACAGAGTCGGTTCCATTATGGCAAGAGAAATGTAATCTGTGTGTGTGTGTGTGTGTGTGTGTACGTGTGTACGTGTGTACATGTGTGTGTGTGTGTGTGTGTGTGCAGCGCATGTGTGTGCATGCGCACGCATGTGTGTGTGCGTGTGCACGTCTGCATTTTTCATACTGGTGGACCCAATGCTGAGTAAAGCACATGTTTTATTATATAGTGTGATGTGGGAAGATGTTGAGTGCAGTATGATTTTCTAAAAATCTGTTTTGGAAATTATCTAAAGCTCTAAATAAAAAGAAAAAGCTATCTTCAACATTCAATTTCAAATATTAATTACAACAGCATTTAAACTTTGAAGACAAATATAGGAATCGAGAAGTAGTATTCTGGGTGCATTTGCATTTTATTGTTGCTGATATTTCTGCTCCTGATTCATTTTTGTTTTTTGGTCTTGTGTGAATGATTAGGATGATGATGTCCTACCCTCAGTCTTGGTATGTTGTTCTGTGTTGCCAATTTAGCAACTTATCTTGAGAGTATTTGAATTGAGCTTGTGCAACCTAGCATGGGCTGGTTTAACACAACCACCCCAAACTCATATCATATTCAACGTAAATGCATGTAGGAGAGAGAACCCCCCCCTCCACACACACACTTTAGCGATGAGCTAATCATTTGCAGACCCCCCAGTGTTCTTGCTGTGGTATGAATGTATGCTGTTTGTAGCTATTTTCACAACATCAACTGATTTTTTTGTATTTCCCTGAAATGGGGGAAAAAGTATAAATATGTCTTCTGTTAAAACATCTTTTTATGAATATTTTTTGGTGCCTTTTGATTGGCTATGATGTGACTGAAGGATATCGGATAAAACGTGTGCCCTGATCTTTTCATGAGCAGGAACCTATGAAGGTTTTAATTCTCACATATCAGCCATGGTCATATTAGATGTGTTGGTCGAAGAAAGAATCTCACTTTGCAGTTGAGATGTGGGGTCACAGCCAGTGACAAGGGCACAGATGCTGAGGGATGCTCTCTGTGTGTGAAGTGAATAGTTTGGTGGGTCTTTAAGACATCTTCGACGGAGCCGAGGAGAGAACTGGATTGGGATTACAGTGTCTCAATGCCGTGTTCCTGTCACTCGCTATCATTTACTGCTACCTCATTTTTAACCACAATCTTAAGAGGCATGTGAAGGGTCAGGAGTTCGATTGAAGGCACGCTGGAAGGAAAATCTATTCTAATTTAAAGATGACCCTGTTCTGAACTCAAATTGAAAATAGACACCGCTTAGTTTATTATTCATGTTTCACGCAAATACTGTTTATCCTGACAATAAAGGCAATTTTTTTTATCAGATTGCTTGCTGAGTAAGGGTTGTTGACTCCAACATTGCAAGAGGGCATGTTATCCAGATAGTTACTCTTTACCTTTCTGCTCCTGCGTGCATTCTGCTGGTGCCATTTGCTCATCAGATTTATCGATAAGGCGTAGAAAAAAAAGTAGTGTGTTTCCGGTAACCCGACCGACTGAGAATTTCTACATTAAAAAAAAACTTTACGGTCGTCATTTTTTTTCAATCCTTCTACATTTTTGTGTAATAATAATAATAGTACATTTCATTTATAAGCGCCTTTCAAAACACTTAAGGACGCTTTACAATCAAAACAAGAACAATAAAACCACAGACAAAATTATAAATAATAAAAGGAAAGATGAATTTAGAGCGTTTACATCGGTGCAAACTCTCGCGATATTCACGTTGCGTCGTTTGCCCTGTCGTCTGTCAACAACATTGAATCATGGCGGCGGCCACGATCTCCGACAACAGTTTAAACTGCGTTTTGTGTGTTTCAGTCGCATGCTCGCACCATAATAAGAAAATAGCATCCATTGATGTATCGAAAAGATTCAGCGAACTATTTGACGAACACCACAGGCCGTCTAGGACGTGGGACGCAGAGGTAACGAGATGGCTGTAACACCTAGCCGCCGGGTACCCAACTCTCGCCGCCTTTGGCGGCGGGGTTTCAATCAGCGGCGATTGCTCGGACTGCAAGGGAAGCTCGGCTTCCCCTAAAATGTCAAAGAATAAGTGATCAAATATATGAATGTAAATTTCATTGTGTGTACATGTCATTGCCTAATTATGCGCTACAACGTGCTCAACTTTTGTTCCGAATCAGCTTCTTCTTACTGGTTACGACGCGACTCCCTTCTCATTCATCCCGCAGCTTTGCCATGCTTTAAACGGTAGTGAGTTCAGGGTAGGTTGTCCCAATGCGTTGAACGGAGACGAGTCATTGGATACAAGCTGGTTTTTGTCCCGCCCACGGACGCTCGTCATCTCTGGGACTGGATGGCAGTGGGAGGGTACTGGACGCCAGGCTTTTCTGCATCAGATTGGATGATCTGTCTGAGCCTGTGTGCCAGTTCGATTGACATTGAAATGAGCCAGTCACCGAGCTTTTAGTGTAGACGTCCGTGTGAGCAATTTTTCAACTCACATTCTGTTCCGAGTTGAGCTGGAGACTTCTCCTAATCATTTTAGCGACACTGTTTGTTGTAAACAAACAACTAGCGACAAATTAATCTTTTATTTCTGGTGGGTTTTATTGTACAGTAGTTCCTATAATTGTAGGACAGTAATTAAGTACCGGGAAAAGACGCCTTGTTGGTATGACAGGGTCACAGATCATTTTCTTGAAAAGGAACGGAGCTAGAGTAGAATTCACGTATAAATAAACGGACACATTTTATGATGTCCACCAAAATTGAGCTTCCCCTCTTTGACAGACGACCATCCGGCACTGGTTTCAATGTCTCCTTGTTTTATGTTTTATGGTTATTTTGTTTACGTTTTTGATGGGGGAGGGAGGGAGAAAAAAGATTAAAAAAAAAAAAAAACTTTGTCCAACCTACCGACCCTATGCTGAAATTTCATGTTACCGGAAACACACTACTTATTTTACTACGCCTAATGTATATCAAGCTTCCGTAATGCTGACTAAATATATTCAGTCCAGTGGCATAGAAAATTGTTATTCTAGTGAAATGTCTACTTGTGACAATAGGGGAAATTTTCTTTATGATACCATGGTTGGATTAATCATGGTGTAGTAAACCATACTATCGGGGCTCTTATGGACCCCCTGTGCATTTGGGGGCATAAATTCTCACTATATTGTCCATTAACACCATGGTGGAGCTGCTTATTAGCTTCATGGCTGTGGGAGATTTCTTGCGCCATAGAATGCAGTCACTCCTTTGAGGGGGTGCTGATACATATACAGTATTTTATACCTCCCTGGTGTGTATGTACATGCATGGTTGTTGTTATATGGGCTTGACATATAGAGGGTTGGACTAATTAGGACCTATCTGTAGCTCTTGTGACCTTTTCATTGCCGATCCCTTGGTGGACTTAAATTAAAAAATAAAAATAAATAAAATATAAAAATAATATGTATATACAGACACTCCCCGAGTTACGAACATCCGAGTTACAAACAAACGGTACATACGAACATTTTCACGGGTCTGTCGAAAAAAAAAAAAAGTTAGATTTTGTATTGCGCGCCTTTTTCCGAGTGCCAAACGGGCGGAGGAGGACGGCGGAGGCGACGTTCGGCGGCGCGGGAGAGGCGTGGGGCGGGCGTGTGACGGTGGAACGGGCGGGGAGGCGTCCGGCGTGCCGGTCGACGACCAGTCGTCTAGTCTCCCCCGCTGAAGCCGCTGCTAGTTTATCGGGCAGCTAACCCTCGAGCCCTGAAGAATGTGACGAAAAGCTCTCTCCCCGTTATATGGATGTCAATATAAGTCTTAAACATACATTCCAGACAAAATATAGCACTGAAGCAACTTACGAACGAATTCACCTTATGAACAATCGCCCGGAACGTAACTCGTTCGTAACCTGGGGAGCGTCTGTATATTCATTCATTCATTCATTCATCTTCCGAACCGCTCGATCCTCACTAGGGTTGCGGGGGGTGCTGGAGCCTATCCCAGCTGTCTCCGGGCAGTAGGCGGGGGACACCCTGAATTGGTTGCCAGCCAATCGCAGGGCACACAGAAACGAACAACCATCCACGCCCACACTCATACCTAGGGACAATTTAGAGTGCTCAATCAGCCTGCCACGCATGTTTTTGAAATGTGGGAGGAAACCGGAGCACCGGAGAAAACCCACGCAGGCCCGGGGAGAACATGCAAACTCCACACAGGGAGGCCGGAGCTGGAATCGAACCCGGTACCTCTGCACTGTGAAGCCGATGTGCTAACCACTGGGCTGCCGGGCCGCCCTATATATATATATATATATATATATATATGAAATATATAATGAATGTATATATGTATATATATATATATATTTATTTATATATACAGTATATATTTTTTGTTTAAACAACAACAAACAAAAAAGCATTTAAACTGACATGCACTATTCAAAACACACTGAAAAAAACGGCGTGTTAAATTCACTCAATTTTAATTTTTGTCAAGTGGTTGCACGAAAAAAAATCATCTGGATCCGGATACATTTTTTTAAGGAGACTATACGTCTACTTAAAAAAAAAAGTCTAAATCTAGATGATTCTATTGTGTGCAGCCACTTCACAAAATAAAATTGAGTCAATTCAACACACCATTTTTTCAGTGCAGATGCCAATTTCACACCTGTTTACAGTAACCCACTCAGTTTAAAAAAAAATGTGGACGGTGGGCAACAGCTTGTAGGAGAGCGCATGGGTAACTACTTACCAATTCACTGACATCAACATTCGGTAGGCCTGCAATTAAACGTCTCGACAATTAGAGCTAAGGCTCCATTTTAACCCCCTGCCCCCAAAAAAACAAATAAATGAAAAAGTCTACTTTTTCTGTGTGTCTGTGCTGCTGAGCCGATCGGTCATGAGGTGTATGATTATCACATTGCTCCAGCCAAGGCTTCACACAAAGGCAGAAGCTCTGATTGTACATCGTTTATCATTTAATATTGCACACAGCTCTGGTCTGTCAGTTTGAGTGTGAGTTCTTGTTTCTAAGTTTGTATGAGAACATCCAGCAGTCCAAAAGCTCAACAAAACAAAGTCTTCCCTTTCATTGACACGTAAATCAGCGCTTGTGGGTGATCCATCAGCTCTTCCTGACCGTCTACTCAGTGTGGGTCAGTTACCTGTTAACATACAATAGCTGATGGTGCTTGTGTTAGCATAAGCTGGAGCACTGGGAGGACTCAGTCGGGACCGGCTCGCAGGCTAAGCGAAGCCTTTTTCATTGCACAAATAAGACCATTCATCACAGCTTTGTTTGCTTCTATGCTCCCACTCATGAACAATTAATGCGCTGCAGACATTGGAGTGCTTTGCTGTTCTTCCTCTATCTTACCCTCTGTCTCTTTGTCTCACTTTCACTCACTTTTGCTGCACCACCAAATTCTCCTCCTGGCTGTAATATTGGTTAGTCATTTTGTCTAAGAATGAAAAGGTTACCTACTTGTAATGTCTCGCCACCTGCCAAGAGTGTTCTGCTTAAAACTATAAGCACACGTGTTCATGCTATATTGAATATTATAGAGCTCATTACTTTGTTAAATGTTGTATAACTCAATAAGATCAGGCTTTGTATGAGTAATCAATATTTATTGAAGGACATTTACTTAAGCAATTTGTTCCAAGTGCCTTGTTGCCAATTACATTCCTCTAAACCCTCCCGGGAATTTAATCCCACATGTGCTGATCTCAAGCTTGTTCATACAACTTTTTTTTCTTTTTTACCTTTTCAAACAAGCTCTGCAGAATGATTTGTCTCATCCTAATGAAATATTAAAGAGCAGACGTGATTTATTTCAGTGTACGTTCCAGCCATGTTTTGCTCATTGCCACAATGAATAGCGTCATAAAGGGAGAAGAAGCATGAATAATATATGATTACAGCGATAGACGATGGACTCCCCATTGCTCACTGGCGAGGGTTTACATGTTGGGTGTAACGTCGCCTTTGGCTGTATCTGTTGCTAAAACAGACTCGAAATACAAACAGTGAAGCATCCTGGCAAGAACTCCCGGAAAGATTTCTCTTCTTCATTTGCGTGACTATTAAGATGAGTAAACAAGTGAGATACTTGGGTCTCACTTGCAGCACAAATCATCTTCATCTTGGGTTTTTTTTAATTAATTTTTTTACATACCATTATTAACAGTGATTTTATTTGTGCCCCCTATGGCATTTGATGCATAGATTATTTCTGTTTTCATTATTTGCAAATGTTGAAAAACAAAAATCACCAAACCCATAGGTACACATCTTTGCAAATCTCCCGAATGTGAAAAGGAAGTATCGTGATATAATCTGAATATGACAAGCTGGAACTGGAAACCTGCACATGCAGTAACTGATATTAAAAATTGTGATATCGAGTGAAGGCTTGCTCCTTAATTCAATTTGGTGAACCTAAGTCCCATTATGAGACTGGTTCAAACCCATCGCTGCACACGACATCAAAAAGCAAGACTGATTTATTTATTTTTATTTTTATTTTTTTTTACTTGGTGTAGCATAACTCTCATGTACACACTGAAGCGCTTGCACAAACTCACACACACACACACACACACACACACACACACACACACACACACACACACACGGAAGGCACACAAACTCTTCGAGGCAGTGAGGGAGAAAACATGCATTCAGAGACCTAGGGAATTCAGTCTCATCTGTGCCTTTTCTCACACTGTTTGCAGAAAAAGGTCTCGGGATAAAACAATAACAAATAACTGACACTCCAAGCTAGAGCTCAATGTTTGAATTCCAACACAAGCAGCATTAACGCAATAAGCTGTATCGTTACGAAGGCGCCGCATTGGCCATCTGGGCAAAAATAACAGATTTAGATTTAGCTGATGTCGTGTCTCTCTTCTCTTCAGGAAACCACTTTGTTGCCGTGGGCGTTGCAGTGAAGATGATCACAAAGGGGGATTAAAAATCTGAGTGTTGGAAGGAAGCAATTGATTTAAATGTCAGAGTACATATCAACAATTCCCACCCCATCGGCCCGGTTTTATTGGACATTGTCACTGGCATCGTGCGCAGCGACTGTCCCCGGGAGACTCAGTGGAGCTTGGTGATGCTCGCACAGGCCCGGTGTGTAAGGGACTCGTGGCTGGTGCTGATGGTGCTGGGGGGTGGACATCAATAATTCACAACAGTATTGCCGGAGAAACAGGATGCAAAAGTGTAAGAGAGTTGGAGAAACATTTCTCCAAGCGCTGTGCAACTGAACAAAGTGACACTGCTTATTCAAGGAGCTTTTTTCTCATGGTGTAAATGTATTTAAACCCTAAGACACCTTTGAATGCTATGAAGTCAGCCAAGCTGGTTTATTTTCAAAACATATCACACATGCGGAATTTTATTTGGTGGAGGTCTCTGCCTTTTTCAGAGGAAGAGAAAGCTCTCCAGATACCCAAAAGAGCATGCGGCTATTTCCCTGGCCTGCTTATTAAATTTCCAATCATAGCCCGTAGTGCCAAGCCTTTACCACCATAAAACACCTCCTTGCTATGTAGCCATCCGGGCAGAAATTGCTATTGCTTTTTCGAAACCTGAGGGTTTTCTTAATATTGATTTCTGTTTCGATGGGAAGAAGGGAAATAGGGTTGAGGCTATCATTAAAACGGAGACACAGAAGAATGGGCATGGCTCCATGTGTAGCCTGCAACACTCGTGCTGAGTCGGCTTAAAGGTGCATTCCCTGGTGTGTGTTTGCCAGCTCATTCTCCCTGCAAAGAGCATCTCCTTGTTATGGCTATAGGCTTAATCCATTATTGCTCCAATTGCCGTTGTGGATTCAGTCACAGCCTTGCCCGCACTGGGGTCAATTACCAAGAAGCGATCATTTATACACTGGGAGATGGCCGTGTGATGAGGAGTAATTACGTACTTGATAAGGAGTGAATCAGGTTATGATTAGAATCAGTGCTGTAATGACGAAATTGGGATTTAGTTCTTATGTCATCGAAACATTACTCTACCTTTATCACGAAGCACACTGTGTCAGTGTCGGTGTGTTTTTTGGGGGTTTTATTTTCTATCTGCCTTATCCCCACTCCCAAGAGGCTGACTCCAGGGTCTCCGCAATTTTCTCATTAGCGATTAGAGTCCAGTGTTCATTTCCCGGCTATTGACTGTGCTGCTCCAAAATGAGAGCCCATCACATACATTGCTCCCGCTAATTGTTTCCAGTTATAATGAAGTTCCTCGCGGCAGAGGAATCGTAGTTAAGGCACACTGGGTCGTATGCATGTCCGCTGCATTAATGTGAATACAAGCTGTCCTTCTTGTTCACTTTTTCAATTTGTCTATACGTGTGGATTAATTCAGTGATAAATGGAATCATTTGTCTGAGAGTGAGTTATGATTAACCTTATCTGTCCTTACGCGTGTATTCATTGGGCAAATGAAGACATATGGTATTTTCTCTGTGGATGGCTGATGGAGGACACCGGCACCAATTTTGGCACCTGCAAGTTATCAGCGGAGAAACGTAGTGTGTGTGTGTTTGTGTGGGTGTGTGGTGGGCAGGGGTATTTTGTAAAATTAGAATAGCTAGCTCACAGGCACGTTTTCAAGTTCACAAAACCTTTTACACTGCTGTGGAGCTCCAGAGACCAAATTATTGTGTTATGTCAATTGCTCACAAAATTTCAATCAAATTTAAGACACCAACAATTAGTATACTTGTCACTGATGATCTCTTGTAACGCTTAACCCTTTAATGCCTGACCCATCAAGGAATAGCCAGAAAAATCTGATTTTTGGGAACTGAGATGTTCATTAACCCTTTTAACAAAATCCACAAAAATATTTTTGCCATATCATGTTGTTTTAGATATTTGCCGTATTCCATTTATAAGCATTATGGAGATTACATCTGAAAATAAAAATTGGGGGAAAATCAAATTTTAAACCTGCAGTGTCAAATTTGATACAGATGATTTAATGTACGTAATATAAAGAATGAGTTAGATGATGAAAATGCATGTATCAAATATGATACAAATGGCATTATAGGGTTTATTGCCTATATTAGGCCAGTATCAATAAATCCCAGTGCCCATCCACCATTCTCCAACAACAACATCACATTCGCCCAGTAAGTCTCACAAGGCCCCATGCTGTTCACACGCTGAATCAGAATGACAGGTGGTGTGAAACGGAGAGGTCTGTGGGAGATGACCTTTAAACATGGCACAGCACATCTTTTGTCAAGTTCTTTAAAAAAAAAAAAGCATTTTCTGCTTCATCTCCTCCCGCTGGAGAGCATCGGGCACACTGCGCTCCTCCACCTGCCTCTTCAACCCGCCGACACGGCCACTGCACGTGTCAGAGTGGCTGGCCTGCACTTTCACTGGCAAGCGGGACATGTAATATGTCTCGTGCGCCATCATGCTTTATGGACCTCATCATTTCACAGAACATATATCAGGAAATGGGATGCCTCCGCTAAGTGTGGCTGAGCCTCAGGGTGGGAACCACCATGCAGCTGGTGTCCTCTTGTGGATTAAATATTGTATTTTGTCCAGAACCATTCCCTTGCTTATTCCGAATCATCCTATAATGCACCTATGTTTTCCCTTTTTTCTCTTAAATCCTCCTCTCTTTGCCGCCTCTCCCTACTGATGCCATTTGCACTCCCGGAAATGTAAATAATGACGCTTATGAATTATTGATGGCCCACAAGACTCATCTTGATTTTCCTTACAGCTCAGTTTTCCTCCCCTTGGGCCTCATTCATAACGGTTTTATTTGCATAAAACGGGGCCCGAAAATTGTATAGTGTGTATATACGCCACTTTTGACGCCAATAACAGGATATTAAAAACATGAACCTTTTCTGGTTCAGTGTGGACGAGGATATGACATGGAACCTCAGACGCACATTTCCAGGTGGAGTGTAAATTGTGGGGTGCTGAATATTTTTGTGCATATGCATTTTTCAGTAGTAGACCAGGGCCTCATTTAATAAATGAGGTCCTAGTCTGTGAGTGACTGCTTGCTGCAGTTTGTTGAGTCTTTTCATGTTTTTGGACTCTGCAAACTCCCAGAAGCTGATGGCATCTCATTTAGACCACTCTACTTTAGTCTTGTGCTCACAGACTAGTGTACACACACTAAACTTTAATTATTCATTACCTATCTTATTATTATTTTTCAAATCTTTTTTTTTCATGTAGTTTTTGGGTGCGCTACAGTTTATTCCTTCACATCATTCCGAGCGTACTTTGGTGAACCTGATAATTCAAGAAAGGTGACACACGTAAATAATGCAGGTTTAATAAATAATGGCTTTGAAAATGTTTGAAGAGGGAGGAATGTGTTGCACGCTGAAGGATGATCACGGCAGAACTTGAGCTATTTTAAAGGTCGCGTATCTGCTGCAGCTAATCCAAACCATGTGCCGCACCAGCCTTCTTTACAATGTTTAGCTGCTGAACTGGTGAGGGATTTTATGTGTTTGTGGGAACACTCGTGTGAGCGCCTCTTATGTCGTCTGCCAAAATACGCACATCCTTCTCATTTGCAGAGACGGTCAGAAAAAAAAAAAGCATCCCATTCGTATTCATTAATGCTCGGCCTGATTCATTTGACAACAGGCAACCATTTCGGCTGTTGTGCTATACTTGCGGTGTTTACGCAGTCGATTTAATAAGAGCAACGAAGTATCCAAAATTCTGCCGTTGCCAAGATAAGAATGGTCAGTTATTCATCACTTGAATGGTACTTTGCAGTTGTCTAGAACAGCACTGCGTCATACTGCGGAGGAATAACAAACTCCAAATCACTGCAAAGCTTTCAGTAAGAAACTGTTGAACGCTTCTTCTCCACTGCAAACTGCTACTACAGTGTCAAACATATTGTTATCGTCTTGCCCTGTGATTAATCAAGAGTCTTCATGTTTGCTCGCACCCTATTTACTTCAAAGGGGTGCGTTTGGGTCCTGAGAAGTGGTCATATCGGTAATGAAACGCTGCTCAAACAACTGGCCTATTTTTCCAACCGTTCATTTAAAGTGAGTCTCTTTCACAGTCGTCGTGTAATTCGATGTGAAGATGCTTAACACTGAGAAGAGGTTCTTAGAGTTGTTTCAAAAGCTTGCTGTTAAACGTTCTAAGCGCTGTCTTTTCATGCTGGAAGCAGAATTGTACAGAAGGAGATTGCAGTAGGGGAGAAAAAGCTGATGCAAACACAGAGGGTAATTTTGTTTCTCTGAAAGACCCGAGCAGTCACCGTTTTATTTTTGTTCACTTGGTGATGCAACCGAAGAATTGTTTCAGCAACAGCGTTGCACTCTGCATTGTGCATCTCATGTGCGTTGTAACTCAGCGTTCTTTTCTCGGCGATTATTCTCATATTCTCGACTTATCAATTTTCTGACCTCAGTGATGCCATATAGTAGGGCTGTGGCCAAACTATCAATGCAATATAGTCTTGCTCTGGCTTGTGAAACAATAAGGTGGCATAAGGAAACAATGACAGCCACACATCCAAAATGTAATACCCGATATCCCACCACAAACATCAAGTCGAAGGCATGCAAAAGAAAATTGATCTCTGTCGACTCAAAGCAAAACGGGAACACTGTGGCATTCCTTTTGTTGAAATTCACCAATCTTACTTCTTTGACTTATTTCTTTTTAATGTGGTGTTGAATTTTCGGGTTTATTGGAGTCGCAAAGTGCCAGCAAGATGCATGGCCCTTTTTCACAGTCAAATACGGTAATTCGCTTTGTGAGCCGCATGTAATTAAAATTAACCTTACAATTTTGGTCTTCTCTCAAAGTGATCGAAATTATTTGCAGCATGGCCCAGTGGGTGGGGACTCTTGCCTCTCGGCCTGTGTCAGAAAATATCATATTCCTCATCCGGCATTTGTACCATTCAAATTTCTTTTTCCCCGTGTCTAATATTGAACTCGTTTGAAATTCATTATTGGCACCGTAAACATTTTTTAGCATACATATTAAAATCACACCAAACCATTTGTTGCCTACCTCGGGTCTTTCCAGCTTCATTTACATGTGTCTCGATTCATCTTAGCCTGAGAGCATGTTGATATGTGCTAATGCAGTGCACACACGCAGGCGGACTGTGCCACATCACGGGCGTTATCCACCCGTCTGTCAAATTAATGGATGTAAACGTTGGCGCTTGGCATCCCTTTCGCGAAGGCCGCAGTGTCATGCGCCGCTGCCCAGGCATTGTTCTGCCGCCCTTGAGCCATGTTGCGTCAGATTGGCTACTTACAAATTTAAAAATATATAAATAATATCCCCCTTTTTTTTTTTTGTCATTGAGATTTTGATTAGGATGTGATGTAATGCGCTGGCCTCAGACCAACACTAAGCCACAGCATTTTGATTAGCCGCATGAGGCTGATTTACACTGATAAATTATTCAAACTTCCATTTCTCCTCCAGTCTGTTCAATTGCATTTTATTGGGAGCTTTTTGTGTGTGTTTTTTAGTTTTTGTTTCTTGCGTCTTTGCATAGTGTGACTCTCCATTCAGCCCATATCGCTTGAGCATTTCACCCTCATTCTCATCTTCTTTCTTTCCTTTGCTCAGCCTGGGAATGTCTTGGCCATCATTTGCGCACTCTTGTTTCTTTACCAGCTGCTTTGACAAAAAAAATGGGTGGTGTGTGCTCTGTTGACGCTGCCACGTCCCCATCAGGTGGTTCGTAGGCGGTGTGCTCCACATGCTCCAACTTCTGCCGTCCACACACTTGCATCTCTCTCGCTCCCCCAGGCCGCATGCAGCTGCTGCCGGAAGGGCTGAAATTTCATAGACGCTCACGCTGCGTTTCTTCATGAGCAATGTGCAGAAAAATTAAACGACATTGCAGTTTTAGCAAATCCAGCTCAGCGCTCCCCCCTTCAGATTATTCTTGACACATTTCAATAAGATAAGTAATAAAGCAAGCATTGCTAGCGCAGAGTGGGGATTTGAACAGAGACAATTACGAAAACACCGATAAGATGTAAAAGGATCCGTCACTTTTCTGTCTTCCTTTGCCATTTGCTCAAGTCCCATCTCTTGGTCCTCAGGGAGCTCCATGAAGGGGGTCATCTGAGTTAAGAACACCAATTAATCCTGCCACTCATCAGGAGCTGACATGAGAATGGCAGCGGTTTATTGCGGAATAATGCGCTGCACTAATTAGCGTTTTGCATTGAGAGTGTCAAGGAGAAATGGTGAACTGGAGCATGATTTCGTGACAGCATCGATGAGAGACACCGACTGCTTATGCCGTCTTTTCACACTGTCATCTCAGGAGGAGTAGACTTTTGGCATGCTGTCAGATGACATGCATCTAACTTGCTTCAGCCATAAATACAATTTTGTTCACTTAGCTTTGATATGTAATTTGTTGTCAGGCTCGGCGTGTGTTTGTCGACACAGTATTGTCACTTCTGCGTGAGAATTAAATTGAAAGAACACAAACAACATAATATCTCAACCAAAGTCTGACGTCGTGTTAGTTGTGCAATTCTGAAAGCAGATTTTCTTGCTTCTCCTAAAGATTTCATAGTGTCACAATGATTTATGACAATTATTTTTCCAATGCATGATGGTCTCTCTGGCTGATTCTTTCATTTCATTACAAAGGCTAACTCCTGGGTAGTTGTGAAAAATAAGGATAGGAAGGGACATGCCAATTATAGGAAGTCTAATATACTAATAAACATTATAACATCTTACATACCTTGCACAGGATGTTTCATATCGTCGCTGTGTGATGACTATTTTGTATGTACAATTCTGTTTTTTCAGGAGCAAGAAAAAAAAGTGTGAAATCGTTCTTGAGAATACACCACTAATGACTGCTATTAGACTGATTTATTACCGGATACATAGCGTAGAACCGTATGTTTTCAAGTGTACATTAGACATGTAAGTTGAATGTTTTGAAAAGTCCCAGATGAGCTATTCCAGTATATCAAGAGTCAGATGAGGAAATATGTGTAAATGTAGTTCTGGCTTCCAAATGATACTTAGGAGCCACTTAAGTTCCTTTGAGCTCGGTAGGAAGATAAATCCACGGGAGTCATAAATGTGTTGCAGATGCATTGATACATAGTTCAGCGAAAAGTCTCCATGATTGTCACTTATCTGCTTAAATCCGTACATTTATTATCCGTACATTTATTATCCAAAGTTGCAAGCATTTACTTCATTTATTGGGGGTGTGGGGGGGGGGGACAAAAACAAAAAAACGTTACCCTCTGATCTTCAGCAACTCAAACAAGCAACTGTTCTTCAGAGCAAATTAAATGCAGGGGATGAGGCCAAAAGTAGAATGGGACCTCCAAAATTGATCACAGTCCTTTACATGGTGCTGGTCGGCTTCCAATTCCTGATAAACGTAATAAATGCAAATCAAAATAATCTATCCCGGCACCAAATGGCAAAAACAAAACGCTTGCCACAAATCACAGGCTTTTTGAATCTCTTCAGAGAATAAACAATTGTGCTCTGCCATTCTACATTCCACCTGTACAACATACTCAGCTTAACTTGCGTGCTCTGAAATCATTGATTAAGACAAAAATATTGGGACACTGCGAGCTTGACTGCTTTCAATGTGAGTCTGTATACACTCAGGAAATTACTGTGATTATTTTCTGTCATCTTGTTCTTGAATGATCCTTCGTTCACCCCAAAAAACAAACACATTTCAGAAATCCACAAAAAGCCCAAGAGAAAGCAAAACAGTTCACTTTTTGACGCAGGTCAAACTGAGCTCTATTGACATACGCTGTGATTTTGCACCGACCGATTGCTGACGTTAAAACGTGCATATTTTTTGAATCGCAGTCCTGGCCATTTTTATTGATTGTATAGCCACACAGTTTAAACAAACAGTACCGGTACGTGCTACAGGACAGGCAGAGTCTCATTACAGTGAATCTCCAGTTTGGATGGCTGCTGAAGTTGAGGATGAGGAGAGAGGAGCGTCGGCGCAGAACGCCGATGCGCATTTGGAACTGAGAGTCACCGCTTGGAATTGGAATGGATTTGCATGGGACAGGAGAAGTGAACCAATCTCTTTTTTCGTCAATGGATGCTACAGCTTCTTGGTGACTTTGAAACTTAGCTTGTAGCCAACGTGTGCACATTTTGAGCATGACGTCTCTGATCCACTGGTGAAAGGACACTTTGATTCTCTCCTCTTTCATCTCAAACTGCTTTAACAACAAAGCGTATGAGGGGAAAAGTGGTTAGGACTGCACGACTGTCCGTGTTTTATGTTATGTGTTGTGTTTATTATTTTACTTTGTTAACTGTTTTGTTAAGCGCTTTGTTACAGCTTCCGCTGTTGTGAAAGCGCTATATAAATCAGCATGTATTGTATTGTATTGTATTGTAAGGTCGATCATACTTTTCAGATCCACTCACACCAGATGAAAATCTACGATATTAAGGAATCGCGTAAAACCAAGTTTTACCCTGCACATTTGCTTTAGACATATATGCTTCAACAAATTAAAACCTCCATTGGCGACTATTGCTCTCCGTTCTCACATTGGAGAGCATTAACAAAAGTATGTACAAAAAAAAACACTCAAAAACCTAAGACTAATAAGAGTGCATCTTGTTCCATTCAGTACTGGACTGTGCCGCTTGGTGGAAATGTGGCTTTAGTGTCTCTTCTCATCCAGCCTTTCCTTTTCTTGACGCTGTGCCAGCCCCTTGACAGTTTGCCTCACTGTTGCCATGGTAATGATATAGTTTCTCATCTATGTAATGTGATGTCTTATTATATTTCATCTGGGCGTGTGTCGCTATTTGATTTCACACGCCATTTGGCGAGCTTCTGTCGCCTGTTGTTGGGGGGGTGGGGTTGGTGGGAGAGGCTCGCAGTGAGCGCACGAGCACTACAGCGTAAAGACGGCCGTTTGGTCTTGGAGAAGGCTAAGACCAACACGGATATGTGCATGCTACAGCCATATTAACTCAATAGATAAATGCATGTGGAAAACCTGCACTGCCTCCCAAAAAGCTCTCTCTCTCTCTCTCTCTCTCATATCTAAACTTGAACCTGTCACACCCGGGGTGGGCTGACGTGGGGGGGTTTGCAGCTGCTACCCAGCAGGAGGCACTGTGTATATGAATGTGTGTGTGTGTGTGTGTGTGTGTGTGTGTGTTTGTCTTCAAGCCTCTCACTTGTATAGCACTTTTTTTTTTGCTCCTGTCTTGAGATAGTTTGAGAGCTGTGTGAGTTGATGATGACTCTGTTGCTGTGTATTCACCCTCATTTCATTTTCCTCCTTAGATGCTTTTGTAGATAAAGCCCGGCGATCAATATCTCTAATGGCGTGTTTGAGAGCACGTCCTTTAGAATTGTCAGTAAGTATGCCCTGTATTTTTCTCCTCCAATGCTTTGAATGCCTGTGGAAAAAAAAAGCGGGAGAAAGGAGGCTGCAGTCAATACCCAATCAATATCAGCACAGATGCCACTGTCAAACACATCAATAGTTTCTCCAACAGCATTGTTTTTTTTTTTTTTTTAATCCCCCTTCTGTGTATTAACTGCCTTATGTCAGCCCACAGGGCTTTAATAAAAGACCCCGCTTGCTTCATCTGGTCGTCTTTGCAGCTGACTTTCACAGGCGACGTTTGGCTGTGAATGTGGCTATTGAACCAGCTGTAGCAGGTCTAATTGCACATTGCTTCTTACAGTGGATATAAAACGGTACTGTACACACCCATATTCAAATGCCAAATTTTTGCGATACAGTACAACAAAATCGGAACAAGAAAAATGATTTCAAAACGTTTCAAACATTAATGACCTATATTGTGCAACGCAATTGAACCCCCCCCATCAATTGAATCCAACACTACCAGTTAAAAAAGGGGTGTGTACACTTGAGCAACCACGTTATTTAGGTTTACTTCCACTCAGAGATTCTTTTTTTTAATTGAGTTGTAGAGGTTATTGGCAGAGATGGGCAATTGCAAACTACATTCACCCTGTTATGTTTACTTCAGTAGCTTTTCGAATAAACTTTAATTGTAAAATTTGAACGCAACATAATTTTGTACTTTTCAAAGTAACTTCTTTACATAAAAGATGGCATTAGATTGGGTAGGGTGTGTATTCATAAACAGTGGATTCTCTGTGTATTGCACATTGCTCAAGATTAGGAACTGTGTGTTGCGTGATGCTGAAGACTGCAAGCAGTGCTCATAATCTCTATGGACAAAATTGCAAGGCCATAACTGTTTAATATTGAATCATGATATGACAGTTCATGGCTGAAGGTTGATAGAGTCAATCTTGAGCCATGGAATCTATTGTTCAGATGAAACATGTTAATTCTGCATAATTATGCATAATTTCAGCATGACTCTCCGCTCATGTGCAGAGCAGTGTCTTTTGATTAGATGATTTTGGTGTGGAAGAACATGAGAACCCTCACATCGACACCACCAAAACCTGTTGGGGTGAACTGGAACAGTGATTGTAAGCCATAACCTCTTACCCAATCAGTGTCCCTTCACCTTGTCAGTGTTAGTTTGGATGAATGGACAAAAATTCCCACACGAGTCTTTTGTCAAGAGTGGATTAGTGTCAAAAGAGGCGACCAGCTGCATTATGACATGACGATATTTAGGTCCAACCCAAACTTATCTGGGTTTCATCATTTCCATTCAGGTAAAAAAAAATAAAATCGTAGCAATGTCTAAATTGTGTTGCTGAACCTCTGTACACCAGTACCTCAAAAAGTACGTTACCTTTTCAACTCAGTACAACAGCATACGGTTGAATTTCCAACGTCTCCTCCCACCAAACTGTGCTGAAATGACAGCTTTGAAGTTCTCTTGTGTGCACGCTTAATAATGCTCTCAGAAACCTTCTTTTGGCACGATGGGCGTTGATGCGTGTGACACGGTGTGTGACACAGTAACACATGTAAATTCTGTCAAACACTATCTCTTCAGATCCGACCCATCGTGTGAAATGTAGTGAGAGAAGTGGTGATAGGTTATTTGTGCAAATGGTGGCAGGGGACACTTATTTTGAATGCATCCATTCTTTGCTAACACGTTTTGGGTGGCAGCTGTTGTCTTTCCTCTTCCTTCAGGCGCCATACCAGGATTCTCTTTTGTCACTGTGTTGTGTGGGTGCAATTGTGGCTTCTAAAATTTCTGTGCACATTTCCTTGAATGTGTCACATGTAGTGTTTTACACATGCTAATTATATCTATTCTGAGTTTAAATTAGCATGTCACATTGCATTACTCTATATGATGACACAGTCCAGTTTGGAAGACTTATAAATGACTGAAAACGAGTTGTGTAAGAAAATCTTGATGCGTTAATAGCCTTTCCAAACTTTTTTTTTTTTTAAACATCGAAAAATAAAAGCACATCCCTGTATTTCCAAGAGAGACGAGCCACAAAACTGAAAGGAGCAACACTGAACAGTTTCATGCCATTTCGATCCAGGCAGAGTGAGAACAGTTCACACTTTATGAAACGTGAAACAGGAAGGGTCCACTTCCTTCTTCAGCGCTCCTCTTTGGTGAGGCGAAGCAGATGTAGGTCATGGAGATTTGAGGTGGTGACACTGCAGCTGGGGAGCTTCTTCTGGACTGTCAAAGCTGCCTTGTTTACCATCTGGATGGGCTGATAGTGCCACCAAGCCGGTTATCCTCTTTAGGAAACTGTGGATCTGCATAGTAAGAAGCCTCAAGTGCATCTCCACCTCTGGCAAATGGACATTAGAGGTGATCACGGCATATCAATCACGTTACCGGTTTCATGCCACATATATGGTGTTCGGACACGTCATTTGGTAGTCTTGCAAGGCAAGCGATGCAATATAAGAATTTCGAATCTAAGCATTATACCTTGGCAGTCCAGTAGGTAGTGGTTAGCACGGATGCCTCACAGTTGTCAGGGCTCACTTTTTGGTTGTGTGAAGCTTGCTTGTTCTTTTCATGTTTGAATGGATTTTCTGCGGGTATTCCGGCTTTCACATTTCACATTCCAAAAACATGCGTGTTAGGTTCATCGTGTCTGAATGGTCCATCGGTGTGAATGTGAATGTGAATGGTTGTTTGTGCTACTCGAAAGTCACCTCGCAGAGGCTCCAGCTCACCCGCAGCATGGTGCTTGTCCAGCTATGCAGTCATATAGTATTTGTCTACAGTTTCGCATTAATGCAAAGTACAGCAGCTATAATAATTTTGCTAAGCTCCCTTTGACAGTTGGATGATGCAAATAGTCCTAGAACCCATAGCAATTTCAGCTCTCACATGATTTACCCCAAATGTCATGACCAGATGGAGTGCTTTGTGTTTCAGTGCCAGTTGATGGGCACAGACCACGACGACACTGAGAGTAACTCTCACAGCAGTTTGGTGTATTCATGATGTGTCATGCTTGGCTCAGGCACCCGGGCTTTCACTTTCTCTTTCTCTCGCTCCAGGCAAGTCATGTTTCTTTCCATTTCTTTCTGCTTATGCCACTAAGCAGACATACCTGAATACAGGTGATGAGAAAATCCCTCTCTTCATCCTGAAATCGACTGCATGTCTTACTGTTTTGCCTCAAGCACCATGGTTGTGAAGCGCTTTTGCTAAGTGGAGGGTGTAAATGAATGTTGCACCTTTCAATCCAAGCTGTGACAGCAGTTATCTTACAATTCGATTTTCTTCCAAAGTGTTATGAAATTAATTCGGGATGTTAATGAGGACATAATCCTCTCGTAATGCAGCCTACTTATGTGTGATCCACTGTGGCATTGAAACCACACAATCGTTTTTTATTTGCTTTCCTTTTTTCGTTTTTTTTTTCTCTTAGGTACAATGCTCAGCAATCACTTTCTGGCCAGCAGTAGATAGACCTGCACTGATCCACTACAGTATTTCATTTAGATTGACACTGTCTGAGAGATATAAATGTAGCAAATAGTTAATCATTGATTTTGTATTTCTGCACTGCATCACGCTGTGACACTGTTTCAAGCTATATAATAGGGTCAACCATACTTGAAATGTTACTACAAACAATAGCCACAGTAACGAACATATTGTTAAATGAATGCAGACAGATCCAGGAGCAGAATTTCTGATACAGTTCTTGTATTGGATCTCATTAGAAACTAGCCGTGCGTCGAATGTGATGGATGATGAGTGTATCACTTACAAAGTATAACATGGTCATACTCATCTTTCTTATCGCCACACAGACCACACACACAGAGCACAGAGCGTGATGAAAGACAATGGATGATTGATTCCCACGTAGCTTCTTCACATCTGTTACGCTCCTGTGGGATAATTTTGACGGATGCGCATCCCCTCCAAGAGGATCTGGGGTGTGGGCTGTTGCAGTTAGGACACTGTGTGAGATCGTAGCATCTCCCACGATCACCTTTCACCAATATTCCGTCGTCATTTTGCCCTTTCATCCGAAGCATTTTTACATGAAAGGGAAGAATGAAGAGGTACTTATCAGAATCCGAATCATCTTTATTAGCCCAGTATGTAAAACACACAAGGAATTTGTCTCCGGTAGTGTGAGCTACACTAATATTGGAGCAACAAGCAACCATGATAAACAATGACGTGACATATAAATCCATAAAGTCTTTTGTATTTTGTATTGTAAGGATACCATTGTGCAGGAGTACCGCCCACTGACAGCTGTGCAACAATGTGGAGAGTCATTGAGTAGAGATGAAATGATCAGTGGTGCGGTACTGATAATATTATGACAGTTGTGCAGACGACGCAGATAATCGTGGCTCCATTTTAAGTTTCCAGTAGCAGTGGTTGTAATGCAACTTGGGATGTGCAATTATACAGAAAGTCCTTGAATGCTTGAAAGTATCTTGTGCTGTGGAATATTGATCAACGGCAATTGTTCAGGTATGAAGAGAGCTGAAGCTACAATAATCCGTGCGGTAACACTGCCCGGATCCACTTTTCCTACTATCATTGTTTCCTGTCACCTTTGAACTCCTTCAAGTTTAAAAGACACTCAAGTGTAACGCAGATGTTGACCGTTTTCATAGTGGTAACTTCATATGAAATCTTGCATAACAAACCATCAAGCAATAGAACACAGATGGGCCTGGTGCTTTGGTGCATTGTACTCTTAACCCTCAAGCAAAGGTGCAGGGTGACTCGAAATATCTATGACACACGTCTGCCATTTCTACAAGTGAAGATGCAATTGCTTTATTCGTTGCACAAATGACTTCAATTTGATAACAATTCAGGCCCAAATTCATTAATGGATTGCGTGGCTTATTTTGGTGGTGCGAACCGGTAAAAATGCAGCAAACAGATTGCGTCTAATCCACCAAGCAAAATGGTGAAATATGTTCCTGAATGAGATACCAGGCAAAATGCTTCTCGGTGTGCCGATGGTATTTGCATGTATTTAACTGAGATAATATACATATATTTGGAGGATAAAATGCAAATGAACCTCATTGATAAACACTGTCTAATTCACTAACGCCAGAAGTAATAGCCTATAAAATAAATTATGCCTATAAAAAGCTGGCAAAAACTTTTTTTTAGGGTACGCTTTACATCCTGTGACACGCCACAAGAGTCCACACGTACAAGTGCATGTCACCCTGAATTACATTCCCTCCATAATTCCCTCCTGCCCCCTCGACAAAACAACCTAAGGCCATAAAAGACAACCGTTCAGCTCAATGCATTGTTGACTTGTCCAAATATCCGACAGAAATTACCTACAATTAAAAAAAATAAACAACAGAAAGAGACATAGAAAAATGACATTAGATTGAGCAGGCTATTTTGAACAGGTGCCTTTTGACTTGTGATTTGTGAAAAAGTCTATTCCTTACCGCCATTGTTCCGCCACGGTGTTTTTAGCGCAAAGCAGCATTTATACTTTACCATGTGTGCAATCAGATTCTAAACAGGTGCAAAGTGCACTCAGCTGTCCAACTTTGTGGGCGTGATTGCGCTCCTATGTCATTAGGGCAAGATCCTTTGTGAATAGGACGTTCACACGGAGCAAACCGCAGCTGCAAATGGAGTGCAATTAACACCGCAGTTAATTCGTTGGGGATTCGGCCCACACTTGTTAAAATATGAGCTCTGAGTCCCATGTTTTCTCAATGTTATCGCCCTTCCAAAATGTGCTCTAAATGCCCACCTCTGTGTACTGAAATTCTCCTGGATGCTGTGGGCAAAATTGTCAGCAACTTGGGCACCCTCATAGCTCTGATGAGGAGAAAGCGAACATCGCCTTAGAACCACACCTCATCAAGAAAGTCTGGACAGTTTAGACTCCTTCAACTTCAGCACTCAGGTTCTGAGCAGTTCCTTTGGACCTGAACTTATTGACTCATCTGTAAATCAGAGTTTTGTCTGGGTATCAATTGAAATTGAATTTGAATTTTGACTGCACAGATTTAAATGACCTGCTTTGAAAGTCTTCTCAGTTGTCCAAAGCATTTTCAGAAAATGCTGACTGAAGATTTCTTTTGTTATCCCTTCCTTTCATCTAAGCTGAAAAATGAGGGAAATCATTTTATCTGCATGTATTGTGTGGGTTGCAATCATTCTAGGTCACTCAGTCCTGGACGCAGTCGATTATAAGACTATTGTTAATGAAGCATTGAGTCAGAAAAACCTGTGCCAGCTACGTGAAAGTCAGCCCACCTTAAGAGTTGGGTACCTGAAGAAAGCTCACGGTTTATATTGCGGGGGAGAGGCAGCAGATTGTCTTTTTCCAATACAGTGATGCAGCTGAGGTTGCAGGTGCAGGGGAGGAAACAAACTCCATATGCTTTGTCATATTCACAACAATTTCAGCTTGACAAGCATAACTAAAGGCCAAATTTACAGCATACTCCACTGCAAAGGACCACACAATAAATGGATGCCTACAATACTAGAGCAACATTACTTTAAATATCTGGCCACAATTTTACGTATGGCTACCGATTCTAGCTTTTTGCAAATGTTTCGGCTACCTCATTCATCGCTATGGAAACACCAAACTGCAGGTGAACCTTTCGTGATTTAGACATTCTAAAAGTCTGACTGAAACCAACTCGTTTAAGAACCAAAGCAATTTTCCACCTAGGATTGATGGAAAATTCACACCCATCAATATTTTTGGACAATAACTACAGTGAAACTCCTCTACAATGAAACCTACATGGGCGAAAATACCCCCTAGTGTGAAAAAATCTTCATGCATTAACACCATTCCCACTTTCCTGCCCCCCATACAACGAAAAACACCCTGTTGCGTTATACGAAATATTTTTCTCTGCCCTTGCCTCGCGACGAGATTCACTACAACGAAGTCTAATCCAACAGCGACCTCTACTGCTTCGTTTGGAAACGACAACAGCAACCACCACACTGGTTTACACATGCGCAGTAGTCCAGGAAGTATTTGTTATTGTTAGTTTCAGACGCAGCAAGAACGTTGCATTGCTAAAGTGGCTACAAAACGGACCTTTGGATGTCAAGGAGCTAAGACAAGAAGAGCTCTGACGCTGGAAGAGAGGGTAAAAGTGATCAAAATGAAAGACGGAGGAAGCAAAATAAAAGACATTATCCAAGAAATTGATATAAGTGAAAGTGAATGCTGATCGTAAATTTCGCAATTTCTTTCCCTTTTTTTCTTTCTACACTGACTATATGAAGTGTCAAATAAGTTTATGCTCGTACTTATGCACTATTGGAATACAAATAAAGAGTACACACGTTTGTGTGTGTGTGTGTGTGTGTGTGTGTGTTTGTGTTTTCATCTGAGATCAAATTTGCTACAGTGAAAACCCCCTGTTATGAAAAATGTCTTGCTGCAAACATGATTTTGTTGTAGAGGAGTTTCACTGTATAGCTATACATACCAAAACCAAATGAAGTAAATGCTTTGTATGATGGACTAAAGAAACTGATAATTGAGCATGAAACATGACTTTTCTCTTCATAGAAGACTTGATGGCATATGAAAAAAGACACGGAGAGCTGATGGAGGAGGAAAGGTTATTGTTTGGCAGGGTAATTAGCCAGTTTTTACTTTGCTACTTTCTTTATTGAATTGGATGGCATTTCTCAACTTCTCTCACCTTCTTTCTTGGCCCCCAACGTGTCTTGTTGAGCAGTCACATTAAATTAAGAAGCACAACAAACTTTCGAATTTCTCCAAATGAATGCGTGCTGTGACCCTGAGTGTTGCTTATTGATGCAAGGCCCTGCTGCATTCTGTGACACAACAACGCCTCACCATAATTAAGTTCAGCTGACACAATATAAAGTCAACAGAAATAGGCAGACTAGTAAACAAAAGACCAGTAGCATGAAATATATCCATGATGCAATGCGGCCCGATGACACATTCACAAGTCCTACGAGAAGGAGCTTGAGAACGTTGCACATGAACAAGCAATGATGCATTGTATGACTACTTGATTCCCAGAAGCGAGCAGCCGAGTCACACACACAGGCGGATGAGTTTGCGTCGGACCATTTGGAACTGTGAAAACTGGAAGTGAATTTTGCCCAGAAAAAAAATAAATTGAAATTGGGGATACAAAAAAACCAAGGGGACTGGTTAATGGATATGTTTTCTTCTTCGTCTTCTTCTTCTTCTCCTTCTTTCTCTTCTCTTTTTCTTCTCCTTCTCCTTGTTCTTTTCCTTATTTTTTCTTCTTCAGACTCCAGTATGTCTCCCACAAGTGTTTTCCTACAGTCATTCAGATGAATGACAATCTCATCGGAGTCTAAACTAAGTTCAGGCAAAAGTTCAAATATGTGCAGTTGTTTTTGCATTCAAGTGTGAGCAGTCATCCATGCCTTGCTTAAAATTGTTTAAAGTTTTAGCTAAACTTAATTTCAGTGCAGCATCAGTCCCTCTCTGGGAACCTCGGTAGCTTCCACTTTTCTAACAGCTGTCCGACTTTTGGAACAGCAAGATGTAGACTATAAATAAATGCCAATGCTTAAAATTCCTGGAAGAATGTAGTACGTCTCATACAAATCTTTGATCCTTTGGCAGGTAATCCCCTCGTAATACAATCTTTATGTGTCCTTGCATGTGGATGATACTTAACATAGTGAAAGCATTCCGAACCTTTAGTTGAACCCACGTTTGCGCAGTGCTGTTTTCAATCTGAAAAACTTTGGAAATCTTCATGGTTACTATTAATTTTAGCAGCACTTGATCATGGTCTGGCCTTGTCAGTTGAGGTGATTAAATCTATCCAGCGCTAATGCAGTTGTCACTTTGTGTAGCGCTGCATACATCCTCATATCGCATGGTGTTTCGTTAGGACTTGGCACAATTCTTTACGTAGTCAAGTGACAGGGGGCATAACACAGTTAGGGGAGGAAAAAAATCTGTTTGATTGAAGTCACCGTTCCTCTGATGTTCCTCGGTTGGATGCTGATGGTGAGGCTCAGATGTGATGAATGCCAAACAGAGTCCGATGAAGTGATGAGTCACAGAGGAGTGTGTGTCAGCAGGCCCCAATGAAGGCTATATTTGTATCTGACCGGGATGGATAGTAGAGAGGGGATACTCAGTGCCGGTGTGGGTGGTGATGGATGAGAAACGAGCGAGGGAAGGACGAGGCATGAAATAGAATGAGGATAAAGGACATTCGTGGCAAGTGTGGGGAGGACGAAGGTGACTGCGAGACAGAGATGGAGAGACTGATAGTCTGGAAAGAATGGGGGTCACAAAGAGACTAACCTACTCTCAAATTTGCTGATGTTTGCTGCTCTCAGCTGCCCTCTGGCTTTACATTTAAATTTGCATTTAGTCAGACAATATCAGAGAAGATTATCAGGTAATTATCCTTCTCCAGCTGACGTGAAGGTCTTTCGTTTTGATGGATATACAGTTTCTGCAGACTGTGGCGACAGTTAAAAAGCATAAATAATCGTCTGTGTTTGTCATTCCTTGATTGTTTCCTAGTTTTTTTATGGTTTTATGGTTTGTTTTATTTTGGTCATGATTTAATACTGACATAATAGGACTTACTATGCAATAAAAGGCTGCAAAAATTAGGATGTATTTGGCAATATCAAGAAAAGAAAAACTGTTTTTACATTCCACATAATACATATCCAACATATAAATGTAGACAAACTTCCAAGTCGCTCCAAATATGTGCTTTCTCGTTTTTAGATTTGGGTGACGAGGGACCGCGGCAGCCCGCTCACTATTGGAGTCAAGAGTAATCCTATTTGAATTTAATTGAATTCTACTGGAAACATTAAAGATAAAGTGGACGTGATGTGATCGTAATAATTCGGACAGAAAGACGCTTGATTTGTGATTGATCATGTGAAATTGTCTTGAATTGCCGTCCCCATGAAATGACGACATTGAGGAGCAAACATCGGGTTTCTCCAGACATTTCGTGGTTCTCATGTCTCCTCCATCGGATCTCCGGTGAGAAGCGCTAACATGTCACTTGAGGAGCAAGGACCGAGGAGGTTCGAAATAAAGAGATTTGGCAGTGACTTCCCACCATGCCAAGTGACAATTGTAAACAGTCTTAGCTAATTATGTTTTATCGTTCGTTTTCTCGCTGCCCACAACCTCCTTCTGAACAAAATCATTCTCCTTGCTGTACGTTTTGTCCGACGGACGCATCCAATTTGGTGTGTTTTTCTCTTTTGCATGGCCATAGTTTCAAAGTGGAAGTTCACCTACTGCAAACTGGAGCCGCTACAGCTGGGTAGGGCCCAGCTATGATTTTATACAAAAGAGGCATTGAGCTTCTGTGCCTCTGATCAGATCGCTGAGATCTCTTCTACATATTGGTCAGAAGGCCCCTCAAAGTCATGGCCCCATGGCGTCTGGGGATTTCTATAATATGCTGTTTTCTGTTACTTATTGACAAGCTTATTAGTCCTCGGTTTTTCTTTTTTGACACATTTAATTTCATTCACACACCACCATATCTGATCACATTACAGTTTTTGCTTCATGTCACCTGAAACCAAAGATGGTCTTGGCATCAAGGCAGTCTCACACGAAATTATCACAGTACTGCAAATGCTTCCACAGCACACGTAGCTAGCATGATGAAGAAATGTCTTTTCTATTGACCTTCAAAATGGTCATGTAGACTGGAAGCCCCGCTGTGGGTCTGCAAATTACTGCTGACTTGTGGGTAAATGAAGCTTTCATTCAGGCTGTGAGCTGTCATGATCGCTTTGAGAGAAGATTGTACTCATGCGTGCACACATGCTTGCTTACAGTATCCCTTTTTGGGAGCGCACACACACACACACACACACACACACACACACACACACACACACACACACGTATTGGCACACACATGCACACGTTTGAGGTAGTGGCAGAAGGCTACATCAGTCATTGAGTCATACTGGTTGTAGCAGCTGAAAGGAAGAGGTGTCCTCTCCGTCTCACATGGCCTTTCTCCATCAGCCAATAGTCTGTCTGTCAATCCTCATCTCTCCTCGCTTGACTGTCCACCCATATTTCTTCCGGTCCATCCTGGTGGTGCCCGAACTTGCTCGGGTTGTCTTCCTGCCTTCAGGAGTCCAGCAGCGAGATGGGCTGTTACTGGGCCAGCCAGATGGTAAGGGCTAACCTGGGGTTGGAGACTTGAACTCGGGCAAGTCCACTGGCCAAACTGGTGATTATGGTGGCAGACAGGACCTCTGCTGGAAGTCTCTGAGTAGCCACTGCCCCCCCCCCCAAAAAAAAAGCAGCCAGCTAATAATTCAGCCAAGTGAATCTGTTGCTTTCAGATATGAAGTCATGCATCCAGTGGTAGCGTTTGTCATACATCCAGTGGTAGCGTTTCTCTCCCAGTGCTCATGAAAAGTTTTGTGGTGGACTCTGACAGGAGGCTGAGCCCAAGTGGGATGAAGATGATGCAAGTGGAAAAGTCAAACCACCAAAGACAGTGAGCCTTGACAGCAAGGGAGCAAGCCGACGGGGGCGGAGAAGGCTGCATGAGTGTGATGAGAAGCGACTGGAGTGTCCCTGTCCTTGGGAGTGGAGTCAAGCCCCCTGCCACTTTCTTCTTCTGCCAAATCGGTTACACGATGTGTATCAGCAGCCTGAGGATATCCTGTAAGTCACCCCTTAATGAAGAATCGCCAATCATAAAGGGAGCTTTACATAACCCTTGTTTCAAAGGAGGCAGGGAGCACAGATGTTTGACTCAGCCCTCACCAAACACGAGCTGCATCTAAATGAAGTCGTCCTGCTGACACATGAGAGCAAGGCCCTCTATTGAGCTTTCGGTGTGAGGGAGGACAACTACGGTAATTTTGGTGGGTGCTGCTTTCTTCGAACTGCGCCATGCTTTTTTTCAGCCCATAAGTCAGATATTGAGTTGAAAGAGAGGCCTTTCTGTGGTATAGGGCTAATTTAGGTGATTAACACCTGTTTTACCAAGATAGATTAATATAAATCCCACTTTAACCCCTTTGATCTAAAGTCTGAGTGATTTAGAGTGGACCGGCCTAATCCGCTCGCCACAGTGACTAGAAACTACTGTAACCTGATGGAGCAGCGGGTGCCACGCTGCAATGCGCACTCTTCTCGGTACGCGCTTTCTTTACTTTCTTCTAGTGAGAAAAGACGGAGTCATTACAAAGTCTTTTTGTGCATAACTCTTCTTCCTTCACATCAAAAGGGTTAATTTACATTTGATACGCTTGCACAGGGTTAGATCAGTAAGAGCAGCAAGAGCTGTCACTGGCATAATAAGCCTAAAGCATTAACGTATTATAGGCTGATCTCCACATCGGAATGTTCTGTCGAAGCAAAATCTAAAGCACTAGGTTTGGCTCTATCTTACATTTGTAGTTAAACAATTATCCTAACAAAAGGATAAGCCACAGAAGGTTTACTGTCGTTAAATATTTGTGCAGTAATTATCTTCCCGAGACATCATCAGTCATACGTTTCGGCCTTTAATGTGCTTATTATGATTACCATGTGTGACTTGAATGAGAATATGGAAGCGTGTGTGGGTGTATAATACTAACACATGACTTGAGAAAGGAGAAAACTAAACAAAACAAACAACAAAAAAGCATGAGTCAAAGTGTTTTTAAAGTGTGTGTGTGTGTTTATATTTGTCTCCATTGAATTGAACTGACGCAAGCATATCTGAATACAATGTCCTGTTGCATTACCATTGTTTAGCGTGCAAAGTGTGGAGGACCACACAAGATGTCAGGATCACGTATTCTAGTTTGTGACAGCGTCATTACCATCGGAGACGTCAAACCTCAGCGCTTGACTGCCGGCCAGATTCAAACAATATGCTGCAATTTTGTCATCCTTGTCCAAGACCACCAAATTAAAAAAACACATTAAAGCAACAATTCATTTCTTTGCGCAACATCTCACAAAGCTAATCTTGAGTAACTTGAGGGGATAAGTGAGCCCTTTTTCATTAGTACGATTGAAAATTGAATGGGACTAAGAGATAAAGTGAAAAAAACTTTGTGTTTGTCACTCTTGCGAGGAATAATTTGCTTAAACATTGTTTGAAACTTAGCTTAAAAGTTCCTCACCAGACACTTTTACTGAATGTTGAATTGGAGTGGACACAGCTTCAAAAAGTTGTTTTATTCATTTCACTCTTTGAAACCGTATACTTTTAAAGAAAAATTTAAAAACGGGACAATTATTGGAGCACAGTACTCTAGGACAACCAACCTTTTTTGACCGAAGATCTACTTTCCAAGCTGCCAACCTCCCCCAGAGTGACCCGTTACCGTAGATGCACGTGTACACACAAGCGTTGTCTTGACACGTCGTAGCCCCTGTAGTGTGACATACTCAATGATTGGTCGTGAGGCATCTGGGACGTGGCGCACACAATCACAATGTGGTGCACAAAATTTAAAAAGTGACTGGAAGAAAAGGGAAAATATTGGGAAGTATATGTAGCATTTCAGCTCATGCTACAGTTGCTAACTGCAAAGCTAGTAGCTGATTAGCAAACATGGTGCCATTAAACAAATTTGTTCCCTCAAGCTCTCATTATATTATAATGCTTCCGTCAACATGACTTTGACAGCTGCTCGTCCCGCCTTCCCGACGGACCTGCACCGATGGACTGAATCTTGATGGAAGTATGCAATGATTAGACAGGGCTTGGGGGGTAACTGACTGTAGTGTGATATCTCGCACGGTCCAAGACACAGAACAAAGAGAATCTTTATGCAAGTGGGGAGCTGTGTTGAGATTATCCGAGCATGTCACACACAATATGACCAGAACTGTTAAATGGCTCATTTTTATATCTTTATATTTGGGGTAATGTTACAAAGTGTCTCGAAGCCTCCAGGTCAAACCAGTCAGATTTTTCCCTGTGTGATTGATCAACTTTTTGCATTCACTGTTGTCTGCCAGAAGTCTGCTTTCCAGATGAATCCCCCGTCCCTTGTGGACATGACTCAGGAACAAATAAGATTTCAAATGGTTTTCAGGTTCCCTATCATCAGCCTCTGCTCGGGGGCATGTTGGGTGGTCAGTACACGTGACCTTCTCAAAGCAGGGCTCTCTAACATCTCACCCCATCCATCGTTATTAGAGGACATAGATCTGAGAGAGCAACCGCGGTGACACAAACCCAGCTGGGAAAAAAAAACACTGTGTAGGGAGATATCCTTACAGTGTACAGAGGTGTGTGTTTGTTTGTGTGTGTGTGTGTGTGTGTGCAGCTCTGCAGATATAGGACCCTGTGACTCTGAGATATGCACAGGCTCATTAATTAGAGGCTCTCATTATCCCCCTTAGGCTTCAGACACTTAATCAGCACTAGGCTCCAAGACTCACAGTCACGCATGCACACCCTGTCCAAATTCAGACATGGCATCACTAAAATTGAAGCGCTGTAAAATAGGTGAATGGATGCGGATGCAAGTTATTTGTTTCACTGATGTACAACACAACAGAGAATGTGGGTGTCATTGCTGGTGATCACTGATTATTTTTATGTTGTAAAGCCTTTCCAAACAGATTCATCCATCTGCCATGTTTCACAGTGGAAGCAATCTGTCAACCACTGTAAATACATTTCCATAATTCATTAATTTTCAAAGGGCATGTCTTAAGCACTTAAAGGTTTTTAATAGCATTTTCTTCATTTGGTGTTCGGTCCACAATTAAAGTGTTAAAACTAGCTGACAGCAGAGGACCTGCAATTATGTCCGCGTACGTGTTCATATGTGAGACAACGTTTCGTCACATTTTTATACTCTTGGCGCGGATTGCTTTGCTTTGAAATATTGACTGCTGTAATTAAAAAGGCTGCTCTTTATAATAAAAGACAATGGGGGTGGAGGGCATAGATGGAACATGGAAACTCTTCAGTGTTGCAACTTGAGAGAAAGATAGTCTGTGTGAAAATCAATTACCTTTAAACAATGAGGAGAGCTTTTTGGAGTACTTTTCATCTCATCTCAGAGTTTTGTGTGTGTATGAATAACATTTTGTCATCACCCCCCTCCCAGTACCAACTGAATGTTGCATGTTTTACATCTTGTTGGCTATTAGTATGCAAGCAGATGCAGAGGCACGACACATGCTGGCAAATGAGCTGCTGCATAAACAGTTGAGGACTGGTGGATGGTTTTGACACCACAATTCAAGAGCAAAGCTCTCTGTGTAGTTGTTGACTGTGTACTGATGCCTGTCATTGTGTTTATGCCCAATTAGAACAAATGAGTCCTTGAGGCAAGTCATCAAAGACTTCCACTTGACTGCAGCAGCAGTTGGCCTCTTTCAATTTGTTATTTTTCTATACATGCATTCACTGGATGACAGCCATGTAAAAGTTTCACCAATGTGCATAGTAAAGATAACTCCTGAAATTCTGACTCAGGTCACCTCAATGTATTGCTGATGTTTGAACCAATTGAATGCAATGTGTGGTAGTGTATGGCAGATTTGAGAACATATGAGAAGTTTTATGGATATTTTTAAATTCAGAGGTAGACACGTCAGTAAATTTTGTTGGTCCATCATTCGTCATTCACCAACAGCTGGGCCACCAGTCCGTCATCGTCAATCCATCATTATTTCAAGCCAAACAAACCTGTCATCATTAGTCAGTCACTCCATCATTATTTGGACAGCACTTTCATCATCACTAAATTACCATTAGCCATCTGTATTTTTTGCTGAAATTATTGTTGTTTTTATTATTATTCAAGTTCATCACTGCTATTCCAGGACCATCGGCCAGTCAGTCCGTCATCGTCAGTTCATCACTGTTACCTTAACCACATTTCCATTCTCGCTAAATTACAATTTTTCTTTTTATTCAACAAGTTGTTACAGTTGGTCACCAATATTTTAGGACCGTCAGATCTTCTTCTTCTTCTGTGGCGTGTCAAGGATGTACAACATCGCACACACACACACACACACACACACACACACACACACACACACACACACACACACACACACACACACACACACACACACACACACACACACACACACACAGCGTGATGAAATAATAAAAAAGTTGGACAATATCACTGCGGTTTGTGGGACGGGGCGGTTTGCAGTACAGCCAGCTTCCTTTACCGGTTGGGATCGAGACAAAAAAGAATCAGGCTCGGGGAACGGGGAGCGAGAAAGTTGATGTATCTCGTGAGTGGGTTGATTTGTTTACGGCTGTGGAACTGTCAACCAAATAGCATTTAGCAGCCAACACAACCAGTGGACACCAGATTGACCAGCGATGTTCAAACTTTTTTTCTTGTGGGAGGAGCCCGTCCTCTTCTCTGCTCGAAGCAAACCCTGTGCACAAACACACATGACGTTGCGTGTTTCCGTCAGTCATCAGCAAAATGGGAGTCCATCCATCAGTGACGGACCGAGAAGGTTCGTCAATACTGACCTGGCTTGTGACAATTGGTCCATCTTTTTTCTCTTGTTTTTTTTTTTTTCTTGTCATTTGCCAGCAAAACGTGCATTCGTCATTTATGTGTTGGACTTTCAGTCAGTACTGATGGAATGCCCAGCTCTAGTTAAATTTACACACAGACTGCAGAAAACAAACACTTTGGCAATGCAGTACATATCAGCATTGTTTGGATAATAATGTAATTGTTGAGTGACAGTGATCAGTGACTATGTATATGTGAAAGGCAAAAATTGTGCTCAACTCATCACAAAGTTTGAATGGAGTCAAATGTTTGCCAATCGACTGGACAGTAAAAATACAGCACACAGTACAGACCAGTGCGACTCATCTTTATGTATCCAACCTCAATCACAGTGCATTGTGGAAACATTTTTTGAGGGTGTGCTTGGCATGAACAAGAATAGGAAGCACGCCCCCAACAGCTCCATGCGTCGCAGAGTGAAAAAGAAGGTCCTGGTTTCCCTCTGAAGCCTAGAGTCTGATTTCCTGTGTGCCTCTGATTGGAAAAGCAGAGGCATGCATAGGGAGCCACTTCTGGATGGAGATGCCAGATGACAGACTCCACTCCGGGTGCACACAGAAGTGGCCTTTGATTGATCATCAAACACACGCCTTTTATGAAAGCCTCTCATACCTGTTTTACAACATCGCTGTGTGCTTGAAAGAGAACATAAATGTTAACTTTTGGCGGCAGGGCTGGCTGTGCTGCAGTTCCAGCAGGCACCAGTAGAAAGGTACCATTTGATTATTTATTGACCATGTAAAGATGATATTTAGAATGGAGTGAAACAAGTTGGAGATGGTGTGATATTTCCCTGCTCTACTTGGGTGCCATCTGTAGGAGGTCGTGTCCAACTTTTGTTCGTGTTCAGCCTTGTGGATTACCAAGTGCACAGCAGGAGTTCACCCGTGTGGCCATATGTCAGAGCAGCCCCTCCTCCGGCTGGTCTTTTGTTATCCGAGTGACCCCGACATGCACCCTGTACCCCTGCGACCCATCATATTGACCACACTCACAGCTCCATAGACTCCATTACCTAAACCAATTTAAATCACAAGACTTATTGTTTAACCCCCCTCCCACAGTACCATTCCATATCGACCACTTGTTTCATTCGCCTCTCTGCTACATTGAGATAACACCTTATGAATGAACTGTAATCCTGTTGCGGTATTAATTCTGTCACGTATGCAGCAATGGCGTTCAGCTGCTGCCGTAAACATGGTTCCACATCAATAATTGCTTGGTTATTGCTTTGGTTGGGGACGCTGCCAGTGATGCATTGAGTTATTTTCCTTCTGTGCAAAATATCATTATTTAGTGAAAATTATACAAAGTCTGTTAAGTGTCAAATAGTTGCAGATATTTTGGCATTCATGACAACTCAACCCTGAATATAATTTTGGCAAGAGTATGTGCAGGAAGCCTGCAGGTAAAATATTACATTGTGCTCTACTTATGACAGCTGCTCTAAGCAGGAAAAACAGGGACATAAACAGGACTGTAGTTGTTTCCAGAAATCCAAGGCCTCAGCATACTTCATGAAGACTGCGGTTTTGTGGCAACAATACACCGTACTGTTTAAAAAAAAAAAAAAAAAAACAAGGACAGCAGCCTCTACGGACAAAGGAAGTAGGCTGCATGTCACAGTAGTTGCTATGTGTGATGTTATTGTCATAATGTTATCACAAAACCCTGTTACCCTTTTATGTGTCTGTCAGACAGGATTACCTGTATTTAGCTAAAGGCGCGTTCCCACGTTGCAATTTGTGGCATAAGTTTTGTGGCATGCAACACATGCATGCAAGGCGTCCTGTCCATTTTGGAGAAAATTTAAGACTTTTAATGGCGCCTTATGGTCGTGAAAATACGGTATATCTAATGTAGCCACATTGTTATGAATAGTACTGACTTAATACCGTGGCTGTAGGACGAGGCATGTGTTAAAACATTTTATGTTTTTTATGAGGACTCAAAATTACTATGTACATCTGTGTTGGTTAATTTGTACACGTCTTTTAAACACGGTTTTCAAAATACAATATTTAAAAAGCGGAAAAGCTTGAACTGTATTTTAGCAACGACAATGTACAACATTATATTTCATTTCATTGCTTTTTATTGTGTGTGTGTGTTTTAATACAATTCAATAAAATACATTATTAATCAATTATTATAAAATATTATTGAACACATGACAACATGTCGTGTTTTTTTTTGGGGGGGTGCTTGTAATTAATACATGAATCGCCTTTGAATTCATTCAATGGCTTGGGGTCTTTGTTTTGAAATCCAGTTACTTGAATTACGCGCTTGTTCACGGAACGAATTAGACTCTTAAATCGAGCTACCACAATAAAGTAGTTTAAAAATCACAACCAACAGCCATGAAACGCCAACACACACAGCCCACCCCTTGAATTGATTCGGCGGCACTATGACCCTGCGGTTCCTGCCTCCCCAGTGAGTAAAGAGTGAAGGGAAGGAAGTCATCAGAACGCTCCAGTCCAGTTTGTTGCTCTTGCACGAATCAGTTGATCCTTCCAGCTCCTCACAAATTCCAGGGATTTTTTGGGGGTTCTTGTCCCCTCCTCTCTCCTGAAAATAATCTCCCCTCCCCTTGTCCTGCTTGGACTCTTTTTTTTTTTGGGTTACTGTTTCTCTACGAGTACATCCGGGGGGAAAAGTGTTTCTTCGCCACTGGAAAAAAAGGGGAGAGAGAGATTGTGATGTACATTTCTGCATTTGGAGACAAACTCCCGTCTTTTGCTTGTTTTCCTTGGATTCGAGAGGACCATCTGGACGCAGTCTGACGGCGTTCCTCACTTAGGAAAACGTTTTGAAAAAGTTGCAATCGTATTTTCTGGCTTGGATCAGACGTAAAGGCAACGATCATTGCGTACCTCCAGCCAAAGGAGTGGGTCAACAGCGGATTGCTGCTTTGGATTTACGCACACAAACCATCGCGCGCACCCGCTGACAACCGACAACCGTGACTCTGAATTCTTTCCCGACTGCTACTGGATTTAAACCGTGTATGAGCCGCGTCAACCGCGCTGTCGAGCTCCACAAAAATTGCCGCAAACTGAGCCTGGCACATCTCATCATGCGTCGCCCTTTGGAGAAGATGTGAAGTGGCAGCAGCATGATTTGCGCCCTGGATTTCCCCCAATCTACATTCCGTTCTCCTATAATATCTTAATGCTGGCCCATTTTGGTTTACAAATATGATGAAATGGCAGCCCCGGAAGAAGGTGAGTCTCTTCCCCCCCTATTGTTTAGCCAATTATGGACATCTGTGACTCACAAGTTGGAGAGATACATACCGAGTGCTAAAAAAGCTCAAGAGTGGTGAACTTTAACTACGACGTGGTTTAAATTACTATTTAGATTCATAGGATTAAAACAGATCTTTTTTCTTACTTTACAGAAGCAATTTACCAGGAAGCAATTTAGCAGACAGTGGACAGATGTGCAGTCAGTCTGCAATGCGTTGTCAGTACAGTACAGCACAGTAGCCGATATGCTGAACCTTTGTAGATAACTTTTTTAGACCCCGTATTGACTCTCTTATCCATATAGATGATACACTTTTATGTAGAGAGTGAAACGTCAGATGAGTTGCCACTTTTCCTGTGACACAATTGAAAGGCAAGGAAAAAAAAAGGTAACTAAATCCTTGTCAAGAAAAATGTTTTGTTGCGGCATTCTCTCATAGCTCACACTCCATGTTATCTACCATGGAAACAATCTCAAATCATCTGGAATTTATAAAAATGTGAAGGCACTGAAATCACTGTTGTACATTTTTGCCAGAAGGGGGCGCTTATCTGACATGTAGTGGAGATGGTGCGTTTAACACAAAAAGCTGCTTTTGGGGGAAATACAGTAACACACAGAGAAAAAAACCCACCATTCCAGATATGCAGAGGTAGCTAGGAATTAATTTATTGGTAAGATGTGTTCAAAAACAGTTTCTGAACTTTCTCCCCATGCCTGCTAACTGTTTAAAAAAATATATATATACTCAGACAGCTGAGACATGCTGCAGCTGATGATCTTTTGAGCACTCATGACTACTGCCAGATGCAGTGTAACTTTTACAACTGTGATGGATTATAGGTGATGACTGTTGACTCAATGTGTTTCAACTTAGTAGCTCATGCCCTCCAAAATAAGCGTGGTTGCTAGTCTCAAATAAAGAGTCGTTAATGCAGATGATCTAAAAAAAAAAAAAAGATGAGCTCAAAAACAAGTTTTGGAAAATGCATTATGAGCATGTGCTAATGAAGTTTACAGCTATGCAGCATACCTGCCCAAATAATCATTGGGACCTTTTTTCAGGACAAAATGCCCTTCCCCAATAAAGGAATTGTCTTGTAAGCAATGAGAGGTCAATCTTGAAATATTGCAGAAGTAACTGTCACCTTCATATGCAGATTCTTTTCTGAAAGTGTGTACTGAGCACACACACACCAAGCAACTAATCAGGAAGAAACATTGTTACATCACTGTCTTGGTGTAATGATAATTAATTAACCTGTTGGGGGGCGTGTGGCGCATTGTGTATGGGTGAGTTTGTGGCAGCTGGTTGTTGAACATGACAAAGTAGGAAGGTTTTTACATGAAATATAAGATTTAGTTTTGCAGGAAAATTAAGGTCTTCAGCATATTGAAGGTGTCTGACACACAGATACTGCACTCATTTTCACCAATTGTATAAAAAGGCACAATTATGACAAAGCGGTTCAGTCAGATGTACCATCAACTTGTCATAGAATTATGAAATAAGACCCAAAAAAAGCCCAAGCATATTTGTGACTTTTATCTGGAATCAACATGATTTAAACATGAATCCTATTTTAACATGCATGTCACACAAGATACCCTGAGAACGACCAAGCGCTGTAATTTTTCAGATATCCTATAAATCATCTTTACAACAGCATTCACAATGTCACGCTACATTGTCTCAAAACCAAGAACAAAATGTTCTTTGACCGATAAAAAAAATGGAAAACATCTGTTTAAATATCAAGTTTAGTCTGTTTATCACGCCACAGAGCCATTTGTCCTGTCATGCCATGTTTGTGGCACTAATTTACACCTATGCTTTGTCTCTCTAGAACAGATTTGCACAGACTGACTCAAGCCAGTAACATTCTCTCATACTGTAAATCTCTTGGTCACCCTACATTGTAAACAAAATAGCAGTCTTCAAAATTCTGAATCCAACGACACTCCCATAATGTGTATATGTGGTGTGTTTGCTTGGCTGTGTACAAGATGGTTCTTTTCCAAGGATTTCAGTGAAATTGAAAAGAGGACTTCTTGCTTGCACACATTATTTCTATGGTAACCTTCCATGTGACTGTTTGTGGGTCTGGCCCACCTCATGGATGGATCTGAAATTTGAATGTGTTGGAGAGATGAGGCATGAATGAACTAACATGTTCTGAAAAAATGATTGAGCAATCTGTTTTTCGATTTCTGTCATGCCATTTGGTTAACACCAGAAAAATCGTTTTTATATGGTGGGGTGCAGGTTTGTGAACAAAGGCTGCAATATTTCGTTTCTGCTGCCTGCTCTATATTAATCAATACTTTCTGAATGAAGAGCTTTTTGATTGGCTTATCATCCAGATTTAAGTACAGCTTGTGGCTTGTGAAGGCTGACCCTTTACGTAGCGTACAAAACCTTTATATTTTGTGTGCAAGTGCTGGGGAATGCAAAATGACCCCCTACTTTGTTGCAGTAGTGCTGCAGACGGCGCTGGGAGCGTATTAAAGAATCTCGAAAGGTAAGTCGGCGAGGCAGGGAGAGATGGTGGTGGTGCTAAAAGTACCCTCAAATCAATTAGAGGTGCTGATAGAATCTCCCCAGGTCACATTTCGACTGGAAAAGTGTTGGGAGGTGCAGGTTACAAACTCAACATATCTTGATTTGATCACATGAGGGAATGTGAGCCACTAATGTGACTGATCTTTATGCTTGGCTATTAATCGGGTCTTAATGTGGGACTCCTACTGATACATTGGTTAGCGGTTACCCGCAAATGTTTTTTGTCTGAGCAGAACTTTGCTGACCAAAGTTTGACCTGAGACTTGTTCAGCTGTGTGTTTCTGGAGTAAATTTGTAGTTGTGTAATTCTGTTTCATTTCTCATATTACTGAGCACTGTTGTGTTTTGTTCAACACCTTTATGGTTTGTATAGATTTGCATATATTGTTGGAAAACCAGGAGGACATGCATTTCTGTTTTGCTTCTGGGATATTTTTAAATCACCATTGCATACTTTCATTTACAGGAAAGGTATGATTTCAATGCATTGTGTTTTGTCATATTTCAAAGCTAGATGAACAGACCATATGACACTGTGACCAAGTCAAAGGACAGTTTGTTTTTTGCAGTTTCCAGATACCAGATGTGAAATGGTTTCCACACTGGTGATATAAGGCCTCCTCACCTATGTGTGACAGCATGCCACACTCATGTTTCTGAGGTCAGATGCTCTGCAAGCTCACCAACTTATTCGTGAATTATTTATGGGCTAGGTGGCCAGTAAAAAAAAAAAAGAAAAAAAAAAGAGGATGGCCTTTCCCTGAGTGGAAAAAAATGGATGGCATTTCACTCTGTGATGTCCCTAATGCCAGTGGCACCAAATCAGTTTTGGGAATATGAGATACTACAATAAAGGAACAAGTAACAAGAAGTGCTGGAAGAGAGCAGTAAGTGTCAGCAGGAGTCACTTAGGGCTGAGACAAAGGTGCTCTATTTACCAAGAGGATTTTTGTACGGAATGTCACACTGTTTTATCCCCAAAGACAACAGCTTACCTCACTCACCTCCACACGTCTGGTCTGTTGCTGTGTTTACGAAAACGTCTTTCTTTCGGTTTCATCCGAATAGGACTACAGCCGGAGTCTATTTCTTCTTTGTTTACCCCAAAGCAGAAATTTTTGGACTCCACAGTAACTGTGCTTTTTCTAAATCACCAAATGCATGTGTTCCCAAGCTGTAAAAGTCAAATGTCAAGGTTACCAAAGCAGTGCCTTTCAAGCAACTACTGCACTCTAATGAATGATACACCCTTGTACCATTAAAGCTTAGCATAGATGATGTACTTTTTCTCCGAAGAGCGCATGCATCCCTTTTAATGGCTGACTATCCTGAAATGCAACAATGGAAGTGGTGCAGGGAAAACAGACTCAGAAGGAAATCCTGAGTGTGTATCTCCTACAGAGACAGACTTTGTATAAAATTAAGTTCTCTGATTTCAGTGGTAGTTCTGATGAAATGTGGCTCAAATATATAATATGTACTTATATATATTTTGCTGTGTGTGTGTCGGTCATAATGTGTTCATGTGGTAACTTTGGGACTGAAACTGAGACATGAATCACATGGAACAAGAGGCTTGATGCAGGGATTAAAGACAAAGACATGTAATTGCTGCACCACTGTAGACATGCAATTTCAGGTTTGATAGCAGAGTGGGGTGTGTTGGAGGCTATGGAAAAGATACATGGCCAAGATATTAATTGGGGAGTGTAAGAGGGAGAGGATGAGAGTAATGCAACAGGTATGATTAATGATTTGGACCGATAGGACCTGCTGTTTTTTTTTTTTACACTGCAGAGTATTTATGGCTTAGCATGTCAAGAGAAATTGGATGTGGATACATGACCGCCCCTCATGGCTCTGGTCACATGGGTGGGGGGGGGGGTGTAGTGGTGTGGCGTTGGAGACTGGGTCAGGTAAGCAGGAGGGAACTGCAACTCAGCATTTCATCGAAAATGTTAGTGCCCAACTTGCGGTGCTGTTCATCCCGAGCCCATTTCTCCCATTGGGAAAACTGGACAATGATGGACGACAGTGGGAAGCGCTACCTCGACTACGAGGCCAATGCACATTAGTTTGCAGTACACACAAAATGCAGGTTTCTGCCCGGTGAGGCACTCTTGAGAGGTCAGTGTCAAAATACCCCAGCAGAAACAATAGATGTAATTGTGCCTGGGCCAGCCTGCTCTCATTAATCCTCATTCTTTGGAACTGTATCTCACACAATGTGTGTAGAGATGGATTTTTGGATTGGGAATAGTAAATGTGAAAATTGATTTTACATGTGCAACAGACTATTTCCATGCTCTCTTCCAAGCCTGAGAGCACCCATTTCTGATTTGCCACAGTGTTCTTTTACCCTCCAGTGCCCCTGTAAGAGCAAATGCACCTATATTTGAGTTTATCGAGGTCACTGTTCCGCGGGTGTGGTCAGCTGCTCAAGAGGTGCCTGCCTCTGAGAGCCTCCATGTGGAATAAAAAAAAAAAAAAAACCAAGATCTGACTTGATGGACCACATCAATAGGAAAACATTTCCTTGGTCTCTGAGGTGGAACTGACTTCTACTTGATTCCTTTCACTGGTTAAGCTCCTGTAGTGTGAAATCAACCTTGCACATACTGTTGCGAGTCAGAGTTTCATATACCAACCGGCCTTGTAATTTATTCGGGGAAAAAAAGGGCTGTCAATGACGCTTGAGACATATCCTTTCACCGTATGTCCCGAAAACACACATACTTTTCCCTGTTTCACAGCATTTATCGGGATAGAGCTGCCAAAACCTCAGTCCTACATTCTTCTATAACTCCGACTGGACTTGGTCCAGTTGGCGGGGTACAGCATCGGCTCAGTCCTTAGTCCCTGCAGCTGTCTCCAAGTGATGTTGTGTTGGATGTTGTGACCGGCTGCTAGAATGCTCTTTGAGAGTCTGTGATCCAGTTTGGATTGAGACGTGAAAAGCACCGCTAATACCACCCTGCCACCAACTGACGCCTGCTAATTCCATCACTTCTTTTGTCAGAGAAATGATTCATAAGCCCTTTTTTGAAGGCTTAATTTTGTGCGAGTTTGACCCTGGCAAAAGCTTTAGTCACACTTTTATTGTCTAAGGTGGCACCTGTGTGTTCAAAATGTAGCTCATGATTATATTAGAAATATTTATTGATGAACAAATTAACAAGTGCTGTTTCCTTTCAGGAAGTTGTGAATAGTTTTTTTTTTCTGCAGTCAATGTAGCAGACCCACATTCTGGCCTCACTCAATATGTCTTCAAGGGTCATGACGTCTTTGATCCACTGGTGAAAAGGACACTTTGATTCGCTCCTCTTTCATCTATAACTGCTTCAGACAACAAAGTGTATGCAGGAAAGTGGTTAAGAGTGCACGATTGTCTGTGTCTCATGTGTTGTTTTGTATTTTGTCTTTTTTTGTTAACTTTTCTTTCGATGGTGGCGCGGACACCCGCAGCGGCTCCTCTTGTTTCATGTTGAGAGGGAAGAAATTTCATCTGTGCTGTATGTTACACATACTGTACATTTGACAATAAAGATTATCCAATCCAATCCAATAGAAACAACGAGCCTGCAGCAAATTGTTTTTAGTCCCCCCCCAGTGATCGGGAGCTGCCTTGCCTTAATTTTCATGCCAGAGTTGCTAAGTTTGCTTTTTGTTTTCAACTACTTGCTATAAAATCCTGCTGAACCAAATGGCTGAGGAGTCTTCTTCGTCTGTGTCACTCATTTCTTTCTTTTTTTTTTTTAGCAGTTGCCCATTCAAATTTGAATTTATGCTATTGATGCTTGTACAGTGATACCTCGGCTCACGAACTTAATTGGTTCCCAGAAAGTGTGTGTGAGCCGAAAAGTTCGTCTTCCGAATATTTATTTCCCATAAGAAACCATTAAAATGAGAGTAATCCGTTCCCAGGTCCCCATAAACATAATTTTCTACGAAATAAGCCTTAAAACTACACATAAATATACCTTATTTTATGTATAATAAATGTGCTCTTGTATTGAAATTAAAGAAATAAACTGTACTGTATAATAAAGTCATTTTATTTACCTTTGTGATCGTAGTTGATGGCTTGATGGAATGGAATGGAAGGGGGAAGGAGGGAGGGGGTTACGGTTTGGAAGGAGAGTCACCTTCCATAAGGACTATAGGTAACTCAACCTCCGGTGTGGCTTCTCTTTGCTTCTTAGAAGGAGACTCTTTATCCTTTTTGCTGACTAAAAAACTCTTAATTGACACCTGTTGCGTGTTAGCGTACTGGTACTGGGACGCTAAGTCACACAAACGCAAACCTTGTTCGTGTTTTTCAATTATCTCCTTCTTCTGCTCGATCGTAATTTTCTTTAGTGTTTTCTTAGGCTTAACACTAGCCTGTGGTGGGGTCTTTTTCGGTCCCATAATAGCAAAAGTGTCTATCAAACTCAAACCACGTCCGCATTCAAAGAAAGGGGTGACGAACTGGGGCGCCCGTGGCGTCGCGCCAGCTTCTCGCGGCCGCCACCGTGGCGCTGTTCGACCGCTTGGTTTGGTTCGTCCGCCGAAAACTAGTTCGTCAGCAGAGACTATATGCTCGCGAAATTAATGTTCTTGAGGCGAAAAGTTTGTGAGCTAAAGCGTTCGTGAGCCGAGGTATCACTGTACTTTAATATGAGACCAGTGTTTATGACTGAGCAGTCCAGCGGTCCAGTGGTTAGCATGTCGACCTCACAGTGCAAATGTGCAGGGTTCGATTCCGGCTCCCGCCTCCCTGTGTGGAGTTTGCATGTTCTCCCCATGCCTGGGTGGGTTTTCTTCGGGTACTCCGGTTTCCTCCCACATTCCAAAAACGTGCATAGCAGGTTAATGTAAAGCTCTAAATTGTAAAAGGTGTGAGTGTGAGCGTGAATGATTGTTCGTCTCTGTGTGCCCTGGGATTGGCTGGCAAACCGGTTCAGGGTGTCCCCCGCCTACTGCCCGAAGACAGCTGGGATAAGCTCCAGCACCCCCACACCCCCAACCCCCACGACCCCTGTGAGAATAAAGCAGATCAGAAATGTTTATGACTGTGAAGATATGACGGCCAAGAGCCCTTCCATATTCTCAGTGGGTCTGTTTCCAATGGGAGATTCATGATTCCATTTCTCCTAGCAACGCAGACAGACAGGCTGTGACTGACAAGCAGGCTGAGATAGATTCAGAAATGAGCACTGAAGAACAAACCATACTATTTTCCTCTCCCATCATTTCATACCTCTTCGATAGACATTTCACCACACTTTTAGTTGAAGCCCACAGTAAATCTTCAGTGGACTCAGCACTTCCACATTCGGTTTATGGTGGCGTGTTAATGGCAGGCTGGCACGTAAACGCGCAGTGACAATAAGGGAAACGTGTAAAAACTTTTGAGTCAAAAAAGCAAGTTGATGCTGAGCATAGAGGAAAGCTGCAGTGGTTGCTGAAGGAGCTATCTTCTCCTCTTTGAAAACCAAAACCTTTTGATGCCGTTCCAACCTCATAAGTAGTCACCGACCTCTGAATATACGAACCCGTTATACAACCCCAGGATATCACACATTTCGGAAGCATGCATTTGCGGATGTGATTTGAACCTCAAGTCCTAAATGAATCCTCCCAGCTTCTATTCTGCATTTAGCTGCAGCATGTACATAAATAGGAACAAGATGATCATTTGAAAAAATCTGTATTGTTGTTTTGCTTTACCGGTGCACCATAAAATGTCCTTCTTTTGTGTTTGTCTTGAAAATTGTTGCCTTGACAAGTGAGCAATATCTTGGTGCCAGATAGTATGTGATCGATGGCAACTGCAATGTTATCATCCATCTGAGATGCTGGAATGCTGTACCTCCTATCTTGGAGTCTGAGGTTTCCCTCCTCCACGCCTCTTGGCCTTTATTCTTGTAACTTGAGGTCGAAAACCACATAAAACATAAAATTGTTCAGCAATTTGGATAGTGCTTAAATTACCACTGCGAAATTTGGAGCATCAACAACTTTTAAGTACAGCATTTGACTATTTTACACCAGGTTTAATGGTGGCACGTAACACTACATTAATGGAAGTAATGCTTTTACTGCCATATGATTGTTGTTGCCTTTGCGACCTGTCTACGAGATGAAGTCATGCTGAACAGAACATGTTCGCTGGTGGTCTGTCTTCTGCAAGTAAACATGGTTTGTATTCGGTTCAGCTGCTTCAATGAGGGTTATAATGAAAAAAGATACATAATCACTGTGCGGATCAAAAGGTCATAATTTGGCACACAGTCGTCGAATAAATGCTTAAGGTGTGAATTTGTCCTCCTAATTTATATTTGGGAGCACGTGTTTTGACCCTTCTCTTCATTTTGCCGTTGCCAATTTTGTCCCTGTTGCGATAAAGGCTGGCATTGTTGCTGCCACCAAGGGGGTTGTATTTTTATCTTTGCTAATTTGTGTGCAGGATTATACCAAGGCTACTTAACCCATTTCCACTAAACCTTTTGTGGGAGGACGTGTACAGGCCAAGGAACAGACTATTAAAAATTTAGGTGAGGAACTTTCCACCTTTGGGAATATCGCAGCTCATTCATGGTATACTGTACAGGCTAGTCTGGGTTTACATTTGCAAGCTTTCAGTGTTTTACCGTATTGTGGCTAGCAATGAGGTCTACCGGAAGACGTGTAAAAAAAAGGGGGGGGGGTGTGGGGGAGAGCAAGTGAATAGCCAGACAAGGTCCTCCACCAATTAACAGTAATGGGCGCCGTCCTCGTTCCGACGGAGTAGAGAGAATATGCCCGTGAACAGTGTTTTGAACGAGCCACGTTTGACCGTGTTGCTGCTCTGTTTGAACAAAAGTAGCAATTCACATCAGTGTTAACTTCAGTTAGCCTCTCCATAGAGTTTCAAGTTATATGTTGGCATTAAACTACTGGACCTTTTGTTTTATGGTTTAGTTGATCATCCTGATCAACCCTAACCCTAATATACAAAGTTTGATTCTCTTGTGTTTAGAGTATGTTTTACAATTAACAAACTGAGAGAAACACTGAGCACACTGAATCAGAAACGCTTATTTGAAGAATTGTCCTTGTATTGCAGGATTGTTTTACTCCACAGATACTGAACACATCCCATTTGTGGTTGCGGAGCCGTTTTGCAGCGCACTTGATTCAATTGGCATATTCATGTTGACTGCTTAAAAAAAAAAATCCAACATGACTGTATGGCTTGAGCCAGCAGCAGGAACATCAAACAGTTGAAGCTTCTGAAAGTCCCGATTTTGTTGTCGTGCAGACAACAGTGACTGTAGTATTCATAGCTTTGTTCATGGACACCTGGATCTTCCTGTTGTGGTCTTAAAACTACCGTGAATGAAGAAGATGCTTATTTGAAGCTGTTTCACCTTTTCTGTCAACCGCTCTCACAATTCAGTCTTCATTCCATTGCTGTGCTGCAGCTATACCCATGCTAGGAAAGCAGCGCCGGAGGCAGTTCAGGTGGAGGCAGCCAGGATTGGTGGTTCCTCTGAAGCACATATGCATAGGAGCACCCATGGGACCTGGCTTGGCTGCCACACCATTCACAGTGAAACAGCAGCAGAGGATTGATAAGAATACATGTACTCTATGCCATAGAGACTTTTTATAAACTACATCTATTCATTCATTCATTTATTTATATAGAATACACGTACATGTGACACAGATTTGTCGGCCTTGGGACGACTGCATGACAATGATCCTGTGGCCCTTTTTGTCTCGACTCTATCTTCATGTAGACGGACTAATTTTTTTTCCATGCCTAAATTTGGTTGTTAGGCTGCAATGAAAGTCATTGTACTAGTAGTGGTGCACTTAGAAGTCCTCTTGTGAAATATACACTAACCACATTTGGAAAATGGTTGACCTTTGATCTCGTATTTATTCGGTGACCTCCATTTTTCACATTAGCCCTTGCTGCACATGCTTCATTGTCTCAATCTGAGTGCCTGTTTAAGTGCTTTCCTGTTTAGGAAATTAGCATCAAATGATCTTGTTTGAGTACCCATCTCCTCTTGCCGTTTGCGATGGTGAGTCCCAGAGGGGGTTTTGAGAAGATCTGATCTGTTGTTTGTTGAGAGGCGGAGGAATTATGAAACTCGATTAGAATATGGTTTGGCTTAATTAAGATCTGTTTTTTTATTCTCTCATTCCATCTATCAATGAGTAATCAAATTACAGATGGTGATTTTGCTGTTACCATCAAAGGGAAATGTAACTGGTCCCTTGAGAGGGAGGGGGTTGCCATGAGATGTGATACTCCTCCCAGCTGCCCACACACCTCCTCCTCCACACGCTGGTCTTGTCTTCTCCAAGCGGTGTTCAGGAGTTGACAGATGTCTGAGCAATCGAAAAGCTTTGTCTGTAACATTCTGCACTGTCTGAAATAGATCTAGACCGACACAGTCCATTTCGATCGTCAAGGTGAATTCGAGACTAATGAACGTAGGGCTAATAATTGGCTGATTGTATCCTTTGTATTGTTTTTTCCAAGATGTCAAAGTCAAATGCAAAAGGTACAAAACAGTATCTTCAGCTGTGTTTCCACCAAAGCTCGCTGACAATTGCACTGTACCTACACAGCTTGTTTCAGCTTTACTCGCTGTTGACTCTTTCCTTGGACTCGGGCTACATTCACACTGCAGGGCGTGAGGCCCAATTCAGATTTGTTGTTAAATCCAATTTTTTAAAAATATATACACTCATTCACATTATAAAAACAAATGCGGCTTCTAATATGAAAGCAACGTGTCCGTTTTGTGCAAAAAGCATGACGTCGAGGGATGCGCACCCAAAAGAAAAAAAATCATGTCACGTGGCACAGAGTTTACAGAAGTAAATATGGTCCCGCATGGAGGGCCTCATCTTATCAATCTTATAAAACTTTTCGATCTCTTCATTTCATGGAGCCAGCTACGAAAGATGACGTCATGTCATGGACCCATCCACCAAAGATGACATCACGTCATTGACATCTACCAAACAAGCCACGTTATTAAGAAATGAACAGTTGAATTAATTAATACTATCACCACAAATGTCCACTTCATGCGTCATGATTCAGGTGGTATTAAATTAAAGTCAAATATAAACTCAGTACTGTAATTCAGATTCATGAACGATTATTGCCATTAGTCTTCCCCCCAAGTGCTTTCCCTGCCCATGCGGAGTGCACGTGCTGTGGGCTTTTGATGCTGTATAGGTCAGATGCATACGGATGAGTGTCCGTACTGCAGATGGATTGCATACCTAACTGATTTATATCCAAATCCAAAGGACACATTCTAAAATTTGGGCATTGTACTGTTCACATTACATGATAAAATCAGATACGTGTCACATGTCGGCCAAAAAAACAAAAATCGAAATTGAGCTACAGTGTAAGCAGACAAAATTAGGCACCACATGACCCTATTTCCAGTACGTGGGCAGACTGGGTTCAAGCGCACTAAAGTGATAGCAAATGGATGACATAAACTGTCAACCAAAGCTTTCCAACTTTTATTGAGCCAAGGCACACATTTATGTAAGAAAAATCTCTCTGGACACTATCAAACTAAAATGTCAAAACGTTGATTAATGAAATAACGATGATCTCATCTCAATCCACTCACAAATTGACTTTCTCAGTGTTCTGTTTGAATGGCAAGAGTTGGGTCCAGAAGAGCATTTAGCTGTTCTGCTGATCACAATGTGTCCCTGGCATTTGGTAGACCAGAAACCGATAACATTACTACAAAAATCAAAGCCTCAGAAACAGAGCTGCTTTTAAGCAGCTTCATTTTGCTTGTCCACAGGCGACGGCTCACATGCCAAATTGAACATGAATTGCATTACGCTTTTGTTAAAAAGAGGAATGTTGGGGGTTCTGTCATCAAATATTTTAGCAGATCTCTGGCAATGGACTGAGAAAGTATTTCAGCTGCATGTGGACCTCAGACTTAATTATCACCAGATGGCTGAGGACCTCTCATATTAGTTTCTGTCGTCCTTCCTCCCACCGCTTGTGGCCTGTCTGCTTCCCCCAGCTCCTTTGTCTTTCTTTCAAAGCTTTCCAAGTGTTGAAAACTTTTTTTGGGGCTGACAGCATCTTTTCTTTGTGCATGTTGAACATCAGCGTGGCTCTTGCATGGCAAACTGATTGGAAAGATCAATAGCTGGCCTTCAGCTCCAGCCGCCAGAAGAGAACTTAAAGGCCAAAAAATGCAATTTAAGCAAATTTTCTCCTCAGATATGACACCCATATTAGTGTCAACATTTTGCCATCCAGTCTCCTATCTTCTTTGCGCTCTTGCTGTCTAAATTCAAACACATCATCGTTCCTCATCTACCTCCGCATATCATCTGTGCTCCATCTTTATGCTGGTGTCTCCGAGGAAGAAACAGCCTTTAGCTGTAATGGCCCATTTCTCACATTTCATTTTGAAAAGTTGCAGCAGGTAGAGATAAGTCGGCGAGAACCTGCCAGCCCAGCACATTAGTAGAACAGAATTCATTAGTGCACCTGCCTCCTTGATAGAGGAGAATGACAGTTCTCCTCTGGCAGAAATTGTGTTTTTCTGTATTGCGTTTCAAGCCCTTCAACATTTGTACACAAACAGCTTCATATTGTGGCGGTGAAAGGAAACTGGAACAAGCAGTTAACACCGAACATTTTCCAGCGGGCTCAGTGAAAGAAAAATCTCAGGGCCCTTCACATGTTCTGCAAATGTTTAAGTCCATAAAAGCATAAAATGAGATATCTGTGAAGCATAAAATTAATTCTGAGACCTTTGTATAAGGTCAAAGGATATTTTCAAATGAAACCAGGAGCTTCTTGTTTGACGTATAATATTAATGCACAGTACGACGTGTGGAATTAGCGTGTCCCGTCCCACGTGATTCCAGCTCCGGAGCCTCTGTCGGTCTCATGGGGCCCATTATGAATTTAACATATTGTTGTGGTGCCTGCGTGCAACATTTGAGACCATTTTTTAAAAAACGGTGGTCACAGCGGATTTTGCTGTTGCAGTCATTTTCCTGACACCATTTTTTTTTCTGTCACCACTTTTTCGTGGTCGGAGATTAGTGGGAGGCGAAGTGCAGCAGCCAATTGCAGTTTTATCTTAGTCCTACCATAGACTCCTCGCTGTCTGCAGCCCTCTCCTCAGCCCAATTTGTCACGAGATCACTCATTGAGATTGGTGTCATTTTTAGTGGGGGGCTGGTGTCTGCCCTCAGAGAGGAATCACTATTGCAACTGAGATGAAAAGGGAAAATGCAGATGATCCTTAATCTCCCTTGAGCTGTCTCACCTCCCCTTGCCTTTCTTTGCCTCTTTATCTCCTGATCCCATTTCTCTTTCATTCAAGGTCCCATTGACCTCTCAATTTTTCCACCCCTTGAATGTTTTCCTTTCCGATTTTGTTTCACATGTCCGGATCTCTCTCTTGTTCCTTTTACCCATTTACTATTCACCATTTCTCACTTTGTTTTCCACTCTTTGTCCTTAAATGCCTTGTTGACACCTCATCTAACCCGTGCAAATATGTAGGCTAATCTGGGTTTTTATTAGATTGTATGCTATAATTATTTTTACAGGCCTCCCTCTCCAGTGCAAAGTCAGATTAGCACTTATTTCCTCCCGCGGCTAATTGAAAACCATTACAGCTGGTTCCAATCAGGTGTTGTGCTCCTGTCGCAAATTGAGCCATGGCCGCTCTGATCTCCACAAACCTCTGTGCCCGCCTCCCGAAAAACCGAAAGCCCGTTTTTAAATGGGCGCCAGCCAAAAGGCTCTCTGGGAGAGTGCTGAGAAATGAGGTTAAGTGTGCTGCCTGACCGACCTTCAATATCGCGACGCCCTCCATATCACAGTCTGACAGGCCGCAAGAGTGCGCAAAGAAAGGCTTGGAGTGGTGTAATTGCAAATTCTCTTGGAAACCAGAAAGTAGAGGAAGCATTAAAGATTCTGGCCTGCCTGGTTTTCATGCGTGGAAGATATGAGATCACCATGCTAGCTCTTAGCTGCCCTTCTACCCAATAAATCACAGTCACAGTGCATACATCTAATCCCTAATTCAGACTGGATGGCGGGAGAACATTTTTAACTGTGCTTGGAGAAACTATCAGCACAGAGCAGATAATTATGTATTCAGTCGATCTTCTGCTAGTTCAGATCTCCAGAAGAATGTCCGTGGGCTGCTATTTTTTTTTCTCAGTTCACTATCTGATCTTGTGTTGTCACTCGCGGATAGTTGAGTAGAATGTGTCAAGACTCTTTGGAAACAAAGTCCTCCGCGTTGCCTCTGGACATGTTCCGCCATCAAGAAGCTAATTTTATGCAACCCTCATCATGCCTTCGGAACAGGAAAAGAAAGATTTAATCTTTTGGATGGTGCTTAAACGAGACGGGGAAATGGACTGGAAACTTTTGCTATCATAAAAGCAAGAACTATACCATCATGAGAACATGTTTCTTGTCTTCATGATCACTCACTCCCATTTATTATTTTTCCAATCGCAAATGTCCGACTGTTTGCTTCTCCATTTCACGGGGAAACTGGAAGATATGAGCTTGTGATTTAAAGAAAAATGTACATTTACACTTGATCTGAGAATAATCGGTACATTTGCTGTAAAGGCGAGTTTCTTCCAGTGCATTTAGAGAATATCAGTACATAGCCACCATCTTTCATTTTCTAGCATTTTCCACCCCATTATTTCTCTGTCAAATATCAGGGGTTTTCTGAGGCACTATTACGCGATGCTGCACTTTGGTTTGACCGCTGTGACGTACTTCTACTTTCCACCTTGACCGTGACACGTCTATTGATGTTATTTTTCCACAGGATGTTTTCTTTGGGCACAAACACACACAAAAGAAGTACGTCTCCTATCTCCTCAACCTCTTTGCCCTGTTTACCCTCCTTTATGCCATCGCATGACACCAAAAGGTTTGCGTCAAGGCTTCAGAAATAGATGTACAATGGCACTGCGTCAAATAGCAGCAGCTGAATATTAGCACTGCGTGTTTTCTCAAATGTTTACAGTTTTTTTCATTCAAAGAAAGCCAGTATTTTTGCTGCAGAAGCAGAGGATGCAGGGACTGCTCCAAAGTGAACACCTGCTCCATTAACCCCACACGATGCACGTGACGTGCTTATGAGTAATCACTTGAAAACGATAAATCCCAGGGAGGAAATGTAAATCAGTGTTTACACTATTTAGGTTCATCCATTTTCATGAAGTTGCCAACTACAGAGAAAAGAAGGAAAGTTGGATTTAGGCTCTTTTAGCAGTGTATGAGTTGTTAGATGAAACTTCATGCTGATGTTTTCATTTTTAGACTTTTTATCAAATATGAATCTAAACTCGAGCAGCGGATGGACAACCTGTGACTAGTATGTGTCCCTAAGATACACAGTCAGTGAAATAGTACTTCATCATTTTTTATCAAATTTGGTTCCACCCTGACACTTTTTGCGGGTCACCTCCATCACCTTACAGAGAGGTGGGCATTCCGTCACTACTGACGGAAGAAGTTCATTTTTGGAAAGAGGGGTTAAATAGGAGATTGTGAAATAGACGTAGAATCACAAGCTATTTGAGAAGTTGGCGGTGATTCACCAAATGGTGTTTTCCACCCGCCAAAAGGCAGAACAAGATGCCGAAAAAAAAATCAAGCATTGATAGTCTGTCATGACGTCTTGGTTTCCACAAGAATTGACAAATCATGTTAATCCACCAGGAGTGTACCCTTTTGGCTACAATGTGATCAGAGATTCTGGTTAAGCTATACTTAAAAGTAAAAAGTTTTGGTGTTTTAGGAGTTAACAGCGACAGTCTGCCACCAGCGTGGTCTCGCTGTCATTAACAGTCCAGTAGCTGTGATGTGCAATGTGAAATGTATGTGAATATTCGGTGTGTGTAAAGCTCTTTAGTACACTCCAGTTTTGTCTGTTGGACAATGGCAATTTGGTTTTGTTTTGTCTTTTCGACAGACTGATGTTTTGAAAACTGAGGGACGAGCAGACGGGTGAAATTTGCTCATCAAAGCGCGGTTAGAATAACCATTTTTTTGGTTCGTTAAAAGAGCCTTTTCACTGTATCCCCAGCACATGCCGTTTTGAAATCTTCACATATTATCCAATTGGCTCTTCGCCTCTCAGACCTTGCTTGGTCTGTGGTCCCATTTCATCTGTCCATCATCCTCATCGAACGCTATGACTGATGGGGCGTCCTGTCTGCCAAAGCTCTTACAGATGATTTGCGAGAAGGAGAATTTTCCCTTTGGCTAATTGTGCATGTGTGTTGACTGTTCTATTTTTTTATCTTCTTGTATTGTTAGTATGTTGTTGTTTATGTTTTGTTTTGTTTTTGAGGTAGAATTTTTTTTCCTTGTGTAATTTCACTGAAGAACAAGTGTCTGCAGATCTGTGTCATCACCACCTCCATACTAATTCTCAGCTGAATAGCGATCACATGAGTCGTCTAGTGAATGTTTAATGATGGTGGATGTAGAAGATTGCCGTGTACTTGTCCTGATTAAATATTTAGCGGCGTCTGACGGATGCGTACGGACACTGCTCACACTGTGAAGTGTGCGAACATAACTGTTCCAGCTGTCTTATTTGCTTGGGAATCATGGGCAACTGGGATGGCAATCGAGAACAACGAGTGGGAGACAGACTGGGAGGTGAGAGAGGAGGTTATATTTAGTCCCGTCCTTACAAATGTACCCTATTTCCTTGCTTTATGGCTCACGCCTGCCACGGAGGACCTGGTTTGTCCTTTTTATTACAGTGGACACTCGGCACTGCTAAAACAGAACTAAATCACATGTCAGCAGACAACTGGGAGTTTAACTTGATGGGGAAAGCAAATGTTGCCAATTTCTATACACTGCTAAATGGACAATACCTTTGCCAAAAAATGGGTTTCCAGCTCCTGTTAGTTGTTCTTCAAAGGAAAGATACCAAAGGTCTGGAAAATCCAGCAAGGCATCATATCAAAGGCTGGCTTGGATTCATGTTTGAAAATCAAAGTGGAAATCAAAGAACTAAATAGGTCCCAATCCATTTACCTGTCGTCTTGTCTGCAGTTAAAAAAAAAAAAAAGATGAGGTTATATTTTGCAGGACTAGCTTGATATGTTCTGTAGCTTGCTCTGACTGCTCAGTATATGAGTCAATGAATGTGGAAAATCTATTTTCGGCATTGTGGCTGCCTCCTAGGCCGACATCAATTGCTTTCATGTTTTTTCCATGTGGATTACAAAGATCTTATGCTGCTTTTAGCATTGGCTACTGCGCAGAATTAGACAGCTCTTTTACAGAATGACTTGGATACAAAAGCGTATTTTTATGTGGATTCCTTCAGCTGGATGGCTTAACAGTGTCTAGTTCTGTGTTTGTTTTAGAATCATGTATTGGTGTCAAATCGAGGAGCAACCGAGTGGACACCTCATTCACCATTACACTTAACCTTTTCTCAACCACAGCTTTCTTCATTTTACTATGTAGAGCACATATATGCATGGTGTGATGCTCGCATGTTTATTTTTTCAATATTTAAAGAAAAAAATTGAACCCCCCCCTTTTTTTTAAGCCAACTTCTGTTTTTCATCTAAAATCCTTATTGTCCGTTTATCCCATCTTATTCAACTTTTTTCCCCTTCAATGCATTTATTTTGTGCGTTATTTCCATGTGGATTTTCGTTATTATTGGCCCAGCCGAATAGTAGAGGACCACTTCTTAGAGTAATTTCCGGACTACTGAGCACCTGTATAAAAGTGAAACCACTTAAAAAACAAAAACAAAATTAAAATAATTTATATATCATGTATAGCACAGATGTCAAACTCAAGGCCCGAGGCCCAGATCCAGCCCACCACATCATTTTCATTTCTACGTGACCCGTACTCCAGTTTCCTCCCACATTCCCCAAAAAGCATGCATAAAAGGTTGATTGAATGCTCTAAATTGTGTGATTGTGAGCTCGAATGCTTGTTTGGTTGTCCTGCGATTGGCTGGCAACCAGTTCAGGGTGTACCCCGCCTGATGCCCAAAGACAGCTGAGATAGGCTCCAGCACGCCTGTGATTCTCATGAGGATAAGCGATTCAGATCATGAATGGATGGATAGGATTTCTTGGGTTGACATGTATTTTTTTGGATGAAAGAGAAATTCTCAGAACGTGTCATAATTTTCACTTCTCACCAAGAATAATGTAGGCATGCGAGTATATTTGTCAACATTTGGAACAAGGAAACGGCCATTAAAAATAAATAAATACCCGATGGACATTTCTCGAAAGTGGGTTTCCGAGATGCCACACCATGTTGACAATGATGTTTAAGAATTTAATGGGTTGAATGCAGAAACCACACATGCATCACGAGGAAGAGAGGTGTCTCACTTATAATTCTGTGTATTGGTGACAGTTATCAGACCAGAGAATAGTACCGATAGATACTTCTCTGAGTTCAACTTATTGACAAGTTACGTACTGTCGTGCTGCGATGAGGGCACACAGTTTGTAAAGCTGACACAGCTCACACAATCCGGAAAACACACCTCACAATTAGAATACGAGCCTGACTCTTAATCATTCTTCAGTAAATCAGGAAATAGCATTGCTTGCTAGAAATATGGCTTTATACTGCTGATGCTGTGGCGTGGCGTTGGAGGCAGGTAGAGCAAAGGCCCAACGATGCAGCATTACCTATGTCAAAAACTTTTCGGTTAAGATGGACACACTGCAACATTCCTAAACTGTCTCTAATTCCTGACAATGAACAATTTGTGATTGAAGACAAAGCATCCCTCTAATGAGGTAATAAGACACAGTTGCGGAGAGGATGAGGCCCAGAAATGGTTTGGCGCTTAATGACGAGAAACATGGAGCAGAGGCTGTAAAATTACCGACAACCCAAAGTGTATTAAAAGCAAGCAGTCAGAACTCCGAACACAAAAATCAACAGTACAAAAGGTGAGATTTACAGAACTGTCTCTCACGGACCGTGTAATTCCACGAGGCTGACAATATGCAGAGATGGATACTTTTGTGTATTACTGTCAGAGATGTTATAAAAACTGGGCAGGACACCAATGACTGAAAATCCACCACGAAACTTGCTTCTTTCATCATTTCATTGGGGACATGCGACTGTCTGCATGTCAAAATCCGACTGAAGTCAGCGAGACCATAGACTTACTACAGTGTCTATTCTGATGAGTACCTAAGTCTGTAAAAAGGTGAGTCTCGATAATATCAAAATAAAACATAGACGACTTTTGAAATTATACTCCCACTTAGGTTTGAAAAGATAAGGCAGATGTGTTTTACAGGAGAGACCTTACAGAATTACAGTACACTTAACACCACACATTTCATGTCTCTTGGAACTTAGCCCATTCTGAGGGGGCAGTCTTGTCTCATGAAAATGATCGATTTGCCACACCTCCCACTCTTACCGCAGAATTAATGCTTTTGCTGCCATGTCGGCCGGAGGCGGAGCTAAGGGATTTAACTTGTCAAGAAGCTTCTATTTGTGGAAGCAGAGACCAAAGTGTGGAATAAGCAAATATCCGTTAAAACCATAAAAGCATTTTCTCTCATAGGGACAGCACTTAATGCACTTGCCAGGTGGTACGCCGATCTGTTTGGCTTGAACCATGTCTATGGGATTTTATATTGACTTTACCATGAGCACTGGCGATGTTTAAATACATAATGTGTTGAATTGTTTTTGTAGTGTCTTTAGTTGACATCAATTTAGTTGAGAGCACGTTTAGGGAGGGCAGAATCACACGTCTCACGCTTGCTATGCAAGCAACATGGTGCATTCAGGGTACCTTCATATCAGAAACTTGCAAACACATGCCGTTTGGCACATGATCCTTTTCAGTTATGTTTCTGAGATCAAGAGAAGCCAAAATTGAAATCAAGATAAAATTTCGATGAATTGGCTACCGCTACAAGAGAAGCGTCCACAGAGCAATGGGTAGGATGAAACTGGGTCATTGTCAAAGATCACAGTGCCTTCATCTGAGTTTGTGATTAATGTTAAGCCTTAGTAATGTCCCCTGCTCAAACATCGAAACCAGGATTCATCAAACATTTTGAAACTAAGAGCTCCTTCTTGGCTACTGATTAATGGAGGGCTACGAGTCTGATAGTATGCACTTTTTAAATAAATTTGCTCAAACTACCTTCATATGTTATGATTAATGATATTCAGACACTGATTACATTAGCGATTTCTCACAATAATAATAATAATAATAATAATAATCATATTTTATTTGTGGGCGCCTTTCTAAAAACTCAAGGACACCTTACAACAAGCAGTTAAAAATACAGATACAATGTTAAAAACAACATCAAATAGCATAAGATAAAATAAAACAAAATAGAGACAATGGATTGATGGTCAGAGTGAATAAGCTTGTCTAAACAGATGAGTTTTGAAATGTGTTAGTGAGTCTAATTGTGAAACAGATCAATACCAATTGGCCACACTTTATTATAAATACCTGCCAGTGTTCACATTTTGACATGATCGCTTCTGCAATATTCCTGGAGAGTGACAGTGTCTAATCACCGGTGAGCTATTTTTGGAATAGGCCCGCGGGCTACTCATGTAATCCTTAAGGACTCCCTGGTGCCCCCGCGGGCACCATTTTGCTGACCCCTGATCTAAACTCATGGGGGAGACAATCCAGCTGTGATTCCCCCCACCCCCCAACAGCTGTACTCTGCAACTGGAGAAATAAAGAGATGAGAGGTAGTCCAGATGGGAAGCATGCCCTCTGGTCAAGTCTGGTCAAGTATCGTATCTGCTCCTTTCTGCTTGGCTGGCATGTTGGACGGTCCACAAAGGGATGTTCAGGATTGATCAGGAGAAGACCTCCACAGGAAACCACTGGAAGTTCCAGCAACCTTAAAGGTCCTCTGTCAAATCTGGTTCAGAAAAGCTGAGGAAATGATTTGAGTTTGTTGGTCCGCCAAAATCCTGCCACATGATCTAAGGAGATGTTTGGATCACTAATCTGACAGTCTCAGATGGAATGATGGTTGGATTGTGTTTATGTCATCATAAATACAACCAAATTGTGACCATTGTTTAGGCTTTGAAAGATAATAGTAATCATTTAAATGTGGACTTGTGGCCATACACAGAATACTTTCATGACTGGATGTGAATTCTTTACAAACTCCCTGAGGTTTGTGGTTGCACTATTATGCTATTTTCATTGTGTGGTACTTTCACGATGTGTATGTTCCGTGTTCAAGTTGTTCAGTCACAGCTTTTCATTAGCTGGACCATGCCAAGAACCCAGCACGCCGTTTGAAAAGGGATGTTGGAGGTAAGGCGTAGAAAAAAAAGTAGTGTGTTTCCGGTAACCCGACCGACCGAGAATTTCTACCTCGAAAAAAAACTTTACGGTCGGCATTTTTTTTCAAACCTTCTACATTTTTTTGTAATAATAATAATAATAATAGTACATTTCATTTATACGTGCCTTTCAAAACACTCAAGTACACTTTACAATCAAGACAAGAACAATAAAACCACAGACAAAATTATAAATAATAAAAGGAAAGATGAATTTAGAGCGTTTACATTGGTGCAAACTCTCGCGATATTCCCGTTGCGTCGTTTGCCCTGTCGTCTGTCAACAACATTGAATCATGGCGGCGGCCACGATCTCCGACAACAGTTTAAACTGCGTTTTGTGTGTTGCAGTCGCATGCTCGCACCATAATATTAAGAAAATAGCATCCACTGCTGTATCGAAAAGATTCAACGAACTATTTGACGAACACCACGGGCCGTCTAGGACGCGGGACGCAGAGGTAACGAGATGGCTGTAACACCCAGCCGCCGGGTACCCAACTCTCTCGCCGCCTTTGGCGGCGAGCGGGGGTTTCAATCAGCGGCGATTGCTCTCGGACTGCAAGGGAAGCTCGGCTTCCCCTAAAATGTCAAAGAATAAGTGATCAAATATATGAATGTAAATTTCATTGTGTGTACATGTCATTGACTAAATATGCGCTACAACGTGCTCAACTTTTGTTCCGAATCAGCTTCTTCTTACTGGTTACGACTCCCTTCTCATTCATCCCGCAGCTTCGCTGTGCTTTAAGTAGTGAGTTCAGGGTAGGTTGTCCCAATGCGTTGAACGGAGACAAGTCATTGGATACAAGCTGGTTTTTGTCCCGCCCACGGACGCTCGTCTTGGGACTGGATGGCAGTGGGAGGGTACCGGACGCCAGGCTTTTCTGCATCAGATTGGATGATCTGTCTGAGCCTGTGTGCCAGTTCGATTGACATTGAAATGAGCCAGTCACCGAGCTTTTAGTGTAGACGTCCGTGTGAGCAATTTTTCAACTCGCATTCTGTTCCGAGTTGAGCTGGAGACTTCTCCTAATCATTTTAGCGACACTCTTTGTTGTAAACAAACAACTTCTTTTATTTCTGGTGGGTTTTATTGTACAGTAGTTCCTATAGTTGTAGGACAGTAATTAAGTACCGGGAAAAGACGCCTTGTTGGTATGACAGGGTCACAGATCATTTTCTTGAAAAGGAACGGAGCTAGAGTAGAATTCGTGTATAAATAAACGGACACATTTTATGATGTCGACCAAAATTGAGCTTCCCCTCTTTGACAGACGAGCATCCGGCACTGGTTTCAATGTCTCCTTGTTTTATGTTTTATGGTTATTTTATTTACGTTTATGATGGGGGAGGGAGGGAGAAAAAAAGATTTAAAAAAAAACAAAACTTTGTCCGACCTACTGACCCTATGCTGAAATTTCATGTTACCGGAAACACACTACTTATTTTTCTACACCTAACATCCTACAGACTGCATACGTTGCTGAGACTTTGAGTGAAGACATGTTTGTTATATAACTTTCGGTATACGACTGGTGGGTGAACACTCGTGGTTGAGGCTGGTAGATTGTAGTCATTTTTGTGGGGGGTTAATTTTTTTGAGCGAGTTTGTGTGTAGGCAGAACCAAAGAAATACATGCGGGTCACCTCTTTGGCATCATGACTGGTTAGTGGTCCAAATTCTGCCTCTCACCCAAAGTCAGCGAGGATAGGCTCCAGGTTACCCACGAGCCGAATGAGCACTCTTCTCTACTCTTGTTGTAATATGTCTTTCAGACCATATTTTTTTTGTTGGTGGTCATGTTTTGGCCAAAGTTTGGGGCACCGTTCTGAGTGATCCACGCAGGATAAGAAGTTAAGGTACGAAGGACGCCTTATACAGTATGTGCTTTCATGGTTTGGTGGTTTAGCTATAATCCGATTGAATACACTTGGTGAGATGGATTTGGTGGGGGGTAGCAGTCAAGTGTGAATTGGCAGGCAACCAGTGCACTCACACCTGCCACTCCATTTCATCTGCGTCTTTTAGCTGATTACAGGCTGCAATTAAAAATTCTAATTATATCTGATTCTCTATTATGGAGGATTTGTGCAGATTATTAGATGTTTTTTTTTTTGAGGGGTGGGGGCTCACATTCACTTCACATCTAAAGTCTGTCAGCTCGGTATCTCAGACTGATTCCGCCTACACACCTTCATGTGTGAACGTGGTATGTTTGGTTTTCTCGTCAGGGAGACTGTGAAATATTGTCAAGTGAGAAAAAGCCGGTGCGCCGGGAGTCCTTCACATCGACAGTTCTTATTGAAGACAACTGATGAATATTTAGAAGCTGCATTCCCCGTAAAGAAACACATTAGCACCAGATTTAGCGTGCCATGTCATTGACTTTATTGTGGTTTACCCAATCAAAATGCAAGAAGGATCCTAAACAGGTAAAAAGAAGGATGACTTTTTCAAATTAAAGGCAGCAGTTCAATGCTAGAATAAATGAGTGGCAAAAGCATTCCTCCAAAGCAATCTATAGTAGCCCATCCAACCATGAAGGAGCATACAATAGCCCGAGCAGTTTCCTCTCAGCATTAGCGGTCTTGTGTGGGATGCTGTATAATCTACCTGCCAGATTAAGATGACATGGTCATTGTCTAGAAGAGAGAATTGAATTATGGTGTGTGAAGGGGCTTTAAATAAGATTATAGGGAAAGCGCTCATCCACTGTGCGAGTGATGTGCAAAGTCAGGGGCTTGGCGACACATGCGCACACACACACACACACACACACACACACACACACACACACACACACACACTAGCTCATGCATTCATAGGTCTTAACTGTTTTGCATACTCTTAATCACCACAATGCAATAAATGGAGGTGAACCTTTCCAAATGCACACACGGGCTGACGGCATGAGCGTTCACTCATATTTTTTTGCATCTCAAGCACACTGATATGTATAGTTTTATTATTCATAGGGTTGACTGTGTATTCTCTTCTTTTACCTGTCATTTTTACCGACTTGACTTGCTCGAGTTCCCTAACCCAACTCTATTTGGGCTAATCCTCTGGATGTGTGTTATTATTTTAACTACTCTGCAGTACACTAAATCCATGTATCTGCTCTGTTTAACCACAGATAATCTCCTTAGAAAAGGGTAAATTCTCAAGATCTTCCCTCTCCATATTTACACTTAACCTCTCTCCTTCTATGTTCCTCCTCAGGCGATGAGTACACAGGATCTGCATTGATATTGTCGGTATTCCATGCACATTTTTGTTGTCTGTGTGCGTGGCTGTATGTGATGTGATCACTTCAGTTCCCGTGGATACAGTCATCCTCGACCATGTTGTGTGTGTATGTGTGTGTTTTCCCTGTGGGAAAATGATGTGGAGAGAGCCTGCAGCAGCCTGCATGTATTTTATCACCATTGATCATCAGATGATAGAATACAGATGCCTGAACAATAGTGATGCTATCAATGAAACATAAATGTCTTCAGTATTTTAAATCAGATCAGATCACAGAATGTGTGTGTGTGTGTGTGTGTGTGTGTGTGTGTGTGTGTGTGTGTGTGTGTGTGTGTGTGAGGGTGAATGGATTAGAATTAGCAGATGGAGTGTATTTGCATTAGCCACCGGGGTGCTAACACAGACGGAATCATTCTGGTGTGCAGAGCTGCCACCAGGTTGCTTCTCACTGGGGAAGAGTCAGGCTGGGACAGCCGGTGTGGAAATTAATGGGGGTTACGGACTGGTCCAGAGTCCAGCCTGTCTAAGATGATTAAGATCATCAGTGTGTTAAGTGGTAACAGTGGGCTTAGTGGCTATCAGAGGTGTCTGCATATATATACAGTATACACAGTGTGATGCCATTTCTGCTCTACTTTGCATGTATAGTGAACAATGTTAGTTTCTAAAATTGTTTGATTACAACGTTATAAATTCCTCATATGAAGTTAAGGATACAGGTGAACTTGACCTTCTTTAAACCTTTGAATGAATGTGTCCAACTCTGCGCTTTTTGCACACCTGGTTGTTTTCAGCTGAATGGCAAAATTCACAACAGGTGTTTGATCCATAAAATAACCAACAAAGTTCCTTGTTCTTTTACAATGGTGATGTAAAGACTCCTTAGCATCATGTGGCTGACATCATGAGACCAAAGACAACATCAACCAATTGATCAACATTAGTTCACCGTTGCGACGCTCCAGAGAATGAAACAATGTTCTCTTAGACTCTAAGAGAACATAGAGTATCACAGAGTGTCATCAGGAGGTTGCAACAGAGATACAGAGAGACCGGAAGAGTAACAGAAAGGCTCTTTGTAAAAGAATAGCAAGCTGTGCAAAAAGCATTGAAACATTAAACGGTTGGGCATGAGCACTCAAAGGTTTAGAGAAGGTCAAATTAAGTTCACCTGTAAAGGTTGCCGTGAATTTTATGCTCATCCTTCCTGAAAGCTGAATATTCCTATTTCTGTAGGTTTTTGTGAGAAGTGTCGGGCATGAAGCATGCGAGAAGGTAGGATGTATAAGGGATCTTATGAAATATGCTTGATAATTTAGCAGCTAAGTTTCTTTCTTGCATATTTGTAAACTTTTTTTTCTTCAGTATTGCTTGGGGAGTGCAGTTTCAAGCTCTCCACAGGGGGTTGTTTCAGTGTTTTGCTAGGCGAGGCTTGTGCTGCTGCCAACCATCACATTGCCTACAAAAATATTTTTTTCCTCTGTGAATTTTTTTTCCCTTCTCCGTGTTCTTCTTTTTGAAAGTGAATATGCTTTCAAAGCATTATTTTTTTGCAAAAAGTATTCACAACTCTGGCAGGATTTGTGACAAGTTTATAAAATGATTGCGGTGGAAAACATCTTTTTTTTGGGGGGTGGGGTGGTAATTTATTGTCCTTAACTAGTATCTGCTGCAATGACTCATCAATGTTGGAGTCCAAAATGTATTTTGGAAGTTGTTGGTCACGTCTGCCCTTTTAGATGTCCTCCCCTCTGGATAATTGTGCACACTATTTAGGGGCAAACAGACTTTCCCGACAGAGGTCAATGGGGAAACATCCTGCCAATCAAAACAACCTTTTTTGGACAAAAAAGGAAATTGCCTTGAGCCCACTTCCTCATGCGGAGTTGAAGTTCAATATGTGAGCAAATGCTGCAGCTCAGACAAAAACAACACCCACTTTATCAGGATTGTAGTCCTTTTCAGATCAGTAGTTTGGACCAAATCCACGGGTGGAAGTTTAATCACCTTGAAAGACATGTAGGGCTTTAGTATAGGCTGCATTTCAAATATTAGGGATCCAGATTGCCTTGGCGGAGGTTTTTCTACCCCATTTGCGTCCCGGTATTGATTTTGCTTTTACAAATTGATGTCATTAGCAGTGTTTACAAAAGCTAGAAGAATACAGTATAGATATTCTCTCACAGTTTACCTCCAACCCATACACAACAAGCATTGCTTTCAGTTTAATCTGGCTTTTGGGTTTGATACAGAAAATTGCAACACACAACACCCGTCTGTTCCAGTACCGTAATATTTACTGTTATTGTTGTCAAAAACAAATTGGTCTTTGTAAGGTCAGACAGTCAGGACTGCTGTGATCATTACGGCTCGTTAAGATCACTACAAATCAATATGAACTGCCTCCATTTGCTGAAAACTGCAAAACAGAAGGTATTTGGTTTTTGCTGAGCTGGTGTTACAGCAACCACAAGGCTGTGCAGGGTGAAAATAAGAAGAGATTGCAACTCGGCTAAAAGTACCATGAGGGTTTTGCAGTTAAGGCACAACTTCTTAGTGCGCTTGTTGTGGTTTACAAGTTTGCTGGGTTTTTTGGGTGGGGGATTCATTTAATTTTTTTTTTTGATATTATATTACAGATACACACTGTGAGTAACATTTTTTAAAGTTTTAGTGCAAGGTTCTATTTTGCGAGAAAAAAAAAAGATTCTTTTAGAGGCAGCATGATGCTGACTGGCTAGCATGTTCGCCTCACATTGCCGAGGTCCAAGATTCGATTCCGGGCTCCTTCCTATTTGGAGTTTGCATGCCCAGGCACCCCATGCCTGCGTGCCTTCGGCTACTCTGGTTTCCTCCCACATTCCAAAAACATGCACGCTAGGTTAATTGAGCATTTTAAATTGTCTATAGGCTTGACTATGACTTTGAATGTTATTTTGTCTTTGTGTGCCCTACGATTGGCTGGCAGCCAGTTCAGGGTGTGCCCAGCCAACTGCCCGATGACAGCTGGGTTAGGCTCCAGCACAACTGTGACCCTCGTGAGGATAAGCGGTTTCCGACAATAGATGGATGGATGATTCTTTTTGAGAACAAAAAAGTTTGGATGGCATAAACGGAGAAGCAGCTTTTCTTTTGTCCTCATTACAAGCACTCACTCTGGAAACTGAGAATGTCTGCTGAGCATGGATTTCACTCCTCCCCCTCCCACTTTTGTACTTCTCTTTCCCACCCTCACACCGCTTGCCTCCTCATTTCAGGCCAGGCTGTTTTCCTCCTTCCTAACCCCCCCTCCCTTTTTTTTTACCACTTGTATTCCTTTTTTTTCTTTTTTTTGTCCATCTTTTCTTGGTTCTCTCTTTTTGTCTCTGCACCATTTCACTCTTAACCACTGAGACGGGAAATTGTGTCGCCTGCCTTTCTACTCCTGATTGTTTTCTCTCAGAGAAAGGTGGATTTTCAATTAAATTGGCAGCCATTAGAAAATCAGCAGCACTGGAGCACAGGCAGCCTTCACACATGTTCACTTCCATGCTGCTTTTGTCCACCCGTAGGAAAAACTTGACCTCAACCTGACGTTGGTTCATCCCAATATCAGCTTCCACTGTTATAAGGTCTTCTTATGTGTTAAGAGTCTGCCTGACCCGTAGACCCTCAGTTTGGTAATTATCTTCATAGCTCCACAAATGCTATTTTCACACGGCAAGTAATCACAAGATCACTTGCAGTTTTGCTGAAAAGGGTAAGTGCTGGCGTTTGAAAGGGAGATAAGAAACTTGATGTGAAAATTTGATTGGAAGTGGTAGAGTAAAACCCATGACAGCAAGGGGCTACGAAGGGTTGCGCCGTGAATGCATTCTGGGCAGTCGTCCTCATTCTGTACAAAAACAAACAATCCAGGGCTCGGTGAATGAGTTTGACGAGCAATAACACAAGGCCCTCAAAACACACACCATACAGATTACATGTGTGATATATTCAGCGTGTGAACACCCTTTTGGCAATAACACTATACAGTATTTTCAGATTGATTTGATCCTCTTCTAGTTTCGATTACCACTCACATCATTGTCAATTTCCATTTTTCATGCATCCCAGTCTTTCCTACTGTTCGCGTGCGTGTGTGTGTGTGTGTGTGTGTGTGTGTGTGTGTGTGTGTGTGTGTGTGTGTGTGTGTGTGCACGCGTGCGCAATGATTTAGCGTACACAGCACAATTTGACATGTTGAGGGAAAAGATTAGATGCGGAAACACAAAATATATACAGTATTACACTCTCATTTCCGAGCTTCAGCAATTGATTTTTTTTTTTTTAATCACACATTGGAGTGCCTGGGCTGCCGATAGCTAAGAGGGAGGTGTGGTAAACTGCCATTATCAAGCCAAAACTCCAATTCACACATGTAGAAATTCCGAATGAAAAAAGGATGAGCAGCAATAATCTGTTTTTGTGGACTGAAGCGTGTCTAAAGGCATTTTGAGGGGAGCAGCTGTGTATGAGTTTCTCCTCTGCTGAGGCTTATTGTCCTTTACTACATGGTGCAGCCTAAGCCTGCCCTCTGGGTCAGATTTCTCGCAAAATGCCTCGTAGCCTTTTGCAGGATTCCCCTGGTTTGAGCTTATCATTCTTGCACACATTTTGCACCGACTTTGGGAAGCATGGGCACTGTCCCAGTGAGTTCAGACTGTGCCTTCCTGATGACCTAAATATGTATCATCATCATCACGCTCCCTAGATTACTAAACCATCAAAAATATCTAATTGGTTAACATGATAATAAACTGCTTTAGCAGGAAGAAAAGTTATGACAGTGATTACTATGTCATTGATAAGACTTCAATAAGTGGCAGTGTTCTCAGGTGTCCAAAGCTGAGTGTAGGTTTCTTTTGTCTAGCTCAAGGCAAAATACAGGAGAACAACCATTGCTTCGGGCTACAGATGATGGTTGCAGACGCAGACAGTCACAGCATCCTCGTGGAAAGCTCAGTTTTTCCCACACAGTGTGAGTGTTGTTTGTTTTGTGTTTCACATACAAATATGCATATTTTGGAGTTCTGCTTTGAATTACCCCATCAGTTTTAAAAAAAAACAGAGATTGCTGTATTTGGAAGCCCCATGAAGTGTTTGCAGTTCGCTGAAGCAGCCTTCACACTGCCCGCGCCTGCCTGCCTCTGAAGCTGTGGTGCGGGTTGATCATCTGGCGGCTTGCCTGTCTCGTGGTGGGAGGCTCCTGGCTCGGTATCTCCAAGTAGCGTTTCCATGGTTCATTCCTTGCCAGCCGTCAGTGCTTGCAGCCTGCAAAGGTGACTTGGTTTGGGGGCTTGAAATAATTCACTTAGTTTGTCTTAATGGTCAGAATAGTGGGTGTTTTCAATGCACAGCATGTTTGCGTGTTTTCACTGAGGATTGAGAGGAAAGAAATTTCATCTGTGCTGCATGTTATACATAAAGCATATTTGACAATAAAGATGAACTTGACCTTGAACATTTCAATTCTGAACAGAGCACCTGAACAAATTAAGTCTGTGAACTAAGGTTCAACTGGACTCGACATTTTCCATACTGCTCTTATGTTGGGTTCCATTAGATCAGCAGTGTCAAACTCATTTTTGTCACGGGCCACATTGTAGTTACAGTTTCGTTTGGAGGGCCGTTCTGAATTTTGGGAACCCCATATAATTGTTTAATCACCTCCACATATTAAATACACAACAAATTGATGGTTAACTAGTTTTAAAATCAGAAGTCAAGAAAAATGACTGTTATTGTGGATTATATATGACAATTTGAAATTTTGGTTCAGTCTTTAGCAAGCATCATGGAATTTGACATGCTTGATTTGCTTTCGCGGGCCACATAAAATGATGTGGCGGGCCAGATCTGGCCCCCGGGCCTTGACTTTGACCTCACTACATTACCGTACATTGCGCCAATGGATTTAAAGTTATAGCCTGTCTTTGTTTATGTAAGCAGAGACCAAATCAATCCATCCATCCATCCGTCCATCCATCCATCCATCCATCCATCCATCCATCCATCCATCCATCCATCCATCCATCCATCCATCCATCCATCCATCCATCCATCCATCCATCCATCCATCCATCCATCCATCCATCCATCCATCCAATTCAAAGGAAATGCCCATAACTGCATTTGTAGTTTGCAAAAAAGAGAATAACATAGTGAGTGGTTTATTGATATGAGGAGGGTTTGTTTTATATGTTCACCGCTTGTTTTCATGATCTTCTCGGACTTCTACCCAAAGACCAGAAACATGGAGGTTTGCGGGATTATAGATTCGAAAATGCTCCTGTGGCCATTCAGGAAAGTGCTGTCTGTCTCCATTTGTCAGCCGTGTGCTTGACTGATGGACTGTCCATCTTATTGCCCTCTTGCACAGAAGGGCTTGGTGCAACTTTGTCACAACCCTGTACAAGGCTAATTGATCAGGCCACTCCACTCAGCACTGATCCACACTCCTCTTCTGCTAATTTATTTACCATGACCAAACAAGTGTCTTAATTGGCTTACAATATGTCCTGGTAAGATTTCACTAGCACCCTGCAAACAAATATCCCCTGAATCGAAACAAGTCTAATAGGATTGGATCCATTCATAAAATGTTGGCGTGTATCATGCTAACATCAGCCAGTTAGTGCTATCCTTTGGCATTGATGCTTTCTTAATTGTTTGTCAATTTTCCGACTTTTGTGCGCTGTCTCAATTAAGATGATAAGTGATTCGAAGCCCTGTTAGGAGAGGGTCCCTACATTAATCAGGCTTGAAAGGCATGGCGAATGAAATGCCGAAGAGAGTGCGTTGGTGAAAGAGGTGGCTAATGGAGCTTTCCTTCACAGAACTTTTACATCTGCGACTTCTGTCTTTCTATACTCACAACTCATGTTAAAAAGTTATTTTCCCAGAAAAAAAGTGTTTTGTTCGCATTAATCTAGAGATTACATTTGAAAGTTGTTGGTGTCTGAGGAATTGTCTCGTTGCTGACGTGATACATGTTACTATTTTGTGCGACATTGTTCTCTTGTGTTATTCTTTGACATCAGCTTTTGGTGCTCCATGAAGCATGAATATTTTGTAGGTGCATAAATAGATGCCTATAAACTCTCTTTGATCAGTCTGGAAAACTCCTTCTCCTCCTACAGTTATACGGTATTGGGGAATTGAAACTGACCCTTATGGCCTTTAAAACAAAGTGCTTGTGTTTGTAAACAGATGCATAAATTACATGCTGTAGCAGCTCACAGACATGCACAGCCATAGGGTCTGAGTATATAATTTCAGAATCCATCGAGCTTCCCGAGTCTCTTGTTAAACATTCCGGAAATACCAACCTGGTGATCCATCTCTGGCCAACAAGCCAAGAAGTTGCTTCTTGTTCTCATTTCACAAGAGAACACGTGGATCACCTGGAAGTTTGTGCTCAATCCATCCTCTGACACTTACTTTTAGCTGACAAGAAATACAAATATATATATATTTTTATATTGAAAGGCAACTATACTGTATGTTTTTTTTAACTTGAATATTCTCTACACATTTTTTAAACATTTTAACTTCATGAAAGATAAACACTCTCAGGCACATAATATGGAAACCATTCAAGGGATATTCCTCTTAAGATATGAAATAATTATTCAGGGTGGAGTGAGTTTTAGAAAACCTATGATTCCGACTTTAATGAGGACACTTTTTGATGGTTCTTTTGATGGTAGATCACCCAACTATTGGATGCACACTGACTCAAAGAGTAGACAGCATATAAAGGCAAGCCTTAAACAGAAATGCAACTTACATCACAGCAGAGGAATACACCGAGAACTGTTGTAACAACATCCCAGACAAATTTAAAATACCAGCCAGAGGTTTCTAGGGAAACGTAGATTTCTGTTTACCAGTGTGACCTCGCTCTCGTGTGGTTTTATAGTTTCTGGAAAGGAAAACTTTCAATAATCTGCCAAGTTTGATGATAAGTGGTTTCTGATCTGGGTCTACATGATGAAAACAATAAGGTTGTGGACTTCTAGCAGATGGACTGTTTCCCTCGCGCCAACCTCCCGCACTTTATATACCGTTGTACAAATCACAAAGTTTCACTATCATAGTGCTAACTTGAGACACCTTTCCTCCCGTGAGCTTCTTGCTTAACCTGATACTTGATGCCTATGAACCATGGCTGATATAATCATAGCAGACCCTGTGTGGCTGTGATGCCAGCACATTATCAGATGGAGTAAATCAGTTTATGGATTAATCAAATGCAGACCCCGCGCGTCGTCATACTGAACCCCCTGCCTCTTCCTCTGTCTTGCCTCTTCATAACATTAAATTCAGCTGAGCTTATTCTCTGTGCACTCAGGTATGGCTCCACCTCCACAGTCTGTTTTTAAGGCTGCGATGTGTTCATACTGTATTTGGCCACAGGTCATCTGATTGAATCAGTTCCGCAGTGTAGTTAAAAGTGTGGCACTGATGGGTGAGATATGTTGTTTAAAAAAAGAAAAAAAAGAAAAAGACTGTGTTTGAGCTGTGGGGTTGATGTTTAAGTGCCGGGAAGCTATCGAGACGCATCTGGGTCTGCCTTGACACTTGAAGCATGCTTCCAAAACACCCACATAATCAAAGAGGTGGGGAGGGTGACCTGGTTGCTGCAAGTTCAATTTCAAAAGAATTATGCCTCCAGCAAGCATTAATTTGATTATGTTGCGTAAATTCTCACCAGAGGGAATTTCTAAATACGAACAAAAATCATTCACATCAACTTCATGCATCTACTCACACACAGTATTTTTTTCCCATTAACACATTTCAAGTGTTAAATCAGTCATCGCCTTCTTCTCTTCCCTTAATATTAAGCACATATAAATAACGCAAAGACATGAGGAACGGAAAGCAGTATCACACATGCAGCTATCCAATTAAGTATTTCTGTAGGCACCATCCATAGATAATGAAGGAAGCGGGGGCTGCTGGGAATTTGTATGACAGAACACCCCCCCCCCCCCCCCCTCCCCTACACTCCCTCGAGCAATAGCAAGACCTCTTGGTCTTTTGTAAATAGCAATAAGACGAATTAGAATCAAATGAAACCTGACCATGCTCACAAAAGACTTAAAATTTTGGTAGATTGCATTTATAACCTTTGACCCTCCTCTCAGCAGGCCTCAGCTCTTTGATACAAAAAATACAGTGAAATGACAAGATTTATTATATTAGTTTTTATAGGCATTTCCTTAGACTAGCTCGGAGCGTTTCTGCATAGCTGTTGTATCTGTAAGGAAACAAGAGTGTCTTTGGCGCGCCGGTTCGAGGAAAACAGTAACACTGGTTAAGATAAAGCGAAGCGATGGATACAATAAGGCAGCAGCAGCTGAGCAGATAAAACAAGTGTGAGGGGGGTGGAGCCCAGAGAACGAGAGATGAATAACTGTGTGACAGGTGGAATGAAAAAGCTACAGCGGGTATTCGGAGAAGTGTGGTTATAGGTGGGGTGTGTGGTGTGGCGTAGCCCTGTGTTTGGGTCATACATCACGCTAATACAGCAGGAGGACACAGCACAGCGCTATGCAGAGCAGGGGTTGAAAAATGTGCTGTGCTTGCAACCCGCTCGAGCTGATTGAAACCCACCACTCAGGGGCTACATTTCCTCACACCCCCAAAATGCTCCTTATTACTCTTCCCTTGCTCTGTATATTCTCACTGATAATCCCCCAAATCAGACGCATGGGCACATCATATTGGTGCTCCACGAGAATCCAGCATGCATTTGCAAGCATGCCACTCTGCTCGAGCCTTAACATTTAATGCAGTGACATGGTGAGTAAGGTGTGACTCAATTAAATCCCATCAGGTCAATTTGAGAGTGTTTAATTGCTAAAAGAGGCCAATGAATATATGAGTAGAGTTAGCTCCCAAATTGGCCTATTCTCTGTCAGACTGTCAGATAGGCGTCGTGTTTATTAATGTGAGAATAGTTGAGAGGAGCCCAATAATGCAAACAATAAACATACTCATATTACTGCCCTGATTCTGTTAATTAACAGTGGAGCATTATTTTCATTGTACTTAATTTATATTTTGGCTCTCAGTGTGCATGTGCAAGTGTTGGTCAATCATTATGTTTACTTACTACAGAATTATAAGCCTCTATGACATCAGTCATGAATGAACAATGCTGCATGGACATTATGTGACTCTATGTGACAAATTATTCATGAACAAATTATCTTACTCTTGCATTCAACTAACTGCTCCTCTGCATAGTGGCCAAAGAAATAAGTCACCAAACTGTCAAACTTGGCTTGAGTTGTGACACGATGACAGTATAGTGTAAGTAGTCTGACAATTTAATGCTCAATGCTCATTCTGATTCACTACATCATTCCAAGCTCTGGCCTTCCTTTGTGGTGTTTGTGCGTTCTCCCTGTTCCTGCGTGGGTTTTCTCGGGCTATGGCGGTTTCCACCTACATTCCAAAAAACATTCATGGCAGGCTAATGCAACACTCTAAATTTTCCCAAGATGTGATTGTGAGAGCCAACGGTTGTTTCTGTGTGCCCTGTGACTGGCTGGAAACCAGTACAGGGTGTAGCCCCGACTACTGCCTGGGGACAGTTGGGATAGGACCTAGCACACCCGCAACCCTCGTGAGGAACGCGGTTCAGATGATGTATATTGTATGCACAGTGCATACAAATCAATGTTGCCTTTGCAAAACACTCACATTACAAGTCACATTAAATTTATTTATCTAGCCTTTAATCACAGAAATGTCTTAAAAGGCTTCACATGAGGCAGCCCCCCCCCCCTCATAAAAAAATATGTCAAGGGGAAAAATTATAAACCTTGAGAAGGGGCCGCAGATGGGGGAAACCCCCTTCCAGGATGACCAGGCTGCAATGGATGCCGAGTGGGTAACATTTAACACACAATATGGTGCTATACAATATCAGTTAGAATAATGTGAGAGTCCATTTAATAAGATCAAACGCTACAGGAAGACAACGAGTCCTCCTCAAAACCTGACCCGGTTGGTCAATGAAGAAATCTCCATCGCAGCACCTCCAAGTAGGTGGTGCACCTCAGATCTCCAGATCAGTCATTGGAGATCTTGTCCAGATCAGTTGTAGCAGAATTTGCACATCGACATCCAAGTGGGTTATAATCACAATGCACCCTCTCCAGACAGATGAAGTGGCAGTCAAATAGGCCAACATGTAGTTCAACTAAATGCAGGAGTATCCAAATAGGCATAAAGTCGAGTTTTAAACATTCTTGTTGAGGGAGTAGCTCACATTTCCATGAATATGGTATTCCATGACCCGAATAGAAAATGCTGTAGAACCTGCACACTTCTTTTTGGTTCTTTTGATCAGTAAGACCAACGTGTTAACATTTTTGCATGCGGTACTACTAAATCAATGAGGTAAGAACGTGCCGAACTCAATAGCAAAACCTTGAAATCTCATGTCAAGTGGACCGGGGAGCCAATGCAAGTTGGCTAATATCGGGGTAATGTGAACTAACTTTCTCGCCCTTGTCAGGATTCTAGTTGCAGCATTTTGTATGAACTGCAGACTTTTTACACTAGACCCAGAGAGACCAGAGAGCAATACGTTGCAATAATTGAAGCAAGACATAACAAACACATGAATTATGATTTCTGCGTTATTAGCAACTACACAAGTGCATCAAAATAAATTTAAATAAATGAAAACGCTGATGGGGTTTTTTGAGTCTGGCAGGTTATGATCAATGCCCAAAGAAACAGGAGACAGTCAATGTAATTCAATTGGTGTTCAGCCGTGATCAACTGACTGTAATATTTCAGTTTTTTGTGTGTGTGCGTGTGCGTGTGCATGTGAGTGTGCGTGTGTGTGTGTGTGTGTGTGCGTGCGTGCGGTTAGGGGTCTTAGAGTTTGCCACTTAGTGATAAGTGTGGAGGCTGCAGCTTCGCATTTATCACCATTCACCTCCAACGAGAAGGGCAGCAAGCATGCCATGTGCTCCAGTTGTACCTCTGGGCAAATTAATTAATGTTGAAGGCCATCTGATGATCGCACTTCCAAACACACACACAGATAATGAAGAGGAGAGCTGAGATACATCTGACGTTTTGTCCACGGTGCATTTTGTATAGATCCATCACTGTTGGCAACAACCCTCCAATTTGAGTGACCTACTCAGGACACTAAGTTCTCCTCAGAAGTATACTTTCTTCTTTCTTTCATAAATAAGGGGCGCCTTGAGGTGTTGTTGTGTCGGGGGTTGGGTCAAGGTGGAGCCTGCAATTGACTTGGATGCCATTTTCATTAATGTCCCATTTTATTCTTCAGCATTGTTCATTACAGTTCAAAGGTTGGTGTGGGCCAACCTTTGTGACTGGAAATGAGGATTTCCTGGGGTACAAGAGGTCCCCAGGCAGTGAACCGGGTCTTTCGAAGCCTTGTGGTATTTGACAGGGCAGCTGTAATTGCTCCTTGGAGACTGTCAGCGTCATCAAAACGAATCCTTTTTGAAAGCTTGCTCAGCTTTGAAGAAGGGTGGAAATACAGCACGGGAGGCTGCGAAGCAAGGCAAGACGTTGATTCGTTTGAGGCTACTAATTTCTAGATTTGTCGACAGTCTTCCTTAGGTCTTCCGAGGCTTGATAATCTCTGCTATGTACTTTTTCCTCTCAGTGGGCCATTTTATTGCTTCAAAATCAATTTTCCTTTCATTTTTGTCAATTGTGGAAAACTGAAAAACATGAGGAAGTGTGGCCAAGCCCCCGGGTCCCTGAGGACCCATCCGGGGACTGGCTGTCAGCTTGTGGCTGGATGTTCAAAGGGCCAGGCTGCTTTTACCTTCACTTGAAAACTGTGTTTTCGGTGATTCCCAGCACTGCTTGAGTGTTACACTGTGCTGGGTCATGTGAGGGACTTGGGGGGGGGGGGGCGTTAGTTTTTAAGAACAACATGCTTGGAAAAGCCATAGTCACATCTGCCTGTAGATTGTTTGGCACAGCATCATCTAAAAAAGGCTCTCCTTGAGGCTGTGATTAATGTACGTCTGTAATTGACCAGAGTGTCAGAAACCACTTGCTTTTGAGTGTGGAGAGCCAATGGATGTGGGTTCAAGATTGGGGGGCAGAGGCTACTACAGAAACTGTGTGCAGCATTTGAGCCTGCGTCTGCGTGTGTGTGTGTGTGTATCACACTCCTGGATTGACTGACCGTCACTTATTCTCTGACACCCAAAACTAGATCATATCAATTTGTAATGAACTTGCCATCACCACCTTGCGTAATGCAGCCCTATATACGATATATAATTCATTTGTACAGCAAACCCTTTGTGTTCCACTGGTGCCAGATTATTTTCCATAAACAGTAGTGTCCATCTCGATGGGTGCGACCCAGTTGCTGACCCATGAAGAACTCTTGACCGATGCTGCCATGTCCTCGAGCCTGGGTGCAGTGAGACGCTGGATTTTGACCGACAGGCAGGCATAGAGAGACAGACTGAGTTTGACCCAGACACACTGGAATGTAAATAAGGAGATCGACAGAGATTATACTGCCTGCTTTTTAAAATAGCCCTGGTCCTTGTCCAAGTCACGCCCCCTTCAGAGGTCAAAGATGAGGGTATTTTTTTCCGATCTTTTCAGAAGGACATTTTCTTTCTTGTTTTGTTTTATGAGGTGCCATATATTTACAGCAAGGCTCAAACATAGTGCGTCGGTAAAAGATCGGCCAGGTTTCCCTCACCCCGCATTCCCGTGCCGGCTGCCTTTTGCCTCCCTTCACTTCCTTATCCTTTCATTCTGTTTCTGTCCTCCCATCTGGCTCACCTCCCTCACTCCAACATGGCCTCATGGAAATTATTCATAAATGGAAAGGGATGAAAAGTCTTGAGTTCATTGGCTCTTTATCAAACTACGTATTCAAGTCAGGGAGACAACACAGAAATAACTAGGGCACAGATTTCTTCAGTATGTTGAAAGGTTATTTGTTATTAAGGCAGCCTAAGAGTGAATTGCTTTTGCTTGTAGTTACAGAAAGTCTTTCGATACTTATAAGTCATGTCTTCGTTTATCGTAGTTGCTTGTTATTGCAACACAAGTGGTGCCTATGCTACCGGAGACAAATTCCTACCTTGTGTGTTCGACATCCTTGGCCAATAAAGATGATTCTGATTCACCCCTGGCTTTTTGGAGTTCACTTACTTTAACTTACTTTAGTTTAAGTAGTATTTATTTACACCACATAGTTATTGATTGATTTATTTACTTGCATGGAATCACAGCATAATACTGCAAGGCATCAGGGGAGGTTACCATGACATTGGTTTGGTAACGATGCTATTATTATTACTAACATTTGTTCCTCTAAGATTGAATTGAAAATGGTGAAAAGAATCATTTCTGGACCATTTTCCAACTATGTTCAGTGTGCAAAGAAAAAAATGCAGTGTGATTTATGGTAACATTGATTTTTAAAAAATGAAATAGCATCATAATGCATAGAAACAAGTCATGTTCACATTTTTCAATGGAAAGTAGGGTTGAAATATTATAACAGCTGTGCGTATAATTGTCTTTCCAAAAGCTCTCCATTTATGTTGTTGTGAGAGAGAAAGAGAGAGGGCTAGATTTGCCTTCCTCGTTGTCTTTTCCCTTTCACTTATCTCTTTTGTTTTCAGTCGGTTCCATAGATGAGAATCAACTCTCCATTCTCTCCTCAAGCGAAACTAAGTGCTGCCGCGACTCTCCAAACTGTCAGCTCCAAATTGGCAGCCTGACCTTCTCTTTCTTCCTTGAGGTGTCTTTACAAAGGCATACCTCCACCATGTGGAAATAAATGCAATTAAGAGGTGACATAAACACTGAGCACCCGTTGTAGTCGTCGCTTGGTAGAAGGAGAAGGGCATTGGGGGAGTGGGAGGGGGTGTTTAGAGGACATGACAGCTGCCATTGTGACATGCATGCATAGATAGTGGTCTATTAATTGGGATTTGCAAAGGTGAACAGTGGACAGACAGTGGAGAATGTGACCCAGTTTCAATTAATAAGCTTCGACCTTGACAAGAAAGCTGTGTTAACCTCGTCGACGGTGTTGGCTTGCGTGACCTGATGCTTTCATTGTTGGCAGTCACAATAAAAACCTGGATGCTCAAGTAAAGTGAGGATGCAAAGCGGACTGATTCTCCTGATTTCTTAGATACTCTACATCAGCCTTCCTCAACTGGCGGACCGCGATCCACGACCGGACCGCCGACCTCCTCTGTCCGGACCCTCGGCAAATTGTATAAAATAATAAATTATAAAGTAACACCACAACATGGTAAATGAACATCACAATGGCGTCCTCAAATAATATTTGCAAGCCTCAGACATTGCATTCACCTTTAGTGGAAGAACAGCGTACTAATGAAAAGGATATTTTTGTTTTCATGTTTAGTATTTATTTTGGTAAAATTAGTATTTTGTTTTTGTTAAATTAAGGGGGGAAAAAGACAACTACTGTTTAACAAAGTTAAAGTCAAAATGTCTTATTTCCCTAAAAGGGCTATTTCTATTATTAAGCAGGCACAACTTAACAAAATAAAAGAGTTCCTGTGCCTCAACACAATACCTCTCATTATTTGCTGTGTACTGGCAAAGTGAATAATTGTTATTTTCATGCACCCCATTATTGGTTGGTTGTGAGGAGTGTTGATTTGTATAAGCTTGGCTTGACCATACTAAATGGGCATATAGCCCTGCTCCCCATGACCGCCGGACCTTGGTCTTCTTAAAAAAAAAAAAAAAAAAGTGGACCTACAGCATTTCTAGTTGAGGACCACTGCTCTACATTATTGTCTTTCACATGCTGCTGTTCAGGCAGAAAAACAAACTTGAAGACTTTGTGCTATATATGGCTTGGAATAATAACTTGGGCCTCTCCGCAGATATTTCATCAATTACCCTCCTTGGAAACACACTCTAATTGTATTGTGATAATACCTTGCTGCTTTTAATTCAAGAATAAGAAGCTCACTGGTGGGGAATGGCTGTTTAATTGGCATTTAAGGTGGCTGACATTTGGAGCAACCCACTGAATCTGGCCAAAAGTCCGAAAGGTGTTGTGAAGAGCTGTGTAATTATTGTGGTCTCCCCAGGCAACAGGCTTAATAAGGAGAGAGAACGACTGCACATTCTCCCCCATGCACACATCACAGACATTCACACCACTTTCATAAATAACTACCTGTGCAATATTTCATTCTATATTTGTTGTTCACCCGAATGAAATCGTCAGACAGTTTCGATTTGAGTTGACATTTATTATTATTATTTTCATATTTGAGACTACTTGTTTGTTTGCTTGAGTTAAATCAATCTGCTTTGGTTCGCGTTATAAAAAGCCTTGCACCATGGATCCCAAAAATGTGTTTGTACAGTAGATGAATGGCTCCTTGGCCCTCTCCTTGCGGGTTGTTTAGCTTTCAGACCCCTGACAGAGGCAAAGAGACTCCCTTTGGGAAACATGAGGCACTTCAGGTTGAATGGAATACTCCCTGTATTCTCCAAAGCTCTCTTCATCTGCAGGCCCAGGGGGAAAAAGCAGCCGAAACATTTTTTAAAATAGGATGCTTAATCCAGCAGCACTGAATGAAGGATAGTAGCGTGTGAAGTTTTTTTTTTCTCCCACCCAAGAGGGGGTAAAAAAAAAACACTTGAAAAGAGGCCAGCGTAATGAGCCATCACTAGATGATATTAGAAAGTTTATGTATAAAACAGCTCTAGAAGTTTAAGGCTGAGTGCAGAATGCTATCGTAATGCCACAACATGATAAATGATGCAGGAAGGATCGTGTTGGTGGCGACTCGCTATGAAACATTCAGCACAGAGATATTCTTTAGCACAGACAACTGACACATATGAACGCAAATATGCAAGTTTGACCTTAGTTTCAGACAAATAAGAGGCACTTTGAGGCTACGGGTAAATAAAGTCTATATGTGAGAAGGATATCTTCTGTTCATATTTTATAATTATCACAGTAAGCATGATTTAATGTTCACCCTTGGCTGCATCGTAGTTGAGTAATAGAGCATCAATCACACACAGACAGTGGCTCCCAATGATAAGGTATGAGAGTGAATTCTCCCCACACGTGCGTGTGCATGTGCCCCAGGGCTATCGGCTCAGTAAATGATGCTGGTGGGGTTGTCGACAGAGATGGGGGTCATCACTCCATAGAGAGACTGATAGGTGAGTCATATGGCCCTGCAATATGGTTGTGGTTGTGGGAGGCTTTGACCTTTTCACAAACCTTTATCACAGAAAACCCACTTTGTGTTTTGATACGTTTTTTTTTCAATCCACTGGCTTGTGCTTAACGTGTAAGGTTGAAAATAAAACGATGCCATCATCATCATCATCCATCAGACTAACACTCAATCTGATTCATTATATGTATGCCGTATGGAAAATGACAAATTAAACCAAGAAAAACCAAACTTTTCCATTAGCGTAACGGTTGGATTGATTATAAATGATAAGTCATGCCTGGAGAGTAACACGCTCAGCTGCTACGTTAGCGTGGCAACAGCGCTAACCCAATGTGATGGATGGCACCTTGCATTGAGCGAGTGTAGATTCGTAAAACCTCACTCCATGGAGCCTTCAAAAAGGGTGCTAGTCACTGAGCTCCTAAGCCGATGATGCAGTGGCGGCGTGACTTCGAAGCCCGGTAGACTATTACAGCCACTATTAGACCATTCCAAATCCACACATCAAAATAACAACATAATAAATAATACTATAAATCATATCGTAATATGATTGCACGGGACTACCTAGGCACGGAAAGGAGCCAGCCATGACTCTCACACACAGTGCTGGAGGGGGCAAAATCGCTCGCCTCCAATTGTGAAGCTGCTTCTTACACAAATATCATTGTTTTATTGTAAGTTAGAAAGTAGACCCCAATAGTAAAGTGTATGGGACAAAAATTTAAGACATTTGAGTAATTTTTACAAGACCGTTAACAAAACCGTTAAGGTTGGGTCTTATTGATTCTCCAATCTTTGATAATTCAGCCCCAGTGCCAGTTTATGACTGCGGCTCGGTACCCATCCCTAGTTATCACATACTGGCTGGATCAGGACAATGATCACTTCCTGTGTACTAGCAATAAAATAGTAGCATTTCATTTAAATAAAAAAATGCATTAGAAAATACTGTATAACGTGATGTGAATAACATAGTCTTTGTCAGTACCATGCACTCATTTGGTCCATGTTCGTTTGCTAAATATTTTGCCACCCTTTGCCCAGAGTAATCATTAGTATCAAAGAAGGGTTTAGTATTCTTTTTGGTGCATGCCTTGACACGGAGTGGTCCTCAGCTTCTGTTGCTAATAGTGTCTCGGCCTGCGGCTGCTCAGTCACCACTTCAATGAGAGCTTTCTCTAAGCAGGACCATCTCTTTGCTGCAGCTGCCGCCCTGCTAACTCCTCCTGCCTAGGAGAGAAATACGATGCGACAGAGCATCCATAGTATTTTCTTGCCCCGCCCGATGTCTTTGGCTTCTTTACTCCACGCATAGTTTCACATCCAATTTGTCCATCGCCCAGTGACGCCTATTCCCCTAAGACCACAGCTTTTGTGGGATTGCTGGAGCCCCCTGTGATTGTGTGTCTTTATGTGGACGCTGTTATTGATTATCTGTGTGACTGGGCCGTTGCCGCTGCCGCTGCCATTGTCACTGCAATTCGGTGTGCTGGTGTTGGGGTATGCCCGGCACATTTGAATGTGGGTGTTGCAACGGGGCAAATGGCGACTTGTTCACAAGCACCCAAATTATGAAGAAAAAAGTGAGGACCCTGAAAGATGAAATCAAAGTATATTTTCGCTTGTAGAGGCATCGGTTCTTCTCCAAATCGACAATATATATTTGTCAATTTGTGGCATGGGTCCATGCGTGTGATTTGTAGAGACACATCGGCAAACAGAACTAGCCACTTCCCCAGACTTTGGACAACTTTACCAAACTTGACAGTATGTACTGATTATCAGAAGCCGATGCTGATAGTTCTGTGAGCGAATGTTAATCAGTGCTAACGCCGCATTTCTGCTGTCTATTTATTAGCTGTGACATGATGAAATGATAATGATTCTGCGGAATCTTTGACAATGGGAAAATGCCAATGTGTATATGTTGTATGTATTCCCAATTTTGATCGGACACTCCTGCAAAATTCTGAACGGCTTGCCTGCAGGCACATTATTTGAAACGGTTCAAAGAATAAAGATTTCCCTGGTCGTATAATTTCACACATGATAAGTGTGCAAGCATTTCAAACACTGAACTATTTGCATACAAACAATTTGTAGGCCACTTTTCCATTCTTGTCCCAGTTAAGATGGATCAATGGATCACAGTACTTTTCTAAAAGTGAATGGGTGCAGTTTTCTTTCCTTCCTTCCTTCCTTCCTTCCTTCCTTCCTTCCTTCCTTCCTTCCTTCCTTCCGTCCGTCCGTCCGTCCGTCCGTCAATGTCGTGAAGAGAACTCATACAGTACAACCGTGTCGCTCTCACAGGCAGCGTTCCTCTGTGGCCACTGCGATTAATTCCTTTTAACAAAGCAAAGAGAGTCTTGCTTGTCTGGATCACTATGTTCTCCATCTTAGTCTGCACTCCTGTCACCATCTATTGCCAGACTGTGTGCAGTATGAAATGAGAGCCACTCTCACCTTTCTCTGGTCCTAAGCTAGCCAAAGCCTCAATTTTCTACACTTATGCTCCTGCTCTCTTGGGTTTTGTGTTGAGATGTCATTCTTCCATTTGTCCCTTTTCTCCCTCTGACACCTTCATGTCAAAGCAGTCATAGCTCTGTGTTGGGAAAAAAAAGTGCAGCTCTAAAATCCCATGGTACATATAACAGAATCTAGATTTGTGTGTGATTTTCTTTTTGACTGCATTCTTTAACAGCTGGAAGGGGTACGGCCAGGCTCATTGATTTCTGACAGCAACAAGAAGACATTTGTTGTTGTCGTAACTTCATATTGGGTTTTTTCTGTTGTTGTTTTTTAAAACACATAAAACTTTGACGGCCGGTAAGTGGACATGTTCACTCCATGTTATAACTCAACAGGTCACTGAATCACACCGCCTGCATGGAGCTCAATATCAAGCCAGAAAATTACAGTTAACTTGATTAGAAGGCGGATACAATTAATGATGCACGGCGATGGCCAAAGAACGCTGAGGGAACTTGCTGTTTAATGAGCTAACACAGAGCCTGTGCAGATGTGCTCCACACGCAGTCAATGTTATCAGAGGCGGGCAACTCCCTTCTGTAGATCTCTGCCAATTAGCTGAATTATGGGACTTGGCGATCATGATTACCGTCGAAATGGTACTTGTTGCTAAGAATTGCATTAGTGCTGCTCGTTAAATTATGACATGGAATTGTTCTTTTTTTCCTGATGTGACATATCACTCCTGTAAATTGCACTACTGTTTAGCCCAGCTGCCCGAGTGACCGATAATTCTCAGCAGGGTTGGAGAAGCGTTGAGACCTGGCTTCATTAATGAGGAAATTCAACACTCGTCCACAATAATTGTACTTTTTACTTCTGGTTGAGAGATTTCCCTTGCGGGCCAAAGTACTGGAGCGTGTCATATATATGATAAGTAGAGGCGCCTGTCTGCATTGGATTCATTGCCCACTTAAATTGGTGCAGCATTGACTTCACATAGCGGTGAGGTGGAGAGGGAATTAACGAAATATGAACCCCCCCATCCAGTGTGTTGTGAATTAAAGTGCATTTATCTTGGCCTGTCTTGGGAGATGTTACAATTCACAAGCATATCAAAGCAGTGGGGCAGGTACCCCAGTAAAAAGATGCTGCTGGTGTACTGGGAGGCAAGAATGAGAAACAGGTCAGACTCAATAAAGAGCTCTGATAGCTCGGATGGCAGAAGGCATGAGCAGTCGATGAGGGTGGAATAACAAGCGGCATCTCCTTCATGCACTGAGCCTTTGTCTTGTACTCACCTATTTCCTCTTGCTATAGACCTCATCCTCTCTTTTGACCCTTCGTGCTACCTCGCCAGTGGCCTTCCTCACACAGTTCTTTTCTCTCAGCCGTTCGCTTTCTTTACCGCGGGTTCAGCTTGCATTTACCTAACCATGATTCCACACTTGCTGAATAAAACGCAGTGAGCCTCATGCCGGGCTGTTCATAAGCACTCCCCATAACAGCAAGCTGGGAGTCTTTTGAAGTGGTGCAGGGTAGCACCGGCGAAGCCACAAAGTCAGGTCAGCCATGTTGCTGACTCTTGTTTGATGAGGCAACTCCCCGTTGGGGACAAACCAACCTAATGAACCTAACACAAGTGCTGACGTTGACAGGTGGCTCTTCGGATTGAGCGACTATTTGAGAGGGTAATGATTTTGCAGACGTCCACTTTTTGGGATCTTCACACGATGTGAGCAATACCAAACCCTCGACCTTTTTGTCCAGGATGTTTGGAAATGGCAATCTACCTACCCACCTACTCATGTATCCATGTATCTAACTATTTAGCCAACTTGTTAGCACATCTGCCTCACAGTTCCGAGGTTGTGGGTGAAATAAGACTAAAACAATGGAGCAATCGATCTGTATTGTAAACATTTGTTACCGTCCGACTCAATATCAATGAGTATGTAATATTTTGCGATAGCAGCGTAGTGTGTCATATATTCTGAGGGTGTGGGAGACAGCATCTGTATGACATGACGACCAGTCATAATGCCTAATGGAGGGTCGTGAGTTTCCATGTTGAGAGCATGTGTTCCGTCGAAGTGTTTACTAAGAGGAGGGTATTTTTCAGCCATGCTCGAGCTGACCGTCAAAGCCAATTAAGGGAGTACAAATGAAGATGGAGGATGTGCTGCCTCAGGTCAGGAGAGTACAGTGTCAGGGCCAAGCCGTCTTTTCTGTTGTCACAGTGAGGATAAACGAATCAGTGTCGCTTATGGTCAAGTGAGTCCAATATAAAGAAGTTGCACACCTCTATAACGTTCTCGTGAGAGTCTGCCAGTGGATTTCTATTAAAGTTTTCATGTTTCGCCTTAATCTTGTAGAGATTGTAAGCTTTGCTGCAGCCTGAAGTTTGTTCCTTTTCAGGTTCACCAGCTGGCCTTGACTGATTAAAGCTCCTTTGCTTGATTAATGCCCACTCGAGCTGATAACCAGCCCCTGTGGCTGTGGGGTTGGTGGGCAATGCTCAAGCTGAGCGGAACCAGGAAACGAGTTAAAAGGGGCATGGAAATCTGTTTAACTCTTTAACCCCTACCCCCCATTCTTGTACCTCCAGACTCTTAAGATGCTAATAAGAATCTAAGAATGCTAGCTCCGTTCATGTGACAAATCGAGCTATAAATCACCATGGTAAAGTTTGACATGTATTTTTTAAACTTTAGAATTAATGTGTTATACGCTAAAGGTGTATTGCCGTTTTATCTGCTGATTTGTCTCTTTTCCGTTGGTGTATTTCCTGTGTGCAGCCATCAGTTATGGCGGACAGTCATGTGGCGGAAAGAAAATTGAATTTCTTCTACCAAACAGGAGTTTGTGACAGAGTGTCACCGAATGACCTCACATTTTGTTGTGATTGTGATGTTTAATCTGTTTGTGATAAATGAGCAATATTGATTTTGTCTTAGTCTTACTAAATGCACGTGCACCGAGTGACACGCTCACAATTATGGCCCGGACCTTCTTCCAATTTTTGTTTTTTGGTAATTATTTTTCTAGAGCATCCCGGGGGCCACATGGTACAGGCACGGTGAATACAGAGTGTTCAGCTCAGATTCCACAGACGTAACCATGACCTTTTCCAATCTGAAGTCCTGCGCTCACCGCCAGTTTGATGAGAGCCAGCTAATCGATGCCCGGTCGCCTTGAGAGAGTACCTTCATGTCTCTAAGACCGAAATCTCAACTCGGAAAACTGGCTTTTACCTGCCGCTTTTTGTCACCCCTTCACAGAATAATGAAACATTTACCCTTTAATTGCCTGCTCCACAAAGAATGATCGTTTTAATTTGGTCTCATTAAAGCTGTCTAATCTAATGGGCTCATTAAGGGGCATGAATGGAACCACAGTCAGTGGCCTGGACAACTCCCTCTGGGAGGAATCCATCAATGGATCATAAATATTTTATTTCGTCTTCCTACAGATTGTAAGGTGCCTCAATTTGATGCGCATACGTGCTTAACGTGCACCTGTAATGTTGGAACATAAAATCTGTTTTGTCTCAACCATGCATCCCCAAATGACACACACACACACACACATATATATATATATATATATGTATGTATGTATATATATATGTATGTATGTATGTATGTATGTATGTATGTATGTATGTATGTATGTATGTATGTATGTATGTATGTATGTATGTATGTATGTATGTATGTATGTATGTATGTATGTATGTATGTATGTATGTATGTATGTATGTATGTATGTATGTATGTATGTATATAATATATTAGAGCTGTCAGTTTAGCGCGTTTTTATCGGCATTAATTTAAATGAATATTATCGGGATCAAAAATTTTCTCGCGAGATTAACGCGGCAGACGTCACAGCGGATGTTACGTTGCTCTATAAATAAACCAGAAACAAAACATCAAGCGCTGCACAGGTCCACGACGCTTGTTTTGCCAGCCACGGCAGCGCAATACACAAAACGGATACTTAAATAGTTTATGAATGGAAAGTTTACTTTTAAAAAGTTGCCAGATTGTTCCACTGACAAGACCAAAGTTACCTGTATGTTTTGCAGTCGTAAACCGAGCTATCATCATTGCACGTCGAGTCTGAAATACCACTTAATGGCCAAGCACACAGCTGACGTGCGTACTCCGCCCCCTCGTCTCAGACAGACAGCTATGGATAATTTCAAAGCGAAGAAAATGGATGACACGACGAACAAATTTGCTGAAGCCATAGTAAAATATATGGCTACTGCATGCAAGCCTGTCAACATTGTCCACAGCTCCACTCAAGCTGAAATAATTCGCATTGCATCGAACGACTCCTGTTGGATTGACCTGGCGCTTTAAGAGGGGCGGGGCTGCCACTGACAGGTGACAGTTCGCGCGATGTATAAATCGCGTTTTGTTTCGTGAGTGAATACACTCGCGTCGTCGTCGACATGGCTCAATGTTAAGCTACGCGTGTGCTTCTTATCAAGTCAGATGTGTAAAGTTAGCTTTGCAATCTGACGTTTAAATGAAGTAAATTGCGTTGCAGCTGGGGTTAATCATGCCGGCGCTCCACTTCCAGGATTGACTATTGGGACTTGTAGTTCTTTTGTTCGATTCAACTTGATATGTTTGTGTTGTATGGTTTCTTACGTTTAAAACAATGAATAATGATGACGATCATGATACATAGTGAAATCAGAGTTGATTGCATTATTTATTAAACGTATTGTTAAATAAAGGTATTCATTAATGTCAATTATATACATATTTACATTGTGATGCAGAAAGATAGATATATTAATTTTTTACTGCATTTATGTATAGTTTAGGTTATTACCTGCTTCTGATACTTCTGTGACAAATACTACTACTACTACTACTACTTCTGCTGCAAAGTGCTCCAATAAATGATCAAAAAAGTACAGAACGAGAGATCCTTCCATGCTGACCGACAATCCCTATTCCGGGGGGCCGTGAAAAACGGAATTAAATGAACAACTCCACTACGGATTGCCAGCGAGAGCCTCCATTACAAGCATCCGAAATGATGTCGACACAAAACCGTAGAGAGACTTCCGAGCAAGAAGGACCAACAGAATCAGCATAGCCTGACTGCTGTGTTCAAAGCAAATTTGAGAAAAACGAAGTATGCAACCATTGCTTAAATCCATTATAGGCTGAGTACTAGTTTACCTTAGATGTGCACTTTATAATCTTATATTGCGCTGTTTTGATTCCATAAACAGAGCTGTTCAAGCAGCTGTTGTGTGACAAAATATTTTTTTCACTGTTGTTGATGGACAGTAATATTGTGTGAGAGATAATGTGTGAATAACTGCTCCAAGTGAAAAATGTTCATGTCAAATAGAAAATCGAAATTATTTCAGTAAATATTTGCATTTTGCACATAGAAAACTGATTCATGATTCCATGTTGATGAGAGCATTAAAATGGGGGAAAATAGGACAAAAAATATAAAAGGAAATTCAGAAACGATAAAAAATGCGTGAGTAATCATGATTAAGTTTTAGTTCATTTGAGTTAATTATGACAGTTGAGTTTTTAATTAGATTAAATATTTTAATCATTTGACAGCTCTAATATATATATATATATATATATATATATATATATATATATATATATATATATATATATATATATATATATATATATATATATATATATATATATATATATATATATATATATATATATATATATATATATATATATATATTAATCTTCAGCAAGCAGTCCTGACTTCCATATAAAGCTCTGATGCGGGATGTTAACCTGCATCTTGTCAGTCCCTCGGCCAAGTTAACATATCCAAGTCATCATGGACTGAGTTGTGGTCACCCTGTTGATCAAATCTAATAATTGATTATCTAATCATTGATAAGATGGAATAATAAAAACACACAAGTACTAAAACATCCACCTAAGACATTTAATATATCCTGTACCAAAATGATTATTTCTAATATTTTGCCTTTTCTGCTTCATCATAGCACATTTTCTAAAAAAGCAACCCGCATCCTCTTAATGGTCCAATGAAAGTTCTCCTATAAAAATCACTATGCTGGTCACATTCTTTCGGGAGGTTATCTGCTTGGTGTCTGGGGATTTATATGTTGGCTCACAAATGCATCCATTATAGCACAAAGATGAAAGTTTCAGTTTTGGCTCAATATTAAGGAAGCTTCTGACCACTGACCACAGACCTATGCTCTTTTGGGAAGGAGATCACTACCTGCAGAAAGGTGGATGGAAAGTCATTGATTTGGCTGTGGAAAAAAATTTAATGATGAACTGGCTCCAAATTTGTGGCATTCATTCTGTCACTTTGAATGGCAGGAGGCCCAAAGCTGGACTGACTCCTTTTTCACTTTGTACTAAGTTTCTCCTTGCTAATTTGTCACGGACGGCTATTTTCATTGGATATTAAATTACCAGTGAGCAGTTGACATTTTGTGTACAGTGTTAAGTCAATATTGCACCTTGAAAGTGCAGTGAAAGAATTGTGCACCAGATCGTGGAGGTGCATCTTTAAAACTATTACGACTATTTTCTGTGTCACTTTGGAAACTAGGGAAGTGTACCTTTTAGTTACAAAGCCAAGAAATGGAGGTCAGGCAATGCATCTTTGTTCAGTTGGATCATTAGTGTGGATCCTATGGGTTGTGTAGGAAGCTGATTGCAAGTAACGTTTGTTACAGCTGGCTGGATTGTTGACGATGTATTGACATTTCTTTCAGCTTTTGTGTGAATGTGTGTGAGTGTGCGTGTGTGCGCGTGTGCCTGTCTACGCGCAAACAGTTTGTAAGCCGTGGTACCGATTTGATGGTCTGATGTGGTTTCCATTAAGGTGCTGGCAGGGGTTCCATCCATATTTCTCACACTGGTAGCAAATACCCTGTGACTTGTCGGATACCATCTGTTTAAGGTGAATGCTAAACACACCAAAACAGTGCACAATTGAGGTTCCTACAATCTCTATTGAGTTCCACCTTTGAGAGCATCCCTTGCACTGGTTATCACCAATCAGGTCACCACAAGTACACAAAGCCTGACCGCTATCCATTCATAAACTGACTATTGCATGCCATGACCATATGCCATACATTTAAAGAAACACGTCAGGACCGTAGTTTCAATTTTACAAATCCATTTCTGTCCGGTAACCACAAATGTCAGTTCTAGTTATCTTAATTCGAAGATGGATTGTGCAGGCTAAGTAATAATTTATGTAGTCAAAAGTCAATGTTGTCAAGCAAGAAATATTGATCACAAATAAATTATTATTTTTAAATTTTTCTTTTATTTTTTTATCTGATCAAGACATTTTGGACAATTCTATTTAGTGCCGTCTAGAGATTTTAAAAAGTGAGTTAATTAAATATAATCTGCATTTAATTATTTTAACTATAACTATATAATAACTATTTACCAATAAATTGCCAAGAAAAAGCACTCGCCCAAACGTGCAATACAAAAGATTGATATACAACAACAGCAAAAAAATGGCTTAAAACATTTCTTGTTTTTAACAGATCTATGCAGATGGATTCCTTGCCACAAACATTCCGAGACTAGTCCCAAATTCTGCCTGCAACCTTAATTTCGACTAGCAGAACAAGTTTTGCTCATTACTTTTGTCAATCTCCAAATTTGCACAGAGCAAGATCAATAAAGGAATAGTTTCTATAATTCACTAATCTGTCCATCTTTTGAGTAATCAACTGTTTTATTTAATTGCAAACTCCTTCTTTTGTTGTTTTCTTTTTCAATTGAGTCGTAAAACCTATCATTTGGGCAGGGATTTGTAGACTTTTTTAACGGGCGTCTGGAAAGTTTCAAACAGAATTGTACCCTACAAACGTAGACTCAGGAAAGTGGATCGAACAAAAATATTTATTTACAAAAAAGGCACTAGGCCGACAAAATATAAATAATGACGCTGGACAAACCAGGAAGAATGCAAAGAAAACAAAAAGCGCTTGCACAAATCAATGAAAAAACATGAACGATAAAAGCTAATAACAAAAGTACAAGAAAGACCAAACCGCGTGGAGAACAAACCGTGCATACTACACCAAGAACTACTTATTTGAATAACAAAGAACACGAGCAAAGGCAAGAGCAAAAAAAAATGGATAAAACATAAATCAAGGCCAGAGGCAAAAACGGAACGAGAGTCATAAGAGAGCGTCTCGACAAAATACACAAGAACAATGACTTGACCAAGGCGAAATTATCCGATATCTTGAAAGGGGTCCATGAAGTCCTTAAATAGTCCCAATAACTGTGATGCCAGACAGGTGCTCAGCAGGAAAACCGGGAAGGCCTCTGTCACCTGTTGGACACTTACAGAACGTGATCATGACACGTCAAACAGCTTATATCCTGTTGTAACTACTTCTTTTATGATTGTCCATTGTTTTGTCAACTGTGTAAGGGGGGAAAAAGCATTCTGCTTTATGGCAAAACATGAAATGTTGATCATTATTCATTTTTATGAAATATGTTTGACACTGAGGGATAAATAAGTGCAAATACTTCCAGACGTGCTTTCAGCGCTGAGGGCACCACCGTGCCTGTCGTCTGCTCAAGATGAGCCTAAGAATTCAGGGAGGACATATGCCGAGGCATTAATCTGTTAATAGAAAAGAAGCCTCTTACAGCTTGTCTTGTGTGAAACTTCCAAACTTAATCTTGTCAACTTTCTGTTCAGTTGCTCGAACTGCGGGCTTTAATCTTGAGCAACAGCGCTGCCACAAAAGACATTGTCCAGGTTTAATTGTGAGTCGTAAAATGGAACGTGTGCTTATGTGACTATGCCTATCCATCCATTTTCCGATCTGCTTTTATCCTCACAAGGGTCGGGGGGGGGTGCTAGAGCCTATTCCAGCTGTTTTCGGGCAGCAGACGGGGGACACCCTAAAGTGATTTCCAGCCAATCTCAGGGCACACAGAGACGAACAACCATTCACGCTCACCCTCACACCGAGGGACAATTTTGAGTGTTCAATCAGCCTGCCATGCAAGTTTTTGGAATGTGGGAGGAAACCGGATTACCCGGAGAAAACCCACTGAAAACATACAAAATCCACACAGGAAGGCCGGCGCTGGAATCGAACCCTGCACTGTGAGGTCGGCGTGCTAACCACTCGTGCACCGGGCCACCCTATGTGCTATGTATTTTATTATTATTGTTATTAATATTATTGTTTATTTATTTATTTATTACACTCAAAGTCTGATGGCTTCCCACAGTGTGTAGCACAGTGTACCAGAGCGAATTCCTTCTCTTTTTTTTGCATCATTTCCCTCTTCCTCCTAAGCGTAAAGACATGAATATTTAAAAGTACATCAAACAAGCATTCATAAAATATTAAAAGGCTTGAGAAACAAGAAAACCTTTTATCCTCCCTCTTATGTATATATCTTCCTGAGCCCCCTCTCTCTCTCTCTCTCTCTCTCTCTCTCTCTCTCATCCATGAATTTTACCCACGGGTGACAAACCCTCCCCCTCAATATACTCCTTTGTGGGATTCACACATTGATGCATACAACAGGTAAGGATGAGAGGCAGGACGGCCGAGACCTCTCAGTATATACAGTGGATGTGCTGCATGATCAAGAGTCTTGTATGGTTACGCTGCACAAAATGCACAACACATTCATGACATTTTAAGAGACCCCTATAATCTGTGGGGATTGGACCCTCAGAGAGTAGCTCTCTAAATTTGCATGTGGTTTGGGGAGATCGCTTTTGACTGGAGGATCTGAAATATTACCATTCAAAGGGCAAACGCTCTCTCCTTTCTGTGCTGCCTCTCTCCGTCTGGCCAAGAGCTAACTGTGCTAATTGCCATAGAAACACCTCAAAGCTGCTTTGTTTTTAGAAAAGATCATGTTAAGCATAAATTTAAAAGAAGGTTGTGCGAGGCTAATATATAGCTCCCCCCTCCTTTTTAAATTCCTGATTGCAAGAACATAACCAGTCTGTCGGCGGTATTTCAGCAGCTTTGTTCTTTTACTTTCTACTATTTGGGTGATTTTCCACTGCAGGAAGTCCGAGTAGTTGCCAGATGGCTCTAACATTTACTGGAAGGCCGCTGGTGAGGTAAATTCAAAGTGTGCCGGCTGCCAAAACGAGGACAATGTGGAGGAAGCAGCAAAAGAGCAAAGTGAAGCATAACAAACTGCGACACCACATTCTTTGTTTCCTCCATGATTTCTCTTTACATCAGCCTTCCTAGTTTTTCCAACATATCATCAGCTGCGAGGGTCACTTTAAATACATAACCTGCCCCGGATTGTTTATTTGTTTTGAAGGGGCACCGGAAAACAGCCCTTTGCAGTGGAATATCACCTTTTCCTGCTCTCAAGGCCTGCACTTGAATGTGACACTTTCAGTTTGCAGTTTTCAGTGCTTTACTCCAAATTTGACTTCACGTATGATAATGTAACTTAATTCAAAGCAATCTATGATTCATGAGATGGGTCACTTGAATTGACTCGTTGGATGATACCAAAGTGGAAGTTATATTGCATGTGTGCGTGCATTTCAGTGGAGCTGCATGATAGTTGAAGGCAGTGGGAGATTAATGAAAGAAAAAGCAAATCTTACATGACTACGTGGGATATTGATTCTGTCATATTTGCGGCGGCTGTTTCACTTATGCATTCATTCTTGTGCTTGTGTTCGCAATATTTTAATGCTCTCTCCCCTTTCTGTCTGGAGCGGAGCGGAGTGTAAACGAAACGGATGACAATTCTCGTTTGAAGCAAGCCTATTTCATGCATCTTTTTTTTTTTCCTGTCCCAGTCAGGGTACGCCACTTGAGAGAATAAAGGCAAAGACCTCTTGGAGAGCGTATTGTTGGCGAAATCTAATCAAAAAGAAAAGTGCTTTTAAATGTCTCTTGTCCCCCTGGGCAGGACATTTGTTGGCGTCTCTGCTCTCGCCAGTGTGTCCTGGCCAAACTCCACAGCCACCAGATGTAATTATTATTGAGCGGCTATCCTGTCCAGCCCCCATATAATAACAACATTAGGACAAAGATTAATGCTCTGAATCACATTTTTGTTGTCTTGCCGTTTTCAATGGAGTTGTGATGGCATATCACTTACGGAGAAATTGGTAGTCAGTGGGCAGCGCGAAAGGGCGGGGTTGCTCGGAGGGAAGTAAAATTAATTACCGCTCTCTTTAAATTCAATGTCATGTCTCATTTTCGTTAATCCCCTCGGCCCCTTTCACTCTCAGGCTTTCTGACTTTCTAACAGAGAAGCTTGTAAAGACCAATGAAAAGAGTTCCTCGATGCTAATAGCAAATTAGCCTCTGTGTCACATTTGGAGCTGTTGGATTGACAGACATTGCCAGATTGTGGACTGGTCTACTGTTGCCACAAGCAAGCTCAAACACCCAAAATGCAAAAGTTACAACGCTTGACATGGTAAACGGTCTGATTCTTATAGCTTTATGCACAATTAATCATTTTCCCCATAGTGCTGTAACAGCGTGCTCCCAGCACTTTTTCACAGAGACAGTTTGCTGGAGATCGGTAGGATTTAGTGGTTTGGCTTGAAAAGACAGAGCTGGATGATGTTCACTTTCTCTGTGCGACTGTTGGTAAACTCGATCAGACTCACTTGGCCAAGGACATGAACTTGTTTCTGCTGGTACCTTAATGAAGCAATGCGATCCCTCAAAAATCAGTTTTTGTTTTATGTAAGAAGCTGTAAAATTTTCCACAAGTTGAGTTGCAAATCCTGTCGTGACTCTCAATATGTGCCATGAACATGTCACGCCTTGGTATTCTCATAAAACTGATATATTTTGACATAATATCAAAGCTAAGGTGGGTGTTGGGCATACTATTTTGATAAATGAGATCATAAAGTAAAGTTATTAAATTGCATGACTCGTTGGTCAAATCATGTACAATTCTCATGAGAGCACAAGATATTCCATCATGTGGTAGGCCTACACTGTTCCAAAAATATGCAGCCTGTCAAGCAGTTTTTATGCTCCTGAATTATTATTCTGTCAACACTATGACGAATGGAGAAATGCAGTTACATTCTATCTGATTCAAAAACAGAATCAAATGTCCTAGCTTATGGCACAGTATACTCCTGAAGTGAGAAACACAGAATGTCTTCTCACTTTATAACTATACGCACTGAGAAAAAGAATGTTCGCTCTAAGGCATGTATGGACATCTTTCATCGAACCCTGGACCCTCCTTTTTCTTTCAGCGACGTTTTATTTATTTATTTATGTTTTTAAAGCAGAACCAGTCTTGTCACTGTTATGGTTATGTGCCTGTCCTTGTGACAGGAAAAAAAAATAGAAAGCACATTTATAAAGCTAAAATAACAATTGTTCCTGAGAAAGCTGCCAGCCTAAGTGGAGCACAAGCTTTTATCTTTAATTTATAATCTAATTAACAAGAACAAAAAGCCCAGTGATGTCAGTCAGTATAATAAAAGTTGAACAAAAGGGACACGGGCGCCTGAGAACTGCTCATATGGTCATAAACAAAATAATAATGTGCACTGAGTGTGTTGGATAAAATGAAAGTTTAATGTATTTAATTGCAATAACTAAATTTTGTTCCCGTCCTCTCTCTCAATAGGCATACTTCCGACAGGGTGTTGCCCTTCAGTACCTTGGTCGCCATGCCGACGCACTGGCCGCATTTGCCTCCGGGCTGGCCCAAGACCCCAAGAGCCTTCAGCTACTGGTGGGCATGGTAGAAGCTGCCATGAAATCTCCTCTACGGGGTAAGAAACTCATTAGCATGTTGTTTATGTATGCCGGCATATGTCAGTCCGTGTCTCCGTGTGCTGAAAGAAGCTGTCGGTCTGTCTCGCCATCGCCATAGATTTTGTCCCGCAGGTGCCAAAACGTCTGGGATGATCCTCCTCCTGTGTCAGTCAATAAGCATGTTTGGCTGACTTTACCTGTCACTATTTACTCATTGTGCGGGAAGGCCGGCTCTATCTGTCTAACGACTGACTGCCGGTGTCATGTACTTAGCCCTTGCTTCTTAGGCCTGATGCCCGCAACTTGAGCGTATCTTATTGTCAGCCTGATCACTCTCGCAGATAGCCCGTTATCTTAATGAAGATCCAACACTAATGCCATTGTGTGTGTGCCTGGCCCTGACAAAGCAGTTTCCCCAGAGCTGAGTGGATTTATAAATAGTGTGCACAAGCTAAAATTTAGACTAAAATGTGTGTTTTCTGTTTATGCATCATTATCATTCAACTGCACTGACCTAACTGTGCATGAGTAATCAGCGTGAGGCAGTCTAATGAGGCTCTAAACAAACCTGGCAATGATTTCACTTCAGATGACCACTGCTGTGGAATTTAATATGCTTCAGATCTGCATCCCCCTCGTCCAAATTCAACTGTAAACAGCAGCTGTATCTTTTTCAGACCTTGTTTAACCATTCAAAATGCACATTTAACCAGGATATCAGTGGCATGGATTGACTTTGTTTCGTTAGATTTTTTCCTCCCCTTCTTTTTCGTGTTTGTTCTTGTGCAAGGAAGGTATTTCGACACTTTGCCGTGAATCAGGAATGGAGTTCCCATTGAAGTGATGTCAAGTACATAGGCTCGTAACTGGAACCAAAACAAGAAAACAGCTTGGGCGCAAGCCCAGACTGAAGCATCATGGACAAGAATGAGTCCTCCCTGTAGGAGTAGGGGGGTGGGGACCAGGGCCTTTTAATCTCCTAATTGTTTACTATATTCCCCGCAGTTTGGCACATCCAGCTAAGGACCTCATCCAAGGTGTGTTGAAGAGATGTTCACTAGGTTGAAGGATTAAGAGCAGTGATCCTCTCCGGGAGGCTGTCGGCACACTGGGAATCTAATCAATGTTAGGCCTGTAAACAGGGAGGATAACCAGCGTTAGTTGGCCAACGTCTGCTGATATGTGAAAGATAGGCACCCGCGAGCAGCACCATGTCCTGCCTCGTTAATCCAGGACATTCCTTTTCCATGCATATTAACTGGAATGAAAAAAAAAACATTAAAACGTTGGGACTACTTTCTTGAAAAACACTTAATTTAATTTAGAGTACCAAAATGTGCCTCTTGTAAAAATCAGTAAAATATCCTTAATGCCTTGGGCATAATTTATGCCTTTGGCTTTCAAGTCATTTTTAATTGAACATGAAAGTTGTGCTCAGCCTTAATCATTTAATCATTCAAAGCAGTTGTAAGTGTAATCACAACTACGCTCTCCACTGTATTTTATCGAGGTTGTTTGTATTTGGCCTAGAATGAGCTAATTGTTTTTTGTGTGTGTGTGTGTGTGTGTGTGTGTGTGTGTGTGTGTGTGTGTGTGTGTGTGTGTGTGTGTTTGTTTTGTTTTTTTGGGGTTTTTTCTGGAAGAATGTTTATACTGAGGCGGCACAGTGGATGACTGGTTAGCATGCCTGCCTTACAGTGCAGAGGTGATGTGTTCAATTCCAGGCCCCGGCCTTCCCTGTGTGGAGTTTGCATGTTCTCCCTGTGCCTGCATGGGTTTTCTCCGGGTACTCCGGTTTCCTCCCACAATCCAAAAACATGCATGATCGGTTAATTGATCACTCTAAATTGTCCTTAGGTGTGAGTGTGAGAACAGATGGTTGTTTGTCTGTGTGTACCCTGCGATTGGCTGGCAACCAGTTCAGGGGGTGGGATAGTCTCCAGCATGCCTTTGACCCCTGTAAGCATAAAGTGGTTCAGATGATGGATGGAATTTTATACAGTATATATGTTTTTCCTTTCTGTTCTGTAGACATCAGAATGTTGGAGTTGTAACTTTCCCTAAGCATATATATTTTTTTAAAACAACCCCCCCCACCCTGCGCATGCCTCCCACCTTGAATATGAGATTATTAAGGCGTTTTCAAGGACTCAATATGGGCTGCTTTGATCAAGAGTTTCTTGCTTCACACTTAACATCATGTGTGAGCCCCTTAAATTCATACCCAAGTGTCATATATAATTCAGCCCATTCTGTTTGACATGTGGGCCTTGTGTAGATCAAGGTTTCTGCTCATTATGCCAGATGCAAGCAGTTGTGCTATCATGTGACTCATCCGGTGTTTTCCACAACAAAGAAATCTCACGCAAGTGGAAAGTAGAGCGATCTCACCTGCAACTCTTTTCCGATCATTGAAGCAGATTTTTTTCCCCTTCACTGTTGCTTCCATGTGGGTCATAGACCAAGCTGTTGGCCATCACAGTTATTTTACGTCTTAGAATAAGACTATAACTGCATGGATGGCTCAAGGCCAGAAATGGTGAAAAAGGCCCATTGACAGATACAGTAAATGGTGTTACCCCTCAAATGTTAGCAAACCATGATTCCAATGAATTGGGACCTTGCCCATCCATCCATCCATTTTCTAATCCGCTTATCCACACAAGAGTCGCGGGGTGTGCCGGAGCCTATCCCAGCTGTCTTCGGAGAGTCGGCGGGGGACACCCTGAACTGGTTGCCAGCCAACCGCAGGGCACACAGAGACAAACAACGATCCGCGCTCACACTCACGCGTAGGGACAATTTGGAGTGTTCAATCAGCCTGCCATGCATGTTTTTGGAAGCAAAGTACCTGAAGAAAACCCACGCAGGCCCAGGGATAACATGCTAATTCCACACGGGAAGGCAGGAGCTGCAATCGAAGCCGGTACCTCTGCACAGGTTGACGTGCTAACCAGTCGACCACCGGGTTGTGTAAAATGTAAATAAAAACAGACTCCTTTTATACCCAGTCATGACACTCACCTGCTTCTAATTAACCTGTTAACCTGTTGAATGTTCCAAACTGGTTAATTCTTTGAGCAATGCTCAACTTTCCCAGCATTTTGTTGCCCCTGTCACAACTTTTTGGGGGGAACGTGTTGCAGGCATCAAATTAAAAAATATTTGGAAAAAACAATCCAAAAAATCTTTAAGCATAAGTGTATTCAGTTGAGTACAGTTTGAAAATGATTTGCAAATCATTGTATTGCCTTTTTAGTACGTTTTACACAACTTTGGAATTTGGGTTTGTAGAAGGTCTTTTCCACACAGAAGATCCCTCCACATTAACAAGTCACAAAGAATGTTTCACATCAAGGCACCAACAGCCACCGGGATTGATTCAGCCTCTATCATTTGCCATTATAAATGATTGCCTTTTCAATGGATGCCATGGCGTGTTTATTTCCGTCCAGCCCCCGCTTAAGTCAAATTAGAATGGCATCAGAAATGACATCGACCTGATATAACGCACCATCCTAAACTGGTTTCGGAATTTCAAAATGACATTCAATGCCCACTTCTAAAAAGCAACATTTGTTCCACATTCTTGTGTTTTCATTGCATTGCATACATCTTTTATTTTAATCACAGTCACAGATGGTAAAATTACTTATGAGTCTCAATTTTATAGACAGTTTCATAAAGTTGAATTGCTTTCCAAAGTTGGATCGAATGAAAAGGAGATGCTTTTCTTCTTCTTAGCTCCTATAAACTTCAAATCAATAGTTAATATTTTTTTCATTCCTTCATTGAGTAAACTTTCTGACAAGACTGAAGTGGGTGGGGAGCACTTAATTAGAAATGTTTCATTTTGCCATCATATCTTCATGCAAACCCTGAGGAAATGAGTCCAAATGATCTCCGCTACCGTTTTCTACGCAGCATATTCAAGCTTAGTTAAACATCCTTATGAGATTTTGACTGTCTTTCCATTCTTTGTTAATTGGGCTCATGAGAAATAGCCACTATCTTAGCTTCAAGGCGTTGAAGTGATCCTTTTGTCTCACTGCACTGATTTTCATTTGCCTAAAACAATCACCTTGAGATAACAGTAATATCTCAGTGATAACCTAATTCTCATAAATGAGCCTGCACAATACCGCACATTTGGTTACAGTGCGCAAAATCAATCTTGCAGAGCAAAGAACTAAAAATCCTGGATGATTTTTTTTTTGCCCCCGCTTTATCTTGTGTCTCATTATTTTAGATGCAAGAATGCTAATGTATGTCTTGCTCTTCTACTCTATGCCGTATGTGATGCTAATGTGTGCAGAATCGTCCTTATAAAGGTTTAAAGAAATAACATTTGACTGCTTGTGTTCGCGTGTGTGGAGTTTTAGCACCCGTCTTCATGTGAAACAATACCCTTGGGGATAGTTGTAACTACCTGTTCATGAATACAACAGTCATGACACCATTTCCCCCCCTGAAGGATTCCCTCCATGTTTAATTTATGACGCACCTCTCTGTGTCACTTCTAAAGGCAATTACAATCCATGAATGGGTTTTTATATGCAACCTCTCTCCGTAACTTGACATTACGCCAAGTACCTCAAAGGCAATGTTCTTCAGACTCTTCAGCTGCATCTCTTTGTGTATGTGTGGAAGGTAATCTGCATCTTTGTGAGGCTCTAGGAATCTTCGGGTGTGTTCCAATAGCCTAAGTAATTTTCTTTTCCCCCAAATACCGATACTGAAATGGGTATACAATGGGAAGAGTAACACAACAAATTAGATTTTTTTTGCCCATATGTGACCACATCTGATTTTTTTTTTCCAAATCACTGGTCACTTTCATACTTCGGTTTCCTCCCACATTCCAAAAACATGCATGGCAAGCTTATTGAACACTCCAAATTGTCCCTATGCGTGAGTGTGAGCATGAATGGTTGTTCATCTCTGTGTGCCCTGCGATTGGCTGGCAACCAGTTCGGGGTATCCCCCTCCTACTGCCCGAAGACAGCTGGGATGGGCTCCAGCACCCCACGCGACCCTTGTGAGGATAAAGCGGATCGGAAAATGGATGGATGGATGAATTGATGGATGGATGCTCACTTTCATATGTGTTCCATATGTGTATCAGATTTTTTGCAACGCGACCTCAGTCGGGACGGACAGGTTACATGTATTCGACCTATATGTCAACAAAAGCCCAATATGGGATGCCTGGCCATTGCGACCTTATTGAAGTGCCCTTTAGCAAAATACTGAATACCCAGTTGCTCCCTGATGCTGTGTCATCAGTAGGTGTAGGAGGAAAAAGTGTTAAAGCTCTTCGGATATCTAAGGTAGAAAAACACTAGGCAAAGGGAAAGCCCATTTACCATCTGAGCGGGCGGGGGAGAGGGCACGTATGTGATTTTGCTGAGTTAAATCAGCAACGTTTAGGCAGCTAACACGTTCCGCTCTTATCTGAAACCAATTCACACATTGTTTCGAGTCGTGCATTAAATAATTGCTACTTTTGGTATCAAATTATTGTGAATGCCGGGAGACGCTAAGTAACAAAGTAGTGCAGTCGGTGCTATATATTTCAATGGCATGCTTCAATGACATGATGAGTAGGTGGACGTGGAGTGAAGAGAACCGTATGTATTCCCATAGGCGGTCTCGTCGCTGATTTCACAACAAACTCACAGCCGTTAAGAGTTGCGGAAATGGGCTGTTGCAGGTCTAATGATTAAAAAGAAAGGAAACGCGTTCAATACAGTGCGCACCGAACCGTAGCAAGTAGTAGAACAATTTGATACAGATAGATGCATCTTTTTTTCCTTTGTATTTATAATGGCCATCAATTATAAGTGACTTTTTGCTATTGGAGTGCTGGCCCGGTCCCCATTCACCCAAGGAATAGCGGCTATCCATTAGACAATGCATGGGCATTATAAATAACCTTCCCACAGATCCATATGATTGTAAATATGTGTCAGTTATAAGGAATTGAAACAAAAGCTGTGTTCCACCAAGCCGCTACACCTGATCCGCTCGTTCGATGCTGGTGTCTGCCAGAGGTCGTGCAATCTGAAGGGGCTGTGAATCCCCAATCCCATGCGGCCCAACATTGATTTATGTCATTGTGTGCATTTTCAACCTCTTCAAAGGTCACTTTGTGTGTCTCTGCCCTGCATTGCTTTGCCTCCACAACATGTGGACTATTATGTATTATTTTCGCCGTCAACTCCACTTCAGTCTGCTGATGTCTCTCATAGGCACTTATCATTTAGCCTACAGTTGTTACAACCTCATTTTTACGCTGTGTGCAATACTGCAAATATTGCAAAGTAGTAGTAGTAGTCAGGTCAGGGTCGAAGCACCTCAAAATTATTCATACATGTTATTTTTGGTTTAAGTGAAGTGCCAGTGAAGTCTGTCACTCGGTGAAGATACAGAGTGTGCTCATGGGCAAGGACCCACTACTGGAAGAATGGACATTTTGATATGAGGCAACAGTTTATCAGCGAGCATAAATGTTTAACAAAATTACCAAATTAATACGACAGCTAGATATTGTTGTCAATCAGTAAGTCAGCACAAGGTTAGATTTTGTTAGGTGTTTTTTTTTTCGTTCCACATTCTACTTCTAATCCCGGTCTCACTCATGTTCCTCCTGCAGAGTCTCTCGAGCCAACTTATCAACAGCTGCAAAAGATGAAGCTGGACAAGAGTCCCTTTGTGGTGGTGTCTGTGATCGGCCAGGAGCTGCTGACAGCTGGCCACCACACAGCTTCTGTTGTAGTTCTAGAAGCAGCTTTGAAGATCGGGACGTGCAGCCTCAAGCTGCGTGGCTCTGTCTTTTCAGCCCTCAGCAGCGCCCACTGGTCACTGGGCAATACAGAGAAGAGCACTGGTTACATGCAGCAGGACTTGGAGGTGGCCAAGACCCTAGGTAAGCGGACTGGGAACTGTAGGAATTGATAAGCATTTAAATCTTCAATTGACCCAGCAGGTCCATTACATGTTTTTTTGCATAAAGATCTTCAACATTCCGAAGTGCATCGAACGCCTTTTTATTGCCGCGAATACTTTGTAGACCAACCCATAATAGGTGAAAATCAATATACATATATTAAGACCATATAATCATTTTGTGTTCTGATCCGGGTTTTACGATGCAAATTCTGATCATCCATGCGTGAGATCGGCTGATACCAATCACATGGTCTAGCAGCATATTTTTCACTTTCAGAGCTGTGACGGCTAGTTTTATGTAAACCTCCCACATCCTGGAAATACTTTTTAAAAAGGTTAAAACATTTTTCAAAGTATTCCTTAGTGCCTGTTATCACAACAGTTGTCCAAATCAGAATCTAGGCGTGCTCATTTCAAGGTGCTTTTCAGTCACAGTCGAAAATAAACTGAAACATAATTTTTAAAACTAAGGGAATCATTACATCTATTTTAATTTTTTTCACATTTTTGCTACCAGTGAGATATTCATATTAAAATTGTTATTATCCAAACATTCAAATCTTCCCAAGCCAGATTTGGACCCCAGGTTTGACTAAATAATCAATCAATTGCCCAATCAGCTCATACAGCTTTGTTTCACATGTGCAAAAAGAGGTCTTTGTTGAGAAGAAAACAAAGACTAACCTTGCATGACCAAGCAAAGCCTTTGCAAATGTGAAACTGTGATGCTTGGGTTAATCGTGGGCACTTGTACTTTGCAATGTCCCTCTGTTAAAATGAAAAAGAGGTTTCCATCTAAACCTTGGGGAGGTGAGTTTAACATGACTAGCTGTCGGGGAAACCATTCTACTGTCGAGAATGTGCGGAAAGCATTTCTCCCTTTAAGGGTCACACCATAGTTGAACACTGATAACTAGAAATGTTTGGTAACACCGTCTGCTTTGTAATCACCTGCTGCCCTGAGGATAATGAATGTAATTCATCTCCAGGTGACCAAACAGGGGAATGTCGTGCTCATGGGAATTTAGGCTCGGCATTCTTCTCCAAGGGAAACTATCGTGAAGCTTTGACCAACCATCGGAATCAACTGGTTCTCGCCATGAAGCTGAAGGACAGAGAGGTAAGACGCACGCACGTTGTTTTGAAATTGAAAAAGCAAGCTTCCTCTACAAGATAATAACGAGAGCTGGCAGCATTTTTTTCAGTGTCTTATCAGCTGTTTGTGTGGGATTGTACTGTACCAGGTTTTCAGCTGCAGTATTTTATTTTATTTTATTTTATTTTATTTAATTTTTAAGAGACCTGTAGGACACACAAATGCTGCTGCTCTATTTACTAAGAAAGGGGTATTGAGTTGGAATGAAGGTGACATTGAAGGAGGGATGCATTTCAAGGACTAAGCAATTAAAATGACCTTTTTACCTTGCAACACTGTCATGCAGATACATAGACTGCATTTATATGTTTCACGTAGCGGTAAATAAAAGTTTATTTGAGGATGTAATTCAGACAAGTGTGATGTGAAGGTAGACTGGTTAGCATATCCGCCTCAGAGTGCAGAGATTGTGAGTTTGAAACCAGCCCTGGCCTGCCTGTGTGGAGTTAGCAAGTGCTCCCCTAGCTTGCGTGGGTTTTCCCCGGTACTCCCTTTTCCTTGCACATTCCAAAAACATGCACAGGAGGTTAATTGAACTCTCTAAATTGTCCCAGGTGTGATTGTGAGCGCAGATGGTTGTTTGTCTCTGTGTGCCCTGCAATTGGCTGGCAACCGGTTCAGGGTGTACACCGCTTGCTGCCCAAAGACAGCTGGGATAGGCTCCAGCATGCCCCGCGACCTTTGTGAGGATAAAGTGGATCGGAAAATGGATGGATGGATGATTCAGACAAATGAAGTTTATTAGCCATTGAGAGAAAACAAAAACTGTCCTGTGACGTCCTCCATCCTGTCCTTTGGCCTGTGTGCTCATTGTCGGGAGCTGACAGGTGCTTGTATTCCAACACAATTGCCATCAGCCAAGGAGAAAAATAGCCTCCATTTCCCCTTCATTCCTTATCCTTCCGACCAGGCTGTTGAGTTTGCTTGTTTGTCCTTGCTGATATCACGAGGCATTGAAACAGTCCAGTCAAAGTCTGAACAATGCAGCAGGACAAACGTTTCAAAAATTAGATCAGAGGTCTCCTCGACATCTCCCCACTGCACATTTTTAGGATATGTGCAGAGAGAGAAATATGATTGAGGGGAGCACTGAGTTTAGATTGAGGGTGTGTGAGTGCTGAAGTAACGTATGCAAGGCCCCTAGTCTGTGGCAATCAACGTCTGATTTGTTATCTGCATGCACTTGTGTCATAGCACATCAGTGTAGCCGGCATGCACATGTTGCTTCTTAGCAATCTGCACACTGCCACCCCATGCTGAGATACTGCAGGAAAAGTGGTGATCATGAATCCCACAAACAGTTGAATCGTGTAATGTCCTGGTTGGCCTAGTACTTTGTACAAGCCCTCCCTCCCTTTGCTGCCCGTTCACCCGAAAGCCCCTCTAATCAGAGTCATATGTGTGTCACACCACCTGGCCTCGCTCCGTACACATTGGAGCCTGGTGGATTGCTCATTACAGCTGGGTTGGTGTTTTTGTTTCTGGTGTGGACTTTTTATCTGGCCCTTTTTAGGTTGAGGTCATTTCCTAGAGGCCGGAGGTGGGATGTTGTTTCTGACTGGATTTCCAGGACATGTCTACCTTTGAGTGTAGAACAATGAGTCTGAGACCTGTGGCACAGATTACGCTCCATTTGTGATACAATAATTTATAATGAAAGGTTTTGGAGAATTGTGGACCATATAAAGAAGTCAACAATTATTTCACAAATTGTCTGACAACAGAGCCCATGGACCGCATGGCTTTGGTGTGGCTTGTAATTGTGGTTTAGGATCATTTTGAACTTAACTTTATTTCTCATACATGGATGGCAACTTAAATACTTGAGTGGGCTGCAATTTTCTTATTCATGCTACTGGGGGGTCACAGAAAATGACAAAAATACTACGGTATTTTAAATGTGAACAAAATATGTGCAAAATACATGCTATTAAAATACTACACATTTTTTTCAATGCATGTATAAAACACCCACTATCCTAACCTAAAGGGTATGAAGCAAACAGCAATATAACCGTACTCTGTATTTTTTATGCATTTTTTTCTAGTGTAAAGGGTTCTCTTGTATTACAATCAAACCCAAAAAATAAATAAATTCAAGGTTGTCAGAAAATTGCTCAACAGCCGCCCAACATTGAATGCAAGCATTCATTTTATATATTTTTTTCACAAAAATCAACCCACTCAAACTTTTATTATTGAGGTACTGTACTGTTTGTCCCGCATATTATTCCAAACGGACAAACAATATTCAGCCTACTCATCTTGTGCAAAGTGGTACAGACCCCGTACAAGACCCAGTGTTGGCGCAACTAAGACATGTCTGCCATCTGGTGGTGACTTGTGATATTACAGCTTAAAACTGCAGTCAACCCCTGCATATCCGCAGTTCGGCACCCGCAGAGTCATACATTTGCAGATTTTTGATGAGTATGAATTTTGATATCCATCCATCCATCCATTTTCCGAACCGCTTGATCCTCACTAGGGTCGCGGGGGGTTCTGGAGCCTATCCCAGCCGTCTTCCGGCAGTAGACGGGGACACCCTGAATCGGTTGCCAGCCGACAATTCAGAGTGTTCAATCAGCCTGCCATGCATGTTTTTGAATGTGGGAGGAAACCGAGTGCCCGGAGAAAACCCACGCAGGCCCGGGGAGAACATGCAAACTCCACACAGGGAGGCTGGAGCTGGAATTGAACCCGGCACCTCCGCACTGTGAAGTCGACGTGCTAACCACTGGACTACCGGGCCGCCTGAATTTTGATATGTCATTTACAATTCAAGCAAAGTACTATTGATAAAAGATGTACGACTAACGTGCTTTGTGTAATTCTACTACTGTAATACGATTCCAAATCAAGTAGTAATTCCTTACTAATACCTCAACATGGTGAGGTCACTTTATATCAAGAAGTGTACATATCCGTGAAGTTTACATGATTCTTTTGTGGGGGCCAACAAAAGAAACACGTAACAAGAAAGACGGGCCTAATATGGCCAACAGCGCTTTAAATTGAACACTTCCATAGATAGTTGAGCACAAACACATCAAGAAATCAAAAAGGATGTGTGCAACATCTAAAAAGGAAACAGGATAAGAATTCAGAAAGTAGAGGCGTGTTCAGGCTCAGAGTGCGTCCTTTGTCAGCCATGACTGCGTGCTGCGGTCCTAACCAGTGAGGTCATGACTTGTGCAAAGTTAGTGTTCCTTTAAACACGCAGCCCTTTTGGAAATATTCTCAGCAGCTATCAACACAATCACACTTCCAATGACACCTCGGTCTTCAGTTTTCTTCAAGTCAGCATCATTAAAAGAGGTGAATGTAAAGCAAAGCTGTTAGATTACGTCCCCTACCAAACTTCAAGTCGTCCTTCCTGTAAGCCAGTGGCGTTTTCATCTTAAATAGTAGGTTTAACAAAAGGGAGGTCACCCCCTAATTTTGGGTGTGAGTATTTAGGAGAAACTGAGCCGGGTTGACGGCAGCGCAGTCTCTAATTACGTCTCGTGTGATGTTCAAAAGACTCAACAGCTGACTCCCCCATCCCCAAATTGAAATCCAAATTGAAATGGGAAATTACAATTCGGGAAAAGTACAGGAGACAGAAACTTTCTTTTCTTGGTTCACCCCGTCTCCTACCAGCAGTCCCATTTTTAGCTTTGGAATTGTTTATATACGCTTGCTCTGAGTCCATCTGCTGTGATTATGTATGCAAACTTTGCTCCCGACAAACGGACACAGACTGTTTTATCACTGATGTTTATCTTTTGGCGAGGTTGAGGGGGCATGGATTCTGGTAAACCTCAGCTGGTGTAATGACAGCGCTGAACCTCTAAATATGGAGTGAACAACAAGGCTAAATGTGGGAGTTCCTCTTGACAGGGTCACAGTTTGTCAGTGTGTGTCAACAAGCTTGTAGAGGAGAAGATCATTAAAGAGTCTTTAGGACATGAGGCTTTCATTCTTTCATTCTTTCACTGGGCTGACACTGATAAAGGATGGCACAAGGGGAAACGGGCACCACTGTCTCTTTCCTTTACCATCCAATACTTTGCTGATTAAAAATTGCCGATTAAATCGAGGATATGACGAAGAGACAAGATAGCAATTTAACTGAAATATTTGGCGGGGGCACGAGTGGAGGAGAGTTGCATCAAGCGTAATGAAAGAGGACAGCCTATCTGTCTGTCTGCCCTTGTTTATGTCTTTTTCACCAAGGTAAGGGATCGGCTGTTCTTCCCAAAAGCTACTATGTGCGGTAATACTAGAAATACCAGTAAAGCACCATGAAGAAGAATAAGAAACTGAGAATGAGTGCTCAGCTGAGATTCCAAAGTATACATGGTACAGTATTCCCAGCCCACGTTGTATTATTAATGAGGCACCGCCTGCTCGGCCTAGTGGTTTAGAACACCTTTACAGCAAATCGCTTAATCATGAATCATGAGGGATGGACAGCTAGTGTCAACCAACGGGCCATGAACACAACTGGGAAAGAAGGATTCAGCATGTTTACATGCTCTTTTGTGTATACACATTTTTTATTGTAGAATTTACACACAGAGATTATTGCATATGATTTGAGATTCCTTCTTCACAAGCAAATTGAATGTTTTGCGAAAAAAATACATTTGAATTGTTCTGCCCTGTACGGACTACGCTTGCTGGTCGTCGAGTTATTACAGAAGAAACAAAAGATGAACTGTTAAGGCCGCTATAATAATGTTGGAATGTTGGAAACACTACCGTGCAGTGTCTAAAATGAACTGCTCGCTGTTGGTAAGTTAAGTAATTCATCTTATAATATCGGACCCTCTCTGTTTTTTTCTCACCTTTTCATGCAATCAATGGCAATGCTGAGGGACAGATGAGATGACAAATAAAGAGTGACACAGTCACAGCAGACCATTCACGTGCTGTTGGGGTGCACTACATGATTACAGATGAGAGCCACCAGACCCGTCGGTATTGCACACGATTGGCAAATGGGGATGGAAGCGCCTGCTACAAATTTACACGGCAACACGCGGCAATGAGGAGGTCATAAAAATGTTGATCATAACTGAAATCGAAAGTCTTGTCCTTTATCCTGGCAGGTAGATTTGATGTCGCACGGTTAGAGGGATCAAGACAAAATGCCTCCACTCTTTTTTCATAGATGTTGCCTGATGATAACGGATGGATGCCGATTAAACACATTCCAGCAGAGCGCGTGTTCACATGGTTTTGATTGAACTGAATGGCATCTCCGTGTCGCCAAGTGAAACAAATGTTTGGAGTGGTCTCATAAAGCTCACTTTCAGGATACTTTTCGGGACAGCCTGAGAGTGATGCAGGGAGGAGAACTGAAGTGTCTGCTTTCAAAGTGTGAGATTAATTCATTATCAGATCTCATCGGCCTAATCCTTCGGACTCAGCCAGTGAGTCATTTTCATGTGAATTCTCATCCCTCGCCTCAGGCCAGTTTAAATGTTATTCAGCAATAACTGAAATGCATTTGTGATTCCCTACTTCAGCTGAACCCGATAATGCCTTCTCTTCCTCTTTGTCCTCTGTCCAGCCCAGCCCTGGTCCAGAATGGCCGCAGAGCCATTTAAAGCTGCATCCTTCTCTCCGACCCAATCGATAGAAAGGCTGTCAGCAAGATGAATGGAGGGTTTAGGAAGTCCATTTTAATGAAGGAGAAAGCGAGCGAGTAAGAGAAAGAGATGTACTTGGATGGGTGGGAAGAGTCACAGCTGGTAGTTATGAATAAAAGCAAGGAAAGGGTAAAGAAAAAAAGAGAGGACACTAACAAATGCGTGTATTGAATGTGTTTGGAATTGTGAGCGTGCTGTATAATAGCGTCTCCATGAGTCAATGATGAATGATTGTGAGGAGAGCATTGAGATGTTTTCGCAACAGCTAATGCTAATTATAGCTCAGTAGTATTAAATGAAATGACGTGCGCCCCAAGACAAAAGCCTTTATTATTGGACTGTGGGGATTTTATCTCACTGCAAACCTCTACGTGAAATCCTCTGGTTCATGAATTATGAAATCCTCTGGATCATGACTCATGTCTGCGTCTCTGTAGTTAAAAAAACCAAACCAAAACATCGGTATTGGGGTTGGTATGTGTTGACTCTTACGCGAAATATGTGCCTTGGCTCAGCAGGTTGAAAAACCGTGACTCTCCTTAATGAAAGGTCAAATAATTAAAATTTTAAAGTCTTAATATGATGCACATAGAATAAGATGTCATTATTCATATTCAGTATGGATAGAGTAATGATACTCTCTACCTGATGATAATTATGTGTGAAAGAGCTCAGATCATTCATGAAGTACAGTACATAACTTGCTCATGTCTTCACTCACGGGATGTGATCATAAAAAAATTGGCATCTTTTTTACTCCAAAGACAACTCCACTGGATTTCAAATGAAATGAAAAAAGATGTTGCAGACCCTTAAGTCTTTAACTTAAAGGGGTTTTACGGTACATACAAATCAGGTAAACACTGTAGGAATTATAACAATCCGGTGCAGGCTTAGCTGTATGGCAGCATCGAATATCCTCCAGTAAAACCAAGTTTCCGTGTGAAACCAAAACCACCTCAGTCATCAACATAGCGATTTCCAGTCAGTTGTAATTCCAACATCCGTTTTATGTACCACAGGTCTTGCGTTGGGTGGATAAGGACTATGTGCTCCTTCCACAAGTGAAGCATTTCGCCCCCTAGTCTTATACACATTTGCTTTAAGGTGATCTAAAATGTTTGTTTGCAGTCTGTTTAATCGGCCTATATACCCCATATGTCATTATGCCGAAAAGACTGCATGGTAATTAGTGATTAGGAGCTGAGGGCGAAGGTTGATGGAGGAGTCAGTGGTATAGACAACAATGTCCTATGGGCACTGCCCCGGCTGAACCCTGTTTTCACTCATTGGAGCCATTTATGGCTTTTGTCACCACGGCTTTAGACAAGTCAAATTATGCATATGGGCTATTCTTCTGAGCTCGACGATTGCATGAAAATAGAATACCACAGGTGACTCAGCATTTCTCTTTTTCCTTTAAACCGGATGGAAAAAGTCCCTTGGCTTTCTTGTTTATTTTTATTTTTTTCTTCAACATTTTACGAGGAAGTGAACCAGTGCTGACTACTCACCCTTTAGTTAGAAGAGACTTGCTCTTGTAAACAAGGGAATCATGAATGCCAGAGAGTTAAACATCGCTACAAGTACGTGTTATATAGAGTGTCGGCACATACTGGGATGTCAAAGAAAGCATTTATCCATTTTCAGGGAATAGCTTTTTGTAAGGCTCCTGACATTGCGCCAGGGACCGGGATTAGAGCTGCTTAGTCTGGCTCATTCCAAGCCTCCAAACAATACATATACACTAAAATATGCTTTAATTCCCTTTCTCACTCTGCCTCTCAATACTCAGTTTAGCCATTGTCCCATGTTAAGGCAGTGTCAGCATTCTTGTCCCTGTGGCACAATATTGAGTCCTTCTCCAATCTCTCTTGGATGGCAGCCCCCTTACTTTATGAGGAGGTGCGATGTGTCTTTGTGGAATGAGGTCTGAGAAAGCAATAAAATTGATTCAAAATACGAGGCCCCAAATGAGTGAAATTAAAAGTACTACATCTTAAGAGAAGACAGAGGCCTGCGGGTTCTGCCTGCATATACTGGACCACGCGCTTCACTCAATATGGTCTCAAAATAAAACTTGATACGGGCTGTTACTGGACTCACACCAATGTCCTATCTTAAATGAAGAATGGAACCATGTGGCACTGGGGCTGTGAAGTATTCAGTCGTGAGACCAGAGGCGCAAAGTCTTCCCGGGTGTTTTATTGTAGCACAGTTCACTTAAAAAAATTTAGTACTTCTTGCTGGTGCTGTCATCAGATTTAATTGCAGCTTGTGACAAGCTTTGATGGAAGGGACTTGGTTCCCTTGTGGTGGCACATTTTGCTGTGCGCACACACACACACACACACACACACACACACACACACACACACACACACACACACACAGGCAATTGGGGTTTTTTCTCCACATTTATTGTCAAATGGTGTAATGGCTTCCAAAAGGAGATCCATATTTTACCATTTTGTTTGGTGTCGTAACTAAAGTGGCATGTACGGTAGTGGTCCTGTCCTTTGATCGCTCTATATGGAAATATTCTATCCTTGTGGAAAGCGATCAGCAAATAAAATTGTGTGATTAACAACAAAGTAAGGATTACAAGGTCTTTCTTGAATACAGCATGTTGGTGTGTTACAATGTGGTGTGCTGGTAATATTATTTACATTGTTGGTGCAGCTGCCACAGCCTGACCTCCACCTTTGCTGCAGAGGCATCACTGGAAGTGCGATCGATACCTCACACAAACTACAGGACTAATTTCTCATGCCACTCTAATACATACGTTTCAATGATGGACTCAGAGAGAGGATACTTGGATTTTATTGTTTTATATTTTAAAGCCTCTTTTAGCTGAAAAATAGAGGAAACGTTGAATTAAACATTTCCCCATTTAGGGTTTCAGTGTTTATCAGGAAATCAAAACTGAGCTGTTTATGTAATGTGAAGGATATTCGCCCTCCAAGTCTGAAATACCAGCTTTATAATGTCCCTATATTTTAACTTCGCCAAAGTGGTCTCCCATCCAGTCCTAATACTCTCAACATTTACAGGCTGCTCCTCTTTTTTTTTGGTTTGTTGCCACTGTTGTTAATGAGGAAGATGTTGTGCAGTGTGTGTTTTTTGTGTGTGTCTGTGTAATGATTGGAGCCACAGTGAATGTGTGCATGGGCACGTTTTCGACTTCATCACCATTCAGAGAGGCTAAGCATGATTTGAGTAGTGTGATACTCCGAAGAGTTAATGATGAGAGAAGCAGTCGCTCCACAGAGGCCAATCACACGCTACTTTCTGATGGCATGCGGAGGCTTATCTTGGTCGACGTTTTGTGTGTCTGCTCGTATGCGCTGCATTGCTTGAAATGTGTGGGAACATACATGATAGGATTTCAACAATCTTTTTTCGCATGATAGCGTCCGTACAATCGACTCATGAACACCATTAGAGTAGATGTGATTCCATTGTGTGAGCGCTTGGCTTATGATGGTTTATGAACAAAGTAGATGCAATAAGTATACAGCTTCATTATGCTAGTTGGGGACTGACAGATAGCTTAAGCATTTGCTTTAGTTCAGGGCTACATGATATGCTGTGGAGGCCGGTGGCGTTTCTCCCTTCCCTGCGCTCCAGGGGACAGTGACAGGCTTAATGACACTGTTGGGGTTACAGCATATTTCCAACTCATTTTCCAGTGTGATTGGAGTTCGCTGTGGGTAGCGTTTCATCAGTGCTGAGCAGACAAAAGGGACCTTTCCAGTGTTGTCTTTGTATTTGTGCGCAGTTTGCGAATGCCTGCAGTTCTGGAGGGATGCAAGCAATGGCTTTATGGCTGTTATATGGACTGTGTCACAATCTCACATTCTCAGAGATGATGGGTTTTGTAGGGGCTTGTCTCTAGCGTGTACTCCACTTGTTTATTGCCCGCCATATATACACAGCAATGCACTTGCTGGAAAACATTAAACAGAGGAGTCTTCACAAATGAGATTCTATGTTGAGGTCCTAGTAAAACTATGTTGCCTTTGCGAGGTACTTGATTCACAACGAAACAAATTCCTTTCCAGATTGACTTTTTGATTCAGGAAGAATCATACTATCCCTCTTGGAAAATACCAGCATTGTTTTATGTTGTTGGCTCACAATCCCAATTCTGTGATGTTTTTCTTTGCCTTGCACACTTCAAAGTTGGAATGAGTAAAGTGCAATTTTAGGTGAATGTTTTATGAAGAATTTAATACTGAATCTACAAAGCCTTCTGCCCATTGCCTGTAATGCTGCCCAGGTGACATTTTAGAGACTCGTTACACTTCACAATAAATTAGGCCTCATCAGTTTCAGGCAACAGATGTCGAACGAGTCATGTCATGATTGCTGATGTTGGCTCCATTGTATTGCCCTCTGCTTTCCTTTCTCACTTTGACTCTCTTTGATTGGTCCCTCCAAATCTGATGGGTTAAGCATATAGTATGGCAGTGAAGCCTGCATCCTGCCTAGCAATGCCAGTGCAAACATAGACCTGATTGCTCCATTCCACCAATGTGACGGATCCAATGAAGCACACTGGAAACCACACTGGTGTTTTCTTCGTTCTCTGGCGGCTGATATAAGATGAGCTCAATTGGTGCTTGTGTTGCTGCTTTGAGGCGGCTGACTCTATTCGGCTCTCGCAAAGCATACAAAGTTTCCTCTTGCTGCTCTACAGTGGAGAGAGTCAATGAGAGCCAACTGTTCCTCAAACACTGGTAAATCCCAGAGCTTACTTTCCGTGACCTTGAGACAACTGGCATTGTCAAAACATCAGCCCTTTAAATTCTAACAATTCTGCACGAGCATTTGGTAAACATTTTCCTCTATCCTCTCTGCCGCCCTTAACAAAACAACACGTTCACTTTGTGTATCTTCTTCTATTAGGATTCGGTCCCTTTCTCTTCCCGCAGAAGACTTGAGTTAAAGTAGCAGTGACAAATGTGTGTTTGGGTTTTCTGGGCGCAGGTTACTCTAAACATACGTGCATCTCAGGTGGCTCAGACGATGTGCCAGCATAATTTGTGGTTGAGGGTCTGTAACCATCACTCTTTCACTATGTCTTCTATTATGCCAAGGGCAAGAGATACAATCAGAGTCCCTGCCAGCAAGTATTTACCCCGCCTGTCAATCAGAGTCCGGTGGTGTGCGCTCGCAGCCGGAGGCAGCGCCGGCAGGTGGTCCAGTATCGCCCAGAAAGCATGTCTTGAAAGCAAGCCATTATTTCCTGGTCACCCCTTCTTTTTTTATCTGCGCCGAACCTTTCTCTACAACTTGACTCATACTTCATCTCCTACTGGTGATCATTCTCATCCTTTATTCTACCTGTTAGCTATATTACCAGCAAAGCAACGGCAGAGCTCTGCTGCACGTGTCTGGCCTAAGAGCACATATTTTATCCTCCTGTGCAAGCATGGGCACATGATATTTAAAATTGGGACATAGTCCACTCTATACCTCCATACAGGCATATATTTCTCATATGGCGCATATAAATGAATGTCACAGGGATTTAGTTTCGATCGCACTCTTCTAAGTTCAGTTCATTCATCTTAAAGCTGTGTCACAGTAGGAGCTGCTGATAGACACCTTTTGTGCAAGCAGAGGTACTATATGTGTGTGCATATATGAATAATGTGTTTGCTTATGTAAAACCCAGCAGTGGGATCCTCTTTTCTTTGTTTTTCAATCAGAGAAGTTCTCTCTCCTAGGCGATAAATTGAAGGGCTCGGTGATGGTGAAACATTTGGGTTATGCAGCTATAGCTCGGACATGTCGACAGTCCATGGAGCAACGAGGTGCAAGAGCGCTTTGGTGGTGCTTCCCTAGCCTTCAAGTCCCACCAAGTGCAGGTGTCTAGCACATGCTGGGTGTTACAGGTTGCCCATGTCACGGTTACTGCCCACAACAGTCGTGCCAAGCTCGTAATTACGTTTATTGAATAAAAGCACCGAGGGGAGAAGGGATTTGTGCAGTGAGCTTGAGGTAGACTGAAGTCCTTTACCTCCATGGCATGTCATTGCAAATTTACTCAAACGGCACAATACAGAGTCTGATGGCATGAGTTGGAATGGGCAATATTTTTGTTGGCTCTTTAACCTATAGGTGAGAGATGAGTTCTTTGGTCCCACGACTGGGATATATCAGATACAGGGGCTCCTTGCTTCTTCGAATGAACGCAATTTCTGTACAACCTGAAGTGCCTCCGTTGCAAAACAGTGGGCAGAGACGCTGTGATTTTCATCATTTGCATTAATTTGTCAATACCAAAGTCAGCAGTACGAGTATATTTACAGAAAATGTATTGACATTTGGGGTGTGCACCTCTAGCTTCAGCATGGAAGAGCCCTTTTCATCAGGTCATCGACTGGCTCAAGCTGTATTGGGACAAATTCATTCAATCATGACTGATTTTCCGATTCAACTTGTTTTCCATTAAAGTCCTAATTGACGGGCATTTTATTTTGTAGCATCTGCTTCTCATACGTCTAATAAATCAAAGAATGAAGGCAAAGCCCAAGAGACCTTCCACCTTAAGTTGATTATGCCACCATGAAAATGAATAACCTCTCCCCAGGCTGACTCACGTGAATGACGAAAATAAGCAAGCTCTCTAAAATGACAGTATAGACAGAAAGACACTGTAAGCTTTGACATCAACTGTAATGTCATAAGGACAAAAGCTATAATTGTTGAACTGACATGGGCGAGGTGGTTATATTTCCTTTACTTTCTAATGTTTATTACAGATGCAGATGACAATCCAAGTTAGAGTTCATGTTTGTACGCACTTCAATACACATAATTTGACTTTACCAATTCATCACCCTCTTCCCTTTTTTAAGCTCGTATTTGTCTAAACACCAAGAAAGACCGCTTAAACTAAGCATTTGAAAGCAGCCCAGACTCAATTTCATGGAAATCTGGTTTAAGCAAGAGTTACTGTTGCTGAATGGATTAGAGGCAGAGTGCCTCCATTTGAACCGTGAGGTGCTGACACTGGCGTCATTTTTTTCATTGTGTCAGCATGCTCCAAGCAACAGCTCTGCTGTAGATCAATATGATCTGGCTCTCTTAAACCTTAACCTGTGTAACTTTATCTCTATTCTCTACAATCCTCATCTCTCCTCTGCTCTCCCTTCCTCTCCTTTCCTAGCTGAAAAAGTCTTCTTGTCACAGAAAAAAAGGTTGAACAGAGTAGTGTAGTATGTCAGACCTGATTTGTCCAGCTGTTTGTGCCTCCCATCCACAGGCTGCCAAAACATCCTTGAATGACCAACTAGTGCAATGTCCTTGGATTGACTGCCCGGTTTCCTGCTGAACTCTGTCGTATGGAGTTGCGGCCTTGCAAGCTGTGCTTTATTTGCCACTGTGTCAGAATCAACTCGAAGCCATAACAACAGCAAGTTGGATTCTCAAGGATAGGCAGGTTAAAATGCTTACTTCCTTTTATGAATTGAACTATGATTAGTTTGATGTCGGTCCAATGAGCCAGATTCTATTTAGTGGTTAGCAAAGCGAGGAGGTCACTCCTTAAAATTCTAGCGTGAGATTCTTTCTTTGTGAAGGAAGCCTGCTCTCTCGTTCTCAAGTTTACCTTATGACTTACTCATATATTCATGTTTAGGGTACTTCTTGACACTTTCATTACTGACTTACTTCTTGAGGCTTTTGATGTGGATTTCCATTGCTCTTAAGGGATAAAATGCAGAAGGAAAATTGTGACGACAATGGTGAATGGTCTTTCACTAGTATAGCGCTTTTCCAACTACAAAGCACTGAAAGACACTGACTTCTCATTCACTTATTCACGATTCAGCATCAGGAGCAACTGGGGATTCAGTATTTTGCTCAAGGACACTTTGACCTCGTCACAAGGGCCGGGGATCAAACCACCAATCTCCGCTTTGGGAGACAACCACTCTATCACAGCGCTATGCTGCCCAAACAGTTTAGCCACATTCTTACTAAGCAGTTGAATTTAGAATGCCATTGCATGGTTTACAATGAGCGATGTAACAGATGAATTAGAAAATGGAGGACATCCAGCATTTTCTTTTTTAATTGTTTCTTTTTGTAACATTTTTGCGCCTTTGGGGGATGGTTTTAGTGCAAGGGTGCAATTTAGGGTCCATCTCGCACTCTAAAGTGACAATTCTATGTTGAACAATCAACGGCTCGGAATGTAGTGAGGCCCTTGTTAGATTTCCGTGAAGGATAGGTGCCAAAACGTGGTCAAATATGGGTCAATCATTTCCTTGCCCTTTGCAACTTTTGTTAATGGACCCTCAAAAAAATGCTGCACTCTTCCAAAGTGAGCCAAATACTACTTCTCGATGGAAACAGGGAATGAGATTTCTGTTGCGTGTTCACTCAGAGTACATTTAGCCTCTCCTAAAGGCTATTAGTGTACAGAACTAAAGACTAAACAAGCATTATGACCCTCTTTCTGCAAGCTTAGAGACTCCTATAAAGTGGCAGGCCTTGATGTTTACCTCAGAGCCGTCCTGAAATTACTTTCAAACACCACCGTGATTTCCTTTCCTGTCACCACAAGGTCTCTAAAGAATTGATTCCCTTCTCCGGCAGACATCACACAGCTATGCCTGTGGAGATTTGACTTCGGCACAGAAATAAGCGGCAACCCTTCGAGGCTTTGCTCTGATTTAGAGTACATTAAGATCCATTCACAGTGCCCCGCTTCCCTAGTGTGCCACCACTTCAATTTTCTCCTCAACTCAAGTTTATATTCATGTGTTTATATATCGGAGGGCAGGAGGGTCTGCTTCTGTGTCAGAACAATGCTGACATCCTGTCACAGGGGACCAGTGTTGTGACAGCGGTGTGAGGTGTGAGAGGGGGTCATGTGGAGGACATGTCGCCAAGAACAGGCTCATTTACCGTCCTGCCCTCTCTTCATTTTCCTTTCCCAACATTTGACCATTTCTTTAAACACAGTTTTGTGTGAGAGAGAATATCAACATCTTGGATAGAGCACTCAAATTTTCCACCAACTCCAGTGGAGACTGTGGGATTCAGTTTGACTTTGTGGCTCTTCTGATTTCTTCCTCTCGACTGTTTGCCACCAATGGCTGCCGTACTGCCTCAAACAGGCGGAAAAAATACACAAACTGCATAAATGTGGCCACACAGACACACACTCATGCAGTGGCATGAAACCCACAAGCCTTAGGATACTCTTGGAGTAAGGACATTTGAGGGAATGCATACTGGGTCTTGAGACTAACCGCAAATGATCTCCCATTTAGCCTGGCACCACTGCATAGACTACCCACAGCTCAGACAAAAAAGGCTTTTTCACAAGCCAAAGCTCCACGGCATCTTATGTGTATTATTAGCTAACCCCATGCAATTCCCCCTTGCCCATTGGTGCGGCTGCATCTTGTTGCTGCTTGTACAGTAGAGGTGGGTGTGGGAGGGTCCTGGAGCAGACAACTTGGAAGCTGTCACAAGTTGCCCTTAACCGTAGTTTGACCTTTGGTGACAATCACTTTTGTTAACGTGTCCTGTCGAGGCTAAAGCTATTATCAAGCTTTAGGCCTTCTGGCGTTATATATATCTATGAGCTGGAGTTTGCACAGGTCACAAATGAAGAAGTGGCTCCTGTAGTATCGGTATGTCACCGCTGCCAGTCAATCAGATTAGTTCAGATGATTGATTTGAGAAATTGGTTAACAGCTAGCTAATGTGATGAGCAGTTCAGTTATAAAAAGCTCTCCAAAATTAGGATATGCTCGAGGATGTTTTTTTTTTTTTTAATCTAAGAGAAGATATGACCAACAGGAATATTATCTTTGAATCAGAGGTCCTATTTGTGTGAATGTGTGTTTAAGTGAGCACTCGGCCGCAGCTGTACCTACCCTCGCTTGGCAAAGCACAACATTCCCCCGCTTAAAAAACAGAAGGTTTTGATATGGCCGAGTGACTGTCATTTGGCCAATTTAATTGCGGCTCCTGTGGGATCCATATCTAAGCATCGGACCGGGAAAGAGAATGAAATATAAACCTGTAAAGCTAGATGAATATTTTATTATCTCTCTCCCCGCCCCCAGCATCCACACAGATACCAGCAACATTCCTTCTTCATACAACAACCCCTTCTAGCCATTATGATTTCATACAAGCTCATGTTGTTGGTACCGTACGCATGCACATGCAGAAATGTTCGCTGAGGCTACTTTTAGAGCATTGTTGTTCTGGTCTGTTCCGTGTTCATTTCATTGATAGAGAGATGTTTCCTTTTACTGTCAAGATGCATTTGTAGCGGGGAAACCAGATGTGAGGACGGCCACAGCCCGGGGATGTATTTAGCATTCTCGCTTCTCATTCTTCAAACACAATCTCTCCCATCGCTTTTATCTGCCCCTCTTCCTCGCCCCCATTGCCCAACTCCCCCCAACCACTCCCACTAGTGTTCACCGCCAGCTAGCTGCTCGTGCTGCTGGAGTCTAGCTTGTTAAGGGAAACACTGGTGCATGGTTCTCCTCACCTTCCCTCTGCAGTGCCTTTTAATTAGCCAGCTGGCTTTCTCTGTGTGTGCGCATGTGTGCATGTACTTGTGTTACACATACATCTGTAAACTCAGATTGCGGGGACTCACCACCCATAAATCCTTAGATTTTATTTATTAATTTTTGGATAAGGGTTGACGAGTTGTGGTGAAGCTCCAGGGAAATTAATGTCAGTCATTGTAACGTCCTCTATATTGATGGAAACACGTAATTGTGTGTGCACTTCAATTAGCGGGAAAACGTGGGATTGTGTGTAGTGTTTGCATGCAACACGACAATCATTCCAGTCACATGAGACATATTTGCACTGACTATATATTATGTTTGTAGGCAATAGTTATCTGTTATTTATCATCTAAAAATAGTCACTCATTAATTGATCAGCATACTGTTATGTGTTTACTGTTGTCTACCCTTAGCAGACATTTCTTAAATATAGAAGCAATTGCTCCAGTTCATGCATACATACACGCATTATGATGTTAACTATTTCAGATCAAGAGTCATTTCATTTTGGTTCACATAAAGCAAATAATAAAAACACAAAATATCATCCATGACTTCACAATAACTTTGCAAAGCTGCAGTATTCATAGGAATTTGATTGTTATTATGGTGGGGAGCTGAAAAGTTTACTCGATGGCCATGCAACCCAGACCAAAAGGTGATACCCTCCCTGTTCATTGCCATTGCATTTTATAGACTGTAAGGTCTCAAACTCAATTTACCTGGGGGCCACTGGAGGCAGAATCTGGGTGAGGCTGGGCCACATCAGGATTTCCACAAGAAAAGCGCTGATAAATCATTCCAATGTTCTCACATATCTTTATTTTTAACACAAAATAATGAATTAAATAAAATAATTTAAAAATGAATGTCTGATTTAACAGTTCAACTTTTAACTTTATGAAGATGAATGAAACATTAAACATGAAGCGTTCTTAGCACAGGAACAGCCACCATGTCTGTCCTTCTCCATGAAGTCTTTTACTTCTGCTCTCAACTCCAAAAATCTCTTCAATACGTTTCCCCTGCTGAGCCAACGTACCCCAGTGAAGTAGAGCACATCCCCATATTCTGATTTTATTTCCTCTAAAAAATGGGCGGGGCGGAATAGGGTCAATACCTCACCGTGATTGGTTCGTTCAGCTTCGCACACAACAAGAGTCATTCATATCAATCTTGCGGGCCGCACTAATATTAATCTTTCATATTAAGACGGGGGCCGCAAATTATCATCCGAGGGGCCGCAGTTAAAAGTTAGCACGTTTGAGACCACTGCTGTGAGGGGATGATATACTCAAGCAGCGCTGCCTCGCCCTCAACCTAGTTTGCTACTCTAAACTCAACGTGCTTTGCCTTTATCAACACGCACGGTGATAGTAATGTAGTCTTGTCCCAAGATTATCCATGAGCAATTTATTGCCATGGCAACTGCAGTTGTCCTGTGAGTGCCACTAGTCTATAATTATCACCTTGGAAGGATATCAGCACTCCGATGTCAAAACTAAGGAGATGGGGTTTTTTTTCCAAAGTCATTGATATATCCTGCAAGTAAAAGCGTCACCGCCTAACTCGAGTTAGCCATAAATTGCTGGCCAGTGTGAGAAATAAAACACACAACAGGGACTCGGTCAGAGTCACAGAATTCATACTATCAATAGCAGCTCTGCCGCATGACATAAGAGGGTAATTATTCTAAGTACGATTCATTACCTCCTGCACATTCTACGAAAGCGACCATTAGTCTAATGTTCTACAGCATATACACATACTTAGAAGAGGAGTTTATGGATGAGAATGCGGAACAGATCTTAAGCCACTCTCCTTGTCAGGAATAAGAAATGGTCTTGGAGGGTTTGTGATTAACATGGCATCATCCCTCCCTTGCCATCTCCCTTTGCATTTGTCCTATCTACTGCCAGCACAACCGGTTTACCTTCTAATCAAGAGAGCCTCAGTGAAACATATGGTTGCTGATAAAACACCAATTGAATATTAAGAGTTTTCAATCAAATCAGATGACACTGAACTTTGAAAATGCAAGTACAATCATATCTGACTCGTGATGCCAGTGATGCTTTACTTATTAACGCGTTATTTAAATGAATAGTCAACAACGAGCACATTGTTATCCCTTAGATCAGTCATTCTCAAATAGTGGGGTAGGGGTGCCCCACCCCCCTTGGGGTGTGCAGTTTGACGCCATTGAGGTTGTGTGGTGACCCTAGAGATTTTTTTTTCCCATACTGCAATCTAGATTGAAATGTAATTGCACTTCCACTGCAGTAGCTGGCAGTGGTGCTCTCATTATTAGCAAGTGCGCAGGGAATACTGCACTGGGCGCGGCTTCCGCGCGCGACCCCCAAACTCACCCAACCCCCACCTGCCCTCGTGGGTGTGCGGTAAGAAGTATTAGCTCTAAGGTGTTGTTGTTGAGTTTTTTTTGTTTGTTTGTTTTTTTTACACCGAGTATGTGCACACACAGCACAAAGCGGGAGCTATGAAGTGCTGTGAACAAACCCTTAAGAGACACCATGGAAAAAATATATAATACTGATGAAAACAAAGACAGAGTAAGATGAAAAAAAAACTACTAGTTATTCTTTGTTGTAGGTTGTTTTCTTAATTCATTTATTTTTTTGTTTGTTTTTTTCTTAATGAGGATACAATGTTATGCAGAGGTGTACTTCTAACAAGTTTATGGACGAATTCTACTATTTGTAGTTGCGACAGAGAATTGTGGGGTGTGTGAAATATTTTCCTTTTCCTATGGGGGTGGTGGAAGCAGAAAATGATTGAGAAGCACTACCTTCGATATCCGAGTGAGTGCCCCCTACACTTAAATGGCTCAAAAATGACCCAAAGCAGAATCACTGTATTTTATGCCATTTTGGCACACGATAATCATTTGTGTTATATTCGGAAGGGCATTTTGAGCCACACAAATTTGTTTTAACGTTTGAAATGCTTTGTTTTTAAGATTTGTAACAAGGGCAATGCGATCAAGTTGAATTTGACTTACAGGAGGATGGCCAACATCTCCACCTGGATGAAAGTCCGATTGCTCATTTATTGGATATTTCTGATTCAGAGTCCAGTCCTGTCGCTGCTGGCTTTTTAAATAGAATTTGAAGGACCACTTTTGTATTATTTGTAGCACCCATGATACCTTGGATAAGAAAGCGTAGGCTATAACTAAAAGAGTGATTTGAGCAACAACAACAAAAAAATCAATCATTGATCTACATGTAGCAACGATATACAAATAAAAACACACACACACACACACACACACACACACACACACACACACACACACACACACACACACAAACAGGTAATGTTCACTCCCAAGTTGAATATGTGATTTTGTTTGCATCCTCCTGAGTGTTTTTTATTTTTGTGGGAGATTACATACATTTTAATAGAGGTGGTCCCCGTAGTTGTGCATGGTCTGTGTCTGTCAAGGTAGACTCTTCATTATCTTGGCCTCCATCTGCAGTGAGAATGCAGTGTTGCAGTCTTACTTTAAAGGGGCGCTCATCAGAGCGACTCATCTGTGCTGGCAAAGGATTGTGGTCTTGCTTTTGCTGCCTCTACAGCTGCACTCTGAAGTCAGGCAGATGAGGAATCATCTATTTTCTGCTCACAAAAGCGGAAGTTTGAGTTTGAGAGAACAAGCGAGGCTTCAAAAGGTACATGTAATTGAGCAGCCTCAGATAGGCTATCTTAGAACATGAAACAGCAACAGTTTGTGACGGAGGGTAATTGCATCCCTGGGTCTGTGTAATACCTTGTTGCGTCTTTTAACTTGAGCAAAGTGCTGAGAGTCCTTGTGTCAGCAGGTAATTGGTTGCAGACATCAGCAGCAACTTGAAGTGAAGGAAATTGCTAGGTTTGTATACTGTTTGCACATTTTATATGAGAAAAATAACCAATGTAAAATAGTGTTTGTCCTTGAAAGGGACTATTACTGTATTGATTTATTTAGTTTTTTTTAAATCGACATTGTACTTTGGTTTTCATTTATTCAAAGCATCCGAATTTCATTACATAGCCCCAGGGCCAAGTAAAGATATGTCCTGCTCACTGCAAGTGCATTTCTTCACATTTCACCTTAGTTGTGTATAAGGCTGGGGGATATATCGTTATATTATTGTTATCGAGATATGAGCATTCTCGAGATTAACATTGACATTAGGATATCAGTCACGTGACCTTGCCATGTAAAGCTCAGTGCAAACAATCACATTTCTACTTTTAAATTTGGCGTTGATCGACAGCTAAAGCCAGCCAACGATAGTCATCTTGAGGGTGCGGGCGAAGGAGATGGGGAGGGAGAGATAAGCACCTGCCGCTGGACAGTACACACACAAGAAATATACTTATGTGTTAGCGACAGTTACGCTCTCAAGTATATATAGTTCACTTAGATTGTGTTTTAGAACATTACGTGGCCATATTTATAATTCCACAGTTACCCGTGGATAAAATAGAGGAGCTTATTGTAAAAATGTACAAGCAGCCCGTGACTCCTTGGTACATTGATTGGGAGAGAGAAAAATTCGACAAAACTTTCCAGGTGTCACACAAAAGATGGTCCATGTAATTTCAGAAAAAGGTCAAATTAGTATATCACAAAATTCCCATTACAGTAATCCATCGTTTATGGCGGGGGTTATGTTCCCAAAAGAACCTGTGATAATTGAAATCTGTGAAGTACTCAGCTTTATTTTTTACAATTATTATGTATACAATACTGTATTTAATGAAACCAAAGATTAAACCTTTTTTCAAGCCCAAGCCTTAAAAAAAGAAGACACATATAAACATTTTATTCCAAACAACTGACACTTTTGACAAATACTGTACAGAACGTTTCATTGACATTGTGGGTTTTGTCATGGAGAAAATCTGGCAGGCTGTACAGTGGTAAAGTGTGGAGACTGTTCTCTTTATTCTAAAGTAGTCTCAAGTCCCTTAAGACTCGGGATGCGCAATACAATGCACTGTAAAAAAAAAAAGCACGGAAAAAAAATATGTGAAACAGCGAAGCCGTGAAAGATGAACATAAGGGATTCCTGTGTATATATATATATATATATATATATATATATATATATATATATATATATATATATATATATATATATATATATATATATATATATATATATATATATATATATATATATATATATATATATATATATATATATATATATATATATATATATACATATATATATTAGAGCTGTCAAACGATTAAAATATTTAATCTAATTAAAAACTCAACTGTCATAATTAACTCAAATTAACTAAAATTAATCATGATTACTCACGCATTTTTTATTGTTTCTGAATTTCCTTTTATATTTTTTGTCCCATTTTCCCCCATTTTAATGCTCTCATCAACATGGAATCATGAATCAGTTTTCTATGTGAAAAATGCAAATATTTACTGAAATAATTTCGATTTTCAATTTTACATGAACATTTTTCACTTGGAGCAGTTATTCACACATCATCTCTCACACAATATTACTGTCCATCAACAACAGTGAAAAAAATATTTTGTCACACAACAGCTGCTTGAACAGCTCTTTTTATGGAATCAAAACAGCGCAATATAACATTATAAAGTGCACATCTAAGGTAAACTAGTACTCAGCCTATAGTGGATTTAAGCAATGGTTGCATACTTCGTTTTTCTCAAATTTGCTTTGAACACAGCAGTCAGGCTATGCTGATTCTGTTGATCCTTCTTGCTCGGAAGTCTCTCTACGGTTTTGTGTCAACATCATTTCGGATTCTTGTAATGGAGGCTCTCGCTGGCAATCCGTAGTGGAGTTGTTCAGTTAATTCCGTTTTTCACGGCCCCCTGAATAGGGATTGTCGGTCAGCATGGAAGGATCTCTCGTTCTGTACTTTTTTGATCATTTATTGGAGCACTTTGCAGCAGAAGTAGTAGTAGTTGTAACAGAAGTATCAGAAGCAGGTAATAACCTAAACTACACATAAATGCAGTAAAAAATTAATATATCTATCTTTCTGCATCACAATGTAAATATGTATATAATTGACATTAATACCTTTATTTAACAATACGTTTAATAAATAATGTCATCAACCCTGATTTCACTATGTATCATTTTCGTCATCATTATTCATTGTTTTAAACATAAGAAACCATACAACACAAACATATCAAGTCGAATCGAACAAAAGAACTACAAGTCCCGAAAGTCAATCCCGGAAGTGGAGCGCCGGCTTGATTAACCCCAGCTGCAACGCAATTTACTTCGTTTAAACGTCAGATTGCAGACGGACAAACATGACAACTATGCACAAATGAGCTAAATAAAGACACCACTGTTCTAGCAACATTTTAGCCCACCCTGTTTAAATTGCCGATTGCTTCAGCAACTTTGTTCTTTGTCGTGTCATCCATTTTCTTCGCTTTGAAATGATCCGTAGCTGTCTGTCTGAGAGGGGGCGGAGTACTCACGTCAGCTGTGCACTTGGCCATTAAGTGGTATTTCAGACTCGACGTGCTGTGATGATAGCTCAGTTTACGACTGCAAAACATACAGGTAACTTTGGTCTTGTCAGTGGAACAATCTGGCAACTTTTTAAAAGTAAACTTTCCATTCATAAACTATTTAAGTATCCGTTTTGGTGTCTCGCGCTGCCGTGGCTGGCAAAACAAACGTCGTGGACCTGTGCAGCGCTTGATGTTTTGATTCTGGTTTATTTATAAAGCAACGTAACATCCGCTGTGACGTCTGCGCGTTAATCTCGCGAGAAAATTTTTGATCGATAAAATTCATTTAAATTAATGCCAATAAAAATGCGCTAAACTGACAGCTCTATATATATATATATATATATATATATATATATATATATATATATATATATATATATATATATATATATATATATATATATACACACACACACACACATAAACAGTACAGTACATGGAACCCAAATAGTTCAAAAATTCAAACCAAGCATGATCTTTTATTGACTTTCATCATGACACAGTCCATGTTACCGGTTCAAGGCTTGACAGTGACCTTCCTTGTCAGAATGAATGTCCTTTCCGGTGGCCTGAGTCCAAACTTTTTCCTGGCTGGTATGGGGTGGGTGGGAGCTGTGGAAGGAGTTGCTTTATTAGCTGGTCGTGTGAAATTAATTGAACATCTGTTCAGGCAGACAAAGCTGACCCCAGTCGCAGCTGTTTACCCTCTGCATAAACATCTAATAAGCCTGCTCTGGTTATGTGCCTTGGAGATGCTCACGTTAACAAATATTTTTTTCTAAAGTGAAAGAAACCTAATGGCATTGAAAAACATGTTCACTTGCAGGCTGTTAAGTGCATGCCATAACAGCAGATTATTATGTTTAACTGCAAAGATATTTTTGCCAATTAGGAACCTGAGCAAAGTAATTTCCTTAAAATTAACAAGTATAAAAACAATAGTGGTGAGTTGGAAGTTGTGGATGAAGGGGGAAACAAATCATAATATGGACTGAATATTACACTTGATTACAATTAAATTCATCCATCCGTTATTCCAACTGCTTATCCTCACGACATAGATCAAAAATCTGTAAAATTAAAATAACTACTATAAATGCTAGTTATGATCAATTCATTTGATATAGATGAGAGAGTAGCAGAAAATGATCTTGCTTGTGCCTACTGTGCTTTAGATCCTTGAGGAACAGTGAACATTTGACAAAAAGCTTCCAGGTGTAATTTTTCACGGTGCTCGTTGCCAGTCACCTTGTCGTAGTTTGCGTGTTTCGTAGATTGGTAGTGACGCTTGATATTGAATTCCTTGAAAACAGCCAAAGTCTCTTTGTGAACTAGGTGGACACAGTTGTAAAAATAAGAGACATGCCTGCCTAATTTTCCATGCGTCTGAGTATTCACACAAATTCCCTGAGCTTCCCTTGAACCACGGTAAGCAACATCACACATGCACATGACGGCCAAATTAATATCACACCTGTCCAAAACCTGAGATCATAAAGAGTTACATGGTTTAGATATGTTCCCAAAATATTCAACTCACCTACAGTATATATCAAAATAGAACAAATCATTGAATAGAGATTTGTAAAATGAATAAAATCAGCCTGAGTTTGTGATTTTTTTTTCACACAGGTCATTTTAAATATAATTAATAAAGCCTCAATGCAGTCTTTTTAAATATGGTCCACTCATAAATCATGGAAATCATGTCATTTCATAAAACACAAAAATGTAGTCATCGAACCTCTGATACACTCAATAGAGCCTCATTTAAGGGGCGCCCTTGTTTACAGTGTCACTTCAATGTATGCTTCAAACTGTAGTAGAATAACTGAGTGTACTTCCTCGGTCGCAGTACTTAAACTGAAGGAAAGTGGGAATGGTGTGGTGTCCTGTGTCACACTGCGCTGAGAGGGCGAGAGCACTGCCCAATTGCTCAGCGTGCAGCTTCCAGGGAAAATTCCCCTAAACTGATTGCTAGAAGGACAAACAACCATTTATTAGTGCATTGCAAAATAAATATTTTTGAATGAATCTTGATTGACCAAGATGACAAGGTAAAGGCTCACAGTCAGTCAGTGTACCCTATGACATAAGACATCATAAAAAGAAGAAAAAACAAAAAGAAAGAAAGAAAGAAAAAGATGGTTCTTTACATGCTCATCGACATGAAAATTCTTAAATAATGTTTGTGCGGACAGGGTTTTTCTTTTGTGTTGACATTTTGCTGCCCAAATGCTTTCCGCAGTGCAATTTGTGTTCAAAGCAGTACTCTTGACTGTTGGAAGTGGCATGAAATGTCGTTCAGAATACACAAAAGTATTTTGTCTGTCTATAGCCTCAGCATTTCTGCCAGCAGGAAGACAGTCAGTCAGTTGTGCCCCCCTGCACAGGTCTAATGTGAAGCCGAAACCCCTCGACTCACCCGCCTGATTAGAAATCTCCTTTGTTCCGGTGTCGGTGGCACACCGTGAAGTATGATTGCAGTTGGCAAAATGGAGGCTTTGAAACAAACCTACTGCTGTGCTGATATGCATCACACTTTGCCCCCTTCCTTGCTTTGCAACCTCAGATGAGGTCAAATGAGGTTTTCTTGGTCAGTTGATGTCTGAGCAGTAAGCCTTTTTCAGTGAATTTCTGAAGACTTTTTTCCTGGATTTATATTTGCTGGCACAGTGAGGAATCTTTCACAACAAAGCTAATAAAACACTCCTAATTAAATGTGGGTGTAGTTGATTCGGCTTCTGAAAATGTTTTTGTATCTAAACCCTACTCTTTCTCTGTCTGTCTTTGTCTTTAGGCTGCTTCGATGGCCCTGAGCAGCTTGGGCCATGTATACACAGCCATAGGGGACTACCCAAATGCACTGGCCAGCCACAAGCAGTGTGTTCTGCTAGCTAAGCAATCTAAAGATCAACTCTCTGAGGCACGAGAGCTGGGAAACATGGGTGCTGTCTACATCGCCATGGGAGACTTTGACAATGCCGTCCAAAGCCACGAGCAGCACTTGGGCATCGCCAAGGCCCTTGAAAATAAGCGGGAGGAAGCTCGGGCCTACAGTAACCTCGGCAGCGCCTACCACTATCACCGAAACTTTGACAAGGCCATGTCTTACCACACTCACGTGCTGGAGCTCGCCCAGGAACTGGAAGAAAAGTCCATCGAAATGAGAGCATATGCAGGCCTGGGGCATGCCGCTCGCTGCATGCAGGACCTGGAGAGGGCGAAGCAGTATCATGAACAGCAGCTGTCAATAGCTGAAGGTTTGAAAGACAGAGCCGCAGAGGGAAGAGCTTCCTCCAATCTGGGTATGTATGCGAAACACTGACTTGCAAAATAACGACAGTGGTGCCTTGATTTACTAATTTAATACATTCTATGCCCATGCTCGTAATTCAGAATGCTTGTATTGCAAATCATATTTTCCCATCGAAATGAATAGAAATACAGACGCTCCACAGGTGAATTCCTTCGTAAGTTGCTTCAGTACTATATTTTGTCTGGAATGTATGTTTAAGGCTTATATGTTTGACATCCATATAATGGGGAGAGAGCTTTTCGTCATGTTCTTCCGGGCTCGAGGGTTGGCTGCCCGGTAAACTAGCAGCGGCTTCAGTTTGAAGCTCCCGATCTTTCTGTTTATAATGATACCGATGGTCGAACGATTCATCTTGTATTCACGTGCAACGCTCACCATTTTCTCACCCGCATCAAGCTTCTTTATTATTGCCACTTTCATTTGAAATGAAATGGCTTGCCTCTTCTTTACATTTCCACTCTCACTAGAAGCCTTTCGCTTTTCACCAACCATATTGAATCATGAATGCACGAGATACTTAACAACTGGGCAGAGGAAGCCGGACTCGGGTGGATGCTGGGCGAGCTCTCACAGCGCCACACGTCGGTATTAGCGGCGGAAAGAAGCACTACAGTACCTGTACTCGGAAAAAGGCGTGCAATACAAAATCTAACTTTTTCTTTTGTTTCTCGACACACCCGTAAAAATGTTCGTATGTACCGTTGTTCGTAACTCGGATGTTCGTAAGTCGGGGAGCGTCTGTACTGTAACATTAATCCGTTGCAGTCGTACAAAAAACTCAGTACCTCTGACGTCTTGCTGCATTTTATAGTATTTGATCTTTTACATTTCGTGTCAACCGGAAACATTCTGGCGACGTCACAGAAACGACGGACTGGAAAGGATGAATTTGGGCAGAGTGTGGTACCCTATCTCCTGTTCTGTAGCAAAAAATAACCATACTATAATTACCTCTTCTGAAAAATGACTTTTTTTCTCCAGCGGCTGTGCTTCAAAACTAAAAAAATAAAATAAAAGCGTTCATAGGGTGGGGAGGCAGGAGCTAGGCTGGAGCTAAGCATGCCCTATGTCATCTCGAAGTGACGGCTCTGTTGTTGTAATGCAGAATTCCAGCCTAAGGGGGCAACAGAAGCTAGGCACTGCACCTTGAAATGCAACAGAAATTTCTCATTTACAGACAGTTCATTAAGAACATCGGCAAAATGAAATTTGATATCATTCAAGCTCCATATAAAAACAACATTGTAAAATGGCACCAGAACTGTCGGCAAGAGACACTCATTTTCTTGAAGCAAACTTCAATTCGTACTTCATTGGAATGCTCCACACCATGAACATTTTTTTTCTGGAAATGGGTAGAAGTAATTTGTAGTTCTTATGTAAAACTCCGTCCATCAAGCACTGAATTAATTTGTCATCATAGGATCATTGAATAACAAGGACGTTGTATCATCAAATAATTTGAATATTGCTTCACATAAAAAGGTCGTTTTCAGGAGGGGAAAAAAATCTGCCCTGCCATCAAGCACTTTCCTGCTGCCTTGGACTGAAACGAGAATCTAAAGATAAATGTGAACTTGGGAAATGACATGTGCACTTAGATGCTCATTGCGCAATCGTCCTCCTTGCTTATAATTATGTGCGTAATCTAACAATTACATATTTCAATTAAAAATTCATAAACTATTGTCCCTTTAGATATCGACCAGTCTATGAGATAATTGCTGCGCCCACTTTGCTGTATTTATTGCAGCAATTACAACCTCCACTGTCTGAATTATGATCGCCATCAGAGCAGCACTAACCTTGATTCTAATGGACAACGAAGAGGCTTAATAGTTCTTCCAGATGATTTAATCTTAACCTATGAGTAAAAAATGTGCGAGTGGAGAGCCGAGGTTAATCAACCAAACATAAATTGAAGCTGTGATTTGACCCGTCTAAATGGTGCACATCCCCTTCGCTGCAAAATAGTGCCGATCTTTAACGGGAGATGATCATAAATTAAAAGACTGTGGAGAGCACATTTTATGATGCCACCTACATGTGAGTTTTATGATGTCAGCTTCCAGTGTGCTATAGGACTCCCGCGATGACATCCCCAAACATCTTCTTTATGAGTGCTTGCAATATTTGAGTAGTTCTGATGTTGTAATGAGTGCGGTGTTAAAGATCTCCATCTGGTGACATTGCTAAATGAGTGTGTCGTCGGAAATTTGTTGCTCAGCAGAGACGGCCTCCGATGAGTAAGACCATCATGCTCATCGTGTCCCTCTGACACTCAGGAGCCCTCACGTCCATGCAGCCAATCTGTTGATACCACTTGCCACGTTTCTCTCTCATTCCTCTCTTCACTTTTTGATGCCTCTGCCTTTCATTGTCTTCGTCTCCCGCCTCACCCCCACTGATCGTAATCTGGAGCTGTCAAACCACTAGTAATTGAAACTGACTTGATGAATCGCTTAATTACCTTTAATAGCTGATTCAAGTGGAGCTGAATAATGAAGATAACCGAGAATGAAGTCGAGGTTGTGAAGCTTTTGTCTGTCTAATTGTTGTGTTGTTGTTTTGAGGCAGCGTGTTGTTGTTATTCCATCGTGAATGCCCACAAGCTCGCTCGGAAGACTTTAAAACCTTTTTTCTTTTACTCAGTTTACTAAGAAGACTGGAATGATCGAGTCAGTTAACAAGCAGCATTCAAAACAAAACAGAAGTTTTAGAAGTTGAAAGAAAAAAACAAAACTGCAAAATGGACACTTTTATTTGCCCTCTCAGCTTGTTTTTGGAGTTGGCTGCGCTATGGGTTGTGCAGTGCCTGACTTGGCTCTGAGGCACACTTGTGTCGAGATTGCCATCCTTTAATATCCAACCACGATGCCCAGCGGTACCAGCAGACCTGGCTCAGCACACTCTGACCTATAAAGCATATGAACATTTTGCATTCCAGTCCCATATATTATTGAATAATTGGACGGCTTACCCACGAGTCAGCAGTATCTCATTTCTGTGATGGGACTGAAGTAGCAGGTTGCCATCGAGTTGATGCTATCAATCTGCAGAATCTAAATTGTACAACCATCCTCTTCCATTTAACTTCATGTAAACGTGTTGTGTATGCTCATTTTGATTGCTGTTCATTCGATCCTGCTACACTAACTTTATAAATAACCTTGAAAGTGGACACAATCCTGTGGCTGCTCGGCATATACTGTATATACACTAATCACAAAATATTCGTAATATTGGACTCTCGGGTTGAATTTCACAATTAACATGAACTGCACTATAACATTTACTTGTGAACTTTATTTGACCATCTCTAAACTTTTAAATGCACATGCTCAACTGTTGAGTGTTTTCGTATTGAAAGATTGTTTTCCAAGGATGTTGACTTCTACACCTATCTGTGCCTGTCAGTGTCTCTGTAGCCAATTGCGACCCTCGGATGACAAATTGCGACACTCTAAGCTCAGTGGCTGCTTCCCTCTGAGAGCAACCTTGTCATGGGGATGCACTATCCATAAAATGTTGGCTGTCCTCATGATTACGTAGCGTAGAAATGTATTGGCTGATTTATGGATCAAACACCTGTTGTGGACTTTGTCATTCAGCCCTTGGTAGAGAACAGCAAGTTGTGCAAAAAGCACTACAACACAGTCTGTCTGTCCATCCACCCGCACATTCGTCCGCATAAAAATCAGCGCGGTGCGGAGCGCACGCTTGAGTATGTCGTGCTTGAACATTGGCAAAACAGAAATTAGACTCGCTGGAGTTTGTGCATGACATTGGCACATGAACTGTAATATCTCCCCTTTTGGAATATGTGTGTGTGACGCGCAGTTGGAGACCACCTTGCACCTTCCAGTCGTGCAGCAAATCAACCTTTTTCCCCTTTCCCCTCCACTCCAGATTCCTCAGGGTTTCCTGTTTGTTTTATTCACAATCAAAAAGCAACAAACATGAAGAAAATAACAGGAAGAGTTCACACACAAAAAATCTGCACTGATAAACAAACAGGGCATAACAGGAGTAACGTCTGTATTGAATTACCTTGAGACATTTTGTCATGTACCTTGTAGTGAGAACACCCATTCATTTTGCCCTTGAAAATTGGGCTCTGATGTCCACTCACCCAATTAAGTAGCAGAATATTTTTATCTGCTAAAGCACCGTGATTTAGATTTTATATGTTGGCTGTGATGTTCCATTGACTGAGTGGTTATGCTAATGAATTATTAAAATGCATGAGGAATACGTTTATGCTCCTCTTAATTCGACTTGAAATATCAATCCACAGTAAAACCTGCATTATCGAGTACACTAAAATGGTTTTAAGCGCATCGGTGCAAATGCACGTAACTATTTTAAGACTGTTCAAAGATGGGACCAAATACACAAACACCTAGACTTGCCTGGAGCACTGAGGTGTAGAGATTACTCATTTTGGGGCCTAAGCCTTTCAAAGTCAATGCATTATTAGTTTGACTAGGAGAAATAGAAGACTTTACAATGGAATTTGTCCAGCCTATTGGCTCAGACAGGATAAATTGAAGGCAAAAAGGAGCTAACCAAATACACCTAAAATGCATTTGTCTGGGATTGACGAGATCTTTAGTTTTTTATTGGGATCTATGTCAATATTAGCAACCTTTCCTTTCCTTTGTTGGAGACATGATGGTGTTCTTACAGGATGTTCTCCTCCATTTACTGCAATATTAATCATATTCAGGGTCACAAGCAGAAGCCTATTCCAGCAGGCATTGTTTCACTTCTGTTTTTGAAAAATACATACGTGGAACTTCTTTTCTGTTCTGAAAATATAACTAAAGACCCGAAAACACAAAATGTTCCCCTGGTCCTTGACACTGAAGTGAAGATAGATGCATTGTTTGTCGGGATGTCCAGGAGGTTGGGGACAGAATCAGACTCTATAAACGCAAACTCTGATAGATGTCAAAAAATATATGCACAAGGCCGTCAAAGTATAAGTAATGACGCTGGTACAATAACCAGCATAACAACGAGAACCAAAAGCGCTTGCAGAAGGCAAGGAGAGGGTAAACATGCTTGTTGGTTTGAATATGTTGTTGGTGTTTTTTAAGATCTTTAGAAAAAATTGAATGTCATCAAGACATACAAAACAACATACATTCAGTGGATCCTGGATTTCATCATTAATGAGATTTTGAAAAACTGCAGGGGCGTTAGCTAGTCCAAATGGCATTACATTGTACTGTACTCAAATTTTCCTAATGGAGTCTTGAAGGCCATCTTCCACTCATCCACTCACAAATTCTTACCTGGTGGTAAGCACTACAAAGATCCAACTTTGAAAAAATTGTCACAGTTTGTAAGGCCGCAAAAGCGGAGTCTAAAAGACGGAGAGGGTTATTATTTTCGATGGTGATTTTGTTTAGGCCTCTGTAATCAACACACGGGCGCAATGACTTTCTTTTTGATATAAAAGCATTTTTTCCCCAAGGGAGCTTTAGATGGCCTGATTAAACCAGTAGTGAGGGAATCAGTAATATATTCTTGCAGTGCTTCCTGTTCTAGCCAAGATACCTGATGTAGTCTAGACGAAAGTAGAGATGCTCTGTGAATAAGGTCTTTAGCACAATCGTACAGAGGCAAAGATTGAGCAAGGTCTTTGCTAAAAACATGGCTCAGATAATGGTATTCCTCGGGCACTTTCTTTCAACAAATTACCGAGCTGACTCTACATTCACCCTCTCTGGTAGCAGACTGTAAACAATGACAGAAGCAAAATGGACTCCAGTTTTCATTGGTTGAACTTTTCCATGCAATTGTGACTCTGAAACCAACTCTAGCCTAAGACTCCTGGTGTCGACCTTGCAGGCATAATGAACATTTTTGACTGGGCTGGTCCACGGACCACCTGATGGGACTGCTCCACTCTGCTTTCCCGGGGCCTCTCCCTGATACAGTTGTCCAGTTGGATGATAATGAGTTCCTCAATGTCGTAGTTTTGTCATGGATAGCCAGTTCATCTTTTTAGTAGGAACTCAGTCCACGGCGAAAAAATGGTGCGTAAGGCAAAGTCACCCAAACCACTTTCCACCACCAACACACGAAAACCAAGGGTAGTCAGCAACCGACTGACTACCCTGAGCAGTCCAGTAATTATCCCCCAGCCTCATTCTCATGGCAGAATGGTGGAACACCCAACGGAATTCTGCCAGGAAATTAGGAAAGGAGGACCGAAGTTCTGGTTGCGCATTGCGTATAACATTGTTTTATTCTCACATGCTGAGTTTTAAAGATTAAATAGGACAGCTTAAAATGAATTACTTTTGGAATGGCGTGTACTTTTTCAACACAATCAGAATTAGCTTGATCCATCTAAAGACAGTTCATTCCAAGTGACATGTCATGCTTGTTGACAATCTGATGACCGATGTTTCCGGAGCGATGGAGTGGTGGGTTTTCGAGTAGCTGCAGAGAAGAAACAGCTCAATGTGTGCTGTAGGTGCAGTTGGGTGCAGTGTTCTATGTGAGCCGACCGTCCACTCAGCATGCATCCGTCTAACTGTACCTGTCGTTTTCAAAAATCTTCCATATCCCATTTTCTCTGTCAGTCAGGCTGTATAAAATGTATCTTTCTGAGACTACGGATTTGGTGTCTTGAAGACCATAACAGAACTCCACCACTTCCTCTCTATCGCAGACCTCTTCAGGCTCTGGCGTCCTCAGCTCACTACCTCCCCCCACAGATCACTTCATACAATAGTATATATGTGCTCTTTCACACAGTAAACAATTGAATTCCTGTTCATCCCTTTACAAGTCAAGGCTTCCTGATAAGTAAAAAAATATTATTTGTAATTATTTGATAAAATACTTGACACAGTCTCTCTCTGACTGACAATAACAACCAACACTGCCACAATTCCAACATCCTGCCTTTTGAATGTAAATGAATAAAGCAATGCCTCTGCTAAATACCTCATATCACGGGTTCCCCAACTTTTTTTTTCCATCCACCCCATTTTGGAACTGTATGGCATGACACAATCGTAACACTGTCCGTGTTGATCCCCATACAGAACCCCCCCACACACACACACACACACACACACTCCCCAATATGTTGTTTACCAGCACCATTGTTTAAAATCCTCTTAACACAGTGTAGGCTGCAGTGCAGTGGACCTTTATAGCTGCTGAAAGAAAGACAGTGATTTACTCAGAAAACGCAGCACCATCTCTCAAAGTCATCACTGCAGCATTTCCCCAATGTACGGCCATCTGTGTAATAGAAAGTGACAACACATTGCCATGCTTGTCTCTGCATTAGGGAGAATGTATACAGCTCAGAATGGATTGGGTGGCATGTAGAAATGTATGTATTTTTCTTGACTCTGTTTTTACTCAAATTGTGCAGAAATGTGGAAGAACCATTTTGTATTACAGCCAAGTATGTTTCATACACACTGGTTTACCAATTTTGAAGATGAATTTAAAACCCAGACGTTATAAAGGCATCATATTGAGTGTGACAGCATACTGTGGAGCCAATGTCTGGTAGAGGTATGGTTTTATTTACTGTAATCCCCTTAGCATGCAGGGGGCCGCACCCCCTGCATCTGCCCTGACCATCTCCACAACCACACTCTCCATTGCTGCGTACAAGATTCGTTTTCAGCCAGCTGCATGGAGCATTTTTGCTGGTAATGTATCAGGAGGCATTATATTCTCCGTTTGTTCACTCAGTGTTGAGGACACCCTAACCTTGGGAGTGACTTTGACAGCTGTCAGTGTTCCTCAAAGCTGCCTGCACAGTAAATCTTAACATGCTTCACAAGCAAAAGGGAGGGTATTATTGAAAGTGTGAGAACTAAGAGAAATATTTTCTAAAACACACAACACACACACACACACACACACACACACACACACACACACAGACTGTACGATAAATAAAATATTTTATTTTTGCAATTGAATTGTCTCACTTCCCTCTTTATTTTTTTATTGTTCTTTTTATTATCATAGCACACTATCAAGGTTAGATCAGGCTCTATCACAATTACGAGCAGGCAAAGATTTTTTTTCACTAATATATATATATATATATATATATATCCATATATATATATATATCCATATATATATATATCCATATATACATATATCCATCCATCCATTATCCGAACCGCTTGATCCTCACTAGGGTCGCGGGGGGTGCTGAGCCTATCCCAGCTGTCTTCGGGCAGTAGGCGGGGGACACCCTGAATCGGTTGCCAGCCAATCGCAGGGCACACAGAGACGAACAACCATCCACGCTCACATTCACACCTAGGGACAATTTAGAGTGTTCAATCGGCCTGCCATGCATGTTTTTGGAATGTGGGAGGAAACCGGAGTGCCCGGAGAAAACCCACGCAGGCCCGGGGAGAACATGCAAACTCCAAACAGGGAGGCCGGAGCTGGAATTGAACCCGGTACCTCAGCACTGTGAAGTCGACGTGCTAACCACTGGACTACCGGGTGACTCCCAAAGATGTTTAACATATTTACATATTTAATTGCAAGTTGCAAAACAACAAACAAGGGGGTGTTTGTGTACCATGTGTTGAGGTCCTTCATGTGGCAGGGTTATGATGAAATAAATGTGAAAACACACAAGCTAATCCCAGTGGTACTTTCCTCGTCACCACCAACTGCTGATCCCCTTTACATCGTTCGTCACACCACCGCGGCCCCCCTCCATGTTTCCAAATGATTTTGATCTCTGATATCCAGTTGGTGGCTGTACTCCCTCGTACTCTTGTAGCCTCTCAGCCGATAACGGTGCTGATACAGCACAGCCATCATCAAACAATGTGCTGGCCCAAAAATATTTGTTGTGCAGGTGTCTTCTCTTTCCTGGAGAGTTTAGAGTTTCTCCTTGAATAGTATCACTTCTACTAGTGCTGTTTTATTGTACTCTCACTCAATTCTGATTGACAATGACAATGGAAGGCAAGCCAGAGAAGAGAAGCCCAGGTTCATTAGAAATGCTGTAATGTGTTTTTACAATCCTGTGAGAATGATGTTGTGCATCGGCGAGTGGATCTCCAGGGGAATGTGTGCACGTGTTTGGTTATGTGTGTTTGCGGCAGATGGCTGTTATTTTTCATAGGATCATATTTTATCAGAGATAATACATGTGGCACCGGCTTCTCGATTATTTTTTTTTTTTCATATTTATCTAAATTGAAAGTTGTTTGCTGAGCTTTTTATCAACTTCAGCCGCTCTTATGTTATTCTTCGCCAGGATCATCTCAAACTCCTGCGAAAAAGCCGCTAATTTAAACAAAATAAATAGATAATAACAATACTGTAAAGACACAAAAGGCAGCTTTCGATTGTACTACATTTATAAATGCTATAATTGTACGTAAGGGTGAAGTGCAAGCAGAGACCAGATGGCACAGAGAGCATATTTTACAACCAAATGGCTTGTTTTGTCCTTGCTGACAAGGCACTTGCATTTTCTCTACTGTAATTTTACCCCTTTGGAGTCTTTAAACTTAATATTCTCTCTTCACAGGCATTATTCACCAAATGAAAGGAGACTATGAAACTGCACTTAAACTCCACAAAACACATCTGGCCATTGCTCAGGAGCTCAACGACTATGCCGCACAGGGGAGGGCTTATGGAAACATGGGCAATGCCTACAATGCCCTGGGAGTCTTTGACCATGCTGTTCGCTACCACCGCCAGGAGCTGCAGATCTCCATGGAGGTCAATGACCGGGCCTCGCAGGCATCCACTCATGGAAATTTGGCTGTAGCGTACCAATCTTTGGGAGCCCATGATCGGGCTTTGCAGCATTACCAGAACCATCTCAACATCGCTCGCGAGCTCCGAGACGTACAGAGTGAGGCGCGAGCCCTGGGTAACCTTGGCAACTTTCACTGCTCTCGTGGCGAATTCCCTCAGGCCGTGCCCTATTATGAGCAGTACCTGCGCTTGTCCCCCGACCTCCAAGACATGGAAAGTGAAGGAAAAGTTTGTCACAATTTGGGCTATGCCCACTACTGCTTAGGCAACTTCCAGGATGCTGTCAAATACTACGAGCAGGACCTCGCTTTGGCCAAGGATCTTCATGACAAACTAAGTCAAGCCAAGGCATACTGTAATCTGGGTTTGGCCTTCAAGGCCCTGGGGGACTTTGCTAAGGCAGAGGAGTGTCAGAAATACCTGCTGTCGCTTGCTCAGTCCTTGAATAATTCACAAGCTCGCTTTAGAGCTCTTGGCAACCTGGGGGACATATTTGTCTGTAAAAAAGACGTGGCTGGAGCCATTCAGTTTTATGAGCAGCAGTTGGCCTTAGCTCATCAGGTATTAAATAGAGACGCATTTTTAAATTGTCAAATAATTCAGCAAATGCTTTCAGTGTCATTTTCATATGCTCTTTTTTGTCCGGTTTCAGGTAAAGGAGCGCAGGATGGAGGCCTGCGCCTATGCTGCCCTTGGGGCCACTTACAGGCTTGTGCATAAATATGACAAGGCTCTGGGTTACCACACTCAAGAGCTGGAGGTCTACCAAGAACTTGTGGACATGTCTGGAGAGTGCAAAGCTCACGGTCACTTAGCAGCAGTCTACATGGCCTTGGGGAAGTACGCCATGGCCTTCAAGAGCTATGAAGAGCAGTTAGAACTGGGGCAGAGATTGAAGGATCCTGTTGTGGAGGCACAGGTGTATGGAAATATGGGCATAACAAAAATGAATGTTGGCGTAATGGAGGAAGCTATCGGGTACCTGGAGCAACAGCTTGCTACTTTACAGCAACTGAGTGGTAATGAGGCCATCATGGACAGGGGCAGGGCCTACGGAAACCTCGGAGACTGTTATGAGGCTCTCGGTGACTTTGAGGAAGCCATCAAGTACTACGACCAGTATTTGGCAGTAGCTCAGAGTCTCAACCGTATGCAGGATCAGGAGAAGGCGTACAGAGGCTTGGGAAATGGACACAGGTGAGTCTGCTTCAATTAAAAAAGGTTTGGATATTTTTTTTTTCCATGTTCATGATCAGGCTTCCATACAGTTCATAAATTAGTTGAACATCATCAAACAACTGGATGTGTACATAACCTGGAACAAGTCAGTGTTTTATATTTACTCGAGATTTGTAAGGTATAGGTGTGACTTATAAGTTGCGCTCACAAGATATGTTAAAAGGACACCCAATTTATATCTCACGTGTTAAAACATGAAAAAGCATGTTCATGTGGTCAACCTGGTTCTGCAAATGTGCAGCAATCATGAAAAATGCTACACAAAATTATATTCTGGAACAAAACAAACAAAAAGCAGTTACATACCTTTGAGGTATGTATCTGCTTTTGTTGTTGTTTCCGTTGCAGATAATTGTATTTACTGAATATATTGAAGAATTATAGGACTCATTGTTTGGATATTATTTATTTTAGAAAGCAAAGCTTTTGTGCTAGACGAGTGCCAGCTGTCTCAGCAACATCACCGGTGCTGATGTTATCTGTAAGTTAAGAAGTTTTGACATTGCGTAGCTCACTGATTTCAAGTACAGTAACCTGACACCTATGCTTTTTTTACCTTTATTTGCCAAAGCTCACAACCAAGGAGTCTACAATGAAAATAGATTTGCAAAAATGCTTGCTGTTTTTTTTCTCACCTGGCAGATTGTTTTCTTCAAGTGCGTTGTCAGCGCCTCTGCAATCACACTTGGTGGTATCAGGAATGCGCGAGTTCAGAGGGAATTAAAAATCATCACTCATAAAGCCCTCTCATCTTCCACCAGTCTTCTGTCAAATACTTATAACACAACATTATTGACTCTGAAGATCTTATTTTTTATACCTTCCCATACCCTTTGAACTGGCATTAAACAATTGCTGACATCTCTGAAACTGTGATAGCTACAGTAAATGTTTGAAGCCTGTGGAAGCCAGGTAAAGGTTTAGAAGTGGATAAATACACTTCTGTCTACACACACTTAACACAATCTAGAGGGAAAACAGGCACACAACGGCAATCTTAATTTCATATCCAGGTATACAAATACCGCATTTCTCAAGATTTTTTTGTGTTATGCAGGTGTCCCCAAAAGTAAAATACTCTGTCGACACTTAATTTGATACACTTGAGTGTCTTCTTATTATACTATGTTTGTTATTGTGTATTCTTATAGTATGCATCTGCACCTGCCTTTTGGTCTTTTTGTGTTTGCGTGCCTCTTTCTGACACTTTCTGTTTCTCTCGTTAGGGCAATGGGAAACCTCCAGCAGTCGCTGGTGTGCTTTGAGAAGCGGCTAGTGGTGGCTCACGAGCTGGGAGAGTGTGGAGTCAAGGCTCAGGCCTATGGTGAACTGGGCGCGCTGCACAGCCAGTTAGGCAATTATGAGCAGGCCATCTCTTGTCTGGAGCGTCAGCTGGTCATTGCTCGCGACACCCAAGATCGACTACTGGAGGGCGACGCCAGCTGTGGTCTAGGAGCCGTATACCAAGCGATGGGAGAATATGAGACAGCGCTGCGATGCCACCAGAGTGACCTTGAGATTGCTGAGGAAGCTGGAAGCACCACGCGCCAGGCTCGTGCCTATGGGAACCTGGGCCTTACATATGAGTCTCTGGGAAACTACGAGAGGGCAGTTGTGTTCCAAGAGCAGCATCTCAGTGTGGCAGCGCAGACTAATGACTTGGCTGCCAAGACGCTAGCCTATGGCAGCCTGGGGAGAACACACCACGCACTGCAGAACTATTCACAAGCTGTCATGTACCTGCAGGAAGGTGAGTGAGGCAGCGAGAACAGCACTGAGCATTGCCTTTGTTGCCTGAGCTGATGGGCTTAGAGTTTTTGTGAATTCATGAATATGAAATTCACAGCCTATTTGCTGCTAAGCCTTTGCTACATTTTTATTAGGATGTGCACGTTTGTGTGGCTGTATATGTGTGTTTGTGCTTTTCTGATTATGAGCGCACGGGGGATTCAGGGTGCGTTTTATGCATCTGCCCCTGCCTCTCTTGTCGTATCGGTATTCCAGCGTTTGTGTCTGCGCAAACCTACGTGGATGCGTGCCAAAGCCTTTTTCCTGTTTACTGCCGATTGTTCTACCCACCTCTGTACTTTCCACAGAGTTCTTTGCAGCGAGTTGGTAAAAAAAATATTTTCCCACTGTGGCACATTTCACGTGTCAGATTATAATGAAAAGAAAACCCCCAGTTTGGCCTCTCAAAAATTGATTATCTCAGTCAGTGCAGAGGTTGTTGTGCCCCATTTATGTGCGCTAAATATCCGCTTCTCTACTTTGCACATGACTATTAACAGACCTTTTGCTCAGGCACACCCACCGTTTTATGGGCCAAGCCCTGTTTGAATCCAAGAAAATTGCAGCTCCTATGTGGGGCAAGTCATAGCTCACCCTGTAGGGAGTGAATGCAAGGAAACCAGACTACATCTCCAGCTGCCAGAAATCGGCATTATTTGTATTATCTGGGTCTTACTAACCCCATAGCCCCTCGTAGACGCTGCTTTTTGAAACTTAATGAAAACAAAAGCGACAGCCCGTTCTATCTCCACTCTGTCCTCCTGGTGCCCCCAATGCTGTCCTCGTATTGTTCCTCAGTCTGGCTGTGGAAACGAACTCTGCCTTCACTATACTTGATAGCCAATTATTTCTGGCCAATCTACCCTGACCACAAAGTCTAGATTGTGTGTAGGTCTGTTTACATACTAGTATTGCTAGTTTCAAGTTCTGCACTACAATGTACTTGTTAGTTTCCCCAAAAGTATCAATTACAAGCAAAAAATATTAACTACAGCAAGCCCTGTTTGTACAATGTAACGTCCCAAGTCAGTTTGTGTACATAATCAGTGCCTGATACTGTGTTCACTCACTGTTGCAGTCTTGTCAATCGAAGACGTACCATTTGAGTTATGTTCAGAAAACACCTGGTCTCATCTTTCGTGTCTTATATCTTATGAACAAAATGGACACATAACTCTAAAGCAATGAATTCATCAATCAGAGTTTCAGGCTGAGTTCCCCTTGGATCTATAGCCTCTTCAACACAGAGATGTCTTAACATAGCTGCTTCAGAAACAACAGAATGTTCGGCTTTAGGCTGCCTTTGTCTTTTCCACATTATCCATTCAGGACAAACGTCTGTGCTTTTCCACAGTGACTCAGCAACTGATGCGGAACAACGTCAATGACATGGCTTGAGTGAGTCGTGGCACAGTCTTTCCATGTTTCATTAATAGAACAACACATCATCGAACCGTAATGTGGCCCTATAACACCTTTTTTATTTTAAAGACAACTGGAGCCTAAGTTCACCCAAATAATAGCCATATCAGCCATGTAACTGTTTACTGCATGTACAATGTAGGAGTAGTCCATGTACATTTAAAACTGAATTTTATCGATTCAAACTGCAGCACGGTCCCCAAGCACTGGTTCGTTTGGTACTGGGCCGGCCGCACACATCGATCGAAAAACAATCATAGCTGCCATAGCTGTCCCAGCTGTCTTCGGACAGTAGGCAGAGTACACCCTGAATTGGTCGCCAGGTTACGAAAAATCTATTTTACCATGAACTGGTCCCTGGTGGCAAAAAGATTGGGCACCACGATTCTACGAAATAATGCTGCCCCCACATGTTCTTGATTGTACCTCCGACATTTGTTGTGCTCGCATGAAATTCCATGGCCTTTTCCCCTGTAGTTGGAAATGATATTTGCACATAAAAGCTGTTTCGAAAGGCGGATGTGTGTGGTCCTTGGGGGCTGCAGAGATTCTTTCATCCATCTGTCAAGCCGCCTTTAACACGTTCTGTGGTTGCTCAATAGGGGTAGCCAGGCAGAGCCCCATCTTGGTGTCAGCCACTGCAACGTGACTGTGCCTGCGGGGCGCACCGAAGGCTTGCTTGGTGACAGTGACAGACACTGAGTGATACAGAGAAGGAGAACAGAGGGAACAAGAGCGTTTGGAAGGAAAGAGAGAGACTGGGAGTAAGAGAAAAGAAAGATGTCAGGCGGGCAGAGAGGCGAATCAGAGATGGGCATGAGTCATGATTCACATGTATTATTTGCCTGTCAAATGGAGAATAAAGAAAACAGAGTTGGTTGACATTCCGGCTTGATCATAAAATAACTATAACAGTGTGTGTGTGTGTGTGTGTGTGTGTGTGTGTGTGTGTGTGTGTGTGTGTGTGTGTGTGTGTGTGTGTGTGTGTCTAGGCAGATGAAAGGCTCAGCGCTACAGTTGGGATGAATGAGGGGTGAGCCTGTCAGAGAATGAAGAGGATAATTTAGATCTGTTTCCTTTCTCTTGTTCCAGCGCTTAATGAGCCCTAAACAGTGCCGAGGCCCTGTGAGCACTGCCGCCCCAGTCGAGATGAAACAGGTAGAGGGGAGGCACAGAGATGAGAAAATGAGTAGTGGCAGTAGAGGGAAGGAAGAGCACAGCTGATGCATAGGAGAAAGAGGGCGGTCCAGGTTGTGTGGAAAGATAAGGGGAGTGGGGGTAGAGGATTGTTGGTGGACTGAATCAGGCTTCAAAGGCTGCCGGCGAGCGTGGCCGTAGAGGAGCCATGAAGTCTACAGTTACGTGCTGTGTTGGTGAGGTTTGTGGAATAGTTTCAGGTCACATTCTCTGTTCTTGGCTTATCTTCTCCGGCCACAGACAGTTTTCCAGTATTGCCGGGAAAGCGCAGTACGAGTGTGGCTTGGCCCATTTTTTGCCAGCTCGGACCAAAAGCATGTCTAGACTATGCCATCGCATAAGCAAGCCGAAAGAATACACTTATAAGTGCGTTGAAGTGACTTCCCAAAAAGCAATAGCTTATTGCATTCTGCTGACTGTGTGCCATGCATTTAACACCTTGGTGTGATGTGTGGCCCAGCAAACCTCCTTCCACCTGGCGTCATTGTTCTCTGTATGATAGCATTTTCTCCTAAGTAATTGGACAGAACCAGGTATCCGGCAGGCAGGCTAAGGACACATGCAAAGATGTGAAATACACATCACTGCTTGAGCTACAGGAAGTGAAAGGCAAACTGCGGGTTTGCCGGTGATTTGCCATAGTTACTGATTACACAAAGTCACCTTGCACGCTGCGTACATACTCCATTTATTTACGTGGACGCTGATGGCTGTCAGCTTCAAGAGGCTCTTGCAGTCTAATAAAATCACAAAGTACATATAGTACCGCTTTATGATAAGTGGGTCCTTATAAAAGAGTACGAAATGGGCACTGATGATTTTTTTTTATCAGTTAAGTTTACCGAATATAAACTGCTATAAGTCATTCATAAATAAAAGTGTGACCCACAGCTTCCAAAATTACAAGTTTTGCTTGAGTTCCACTGTTTTTCTCTGTTGATTGCTATGAATGGTAGTCGGAAATTCTGAGGATTACGATGTCTTTAACTTTACAGTTCTAGTATAGATAGCGATAGTTTGTTTCCTAATAGATTAAATCTTTGTATTAGCTGGGTTTTTTTTAATCAAACATTATGTTTGAGGAACACCAATTGTAAAATGGTATTCTTTACTCAGGGTCCATTATTAGATATTGATGGCTTGTAAACATATTGATGTGATCATGAAACGATGTGCTTTGTTGTTTAAACATTAGGTGTGTTTGTGTTTGCTGAGTCAGTTGATCCTCTGCATTGATTGGTGGACAGCCTTCCTCTGTCAATGTGTGCCTTTGAACGTTCTTGTCCCACTGTGAGTTGCAGCTTAGAAACGAGGCCAAATATTTCAACCTGTTCACGCGGCCAACATCAGCGCCACGCCATGCTCACATCTGTTCTTTCAAACGAGCACGCCTGTTCGGAATAATTTTTACCTGCCTCCTCTGACGCTTGTCCTCTCACGTTTCCTTCCTTCTCTGGCAGGCTTGCGGCTTGCAGAGCAGTTAGCTCGGCGTGAAGAGGAGGCAAAGATCCGCCATCGTCTGGGGCTGTCTCTTTGGGCCAGTGGGAATCTGGAGGAAGCCCAACATCAGGTGATTTAACGAATGGTTATTCCTTCCACTACCCTGAATCTGAACCATCATCCCCTTATCCACCACATGCACCTTAGACTCTGCTAATCATACTGTAGCATTTCAAACAAGCGCTTTGGACCCCAAAACTGGGTCAATTTTTATGTGGCAAAACACGGAGCTGCCAATTGTTACGGAATCACTGAGAGAACGCTAACATGTTATGCCCCTCACACATTAAGATTATTAGGAATATTAAAAAAGAAATCATTAGAGTGGTCACGCTGCTGTTGCTTGCCGCCGTTCCCTCTGTGCGGGCTCTCGGGAGGTGGGAAGAGCGGCCCACATCACACATACACGCATCAGACCTACACTCTGCTGTTAAACCCACTGCCCACCTGCCAGGCATGTAATATACATTTAACATCTCTTGCTGCAGTCTGTCCACATGCTACAGTTCTATTTTATTGATTTTTTTTTCCGTAAGTGGCTACGGGGATGTTGTTGAGCTGCTTTCATGTTCAAAATCTGTTTAGTCCAAATCTTATTTCTCATATCTAAAAATATACACATTTATGTATCCCAAGATGTTGTTTTACATTTGGCACTGTGACTGTTTTCAATTTTCTCCAAAACCAAAGCGAGCTAGTGACAACAGGATGCATGTTCTTGATTCATTCAGGATGTTTTTTTTCCACCTAAAACAAATATTGTCCAAGCAACAGATTTCCTTTCACATGTTTGCTTGACAATTGAAAAGTGACCTTTAACTACAGCCTGGTCGATACAGTGCTTTGCCCAAGTTTACTCATCCAACAAGCAGCTGCAATATGATTGGACAAACTGTCATCTTTTGCGAACCAATTAGATTGTAATTGTGGGTATGTGCCAGATTTTTCCTCAAAGAATCTAGTACAACAAAACAAATGTATGCTATTATGCTCCCTTCCAAAAAGTATTAGTATAACTTGTGTTTCCTTTTACAGAAGTAGTAACATGAATACCAATTCCATTATATTTATTATTGACTGAAAATGTTGGGTTTGAAATCAAAAGGTAAAATCTGGAACATGACTGCAACATTGCAGCATTTATTTCCAGGTATTCACATCTGGATCGGATGACACAATTTTGAATCTATCAAGTTTTGTTTGAACCTACTCTGTTATTTCTTAAGCAAATACTGTATATTAGAACATGAACATGCATTTTTATATGAATCTGTCCCATTACATTGTTTATTCATAGAGTAAATTGCACAGAGTGTCTAAGCTCAGTTACATACTTGAATTTAGCCTGTGAAGATATTATTTTAATCATCGTGAAAGCCAGAGGGCTGTGTCTAGAAAATAAACAATTGTTAAGCTGAGAGATCATCCAAAATCAATCAGAACCATTTCACAAACATTGGCCAGGACCACTACAACAATGCAATGCAATTGGAATGTTCTGGAGAAGAAAAAGACAACTGGAGTAGCCAGTAACACAGCTTGAACAGGCGCTCATCCTCACATATCCAACCTGCATGTCATCAAATGCCCACTATGCATTCCGCACAGACGGGCCAAAGCGCTTGGGAGATGACTGACAATTGTCTGTGCAAAGTCATTTAGAGGAACAGTGTCACTTTTATGTTTGACTTTCTTTTAATCCCACTTAAAGTTGTCATTTGTTCCACGTGATGTCATTTTCTTTGCATCTGTAACTCGAAGTTGTGCTTTGTGCACATATGTGTCATATCACGGACATGTTATGTTTACATTAGTAGTCACTTTTTTTTCTGTAATGTGAAGAACTACATAAAAAGATTAGATCTAGTCATGCAGCATGAACGTGGCCTTGGAGTCATGTGCATGCATTGTATTTGAATAGTCTTCAAGGTTTAAACAAATATTTGGTGTTCAGCAAGAAAATGAATCTAACGATTAACTGAAACCATGGAAATCAGGAATCTCTCTACTATCAAATGTCTCTCATCCACATACTGCCACATCAGATCTGATTTCTTCTTCATGGTCAGGTAAATTAGCGTGTGGGTTTAAATTTGGAATAGCTTTGAATTGGCCTCAAAAAGGGTGTTGATCAAAGCCATCGTATGCAATCATTTTTGCCGTATGCAGCAGCAAGGATAACGTTTCCAAGTCGCAGTTGTCTTCTAATTTGGATTCGGTGATTGTTCTTGAACGTGTTAGCCTCGGTAAATCCCATGACCCTCACTTATAATTGATATTCATATAGCATATGTGAAGAATGAAAGCACTTGACCTCACATTCTTCATCCTCTCTATATGTAAAATCATAGGTGTGGACTCGTTGTTCACTGTGACACCCGGATTAACCTGTGATCATTTTAATCAGTACTTTAATCAGTATTTTAATCAGTACAAGAATACTACTCTGACTTGACGTCCATGTGTTAGAAGAGCAATGAAAATCAATAAATTGACGGTGACTTAAATTTCAGTGCTTTTCTGCAGATGAAACATTTTGCTTACCGTTGATGTAATTTGTCTGAGAGGGACGTTTCTTGGGGGCAGGAGGTCTTTTATAGAAATGACAAGAGGAGCGTGTGCATCCAACTCGCATCATTGATTCCGTATGTCACTGACATTTACATCACATGTCCAAAATAGCCACGTTGGAGTCGGTGACATTTTGGGTTTGCGTCCTTGTTGTCTGGACCACAGCCCGATAGTTCACCATAGACCCAACACATCTGGAATTGGCAGCCGAGATGCTTTGAGAAATGAGTTTCATTTTTAAAGGGGTGTCTGCAAAATCTTAAAAATGAAACTAGCACTGCAGTCATCGGCCCAGAGCCATATCAGCAGAATCACCAAGGGACGCACAGCCTCTTCTAGCACTAACGCAGCAGAGCGAATAGATTCTCAACTGATCTCTACTCTCCACTCCATCTGAGAGACTTTGCAGCATGACCTTGGGATATTCCAGATGAGCCACATTCTTTGCATGTGTGCTAATAAGAATGACTCTCTCTCTCTCTCTCTCTCTCTCTCTCTCTCTCTCTCTCTCTCTCTCTCTCTCTCTCTCTCTCTCTCTCTCTCTCTCTCTCTCTCTCTCTCTCTCTCTCTCTCTCTCTCTCTCTCTCTCTCTCTCTCTCTCTCTCTCTCTCTCTCTCTCTCTCTCTCTCTCTCCTCCCCCTCCCTCTCAAATTAAAACACTGTTGATACAAATGATTTCACCTTGAGCTGCAACCCTTTATTTACTGCAGTTGTTTGTCTTGTGTGACTGTGATCAAGCTGTGTGAGAAGAGAAGAGTGCTTTAAAAGCCTTTGTGTCGGTGGGGACTCCTGGAGAGTGGCTCTGTATCTCTCTCAGTCATCCTCCAGCATGACCATTGGCGCAAGAATAGGAAATCAATAAAGACTTCAATGAATCGGCACTCCTAGCCAACTTTGTTGGGCAAGGTGCAATAGTCCCCAGCACAATGCCTTTCCATCATCTCTCTGCTCTTCTAAATACAACATTTGACACCAAATAAATTCATCTAGTAACCACGGGGATACCAAGCAGTGTGTGGATCCTGCTCAGCTTAAATGCCTAGATAATAGTTTGCCCTCTTCCTTGTCAATTCAAATCAGAACTGCGGAGATGCTCACTTGAGTTGCATGGCAATTCATCAACAAATTCAAGTGGCGTCCTTGTTTTAGAAAGCTGGAGAGCATGCCAGATCGGGTAGGTGTGATGCTACCACCTAGTGGAACACTTTTTTAAAATCAGTTCACATGTTTTTATTAACACACTGTTATGGTCGACAGAAACTTACTGCTCCCACATTTCATGATTCCTCTGGCAGCTTGGCAGTGCTGAAAATGTCTGAATTAGGAACTAGCAAATAATTATGATAAAAAGATCTTCGTGTCCCTCTGCAGTCTTACCATCTTTTTAAATGATCTATCATTTTAGTATGCTCATATTTGTATAGAAATGTACAGTTTAAAATGGACCTCGAAAGTTCATTTTACCTTGGATAAGCCGTGAGCCCTGAAACTTGATCAAAACATGGGTAAATTACACACCAATGTGAAAACACACTCAGTGACTCACAACTAGTTTTAGTTCATGTTATTTGATAGCTCATGCAATGGAATGTGAATTACAGTTATTGCTATCGTTGTTTCAGCTTTACCGGGCATCTGCACTATTCGAGACCATCAGACATGAAGCACAGCACAGCACAGACTACAAACTTTCCCTGTTTGACCTGCAAACTTCTTGCTACCAGGCTCTCCAAAGGGTCCTTGTGAGCCTAGGTATGTTTCCTCCCAACTTTGACTGCAATGTTTTCAATGTATTTTTTTCTGAGTACCAATGTCTGCGCACTACAGGCCACCATGATGAGGCTCTGGCGGTGGCAGAGCGAGGACGTACACGAGCTTTCGCTGACCTTTTGGTAGAAAGGCAGACGGGTCAACAAGACTCCGATCCCTACACCCCAGTAACAGTGGAGCACATTTTGGACACCGTCAACAGCCAGAGGGCGTTGGTACTTTATTTTTCCATGGCTGCTGGTTACCTCTATAGCTGGCTGCTAGCCCCAGGAGCAGGTAAAAACTGACTTTGTTTTGGAGTATGTTTACTCGACGTCTATTCAGTCTATATTTTTAAAGGCCACATTTCGTAACTGGTTTATATTTGCATTGATCTTGGCAATTTACCATTTATTTTTTGATAATATTTAATCTCAGGTGAGATGTGTTCACCATGTACAAAATGGAGAAATCAGTTGGACCAAAAGTACCTCAAGTTTGAAATCAAGTGGTTTATTTGCCCTTTCAAACTTTCTAGTGTTATTTTGAGCAATGGGTTAATGGAGGCCAATCTTCACACCATGCTACAGCACCACCTGCCACTTCACTGTTGGGATTTGCCTCCCCACCCCTCAGGGCTTCTGCCTGTGAACCATGCTAATTGTTAGCGACAGAGCCAAACAACACTGGCAATATCTTCCCACTTGACAAAAGATAAAAAAATATCTCTGTTGAATCTATTTTCATCTCTTGGTTGTTTTTTTTTCCTCACCCTGCTTTTCATTCCCTCAGTTTTTGAACACTTTTTTTCTGCAGTGCATTCTCATCTCTTGTCGACTACCGGGTCACACCGACTCAGGCAGTGGCACTAAGATGTCTGATCTTTTATGAGTCGTGAAATTCCAGCGTCTTAAGCGGTCCCATTTTCTATGAGCATGATTAGTGCATGTCACACTCAGCTCTTTGCTACTGATCCTTGGTGCAAAAAGGGGGAAATAAAAGCCATGACCCATGTCCCATTCCACCAAGCTTTAACATTTGATCAAATCCAGCTCAGAGGCAACCCGATGAATTTTGAACTATAGCATTATTGATACAAATGAAGGCAACGCTTCAGGGACAACAGAGATCATCAAAGCACGTTATGTTGCCCCAAGTTAATAGGGAACCACTTGCTCGTTAATCGGCTGTCTGTTCACTTCCTGGCATTCCCTGGTAACCAGCTGGTACACAAACATGGCGCTATCTGAAGGGGCTGCACTCGCAAAAAAGGGCTACAAATGTTGTAATTACGCTGTAAATCACATCTTCATAGCCTGAATGGACATGTAAATGAAAGTGTACTAGTGTCATGCGAAACGGAACACCCGCATTGACAAAAAAACGGCTTTGTACTCCAGTTCCCATCGTGTGCTGCTCCACCCTACATTACTCCTCAAAAGATAGGAAGAGCTGTCACAGTGTGGGCCAGATGGCAAAGGCAGCTTACACTTATATTTTATTGAATGGAATGTGTTTTATTCATTTATCTCCGCAGATGCCCTACTGCACATATTTGCTGGAGATTCAATTTTTCTTTGTTTTATGAGAAAAAAATATTTGAGGGTTGAACATTGAATCTATTTATTTTCTTGGTATTAGCCAATGAACTTTTCAAAAATGAGGACTTAGTTTTGCATAGCAAATGTCCAGGATTATTTATTATTATTATTATTATTATTATTATTATTATGTTTTAACATGAATCAATTTACTGGTTCATTAATTGATTATTCACAGTTGATGGCTCTAGCGGAGTTTGGAATAGATTTCCGAAACCCTGCGTTTGTCCCTCGAGTATTGGTCACGGCTCAATCATAAATCAAAACTGTTGTCAAAATGTCAACATGACGAAGCATGTTGCTTTGTTGTTTTCATTCCAAGTTCCTCATACGGGTGGAGTGAAGCAGTCGGGGTACACGAGTTTCAGATCAAACAAAGGAGGTTCCCGAGAAAAATGTTGGCAACCACAGCTTCCGCTATTTGCAAATTTGGTTTGTTGCTAATAAAGGGTAAAACTATCAGTTTGTGGTTGGTGAAAGCGACAACTTTTATATAGGTCCTTACTTTGTCTCCATAGGCATCCTGAAGTTCCATGAGGTGTACTTGGGTGAAGGCATATCAGACGTAGGTTCTGACTTCCAGGAGGGAGGTGGCGGTGGTGGAGGCGTGGTCAGTGCCTCATCATTGGAGCAGCACATTGCCAGTGCACGAGAGGCCCTTGGAGTTGAATCATACTACAGCAGGTAAGCTTACTTTAAGGTCATTTACGGATATTAGGGGTGTTCACACGGGACACATTTGCTCCGGCGCTGCACTGGTGTATTTTGTTGCGATATATTTTACACCGGAACAAATTTTGTGGAGCGTTCACACGTACAAAGCCGCTGAGCGTGGCAGCACCGGCGCAGCGTCCGGACACCTCCACTTGCGTTCACACGGCAGTTTTTGCTGCGGAGCAAAACGACAGAAAACAAATGAGCTGTCGTGTTGGTTTTTTTTTAAACGTATACACAACTCAAGCAACTACTGTACAGGCACGTCCTTCTCCTTCTCGGTCTCCGTGCCTTCTGCTCGAGAGTGACTGCCCCCGAAAACGTAAATCAACGATGAGTTCAATGACACTCAGAAAAGCAAACATGTAATGCGCCAAACAGAAAAATCAAGAGAGGAAATCACTAAATAAATTATATGGGGCACGGGGGTTGTGAACACGCAACAAAGGAACAAACTACCCTATTTTCACGACCATTCGGCGCACCGTGTTGTAGGGCGCAGTCTCAGTAACGGGTGCTATTTCTGTATTTTACACATACACAAAACGCACTGTATTATTGGGCGCAGCCAGGCGTGGTAAAACATACGCCAGTTTAAACACACGGCATGCAGGCACGCACGCTAAAAACACGTTAGCTTGAAGCATAGCATAGCATGCTAAGACATGCTAAAAACACAGTTTTAAAAAGGCAACGGAAGCAAAACTGAGATCGGTTGTACTTTATTTAGCCATCTTACAATGTACTCACGTTTTTCGATCAATCATCACCCAGAAATCCATCAAAGTCCTCATCTTCTGTATCCGAATTGAACAATTGTGCAAGTACCGGTAGTCCATAAAAAACGCCGGGTTCCCTCTCGTTGTCAGAGTCACTCTCATTGCCATGTGGCTCCACAGAAATGATGCGCGGCCACTTACACGCCCACCCTTCACTGATTGGCGGGCTGCTTTCCCGCATGCCTGGTCTCACTCGCGGCCACTTACACGCCCACCCTTCACTGATTGGCGGGCTGCTTTCCCGCATGCATGGCCTCACTCACGTCTTCACTCACGGCCACTTACACGCCCACCGTTCACTGATTGGCGGGCTGCTTTCCCGCATGCCTGGCCTCACTCGCGGCCACTTACACGCCCACACTTCACTGATTGGCTGGCTGCTTTCCCGCATGCCTGTTCACGCTCACTTCCACCTTTCTCTATATAAACAGCGTGTCGGCTCTCAGTCAGGATTTGGAACTCGGCTCATACACTAGACGCTCCGTATTATAAGGCGTCCAGTCCATTTCGGAGAAAATTTAAGACTTTTAACCCTATGTTGCATGGCTTCTGCAGGAGTTATTCAATTGTGGTTTGTTTTTAAATTTAGGGTAGATTATGGCCAAATATCATAATAAATTCACAATTTTGGGAAAACCAAAGTGCAGGTACTTCGTGTGCATAATAACTTAATCACTACACAATTACCTTGCCAAAAAGCATGGCAGTACTGATAGGTAACACATAGAAACTGTTATTTATTGTGTTCTATATGTTCTATATACTCTTCTGCACAAGTACAATAGGGTATTTGGACCTTTTCATCTCACGGATAGAAATTATTCAACATTTTGTGGACCCTCTTTCACACTCACCTTTTCCTCATGGAGGCTGCCATGTTGCTTTTGCTGTTGCGCACGCTAGAGACATCTCGCGGTGGATTTAAAAACTAAAACTGGTAACTTGAATGTGGTTACCCGTAGGGTTAATGGCGCCTTATGGTCGTGAAAATACGGTACACAAACAACTCCGAGACAGTCCAGTCTCCTACAAAAGGAAAGGTGACGTTTGGGGACTATCCCCGCCCGTTCTAGTTGAGATGGTATAACCCAAGAGGTGCTTTGCTACTGTTCCCATCCATGTCAAACACCTGACGGAAGTCCGACAGAGCACGAAAGCAAAGCATTCTCGCCGTACGTAATCAACTCTTCTCATGCATAGCGAAGCTTACCCCCCCCTAATTTGCACGTGTGAATGCTCTACTGGTGCAGTGTTGGTATATTACTGAAACAAATCTTGCCGTGTGAACACCCCTATTGTCGCACAAAAATGTAACGTATAAAAACTGTACAATTCAACAAGAGGATTTCCTCCATTGAGTTATAGGAAATGTGTGGGGTGTGGAAAGTGTGTTATTCCACCCCATTGCTCACCGCGATTAGACGTCTCCACTCCTAGCTTTGGTAGAAAACCGTCTTTCGAGTGAGATGGAATGATGGCTCTTTCATTGGCCGCTCTCTTCACAACACACAACACAGCGAAGCCGACACATTTACAAAGAAGAAGAATTCTCAAAAGGAGAAGCAAAAATCAATGAAGCAGTCAAAGCCCAAACAGACAACAGGGTTTTCTTGCAAGGAGCATGGTAAATGTGGCAAGGTACAGTCACTATAGAGTGTAGTTTTGACCTCTTCGATCCATGGGTCTGTACTGCTTTAGACATAAGTCACATTTCCTGAAATTGCTGTTTGAACTGCACGGACGGACCAGGTGGCCTGCCTGACACCTGCCTCTCCACTCAACAACAGGCTGGGGGCCTCCTCCCCCATTACCAGCTCATTTATCCCTCGGATGGGAAGCTGCAATCCCAACATGCGCTTGAATGGGCACAATATGGCAACACTTTTGAGCCCATTCATCCTCCATGGTAGAGCAAAAGATCAGCAGCGCCCTCAGTGAAACCACATCATGAATGGGATGAAGACTTGATAGAGGATGTGTGCAAAAGTGTATTGAGAAGAAAGGATGTTGCTGAAAACGCACTTCTTATTCATATATTGGAATATGTAAACTCACGTGCCGAAACTCCTGAACACTCTGATATTCAATACAAGAGCTGTTTCAAAACCCATCCCATGGAATTATTAAATTGATCTGTTTTGAAGCGGCTTGGTGGACGTCTGGTGAAGATGTCGGCCTCAGGGTGCAGAAGGTGATGGGTTCAATTCCAGGCCCCAGCATCCCTGTTTTTGCTGTGTTTGCATGTTCTCCCTATGACTGTGTGGGTTTTCTCTGGGTACTCCGGTTTCCTCCCACATTCTACATGGTAGCTTAATTTTATACTCGAAATTGTACCGAGGTGTCATTGTGAGCGTGAATGGTTGTTTGTCAATGTGTGCCCTGCGATTGGCTGGAAACCAGTTCAGGGTGTTCTGCACCTACTGTCCAAAGACAGCTGCATGGGATAGCTCCAGCACCCCCTCGACCATTGTAAATTTGAAAAGGTTCAGATAATGGATGGATGGATTATACTGATTGACACCGTCAGAAAGGCACTCATTTCATAATTATTGTGGTTGCAGCTTGCAGTGGTGTAAATCTGCTTTGCACAATACTGCAAGCTATTTCTAATATTTTTGCCATATTTTTCCTGATAGTTCACAATATTTAGACAAATGCTACACAATGCTACAATATAAAGTGATATGCTATACTGTTCAAGGAATATTTGCCTAACAGTGTCAAACAAATCAAAAACCAGCATTATTATGTTTGTAAAAACCAGAATCAATAAAACTAGTTTAGGCCTCTAAATGTGTGTAGGTAGTATCTGCTTTTGCAGTATGAGCAGCTCAGGTAGGTAAATCTCATGTCATATCATAATTATTCTGAGATACACTAATAGGAGTAAAATGATATTATAGAGTCACACAGGGATGGTTTTATTTTTCAGATGACCATAATTAATGGCGAGATAGCGGGTGGGGGTGGTTGACTCACTTGCTGGATCAACATCATCAGCATTGTAATGAACGGATTACACCCCGGCAGGGTTTTTGCACGAAGCCAAATGAATTTAGGCCATCTACTGTATGTGTGGGGTGAACTGTCCATATTTTGGCATATAAGAATTTTTTTTTCTAATATCCACAGGGGAACAATGCATGTCTTTATCCTGTCTACTTAGCGGAAGTACGGTTCTTTTGCCAATACTGCAGTGACAAGGACTGTTTCATGTCTCTTTTTTTTTTTTTATTGTTTTTTTTGTTTTTGTTTTTTTAGAGGGTGTTCAAGCAGCGAAACGGAGAGTGAAGCGGGAGATTTATTGGACCAACAATTTGAGGAGTTAAACAACAAGCTTAACTCTGTCACTGATCCTACAGGCTTCTTGCGCATGGTGTCCAGAAACAATCTTTTCAACAGGTAGGAGAATGTTGCAAAAATATCTGGACATGTGTGCCATTGAGAGTGGTACTGTAGATGGAAACTCAGCAGACTTCAACCGAGTAAAGAAAAGAGGAAAGCTGCTTTAGTTCAGGATTCACTGGTTCATCTGTGGAAGGAGTCATTTCTTATTTGTTCAGTCTATGCGGAGGCAGCATGCGAATCCCTTCATTAAATAGACTGAGTAGAGCCAAGCCTCTAAAGCTTCTATCATCTGTCTGTTCTGATCGGTTGGGTCCGTGTGTGTGTGTATATACTGTGCATGCCAGATATTGACACCAGTGTGTCTACGTATTTAACTGCCCTCTCTGTATTTTGCTACACATTTTTTGAATGTGTGTATTCCACTGTGTTCACTGTATGGTAGTTTGCTCAAAGCATAGTTTTATCGATACTAAGCAAGGCAATCAATCACACTGGTGCTGAATAGTAGTGTACGCTAACAGATTATGGACATGAGTGAATGTGTGTCTGACTGGGTCAGATTTCCCTGTCCTCGTCCTCTATTGAGCTTTTCTTTGATGAGAGGATAATTCCATCTTTAATTGAGTCTTGGTGCTCATTAAGCCCCTTTAATGGGCTCCCAGTAATAATCCACTCATTCTTGGGTGCTTCAAAAAAAATAAAAACCAGGGAATATGAAGACCCTTGTGCTGCGGAGCCTAACATAGTTCTCAGCAAAAGACAAAGAGCCCTTCTCTGGGTCATTATGAACTGCACGTGCACTCATTTTGTTGGAGTGAAGACTATCGACAGACAACATTAACCCATAATTCAGAGAAAGGTTTTTAAATTATTTTAGTAAGAGCCAATCAAATGTGTAAATACCTTCGAAACTAACTCCTGACAGGCATTGATATATAGGATGGGTTAGTGTACTATTATACAATGTTCTTTTTTTTTTTTAGGGGGCGTAACTTAATAGACCACATATCATAAAAACGAAAAGAGACCATTTGATAACCCAAGGAGCATTTTATCAAATCAAACAGGAATGTGAAATGTCAAATTGAATCCAGAATTGAGCTTGCTCACTGGTTTTTGAGGTCAGAAATTAATCATGCAAGAAAATTAAACCACTAAAACAAAAAATGTGTTGTTGATTTGGGTAGTTACAAATGCTTACTTTGGGTGCTAGTTTACTTTTATGATTTTTTTAAGCTCCAGTTTCACTTTTTTAAAGATGTTTTTTGCCCAAATTAGGCACCCTTACAAGTAAACCATCCTCAGCATGCGCTGTCTTTTCTCTTCACTGTTTCTCTCACACTTGACACACATCTTGTCTCAGATTATCCCTTTCCTCTTCTCTCATTCTTCCATCCTGTCAGCCTAACAAACGATTGTTTACTTTCCATCGAGCCTTTTGCCCAGGGCTGAAAGAGTGAGCGAGCGAGCGAGTGAGTGAGTGAGTGACCCAGGCTCCCAGAACGGCTGACTAGATGATTTTTGGCTGGACCTTGGAAGAAAGAGCAGATGGAGGCTTGTGACAAGTGTGGCAATAAAACTTGGCCCTGTGCTCCTGCTGCACCAAAGGCTTTTTCCCCCTGTGGCCATCATTAGCAACTTCCCAGTGTGTTGAGTTTTCTTGATGACACGGGTAGCTGAAGTAAAACACACGTTCTGTGAAATTAATCTAATTAGTCACAGAAGTCATTGGTCGAGCTATGCTGCTCTGCTTTTGGAGACTATTTTAAATGGACAAACGTGAGGACAGTCTACTCTTCCTAAAAAAAAACAACAACAAAAATCACCGGGAGTGGAATGTAAAGGAAGAACACTGTTGCAGACTACCAAAGCTCAATCGTGCCACCTTGTGGATTTGAATATATTTTGGGAACAGTGTGTTGTGCAACTCTTGACACACTAGAACACTAAAATCCCCATAAACTGCAGTGGAAGCACTTGTGTGTCTTGCTAGAGCCATGTCTCGACACAGCAAATGGTGCTGAAGCATATGGCTGCTGTCAGTGGGGAAGACACGTCAATTGACAACTGTTTAAAATATTAAAGAATGCAAAGATACAACATTCATAGTTTTCTTGTTCTTTGCGTCATATTCTGTCATTTATTTTTACTGTATATGAAATAATCTTTGCTCAAATGGATGCATTTTTTATTTAAATGCACTGTTTAATTCAGTTGATTTCATGCAGTATAGACTTAGATTTGCTTTATTGTCATTCCATCAACGTTATCAGTTCACATTTAAAACTAAATTTCGATGCTTCAGCTCACAGTATCTTTTGTCTTAAAATTGTGAAAATTACAAGAACAAGGTCACCTACTGAATAAATATTAGGTAATTAAGTTACTTAACATAATTGGATACACAGCAAGAATGTCTAATGTATAATCTGACATGTTGTGCTTTGGTAGGAGCTGCCAGAGCATGACCAGCCTGTTCAGTAACACCATGTCACCTGCCAAAGACGGCTGTTCTTCCCTGCCTCATCGCGCCAGCAACCTGGGGAAGCCTCCTCTCAGAGCACTTTATGATTTGCTCATTGCACCTATGGAAGGGGTGAGTGTTATCTTTCTGCGTTTAGGAGCTCTGAGGCATGGTGGAGCCAACACACATCCAATGTTTATTTTTCTAATTGCCGATCTGTATGCTCATCATTTTGTCCAATAGGGTTTGATGCACTCCAGTGGTCCGGTGGGCAGACACAGACAACTTGTCATGGTGCTAGAGGGAGAACTTTATCTTATCCCCTTTGCTCTGCTAAAAGGAAGTTCATCCAATGAGTATCTATATGAGCGTTTTAGTCTCATTGCTGTTCCCTCAATCCAAGGCCTCGGTTCCTGTGCAAAGGTTTCGCTTTTTATCCAAAAAGTCACAATTGACATTCATTGTCTGTATTTAATGACATATTATGCCATTGTCCTAAAAACTAAGAAGTGAACCTTTTTGTCATTTCCTCACTTTAGGTTCACTACCGACGTCCTGGACCAGCTTCTTGTGGTGGGGTGTCAATGGCAGCTGTGGTGGGAAACCCTCGGCTGCCATCACCAGTGATGGACCGCTGGCTGTGGGGACCAATGCCCTCTGCAGAAGAGGAGGCTCTCATGGTAGCTGAGCTGTTAGGATGCCATCCACTGTCTGGCACTGCAGCGACAAAAGAGAGAGTCATGAGTGCTCTCACACAGGCGGAGTGTGCCCACTTTGCTACTCACATTTCATGGAAATTGGCTGCTCTGGTGCTCACCCCAAATCCAGAAAGCGCGCCCAGTGCAGCAAGCGCTAACGTGGGAGGGGGAACTATCGGCAGAGGTACCGGGATAAGGAGAGGAAGCAGCGGTCGAGGCAGGAAGGGATCAGTTGGAAGTGGCTACACCAACCCAGAGTCTCACCACATGCAAGATGACAGCAGTGATGTGGATAGCATTTGCGACAGTCCACCCTTACAAGAGTTTCTCTTGACAGCTGCGGATATATTGGACCTTAGGCTACCTGTCAAGCTGGTGGTTCTTGGGTAGGTGAAGTACTCAGCGCAAGAAATGTAAATAGTGATATCTACAGTCACCCCCCGTTTTTTTGCGGTTAATGGGGACCAGACCCCCCACCCCCAGGTTTTTAAATTAACAATAAAAAGATACACCTTTATTTATACGTATAGCGTTTTCACAACAGCTGCATATGTGACTCAGTGCTTCACAGAACAGTTCACATAAAATAAAATAAAATAAACACAGTGGTGGGTAATGCTATGACATTCATCTTGTCATCTTAATAGGTTTAAGGTTTCTTTTTTATCAGACAATGGGCTTTTTTTGTATTTTTTTTTTCCAAATGAGGCTCCCCGCAAATCGCCGCCACCGCCATTGAAGCAATGTGTCCCTGTTGATGGTGCCATCTCCGTGGAGGGACGAGCATACTCCCACACACCCATTGCTTCGGCGGCGGCAAGGGGTTGGAGCGCATTTAAACAAAAAAAAGTTATCATGAACACAACACTAAGTTACGGTATGCGAGACGAGGGAAAGGAAAAAAAAACGCTAAACTTGAAGCGCAAAGTGGCGAGGGATGACTATGAGTTTTTTTAAGATGAAAATATGGTAATTGACCTTCCCTAATATCGAAAAGGACATTGTATTCCATTATAGAGAGTTAAAAGAAATGGTTCAAGTTCTTCTATTGCTTTTTAATCCAACTTCTTTTTTGATTCTTTGTCATAAGCTCCTACCTCGAGTCCAGCAGCAAGGTGACAGCCGACGGTGTTGTTGGCTTGACACGGTCCTTCCTGGCTGCGGGGGCACAGTGTGTTCTTGTGTCCTTGTGGCCTGTCCCTGTGGCAGCATCAAAGGTTTTTGTTCATGCCTTCTACACCGCCCTTCTGAATGGGACCAAGGCTAGTGCTGCACTGGCAGATGCCATGAAAACTGTACAGAGCAGCAAGCAGTACTCACACCCCTCCAACTGGGCAGGTTAGTTATAACAGTGAAAATGACAATAACTAATGAAGGAAAATAACTCTAAACATCTAAATACCTAATATGGTCTCATTTAAGTGATATTTTCTGTCCAGGTTACATGCTGATCGGCAGTGATGTGAAACTGAACAGTCCCTCCTCCCTGATTGGACAAGCTTTAGCCGAGATTCTGCAGTATCCAGATCGTGCACGTGATGCCCTAAGGGTTTTACTCCACCTGGTTAGACATGCACTCACACAGTCAAGGATTTAATAAGGAAAGCCATGTTACTGATCCTACTGCTGTACTGCTTGCAGGTGGAAAAGTCTCTTCAAAGGATCCAGAATGGTCAACGTAACTCAATGTACACATCCCAGCAAAGTGTGGAGAATAAAGTTGGGGGAGTCCCTGGGTGGCAGGCTTTGTTAACTGCCGTGGGCTTCCGCCTTGACTCTGCAGGCACTGGCATCCCCGCAGCAGTTTTCTTTCCCACTGCTGACCCGGGAGACAGACTCCAGCAGTGCAGTACCACTTTACAATCGCTTCTAGGTCAGCACCCCGGATAAAGTCAGTATCAGACAACCATAAGATTCACATCAAAAATGGGTTTTTGCTGTAAATTATGCAAGACTAATATGTCAGCAAAAAAAAACAAACATTGATCAAATCTCTGTGAAAACAACTTTATTCCGATGTAATTAGGTGCGCACAATGCACAATTTCCAGCAACTGAAATTTAGCATAGATGAAACCTTACATTCCAGGCTGCAGCCTGTCCCAAATTAAGGAATCTACTATGTTGACAAAAACTGTGATCCTGTCCCTCAGGTCTGCCACCACAAGCGCTCCAGGCTTTGTGCAAACTCATCACAGCTTCAGAGGCAGGGGAGCAGCTCATCAATCGGGTATGGACCCATCTACACCATGCTCAACATATTTTTGGTCGGCATCAAACAATTTATATATTATATATTCGTCAAGGTGATATCAGGACTGGGTACACAGCATTGCACGAGCACCACACGCGTGAGTTTAATCTCTATTGAAATGTGCTCGTAAAGCCCTTCTAGTTTTACTTCAAGTGCTGGTTTTATGTGAAGTCTACTTATCTTGCAGCCAAACATGTGACACCAGAGAATAATCTTTATCCGCATTTTTGTAGAACGTGAGGTAAGAACATGTTTTAAGACGGTAAATGGCTACCCACTTGTGGCAATAAGCAGACAAACAACAAACTCATAATAAACCCTCACATATTAGAAACAGCTCTCTGTGTAATACAGTACAACAATAAGATATTTTCGGGCAGAAGCTGGAGCCCATCCAAGCTCTATGTGGGCAAGTGCTAGTCTACACCCTGAATATGTTACCAGCCAATCACATGGCACACAAGGAGACAGAACATTCACACTCACACTCACACCCACACTCACTGAGCAATGATCGATCACGCGCTGGTTGTGCAAGTGAAATCAGCTGCTGTATGTGTGCCGCTCTACTATCAGTGACTTCATGCTTTCAAGTTTTCAAGTAATGTTTTTTGTGTATGTGATATTATGTGTCAGTGTCTCAACCTCCAAAATATTTTTCCTGGATATGATTTTACACACTACCGTTTCTTGGCCTTATTGACCTGAACCCTTGTGAGCTGGCGTGTGTGCATGCAATAAAAATGCTATTCTCTCTCTCCTTCCTCTGCTGTGCAATCTGAAGGCTGTTAAAAATGTGGTGGCAATGGTAAGTGTGCCTTCACCAACCTGCAATCCATTCCACCAAACCTTTTGTAACACCATCGTAGTATGGGAGTAACTGCATGACAGTTTTTATTGTATTAACTAGTACGCATGGACTGCAACATATCAACAACCTTTCCCATTGTTAACATGAATTCAGGCTATTTTGCATTGTTGGGTCATTGCTGGTCAGAGAAATTGATCAAGATGATAGAAGCAATAAAGCTATGATGTAAAAAGTTAAGTGAGGAAAGAGGCATGTGTGTACTACTCAAACAGTTACATCAGGTTGACAAAGGTGTCTCTGTTCTCAGCTAATCCCCAAACAAAACAGGCAAGGGCACATGTGCGCTGCTAAATGTTCTCTTGCCTTTAAAGCCTATTCATAGCTGATAGAAACAGATTAACACCTGCCTCTAAATACAGTAGTGGTACATTTGTGTGCATTTTATGGATGTAATGAATGTGAAATCGAGCTATTTATTAGTAAAAATGATCTGAATTTACTAATTTTGTGGTTCAAACAAATATCTAGAAATGTATCAAAACCCTGTCCTACAAAACAATGTGGCTGTCTTTCAACTAAGAGAATTAGACTAATAATTTTAAAGCTTCACCTTCTTTGCTCTCCGTCTTTTTCTTCATCTACCCCAGCTCCACCAGGTGCTCGTGCAGCTCCAGACGGGCGAGAAAGAACAGGACTTCTCTCTTCTGCCGATTCAGGTGTCCATTAGTGTGCAACTCTGGAGACTTCCAGGATGCCATGAGTTTTTGGCAGCACTTGGTGAGTGAACTTGTTACCCCATCAAGGTTCCCACATCGTATCCAATAACTTACAGATATGACGTGCATTTATCGTTGCATGAACATGCAGGGTTTGACTTGTGTGAGGTAGGCCAGGAAGAAGTGGTGCTAAAAACGGGCAAGCTCGCCAACCGCCGCACATTGCACTTTGCGCTGCAGTCTCTGCTGGCACTATTTGGTTTGTATCCATTATTTGGTTTGTATACATTTGTCTTATTGTTTTTGTGCCAGTTCCTGTGTCATATTTTGTCTTAATCATCTCTTACAGATTCCACAGAACTGCCAAAGCGTCTGAGTCTAGACAGTTCGTCTTCCCTTGAGTCTTTGGCCTCAGCGCAGTCTGTTTCCAACCCTCTGCCAATGGGTTATTCGAGCCTTCCCTTTTCTCCTCATTGCCTGGACAATCAGGCATCAGATGCCATCTCGGTCTATAGCCTCAGCTCTGTGGCCTCTTCAATGAGCTTTGCTTCCAAATCCGATTGTGACATCCTCAGCCATCGGCACCGCAGTGGTACAGCAGCACATTATGCGGCCCACAAGCACCCTCACGTTCCCCGGAGCCGCTCTTCTCCTCATGGAGCAGCGACTGCTATGTCAGCAGCTCGAGGGGAGGAGGAGGAATATGAGGGCTTCTCTATTATCAGTAGTGAACCACTTGGGAGCCACTGTGACTCTTTGCCTTTACCACCAGGCCACAGCCAGCGCCACCACAGAGGAGGTAGAGGAGTTGTTGCTAGGTTAAGCAGCGGGTCTGGAAGAGGTTACTCTGTGTCAGTGTCATCAAGAGGCAGTGTCAGCACCCCCACTTCCCCAGTCAAAACATCACTAGTTCCCAGTCCAAACTCACCGTTTCAGAAAGTCGGTAAGGTGAACAGCTCAGACACGGGCGAATCGGATCAATCCAGTACAGAGACAGACAGTACTGTGAAGTCACAGGAGGAAAACAGTCCCCCTCTTGATCCTCAGGAGCTGGCGCAGAAGATTCTGGAGGAGACACACAGCCATTTACAGGCAGTCGGTAGTCTACAGCGAGCCAGGGCGGAGGGTGGAACTTCAAGAGGAAATTCACCACGGAGTAGCGCCTTCCGCTCCTCTGAAACAAGTGCATTCAGCCGTCCGAACAGCAGCGCTAGCGGCAGAGCTCAGTCTTCACCAAAACCCAAACCGCCCTCCCGCTCATCGTCTCTTCAGAAAATAAGCTCTGGCTACAATAGTCCAGCTGTCTCAGAGTCTTCACAAAAAGACGGCAGCCACGCTTCGCCTATTTCGGACAACCATGCACAGTTCAAGCTGAAGTACCCAAGTTCCCCATACAGTGGCCACATCTCACGTTCCCCCAGTAATGTGTCTCCCAGTTCTGGGCACCAATCACCTGTTGGGAGTGCCCCCTCTCCTGCTCTATCCTACTCCTCTACAGGCTCCGCCACGTCGGCTGATGTACCAGACCTTGACCGATTAAGAAGAGGGGTTATTGATGAAAAAGTCCAAGCCATCCACAATCTGAAGACCTTTTGGGTGAATGCTGCAGCCCAGCAACATCTCGGCCCAGTCAAAGCTGTTCATAGCTCCCCTAGTCCTCTGGCATCTGCCAGTAGAGATGTCCTGAGCCTTCTGAACCTGTCTCCACGACATTGCTCCCCCAATGAGACCCAAGACAGCCTGGAGCTGCGGGAGCTGGGACTCCAGTCAGTGGAGAGGGGGGGTAAGAACTCCAATGGGATTCACTGCTCCAGTCCCAAGAAAGGGGCTGCGTCACCTACCATTTCTACAAGCAGTAGTCCTGGTGCTCGTTCGATCAGACTACCTGCTGGGAATGGATACAAATTCTTGTCATCTGGAAGATTTTTTCCTTCTTCTAAATGCTGAGACATCCCGCTCTGTATTTGGTGAAAAAGTCGGTCAGTTTTTGAGGGCCGCAATTGACCAGCCAAGCTTTACAGACAGTGAGAACAATTATTGATTCGGGGGTGTGAGGCACATGCTTGCAATTTTGTATGTGTGCCCAAAACTCTGTAAATGGCAATGAGAAACACTCAATGACCTGATACTGTGTTTGTGTGTAACTGTGTGTCAGGTAAATGTAAATGCGATTTGGTCTTTCCCCACAATACATTGTGTATGCGGACCAAGATGCCACAACCATGACTGACTTCTTCCATTTAATTTTTGTTTAAAAAAATAATGGTAATTGTTAATATTATTATTATTATTATTATTATTATTATTATTTGTTATTGTTATTAATACTATTGTTATGTTTGTAAATTAATTCCAGTGTTTCACAATCAGTATTAAGCATTTTTATATTGTTAAAAAAAACATGTACCGTGTAAAGATGGATACAGTGGAAGAAAAGATTTAATATTTTGAATTGAAGTCAAAAGGGCATTTTGCCTGATTTCTTTGTGAATTGAGTGTCTGCTCTGAAGCATGGATTCCTTTGCTATTCAATGTTAAGTATGATGTATGAATTTTTAGCCCATGATTTTTTTCATTTTTTTTTTAGATTTAACATCACGGTTTCATGACAACCACCTGTCATTTATCAGTAAACTGTTTCAATAAAAAATAAAATTAAAAAAACTCACCTTTCTTCTTTGGATCTTTTAATCTGCTGCCACTCTACTACTACCTGGATGATAACGCTCTCTGGGTGGACAAACAAACAAAATGAGGATATACTTTATACACTCACTGGACTTGGTTCAGTGTAATAAACCAGTACAATAGCTGTCTCAAATGTGTTTTTACCATATGCAGACATTGTTGACCCACTACATATTGAAAACTTTTTGTTTTCTTTTTTTTTCTTTGACAATATTCAAAGCTGAACATTATCTACGTAAAACCAGGCTATATCAGATTGTGCAAGTCTACCTAATGCTTAGAGAATGTTTACTTTTCCAATTTCTGTAGTGTGGTTCGTAGGTGAGCTGGTTGCTCACCTGGCTTTGGGCATTGGGCGGGGTACATCCCGGACTGGTTAGAACTTGGAGTACCCAAAGATTAAACTTGTGAGTACATGCAAATTCTGCAAATTCCACATCTTAAACCCAGAGCCTGGATTTGAATCCTGATCTTCAGAACTGTGGGGCACACCGGCTAACAACTTGTTGACTGTGCTGCCCTTATTTGAAATACAAAATGGGCTGTACTGTACTGTAGTAAACTGCAAATGCTGCACAATGAGTATTCTGGTAAAAATATTGGTTGTTGCTCACAAACGTTGAAACAAAAGTTGCATATGAAGGGTTCAAAACCCAAATTCTGGTGGCATATGGTTGTACCAATAAGTCTGGGATAAGCACAACATGCACATTAAATGTAGGAAGGTGATTTTAAAGTTTCTCTTAAAAGGTACATCTCTGAGTGCCACTCAAAGATGTGTCTGTGTTAGATTGTTAGAAACATGAACAATGAAACTAAACGTGCTGTATGTTACACATACAGCACATTTGACAATAAAGTTGTACTTGATACTTGACTTGATAAAGCCCATCTGGACAAAATTCACAGTGAAATTTAAACCTAAACTCGGGTCAGTCACAAATCATGATACTGAGAAAATATACTCTGAATGTTTGCGCGAAGTCTGTTCTTTGAGAGTCTCTAATTGTTCAAAAGAATGATCCTAGCGTAAAACACACAACCCAAAAACAAAAAAACTGAAGTTTTCAGTAACAGTTGCAAAATAAGATGGCTGCCCTCTGGCCTAGTGAGGGCTATGAGGGGCCTATGAGTAGCCCGTTCATATATGTCGTTCAAAGGGCTGAACGAGAGTAGCTTGCTGTGTGTCAGTTCTGTGTGGAGAGTAAAGAGACATGACTTGCTTTCGTCTCGTCATTTACCACATCTCCTCAGTCGGATTATTTAATAATCATTCATTCAATTGGGCAACATATGTTATTTGTTGTGCATATTCATGAATTTAGCCCTGAAATTACTAGTGGTAACTAAGTACGAAGACTATGTTACTCAAAATGCTCGCATGGGGAATTACCGTAAGTAGATTTTTTTCAGGTATCTGTACTTGATTACAGTATTTACTTTTTTGGGATTTCCCCTCACTGAAGGAGATAAATCATTTTAACTTTACCAGAGTCTGTTTTTAACACAAATGCCTGTGCTTTAAAATTGTAGAAACTCCTGAGGGAGCTTTTGACCCCTCTGTTTTTTGGGCCATAAAATTAATTCCAACTGTTAAATGTTTACCAAAAAAAGTGGCCTTTTCAGCAACGTGAGACTGATTTGAGGTTTCACTGGCTAACGCATATGATGAGTACGAGCGTCTGGCCAATCACCGAACGCAAAGGGCGGGGTTAAGTATAGGTTTTTCGCACACAGCTGATGACGTCACGGCAATCAGCGGCGCGACAGTGGTACGACGTATTGGTCTCCGAGCTCGAAACGATGGTCCTCATCAAGGAGTAGTAAGTGTCATATTGCTGCTAAGTCTTTCTTTTCAGATTTATTTTACAACTAGATACGCTTTAATAAGAGGTTTAGATCGGGTGTGGCAGGGGTTCGCGGACTGGATACTAGCGACTAGGAAACTTTTCATCATCAGTGCGACTGACATTCACACGAGGGAAGGGTGGTGGCATTGCCCAACTCCTACTTTGTGGCCTACCGGCGTCGACAGCTGCTGCTATCTTACTGTTTGCCACATATCCGTAAAGTAACTTAATTATTAACAGCCCAGTTAATGGCTGCCGTGCGGTTCTTTGTAAAAAGAGTGTTGCTTCTCTTTCGTTAAGTAGTTGAACTTAATGCAAACAGTATATTAGCTTAAAAAAGCTAACAGATAATATTTAGTAATTAGGCTGGCCAATCGACCGAGGCTTTTGAAGTTATCTCAATTTAAGTAAGACGTGATACGATGACAGTGTTACCTTTTCAGAAATATATTTCCATACACCCCTCGTGTGTGCCCATGTTGTGTTAACTAAACCCTACCGTGTCCTGTATTTAGCTAGCTGTACTACTTCGATTAGTGTTAAAACCGTTAGCAAATAGCCCCTAACCTTAAAGCTGGATTAAACGATGCCTGTACGAACATCAAGCCCAAGGAACTCAACAATCTCAAGTCATACCTTTAATTTATAATGCTTTCAGATCACTATTTGGTTGTCGATAAGTAAGACTAAGGACTTCGCTGCCCAAGCAGTGTCAGTTGAACACTGAATGCTTTCCTACAGATTCGCACATTTGTCACGTTGTACTCCATAGTCCCAGCATAACTCTGTTACACACTCTCATTTTGAACGAAGAGTCACGCTGACATTTTTGTTCCAAATTTCGAATGCAACACATGATAAAGCCTGTTAACACCCTGCATTTTTTGCAGTTTACTATATTTGCAACGCCGAATATCTAAACAACTATCAAATTAGAATTTCTGACAACAGCTTAAATTCTCCAAAATAAGGAATCATATCAGGCATACGCCTTGTGCAATAAATAACCACTTGCATTCGACGGAATCTAATGTATTTCTAAAAAATGAAATGGTTCAGGTAAACACCATTTTTGAGTTGCAAATACAGTATTTTTTTCATAAGGTGCCTTTATTGTATCGGTGTTCCTGTGAATCAATAAAAAGTCTTAACAGGTATTGAATTCATCAATGTTGTGGCACTACACTGAAGGTGCGGAATTCAAAATTCGGACTTGTGGGGCGTTCGAAAAATATTTTGACTGACATGGACGTTGTCATGTGTTCAAAACTATAAACCGCCACTGTAAAAGCCCTTTAAAAATGATTGCTTAAAAATCTATGGTCACAATGTACTTGTGTGATATCTCGACATGTTTAATCGAACACAAATCTAATATGTTTGCAGGGGCCATTACATGTCTGTTGGATGAATGGCAATGGTTATAAATAAAATTAAACAATCCAATGAGAAAACTTGATTTTAACCAAACGCACTGCAGTGGTTATAACTCCCATAAATCAGTCATACCAGCAAATATCTTCCTTGAAAGCTCAACTTTAAATCTAATTTGAAAGGACACTGAAAAAAGAAATTTGTAAGAAAGTCAAATAAGAATTAAATATAAAACACTAAAAACAAACACCGGCTGTTTCTTGTGCGTTTTTGGTCTTTTAGGGGCAGTGTGGTGCATGGATGAAGTGCATGACAGAAGTCTATTAATATAATTTGTTTTTGTGGATGGGTTTCCACATCGTTTGTGTGTGAATATTTGTTATTTGAAGGAATATCACCCTGAAGTCCATGCTAAGGTCCCGTTAGCATGTCAATCCAGAGTCCGTTGGTTCCAAGTCTGTTCAATCGAGGTTATGCTCTGTAAAACGTTTTTCATCCATTTAAATTGATGTAGTACTTACTTTGCGTTTCACCTACTGATACTCATCTCTCTCTGTGTCTTTGTTAGCCGTGTGGTTTTACCCTGTAGCGTTGAGGAGGTGAGTAATATTTTTCCTATTATGGAATTGGCAAAAGTATCTTGTGATGTTCAAATGTGTGTATTCCTTTTAATTTTGGACTGGCCCAGTGACCTAAATATACATCTGAACAATTTCTCTCAAAATGGTTTATTTTCCCAAACAGTGAAGGTAAACGTATAAATATCAGAATAGAATTATCTTTGTCATTTAGAATGTGCCCCTACATTCACGATTGAAAATGGAACCTTCTTTTTTTCCCAAAATATTTTCTCACAAGAAATATGGTACATAGCAATTAATAATTTCCATGGTCAAACTTTCCCCCGTATTAGTTCTAAGGCATAGAAAAAAAAGTAGTGGGTTTCCGGTAACATGAAATTTCAGCATAGGGTCAGTAGGTCGTTCGTTTTTTTTTTTGAATCTTTTTTTGGGCCCCCATCAAAAATGTAAACAAAATAACCTTAAAACAAGGAGCCATTTGTATTATAATTGAAACCCCCATAGTCCATACCCGGTACCCGGCAGCTGGGTGTTACAGCCATCTCGTTACCTCTGCGTCCCGTGTCCTAGACGGCCCGTGGTGTTTGTCAAATAGTTTGCTGAATCTTTTCGATACATCAATGGATGCTATTTTTTTAATGTTATGGTGTGATCATGCGACTGCGACACACAAAACGAGGTTTAAACTGTTGTCGGAGATCGTGGCCGCCGCCATGATTCAATGTTGTTGACAGACGACAGGGCAAACGACGCGCACGCTCAACGTGAATATCGTGAGAGTTTGCACCGATGTAAACGCTCTAGTCTAAATTCATCTTTCCTTTTATTTATAATTTTGTCTGTGGTTTTATTGTTCTTGTTTTGATTGTAAAGCACCCTTGAGTGTTTTGAAAGGCGCTTATAAATGAAATGTATTATTATTAGAGCTGTCAGTTTAGCGCGTTTTTATCGACATTAATTTAAATGAATTTTATCGGGATCAAAAATGTTCTCGCGAGATTAACGCGGCAGACGTCACAGCGGATGTGACGTTGCTCTATAAATAAACCAGAAACAAAACATCAAAACTGCACAAGTCCACGCACGTTTGTTTTGCCAGCCACGGCAGCGCGAGACACCGAAAACGGATATTTAAATAGTTTATGAATGGAAAGTTTACTTTTAAAAAGTTGCCAGATTGTTCCACTGACAAGACCAAAATGACCTGGATGTTTTGCAGTCGTAAACTGAGCTATCATCATAGCACGTCGAGTCTGAAATACCACTTAATTAATGGCCAAGCACACCGCTGACGTGAGTAGTCCGCCCCCCCTCGTCTCAGACAGATGGCTATGGATCATTTCAAAGCGAAGAAAATGGATGACACGACAAAGAACAAAGTTGCTGAAGCAATCGGCAATTTAAACAGCGTGAGCTAAAATGTTGCTAGAACAGGGGTGTCTTTATTTAGCTCATTTGTGCATAGTTGTCATGTTTGTCCGTCTGCAATCTGACGTTTAAAGAAGTAAATTGCGTTGCAGCCGGCGCTCCACAAAGAGACCTTTGGGACTTGTAGTTCTTTTGTTCGATTCGACTTGATATGTTCATGCCGGCGCTCCACTTCCGGGATTGAGTATTGGGACTTGTAGTTCTTTTGTTCGATTCGACTTTATGTTTGTGTTGAATGGTTTCTTACGTTTAAAACAATGAATAATGATGACGATAATGATACATAGTGAAATCAGGGTTGATTACATTATTTATTAAATGTATTGTTAGATAAAGGTATTCATTAATGTCAATTATATACATATTTACATTGCGATGCAGAAAGATAGATATATTATTTTTTTACTGCATTTATGTGTAGTTTAGGTCATTACCTGCTTCTGATACTTCTGTTACAACTACTACTACTCCTACTTCTGCTGCAAAGTGCTCCAATAAATGATCCAAAAAGTACAGAACGAGAGATCCTTCCATGCTGACCGACAATCCCTAACTGAACAACCATTACTGATTGCCAGCGAGAGCTTCCATTACAAGAATCCGAAATGATGTCGACACAAAACCGTAGAGAGACTTCCGAGCAAGAAGGACCAACAGAATCAGCATAGCCTGACTGCTGTGTTCAAAGCAAATTTGAGAAAAATGAAGTATGCAACCATGGCTTAAATCCATTATAGGCTGAGTACTAGTTTACCTTAGATGTGCACTTTATAATGTTATATTGCGCTGTTTTGATTCCCTAAAAAGAGCTGTTCAAGCAGCTGTTGTGTGACAAAATATTGTTTTCACTGTTGTTGATGGACAGTAATATTGTGTGTGAGATAATGTGTGAATAACTGCTCCAAGTGAAAAATGTTCATGTAAAATTGAAAATCAAAATTGTTATTTCAGTAAATATTTGCATTTTGCACATAGAAAACTTATTCATGATTCCATGTTGATGAGAGCATTAAAATGGGGGAAAATAGGACAAAAAAATATAAAAGGAAATTCAGAAACGATAAAAAATGAGTGAGCAATCATGATTAATTTTTAGTTAATTTGAGTTAATTATGACAGTTGAGTTTTTAATTAGATTAAAAATTTTAATCGTTTGACAGCTCTAATTATTATTATTATTTGTGGCATGTTGTGACCACAGCCACAGGGTCAGTTTACGATGGCGTGACGTCACGGCCGTAAAGTGTTCATATAAAAAGGTGACGATTGACAATAAACGGCAGTGAGCATAGAGTCAGACTCCCCGCGTTTTATTAAACACAACAATGGCGACGAAGATGGAGCTTCCACTCTCGCCTCTTCCTCCGTTCCTCGCCCTGCCTGGCGAGCCGCCTGTCCCGTGGCCCCGCTGGTTGGAATCCTTCGAGACCTTTATTGAAGCCGTTGGGCTAGCCGACGGATATCGCGAGAGTTTGCACCGATGTAAACGCTCTAAATTAATCTTTCCTTTTATTATTTATAATTTTGTCTGTGGGTTTATTGTTCTTGTTTTGATTGTAAAGCGTCCTTGAGTGTTTTGAAAGGCGCTTATAAATGAAATGTATTATTATTATTACACAAAAATATAGAAGGTTGTTTGAAAAAAAATGCCGACTGTAAAGTTTTCTTTCGAGGTAGAAATTCTCGGTCGGTCGGGTTACTGGAAACACACTACTTTTTTTTCTACGCCTAATTGACTCATGATTGTTGGAGATTCATCCATCCATTATCCAAGCCGCTTATCCTCATGAGGGTCCAATTTTCATACCATATCAACATACGTTAAAACCTGTTAAAACTAAGAAATAAAAGCAAAACCCTCTTGTAACTTTGACAAAGACATGAAAGGAAAGTTAGCTGCATCGCAGAAACATCTTAAAAACTCTCTTCATGTATTTGTAAAAAGAAGTTGACCGCAAAAGATAAATGGAAATGTAATTCCACCTCACCTTGGTCAGCAAATGATGTACATGTTCACAATGGGGAAAATATCGGGATATAGTTTTACTGCTGCAAAATGTGAGTCTGCTAACTTTGACTACTTTGCTTTCCACTGGATAACTGTAAACAACTGACACAACTCTTATTCAGCTCATGATTTAGGGCAGCGGTCCCCAACCTTTTTTGCCCCACAGACCGGTTTAATGTCAGACAATATTTTCAGCGGTCGTCCTTTAAAGCCGGATAAGTACAACAAAATAATATGATATGATCTGCATGAAAACTGTGGTCTTTTTCGTGACATAATAATAAACACCAATCATGACACCAGGAACGTTCGATCTGGCCGCAGCACTCTCTGATCGCTATGGTAATGTTTAAACGTGTCTTCAAAATAAGAAATACAAAGTGCATGAAAAATACGACTCACCATCGCCGCATATTATGCAGAGCGGGCTTGGTGTGTGGGAATCTCCCGTTGAAATAAATCTGTATCTTAAATAGGACTCCTGATATTGTCTTATTAAATGTAGCATTCTTTTTCTTGGAAGTTGTAGGTTCTTCTTCTGTCTCCTGGCTGGGCCTTTTCCCCTTCCTAAAGGAAGTTTCCGAAGATGGTTGTTTTTTGGGTTTTTTTTTACTAATTTTGCTAGCTCTTGGGTTTCATTTTAGCGATAACCTATCACGTGACCGAGAAGCGCCGCCTTCAACTGCGTCGAGTGGCAAACTGTCGATGAATATAACAGAGAATCCGTGAATTTCTCAAAATAAAACATTTTTCAGAATCCGAAAGGAATAAAACGGAAGTAGTGTAAGTTGTATAGTCTTTCTGTGCGGCCCGGCACCAAATGACCCGCGGACCGGTACCGTGTTGGGGACCGCTGATTTAGGGCACATACGGCATTCAAGTAACTACTACCTAAATTGAGCAAATTGGGAGGAAATCTCCAAATATAGTGCATTAAAAAAATTATTGAACTATCCATCCATCCATCCATTTTCCGAACCGCTTGATCCTCACTAGGGTCGCGGGGGGTGCTGGAGCCTATCCCAGCTGTCTCCGGGCAGTAGGCGGGGGACACCCTGAATCGGTTGCCAGCCAATCGCAGGGCAACTAGGTTTGCATTTTTCCATAATCCACAGAGAAGCTTCATGATGGTGCATACATACACTTTGTTGTCCTGAAAGAGTGTTGCATGCACAGAGTTCGTCTTTAGAGTTCTCATGAAGTGTGATGACAACCTATGTGCAGTCATCCCTGGATTCATCTTTTTGAAAATAACGTTTGCAAAGAGTCCAGCCAAATGCTCGCGACTCCACATGTGTTTGTATTGTGGAAATAAATGTCATATTTTCGTTGCAGTACCAAGTCGGGCAGTTGTTTTCTGTGGCTGAAGCAAGTAAAAATGAAACCGGCGGTGGTGAAGGGATTGAAGTACTCAAAAATGAGCCCTATGAGGAACATGGAGAGAAAGGACAGTATACTCACAAAATCTACCGCCTGAAAAGGTTTGTCAAACTTAATATTGGATTGTTGTGCTCCATTTCACAGTAATTGCAGTATTTGGGCAGCTGATGGCAGCATTGTCTAACTTTTTAGGGACACACAAGCGCTATTGAATGAGAAAACATATGTACTTGACTGTTAGTGTACATATAGGTACAGTACTCTTGTTTACAGTCTGTAAATCATTATTTTAAACGTTATCTTTTCCATTCACCATATTCATCTATTGCCCCTTCTTCCACACCAATCCACAGTAAAGTTCCAGCATTCATTCAGCTCTTGGCACCAGAAAGTGCCTTTGTTTTTCATGAAAAGGCCTGGAACGCCTACCCCTACTGCAGAACTGGTGAGTCGCGTCTTCCAGTGGTTGTTGGCCCTTTCTGCTGTGCCTCCTACTATTTTCTGAGTGATTGTCTGAATTTTTCTTTGTTGCTCATGTCATGTTTCTTTTTTTTTTCCCCCTCCCTGCCCCATTAACCGCGACTTGGTCAGAAGTGACGGTAGGTCTCCTTTTGATGGCTGAATGTTTGGTGGTTTTTGTAGAATGATGCATGATAGTTAATACTACACTGCTCCATATCAATTTTTGCATTCCCTGTAGAATGAGTATATGAAAGATAATTTTTTGATCAAGATTGAGACGTGGCATAAACCGGATCTTGGAACACAAGAAAACGTGAGGAAATTACACCAAAAGAATTTATAGCATTGTTGTATGCCTCAATTTATTAGAATGTTTTTGCTTTAGGTGCACAAACTAGATCGTTCAACTTGGCAACAAGTCGCTGTTGTGCCCATTGACATTGCTGACAGAAGTCAAGTTTCAGCTTCTGTAAGTAAAAATTAATACAGTACCATAAAAGCACTGTTTAGCACCTTCTTGTGGACACGCTTGGGTATTACATGGCCACCAATTTCTTTGGAACGATTTATCTCATGCCAATGGACTCTGCACATATCTCTCTTGTTGCTGAAATTGCTTCAGTCTTTTCCAATTTTGCTAAATGTTAGATATGAAGTTGCAGCATCTATGTGCCAAGAGACCATTCATTTTCAAACCAAAAATGAAGGGAAAACAACTTTTTTTAGAAAATGCATAGTGGAAGTCATTATGCATATTATATTTTGTTTTACTCAGCTCTGCTAGAAGCTTTTCTCACCACTCAACACCAATCCATGAAGATATTTTAACAATGGGACCAATCTGATTAAAATAAGACTTTATTAATTTAGGACGGCACAGGGATTGACATGCATGCCTCACAGTTGAGAGGTTCTGGTTTGAAATCTTGGCTCACGCCTCCATGTGCTCCCCATGCTAGCATGGGTTGTGCGGGAGTTAACTGAAGAATATAAGATTCCTATGTGAGCGAATTTCTGTGTGTTGTGTTGTGTTCATATATATATATATATATATATATATATATATATATGTTTGTACAGTATGTGCCCTGCGATTGCCTGGCAATTAGTCAGGGTGTACTGTACCCTGCCACTCCCCCAAAAACAGTTGTTACCCCAAAGATGACGAACAGTATATAGCAGGGATGTCAAACTCACTTTTGTCACGGGCCACATTGTAGTTATGATTTCCCTTGGAGGGCCGTTATGACTGTGAATTCTGTGAAAGCATATAAATGTTGAACCACCTCCACATATTACATAAACGGCGAGCAACAAATAGATGGATAACTAGTTTTGACATCAGAAGCCAAGAATAATGCATTGTTTAAACATTGTAATTATTACATTATGTATGAAAATGTAAAAATTTGGTTCAGACTTTAGCAAGCATCATGGATCTTGACATGCTTGAATTGCTTACGCGGGCCACATAAAATAGTGTGGCCCCCGGGCCTTGACTTTGACACCTGTTGTATAGAAGATGGATAGGAGGTTCTTATATTGACAATATTTTCTATGATTGCCTCACTTCAGGGAAAAACAAAATCTGAAGATTTTAGGTGTCTACATATTATTGCTGTTATTTAACATCACATTGCCTCATTTCTGCGTGTGCGCGCGTGTGTGTGTGTGTTGTGTGCGTGTGCGCGCTTGTGTGTGCACATGCGCCTGTGCATGCACATAAATGTCTGTTTGCCCTGGGAAGTTAACGAGGCGGACATGTTTGTCTTTCTGGAGGAGTGTGTTGTGTCTAAGGGCCCTATCAACCCTCAGCCTCGGGCATGGCTGCAGGCCCTGGGACATACCGCCTACACCGATGAGTTTGTTAGTGTAATTACAGCTCACAGTTCTTCGTATGGCAGCGTTCGACAAACGCACACGATGCACACAGGTCACACTCACACACTCTGGTTTAGTGGTGGAGTTTCTCCCTTTTTGTCTGCCGCGGCACATTGATTCACAGACCTCATTAGTGTTGCACTCTGCATTGTTATGGGGATCGAGCTCTCAGCATTAAAACAGTCAAATTAACGTGTGTGTATTTCCCACTGAGTTTTGCACCCTCCTGTTGACTGATCGCCCTGAAAAATAGCTTTTAGCTGCTGGCACATCATGATTTATTTAAAATTGCTGGGTCCCCGAGCAGTTGATAAGTTGAAATCCTTACATTATATTCAGTATTTTTTTTTTCTTTTTGCTCATCCTGTAAGTTTCACCTCACTTCTTATTACAGCTGCAATAATTCCATCAGCAAATTAGATCATGTCACCAATGATACAAAATAGGTTTTGGCGAATACATCAGCCCGATACCAGCCTTATTTCAATGTATCTGCTAATCACGATGGCAGCCGATACCAGTCACGGCTACTAAGGCGCGCACTTGTGGCCTTTTTACTATCAGGAATTAAAATGGCATGTGTGGCCGACAGATGTTTTTTCTGAGTGATTTATATACCCTGTAAGATGCAATTACTGTAAGTGTATGTATGTTCATATGGTTTATATTAATGCATACATTTCATTATTCGTGTGTTGCTACCAAAATGTATTTTCCAACTCATTTTCTGAATAGCTGACGGTGCTTTTCTCTTTTGATTTCCATCCATGTCCATCCTCTCATATGCCCGCTAAGGTGAAATTTCTATGAGTATATGATGTTGTAAGGTTTAGAATCATGCTTGGAGTGCATTATACTATACTGTACTGTACTATCCTATATTATACCATTAAACAAGATGTGCTGTTTATCATATTGTGTCAGTTGTTGTCACCATAGGATTACAAGCAGGATGAGGACCCCGCCAAGTTCAAGTCAATTAAGACGGGAAGAGGACCACTTGGGCCTCTTTGGAAGGTATTTCTCAAGCATTCCACTTAACTTTGTAGTTCATCCCAAGGGTATTGGATGGGTTTGAGTTTGGGCTTCTTTGGAAGTTCTTCCATACCAAACTTACCCAAGCATGCCTTTATGGACCTTTATGGACCTTGCTTGATTTCCCTCTTCATTTTTTTGTATTTTTTCCTCACTTTCATGTTTAAGATCATCAAACAAATGTAAATATCAGACAGACAACCCCAAGTGTATTGGTTCAAGGCTATGAAATGTCTTTGTTTTGTGAGTTAAATCATTGTTGTACAAACCCAATTCCGATGAAGTTGTGATCAACAGAAAACCTGTACAATGATTTACAAATCATTTTCAACTTATATTTACTTGAATACAATACAAAAACAAGATATTTAATGTTCAAAATGACAAAATGTAAATACTTTTAGCAAATAATCATTAACTTGGAATTTTATGCTGCAACGTCTTCCATTTCTTTTTTGGCTTCCATTTCTTAATATATATTATAATAATATTAAACAAGTGGGGAAACTGTGCAAAAAGAAATGAACAACTGAGAAGACGACAAATACTTTTTCACCACAGAGTAATTATATGCAATCAATTGGGTAATAGTTGGGTAAAAAAGTCAAAACATCCATGAATAAATCAATCTTGATCAAGAAGACTGAGCAGCTTTTGTTTTAAAAGACTCTAAGTAATTAAGTAAAATTGTAGCACACTTTATTGGCCTGATAAGCTGTTTTGCACCCGAGAACTAGTGTCTGTCTGTATTTATCAGGACAACATTGAGCAGGAGTGGGGCTGTAAGAATGCGAGGCTGATGAAGATAAATCACCACTTTCTCTATTCTAATTGCCTCTAATAGAAATTTCAAGTTGCCAGGGCAGATAATGGCTTTCTTCTCTCAGCTCTGTCCTCTCGCTCAGTGTGTCTGCCATGAGAGAGAGATGATCACGACAGATAGATATGTCATCTGTGCAAAAACTTGGGCTGGAGGATTGTTACTCCCCTCTGAATCCTTAATTCTGCCGTTACCTGGAGCCTCCCAAGAGTCCTTTTTTAATTTATTTTTTAAAAATAAACAGCTTTATCATTTCTGCCCTGCTTCCGCTCCCTTAGTCTTTAAACATAGGGAACTTTCCTTTGCCACCAGAAATTCTGCAGAACACAGGCTGCCAAACGGCTTTAAAACTGAATAAAGAAACACAACTTTTCATTTGTGTTTTTAATTAGATCGTTTTCCCAGCCACAGTGGACACTGAAAGAGTCTGAAAAGAATACTGTGACAACAGAGGGACAATTTTCTGCAAGGCTCACGGAGCAATAAAACTCTTGTCTATCTCTGCATGCACACATGCTTGCATATCACTTCCCTTTGTATTTCTCAAAACTTCCTCTCCTTTGAGTGGGGCACAGAGAGGGGAGAAGAAATGTCACCCTAAGTGTTTTGATGTAGAATGCGTTTCATGTGAAGTTCTCCTTTTGCCATGACAACTTTTCTAAACCCACTGCAAATTTAGAAATGTTTCTCATTTCACTTCTCTCGCTTTTCTCCATGATGGCAGCATCAAACAGCAGCGGGATGGGGGTGACTGAGGCAGGTCTGTGGCATTTTCTCCTGGAATAGTGAGCCAGAATGAAGTGATTAATTAAACAGGTGTTCTCTGAGGCTTCTCTGGGAGTGTTCTGGGGGCGAGCAAGTCCTCGGTGTTAATAATGTAACCGGCTTTGCGCCGCCCTTATCGCATCTCCGCTTCCGTTTTATCTGCCTTCCCTGGCCACAAAGGCATGTCTGTCGGGAACGGTGTCACTGTCGGGGCGGAGGCAGAGAACTGGTCCCTTTATCCACTTTGGTCTGCTGCCGCCTCCCCCCTTTTCCCTTCTCTTATTCTCTTCAGAGGACAGCACGGAGTGCAGAATGGATTCAGAAAGTGCGTTATACATTAAGGCACTTTTATCTGTGCGCAGCACATCTTCATATTGATAATTATTTCACTAAGCTCCACGCACAGAGCTTTATGTATTAATGACTTTTTTTTTAGCTTTAAACGCTGCCAAGATTGGTCCTAAATGTTATTCTCTCGGCTGTCTTTATGATCATTTTCTTATATACAAATTATGGTTACATTATTTATCCTGTTGGGCCCCTCAAGATGGATGGGTGGATGGATTGAATTAGTTCTTGAGGTTTCTTTTTGGTTTTGTTTTTTCTCTCACTAGAAGGAGCTGGGTGCCAAGACTGACTGCCCTAGAATGTGTGCCTACAAACTGGTCACAGTTAAGTTTAAATGGTTTGGCCTGCAGACTAAAGTCGAGAATTTTATCCATGAGGTTAGTGTGACCATTGTGCACAATTGACACTCAATACATTCCTGACGTTTTGACATGAATTCAGACTCTGTTGATTACTGTGGAGATTTTGTAAAAAACATTTTGATGGATGTCCCCTATATTTACTTTGATTTTTGTTTACGTCTCTAATTTGAAAGATTGCCTGGATTTCTTTGAAATGCAGTGTCTATAAATGTAAAAAAACGAAACACATCTGCCAGCGCTAACTTGCCCAATACCCTCTTTCAGCAAGAAAAGAGGATCTTCACAAACTTTCACCGCCAACTTTTCTGCTGGATTGACAAATGGGTGGAGCTAACAATGGATGACATTCGACGGATGGAGGCAGAGACTCAGAAGGAGCTGGATGAGGCGAGTGCACAGAGCATGTTAAACTTAAAGATGGGGGTGGACAAGTAGTATTCATATGTTTAAAAAAAAAACTTGGTTAACTCGGTTTTATGTACTTCCAGCGCTGCCCTATAACCTGTTTTCACATGTGTAGCCAAACTTAAGGCGCGTTCCCACTTTGCAATTTGTCTTATACAACGTGTTGTATAAGACAAATTGCAAATATGATGTTGCAAACCGAATGTGTTCCCACGTTGCAATGTGTTGCAAACAATTTCAAATCTTCGGGAATAGTTTTCCGAATGCGCGTTTTTCGTTCTGCGACTATGGCGGCTAATTGTCAATACGACAGCGACGATGATCTCCTCGAACTGGCAGCTATCGGTCTACTAGTCGAGCTAGAGGAGCCAAAACCCAAACGGTCGTTTTGGGTACGACCGTGGATCGGGAGACGGCAAGAACTCGGCGCTTACAACGCTCTGATGCAGGAGTTGGCGGCCGAGGACCACAATAATATACATTTACTTGTTTCTGTTATTGTTATTATTGTTAATTTTTACCAAGAAGGACTGAAGTAATACCCGTGTGCCCATCCATGGGGAGGCCCACTGATTGTAGGGTGTCAACTTTTCTCGAATGACAAAAAGATGAATGTGATTATTATTTTGGCAAAATAGTCGCCGAATAAATTAAATTCGGTAATCTTTCTCACTCCAACCACCCTACAATATTCGACAATAAGTAATTATGATATTATTGTCAACATAATAATCGAAGACGCTGCCTCGATCGCCATCCATACCTGTCATGCAGTCGCCCATCAACTCCGATATGCTCGTGTAGGCAGCTTGTCGGTGTTCCCTCCTTGAATAGAACTGGCTCCCGACGTTCCACAAGCAATCATGCAAATGGTAATAATTAATAAATCTTTCGGTGTCGCCCCGGGAGAGCTCGATTTTTTTTAATTTCTGTGTCGACGCCATTATACTTCCCGCGTTCCGTGTTTCGACGCGATGATTTTGTCACGTGATAGCCCAACGCGTCCTAATTGGTCGGGTTCATGCCACACGTTGCAAGAAAATAGAACAAGTCCTATTTCATGCAACACGCATACAACACGTTGCATGCCACAAAAGTCTGTCCAACTTCGGGGTTCACACGTTGCAATGTGTTGCATGCCACAAAACTTATGCCACAAATTGCAACGTGGGAACGCGCCTTTAGAGAAAGTCACATGCGCCAAGATGGACAAAGATCCCCAAAAGTCCGAATAGCAGTCCACTGCAGCATTCACTGAAGTGTTGTTATGCGTTCTACGTGAGCTAAATTACACCAGATGTTATTTTGTTCTATTGGATTTGAGAGTAAACTTGAACTTGAAGCTTTTTTTGGTTAAATTGTTCACAATTTGCCTAACTGCTGCTGATTGGCAAGTGTGTCCAGTTCACTGCCAAACTGCTCGTATCTCATGTCTGATTTCACAAGTCAAAGCACAAAAACAAAAATAAATAAATACATCGGTCCAAAAACAGCTCGAATCTTGCAGAAACTCAGCCAGGTCACTTGTTTCTCAAAACAGTACTGTACCAGTCTGCAGGCCATTTGGTACACAAAGACTGAGCAAAAAAAATATATTGAGTGTCAGAGTCTGCAGAAAGAGTTGTTTTTTTAAAAATCAGGTACATCCTTTCACCTTATTGCTCCATCAAAACGCCCATCTCATGCACGAGGGTGTATGCGGAAAAAGCAAGCCCAAAGGCTGACAAAAACAAGCCTTAGACTTTGTGGAAAGAAAAGCGATTGCCCCAAGTTGGCAGCAGCTCACTGAAGATAAACAAACGTGGGGTTCCTACTAATTACAAAGCTAAATTCAATAAAATAGTGATTTGTATTTTTAATCATTGGTTTTTCTTGTTTCTAAACCAGTCCGTCAAAGTACTGTATTTCTTTACTTCAAACCCGTTCGCTATGTGAAAAAGGTTGGGGACAGCTGAGTTAAAGCAGTCGCCTGATTCAATAATAATAATTCATAATCCACTTCATTTGCTTGACACTTGACAAACTTGACATTTTAATAAACTTTGGCATATCCAAGCTGCCTTACAGGTTTTCCCAATTTACTCTACTTTTCATTACTGTCTAGATGCGCAAGCAGGGAGCAGTGTGTGGCACAAAGGCTGCAGAGCAGTAGCCAGGCCAGGTAGAGGCCAGTGGCACATATTTACCTCTGGGTTCACGGTTGCTGCATTCACTCTTTTGGGTGTTGTCAAATGATGTTTTGTTCACTCTAGTGGTGTTTGTCTGTATGTGTGTTCCTCCTCCAGATGGGTTTATATATCTGCATTTTTTTACCTCCATAAACACATGCGCATACTGTATTGTAAGCAGTTGCTTTGTTGAGCATGAGTTACGAACAGAACCCTCGATCGTGGCACTCATGATCCACAGCAAAGTCAGAGAAGGTGTTTTATTTCTGTAATTCCCATTCTCGGTGAAACCTTACCTACTGATTTTTCCCATGGGACTCTAAATATATGAGAGCTTTTGGCCATACAAGGAGAAAATGGAAGAATCTGGGCGTAGGCTATACTGTTGTCATGGCCTAAGAGGGACAGGCTCAAACATCCCCTGCTATCTACCAGCATGTTTTTTTTATTTTCTCTTTGGGTCAGTAAACATTGGTTACGGTTGCTGGACAGGATGATATTTGCGTGTGATGCTTGCCCATGGACTCCGCAACATACAATGTCTTGATTGCAAAGGGTGAAGGACAACCTCAGGTCTGAACGGATGGTGCCTCCTGAACAAAACAGTCATTTGGTGCACACTGGAAATGGTTCTGTCAGAGTAGAGGAAGGAGACGGTCGAGAAGGAAGTGCCAAAGAAGCGGTTACCTTCAAAATGGCTCCTCTTCCTTCATTAACATACAAATGGAATTCTGCCTTTGAGAAGGAGTCTCTGTGTTGATTGAGTGAATGTTCACAGGGTGGAATGGTGGCTGAAGCAGGAGAGTAATCCTGATGTCGTTTCATCTCGTCTGTCCAGTCCTCAGTTTAGAGCAACAGTTGATTTGAACTGTTTTTTAAAAATGTCTTCAGCTATCGGATTCGAACACTAATTGGCTTCCTAATGCGATCAGCCTGTGGGTGGGAGAATCTGAATATTATTTAGATTTTTTTCCCCTAACCTACCTCATAAACAAGATATGGATTGTTTTTTTTTTTTAATTATTATGACTGGCCTTTTTTGTGGCTAGTGTATAATGGAAAAAAAATACAAGTGAAGTTGTGCCTTATTGGAAAAAGTTCCACCTGAAACCAATTCATCAATTTATTTGAAGTTGCTCATATCCACTTACGTATGCCCTCTATTTTAACATCCATTCCTTAACAAGTTATCTCTCTCTCTCTCTCTCTCTCTACCCCCGTAGCTCCGCAAAAAAGGTGAAGTAAGAGGAACAAGTGCTGCAGACAAATAACGCAGCAAAGGATCTCCAACTGCCAAAATAACAGCAGCAAAGGTGGCTGCTAACAGGGCTCCTTCTGTGGCACTTTTTACTTCTTGTCTTCAAACATTCAGGCTGTGGATGAGGTGTTGGGGTGGGGGGTCCTCATACAATCAATAATCATAAATCTACAAAGGAATTGATTTCTAACAACCAACACAATCTTCACTGACTTCCTTTTGATTTTGCGGCCCTCTCAGTAAATATGAGAAAAATCATTTTTTGCTCAAGTTGTGTTCCACAGGAGCAAATTCACCCTTGTGAACTCGAATTGGCATGTGACCTAATCTTACCTGCTGTTTTGTTTTTAGCCCCAAAACCTCCCCAGATGATTTCCAGGTCTGTCTTTTTCACAGTTTTAGCTGTACACACTGGTTCAGCGATTTGCATTCCTCAGTGTGTGTGTGTGTGTGTGTGTGTGTGTGTGTGTGTGTGTGTGTGTGTGTGTGTGTGTGTGTGTGTGTGTGTGTGTGTGTGTGTCATTTTTCTTTTCCTGTTCCTCCACAACCTCCATTAAGAGATTACTATCGCCCTTTGCACCTCCGCCCATTATAATCCTCCCATCAACAGCCCACCTAACCCAAAGCACTGCATCTCAACACTGACAATCATGCCTGTGCAAGTCTTCGCACTCACTCAACGCACGCACACATGCATGTGGACGGCACATATACACTCATCACAAACGGGCATGCACACCCTCACAGGTGCAAATGCCTTTGCAGTGACTGATCCTCTTAACGAACCTAGGCGGATCCATGCAGGCTCGATCAGACAGGTGACGTTAATTTAGCGGATGTGTTTTTCCCCTTCATTCGCATGTCCAATAGGCTCCCTCTTCTGAAGACACGAATTCATGAGTCACTTTGCATTTACTCGGTCTCCAAAAACAACCCCCAATGGTGCTAGTCCCCTCGAGCATGGTGCTGCTCAGCCCACCTTTAATTTGTCCGTCCCAGAAGCCCGCCTGCCTTGTTCTGCTGCTAGAGCTGACTGTGTTTGTCTCGGTCCTCACTGTGTTTACATGACTGCTTTGCCCAGTTAAAATCAGCGCTCCCCACAGCTTGCCTTAACCTCTGAAGCTTTTGGGCCTAATCATACCTACTGTACCTCTGCAAGCAGCTGCTCACTTTAGCTACCTCCTTTGTTTCCGTCTGACCATTTCACAGACACCTAAAGGCTGTATCTCACTGAGCGGTGAATGTTTGCAAGTGTGTGCAAATGTTATTTGGTCCAAGGCCGCAAACAAATTCGGCAATAATTATGATGCTCCCAAACGGTTGTTGTTGCAAAGAAATGTTGAACGTGTTCAAAATTTGATAGGGACAAGAAAACTGTTTTGGGAATTTCTGGCGAACATCTTTGCAACTCTTCGCAACATTGAACAAACCATGACCAAAAAAAAACAAACCAAAAAAACCCCACTATGTGCACACATACATGCAAACATTAGCCGCTCCTTGAGAATAGGGGCTGAAAGGTCAACACTTGCTATTGCTGTAGCAGCTACTACACTGTTTGAAGTCAGTGATTGCAGGGCTTTATTACTCTTATTTGTCAAATTTAATTTGGTTTAATGTGTGTTAATTTTCTGAATTTCCACTGTTTGATGGACATGCCATATTAATGAGTCCTGAGGGTTTTTTCAACTCCGCCGTGTACTTTCCGTATGGCCCTTGTAATCATATGTTTATGGCTCTTGTTTTGAATCAATACTGGCCTAACATACACTTACGGATTGATTCCTCCGTGGAGTTTGTTTGTGCATTTGTAATTATGAAGACTAGAGACATTTGTATTGTATTCCAGATTTTTTTTTCTCTTCTGATACTGAGGTCAGTCTGATCATTTCATATCCAAAGAAAGTCACTGCTTTTGTTTACATTTATTCAGCAGTAATGAGCTGACAAAACAGGACAAGGAAGCAACGTTGAAAAATTGTATCCAAATGTATATTTTATATTTTGATGTTCCATGAACCACATCCTGTTACTGTGCTCTATGCTTTCAATGGAAATTGAGTATTACAATTTCAGGTTTGTGTAAAATGGTGTGTTGGAGCGCTTGCGCCTTTTGAGGATTGTACATATGAGAGATGAGCTGTTGTTCTCATTCTAGCCAAATCTCAGAGAAGCCTTCCTGACAACATTACATAAAGCATACATCTTTTTGTCGCTTCTGACTCCAGCTGCGAGTCTTGACAGAAGACCCACTGGCTAAAATTATTCATTTGAGCTTAACGATCAGTCATAACACTGATAAAGGCAGGAAGTTTTTTTAGTGGAACAACTATACTGTCTGATCCTAAATTATAAAATCTGTAACTGTAAAAATAATCAGAGCCGCTTGATTTCAGATGTTTTTTTATCCAATTTTGATAATTGGTGAACATGGGATTCAATGTAGGTCTTGTGCCGTTTCTGCCTTTAAATCCTCAAGTGTTATATGAAATATGTGATCTGTATATCGAATAAATTTTGAGAAAAAAAACGAAGTACATGAGTTTGTCATTCAGTTATGCTGCCTTCCATTAATCTCATTTCTCCTCCTCATACAGTGCAGAAATAGCTTGGGCATCACAAAGTCTTGTTTTTCAGCTCTTGTAGCACTTTTTTCATCACGTTCCTCATTGCCTTTTTTTGTTTGTTGTTGGTACCAATAAAAACACTTCTGGAAATGTTTACGGATTTAAAAGATTGACCTAAACTTGAAATTGCCCGCAGGTTCGAGTGGCAAAAAGTACGAGTTGCTTTTTAAATCGCAGGAAGGATTGCCTGTCTGCCAGCTGTGATATTGCCCTTTGTCATTGTTTAGAAGAACAGTCTTGTTCTTGTGAAAGGAAACCACTTATTGCTGACCTAGAACAAGCTAATAGTGTTGTTTCTAAAAGCGGAGATGGGCGCACTTGCCCACGCACCACCTGCTAAGTGGCATCTCACAATATTCTACTGTAGGCAATTATCCATCCACCCGTGTGATGCACATGAAGGAATATGGCACAAGGAAACCTGTCTTGTTTAAATAAGTAGCAACAAACCATGAAGGATTCTTGCTAGCTAGAAGGGCTGGTTGTGCATTTGGAATGTGACCCTCCAGGACAAAACCGATGGGAAGTCGGAGCTCGAGCCCAAAAAGCTGTTTAACCTTAAAAAAAAAGATACCTTCCCTGTTGGAATTTATGTGGAGTTGTTACCCAAAAGCGCCACAAAAAAAAAAAAACTTGCTGAAAGGGTATAGCGATATCTCAATGGCAAAAGTCAGAAACTAATCAGCTTTTGCTGAACAGAACAAGCCACATGTCTGGTATCAACAAATTTAATTGAAGTATTTTGTCATTACATGCAGGAACAAAATCTCTGGTGGTGTTCAGAACATTCTTGTTTCTTGTTGCTAGGCTAACTCTAAAAGGCCACTTCTGATTGGTCAGAATTAATTTGCACCTGACCAGTTTAAAATTCATACAACACATCCTGGGACAAATTGGATTCATTCATTCATTTTCCGAACCGCTTTATCCTCACAAGGGTCGCGGGGTGTGCTGGAGCCTATCCCAGTTGTCTTCGGGCAGTTGGCAGCAGACACCCTGAACCAGTTGCCAGCCAATCGCAGGGCACACAGAATCTTTCAATTGACATATCTTCACCAAATGGTGCCCGATTTCCACATCGTAATTGTGATTGGAAAGCATTTTTAACACTAGAGTGTAACATGTTTATGATGATCAACTGCATTGTTAGACCACGTGAATGCATATCCTGTTACATGAGTATTGGAGGAAGTGTCACAGTGAAGATTCCATTCACAGTTTAGCCATGTTGTTGCACACGAATTGCCTCTGGGACCACTTTTGCGAGGGTTTTGCAGGTTTTCCTTGGCAAGGAAATTTATTTTGGGTTTACCGCACATTGACTGTGATGTCAAAAGTACTTCCTCAGCTTGGGTCAAGTTTAGCCTCAGCGATTCTCACGAGCCTTTCCTGTTGTTCTGGGTGGTGCGGAGCCCATAGATGAGGAGGAGGAGGTTGGTGGTGGGGAAAGGTTCACTGTCGCATCCCTCCCCTCTGGACAATACAATAGTGCCTCTCTGATGACAGATGCTGCTTAACCTGCTCTGACCCGCCGAGCTGTGATGTTGCAGCTGAATGACAGGCCCAAAGAGGACACACACAAGCTCCACTCCACACTTGCCACACTACACAGGACACCGTCCACCAACGTGGAAAGGATCTGTCTCTTTGGGCAACCCCCCTGTGATAATGTATGTCGATCTGAGCAAGTGCTCACCATCCTGAATTAGGACCAGAAAAGGACACCCACTTGTGCTATCTTGTCCCATTGAGTAAAATATTGAGACAAATTGAGTGCTAAATCACAGCTGAGTGGAGTCTTCGCGTGGCAGTGCTTGAAAGCCTGCAGACTGTCCGTTGTTGTGACGTCGCCTAAGCGACGGCCCTGCGGCTTCATTTGTCATCACTGGAGGCTCAATCAAGGGGGACAAGACCTTGCCATCGGTTTGTCATACTTAACTTGTCTGTCTCCATTTTAAAACACTGAAGATGAAGCTCACGGGGGATTATGTGCAAGAGCATTAGAACTACAGTGGGAACAATGCCATATTCATTATGTTGATTTCCCCCCTCGCTTTCCTGCAGAGTATACTTGTTTCTTGTATTGTTAATGGGGTTTTGTTATACACAAAGCTTTTATCAGCTGGAAAATGAACATGAAATGTGGTGTTTTGAAGGGGGCTCTGCAACAGTGATGGCTGACATGTCTTAAAGTGTTTTGATATGCAAAAGCTTTTTTTTTGTGTGTGTGTGTGTGTGTCTCTGTCTAGGTAAAAATAATGATGCTAAATCCAGCTTGGCTTTAGATATGGAGGCGGTTCTCCAGTGGCCTACTGACAAAAAAAAACCAAAAAAAAAACAGCAAGCTTCTTTTTTTCTTCTCTCGTCAACACACACACACACACACACACACGCGCGAGTACCTCTTCTTTCTGGAGAAGACAGACACTTGGACCTAGGTCCCCTTAAAAACAAAGTCCCTGTCTTCTCGATCTCAGTTTCTGTCCTTCAGCAGGAATTGATGCTAAGCATGTTCTTCACCCAACCGCTTCTCCAAAAGTCTAAATATACAGACACTTACGCACACAACTGTGTATTGCTTCCATTACCAGCCTATGGTTAGCTTTGAAATCTCACCTCCTCAACTTCTTCCCCCAAAACGTGGCCATGTGACTGAATTTTCAGTTAAGAAAGTGCAGCTGAATTCTTCACTATTTGATCCAAAATTTTCTGAGCAATGCGTCGGACAGGGTCAAATAATAAAATGATTTGATGATAAACTAGACAATAAAGCTTAATTACCATTTACCCAGTTTTGTTTTCACCACAAAAACAATTTGACACTTTTTTTTAAACAAGTGAACATTTCATTTGTAATTAAACACAACGGAATTCCTCCTCTTACAAGAGAAAGCTATACAGTACTGTGTTTTAAATGGGAACAAAAACATTATTGTCAAACTGATCATCAGGCAAGGACGCACGGGCTACTCCAGGCTTTGTGAAAACAGCCACTAGGTGGCACTGTGTCTGTTCGGTGAAATAACTCCCGAGTTTCTCTCTAAACACTAAAAGGCAGCTGGACACCCAAGTGTCTGAAAGCTTTCGGTCCACAATTGTGGAAATAAATAACCTTATTATAGTGTCCACATTTAACAAAACACAATACACGTGTTAGTAAATAAAATCACGCTTTTTTTCGAGAAGTTGTTTAATCGCCTTCACAAACCTTGTATGGGAAAAAAAATCAACACAATGTTGAATTCAGCTGGTAAATCGTTTCTGGTATATTTTGGAAAATTGTTGAATCACCAGATTAGACGATCTTGAAAATGACGTCATTACCCCCCGCCCTTACTTTTTTTAAACTTAAATATATTTTCAAGAGGCACAACAGAAACAGCTATCAAGACTAGACTACTAAATTTGCCAACCCATCGAGTTAGAAAAAAACAAATTGAAAGCCTACAATGAAACCAATTCTGAATAGTTGCAAATTATTCCTTTTTTTAACACGAAATGCATCAAAATGTCTCATGATTATTTGATTTGAGGCATCCGACCATTTTACATAACTAATTTAAAACGATTAATCATTTTGCATTAAAATTTAATCCGATGCACACAAAAACGTGGATCGACATAAACCAAAGGGCAACATATTGGAAGGATGATTGGTTCTCCTTCGTGTCAATGGCAGGTGAGAATTTGATTGGTCTTTTGGGAATGGGCCACGCTAACGTTTTGTTTTTGTTTTGTTTTTGGAAGTGATAGGCTGTCAAAATCACGATCAGAATCGATCAATCGATGAGAACTACTTTTGAAAATTTTCGAGTTGTTTTTTTTTCTGAATAGATCAGGACTTGTTTTATTGTTGATGCTTTTTTAAAGACAGTTGTCATCTAAGTAAGTATATAAAGACACATGTGGACAGTGGAATGTTTCTGCTACCCGTGCCTGTATTATTACGACAATTGAAGAAATAGAATGAATTTTGATTATGCATTATTAGAGCATAACCCATTTTCTCTCTAATTTGCCCACTGCAGCTCACTCAGACCCTCGTTTTAATGTCCTATATATTTTAAGGTGTCACATTAAAAGATAAATACAATTGTGGCAGTAAATAGCAATTGGATATGTTCAAACAAAACAAATTGTGAAAGTCACCCCCCGAATATTGATTGACACGTAAAGGTTTACAAATGTCATCTGCTATGGAAGACCACCTTAAAAGCGTTTGTCCCGCCCCCATGCCGTCTTCAAGCCCTCTGATTGGCTGAGGAGTCATGCATGGAAGTGCTGCTGGAAATGCAAAACTTGTTGCTGGCTCCTGCGGACGCGTTGGTTCCGCACACAGCCAAAAGCGGCTAAGCCGAGTGTGTGTGTTCCAGTCAGTGTGCTTCGAGCGCGCACACTTCAACACACGCGCCAGTATCGGAGGGTCACGCACGTTTCGGAGCGGGGCAAGGAGCCAAGAGGTGCCCCGCTTCATCGCAGAGCGAACCTCCACCAGCAAAGTGGAGGATGCTGTCACGCCGTTCGGTGCTTGTGGAGTGCGGGTAGTGCACGCCTCGCAGCCCTGGGAGCAGGACCGGAACCGGGAACGCGTCGCTCCGGTGCTTTGGCAGGAGATTTGATTTTGAAGGTGGACTTAACATCAAGCCGGACGACTTTGTTTGCGCCTGCAGAGCAAACGATGGCATTCTGATGGACAAAACATTTTTTTTCATCGAATCTACAAAGACAATTTTAACAATACGGTCGAAAGAGGACTTTTTCTTGATGCCGTTATGGGACTTTATACAGAAAAGGAGCCGTGGGTACTTTGACACCTGATTGGATTAATGAGTGATAGGGCTCAATTTTAAATTTATCAGATTTAGTCATTTCATTTCTTAAGTGCGCTCCTCTCACTCTCGGAGAGACATGTCTTTGTGCCATGATTACGCCGTACAAATGCGCACACGAAACTTTGGTGTGTCGTTAGACAGCCGGGCGGCAAGGTAAATACAATTAATTATTCTAAATGCATTTTCTTGATCAAACACTTTATAATGCGGACATAAGAACAGCAGGGATGCCTTTAAGCATATTTAGACAGTTTCCCCGCTATTTTTAAGAATTAAAAAAGAGAACAGTATTGATTAATTCAGACTTTTAAAGCAAATTGAATTTTTAGTTGACTCTGCTTTTGGGACCAGACTGCTTTACGGTCTGCCCAATAACTTGCAATCTTACTATTATGTGGGATTAAAGACAGCGTAGTATGTTTAGGCTGGAAAAGTTTGGTTCTCAGATAAATAGCAGAAACCCTGGCCAGTCAGAGAGACAGAAAAACCAACCGAGACTGAACATGGGCTCCCATTATAAAAGTACCAGTTTTCACACTGGTGGTCCACCTGGTGCTGTGGAGCCCAGCATGGGCCCGATGAGTGACCCGCAGATGCTCGGACTCAACATGAACATGAACGGCGACCAGTATGGAGGTTTTCACTCCCGGGGTCACTCCGACATGCATGCAAGCAGTGGACTTCAGCAGCAGCAAGGACCCATGCATGGATTTTTTAACAACCAGCAACCTCATCAAGGACATCCTCACGGCCATCAACCTCACCCGCACCAACATCATCCTCACTTCAGTGGGAATTTTGGAGGCCCAGAGCCAGGGTCATCATGCCTGCATGGTGCCAGGCTAATGGGCTACAATAACAATGCCATGGGACCGCAGCAGGGCTTTGGAGAAGGATTTGATCCTCTCGCTGAGGGACAGGCGGGGGATGGCTTCCCACAGCAGCAACAGCAGCAGCGGCCCGGTAACATGCCTGATTTCCAACATCATGGTCCTCCCAGTGGCAGCCACGCTGTTCCTGCTCCCTGCCTCCCCCTAGACCAGTCACCTAACAGGGCGGCCTCTTTCCACGGTCTGCCATCGTCCTCCTCATCCTCCTCCGATTCTCATAGCTTGGAGAATAGACGGATGCCCAACCAGGGAGCTGTGGAGGGCATAGAGTATAACTTCCCCAGTGATCCCCCGTCTGGACATTTCGATGTACCTGTATTTTCCCCGTCTGAGTCCGAATCACAGTTACCACATTTCGGCCCGGGTAGACCAGTTCCCAGTGGGAATTTTCCAGGAAACCCTGGCATGCCTCGAGCGCCGGGCATGCAGGGCATCTCCAAGGGACACCAACCTCCACCGCCTCAGCAGCCTCAACATGGAATCTTTTTTGAGCGATTTGGTAATGGCCGGAAGGTGCCCGTGGGAATGGACCCGGGGGTCAATGCGAGACATCCTCTCATGCAACAGCAACAACAGGCTGGCTTGATAGCTAGACAGAACTCATGCCCCCCTGCCCTCCCCCGACCCCCTCAGGCTGAGTCTGGCTCCAGTAATCCGAACATTCTGGACGGAGGGGTCATGATGAGTGGCCAACACAATCAGTTTGAATATCCCATTCACAGACTGGAAAATAGGGGCCTGCATCCCTATGGGGACCCCATGTTTAATATGCAACAGCCAGCTCCCCTTCCCTCCCAACAGCCCCCAAATCAGAGACTACAACACTTTGACGCTCCTTATATGAACATGGCAAAAAGGCCTAGATTTGACTTTCCTAACGCGCACAGCAGTGACGGCTGGTGCGGTGGCATGGAAAATCACCTCTCTCCTTCTTCCTATCCGGGACTGCCAGGTGAGTTCACCCCACCTGTGAATGAAGGTTTCCCACCGGGTCCACTGCAGCACACGGGGCCTGAGCAGCAGTCTTTACAGCAGCGGCAGAATGCAGCCATGATGATAAAACAGATGGCTTCTCGCAACCAGCAGCAGAGGATGAGGCAGCCCAGTCTGCAGCAACTCGGTCACCACGGTGATGTGCCACCGGGCCCCCTGGGCCATGGAGGCCCAGTGGGGGGCATGCCTCAGCCCAACTTTGACAGGGAAAGCGGAGGCAGGATGGCCAACATTGATGGACAAAATCCACACGTAAACCAGGAGAACTCTTGGTTCCAAGGGTCCCACCCTCCTGGGGAGATGATGTCACGGCGTATGGGAGGAGCAGGCAATGACTCTGGGCCCCATGACATGGGTCTCCAGCAGAATGGGCCCGGGATGATGTTCAGGCCAGGTATGGGCATGCAGGAACCCATGAGATTACCCGGAGATGGACATGTACAGGCTCTCCATTCCCCGGGCTTGCACTCCCAGTTCAGCAGCAACATAGGCAACATCTCACAGATGCAGTCGCCAGGAGCGGGAGGAGGAACGGGGCATCCGAATGCACCGGCAGAGAGGCGAGCACCCGATTTCCCCGCTCCTCCAATGGGGGCACAAGCGCCATTCCCCTACGGAGGGGCAAACCGTCAAGGGCCAGCTCACAACGTCCCCCAGGGGGTGAACACCTCACCAGGGAGCTACCCTCCTCAGTCCGAGTTCCCCTCAGGCCAGCGGTCGTCTGTTAGCAAGCTTGGTGCTCTCTCTCTTGGGAATTTTAACAAAACCAGTGCTAAAGACAGCGTTTTTGGCCAGAGCTGTCTGGCGGCCCTTTCCACGGCGTGCCAGAACATGATCGCGAGCCTAGGGGCTCCCAACCTCAACGTAACATTCAACAAGAAGAACCAAAACGAGGGCAAGCGAAAACTGAGTCAGACCGAGCAGGACATTAATAGCAGCACATCTAACGGGACTGGCAGTGCTGGGCCTGAATATTTTCAGAGCAGCACTTCTCAGAACAACCAGCTGCCTGGCACTGGGAATAGCAACGCTAAGCCTGCAAGTCAAAACCAGACGGTGCAGGGGGAAGCCAGTGCCCTCTCCCCAAATTACAACATGGACGCTACCCCGTGCAGTGAGGGGAAGGCAACAACAGGGAGTGGGAGAGGGAGAGGGAGGAGAAAAAGAGACAGTGGACATGTGAGCCCTGGAATTTTTTTTTCCTCTGAAAATGGAAACCCTGTTGTGAGTCCAGGCCAGCAAACCCCTGCAGCTGGTGTTGGGGAGAGGGGTGGGGGCACGCCCCATGAGAAACACCTGCAATCACCCTCTTGGGGGAAAGGAGGTGACCTAATGTTGGGGGACCAGGCTGACCTGATGTCTTCTCTGGACAGTGGCATTCAAAGTGTCGCCAAGTCTGACGGCAGCTCGCCCCGTGTGGACTTTGCCGATGATGTCAGCGCCCACTTTGGCAACGAGGATGAGGTGTCCTCCAGCTCAGATGCAGGTGGATCCTCAGCCAACAAGTCCAACCGCAGCCCCATGATCGGCGGCTCACCTAAAATGCAAATGAATGGACAGAAAACTTTAGGCTTGGGCATTAACAATCACACTACCTCGACAGCGGACAGCTATGGATTGAGTGCTGGTGGAGCAACGGGCGGCAGCGGAGTGAGCCATCCAGGTACGCCAGGGGTGGAGCAGGTACGCACCCCATCCAGCACCTCCGGTCAGGACGAAATCCATCCTCTGGAGATTCTACAGGCCCAAATCCAGCTGCAAAGGCAGCAGTTCAGCATCTCGGAAGACCAGCCTCTGGCCATGAAAAACGGCAAAAAGAACGGCGATTGTCCCTCTCAGAACGGAGACAACGATCTGGCAAGCTGCAGCCCTGTCGCTGGGAAGGGTTCAATGGGCACTATTGACCTTGACACACTAATGGCAGAGCAGCACGCCACCTGGTACGTGCCCAGTGACAAGGCCATGATGGACGGGTCCGAGGATGACAAGTCCATGGGACTCTGGGAAAAAAACAAGAGCCAAAACAACAACAAAGAAGGTAAGAACATTTTTTTTTTTAATTAAACTTCCTTTTGTCTTGCATCCCGCATTTCAGTAGAACGTTTCTTTCAGTAATTTGAATAATCTGCATGTTCATGTTGCGGTGAAAGAGGACAAGATGAATATTTTCTCTGTTTTAAAACCCCTACATGCATTTTAAATAATATGCCGGTTGGAAAATGTCACTCCCAATGAGAGGAAAAAAAATCAGTTTGTCTTATGTATATGTTAATTGACAAAAATATGTAATAACGTATTAGAGAGGTCTAAAAATCAATTTGACAGCACAAAGACTTTTGCATTTCTCCCCCTACGGTCAATTAAAAAAAAAAGACTTCCTATTTGTAGTGACACTTGAAAAAAAAACACCAAGAAAAGTAAACATTTCCTGTGGCTCTTTATCTCAGTTTTCAGGGTGAACAACTGCATTGAGAAGATTAATAGCTTTTGGAGGATGTGCGTCTCGGCGGTGGGGTTTCCCTCGCCTTGTTACGTGTTTGTTTATGTTATTGCTTTGGGATAAAACAGAGCTGCCGAAATGCAATTGGATTGAAATTGGATGGAGAGAATTTTCCCGAATTAATGTTCCAATTAGTTTCATTTTAATTTGATTTAGGTTTTTGTAATTTAAATCTAAAACCCAACTATGCTGTATAATAGCAGCTGGAACACGTAACATAACCAAAAGAACATACACATATGAGATGACTTCTATTGTGAATTGTGGTTTTACTTATTGTGTAAAACTAGTATTGAAAATACAGCCATGCAAAACTTTGTGGCACAAGATACACTTTCAATTCTCACTTAAATGTCCTCAAAACGCCCAAAAAGTATTTTAATTTGCAATTAATTATTTCAAGTTTTAATTGTAAAGTTTGGTGCTTTCATATGACTCTCTTAGTTAAGTCACAATTTGTTATATCACACTACTTTATTCTAGACCACAATAACAATGAATACACTACGCAAATTTCTAATAAACATACTGTTCATAGGACAATTGATATTTGTATTCGCAGTGTATGATTGTTTTTACAATTATGCTTCTTATAATTATATAATTATAAAAGTAGACATTTGCTAGAATTGCTTCTGTTGAATTACCTCATATAGTTGTACTATATATATATATATATATATATATATATATATATATATATATATATATATATATATATATATATATATAATATGCCTTTGCTTTAAAAAATTTTTTTTTTTTTTACACATGTTTTCTTTCCCCCCTAATAAATCAGACTGCTTATGCCATTGTCGTACGCCATTTAAAAGGCTGTTAACCACCATTAACTGTAAGCATTGACAGGCTTTGGTTGCGATGTTTCTGCAATAATAATGGGAATATATAGTCATATAATTGTATTAGCCTCTATCTACCGTGTCTTCGGCGCCTCTTTGTTCTGTTCACTGCAGGCGTAGCGAGAAGTGGGGGGTGCACAGCAAGCTGGGTCTGGATTTGGGGTATATGGTACATTGTTTCTGTGGGACTGAATGGCTGCTGGTAACACTAACGCAATAACTTGTAACCAACCAGAGGCCTAAAATGACTTCAGAAAATTATATTAGGCTACATTATCATACGAGCCCCTTCTGCTATTTGTTTTGCTTGGAACTAGTTGTTTACCACTCACTTTAATGAACAGCGACTCGAGCCTTTTAATTCTCCTGATTTATTGATGTGGTCTTAAGAGGTGCACAAGCTCCGCTAATTTATGCAAACCTCAGTGAAAACAACAGTGCCGGAGGAGTGTGCGTATACGTGTGATGCAAGGCATATATTATAGACACCCGTTTGGAGGTATTTAGATACACAGTACTGATGGATTTGCCTTTGACAGAGAGACCCAGCACTATTTGTCAGGCTGGCTTCCGCGCCCTGTTGCATGCGCACACAAATCAGTCGAAGAAGAATAGTCTTTTCTCCTCTCCTCTTCTCTCCTCCTTTCTTCCTCCCGCCACCCTCCCTGCATGGACAAGAGGCATGCGGCTCCGGGAGCGATCGATAGCTAGTTAGCACAAATCACGGCGCCTGACAGTTTTTCATTTGAGTGCTTCAGACAGCAAAGATGAAAAAAAAAATGGTGGAGGTACATTTGGGAGGGAACGGGCAATTTGAAGATTGAATCTGATGTTGGGTTTACTTTGGAAGGAGCAATATATAACGTATTCATTTAAGAGAAGTCGGTGCGCACGTTGCAGTTTCTTAAGAGGCTTTTGTCAATGCAAAAACTATCCACCTCAACCAGTCGGTTCAGTTTTAAGTTGCTCCTCTAGTCTGCACGTCTTTACCATAACCTGAATGTGGCTTTGTCAAGAACGGATTATGGAAGAACGGATTAACCCTCTGATCGTGTTTTTGTATTTATTTTAGGTTGAATAAAACATATACATTATTTTTTTTTCGGCAGTTTGTAATACATGCCTGCATGTGTTTTCTTACTTTTTTTTCCTTAGGTTTCTTCAGTGTCACATTTAAAAATTAAATTACAATTTATTGAATTGAAAAGGCACATTGTGTGCACGCTAAATTAGGTTTAGGACTAGTTTAACTCTGCAGAGGGTCAAAGAGCCGGTCTGTTTTCCGTTTAAAAAAAAAAATACTTTTTAAAAACTATTTATTCCCTCCCAAGTAGTTGTTTACAGCTGTGGGCACTACAACGGAGCAATACATATAATAAACAAATTCTATTGCTTACATTACAAAAAAAAATAAAAACGGAAGTTTAAAAGAGGTGCTTTTCTTTGCCTTGCTCTATCCCAGCTGACACTGATGCACATGTTCAAGAAGGATGCGTGCAGCCTTCACAATCCACTGTGCAGGTCTTTTTTTTGGGGGGGGGGGTCTCCTCCTTCTGTGACTTCTTGTGTATTTAAGTTTTGAAGGATGTTCCTGTTGAGCTCACCTTCATAAACTTGAATTAAACGGCAGGCTCCAAAAAGTCTTCCTCATATGATGTGTACCGTTTTGAGCACATTTTGTGATGTGTGCAGTCTTGATAACGCGCAACCAGAAATGGGATGGAGGAAGTCAATGAGCTATTTTTGTTTTTCCTTCTCGCTTTTTTCACTTTTTTTTTTCTGCTCAACACATTTAAAATACTTCACAGCTGACCTTATTGAACAGTTCTACTCTTCACTCGCAGTAATAAGTCTTTTAAAGAGCTCAGATTATGATCAAATCTCTGTCGCTCTGACTTTGACAGATTCGACAAAGGAACAGCTTGCATGTTACAATACCACCAGAATCGGCTTTAATCCAGACACACAAAAAAGTTGTATTGATATTTCAGCATTGAGAATGATCCTTTGGGACTCTCTCTTTTGACATTTCAGTACAACAACACCTCAGCAAACTGGGCCAGTAATTTGTATTTCCTGTTTTGAAACAGGAAAAAAAATTCCACAATAAAGTGATTGGCACTTGCTTGCATGTGTGGGGGAACAGCTTGGGGCAGTGCTATGTGCTTTGCCTGTCATTACACCGTCTTTCATATTGACTTTTTCAACAACACGCGTTGCAAAGCCTCACGCACACTTCTCTCTCCTGGAGTAGCGATAATCATTATGATAATCATAGCAATTAGCTTTGCTAGTATTGTTTCCAAAATACATAATTCATCTGGAGGCAACTCCTGCAATTTGACCTGGTTATTGACAAGTTCATTAGGAGTAGAATTGCTTGTGTTTCTCTGCAGCGAATTTCAGCACTAGGATTGCATTGAAGCAACTGTGTCCCTGTTGTGAAGAAAAAAAACCAACACTTTTCATTTTGATCGTTTTTTTTAAAACTGGAATTGTGTTGTGCGATTCTACGGTTAGATGAGTTATGCATCTGACGTCTTCTGATTTTTTTATCTTATGAATTTGCATGTGTGTTTGCATGTCTGCGTGTGTGTATGTGTGTGTGTGTGTGTGTGTGTGTGTGTGTGTGTGTGTGTGTGTGTGTGTGTGTGTGTGTGTGTGCGCATACGGGTATGTAGACAGCGCCACTTGATAGTGTGGATGTGTCAGCTGCAGACATAAAGTTTGATTTATTTAGACTGTGTCAAACTTACAACTCCACCCCATCGACCTGCCAGCCCTCAAAATTCCCTCTTCCTTGGCCTGGTGGAATGTGTTAACATTATTCCAGTGTGGCCAAAGGAAAAAAAGTGTTTTCTTGATTTATATATATAGATCACAATTGGGGAAAAAAGCATATGTTACATATGAAGTGTTTTGAAGACATTTTCAGTTATATATAAAACATTTTCCAGTGCACCGAGCCCCTGTTGAAGACAACACATGGTGTCAGGCTGTTTACTGGTTGGATTAAAAAATAAATAAATAAAAAAGAAGAAGCTGTTTTCCCAGAGGAGAGGTGTTTGGATGGAAAAAAAAAAGTTTCAGAGTGTGGTAAATGTTCTTGTACGGATCAGTGAGTGGGATGCATTTATCTCGGAGTTTCACAAATTGAAGTTAAAAATCAGTGATGTTATGTGACATTCATCCAAATGTTTCTTGTTGACTGCTTGCCATACAACTGTGGCGGTTAAAAAAAAAAAAGGGGGCAGTTTAGTACAAAGCCACTGAAAGGTGTTGGGCTTATATGTCTGCGCTTGGAAAAGGTGTGTATGTGTTCTCAGCTCTCTTGAGGTGTCAGTGTTGTCACACTGCCAGCAGTGGTTATGTTGTTTGCCGTACAGCTTGTTGTCAGGCATCTTTAATTTGTATTGAGGAATTGACAAATGACTTATGACACCTGAGCTCTTTTTCCTTGGAGAGAAAAGTGAAAGCTGATTGAAAGAAAAAGAAACGAGTGATAGTGGCAGATAAAAAATGTCTCGCTCCCTCAAGGGAACGTGAAGTGCTGTTTTACTCGTAACAATAAAAACGCAGCACAAAAAAATAAGTTGACTGTATAAATCATGCATTGCATTCTTGCATCATATGTGGGATTTCTGTGTTGTATTTTAAAACATTTGGAGCAGTCTTGAAAATAGATGCTGCTATCTTTATATACCAGGGTTTGAGGAGTTAAAAAAATTGGCAACTTTGAAAAAAGGGGTTTTCCGCAGTGTGCCGAGACAAAATAGAGACAGCGATGTAGATCAATATGTCACCGGCTTGGATGACACACTGGACAGGTCATAGACACGCTTGTGAGTTATGAAGGGCCCTCTAAATCACTTCCCATGTTCTGCTTTGTGTCTGCTTTCCTAAGCGCTACTTGTGGCCAGAGAGGTGAGTGAATGTGTATGTGTGTGTGTGTGTATTTGTGCTTACGTATGTGTGTGTTTATATGAGAGAAGGTAACCAACGCTGAGGGCAATGCCTGTCTGGACAAGCTTCTCTTTTTAGGCTCCCTTTAAGTTCTAGGCCGGAGAACAGAAAGGAAATTCAAACCAAAATAACCTCTCCGGTCTTGTTGGAGAAATGCGCTGCCCACCCCCTTCTCCCCGAGTCTTTGCAGCGATCCTCCCTCTTCTGAGGCAAAGGTCATAGTTTGGGAGTCGGGCAGTTTTTTTTTGGGGGGTTTGCATATGCCCTCTTTTGATAACCTCAAGGCTTACTTTTCGAGATGTTCATTTAATACATTTTGCTCTCCCTTTGAGGCGGGTTTTATCGAATGTGTAAAGAGTCCCGTGGATCTGACATGTCAGTGGCAAAAGCACTTTTTAAAAAAGATTGTTTTGTTCGCCGTGATTTTTTTTTTTCCTTCTATGGATGGTGACGAATTCTTTGTGCTGACTAAGACAGAATTCTCACACCAGGCCATCCATGGCTCCAGTTGTTATGCTAAAGGAATCTGACCTGATGTCACACAGTGTCATAGGAGCAGAGGCCTTTGGGTGTTTTTGTCAGCGAGCGAAGCGGTCTGATTGGACCGCGTGGCGTTTCAGAGAAGATAGGGTCGCGCCCCCAGGAACGCAAGGTCAAAGGTGAAGTGTCGTCATGGAAGTAGAGCTTGGGATAGAAAGGGCAGAGCCATGCCGCTTGAGATCCCGGAGCCTGGGAAATCAACGTGACGGCCGTGAGGAGCTAGCGCCAAAAAAAGAAGTCTTGTGAAAATCTGAACTCTCTTGCGCGCACTTTGTCTCCTCCTGCCATCTTTTTTGTTATTTCAAAGCGACAATTCATTGCATCTACTCGTTTTACATATTAACTTCAAAGACCGCTGCGGTTATTTTTAAACGTAAGCAAACATTCACCGCAAAAATAATGGGAGAATTATCGTCTGCCTCTTCCTTTCACATTGCTTGTTGATTGTGTAGTGACATGCGAAGCTGCGTCAGCCCCGTCGGATCCCAGACACACTCATGTCATGTACACGCTGTGTGAGTGTGAGAGAGAGAGAGAGAGAGAGAGAGAGAGAGAGAGAGAGAGAGAGAGAGAGAGAGAGAGAGAGAGAGAGAGACTCATCACACACTAAATAACCATGTCACACTTGAAGTCAAAGCGACGCATTGAATTTGGTATTTGTGTAGTAGCACATTGCTTTGGTAATCTTGTCTGTCTGGGATGTGTTTAAAGACAATTTAGGTGTGTTTGTCTCCTCGGGCTGAACATTTTCTCCTTTTCTTCGTGCTTCTCGATGCTGAGCAATAGTTCCCCGCAGATTAATGGGTTCTGATTGATATTACCGTGAAAATGAAATCTGTGTTAGCCGGTGAGCAGCCCTAACCACAGAGATCTTATTGGGAGCTGAGATTTCCCTGTGTGTAAAATGTCACAGTGATTTGGGATTTGGACTTGTGTGATGTCAAATTTCACGCCATCGTTTCCAGTTTTGACCAAGTGTAAACCGGTGGTGTCCGACTGCGTTGTGTTTGCGAATATTGATGACGCACAGCAGGATTTCTTGTGTTGCTTGCGTTTAATGGTCTCCATCACAAAGCCTGACGAAAATAGCCGAAAACAATGTCCTCCTCGTCTGTTATACTGATACAGCGTAGCCCTCGCCATGGAAATCAAGAGAGAAAGGAAAAGAGTCAAAGGAATGAGTTCAACTTAAAAGAGGCACTGCCGCATTCGTTATTGAAGTAAGAGAACACATACAAATTTTTGTTTCACCCTTTAGTAATGGAGGATAGAGTAAAAGAACACATCAGGTATTTATCATTTCACAGATTTGGCGCAATTATATTACAGTAGAGTAAGTATTTCCAATGTTTGAAATGGCCCTGTTACATTGTGATGTACAATTTCACGCCATCATTTCCAGTTTTGACCAAGTACGCTCACTGCCATGAATAATGTGTTCCATTTCCGTGTGGCGATGTGGTTTTTTTTTTCTCCTTCATGAAAAATCCCACCATGTAACAGTGTCATGTCATATTTTTGGGGGATGCCATCTATTCATAAATCCATTTTCGACACATCTTATCCTGTTTGGGCTCGCTGGGATTTTGAATTTGATATTTTTAGGCCTAAAGTGTCAACTCAGATGCATCTGAATTACGCGCTAATCGTACTGCATTTTATGAGGTGATATATGAATTCTGCACCCAATTTTAGTGCCATCGAAATAGACACACGTGTATGTGGAGCAGCGGCGAACGGCTGATGCGGGTATGGCAGCGGCGGCAGCGGTTGCCGTGTTGTGTGTGTTTGGCCGAACGTGTTGTCAGTTTGCTGTGTGTCAGCAGTGAGCCAGGGGAACGCTTGGCTGCCTATTCAGGCCGGTGTGGACCCCGCTGCGCCCAGCTAGCATGAGCTGCCGGCGGCTGCTGGAGGGCGCTGAGACAAGGGAGTGAGAGTGGGTGGAGGGAGGCAATATGCCCGAGTCGAGGGGGCGGGTGGGGGGCGCTTTGCCACGCTGAGGTGTATAACCGGACCCCCTGGCAAATGTTGGGTCTCATCAGTAGCACCTCCGACGCCGCTTTAAATCCTCATTTCTCCCTCGCCGCGTCTGCCCGCTTAACATCTTGCTTCTTTGGGAAAGAGAATTTTGACTAAATCCTCGCAGAGTCAAACGAAACAATGGGAGGCTTGGCTGCCTGACCTTTTACCAAATCCTCCACTTTTCCAATCCAGTGGTCACAGTCCAGACAGGCTGGGGGGGGGGGGGCGAGCCTGAGTGTCTGCATCTCTTGGTTGTCCTTGCTGTATGGCCAGGCTAGGATTTGGCAAGGAGGTGAGGGATAAAAACGGTCAACAAAAGCCCCTACCCACCAGAAAGTCCAGTTCACGTGAGCATGCTCTTTCCCCCCCGTCAAGACTAAAGGATAGACACAAATCCATTCTGTTGTTATTGGACTAGTCGCTGTCGTATTTTACCTACAACGTGGAAGTAGATCCGGTATCACTTCACAGTCGTCACCAACATGTGACAACGGCAATGTTTTATCTTGTATATAAAAATGAAAAAAAAGATCACCAAATTCCGGATCCCCTTTTTTGTTTTCTTTTGTGTACTGTCCCTTTCTTCTTTGGTGTTGAATGTATTAGTTATGCTGTGTCCTGCTGCCATGATACCACCATTTTTACAGCCATCACCATTATGATCCTACAGCCCTTTTGTGCTTCCAAACTGTACACGGTGATCAGAACCGCCGTGTCGGTGGTAAGGTGCAGCTTGTGTCGCGTATCTCAGCCTGTGTGAGGCATGTAAACTCAGCTCGTCCGGGCTGCGTGCTCTCGCTTCGACACTCGTCTCGTCCCCGATGTTGTCTTCGTGCATGACACTGATGTGTTTCAACCATCCACACGGTGCTAAAGTATAGGTTAGCGTGTGTTTGGGAAAAGGAGATGGGAAAGTCATCAGACTGGATGTGTTCACACACTTCCCCTGTGCTCTTGGCTCAAAGGAAAAATCCAAAGCACGTCGTCCCTCCATTACCTCTGTCCAAGTTGCGATGTGTCTCTCCTCCCTCCGAGCTCCGCTTCCTCCCTGCCCCGCACTCAGCGGCATATTGGCAGAAGATATATCGTTTAGAAAGCACTTGCTGTCCTCGTCAATCTTCCCCTTGACTAAGTTTTTCATTACACGACTCAGAGTGATTTTTCTCCATATGTGCAACGTGCACCGCGGGCGTCAGCATTAACTCTCTGGCGCAGCAGATTTTTTAATATGATGTATAATCAACCTGTGTATAGATTTTTCGGGAAGCTCGACGCAGCCGTTTAATATGAGCCTCTACATCTCTGTGACACCGGGTCGATACGGCGGCGCGGTCATTATACCAATAAATTGGGTCAAGCAGGGTTAAAGGCCAGTTTTGTCAGTGTCCTTCGACCCCGCATCAAGGGTCAGCGCAGTTTTGCTCGTGAGAGGCACTCAGACCAGAGAAGGAGTTTAAATGAGCACATTGGTGGAACACTGTTCAATTAATATCACAGTGCAGATTTAGAGTGGGATGTGTAAATGACACCGGTTTCATTAAAATTGTATTTAAACGATTCATCCGCCAGTCGCTAAATGTTGCTCATTTTGCGCAGATGTAATTAACCTTTTTCTTTCTCCACTTGCCTGCAGACTCTGAGCTGTCCCAGAGTAAGGCTGCAGTCGGGACCCCCGGGGCCAGCGGAGGAGGGGGAGGCGGGGGAGGAGGAGGAAACCACCTTCAGTGCCTGTCCGTCCACTGCACAGACGAGCTGGGGGACAGTAAGGGCAGAGGAGGGCCCGTTTCTTCGTGGCGCTCGCTCCACTCTGATATTTCCAACCGATTTGGGACATTTGTGGCGGCACTGACTTGAATGAAAAGCTGTCCCACCACAAAAGAAGAGGACAAACGAAGATCAGAGACAAATGACAAAGAATGATGATGATAAAATGTGGAAAGTGCGGGCTTCTCTTGCCTGTTCAGGGAGAGAATGACTTTCACGTATAAATGGCAAACACGCACACACACACGCACAAACACGCACACACAGACACACACACACACCCATGTATACACACACGCATACAGATACCATTTTATTGTCAAAAACTTGCAGTCACTCGTTCAGACACGTGGGCTCTACTTAACGATGCCCAATAAGGAAAACCTCAAATCTACATGTATATTTTTTCTTTGCTTTTTTTTGTATTTGTTTTGTTTGTTTGTTTTGTTTTGATGAAAAAATATAAACTTGTCAAACAATGATTATGAGATAGCAAAAGCAGATATATTCAGTTGCCACTGGCTGTAATTGTGTAGCAGTGTTGACACGTGATGTACTTGGCAGGCTGAGGGATTTTTTTTTCTGATGTTAGTAAATATGGCCTTTTTGCTCGCCTCACATACACGTAGAGCTCTAATGTATATAAATATATATGAACCCATTGTAAGCAACTCTTTGCCCCAAAAATTTCATCTGACTTTCACTTATTTTGATCATTTTTGTCCTTTTTCGAATGAGCGGACTATTTCATTGGAAGTGGAATACAGAAGCAGAACAGAAGATGGATGAATATGCATGAATGTATATTTTTTTGTTTATTTTTTCTGTGCAAATACAACTATTTGCCTCCATATTCCAAGCAACTTTTTTTTTTACTGCTGCTGTTCATTTATGTTGTAAGAAACTTCTCCTCTCATATTCATGAGCTCAACCTTGTATACAATTCAGCCAATGGGAACTGAAATGGAGTCATTTGCATTGTTGAATTGAAAAAAAAAATGGCTATTGGTATTGCACATGTATAATAAGATTTAAAAAAATGCTGTGTGTTGGGCAATCTTGTAATCTTTAAATAAAGCTTCTGTTGAATTTGAATTTCTGAAACAATAGATGGAGGACTGTGACAGCAATTTATGAACTGATTTTTTGTTTACTTTTTAAAGGATAAGTAAAGTGCAGTCGTCTGTTTTCCTGCATATTGTATATATCTGTATATGTTTTATTGAGTAACTAAATAACAATAAATATGACGTTAAAGGTGGAACTTTGCTACCTGTCTATGTATTTGCATTTTAATTTTTTTTACAGCAAATAAAAATGCAATGTTTACATACCCTACAATGTTTACGTTGAGAACCATGAGCCAATGCAAATTGTCTGCCGTGTATTTCAAATGACAGCTATGACAAGGAAGTTGTGAACTGAAGCACACCAAGTGACAGCACTGCAGGTTCTTGTAAAATATAAAGACGAGACGTGGCAAATAAGCGATGCTGTGCAATGCGCATCTTAATGGATTAAGACTCTTAAGATGATTCATTCTGTGTACAGTCGTTCACAACGCTCGTCTCATTTCATCCTCACATCTTTAATGACAGTCCTGATCAACTCATGCAATTTGTCATAAATCAGAAGAATAAACAAAAACCAAAAAAAACAGTTGCCATCCGAGCAATAGGCTTTTTGCAAGATTCCATAGTTAGCCCAGAAAATATTCAAATGGGTATTTTAAGGTGAAGGCTACATGGTAGAATAGTAGTAAACACCTCTGCCTCAGGAGATCCTGGAGTCTTTTGAGACCGTGACATGTTTCCAGTACTGCAGTTTCCTCCCACACACCATAAACAAAGCTTTATGATGTTAAATACACGTTAATTGAAGATTCTGAATTTCCCGTTGCCGTGTGTATGAATGGTTGGTTTGTCTGATTGACAGGTGACCCAGCCTGAAGTCAGCTGGAAAGCAGCTCACCCTTGACCCTACTGAGGACATGTCGTGTAGAAAATTGAGAGAAAATGGGAGAAGAAAATGTTTTGATTTCTGAATAAATGATTTTCTTTTTTAAGTGACACTTTATGGTTTTTTGGGTGCAATTCGGCATTATCTGCCAAGTGTTCCACCCAAATGGCAAAAGTATTTTGTGGTTGAAATGTTGAGATAATGCACCAATTTGTTTCAGGTGCGGCCCAGTATCCCAACAAAGGAACAGGAAGTGGAGAAGTGATCAAAGAATCACAGAGGTGAGTTGGTGAAAATGGAGGAACGACACAATTCAAAGGCTGTGTAGTATGGAGAGAACGAGAGAATTCAAGAGGAAAATAATACAAGTGGTAATGTGCAGAAAAATCGAGCAGAAACAAAAGATTAGAATTGTTGAATATTGATCATGACCTGGGGTTGCTGATGTGTGCAGTTTGGTGGGAAGAAGTTGCACTTATCAAATGGCCATTTTTCTAAAATTCTGGTTTATTTTTGATTGTGGCTTTGGGCACTATATTATTTACAGCACATGGACAGGATTGAAGATAATGTATTTGACTGAACCCTGGTGCTGCAATTTAGTATATACTGACTGTATATCAATTCAATCTTTGTTGGAATAGACTCCTTTATTCAGAGTATTAGTTTGTAATTCTTTTAATCATATACTTTTTGTACTTGCAATCTTTGTGTTTGCAGCAGGCCATTTTCTGTTCCAGCATGACTGTACCTCAGTGCCTGAAGCAAGGTCCATAAAGATCAGTTTCACAGGGAAGATGTCTGACTTCAACCCGGTCACGCAGTATTGGGACAAAGTAGAGCAAGAGATTGTGAGTCAGGCCTGATTTCACTTTTCACCGTTTTTTGAACTGTTCATCTGGATGATTACATCTCCCAGGTACTTTGCCAACATCTTGTAGAAAGTCTTTACTCAAGAGTGGAAGCTTCAAAATGGAAAGCGACTTCATGTTGTGATTTTTTGGGGGAGTCTGAGGAGAGAAATAACCATATATATATATATATATATATATATATATATATATATATATATATATATGACTTTGTTCCATACCTGTATACCTTTTGTTGTTTAAAGAACATCTTGCACAAACAAATTCTGCTACATTTGCTTGTACAGCCAGCTCACTGTAGAAGTGTGTCCTGAAAGTGACGCCCTACCTGTCTGTCTGGTTTGACCAACCTCTTTCCTGGAAGGATGGGCATGTGCTCACAGGTTTCGACGACACACTTGATGAAATGCATGTTGCTGTTTTGTTGTACGTGTGGGCGCTTGCACACCTTAACGCCATTTGAGATGATGAAAGTTTGTCGTCTGCTGCGTACTGGGAGAAGCGATACCCCCTTTTTGTGAACATGCCTGCTGATTAGCCTCAGACATGCAAGACATGGTGACAAAGAGTCCTTGGGGTATTGGCTCCGGTCAAGATGTATGGTGCTGGATCTTTTCCTTCAATGGGCTCCTCTGCATGGCAGCCAGGCCCGAGGGATGGGGGTGGGGTTGTTGGTGGACACCGTGCGGTTGCTTGAGAATTTGTGTGTTTCCCAGCCAACGCACATCCAAAGAATAACAATTTCACTCGCCACGAAGACCATCCATGGAGCCGTGGGGGTCGTGTCCAGAAAGCTGGGCCAAACACTTTGCTCTCATGCAGCTTTCTGTGTACTCCTATAAATACATCTCCTATTTGTATAGAGGCGATATGCATCTTTGGGAAAATACCACAATGTTGACATAGGAGCACCCTCCACACACCCCTACCGCCCTCCCTCCAGCCCGCTTTCTCCCTCCAACACTTTCTAGCCGTTGTTCAACTTTTGAGACGAGAACGGTGAGCGAGAGAGAGAGCGAGAGGCAGAGCAAGAGAAGGACAGGGAAATGGAAAGAGATTGGGAGTAAAAGAAGTGTCTTTTGGGGGCCTCCACGGTCTTTAAGCTACTATGGTACCCACCAGAGCCCTCACATACACTCGGCATCTAAAGGGCTTTTGTCCTGTAAAAAGGGGCTTGGCTAAATTGGGGGTGCTTGTGGATTGGCGGGTGGGATCGGACTTGCTGCAGTATATTTGTCTCCCACGTCTCCATCACTTTTTTATGAACTAGGTGGGGTGTCTTGCGGAGGGGCAAAAAGGGGCTCAGGTTTTTGGGGGGAGTGGGAGGTTTGGAAATCTTCCAAACATTGCCTTTTTGCTTTCAAAGAAAGCTCACTTGTGTAAATGTACGCTTTGTCCCTTGGCTTATTGTTTGAATAGCATTGTGGACTTTTTTTTTTTGTGAGCAGCTCACAGGGGCCGGTCGGGGCCACAGAGGGATGGAGGGGGCCTCTATAGTTGAATGACTCTGAGCTAGGACAACAGGGTTTCGGAAAGGTATCATTAAGGATCCGTAGCCTTAGGATCTTGGTTCCGCACAATTGCTTGCAAAACTGGTGGACAGGAGCAGGAACATCCATTTAGAAGTAAGTGTTTCCGAGTTCACAATCACAACGGCAGTAGACGCTATTTGAGTATGCTTAATTAAGTTAATGAAGTTAAGGCCAATTGAGAGCACAAGGGCTGTGTGGGCTTGTGTCCCCCCCAGATGATTGGCTCATTGTTGGGCGCTCTTAGCTGATAGAAACAATATGAAAACAGCCGGACTCTAGGCCTCTATAAAGGGATTTCCTGATTGAGCTGAATGTCTGGAGTGTTTCACTGAAGTCAATTCATGACTTCCATCTGTCCTCTCCCCTCTCGCTTTCTTTCTGGCAGGGAAGCTGGCAGGTGGAAAAGAAGCCCATGCATTTGCATGTCGGGCCCATTTACATTTATACAGTCTATGGTGGCCTGTCACTCACTAATGTTAGCTTGTGGAGTTTTAAACCAGTAGTGAAAGTAGAAATAAATATCATGTAGCATTTTTTTGCTCAGTAGCATATTTTTTTTCACAATTTAAAAGAGTTACCAACATGTCTATGGCATATTTTAGTCAGCATAACTCAATGATTAAGAAAGAGAGATATCTTTTTGCAGCATATTTCTTGCCAGGGGGAAATTGGCTCGTTTTATGGGGCAGATCTGTTTCAGGCATTGCATCAGTGATATGAAAAGCAAATCATTGTTACACTTAAACCAAAATGAATCACGACGACATGTACAAAGAAGGCTTTGTCAATCCTCATCCTACTGTCCTTAATTAGTTTGTAATTCTTTTGGTATTATATTTTTTGTACTTACAGATTCATTAGCGCTTATGAAGACAGCGAGCCACTGAAATACCATTTGTGTGGCAGTGTGGCGCATGACAGCCTTCTAACAATGTTATTATCAGAAGCTTATATTACTAATCTGTGCTAACACTGCAGCTCTGCTTAGCTTTTGCGGTTGCCATGACAGTCCTTCGGCAGGCACGTCCAAGTGGCTCTTCCGCTCCGGAACTTGACAAGCCTCCCCAATTATGTCATTGACTAAGAAACTCGGAATGGTTATTATGCTCATTAGTTGTGCACTTAAGTTGTGTTCAAAACAGCTTTTTCAGTGACTTATTTTCATTGGTAGGGAGATAACTAAAGTTGGTACGGTAATTATATTGGTTGTTAAATTACACCTTTGATGGGTGGGCAAGCACTCCAGCGCCCCAACTCTTTGGATACAAACGTTAGAAAGTTAATTATCCGTTTTATGACCCCTTTAAACTAGTCATTTTTATTAGCAGGGTTATTTAACAATTTCTGTTCACAATTATACATCATTGCGGCAACAGGTGCAAGTAGTTACGCGGACCAGAAGCAGACTTACATTCAAATTCAATGAGGATAATCCTTTGAGGAAGGATAAGTAAGGCCTAGTAAATCTCCCCCTCTCCATGTCAGGACAGTCTACCGTAGTTTCTGCTACTTGGTCGTGTGGGTTATTCTCAAGTAAATCCCCAACGTATGGTCCGTATGTAGCTCGCCACATGTGGTTTTCTGTGTCTGACTCCTTTGCCATCTCTTGGTATCTTGTGACCGCTCTTTTCTCCGATCCCGTCACCCTCGGGACTCGCATGGGGGCTTTCTGTTGGAAGGTGATTGAGCATGGTACCCTGCTCCGACCCTGTCCTGCTTTGTATGGCGACGTGTGCCTGTGTCAGGGGCGACAATTAGTGGGGCGCGTCCCTTATCATTAATCACCAACAGTCCCGGATCTCAGTCTAGCAGAATGTTGACTTGATTTGCCTGAAATTTGGTGGCACTTTGACTTGACTTGCTTGCTGCTTTTCCCCCCCTTACAGTGACTTGGGACTTGAAGGTTATGACTTGAGACTTGTAACTTGCACTTATGTGACTTACTCCCACCACTGCTATCACCCTCATCATGCAGACTCTACCTAATGCTCTAAGCAGAAATGTCAAATCCAGTTCCGGAAAGTAAAAATCCTGCCACAGGTGCTTCTTCTCATGTGGCAGGCAAACGAGCTCCCCATGAGCTGGTTTAAAGACACGTTTAGTTCTTGACCTGCATTTGACACCTCCGGTTACAAGCAATATGTCTGTAAGTGTTGTGATGGACTGCAAGCAAATGCTATGATGAAATAATTATGTTGACATTATTTTAACATGATAACAGCATTTAGTTTTTCTTTTGAGGAGGAGTGCGATTTGGAGGTGATACTGGAGCATCCTTTTTCAATGCAACAGCCAAATAATTTCCATAATCCGGAGTGACGCTGTGACCCATAAATATTCATAGTGTTCAACTCAGAACACCATCAATGGAAGCCTGTGCGTTTTTTGATTTGTGTCACTGATGAAAAATGATTTTTTTTTCGTGTTCAGAGAAATGTAACAGAATGTCTTGAATTTCATCATTGCATATTTACTGCAGGCTATTGCATCAAATCATTTTGCTGTAAATTGGCTAAAATAAGTAATGTGGGTTGTGCAATGAAGTTTTGAATCCTAGTGTCGAGGTAGCATGCTTCCCATCTTGCAGCCATTTAATGAATTTACTGTCATGAATTATCGATCTATCCATCTAATGTATTGCACACCACAAAAAAAGGACAAAGCAGCATGCAAGGGAAATATTCAGAGTGAAAGAGGCATGCAGAGAGTTTTCCAGGACTTAAACAGTATGGGGACCGTGCCTTGCTCAAGGGCACCTTGACAGTAGCCAGCAAGCAGACGATCTTCTCACCAGCAACTAGCCGCCATTTTCACATTTTTGTCAACCGCAGGACCCAAGCTCCCAAGCCTAAACAGATGAGCTACTGCCACCCCATTTCTCATTTCTGCAAATGCACCGTTCACACAGGGCAAATATGAACCTGACCTCCTGTGGGAAAACGCTCCCTCATTTAGCGTCCCACTCAGTTTTCCGATCACTACCATGGCAGGATGTTCAATATTTGTCATCAGACGATCACGCATTGATGAAAGAAATCAATGAATGATTGGCCAGAATGAGACAGGACGGCATGCTCGTGTATCCACTTCCTCGGGATAAGAGCAGAGATAAGAAAGACACAAGGAGAGAGATTCAGATTTGTGGCTCACAAGGGGTAGAGCAGCTTCTCTCCTGGGTGCTGTACGTTTTGTAGATGGGGATTGTGAGCAAAATGATGAGTGGACTTAGAGGCGGGGCAGTATCAAAGGAGACAGACATCGTCTTGTTTGCTTTTTTTTTTTTTTTTTTGCATATGTGCATGGATATAACACATTGGATTGTTACAAATGCATACAGTGGCACCAGATTATTTTTGCACATTTCTTGACGCCCCCCAATACACACACACACGTACACGCGCTTATGCGTGAATATACACATAGCAGCCATAGCTCAGTATGCTGACCATTCTCTTCTGTCTTTATTTAATGCATAATGATTTTTGGGGGCGCAGGGGGGCTGGTCTCTCTCTCTCTCTCTCTCTCTCTCTCTCTCTCTCTCTCTCTCTCTCTGTGTCACTCTTTGCTCCGCATGCTTTGCAATAACAAAGGGATGAAAAGCAGCCAGATGGTAGCTCATGCCTAATATAAAATCAATACTCTGCTTGGAAGAGAAGTGAGGCTGGGAAAAAAGCAGGACTCGGTGGGAGAAAAAAGAGCATTCAAATAGTGCAAATGCCAACATTGAGCTTCTGGGTCTGTTCTTATTTCTCCCTTTTTAAATCCATTTATTCCACATGGGCACAGGGAGCACACACACATTCTCTGCACACTGACCACGTGTGCTCCGGCTTCTCTCTGCAACTTCTGAGTAGGCCTTGCTGTTCTTCACAACGTGTCGCTGCAAGCATGCACAGATGTCAGCACATCTGATTGGGACACAAATTGAGGGGGCTGGTGGGGTGAGGTAAGAGATAGCCTTTGAAGCAGGCATTACTAAAGGCTATTGAGAAGACATTAGGCTAATGATCATTGGTGAAGTGAATAAGCACAGAGAGAAAATGAAGGGAGGAGGTCTGTGGGAGGGGACTGTTTAGCAGTTGCAAGGAGGTGATATGTTACAAGGTAATTTGATTGACAGCCACGTGTCAAAATGTGGTCTGAGTGTCACTCATTGACTTGACTGGTTTAGATTCTTGGGACACAAATTTATTTTGTTGTTTTTGTAGGGACGGAAGTGATGCAAAGTAATGTGTTTACTTACTGGTAAAAGTGCCACTGTGTTTGTGTAAGGGGCAGTAAATTCCATCCCATGCTGAGGGGGCGTGCTTGCTGGGTGACAGGTACACCAGACAGAGAGGGCACATTACACTGTTTAGCTGATAATTAAGGCGGGGTTATCTTAATTTGAGCTGTTACCTTCTTTCCTCGGCTGTGATTTATGAGACGCGAGCCCAGCACTGCACCCTTGCTGTGCTCCTTAACACCACTAACAAGACAAAGGTAGCTCATCTCTTCAAAGACAACACCGCCCACATAGGATCTTTGCATAGTGAAGGTGCAAAATGTGTGAATTTGACAACAAAAAAAGGTAGCCTGAGCACAAGCCAAGTAATTAATTTACACGTCACATTTTAAAGGAAAGCAGATGCTTATACTTAACATATAGCCAACAGGATGTTAAAACTGTTCCTATGACTTGACAGTCGAAAATCATTGCTCTCTGTCCCAATTTTAAGCCTATAATCTGATTTTAGATTATCATTTTTAAATATGTCGACGCACAAAACTGGCCAACCAGACACTGTAGAGACAGAAGTCAATCCCAAGTAATGTGTAATTTTTCAATGCATGCCATGCACACACACTTTCACACGCATTCAGTCTGCCAGTCCTGGCTGCAGCACACAGCTCTCTTTTCTGGATTATTGAACTCTGATTAGTTATAAAGAATTTGGAATTGGACATCCCTCGGGACAAATAAAGGGTAAATACAGTACATGTAATGGTGACTTCCTATGCAGACTTCTGCATCCCTGGGCTTGGAAAACCATTGCCAAAGTTGGCTTTCTTACAGGTCGTAAGATATATTGGCCGCCGCGCTTGTATTTTTATTTAATTGTTCATTCCCAAAAATACAAGCAGTGGGTAGCTTTCCACTTCCTGAGGAGCAGTTTTGAGCTCTTGACCTGCTTATACTATGTTATGCATTCCTGTGGTTGGGTGATAACTACTTCTTGCTTCGTAAATAAAAGTGAGAACGATAAAGATAAAAGTGACATGGTGCAGTGCTGTGTGCTGAGTAAGCCTGTACAAAGGATACAAATGGTCTTGCTTTGGAAATGGCGCCTTCGTTTTCTCCCAGTCTCCTTTTACATTCCATTGTTGAACGGCAGTGACAAATTCTCTTCCAACCAATCAACACAACTACGTGAATTGAGCGGCCCGTACTGTGTGAGTAATACCCCAGCCAAATCAGTCATATTTTGTGAATCTGCACAATGGAATTTCTGAAAAAGTACACACAGCTGAACCAATGCTTACGGCGTATTGGAAATGGACCTTCAGTCCTATTTGGTGTGGGATGAGTTGAACGCAGGGGTCAAATTAGCATGTAATGTGCAAATTGATTACACTAAAGGAGTCTTCATCAAAATACATAAGTGGGGGACTGATGTCTGCCCACAGTGGCGCAGTAGCTCTCATGACTGGCCTCACTTCAGATCCTGGTGGCAATGGATGATAAAGGGGCTGAAGCTTTAACTTGCTGTTGGTTGACCTCGGAAAGAAAGAGAGAAGGGGATTGGGTTCCTGTGAGGTGGATTGACTGCAGGCAAGAGTTAACTCGATCTTCAGCTGGGCGGGGTGCAAGGGTGAAGAGGAGGCAGGGTGGTGGAGGAGAAGGGGGTTAGTGCGGCCAAACAATGCGAGCCACTGTTCTAAACCTATCACCCCCCGAGGTTACAGAGGAGAAGACATGCTGGTGCAACCTCATCTCCTCCACTCGCCTCTCATACATAAAGGCTGGGGATTTCTCGAGCGCCTCGACTCGGATGTTGTTTTTAACCAGATGGTGGGCAGGTCCTGTGGCCACCAGAGCTTTGGGCTGTCTGCTAATAATCCCACAGGTATTTTGCTGCAGGCTGGGACCTTCACACCTCCATCAAAATGGCAAAAAGTGTGTGAGCCCGCGTGTGGGTTTGGGAGCCAGGATGACGTCATTGTCTTAGTCACTCGCTATTTTTTGCTGTTGAAACTTGTTGATCTGCATTCGGGAGATGTTTCCATGAAGCCGAATTGTCGACACCGTTGTAGACTCACTTTAACTACGCTTTTCAATGTCGAGAGCGCAAGGTATTTTAGATGATAATACGGTCATCTAATATGCAGCAATGCATGTTGGGTGAGATGTGAACTAGAGATAGGCCCCCCACTGCCGGGAGTTCACCCTTTGACCCTTCAACTTTGCAAGTCTTGTTTATGTTTCTAAAAGAGGCCTCCTCCTTTCTCTTATCTGAGATTTGCAGGAAGTAAAAGCTCAAGCTTAGGGCACATGAACACATTTTCATGTTTCAAGTTACCTGAAGGCTGCATTTCCCATGTTGACCACAGTTCCCAAGTTCCACAATTTATTTCTGGATAAAATCTAATGACTCTGACGTATTTGCTTATCGCGTTTGTGTAGTCATGTGAATTGACACCAAACTGACGTCTATAACATGAACACATTTTATGGCAACCAACATCTTCTCATGTTTATTTGCGGACCTTTTATTTGGTAAAATGGACCATGATTATGTGGTTTGTAACCTTTCCTCTGTGAAATATAAACTGAAAGGCCACCACATCACGGACCCCTGCACAAATTCTGGATATCCGGCGGCAGGTGGGAGGTGGTTCAACTCTACAAAAACGATGTTTACAACTCAGCTGTAGTGATTTTCGTAACAAAAATAACTTGCACTGGTGCGAAATACCATTAAGAAATATTATTGGGACAGGCGGGTATTGTCACTGCAGCTCTTTTATTTCCGCAAATTTATTTTACCGTGGCATATGCGTGTGTACTTGAAGGAAGTTTCTGGACAGTGTCGCTGCATGTATGGTTCAATTTCAGACCAGTTCCATTCAGATCTGCAAATGTATCTTCAAATGTTAATTTAGATGCAGATTGTTCATTTTTACAGAGGTTCACCTTCTCAATAAGAGTGCATTAGTATGTATGAAGCCTAATCAGAGCGCGAAACCTCATCTGTCCCCGCCGCCATCCTTGAAGGCTCTTAAATTTCACCCCTGACCCTGTCACACCCTCCTCCGGGCTCCGCGAACAACAAAAGCAGGAGATTAGGGAAATCGACAGGCTAGAGGGGATTACTGTAGCCCTTTTCATCTGGCGCTGCGTACACAGTTGACACAGTCTGTCAGCAGTACTTCAACTTAATCTAAGTGCAGTTTGCTTTTTTAATTTGTGTACATATGTTAGCCATGGTACTTAACTGTAGCAAAATCCCCAAGAATAACACAATTTGTCGGCTTCATCTCCAGCTTCAGGGACTCTTCGTTTACATGTGCAACACTCAAACGTGTGAATAATTGCAATCGTGGTACCCGAGAAGGAAATATTCTCGCTGCTTTTGTTCAACGTCACGTGTTGTCTCAGTTGAGCCGTATGTTGTCTTTATAAGAAGACATCAAACAAGGATAGGAAGTGGAGATCAGCACTTAAAAGGAATTGAAGGACGTTTTCAGTTCTTCTTTCTGCTTTTCATTCTGAGGAATGCACAACGTATCACCTATGTTTAAACAACTTCCATGCATGACCACAATGACTAACAGACTTAAAAGGTTGTGTACACTGCATCGAATATCAGGATATCCTACGTGAGAGCAAATAGTTTGTCAAACACAGTCAACAGCCCCTTCTTTACGCAAACTTGCACAGTCTAACGAGATCAAGTCCAAGAGTTGTATCAGTAAATCCACCAGTCTATCCAGATACTGGATTAATGCTCTGTCCAGTAGTTCAGTGGGAATGGAACCGTACAATTAAATATCGAAGCAGGAAGACTCCAGCATCATCATATGGGTTGTCGTTGAGAGTAAAAGTTAAGGCACTGTAAATATTTTTTTGTTTTAATTTTTAAGTCGAAACGTGGTTTGGTCTGGGACACCTGTGTTATTCAAAATTCAGAATGTTACAATGTTACATTTATAGAGTTTATACATTGACATCAGTTTAATGCATGAATAGATTCTATTCTTTTCCATTATTTACTCTGGGGAAAATTGTTTGGTAATAGAAAAAAAAAAATACACATACAAATACAGTATCTGAGGTTGACTTGCAGAATGCATTGCCTTCAATTTAAGAGGTTAGGGTACAGTTCTGCACTGGCACCAAAGTGAGAGCCTTCTCCAATATTTACATTTACCCACATGAGAGTCAAAATAAGACAGGCCCTTAAAGTGATATATCTGTCAATTAAACCAGAGTGTTATGATCCGTGTAGAGCTGCATCTCATGATTATTTTCAGAATGAATTAATCTGTTGATTTGTTTTGCTGATCAACCGGATAAAAGAAAACATGTTTTAATTCCAAAAAACGGACATTATTTCAAACTGACAGTGTAGAAAATTCAGAAATGTAAACTGATTACGATTCAGTTAGTGGTTTGGTCCATAACAGATCAGAAACAATGGTGCAAAGATGTTTCTCATTGTTTTCCAAAGGAAAAGCTAAATGTTTGCAATCGGCTCGTTTTGATTAAGCACAAAGATAATCAGTCAATAAATTACGAGGATTAGGACAAATTTAGATTAAACAAGGTCAAAAGTAATCGTAGACTAATTTGATAATGGATTGGTTTTCAGTTAATTGTTGCACCTCGATGGAAAGAGAGTTGTTTGCTACATTGTGCAAGTGTACCTGTTCCTAATATTGTGGTCAAAAAGAGGCGCTTCCCCAGCGAAGTAAATAATTCCTTTGACAACCACCTGCACTTCTTGAGTCTGTCTCACTTCTTTCGCTCTCCTTTGGGCCTAATCAACTGTCCTTGAATTGCCTTGGGTCTGTGAATCTGGCAGCGAGTCAAAACCACGTTCTCGACCCTCCGCTAACAGTTAAGCCGTTTAGCTCCTAATGCCAACAACAAACACTCTTTTCTGTGCTGGCCCTGAGCATGGAACACAGTGAGCCGCCTGTGAGACGGGCCAGACAACTCTATAATCGGACTCGACCCATCTGCCCTCTGCTCTCCCATACTGAGGAGCAGGCTGGACTCCTTGGCAGGGGACTAAGTGGGGAATGGGGCCACAGATGCCTATGACACAAGTCCGTCCATGGAGCTGAAGCCCGCTAGTCAGATCCACGTTCATTTGGTCTTCAAGTTCTCTATGGAGTCAAATCGGGTATGATGCTCTCACTGAACATGAATTTGTGGGAAGATGTGTATGCTTGTGCATTGATGAGATTCAGGCATCCTAATTTGCTCCAGCCGAGCGAATGTGAGCAGAGGCGTCTCGGTAGATGGCTGCTGTCTATCACCACCCTCATTCTCCCACTCGTACTCTGATGTTCTTTCACACTTGCTCCCACAATCCTGCAAGACGCTCGGGCTAATTTTAGCGCTTCTTCCCCTGGATCCCTGGATCCAGCTGGAGGTGTCTCGACACCCCTGCCTCGCTGAGAAACATCGCTCATGGTTGCATCCCCCACATACGGATCCAACATCCCTCTGGGACCTGACAAAAGGATGTGGAAGACTTGAGGGAAGGTGGTACACAGGTGCTATGGTAACGGGAGTCTCACTGATGGATGATTTTCATTCAGAGATGTGTTTGTTATTTTCTGTTTTACCCTGTTCAATGGAGGAGCCATGTTCCTCACTCTGCGCAGTGAGGGGATTGGATAAGTGCGGTCCCAGGTGGGCATTTAGCAGTTAGACACCAAATAGTGCGATGAATATTGTTTGAGGCAGCTGTCTCTCAAAAGAGCTGAAGCAACTGCACAAGCGGATAGATGCAAAATAACGCGTCACAATAAATGAATATTCTCGATTGACCGTGAGACCAAATGACTTCGTTATTTTTTTTAGCCCCAAAGTTCCTTCATGTTTAGATTTATAACTTATTGACATTTCCTCTGGTCTGCAATTGTGATTCAAAAACAAAGCGGTGCCATGCAATTCATGTACTGTCTAATATTTTATTGTTCTATTTGATTTGACTTGCAGAGAAAGGCCTTTCCACTCAAAGCTGAGTGGAAGGAACAAATTTATGCTTTCCTTGAATTCACTTCCTTTATGCTATCGCTGATCTTTGTTATTTTTTTTTTTTAACCGACTGGATGTGAAACCGGAAGGGTTTTGCCAGCATTAAACAATGATCTCTGTGGTCACTGTGCGTGTTGCCTTTTTGAGAGGACCAGCGCAAAGTTACAAAACAAACTGGGCAACATAACTTTTTGTCTGTCCATCCGGATTTGCTCTCTTGTTGTAGCTTTTAGGCCGAAGCCTCGGCATTCATTCAACTGCTCCAATATGCCTACTGGGGCATAAGCAGCGCTATCTGTGGGACATGGATTGGACCTGGCCATGGGCACACATCAGAGAAGCGAAACCCTGACAGCAGAGGTCTGAGGTTCAGATTTCTGCCGCCTCCCTTCCCCCCATTTTGCTGCTTGCTAGTTTTTTCTGCCTTTCCTGCTCTCTGCACTTCTGTTGAAAGCTCTGACTGCGCTTGTTAACATTAATCTCCATGCAAGCCGAGGGAAGATGACAGTTGTTTCTTTTGTTTTGGCCACTCTGAAATGTGTGAAAAAATGGCGGCTTGGACTGCCCGTGTGTGTGTGTGTGTGTGTGTGTGTGTGTGTGTGTGTGTGTGTGTGTGTGTGTGTGTGTGTGTGTGTGTTATATATATATTTCTCTCTCTCTCTCTCTCTCTCTCTCTCTCTCTCTCTCTCTCTCTCTCTCTCTCTCTCTCTCTCTATATATATATATATATATATATATATATATATATATATATATATATATATATATATATATATATATATATATATATATATATATATATATATATATATATATATATATATATATATATATATATATATGTGTGTGTGTGTGATTTTGGATGGAGTGGGGATGTGATTCATCATGTGGTGGTCAGGCAGACTCAACAGGCGTAACCACAGCCAGCCACACCAGGCCATCTGAGACCATGCACGGAGACCATTTCAACACACTGCCTCCCTCCCAAACACCTCAGGGAAGCCGGTGAGGTAAAACACAAACCAGGGGCGCGCTGCGCTCACGTGTGTGCGCTTGAATACTTGGACCTATGTGCATATAAGCGTAAGATGAGTGTGTGTATACGGCACGTTTCCTCGCTGCCAAATATGGACATATATTTGAGACTGCTGCATGTTACCACGTGGTTTGGCACGCACATTCTCATTTCAAAAATATGATCATAACCCCAAACGAACAAAATAACAGAACAAAACAGAAAACACATTTTTGTGCCTTACATTTTAAAAATGGCATCACTTGGGGGATGCATACTATACTAGGAAACTTGCTGATTTCTTATTAACAGTGCAGTGGAACCTTAAAGGTCAAAGACACAACCTAACCATTTGCTTGGATTTGTTCCGTCGGAAACAACCGCAAGACAATTGTGTATAAATACTGCATAAGCACAGTTAATAGTAACGAGAGTAACTCAGACTTAAATTTACTGACCAATGCAAAGGTAAGTCACATCTGGGGGTGAGGTACACTGTGGTCCTGCGCAATATGCCGAGGTCTCGAATGATGTCATACCTGATGGGTGGAGTGGAGTTCTGAGAGAATCTAGGCCAAATTACGCAGAGTACGACCACAGGGATGTTTGACATTAACAGTTCCACTGTGAATGCAACACAATGGTGCTCACTGTCTCACTATACATAGGCAACTCTCACTTTCTGACCTCATGGCCGAGAGGTTCCGACAGTGTTCAAGCTAAGGGTGGGCGGATCGGTGGTTGCGGGATGGTAGAACCCAACGCATGTGGAAGAATTGCACTTTTATGTCTTTCTTTCCATGGTTTGCCTGTGAAGAGAGTTTGTGGTGTACATGCTAGTGCGGCTGCGCCACTGCTCCATTACTCCATGTCTCTCTTTCTCCCTGTGGAATGAGCTGAAGGACATGTCACCACAACAGGGCGCTGGATAAGACAAGCCCACATCTCTCTTTTGCTCCCTCCAAACTCCATTGTTTTCCTCCCCCCTGCACACACTCTCCCTCTTTTTTCATTCTGGCCCTGCGAGCACAAACACATAAACAAACTCAATTAGCTAATGACACTGGCCTGGCCATTGGGTGGTCCTAATTAACGTTTACTGGCTGCCTGATGTCGGCTCCCAGGCAGTGATTAATAACTATGCTCCCTACCCGTGCATCCCCTCTCACTCAGACACATATTGTGTTGGAACTTGGGCTCAGAGATGAGCGCTGCAGCTTTTTGCACATTTCGACGTTTTCATGTAAAAGAATCCAAATATGCCAGTTGGAGAGAGACCAAACCTGTTTTGGTTTCAAACAGTAGACAGGCACCCCCGTGAGGGGAAAGCTGTGATATTATCATTAAATTCTCAGTGCTGTAAAACAGATTAGAGCCTGCGGGGAGTACAGTGGAGTGGTTAGTGGCTCTGTCCAAATATTGTACATTAACAGGCCCTGTGGAGTGCTGCTGTTTGGCTTGCAAGGGGTTAACGTGTTGAATTTGGAGAGTCGCTGCGTGTGACGCACCGTCTCGATTAGGGAAAGTCTAACAGGAAAGGCAGTCTAAAAAGGTCCCTGTGCAGCGAGGGTCCAAGGTACGTTTTCTTTGGCCCTCTCCTCACATATTTTGCACATTTTTCCAGTTTTCTTAACTCCAGCTCAATGGTTTTTGAATTTGCTGATTGCTCAATGGTTCCGCTTTCAATTCCGGTGCTGGAAACTCTGTCTTTTCTTCCTATCGTGTTTGTGTTTTGTTTTCTTGTTTTTTTTTTTTTACTTATTTGGCACGAGTCCCATTTGAACTTCTGCTGGCCCCACTCACCTGCTGCCACTCAGATGTCCTTATTTCCCACAAGTTCACCCAACCAACTGTTTATGCACAATCCCTTGAAAATTATCAGAGAATTCCGGTGATAAAATGTCATTGCACCTGACTCAAAGCCTCAGTGTGTGTGTGTATGTGTGTGTGAATTGGGTCATTTGGGAGGGAGGACATAGCTGTGACAAGGCTTCATATGTTAATATGCTGCACATGTGGCTCGGGCTTGGGAGGGCTGCGGTGGTCAGAATGACCCCCTACCCATTTCCACCCCATCCCATTCATCCCCAATGAATGTAGCTCTCCATTCACGCTGCTTTCACAGTGGAGGGGGGTCAGTAGGGAGGAGAAGGAGCAGGAGGTGGAGGAGGGATGGCGGTCTCAGAGGGAGAGAGGTAGTCTTTCTCTTTTCCCTGGCCCAGAGAGAAGGAAAAACAATTGGGGCGCAAATGGATGCCTCTTCTTATTCCTAGTTGACTTGCTCCTCCCCCTCATTCCCTCCCTCCTCCTTGAGTCTCCGGGACATGTAGAAAGGACAGCACAGCGGAGCAGAGGGCTATTGGCTCAGAATCTGCGTAAAATCTGAATAAACAAAAAGCACAGGGTGTATCCTGTGGGTGTGTGTTTATACTGTTTATGTATATTTTTGTGTGTGCACGCTCGTCTGTGTGGTAGCTGGCCCGTCAAAGGAGAAAGGCCCCCAGTGTCCTCTGTAATTTTCATAGGTCAGAACTGACAATGGCCACTTTGATAGGGAAGCTGTGGAGATGTAAATCAGCCAAAGGAGGGGGACAAAACAACTGTCCTCCCACTGGGCCCCAAACGCTTCCAAAAAAGGGGGAATTTAGATTTAAAAGAGTGAGGGCACAAGAGAAGAAAAAGCGCACGAAAGACAACCCTTCGGACTCGAGTTTGATGAGTGGCGGAGGTTGTGGTGTTAAATGAAACTATTTCAGGCAGTCATCCTCATTCCTGGGAAAGTTTGGAGCATCTTCGCCATTGCCTGGCACCTGGAGTGGGTCGCCGAGAAGCGGGACAATGGCACCGAAGTTGGTGGGTCGTCACAGCATGGTCCTTTTCGGGACCAAACGTGGACACGCTCCAGGCCTTTCTTAATCCCATCACGGTCGCGGCCCTGAGGCTGAAAAGACCCTCTGCAGAGGGATAGAAAGCCCCCAGCAGTCACTTTTAGAATATGCCTCTGTAGCATATGCAAATACACCCATGTGAGAACGTCTATAAAGTGTGAAAGACTGAAGACAAAGATGAGTGTTTGAGTGGGAGCCTTAAGTTTTCAGCGTCTCACTAGAGCGAGGAATAAGTATTAGGCAAACTTGCAACAAGAAATTGAAGATTCAAACTTAAGATCACAAAGATGCCACTGAAATGCATGCGTGATTATGAACCACGCACTGATGAGGGACTCGAATGCCTCTGTAAAAAAACAATTGTACAGTAGGGATTGAACTGAAGACACAAATTAGCTTGAGAGGCGTCGTAGAACGCACATTCACACCCTCAGACTGAATCTCTCCCCCATGAAAAGACTGAAGAGACAGAAAAGTGGATTTCTGTGTTGCAAACCCGGCTCCATTAATGGTTCTGGCCACTGAGTTTGGTATGTGTGGAGGGTTATTTATTTATTTATTTATTTTTTGGTGGGGGCGAGAGCTGCAGGGCTGTGTGATGCCTCCAAGTGTGAATGAGCAGTGAGGCGGTCAGGCAGACAGACAGTGGTCAGAGATAAGCACATGAAAGCCTCAGGGACGGCTGGTGGGAGAGAGATTGATCCATCAAAGTCTACAGACAACCTGTGTGACATTTGATGCCAAAGTCATGAAAAAAAACCCACACGTGGATTTCCAGAATTTCTATGGACAGTGATGCACAAAATGCTAGAGATGCTCTTTTGGGTTAGCATTTATCCTACCATCAAAATGGAGGCCATTATCACCACCGCATAATTCGATTTCTATTTGCCATACTTTTGTGCTTTCAAGAGATTCTGAATTGATTCAAGTCACATGAAGTGAAGTCTTTGCTTTGGCCATTTCTGAAACCTACTTTCTGGCTGCAAATGGCGTTATTGTGTATAGCTGATACAGGACATCACAGCAGGTGAGTGTTCACGTCGCACGCCTGTGGGCTCTGGTTTTCTGATTTAACTAATAAAATGGCGGCGATTTTGGCAGACATCACAGTCAGCCAAAAATGTCTCTAAAATGCGTTGTATTTCAGCTGTCAATTTAAGTCATTTTAATGTACTATTTATATTTTATATATCAACTTTGTTGTATGACATGAAATAGGAATCATATCAAAAAGAGGACACATTGGTGTCCGTCTCAAAACACTGATGAGCGGACAAAGCTCTGCAGGGCCGGACTGTCTGCCGTATAATTGGATATATTAGCATGGTACCGTGTTCTTGTTTGCATGCAGCAGGTAGCAAACAGCCTCGAGCGTTTACTGGCATTTAATGGCTACCTGACTAAAAATGAAAATTTTCTTGTCAACCCCTTTATCAGATACAGATGAACATTTTTTTTTTTAATTTATTAGTGTGTGTGTGTGTGTGTGTGTGTGTGTGTGTGTGTGTGTGTGTGAGAGAGAGAGAGAGAGAGAGTAATTTACCAAACAACAAAAAATTGTAAGCTCTGGCGAATCTGGGTCTTTGTATCGATGACCACTTCATCGCAGGGGTGATGCGAGTTCGGCCAATGCGGAGAATGGACTTTTCTCATAGCTCCTATGTTGTGGGATTGGCACATTAAGACACAGAGACCTCTCTGTTCCTGATATCTGAAGAAGAGGAGCAAGGAAAAGATGGCACTGAGGTGGGAGTCATGAAATAGTGGCTTTGTGTCAGAGGGTTGAAAAACAGCCCATTTAGAGCAGTCTGCCTATTAGCTGAACAAAGACAAGGGCCTGTCTCTGAAATCTGCTGCAAAGACTGCTTAGTGTGTATACTGTATCAAGGGGCAGCAAGCAGTATTCTCTTTTTGGATGCAGTCCTTGCTGTACCTCACCCTCCCCAAAATCCCTGCATCTTCTTGGAAAGGACTCAGCCTTTTTCTGTGTAGGAAACTGTACCCAGCTCTTTTCTCCTCGGGCTCGTAGCCAGAATTTTTATTATTGTTGTTATTATTATTATTTTAATTTAAAATGTATCTTTATTCAGAGGGGTGGCAATGGTGACATAATGCCTCAGGGAGGATTTGCAAGCAGTGGCTGTGTAGATTGGTAGATTTTGCTGCTTAACTCGTATTTCGCAAACACAATATGAATCAGAATTGCATGTTTAGATGAGTGAAGCCACATCGAAATGTAATTTCAAGAACGTTTTTGGGTCGGCTTCCCCTTTAAGACAGATTCTTTTATGAGTGGTTCGCGTTTAGATCGATGTTATGGTTTTTCTTGAAATATGACGTTAATATAAATAAATGGTGGTAGAGTATCCAGGGGTCAAATGATACTGCATCCGTGTTAAAATGGCAGAAAAGTCACAGATTTAAAAATTTCCCCCTAGGTGTTTTCAGAGGTCTGGCTAGAGAAAGACAAAGGGTGGCCGTGGCCACCTTTAGCCACCATATAGCTCCACCCCTGTTCCTTTCCTTTCTTTTCTGTGTTTTCACAATAGTACAGTGAGAATTATGTCGCTAGGAATTAGACAAATTCTAAAGCCGAAGTGTTCTCTCCATCTCTCTCATTTCCTCCCTGTTCTCCAGCTTTCATTGTCTTTAATGCTGCTAATGATTCTCCAGTTTGCCCACTTGTCGCCACACCACCACACTCCTTTGTCATTTTTTTGACATGCAATTGTTGTCTTTCAGGCCACCAGTGGAGATATCTGCAAGGGCCACAGCTGTGGCTCCATGCTCGCTTGCTCACCACTGGGAAGTTTGTTGGTGTGTATCTCTGTTCCCATTTGTGAAGCTGAGCAATGAACAATTCCATCAGGCATGAGAGTTATTTTCTGGGCATGTTGGGTGTGTCGCGTTATATTATGTCACAGTTTCACTCTGGCATGTAAAATTTCAGAAGTAGATCGCAGTGGTATTTGAAGTGGCATGAACAAGGTGCAAGGGTATTCAGTGCTACGTAGTCACGTGGCTACAGGGAGTGCCTCTGAGATGAAGAGTTAGACTAGTCAGACAACAGGTGATATGCACTACAAGCAAGACATATGCCGACAGCACAGCGTGCCACAAATGAACACCTACATCGGCATGAAATGATGCCCTCTCATCATTGCAAGATGTGTTAAGTTGATGCTGGCTGCCTAAGGCATGGAGGTGGGGAGGTTTCCTGTGGTCCAGGGGAATGTGACCTTACTTGGATGCTGCCCACAGTGACTCATTGACACCTGCGTTACCGATGAACTCTGGCCTGTCAGCCTGAGGTGTGGTGTTCATCTCTCATGCATCCTAATCTTGTTGATGATCAAATGACTTGTTGCCTCTGGGTCGGTGAGTGGAAGTCATTCTATTTCCTGTTGCGATGAGGTCGGATTTCTATTGAGTGAAGGAATTTGACGCAGTATGTCTACACTGTTTCCTGTATCAATATAATTCTCCCTGATCGTTGATGATGATTTAGTCAATGCTGATTTTGCCAAATTTATGTAGAAAGTAAAAATAAAACCAGCCTAAAAGGTTATCCTCACATGGTCATCACGTTGTGATCTATGTGAAATTTTAAATCTAAGATAATTGGCTAATGATTACCAATGATATATAGTATAGTATAAAGAGTTAATGATCAGGCATTGCATACACTCTTCATGTGCATAAATGTCTTAATTTGGGGCTTTTAGTAGTTAATTTGAACTACTGGTATTTTTTTTCCCCCAGGATAGAATGAATATACAACGTAAGACCTGTCACCACAATTAGTAAGTAGACTTATCGCTCAATGAATAAAATTGACACAACATTTTTTCCCCAACATTTTTTTATTATTATTGTATTGTATTGTAACATTTGATAAATGGTCATTTACCTGTGTGTTTGTGTGCATAGGTCGTCAGCAGTCACTCACACTGATTTGTTCCCTTTGTTGTCAGACACCTTGTTTCCCGCTCTCTGAGTTAGCATGCAAACAATAAAATACAGTACAATACAAATTTATTTTAAAAGCCCTTTCTCAAAAGCTGTAACAAAGCACTCGACATAACATTCATTCCTTCATTTATTTCCCGATCCGCTTCACCCTCCATGGGTTGCGGGGGGTGCTGGAGCCTATCCCAGCTGTCTTCGTGCAGTATGTGTGGGACACCCCGAACCGGTTGCCAGCCAATCGCAGGGCACACAGAGACGAACAACCATCCGCGTTCACACTCACACGTAGGGACAATTTTTTGAGTGTTCAATCAGCCTACCATTCATGTTTTTGAAATGTGGGAGGAAACTGCAGTATCCGGGGAGAATGACAGAGATGAAAAAATTACTCTGAACCTTGTGTTGGAACCTCAACTTTTACCCTGCCAACTATAAGGGGGTTGCATTTGTAATGTTTTTGTATTATTTTTGCATTTGTACGGGTTATTTCAAAAAGAGCCAACTATTGATGGCATCTAAACGTTGTCAATGTGCCTGTAGCTGCAAAGGGTAACACTGCACCAAATTCTTCCCCTCACTCTTCTGTGGATGCAAGTGTCCCAATACTTTTGTTCATGTGGACGATCTTTAATAATATAGCAGATTTGATAGCAATCTTGGCTTCAGGTGAAACCAAATCAAACCATTGTTGACATATCCCAGTCTTCTATGCCTTACTTGTGAGTATGCGATATGAGGTCTGTGTATTCATATTGACTCCCTGTTTTTTGCCTCAGGGGGAGCCTACAGTCAAGAAATAATCTTTCTTAGATGACCATGGATAACTGCGAGTTGAGTGGCACATCATTGTTTTTCAAGCCCATGAAACACTTTCTCAGGACTGACAACTGTCCAGAAATGTTCAGTATGCTTTGTCACACTCGTCCCCTCTGTCCCCATCTCCGTATTGAACATTTGCCTCAAGACATGGTTGCACTTCCGATAAGCCATAGCTTGCAACCATACAGTGCATCGTGTAGATTTTTACAGTCTAAATGTAAATCCCTGCCAAGCAGTTGTTGTCGGAGGAAGTGCTTCTGCAATCCAAACACTGAGCTTTTTGGCACAGACTCCAACTTAATGTTTGTGGGACAGAATGGATTAGTTCAAGGAATGTTGTACCCGTGCCACGATCCTACATAATCTACGAGCTTTTGGTCTAGACATATCTAAAAAAGGACAGAAGCAGCCATTTGCCCTAAGAACGGGTTGGTGAGACATGATCAAGGACAGTCAGAGACTTATTTGAACTAAGTACTTAAACCCACCATCATATGAAGGAAGTAGACATATTGTGGACCTGCATTGCACTGCTTCATTCAGCAAAACTGCTCAGCCAATGTCCCTCCCCTCATTTAAATCTCATCCCCTTTTCAGACTTCCTCTTTCCTTCCTGTCGCCCATTATTTAAGTCCTGGAATGGAACTAATGCAAGGATGTACCAAGGACAACGTAGACCAAGGGGGATAGAGAAAGGGAAAGTAAGATTTTTCTCCTGATAATGGCCAAAAAGAACATCATGTGCACTTACACATGTTGTACTTTGCATAGCTGCCCTTTATGCTCATGGATTTTCAGATGATGTTGGGAAAGAATCAATGCCAAACATCCAGTACCAGGAATGCAAGTCCATTGGAGGAAATCTGCTGTTAGATAGTATTGGGAAATAGATTTTCCTAAGACGCCTCCCTCCCCCTCCTTCCTCTGCAAGCTTTCTCTTCAATACTCACTCATTACTTCACAGTCAACGGAGAAAGATGTAGGCAGAGAAAATCGGAATCCATCCGTGTAAAAGTGCAAGCACGTGAAGGCGTCTGATTCATTTTAAGTGGTTGTGTATGCCTCCAGGTGTTTAACCTGAGAAAGGTGTGCAATGCCCAGTCCGCATTCACATCTTTATCAACAGAAGACGTTTCTGAGAAAGATTTTTTTCTTCTTCTAAAATTCCATACCTGTGCAGACGTGTGACTTATAGGCACGCCCGCATGCAGGCACATTTGCACATATCTCTCATGTGTGATCCAATCTCTGGATTTCGGAGAAATGTGTTAGTTCTGCCACTGGCCTATCTACAGCTCTACACACAGACTTCCATCATATTCCCTTCAACTACTGTTCTTCATCCTGCATCCTTCACTATTATCTCTTCTCATTGTCTTTGGCTTCCCCGCTTTCCTCCTCCATGACTCCTCTTGGCCTTCCTATCTTCTCTGTCCTTTACTCATTTCTCTCACCCTCTCGCTCCCTGCATCCATTCACTCCTCCCGCAGACCTCTCCATCTTCTCTCTCCCTCATTGAGGGCTCTCATTCCGCCGCTCCCCCTTTTCTCTTTTTTTCTCCTCCTGTCCTTCTCTGACTCTATCTTCCCCTCTTGTCCCTAATTCTTCGAGTCTGTGTTGCTTGCTTCACTCTGCAACAATAAATTTCACACAGACTCATTGTACATCTCTTTGTTCTCCTGACCAGATAATTCAATTCATTTGAGCCAGGCTCTGCATTCTGAATGACGAATGCATTGACGATACAATTAAACAGGGCATTGCATTAAACCTCTCCCGGCAAACTCCCCTACATGCACTTCACCCTACTGCGTACTCGCTTTGAACAATGTTTTTGCAGAGGCACAAGGTGAAAACCAATTGCCTGTTCTCATTTACTTTGGCCTGTTCATGGCCCTCTTCTGAGTGCAAATTTAAATACAGTTGTATTAGTCCAGTCTCCACCAAGCAGTACTGTTCTTCCCACTTTGGTATGGGAAACAGTTTTTTTAAATTCCATTGCAATTATGTGTCACAGCACGTTTTAAAATAAGATACAAATTGTTGTCTGAGGCAGTAGTCCAGTTGAGGACGAAACTCAGAACCTTGCAATAACTACAGACCAGGTAAATGACAAGGGAGTTGGACAAGCTAAACATTATATGTACACACACCCCCACATGGGAGGGCAGCTCTGCCTAGCCCATGTCAGAATGTGTGACGCCACGGTCTTCTTTAGTTTTTATTCAAAACCGCTTGGTTAGGGTTTAGTTTTTGTTAGTTTTAGAATTCTATTTTTTTTTGGGGGGGGTGTTATTTGTGGATTAGTGTACAAGGTTTAAAAAAACACCATGGCGACGAATGTTCTGGGAAAAAAAGTCCATCCATAAATCAAATCCAAGTAGTGTACAACAGTCCACAGAATTTGAATTACAATAAGTGCAGTGCATAATATCCCTTCCAAAGTTAGGTGCAGCACAACCCTAATTAAGTAAAGCGAGGATACCTCATTTGCCGAGTTGCCAGCTTCTAAAGTGTATTTCGTTGCTTAAATTCCTGTTGAGAAGTATTAAATCAGGTTTTACGGTGTACTATTTGCTGTGTGTATATGCATATATGTGTGTATATATATATATATATATATATATATATATATATGTATATATATATATATATATATATATATATATATATATATATATATATATATATATATATATATACACACACACACACACACACACATATATGTATATACACATATATGTGTGTGTGTGTATCTATCTATCTATCTATCTATCTATCTATCTATCTATCTATCTATCTATCTATCTATCTATCTATCTATCTATCTATCTATCTATCTATCTATCTATCTATCTATCTATCTATCTATCTATCTATCTATCTATCTCTCTCTCTCTCTCTCTCTCTCTATATATATATATATATATATATATATATATATATATATATATATATATATATATACACACACAGTCCAACCTCAGTTTTCGTCCATAATCCGTTCCAGAAGACAATGCAAAGCAACACGAGGAAGCATCACTTCCTCGTCGTGTAACGAAGACAATGGAAAGCAACATGAGGAAGCGTCACTTCCTCGTGTAAGGCAGGCGTGAGGAGTAAAATGGTGCATTCAAGTGCGCTCAGTTTGTTCGAGAACCGAAATTTGTTCGTCATCCGAGGCATAAAAAACTCAAAATTTTTGGTCGAAAACCGAATTGGTTGAGATCCGAGACGTTCAAAAACCGAGGTTTGACTGTATATATATATATTAGAGCTGTCAAACGATTAAAATATTTAATCTAATTAAAAACTCAACTGTCATAATTAACTCAAATTAACTAAAAATTAATCATGATTACTCACGCATTTTTTATCGTTTCTGAATTTCCTTTTATATTTTTTGTCCTATTTTCCCCCATTTTAATGCTCTCATCAACATGGAATCATGAATCAGTTTTCTATGTGCAAAATGCAAATATTTACTGAAATAATTTCGATTTTCAATTTTACATGAACATTTTTCACTTGGAGCAGATATTCACACATCATCTCTCACACAATATTACTGTCCATCAATAACAGTGAAAAAAATATTTTGTCACACAACAGCTGCTTGAACAGCTCTTTTTATGGAATCAAAACAGCGCAATATAAAGTGCACATCTAAGGTAAACTAGTACTCAGCCTATAATTTTCACGGCCCCTGAATAGGGATTGTCGATCAGCATGGAAGGATCTCTCGTTCTGTACTTTTTTGATCATTTATTGGAGCACTTTGCAGCAGAAGTAGTAGTAGTAGTAGTTGTAACAGAAGTATCAGAAGCAGGTAATAACCTAAACTACACATAAATGCAGTAAAAAATTAATATATCTATCTTTCTGCATCACAATGTAAATATGTATATAATTGACATTAATTAATACCTTTATTTAACAATACGTTTAAAAAATAATTTAATCAACCCTGATTTCACTATGTATCATTATCGTCATCATTATTCATTGTTTTAAACGTAAGAAACCATACAACACAAACATAAAGTCGAATCGAACAAAAGAACTACAAGTCCCAATACTCAATCCCGGAAGTGGAGCGCCGGCATGATTAACCCAAGATGAAACGCAATTTACTTCGTTTAAACGTCAGATTGCAGACGGACAAACATGACAACTATGCAAAAATGAGCTAAATAAAGACACCCCTGTTCTAGCAACATTTTTTAGCCCACGCTGTTTGCTTTGAAATGATCCATAGCTGTCGGTCTGAGACGAGGGGGCGGAGTTACGCACGTCAGCTGTGTGCTTGGCCGTTATGTGGTATTTCAGACTCGACGTGCTATGATGATAGCTCAGTTTACGACTGCAAAACATACAGGTAACTTTGGTCTTGTCATTGGAACAATCTGGCAACTTTTTAAAAGTAAACTTTCCATTCATAAACTATTTAAGTATCCGTTTTCGGTGCCTCGTGCTGCCGTGGCTGGCAAAACAAACGTGCGTGGACCTGTGCAGAGCGATTGATGTTTTGTTTCTGGGTTATTTATAGAGCAACGTAACATCCGCTGTGACGTCTGCGCGTTAATCTCGCGAAAATTTTTGATCCCGATAAAATTCATTTAAATTAATGCCAATAAAAGCGCTAAACTGACAGCTCTAATATATATATATATATATATATATATATATATATATATATATATATATATATATATATATATATATATATATATATATATATATACATGTATATACATACAGCATAATATACCTGTTTATATCTATATATATTAAAATGTTTTCTTTCATATACTGTACTTTGTATGAACCAAAAAAGAAAGCATTTTTCGTTACCCAGCGTTGCATTTCAAGCTAACTAAAATGAAAAAAGCAGGGGACCCATTGGAGCCAAAAGTCAAACACGCAAACTTGTTGCCTCGGAGTGATGTCATTTGGTGGCTCTTTTTTATTGGCTGCTGCTTGATGATGTCGCTTCTGTGTGACACACAATAATAAGATCACAACTCCCAGACTGTTACAATGTCTGAGAATAGAAAAATGAAGTGCCTAGTATAAACATCCTTTACTTCATGGAGGTCTTTTTCCACCTTCTTTTGGGGCTGATCATACAGTTTGGGCATTTCTGTCATACTAAACAGTGTGTACGGAGGCCAGACGTCATCAAAATGTGTTACCATGATTGGGCGGTCAAGTCCAAAGCTGGACCTTTTGGAAAAATCATAGGCTCTGTTGAATGAATATGGAAACTCATTAGAAATAATGATTTACCGATACCAATGAAATCCATAATTAGTGAACGGCGGATCTTGGTTGGAGAAGTGTTTGTATTGGGTTCAAAGTAAAACATACAGTGGTGACCTTGCAGTGCTTTGAGCCTTTGGTGGGTGGTTTTAGCCCATCTTCTCCATCTATCTCTGTGTCAGGAACTTCCTGTGGTGTGATTAATGTTTGCCCAACAACATCCGGTCTGCCTACTCTACTCTCACTTTTTGCTGTCAAGACATGATGGTATGTGTGTATGTATGCATGTATGTATGCATGTATGCAGGTATGAGGGTCAGTCACTGATCTGCATTTTTGAGCAGTATTTGAATGTTTGATCATCTAAAGCCTCTGGGATCAAGTTTGGAGTGATATGTCAGGATTATGATCAAGGCCAAGGGCGGGGTAAGAAGAAGAGATACGAGAGCGAGACGTGTGAAGAAAGTCTAACCGGAATTCGGTAAATGTTTTCATTTCCTTCCTTTAAGCGTATAAGAAAGAGATTTACACCGTGCTGCGCATTGTACCCAGGCTGAGCACCCACTTTAAATGCTGTGGGATTGTGGGGAGGCAGAAGGTGATTAATGTGGCGTGTGTAAACAAAGCCCTTCAAACAAAAGCGAGAGTGTAAAGAATAGAGATAAGGTTCGACTCCAGTCAAGTTTGGCATCATCCCTCTTCCACTAACGACCTCTACTGTCGCTCAGTGATGGCGAGGGCAACAAGGATGGGGAAGGCGAGGTGGGGGCACTTCAAATCGAAAGAAAAAGACTAAAAGGAGCCCTGACATGCACATTCATTCTTTAATGAAAGAGATAATTGTGAGTGGAACCAACCTGTCTTCATTCTTTGAATAAATAAAAATGCATGACCTGTCCGCAATATGGACAAGGCCATTACTGATTTAATTTGAATAGACCCCTTGTTATTGTGCCTTGTTGAGGTTGAAATTAAATGGTTGGAGATAATTTCAAGCCTCCTTTGGGGGTGCCATTTGCAATACTTGTCAGATAAAGCACAGTATATGTGGTCAAAAGCAGTTGTAGTATATACAGTACATTTCGACTCACAGTAGCAGGTACAAAGATTACACATCATTCAAACAAAAATGAACACATCAATGAAAAAAAAACACTGTACATCCTGTGAATAACGTGACATGTAAAAAGCACTTTTTTCTCTGTATTGGGGTAAAATTTGCATTTACTGGTACATATATATTTTTTTATCAGTGTTTATTATCGGAGTGATATGAATGAAAAACAATGTAAAACATACCAATAAAATCTAAATGCTTTTAAATCCAGGTTACTTACTACCGGTATGCTCTTTTCCCAGACCTATGATTAAGATCTCGCAAAGCATTTTTAAAATCATATTTTCAAAAATCTTGCTCTTCCGCTGGCTGGAGTTAGATATCTCTCTGTCAGCTATTTGTTATTAATCTGCCTTTAAACGAAAAAAACGACCATGTATAGTATACCGTTTTTAGCCGAAAAAAAGCGACCATGTATAGTAAGGCATTTTTAGCCAAAAAAAAACGACCATGTATATTAAGGCGTTTTTAGCCGAAAAAAACGACCATGTATAGTAAGGCGTTTTTAGACGAAAAAAACGACCATGTATAGTAAGGCGTTTTTAGCCGATAAAAACGACCATGTATAGTAAGGCGTTTTTAGCCGAAAAAAACCGACCATGTTTAGTAAGGCGTTTTTAGCCGAAAAAAAACGACCATGTATAGGAAGGCGTTTTTAAACTATAAAAACGACCATGTACAGTAAGGCGTTTTTAGATGAAAAAAACGACCATGCATTGTAAGGCGTTTTTAGCCGAAAAAAACGACCATGTATAGTAAGGCATTTTTAGCCAAAAAAAAAACGACCATGTATATTAAGGCGTTTTTAGCCGAAAAAAACCACCATGTATAGTAAGGCGTTTTTAGACGAAAAAAACGACCATGTATAGTATGCCGGTTTTAGCCGATAAAACGACCATGTATAGTAAGGCGTTTTTAGCCGAAAAAAACCGACCATGTTTAGTAAGGCGTTTTTAGCCGAAAAAAAACGACCATGTATAGGAAGGCGTTTTTAAACGATAAAAACGACCATGTATAGGAAGGCGTTTTTAAACGATAAAAACGACCATGTATAGTAAGGCGTTTTTAGACGAAAAAAACGACCATGTATAGTATGCCGTTTTTAGCAAAAAAAAACCCGACCATGTATAGTAATGCGTTTTTAGACGAAAAAAAATGACCATGTATAGTATGCCGTTTTTAGACGAAAAAAATTACCATGTTTAGTAAGGCGTTTTAGCGAAAAAAACGACCATGTATAGTAAGGCGTTTTAGCGATAAAACGACCATGTATAGTAAGGCGTTTTAGCGAAAAACGACCATGTATAGTAAGGCGTTTTAGCGAAAAAACGACCATGTATAATAAGGCGTTTTTAGCCGATAAAAACGACCATGTATAGTAAGGCGTTTTTAGCGAAAAACGACCATGTATAGTAAGGCGTTTTAGCGATAAAAACGACCATGTATAGTAAGGCGTTTTTAGCGAAAAAACGACCATGTATAGTAAGGCGTTTTTAGCGAAAAAACGACCATGTATAGTATGCCGTTTTTAGCGAAAAAACCACCATGTATAGTAAGGCGTTTTTAGCGATAAAAGCGACCATGTATAGTAAGGCGTTTTTAGCCGGAAAAAACCGACCATGTTTAGTAAGGCGTTTTTAGCCGAAAAAAAACCCGACCATGTATAGTAATGCGTTTTTAGACGAAAAAAAATGACCATGTATAGTATGCCGTTTTTAGACGAAAAAAATTACCATGTTTAGTAAGGCGTTTTTAGCCGAAAAAACGACCACATATGCCGTTTTTAGCCGAAAAAAACGACCATGTATAATAAGGTGTTTTTAGCCGAAAAAAACGACCATGTATATTTAGACGTTTTTAGCCGAAAAAAACGACCATGTTTAATAAGGCGTTTTTAGCCGAAAAAACGACCATGTATAGGAAGGAGTTTTTAAACGATAAAAACGACCATGGATAGTAAGGCATTTTTAGCCAAAAAAAACGACCATGTATAGTATGCCGTTTTTAGACGAAAAAAATTACCATGTTTAGTAAGGCGTTTTTAGCCGAAAAAACGACCACGTATGCCGTTTTTAGCTGAAAAAAACGACCATGTATAGTAAGGCGTTTTTAGCCGAAAAAAACGACCTTGTTTAGTATGGCGTTTTAGCCGAAAAAAACCGACCATGTATAGTAAGGCGTTTTTAGCCGATAAAAACGAGCATACATTGTAAGGCGTTTTTAGACGCGACCATGTAAAAACGACACCATGTTTATAAGGCGTTTTAGTATGCGTTTTTAGACCATGTATAGTAAGGCGTTTTTAAAAAAACGACCATGTATAGTAAGGCCTTTTAGAAAAACGACCATGTTTAAAAACGACCATGTATAGTATGCGTTTTTTTAGGCGTTTTTAGCGAAAAACGAAATAATAGACGAAAAAAACACCATGTTTAGTAAGGCGTTTTAGCGAAAAAACGACCACGTATGCCGTTTTAGCGAAAAAACGACCATGTATAGTAAGGCGTTTTAGCGATAAAACGACCATGTATAGTAAGGCGTTTTAGCGAAAAAACTACCATAAGGCGTTTTAGCAAATATAAGGCGTTTTTAGGACCATGCATTGTAAGGCGTTTTGAGCGAAAAAACGACCATGTTTAGTAAGGCGTTTTAGCGAAAAACGACCATGTATAGGAAGGCGTTTTAAACGATAAAAACGACCACGTATAGTAAGGCGTTTTTAGACGAAAAAAACGACCATGCATTGTAAGGCGTTTTTAGACGAAAAAAACGACCATGTATAGGAAGGCGTTTTTAAACGATAAAAACGACCACGTATAGTAAGGCGTTTTTAGACGAAAAAAACGACCATGCATTGTAAGGCGTTTTTAGACGAAAAAAAACACCATGTTTAGTAAGGCGTTTTAGGACGAAAAAAACGACCATGTATAGTATGCCGTTTTTAGCCGAAAAAAAACGACCATGTTTAGTAAGGCGTTTTTAGCCGATAAAAACGGCCAAGATATAGTAAGGCGTTTTTAGACGAAATAAACGGCCAATATATAGTAAGGCGTTTTTAAACGAAAAAAACGACCATGTATAGTAAGGCGTTTTAGCGAAAAAACGACCATGTATATTAAGGCGTTTTTAGAAGAAAAAAAACGACCATGTATAGTAAGGCGTTTTTAGACGAAAAAAACGACCATGTATAGTATGCCGTTTTTGTACGAAAAAAACCACCATGTTTAGTAAGGCGTTTTTAGCCGAAAAAAACGAAAATGTATAGTAAGGCGTTTTTAGCCCATAAAAACGACCATGTATAGTAAGGCGTTTTTAGACGAAAAAAACGACCATGTATAGTATGCCGTTTTTAGCCGAAAAAGACGACCATGTATATTAAGGCGTTTTTAGCCGAAAAAAAAACGACCATGTATAGTAAGGCGTTTTTAGCCGAAAAAAACCGACCATGTATAGTACAGCCTTTTGAGCTGAAAAAACCCACCATGTCTAGTAAGGCTATTTTAGCCGATCAAAACGACCATGTATATTAAGGCGTTTTTAGCCGAAAAAAAACGACCATGTATAGTTAGCATGGGTTCAAACCCCGCTCAGTGATGTGTGAAAATACAACACTATTTCCTGCAAACCCTCCAGAGTGAATGTCAAATGCGCCTATCATGCAGAGCAAGTCACAGGCACTGGTGGTGTAGAGGTATACATGCAAGCTTTCCATCCAGGCAACCCTGGTTCAAGCCCTGCTCAGTGATGTGACAAAATACAACACCAAACAATTACTTTTTCCTGCAAACGCTCCAGAGTGCATGTCAAATGCACCTATCGTGCAGAGGAAATCACACTCGCTCGTCGTATAAAGGTATACACGCTGGCTTTCCGTCCAGGCAACGCAGGTTCAAACCTTGTCCAGTGAGAGCATAAATGTCGGTTCCAATGGAACTCAAGCCGGCATAGTCTCCAGCAAGTTCCCAGTGACAGTCGTCCATGTAGAAGAAACCTTTTAGCCCAAAACAAACGACCATATTTAAGGCATTTTTTTGCCCCCGAAAAAGGACCATGTATAATAAGGCGTTTTTAGCCGGAAAAAAAACGACCATGCATAGTAAGGCGTTTTTTGCCGAAAAAAACGACCATGTATATTTAGGCGTTTTTAGCCGAAAAAAAACGAACATGTAAAATAAGGCGTTTTTAGACGAAAAAAAACGACCATGTATAGTAAGGCGTTTTTAGACGAAAAAAAACGACCATGTATAGTATGCCGTTTTTAGACGAAAAAAATTACCATGTTTATTAGTAAGGCGGTTTTAGCCGAAAAAAACGACCACGTATGCCGTTTTTAGCCGAAAAAAACGACCATGTATGGTAAGGCGTTTTTAGCCAATAAAAACGACCATGTATAGTAAGGCGTTTTTTGCCAAAAAAACGACCATGTTTAGTAAGGCGTTTTAGCCGATAAAAACGACCATGTATAGTAAGGCGTTTTTAGACGAAAAAAACGACCATGCATTGTAAGGCGTTTTTAGCCGAAAAAAAAGACCATGTATAGTAAGGCGTTTTTAGCCGAAAAAAAACGATCATGTATATTAAGGCGTTTTTAGCCGAAAAAAAAACGACCATGTATAGTAAGGCGTTTTTAGACGAAAAAAAACAACCATGTATAGTATGCCGTTTTTAGACGAAAAAATTACTATGTTTAGTAAGGCGGTTTTTAGCCGAAAAAAACGACCATATATAGTAAAGCGTTTTTAGCCGAAAAAAAACCCGACCATGTATAGTAAAGCATTTTTAACAAAACAAAAAAAATGACCATGTATAGTAAGGCGTTTCTTGCCAAAAAAACCGACCATGTATAGTAAGGCGCTTTGAGCCGAAAAAAATGACCATGTATAGTAAGGCGTTTTTAGCGAAAAAACGACCATGTATAGTAAAGCATTTTTAACAAAACAAAAAAACGACCATGTATATTAAGGCGTTTCTTGCTTAAAAAAAACGACCATGTATATAGTAAGGCGTTTTGAGCCGAAAAAACGACCATGTTTAGTATGGCGTTTTTAGCCGAAAAAAACGACCATGTATAGTAAGGCGTTTTTAGCCGATAAAAACGACCATGTATAGTAAGCCGTTTTTAGCCGAAAAAAACGACCATGCATAGTAAGGCATTTTTAGCCGAAAAAAAACGGCCATGCATAGTAAGGCGTTTTTAGCCGATAAAAACGGCCAATATATAGTAAGGCGTTTTTAAACGAAAAAAACGACCATGTATAGTAAGGCGTTTTTAGCCGAAAAAAACGACCATGTATATTAAGGCGTTTTTAGACGAAAAAAAACGACCATGTATAGTAAGGCGTTTTAGACGAAAAACGACCATGTATAGTATGCTGTTTTTGCGAAAAAAAACACCATGTTTAGTAAGGCGTTTTAGCGAAAAAACGAAAATGTATAGTAAGGCGTTTTACCCCATAAAACGACCATGTATAGTAAGGCGTTTTTAGACGAAAAACGACCATGTTTAGTAAGGCGTTTTAGACGAAAAAAACGACCATGTATAGTATGCTGTTTTTGCGAAAAAAACACCATGTTTAGTAAGGCGTTTTTAGCCGAAAAAACCGAAAATGTATAGTAAGGCGTTTTTAGCCCATAAAAACGACCATGTATAGTAAGGCGTTTTTAGACGAAAAAAACGACCATGTATAGTATGCTGTTTTTGTACGAAAAAAAACACCATGTTTAGTAAGGCGTTTTTAGCCGAAAAAAACGAAAATGTATAGTAAGGCGTTTTTACCCCATAAAAACGACCATGTATAGTAAGGCGTTTTTAGACGAAAAAAACGACCATGTTTAGTAAGGCGTTTTAGACGAAAAACGACCATGTATATTAAGGCGTTTTAGCGAAAAAACGACCATGTATAGTATGCCGTTTTTAGCCGAAAAAAACGACGATGTTTAGTAAGGCGTTTTTAGCCGATAAAAACGACCATGTATATTAAGGCGTTTTTAGCCGGAAAAAAACGACCATGTATAGTATGCCGTTTTTAGCCGAAAAAAACGACCATGTTTAGTAAGGCGTTTTTAGCCGATAAAAACGACCATGTATAGTAAGGCGTTTTTAGACGAAAAAAACCGACCATGTATATTAAGGCGTTTTTAGCAAAAAAACCGACCATGTATAGTACAGCCTTTTGAGCTGAAAAAACCCACCATGTCTAGTAAGGCTATTTTAGCCGATCAAAACGACCATGTATATTAAGGCGTTTTTAGCCGAAAAAAAACGACCATGTATAGTTAGCATGGGTTCAAACCCCGCTCAGTGATGTGTGAAAATACAACACCATTTCCTGCAAACCCTCCAGAGTGAATGTCAAATGCGCCTATCATGCAGAGCAAGTCACAGGCACTGGTGGTGTAGAGGTATACATGCAAGCTTTCCATCCAGGCAAACCTGGTTCAAGCCCTGCTCAGTGATGTGACAAAATACAACACCAAACAATTACTTTTTCCTGCAAACGCTCCAGAGTGCATGTCAAATGCACCTATCGTGCAGAGGAAATCACACTCGCTCGTCGTATAAAGGTATACACGCTGGCTTTCCGTCCAGGCAACGCAGGTTCAAACCTTGTCCAGTGACAGCATAAATGTCGGTTCCAATGGAACTCAAGCCGGCATAGTCTCCAGCAAGTTCCCAGTGACAGTCGTCCATGTAGAAGAAACCTTTTAGCCCAAAACAAACGACCATGTTTAAGGCATTTTTGCCCCGAAAAGGACCATGTATAATAAGGCGTTTTTAGCCGGAAAAAAAACGACCATGCATAGTAAGGCATTTTTTGCCGAAAAAAACAACCATGTATATTTAGGCGTTTTTAGCCGAAAAAAAAGAACATGTATAGTAAGGCGTTTTTAGACGAAAAAAAAATGACCATGTATAGTAAGGCGTTTTTAGACGAAAAAAAACGACCATGTATAGTATGCCGTTTTTAGACGAAAAAAACTACCATGTTTAGTAAGGCGTTTTTAGACGAAAAAAACGACTATGTATAGTATGCCGTTTTTAGACGAAAAAAACTACCATGTTTAGTAAGGCGTTTTTAGCCGATAAAAACGACCATGTATAGTAAGGCGTTTTTAGACGAAAAAAAACCGACCAAGTTTAGTAAGGCGTTTTTAGCCGAAAAAAACAAAAATGTATAGTAAGGCGTTTTTAGACGAAAAAAAGGACCATGTATAGTAAGGCGTTTTTAGCCGAAAAAAACCGAACATGTATAGTAAGGCGTTTTTAGACGAAAAAAAACGACCATGTATAGTATGCCGTTTTTAGACGAAAAAAACTACCATGTTTAGTAAGGCGTTTTTAGACGAAAAAAACGACTATGTTGAGTAAGGCGTTTTTAGCCGATAAAAACGACCATGTATAGTATGCCGTTTTTAGACGAAAAAAATTACCATGTTTAGTAAGGCGTTTTTAGCCGAAGAAAACGACCATGTATAGTAAGGCGTTTTTAGACGAAAAAAAACCGACCAAGTTTAGTAAGGCGTTTTTAGCCGAAAAAAACAAAAATGTATAGTAAGGCGTTTTTAGCCGATAAAAACGACCATGTATAGTAAGGCGTTTTTAGACGAAAAAACCAACCATGTATAGTAAGGCATTTTAACCCGAAAAAAACGACCATGTATAGTAAGCCGTTTTTAGACGAAAAAAAGGACCATGTATAGTAAGGCGTTTTTAGACGAAAAAAACGACCATGTATATTTAGGCGTTTTTAGCCGAAAAAAAACGAACATGTATAGTAAGGCGTTTTTAGACGAAAAAAAACGACCATGTATAGTATGCCGTTTTTAGACGAAAAAAACTACCATGTTTAGTAAGGCGTTTTTAGACGAAAAAAACGACTATGTTGAGTAAGGCGTTTTTAGCCGATAAAAACGACCATGTATAGTATGCCGTTTTTAGACGAAAAAAATTACCATGTTTAGTAAGGCGTTTTTAGCCGAAGAAAACGACCACTTATGCCGTTTTTAGCCGAAACAAACGACCATGTATAGGAAGGCGTTTTTAGACGAAAAAAACCGACCATGTATAGTAAGGCGTTTTTAGACGAAAAAAACCGACCATGTATAGTATGCCGTTTTTAGACGAAAAAAACTACCATGTTTAGTAAGGCGTTTTTAGACGAAAAAAACGACTATGTTGAGTAAGGCGTTTTAGCGATAAAACGACCATGTATAGTAAGGCGTTTTTAGCGAAAAAAACGACCAAGTTTAGTAAGGCGTTTTTAGCCGAAAAAAACAAAAATGTATAGTAAGGCGTTTTTAGCCGATAAAAACGACCATGTATAGTAAGGCGTTTTTAGATGAAAAAAAGGACCATGTATAGTAAGGCGTTTTTAGACGAAAAAAACGACCATGTATAGTATGCCGTTTTTAGCCGATAAAAACGACCATTTATAGTAAGGCGTTTTTAGCCAAAAAAACGACCATGTATAGGAAGGCGTTTTAGCGATAAAACGACCATGTATAGTAAGGCGTTTTGAGACGAAAAAACGACCATGTATAGGAAGGCGTTTTTAGCCGATAAAAACGACCATGTATAGTAAGGCGTTTTTAGACGAAAAAAACGACCATGTATAGTAAGGCGTTTTGAGCCGAAAAAACGACCATGTTTAGTAAGGCGTTTTAGCCAAAAACGACCATGTATAGTAAGGCGTTTTAGCCGATAAAAACGACCATGTATAGTAAGGCGTTTTTAGCGAAAAAACGACCATGTATATTAAGTATTTTTAGGCGTTTTAGCCGAAAAAACGACCATGTATAGTAAGGCGTTTTTAGACCGAAAAAAACGACCATGTATAGTAAGGCGTTTTAGACGAAAAAACACCATGTATAGTAAGGCGTTTTTAGCGAAAAACCGAAAATGTATAGTAAGGCGTTTTAGCCCATAAAACGACCATGTATAGTAAGGCGTTTTTGACGAAAAAAATGACCATGTATATTAAGGCGTTTTAGCGAAAAAACGACCATGTATAGTACAGCCTTTTGAGCTGAAAAAACCACCATGTCTAGTAAGGCTATTTTAGCGATAAAAACGACCATGTATAGTTGGCATGGGTTCAAACCCGCTCAGTGATGTGTGAAAATACCACACTATTTCCTGCAAACCCTCCAGAGTGCATGTCAAATGCACCTATCGTGCAGAGGAAATCACACTCACTCGTGGTATAAAGGTATACACGCTGGCTTTCCGTCCAGGCAACGCAGGTTCAAACCTTGTCCAGTGACAGCATAAATGTCGGTTCCAATGGAACTCAAGCCGGCATAGTCTCCAGCAAGTTCCCAGTGACAGTCGTCCATGTAGAAGAAACCTTTTAGCCCAAAACAAACAACCATGTTTAAGGCATTTTTGCCCCGAAAAGGACCATGTTTAATAAGGCGTTTTTGCGAAAAAACCCGACCATGCATAGTAAGGCGTTTTTTGGCGAAAACAACGACCATGTATATTTAGGCGTTTTTAGCCGGAAAAAAATTACCATGTTTAGTAAGGCGTTTTAGCGAAAAAACGACCATGTATAGTAAGGCGTTTTAGATGAAAAAACCAACCATGTATAGTAAGGTATTTTAACCGAAAAAACGACCATGTATAGTAAGGCGTTTTAGGCGAAAAAGGACCATGTATAGTAAGGCGTTTTAGACGAAAAAACGACCATGTATAGTATGCCGTTTTTAGCCGATAAAAACGACCATTTATAGTAAGGCGTTTTTAGCCAAAAAAACGACCATGTATAGGAAGGCGTTTTTAGCCAAAAAATAACGAACATGTATAGTATGCCGTTTTAGACGAAAAAATTACCATGTTTAGTAAGGCGTTTTAGCGAAAAAACGACCACTTATGCCGTTTTAGCGAAAAACGACCATGTATAGGAAGGCGTTTTAGCCAAAAAATAACGAACATGTATAGTAAGGCGTTTTTAGACGAAAAAAAACGACCATGTATAGTATGCCGTTTTTAGCCGAAAATACGACCATGTTTAGTAAGGCGTTTTTAGCCGATAAAAACGACCATGTATAGTAAGGCGTTTTTAGACGAAAAAAACCGACCATGTATATTAAGGCGTTTTTAGACGAAAAAAACCGACCATGTATAGTACAGCCTTTTGAGCTGAAAAAACCCACCATGTCTAGTAAGGCTATTTTAGCCGATCAAAACGACCATGTATATTAAGGCGTTTTAGCGAAAAAACGACCATGTATAGTTAGCATGGGTTCAAACCCCGCTCAGTGATGTGTGAAAATACAACACCATTTCCTGCAAACCCTCCAGAGTGAATGTCAAATGCGCCTATCATGCAGAGCAAGTCACAGGCACTGGTGGTGTAGAGGTATACATGCAAGCTTTCCATCCAGGCAAACCTGGTTCAAGCCCTGCTCAGTGATGTGACAAAATACAACACCAAACAATTACTTTTCCTGCAAACGCTCCAGAGTGCATGTCAAATGCACCTATCGTGCAGAGGAAATCACACTCGCTCGTCGTATAAAGGTATACACGCTGGCTTTCCGTCCAGGCAACGCAGGTTCAAACCTTGTCCAGTGACAGCATAAATGTCGGTTCCAATGGAACTCAAGCCGCATAGTCTCCAGCAAGTTCCCAGTGACAGTCGTCCATGTAGAAGAAACCTTTTAGCCCAAAACAAACGACCATGTTTAAGGCATTTTTGCCCCGAAAAGGACCATGTATAATAAGGCGTTTTAGCCGAAAAAACGACCATGCATAGTAAGGCGTTTTTGCGAAAAACGACCATGTATATTTAGGCGTTTTTAGCGAAAAAAAGAACATGTATAGTAAGGCGTTTTAGACGAAAAAAATGACCATGTATAGTAAGGCGTTTTTAGACTAAAAACGACCATGTATAGTATGCCGTTTTAGGCGAAAAAACTACCATGTTTAGTAAGGCGTTTTAGACTAAAAACGACTATGTATAGTATGCCGTTTTTAGACGAAAAAACTACCATGTTTAGTAAGGCGTTTTAGCGATAAAAACGACCATGTATAGTAAGGCGTTTTAGACGAAAAAAAACCGACCAAGTTTAGTAAGGCGTTTTTAGCGAAAAAACAAAAATGTATAGTAAGGCGTTTTTAGACGAAAAAAAGGACCATGTATAGTAAGGCGTTTTTAGCCGGAAAAAACCGAACATGTATAGTAAGGCGTTTTTAGACGAAAAAAAACGACCATGTATAGTATGCCGTTTTTAGACGAAAAAAACTACCATGTTTAGTAAGGCGTTTTTAGACGATAAAAACGACTATGTTGAGTAAGGCGTTTTTAGCGATAAAAACGACCATGTATAGTATGCCGTTTTAGACGAAAAAATTACCATGTTTAGTAAGGCGTTTTAGCGAAAAAACGACCATGTATAGTAAGGCGTTTTAGGCGAAAAAACGACCAAGTTTAGTAAGGCGTTTTTAGCCGGAAAAAACAAAAATGTATAGTAAGGCGTTTTTAGCCGATAAAAACGACCATGTATAGTAAGGCGTTTTTAGACGAAAAAACCAACCATGTATAGTAAGGCATTTTAACCCGAAAAAAACGACCATGTATAGTAAGCGTTTTAGACGAAAAAGGACCATGTATAGTAAGGCGTTTTAGACGAAAAAACGACCATGTATATTTAGGCGTTTTTAGCGAAAAAACGACCATGTATAGTAAGGCGTTTTAGACGAAAAAACGACCATGTATAGTATGGCGTTTTAGGCGAAAAAACTACCATGTTTAGTAAGGCGTTTTAGGCGAAAAAACGACCATGTATAGTAAGGCGTTTTTAGCGAAAAAGCGACCATGTATAGTAACGCCGTTTTTAGCGAAAAAATTACCATGTTTAGTAAGGCGTTTTAGCGAAAAAACGACCACTATAGTAAGCCGTTTTTAGCGAAACAAACGACCATGTATAGGAAGGCGTTTTTAGACGAAAAAAACCGACCATGTATAGTAAGGCGTTTTTAGACGAAAAAAACCGACCATGTATAGTATGCCGTTTTTAGACGAAAAAAACTACCATGTTTAGTAAGGCGTTTTTAGACGAAAAAAACGACTATGTTGAGTAAGGCGTTTTTAGCCGATAAAAACGACCATGTATAGTAAGGCGTTTTTAGACGAAAAAAAACGACCAAGTTTAGTAAGGCGTTTTTAGCCGAAAAAAACAAAAATGTATAGTAAGGCGTTTTTAGCCGATAAAAACGACCATGTATAGTAAGGCGTTTTTAGATGAAAAAAAGGACCATGTATAGTAAGGCGTTTTTAGACGAAAAAAACGACCATGTATAGTATGCCGTTTTTAGCCGATAAAAACGACCATTTATAGTAAGGCGTTTTTAGCCAAAAAAACGACCATGTATAGGAAGGCGTTTTTAGCCGATAAAAACGACCATGTATAGTAAGGCGTTTTGAGACGAAAAAACGACCATGTATAGGAAGGCGTTTTTAGCGATAAAAGCGACCATGTATAGTAAGGCGTTTTAGACGAAAAAACGACCATGTATAGTAAGGCGTTTTGAGCGAAAAACGACCATGTTTAGTAAGGCGTTTTAGCCAAAAACGACCATGTATAGTAAGGCGTTTTTAGCGATAAAACGACCATGTATAGTAAGGCGTTTTTAGCCGAAAAAAACGACCATGTATATTAAGTATTTTTAGACGAAAAAAAACGACCATGTATAGTAAGGCGTTTTAGACGAAAAAAACGACCATGTATAGTATGCCGTTTTAGGCGAAAAAACCACCATGTTTAGTAAGGCGTTTTAGCGAAAAACCGAAAATGTATAGTAAGGCGTTTTTAGCCCATAAAAACGACCATGTATAGTAAGGCGTTTTTTGACGAAAAAAATGACCATGTATATTAAGGCGTTTTTAGCCGAAAAAAAACGACCATGTATAGTACAGCCTTTTGAGCTGAAAAAAACCACCATGTCTAGTAAGGCTATTTTAGCCGATAAAACGACCATGTATAGTTGGCATGGGTTCAAACCCGCTCAGTGATGTGTGAAAATACCACACTATTTCCTGCAAACCCTCCAGAGTGCATGTCAAATGCACCTATCGTGCAGAGGAAATCACACTCACTCGTGGTATAAAGGTATACACGCTGGCTTTCCGTCCAGGCAACGCAGGTTCAAACCTTGTCCAGTGACAGCATAAATGTCGGTTCCAATGGAACTCAAGCCGGCATAGTCTCCAGCAAGTTCCCAGTGACAGTCGTCCATGTAGAAGAAACCTTTTAGCCCAAAACAAACAACCATGTTTAAGGCATTTTTTTGCCCCCGAAAAAGGACCATGTTTAATAAGGCGTTTTTTGCCGAAAAAAACCCGACCATGCATAGTAAGGCGTTTTTTGCCGAAAACAACGACCATGTATATTTAGGCGTTTTTAGCCGAAAAAAAATTACCATGTTTAGTAAGGCGTTTTTAGCCGAAGAAAACGACCATGTATAGTAAGGCGTTTTTAGATGAAAAAACCAACCATGTATAGTAAGGTATTTTAACCCGAAAAAAACGACCATGTATAGTAAGCCGTTTTTAGACGAAAAAAAGGACCATGTATAGTAAGGCGTTTTTAGACGAAAAAAACGACCATGTATAGTATGCCGTTTTTAGCCGATAAAAACGACCATTTATAGTAAGGCGTTTTTAGCCAAAAAAACGACCATGTATAGTAAGGCGTTTTTAGCCAAAAATAACGAACATGTATAGTAAGGCGTTTTTAGACGAAAAAACGACCATGTATAGTATGCCGTTTTTAGACGAAAAAAATTACCATGTTTAGTAAGGCGTTTTAGCCGAAGAAAACGACCACTTATGCCGTTTTTAGCGAAAAAACGACCATGTATAGTAAGGCTTTTTTAGCCAAAAAATAACGAACATGTATAGTAAGGCGTTTTTAGACGAAAAAAAACGACCATGTATAGTATGCCGTTTTTAGACGAAAAAAATTACCATGTTTAGTAAGGCGTTTTTAGCCGAAAAAACGATCACGTATGCCGTTTTAGCGAAAAACGACCATGTATAGTAAGGCGTTTTAGCGATAAAACGACCATGTATAGTAAGGCGTTTTGAGACGAAAAAACAACCATGTATAGGAAGGCGTTTTTAGCCGATAAAAACGACCATGTATAGTAAGGCGTTTTTAGACGAAAAAAAACGACCATGTATAGTATGCCGTTTTTAGACGAAAAAAATTACCATGTTTAGTAAGGCGGTTTTAGCCAAAAAAAACGACCACGTATGCCGTTTTTAGCCGAAAAAAACGACCATGTATAGTAAGGCGTTTTTAGCCGATAAAAACGACCATGTATAGTAAGGCGTTTTTAGACGAAAAAAACGACCATGTATAGTAAGGCGTTTTGAGCCGAAAAAACGACCATGTTTAGTAAGGCGTTTTAGCCAAAAAACGACCATGTATAGTAAGGCGTTTTAGCCGATAAAACGACCATGTATAGTAAGGCGTTTTTAGCGAAAAACGACCATGTATATTAAGTATTTTTAGACGAAAAAAAACGACCATGTATAGTAAGGCGTTTTTAGACGAAAAAAAACCGACCATGTATAGTATGCCGTTTTTAGACGAAAAAAAACACCATGTTTAGTAAGGCGTTTTTAGCCGAAAAAAACGAAAATGTATAGTAAGGCGTTTTTAGCCCATAAAAACGACCATGTATAGTAAGGCGTTTTTTGACGAAAAAAATGACCATGTTTAGTAAGGCGTTTTTAGCCGGAAAAAAACGACCATGTATAGTATGCCGTTTTTAGCCGAAAAAAACGACTATGTTTAGTAAGGCGTTTTTAGCCGAAAAAAACGAAAATGTATAGTAAGGCGTTTTTAGCCGATAAAAACGACCATGTATAGTAAGGCGTTTTTAGCCGAAAAAAAACGACCATGTATAGTACAGCCTTTTGAGCTGAAAAAAACCTCCATGTCTAGTAAGGCTATTTTAGCCGATAAAAACGACCATGTATAGTTGGCATGGGTTCAAACCCCGCTCAGTGATGTGTGAAAATACAACACTATTTCCTGCAAACCCTCCAGAGTGCATGTCAAATGCACCTATCTTGCAGAGGAAATCACACTCACTCGTGGTATAAAGGTATACACGCTGGCTTTCCGTCCAGGCAACGCAGGTTCAAACCTTGTCCAGTGACAGCATAAATGTCGGTTCCAATGGAACTCAAGCCGGCATAGTCTCCAGCAAGTTCCCAGTGACAGTCGTCCATGTAGAAGAAACCTTTTAGCCCAAAACAAACAACCATGTTTAAGGCATTTTTTTGCCCCCGAAAAAGGACCATGTATAATAAGGCGTTTTTTGCCGAAAAAAACCCGACCATGCATAGTAAGGCGTTTTTTGCCGAAAAAAACGACCATGTATAGTAAGGCGTTTTTAGACGAAAAAAAACGACCATGTATAGTATGCCGTTTTTAGACGAAAAAAATTACCATGTTTAGTAAGGCGTTTTTAGCCGAAGAAAACGACCACTTATGCCGTTTTTAGCCGAAAAAAACGACCATGTATAGGAAGGCGTTTTTAGCCGAAAAAAACGACCATGTTTAGTAAGGCGTTTTAGCCGAAAAAAACCGACCATGTATAGTAAGGCGTTTTTAGCCGATAAAAACGACCATGCATTGTAAGGCGTTTTGAGCCGAAAAAAACGACCATGTTTAATAAGGCGTTTTTAGCCGAAAAAACGACCATGTATAGGAAGGAGTTTTTAAATGATAAAAACGACCATGGATAGTAAGGCATTTTTAGCCAAAAAAAACGACCATGTATAGTATGCCGTTTTTAGACGAAAAAAATTACCATGTTTAGTAAGGCGTTTTTAGCCGAAAAAACGACCACGTATGCCGTTTTTAGCTGAAAAAAACGACCATGTATAGTAAGGCGTTTTTAGCCGATAAAAACGAGCATACATTGTAAGGCGTTTTTTGCCGAAAAAAACGACAATGTATATTTAGGCGTTTTTAGCCGATAAAAACGAGCATACATTGTAAGGCGTTTTTTGCCGAAAAAAACGACAATGTATATTTAGGCGTTTTTAGCCAAAAAAAAAACGACCATGTATAGTAAGGCCTTTTTAGACGAAAAAAAACGACCATGTATAGTATGCCGTTTTTAGACGAAAAAAATCACCATGTTTAGTAAGGCGTTTTTAGCCGAAAAAAACGACCACGTATGCCGTTTTTAGCCGAAAAAAACGACCATGTATAGTAAGGCGTTTTTAGACGAAAAAAACGACCATGCATTGTAAGGCGTTTTTAGACGAAAAAAACGACCATGTATAGTAAAGCGTTTTTAGCCGAAAAAAAACCCGACCATGTATAGTAAAGCATTTTTAACAAAACAAAAAAAATGACCATGTATAGTAAGGCGTTTCTTGCCAAAAAACGACCATGTATAGTAAGGCGCTTTGAGCCGAAAAAAATGACCATGTATAGTAAGGCGTTTTTAGCCGAAAAAAACGACCATGTATAGTAAAGCATTTTTAACAAAACAAAAAAACGACCATGTATATTAAGGCGTTTCTTGCTTAAAAAAAACGACCATGTATATAGTAAGGCGTTTTGAGCCGAAAAAACGACCATGTTTAGTATGGCGTTTTTAGCCGAAAAAAACGACCATGTATAGTAAGGCGTTTTTAGCCGATAAAAACGACCATGTATAGTAAGCCGTTTTTAGCCGAAAAAAACGACCATGCATAGTAAGGCATTTTTAGCCGAAAAAAAACGGCCATGCATAGTAAGGCGTTTTTAGCCGATAAAAACGGCCAATATATAGTAAGGCGTTTTTAAACGAAAAAAACGACCATGTATAGTAAGGCGTTTTTAGCCGAAAAAAACGACCATGTATATTAAGGCGTTTTTAGACGAAAAAAAACGACCATGTATAGTAAGGCGTTTTTAGACGAAAAAAACGACCATGTATAGTATGCTGTTTTTGTACGAAAAAAACCACCATGTTTAGTAAGGCGTTTTTAGCCGAAAAAACCGAAAATGTATAGTAAGGCGTTTTTAGCCCATAAAAACGACCATGTATAGTAAGGCGTTTTTAGACGAAAAAAACGACCATGTTTAGTAAGGCGTTTTTAGACGAAAAAAACGACCATGTATATTAAGGCGTTTTTAGCGAAAAAAAACGACCATGTATAGTATGCCGTTTTTAGCCGAAAAAAACGACCATGTTTAGTAAGGCGTTTTTAGCCGATAAAAACGACCATGTATATTAAGGCGTTTTTAGCCGGAAAAAAACGACCATGTATAGTATGCCGTTTTTAGCCGAAAAAAACGACCATGTTTAGTAAGGCGTTTTTAGACGAAAAAAACGACCATGTATATTAAGGCGTTTTTAGCCGAAAAAAAAACGACCATGTATAGTATGCCGTTTTTAGCCGAAAAAAACGACCATGTTTAGTAAGGCGTTTTTAGCCGATAAAAACGACCATGTATAGTAAGGCGTTTTTAGACGAAAAAAACCGACCATGTATATTAAGGCGTTTTTAGCCGAAAAAAACCGACCATGTATAGTACAGCCTTTTGAGCTGAAAAAACCCACCATGTCTAGTAAGGCTATTTTAGCCGATCAAAACGACCATGTATATTAAGGCGTTTTTAGCCGAAAAAAAACGACCATGTATAGTTAGCATGGGTTCAAACCCCGCTCAGTGATGTGTGAAAATACAACACCATTTCCTGCAAACCCTCCAGAGTGAATGTCAAATGTGCCTATCATGCAGAGCAAGTCACAGGCACTGGTGGTGTAGAGGTATACATGCAAGCTTTCCATCCAGGCAACCCTGGTTCAAGCCCTGCTCAGTGATGTGACAAAATACAACACCAAACAATTACTTTTTCCTGCAAACGCTCCAGAGTGCATGTCAAATGCACCTATCGTGCAGAGGAAATCACACTCGCTCGTCGTATAAAGGTATACACGCTGGCTTTCCGTCCAGGCAACGCAGGTTCAAACCTTGTCCAGTGACAGCATAAATGTCGGTTCCAATGGAACTCAAGCCGGCATAGTCTCCAGCAAGTTCCCAGTGACAGTCGTCCATGTAGAAGAAACCTTTTAGCCCAAAACAAACGACCATGTTTAAGGCATTTTTTGCCCCCGAAAAAGGACCATGTATAATAAGGCGTTTTTAGCCGGAAAAAAAACGACCATGCATAGTAAGGCGTTTTTTGCCGAAAAAAACGACCATGTATATTTAGGCGTTTTTAGCCGAAAAAAAAGAACATGTATAGTAAGGCGTTTTTAGACGAAAAAAAAATGACCATGTATAGTAAGGCGTTTTTAGACGAAAAAAAACGACCATGTATGGTATGCCGTTTTTAGACGAAAAAAACTACCATGTTTAGTAAGGCGTTTTTAGACGAAAAAAACGACTATGTATAGTATGCCGTTTTTAGACGAAAAAAACTACCATGTTTAGTAAGGCGTTTTTAGCCGATAAAAACGACCATGTATAGTAAGGCGTTTTTAGACGAAAAAAAACCGACCAAGTTTAGTAAGGCGTTTTTAGCCGAAAAAAACAAAAATGTATAGTAAGGCGTTTTTAGACGAAAAAAAGGACCATGTATAGTAAGGCGTTTTTAGACGAAAAAAACGACCATGTATATTTAGGCGTTTTTAGCCGAAAAAAACCGAACATGTATAGTAAGGCGTTTTTAGACGAAAAAAAACGACCATGTATAGTATGCCGTTTTTAGACGAAAAAAACTACCATGTTTAGTAAGGCGTTTTTAGACGAAAAAAACGACTATGTTGAGTAAGGCGTTTTTAGCCGATAAAAACGACCATGTATAGTATGCCGTTTTTAGACGAAAAAAATTACCATGTTTAGTAAGGCGTTTTTAGCCGAAGAAAACGACCATGTATAGTAAGGCGTTTTTAGACGAAAAAAAACGACCAAGTTTAGTAAGGCGTTTTAGCGAAAAAAAAAAATGTATAGTAAGGCGTTTTAGCCGATAAAAACGACCATGTATAGTAAGGCGTTTTTAGACGAAAAAACCAACCATGTATAGTAAGGCATTTTAACCCGAAAAAAACGACCATGTATAGTAAGCCGTTTTTAGACGAAAAAAAGGACCATGTATAGTAAGGCGTTTTTAGACGAAAAAAACGACCATGTATATTTAGGCGTTTTTAGCCGAAAAAAACCGAACATGTATAGTAAGGCGTTTTAGACGAAAAAACGACCATGTATAGTATGCCGTTTTAGACTAAAAACTACCATGTTTAGTAAGGCGTTTTAGACTAAAAACGACTATGTTGAGTAAGGCGTTTTTAGCCGATAAAAACGACCATGTATAGTATGCCGTTTTTAGACGAAAAAAATTACCATGTTTAGTAAGGCGTTTTTAGCCGAAGAAAACGACCACTTATGCCGTTTTTAGCCGAAACAAACGACCATGTATAGGAAGGCGTTTTTAGACGAAAAAAACCGACCATGTATAGTATGCCGTTTTTAGACGAAAAAAACTACCATGTTTAGTAAGGCGTTTTTAGACTAAAAAAACGACTATGTTGAGTAAGGCGTTTTTAGACGAAAAAAAACGACCAAGTTTAGTAAGGCGTTTTTAGCCGAAAAAAACAAAAATGTATAGTAAGGCGTTTTTAGCCGATAAAAACGACCATGTATAGTAAGGCGTTTTTAGATGAAAAAAAGGACCATGTATAGTAAGGCGTTTTAGACGAAAAAACGACCATGTATAGTATGCCGTTTTAGCCGATAAAACGACCATTTATAGTAAGGCGTTTTAGCCAAAAACGACCATGTATAGGAAGGCGTTTTAGCGATAAAACGACCATGTATAGTAAGGCGTTTTCAGACGAAAAAACGACCATGTATAGGAAGGCGTTTTTAGCCGATAAAAACGACCATGTATAGTAAGGCGTTTTTAGACGAAAAAAACGACCATGTATAGTAAGGCGTTTTGAGCCGAAAAAACGACCATGTTTAGTAAGGCGTTTTTAGCCAAAAAAAACGACCATGTATAGTAAGGCGTTTTTAGCCGATAAAAACGACCATGTATAGTAAGGCGTTTTTAGCCGAAAAAAACGACCATGTATATTAAGTATTTTTAGACGAAAAAAAACGACCATGTATAGTAAGGCGTTTTTAGACGAAAAAAAAACGACCATGTATAGTATGCCGTTTTTAGACGAAAAAACACCATGTTTAGTAAGGCGTTTTTAGCCGAAAAACCGAAAATGTATAGTAAGGCGTTTTTAGCCCATAAAAACGACCATGTATAGTAAGGCGTTTTTTGACGAAAAAAATGACCATGTATATTAAGGCGTTTTTAGCCGAAAAAAAACGACCATGTATAGTACAGCCTTTTGAGCTGAAAAAAACCACCATGTCTAGTAAGGCTATTTTAGCCGATAAAAACGACCATGTATAGTTGGCATGGGTTCAAACCCCGCTCAGTGATGTGTGAAAATACAACACTATTTCCTGCAAACCCTCCAGAGTGCATGTCAAATGCACCTATCGTGCAGAGGAAATCACACTCACTCGTGGTATAAAGGTATACACGCTGGCTTTCCGTCCAGGCAACGCAGGTTCAAACCTTGTCCAGTGACAGCATAAATGTCGGTTCCAATGGAACTCAAGCCGGCATAGTCTCCAGCAAGTTCCCAGTGACAGTCGTCCATGTAGAAGAAACCTTTTAGCCCAAAACAAACAACCATGTTTAAGGCATTTTTTTGCCCCCGAAAAAGGACCATGTTTAATAAGGCGTTTTTTGCCGAAAAAAACCCGACCATGCATAGTAAGGCGTTTTTTGCCGAAAACAACGACCATGTATATTTAGGCGTTTTTAGCCGAAAAAAAATTACCATGTTTAGTAAGGCGTTTTTAGCCGAAGAAAACGACCATGTATAGTAAGGCGTTTTTAGATGAAAAAACCAACCATGTATAGTAAGGTATTTTAACCCGAAAAAAACGACCATGTATAGTAAGCCGTTTTTAGACGAAAAAAAGGACCATGTATAGTAAGGCGTTTTTAGACGAAAAAAACGACCATGTATAGTATGCCGTTTTTAGCCGATAAAAACGACCATTTATAGTAAGGCGTTTTTAGCCAAAAAAACGACCATGTATAGGAAGGCGTTTTTAGCCAAAAAATAACGAACATGTATAGTAAGGCGTTTTTAGACGAAAAAAAACGACCATGTATAGTATGCCGTTTTTAGACGAAAAAAATTACCATGTTTAGTAAGGCGTTTTTAGCCGAAGAAAACGACCACTTATGCCGTTTTTAGCCGAAAAAAACGACCATGTATAGGAAGGCGTTTTTAGCCAAAAAATAACGAACATGTATAGTAAGGCGTTTTTAGACGAAAAAAAACGACCATGTATAGTATGCCGTTTTTAGACGAAAAAAATTACCATGTTTAGTAAGGCGTTTTTAGCCGAAAAAACGATCACGTATGCCGTTTTTAGCCGAAAAAAACGACCATGTATAGTAAGGCGTTTTTAGCCGATAAAAACGACCATGTATAGTAAGGCGTTTTGAGACGAAAAAACAACCATGTATAGGAAGGCGTTTTTAGCCGATAAAAACGACCATGTATAGTAAGGCGTTTTTAGACGAAAAAAAACGACCATGTATAGTATGCCGTTTTTAGACGAAAAAAATTACCATGTTTAGTAAGGCGGTTTTAGCCAAAAAAAACGACCACGTATGCCGTTTTAGCGAAAAAACGACCATGTATAGTAAGGCGTTTTAGCCGATAAAAACGACCATGTATAGTAAGGCGTTTTTAGACGAAAAAAACGACCATGTATAGTAAGGCGTTTTGAGCCGAAAAAACGACCATGTTTAGTAAGGCGTTTTTAGCCAAAAAAAACGACCATGTATAGTAAGGCGTTTTTAGCCGATAAAAACGACCATGTATAGTAAGGCGTTTTTAGCCGAAAAAAACGACCATGTATATTAAGTATTTTTAGACGAAAAAAAACGACCATGTATAGTAAGGCGTTTTTAGACGAAAAAAAACCGACCATGTATAGTATGCCGTTTTTAGACGAAAAAAAACACCATGTTTAGTAAGGCGTTTTTAGCCGAAAAAAACGAAAATGTATAGTAAGGCGTTTTTAGCCCATAAAACGACCATGTATAGTAAGGCGTTTTTTGACGAAAAAAATGACCATGTATATTAAGGCGTTTTAGCCGAAAAACGACCATGTATAGTATGCCGTTTTTAGCCGAAAAAAACGACTATGTTTAGTAAGGCGTTTTTAGCCGAAAAAAACGAAAATGTATAGTAAGGCGTTTTTAGCCGATAAAAACGACCATGTATAGTAAGGCGTTTTTAGCCGAAAAAAAACGACCATGTATAGTACAGCCTTTTGAGCTGAAAAAAACCACCATGTCTAGTAAGGCTATTTTAGCCGATAAAAACGACCATGTATAGTTGGCATGGGTTCAAACCCCGCTCAGTGATGTGTGAAAATACAACACTATTTCCTGCAAACCCTCCAGAGTGCATGTCAAATGCACCTATCTTGCAGAGGAAATCACACTCACTCGTGGTATAAAGGTATACACGCTGGCTTTCCGTCCAGGCAACGCAGGTTCAAACCTTGTCCAGTGACAGCATAAATGTCGGTTCCAATGGAACTCAAGCCGGCATAGTCTCCAGCAAGTTCCCAGTGACAGTCGTCCATGTAGAAGAAACCTTTTAGCCCAAAACAAACAACCATGTTTAAGGCATTTTTTTGCCCCCGAAAAAGGACCATGTATAATAAGGCGTTTTTTGCCGAAAAAAACCCGACCATGCATAGTAAGGCGTTTTTTGCCGAAAAAAACGACCATGTATAGTAAGGCGTTTTTAGACGAAAAAAAACGACCATGTATAGTATGCCGTTTTTAGACGAAAAAAATTACCATGTTTAGTAAGGCGTTTTTAGCCGAAGAAAACGACCACTTATGCCGTTTTTAGCCGAAAAAAACGACCATGTATAGGAAGGCGTTTTTAGCCAAAAAATAACGAACATGTATAGTAAGGCGTTTTTAGACGAAAAAAAACGACCATGTATAGTATGCCGTTTTTAGACGAAAAAAATTACCATGTTTAGTAAGGCGTTTTTAGCCGATAAAAACGATCACGTATGCCGTTTTTAGCCGAAAAAAACGACCATGTATAGTAAGGCGTTTTTAGCCGATAAAAACGACTATGTATAGTAAGGCGTTTTTAGACGAAAAAAATGACCATGTATAGTAAGGCGTTTTAGCCGAAAAAAAACGACCATGTATAGTAAGGCGTTTTTAGCCGATAAAAACGACCATGCATTGTAAGGCGTTTTGAGCCGAAAAAAACGACCATGTTTAGTAAGGCGTTTTTAGACGAAAAAACGACCATGTATAGGAAGGCGTTTTTAAACGATAAAAACGACCATGTATAGTAAGGCGTTTTTAGACGAAAAAAAACGACCATGTTTAGTAAGGCGTTTTTAGCCGAAAAAAACGACCATGTATAGGAAGGCGTTTTTAAACGATAAAAACGACCATGTATAGTAAGGCGTTTTTAGACGAAAAAAACGACCATGCATTGTAAGGCGTTTTTAGCCGAAAAAAACGACCATGTATATTAAGGCGTTTTTAGCCGAAAAAAACGACCATGTATATTAAGGCGTTTTTAGCCGAAAAAAACGACCATGTATAGTAAGGCGTTTTTAGACGAAAAAAAACGACCATGTATAGTATGCCGTTTTTAGACGAAAAAAATTACCATGTTTAGTAAGGCGTTGTTAGCCGAAAAGAACGACCACGTATGCCGTTTTTAGCCGAAAAAAACGACCATGTATAGTAAGGCGTTTTTAGCCGATAAAAACGACCATGTATAGGAAGGCGTTTTTAAACGCTAAAAACGACCATGTATAGTAAGGCGTTTTTAGCCGAAAAAAAAAACGACCAAATATAGGAAGGCGTTTTTAAACGATAAAAAAGACCATGTATAGTAAGGCGTTTTTAGACGAAAAAAGACCATGCATAGTAAAGCATTTTTAGCCGAAAAAAACGACCTTGTATAATAAGGCATTTTTAGCCGAAAAAAAACCGACCATGTATAGTAAGGCGTTTTTAGACGAAAAAAAACGACCATGCCGTTTTTAGACGAAAAAAACGACCATGTTTAGTAAGGCGTTTTTAGACGAAAAAAACGACCACGTATAATAAGACATTTTTAGCCGATAAAAACGACCATATATAGTAAGGCATTTTTAGACGAAAAAAAAACGACCATGCATAGTAAGGCGTTTTTAGACGAAAAAAAACGACCATGTTGAGTAAGGCGTTTTTAGCCGATAAAAACGACCATGTATAGTAAGGCGTTTTTAGCCGAAAAAAAAACGACCATGCATAGTAAGGCCTTTTAGCCGAAAAAAACGACCATGTATAGTAAGGCTATTTTAGCCGATAAAAACAACCATGCAGAGTAAGGCATTTTTAGACGAAAAAAACGACCATGTATAGTAAGGCGTTTTTTAACCGAAAAAAATGACAATGCATAGGAAGGCGTTTTTACAGCCTAAAAAAACGACCATGCATAGTAAGGCGTTTTTAGCCGAAAAAAACGACCATGTATAGTAAGGCGTTTTAGACAAAAAAACGACCCTGTATAGTAAGGCGTTTTTAGACGAAAAAAACCACCATGTATAGTAAGGCGTTTTTTAACCGAAAAAAATGACAATGCATAGGAAGGCGTTTTTACAGCCCAAAAAACGACCATGTATAGTAAGGCGTTTTTAGCCGAAAAAAACGATAATGTATAGTAAGGCATTTTTAACAAAAAAATCGACCATGTATAGTAAGGCGTTTCTTGCCGAAAAAAACGACCATGTATAGCAAGGCGTTTTTAGCCGAAAAAAATGACCATGTATTGTAAGGTATTTTTAGCCGGAAAAAAACGACCATGTATAGGAAGGCGTTTTTACAGCCCAAAAAACGACCACGTATAGTAAGGTGTTTTTAGCGCAAAAAAGACCATGTATAGTAAGGCGTTTTTAGCCGAAAAAAACGACCATGTATAGTAAGGTGTTTTTAACAAAAAAAACGACCATGTATAGGAAGGCGTTTTACAGCCCAAAAAACGACCATGTATAGGAAGGCGTTTTACAGCCCAAAAAACGACCACGTATAGTAAGGTGTTTTTAGCGCAAAAAAGACCATGTATAGTAAGGCGTTTTGAGCCGAAAAAAAACACCATGTATAGTAAGCCGTTTTTAGACGAAAAAAAACACTATGTATAATAAGGCGTTTGTAGACGAAAAAAACGACCACGTATAGTAAGGCATTATTAGCCGAAAAAAAACGATAATGTATAGTAAGGCATTTTTAACAAAAAAAAACGACCATGTATAGTAAGGCGTTTCTTGCCGAAAAAAACGACCATGTATAGCAAGGCGTTTTTAGCCGAAAAAAATGACCATGTAGAGTAGGGCGTTTGTAGCCGAAAAAAACGACCATGTATCGTAAGGCGTTTTTAGCCGTAAAAAAACGACCATGTATAGGAAGGCGTTTTTACAGCCCAAAAAACGACCACGTATAATAAGACATTTTTAGCCGAAAAAAAAACGACCATGTATAGTAAGGCATTTTTAGCCGATAAAAACGACCATGTATAGTAAGGCATTTTTAGACGAAAAAAACGACCATGTATAGTATGCCGTTTTTAGACGAAAAAACCCCACCAGGTTTAGTAAGGCGTTTTTAGACGAAAAAAACGACCATGTATATAGTAAGGCATTTTTAACAAAAAAAAACCGACCATGTATAGTAAGGCGTTTCTTGCCGAAAAAAACGACCATGTATAGCAAGGCGTTTTTACAGCCCAAAAAAAACGACCATGTATAGTAAGGCGTTTTTAGCTGAAAAAAACGACCATTTATAGTAAGGTGTTTTTAGCCGAAAAAAACGACCATGTATAGTAAGGCATTTTTACCAAAAAAACCGACCATGTATAGTAAGGCGTTTTTTAAACGAAAGAAATGACCATGTATAGGAAAGCGTTTTTGCCGAAAAAAACGACCATCTATAAGAAGGCGTTTTTACAGCCCAAAAAACGACCAAGTATAGTAAGGCGTTTTTAGCCGAAAAAAACGACCATGTATAGTAAGGCATTTTTAGCCGATAAAAACGACCATGTATAGTAAGGCATTTTTAGACGAAAAAATCCACCATGCATAGTAAGGCGTTTCTTGCCGAAAAAAACGACCATGTATAGTAAGGTGTTTTTAGCCGAAAAAAACGACCATGTATAGTAAGATGTTTTTTGCCGAAAAGAACGACCATGTATAGTCAGGCGTTTTGAGCCAAAAAAAACGACCATGTATAGTAAGGCATTTTTAACAAAAAAAAACGACCATGTATAGTAAGGCGTTTTTTGCCGAAAAAAACGACCATGTATAGTAAGGCGTTTTTTTGGTCGAAAACAGAGATCATGTAGAGTAAGGCGTTTTTAGCCGAAAAAAAACAACCATGTATAGTACGGCGTTTTTAGCCGAAAAAAACGACCATGTATAGTAAGGCGTTTAACCTGAATAAAAACAACCGTATAGTAAGACATTTTTAGCCGAAAAAAACGACTATGTATAGTAAGGCGTTTTTAGCCGAACAAAAACGACCATGTATAGTAAGGCGTTTAAAATCTCTTAACTTCTGTTTGTAACTGCTGTTAAATGTATTTTAATGACAGTATGTGAAGAATATTGAGTTATGTGTTGAATGAAATGTGCCCCAAAAGAGGTACTGGTAGACATCTAAACAATATGTATTTTTTCCTTATATTATTAAGCCCTCTGCATAATGTCACCCCTCAATTTTTGATTTTTTTTTTTGTAAAACATGGGCGATTCACTGGTAGACATCTAAACAATATGTATTTTTCCTTATATTATTAAGGCCTCTGCATAATGTCACCCCTCAATTTTGGATTTTTTTTTTGTAAAACATGGGCGATTCACAGGATTTTGCAGTATATCAATATTAACGGATCTACTGACCATCTATCTTTTTTTTTTTTTTTTTTTTTTTTTAATATACTGTTTATATACCAGGGCGGCCCGGTAGTCCAGTGGTTAGCACGTCGGCTTCACAGTGCACAGGTTCGATTCCAGCTCCGGCCTCCCTGTGTGGAGTTTGCATGTTCTCCCCGGGCTTGCGTGGGTTTTCTCCGGGTGCTCCAGTTTCCTCCCACATTCCAAAGACATGCATGGCAGGCTGATTGAGCACTCTAAATTGTCCATAGGTATGAGTGTGGGCGTGGATGGTTGTTCGTCTCTGTGTGCCCTGCGATTGGCTGGCAACCAATTCAGGGTGTCCCCCGCCTACTGCCCGGAGACAGCTGGGATAGGCTCCAGCACCCCCGCGACCCTAGTGAGGATCAAGCGGTTCGGAAGATGAATGAATGAATGAATGTTTATATACCACTTGTCTCCATTTGGGTGGTGGCAAACTGCAACCTATATCTGTTGAATTCAGGCTGCACCGCTACTCACATTCACAACACTGGAAAATTTAGAGCTTTCAATGAACCAAAGAGGAATCTTTTTAGGATGTGGGTAAAAACTGGAGTAACCGGCGAAAACGTCGCACTGAGATTGAAACTCACATCTCCTGGCTGAGGCACAATGGAAACATGGACGAGGCGCAAACAAATGAAAGAGCCACATGGAAATCAACATTATGAGCTGAAAGCATGTTCATTTACACTCCCTTTTGTAATGGTGTCATGGCCTTGCTTGAGCTCATATATTTGACAAAAGTGGTCCAACGAAACAGATTGATTTCTTCCAATGATGTAAACACGCCTTGACCAAGACAGTTCGTCTTGGTCAAGGCATGTTCACTGCCGATTTATGAATTACACCCTTTCAACCTGTAGCAGAGCCTTGTGTTTATTTAATGAGATAATGGAGGGGAAGGCATATGTCCTCCCAAGAAATACTTGAGATAAGCTAGGTTCGACTCCCCACTTGCTCCATCCAACCCCCTATCTATAGGGCAGGCGGGGTCATACCATAATGCATCCCTCACCACATAGTAGTGGTACTATCATTGGAAACACATCATGTCACACTTAATCCCCAGAATGCGTACTATGACGCTTGGAGGGGAAAATAAATTCTGGTAGAGATTGAAATGAAGAGGATGAACAAGTCAGGAGTTTTCTTGTCGACTGAACACGGTCAGGTTGTCACTTGGTTCTCCATTTCCCAACCTTCTTGTGCAGTCGCGTCAACTGTGGCAGGTTCAACAGTGGGTCAAGGAAAGAGGCCAGCAGCCATCTTATCATCCACAATCGTAAAACGCATCCTGAAGGAAAGGACTGACTGCTTGTGTGCATCCATGCATCTATTAGGTCAGTGCTGAGCAATGCTCTGCACGCGAGTAATCCGCTGCACACCAGCTGTATTCCAGCGCGATGGATTGTTACAACATAATCACCTTGAGGATCAAAATAGTTTGACAAAGATCTTATATTAGTGCTCATTACATTGTAGATGTTGTCCTGTTTGCTGTGCTGCTGTACGGTTTGGGAAAATACAAATATGCTGACTTGACTGGCTTTATGGTAATGAGTACGTATTCCCCCCCTCTTGTCACAGTGTTTACATTTAACATGTCATGTTGTCATGGTGTATGTCAGTGAGCTCCATTTGAGCGAATGCACCAGCCCTACGTTCACCCAGTCCACTGTACACTGCTCCCTTGTATCCTAGCAACTCCCCCTGAGCCTGCGGCGGGCTGTTACCTTTCTGTCTGGACCCGTGATTTCTCCCAGTTGGAGTGAGGTTACATTCATGTGTGATGTGTATTTGAAAGCCCAATCCCCCCCACCCTTCACAACTCTCCCGCTCCTCCTTCCCTTTTGCCTCCACCCTTGTCCGCTGGTGCTGCAGGGAGGTTACGTGCAGCCGAGGCCTTGCTGTCAAAAAGCATCGGTTCAGATTCCTATTTACCCTCACCCTCAAAGGCAGTGGCTATTTGAAACAGGGAGAACTTGAAAGGGTGGGATCACACCAACTGATCAGTGGAGGTGCTCGAACAAGAGAATCCTTTTGGAGGTGGTCCGGGGATGAGATAGAATGAATTAAAAAAGAAAGAAAGAAAGAACGGTAGAAACCATAACAGAAGGAAGTGAAATGTTTTGACAGGCAAAAGGGAAACGCAGGTTGAAAAAAAATGGTGCAAAGCCACCAGCTTTTCTGAATGTTGTTGATGGCTCCAATAGAAGAGGTGGGGGAACAGTAGCAGTCTGAACCAAGACATGCATTTTAACACTCTGCTGGAGCAGGAATGTAGCAGCGTACTCCACGGCAATGGCCGTTTTCAACACTTCATTCACACCGAAGAGCCACTTCAATAATTCATCAGTCATTCCGGGCTCACTGCCCGTGTGCAGCAAGCTAACAGTTTTCAACAGCTTTCAAAGCTCCATGTTACCCAATCATGTCCACGCAGGCACGTGCAAAGCCACATTCTAGATGTTCAGATTGACTTGAAAAGCTTTTTCCAAACACCATCGTTCAAGTGAAGATGCTTTCCATACACAGCGTTTGGTTTAAACCCCCCCCCCCAAAAAAAAACCTGATGTAATGCCGTTACAACAAATGCGATGCACATTTTCTATGCTTGAATTGCAGGGATTTGCTGGAGTCTAATAGCAGCCCACTGTGACCCTTTAATAACCCTTGATATGACTACTCAGCAGCACAGTGCTCACAGTCTGAAAGGGAGGCCTTAGAGGGATTTCTGGCGGGGCAGTATTCAGCCCAGTTTGGAAAAGTGAGGTCATGGGAGTGTTTTTCTTCATTATGTACAGTATGAGTGTTTATGTGCCTGTGTGTCTTTGTAAGTGTGCGGGCTTTTGTGTGCATGTTGTATTTTTCATTGTGCCGGGGGGATATGGGTTGTGAAAGGCTAATTTGGGTTTAAGGGCACTCGGCCCTTGCCAGGCGCACCAACCCGTCTCATATGCCACCATCTCCATCAACACGTGTACTAAAATGAAACCAGCCTCACTGTCATTCCCCTCTTCAGCACGGCCATGAATTCATCAGTGAATTTAGCGATGGGACACACTTTACAGCCTATTCACAGCCTCATTGAACGGCTCATTACCTCGGATAACTTGCAATTAACCATTTATTTTGCTTGATACCTCATTATGCGCTGCTGTTCTATCCATTTTAAAAATGCTCCCCGAATGTCAAATTAAATGCCAGACAGCAAACGAAAATATCTTAATCCTCATACTTTTCGAGACGTGAGATATTCGTGAACCAGTGACACCCTTTGCCTTTTAAGGAGGCACAAGGAATATTCCTGCTTTCTTTGCTTTGTTTTAACAGCTCACTGGTGCCATTTTAACTCTAAATTCCTCCGATTTCTTTGTTGTTGAAACAGTTGCTCCTGATTAGGGTTCAGTAAGAAGCCTTGAGAAAAGGACAGAGGGTTGGCGGAGGGGCCGTGGAAGCATCAATGACACAAATAGCTTCCCACTTTTTTCCCCACTTTTCTTTCTTTCCCTCCTTACTTATACTCTGCTGTTTCCACCCTTTTCCATCTGCAATTTGACCTCTGCTATTCTTCACTATGATTCCTGTGTGTTCAAAGGCGGCAGGATGTCAGTAATTGGAAGGGATGTGATGGAACGGGGGGCCCTCCTTGGAGCTTTCCTCCCACCCCTCATTCCCCCCCAGCACAAGAGAGGTCAGGGAGAGCCTGTCTTGCACTGACATGCACGCTTGGACGGCAGCATGCAGCCACAACAGGCCTGAGGCGGCATGATCAGCAGTAGTTCTGTCAAAAGAGGAACAAGCCTGCTAAGAGAGGATCTGGAGCTGTTTGGTGTCAACCGTCCACTGATTCCTTTTCTGATATCTGCTGTGGTCAACATGATGCCGAAGCTCCTTTCCTGGCATTCAAAATTACAAAGTCATCTACAGGAATTGAATATGGTGGCAGATATGGAGTTTGCCTTCCTTTTGCACTTCCAATAGCTTCCACTCTTCACACTGTGCAACATTTTGGATTGTGTGAATCTGAGAGGAGGTCACAGACTTACATTCTCTATTGTAGGGAAGGTGTTTGCTGGGGTTGAGGTCAAGGCTCAATTACTTCCACAGAAAACTCATCCAAGGTTTCCTTTCCGTACCTTGTTTTGTGCACTGGGGCACAGTTAAGTTGGAACAGCATAGGGCCTTGCATAAACTGCCCTTGAGTCCAAAATGTCATGAAAAGATGAAGAATTAACATGCAGAGGGGAGCTAAGTGGTCTATTTTTATCCAGTGGCCCATTCATTTTCATTGGGCGCGAGCTGTAGCCTATTCCAGGTGACTTTGGGCGAGAGGACTGGACTGCTTGCCAGCCAGTCAGTGGGCACAGATTGTCAAACCTCCTTCACACTCACATTCACACTTTAGGAATATTTCAACTCTAATCAGCTCTGATCAAATTGCTGTGAAAACTCAGACTTGCCATCTCACGCTGGTTTAAACCGCAGAGGTTTGTGGAGGTGAGGGCTTAAGAGGCTACTTTTCCCACATCGGTTTTAAATTAAGGTGCCTGGACTGCATTAACATCAATGGGACCACTGTCATCGTCATACTGGATCCATACACAGCCAGACCCATTCATACATGTGCACTGTATGCACTCAAACATGCACTGACAGGCAGGCAGCCTGACGCCTCGCCACATCTATGTGAATACAAAAGTATGTACATGAGGAGAAAAAAAAAATAAGTCATGCGGGTGTGTATAGTTGTGTATTTGTGACTGAAGACGCAAATTACACACAGACACAAATATAGAGGGAGACTGTCGCTGCCCTCAGCGTATGTCATCTTGAGCAGTGCACTGCGGTTGAAGGCTGCCCTGGTGTAGGATGGGGCTTATTTAGGGAAACACCCAGCTGACACATCAGCCCTGGCAAGCCATGACACAGAGCTGCCATTGCTCCCCTAAAAAAGAAAAAAAACCCACCTGGGGCTTTTGTCTGTCTGTGCCATGTGGGATTACACTGGATTAAACCACACAGCCTAGCCATTCTCTCCAAAAAGAAGAGGAAAAAAAGCATTACCAACGTGCCCAAAAATGTGTCATTTCAACAAGGGAAAGGCAATGAGAAGAGGCGATGCAGACGCCGTCCGCTGTTAGCGTCATGTTAGGTCCAAGTGGCTTGTTGTCTTGGTCTTGCCTCTGGGTTGTGCCACGATCTGAGACCTGTCCCCAGGGACATTCGACCCCCTGCTGAGTTCACACATCAATTCCCTATACTCCAAAACATGATCCAAAACCCCCTTCCCAAATTTTTCACACCCCTCTCAAAATTCACCCAAATCGGAGTGACTCCTCCTCTCTGTCCGTCACCTCGTATTATTTGATTTTTTTTGGATACGTTTGGGGAAATTGACAGTTTCACAAACACAAAGAAAACTCACTGGTTGTTGCAGTAAATAACATTTGAATTGAGTATTAAGTTTCATGGTCAACCGATGTTGAAGCTATGGAAATATGGTCATATACTGTAGTTGGTCCATATTTCCAAGAAAGTGATTGCTCGCCGATTATTTTGATGCATAGATTCATGACCAGGTGGAATGGAAAGCAGCGGGACCGTGAAGTGTGAATGAGAGACAGTTTGAGGCGAGTCGTGATGGTGAGGTCAGAGTATATATCTACCTGCCAGTCTCGTGGAGAGGCTGTCAGTTGCGTCTTGCTGCCAGCATCCAGCAGAGCTTTTGAGAGACTTCAAGTGGAACATCACCTGACTGTGAAGCTCTCACCTTACACTGTAATGAACAGCCGCTGGAAACCAATCTCCTTACTCCTGTTCGAGCAGTATCATTTCATCTTGATTGTTTATCAGTTGACCAAAACATATACAGGTGAATAAGGGATGATACATCTGTTTGAAATCAATCTTTGTGCTCTTGATGAAGACTCAAGTGGAGAATAGTATTCATGACCTGAGCAGGCAAAAGAAAAGCCGGCACATTACAGGAAGGGAAATGTTATTAGAATCCAGATACCTGAGCTGGCAACCTGAACCCAAGAGAAAGAGAAAACCTCATCCCAGGGGAGAATGCGGGGGCTCGTACGGATGACTTGGACCCATGTGAAAGACAGAAGACAATCGGATGAGGTTTCATTTCAATAAATAGTTAAGCCCTGCTGTTTGTTCATCTTTTTTGGGATACTAAGCTGCCCCGCAAATCACCAGCGCATATGAGGCCATCTTTCCGATGATTCCATAATGTGGTATCTATTTGTTTCAAAAAGAATATGAAAAAAGTCTCAGAATCTGCACTGCGGGCTGGTATTCAATGTCTGCCCATTCCTTTGTTATCTCCTCTTAACTGGAAAGCAGTCAATGAAGTGGAAGGAATGTGAGGTATTTCCAGGGTCTGACAGGGGAGTGTGTGTGTGTGTGTGTGTGTGTGTGTGTGTGTGTGTGTGTGTGTGTGTGTGTGTGTGTGTGTGTGTGTGTGTGTGTGTGTGTGAGCGCGGGTGTGCGTGCGCGAGCGGTAGATGGTTGAGAAGGTAATCAATCCTCCATCACACCCCAAAACAGGATGATGCTTCCAAACACACATAAAGAAAGCTTACCCGGCATTCAGGTCCACCACCCCCCACCCCCACCCACAGACTCTTGCTCACAGACAAACCCGGACTGACGTAACAAAGCAGGAGGGGGGGAAAAAAAGGTGATTATAAAAATCGTAATTAGTTTCCAGGGATTACCAGTGTGCAGATTTGATGAGTGGAGAAAACACAAACAGCTTGAAAGCGTGATTATCACACTGCACAGGTATAAAATTGGGGTTAATACACAAGATGAAAACAAACGCCTTAAAAGTCCGCAACCTCCGTCTGCCTGCCAGAAGATTCTGGCAGCGGCAGAATAACGAGGACTGAAAAATGTTGTTATTCAAGAGGCATATTTAATCATACTCGGTTTTATGCATCTCCGTACATCTTCAAAATAAAATATGATGAATTGCACACACAGATGAATCCCCTACCACAAATGTAAAAAAAAAAAAGCAATCTTAGTGTTCAATGTTAAGTTTTAGTTTTATTTTCTTTCATCAACATCGTGCCGCTTTGCACTCCCCTCTCCATCCACCCATTCTCCTTCGCTAAGTTAATGCTGTGAATGGAAACTGCCTTTTTGATCGCGTCTGTGCTTGCAGCAAGATTCAGATATTAGGTGGCTCATTTGGTAAGCTCATTGGCTGCTATCACATTTCAGGTCAATGACCCCAATGACCAGACAGCAGCACATAGCAGGGATGAACGTGCAGGAGAAATGAACACCAGTACAAATTGTTCATTGGCTGGCTGCTGGGACGTCTGGACGGGATGACGGACAGATGGAAGGACATATTGACGGATGGATTCTAGCCGTCTGCTTAAGGCAGGTCTCACCAAAACACTCTTTGATTTGTACAAGTAAGGGTCGGAAGTTCAAAAACAGGGGTTGATCATTTCACAGTGCAGTTTGACAAGAGAAATTATTTTCCTGCAAAAAGACTGAGGAAAGATTAGTTTATTTCTCACTCAGATCTTAGTAGCTAAAAGGAGATAAACGTTCATTCGGATTTATATTTTATCGTTTCCAAGGCGCAGCTTCTCAAACTCCTCCCTCTGCTTTTAACTGGTCCATATGCGCATCTGAATGTGTGATTGAGGTGACATTGTAATTAGCATTCCGTTTTACAAAACGGGAGACACTTGTACCAGTCCAAAAAAATACATGTACAAATGACAAATGCAATACGCTACAAAAAGTGAGGAAAAGGATTTGAGGATTCAGGAGTGAGGCATTTAAACCTGAATTCAACTTTTCATAAGCTGTCACAAATGTGGGAATCAAAAAGATGAATTTCCTGCTCAAAATTGTTGGCACGTACAATTCAATTGGAAGCTGAAAAGTTGTTTTTGTGAAGACAAAGCTCTCACAGAGCCTCTCGTGTATGCCTCAAGTGTTGGTGAATCCGACCTCATGTCATTGTGCTGACATGTTGCTTAATTGCGCAACAACAACCTGGAAGTCAGGGAAAGAAGTGATTTATTGGGGGATTTTATTTGTTGCTCTCAGTTACATAGTTGTCAATCGCTTGACTCACCGGGTTGTCTGCCTTATGAATATTAACTGGTACACAAGAGAGGAATTTATTCTGGGCTAAAATAAAGGCAACCACGGCTCCGCTTGTGTTGTTAAAAATATGTTTCCATTATCAAATAGTTGCGCAATGATGAAAAGACATTTCTAAAAGTGACAATTGACATTGATGATAATTGAATCATCAAATATTAATGTCATTAATGTCAAAGCAAATAAGAATATAATAGTAAGCGGCGCAAGATAGACACAATAATTACTAATACTTTGGAAAATACTCAGGCAAGGCTACAAAAGTGATGTGAGCACAAAAGAATGCTTCTTCATCGATGCCCACTTCTTGCGTGTGTCTGAATATTTCAGGCATTATTCACTTGCATTGAATAGTGAGTGAAAAAGGCTCAGTCGGGTGAACTGAAGTCGGCTTCATCCACATGAAAACCGAAATGTGACGGGTTCCTGGTTGACCTGATTTTGTTTTTGGGGTCAGTGGTTGTAGAGTAAAACTGACAACAAGCAAATAAACTGATAAAACAGCATAAGCATAACTAATAATGACAATGGCACAGACCAAGTGAAGTGGTACCTTCATGAAAACAGGTGACCTGTAATTTGTTCAAAACCTATTTCTCATTCTGTAAGAAATAGTTGAAAAAAGATTATTTAGGACTTTCTTTTCTGGATTCTTCTCCCTTCTTCTTTTGTTAGTTATTGGCAGTTTGCAAACAACTTTTGGTCTGCAACTGCACATTAAAGCCACCCACACTGGAGTATGTTCCTGTTGTGAATTTATACTACAGACTACCGGTACCTTTTTTTTTTTTGTCTGTTTGACCCACCTGTTATTTGGGTATATTTTATCCTGTGATTTTTGGACAAATTCCTAATTGTATTACACCTCTGTGGCCCATTATTTAGTCTTGGAAATTTGGGATTGGAGACACTAAGATTTTTTTTTTTCCAGTCAACCAATGCACCGTTCTTTATATTGCTTACTGCAACCGTAATTTTCTCTCTTCTTTTCTACATACAGTAGTTAAATCGCTCTCCTTCCATCGCTCCGCCTTTCTCTCTCCTTGGATCATTAGCATGTTGCTGATGGGGGTCGGTCATCCATTGAGCGGTACAGGGAGGTTTGGCCCGGGCTGTAGCGGGCCTGTCAGGGCAGGTCATTAAGAAAACGACAGGTCGGGGAATACACAGACAAGGTTGATTGGTTTCCTGCAGCCGTCAGCAGAGCCCCGCAGCATCTTTTGACCCTGTGAGCCCCATCTATCCTGCAAGCGCACACACACACACACACACACACACACATACACCTGCACAAGAGCACACACACACACACACACACACATCATTTGTCTACAAACAAACAAACCAAAAGTCTGTTTATGTAGTACATAAACACGTGCTTGCACGCACCTCAAATGCTAAAGTTTTGGAGAGGGATGTGTTTTTTTTAATTTGTTTTTTGTTTTGTTTTTGCCACAATTTACTACAACAGCAATTGTTGTGCAGAACCAAAAAGCCCAGACTTTACTTCTTGTCAAAGCTTGTCTTTCTTGAAGCGAAAAGTCTTCATAAATCAACAAGAAATGATATCGCGGTTTCACGCTTGGAGTCAGCGCTGTAGCAACAGACCAAAATGAACCCTGTGAAGTTAATCGCGGTTTTCTTCAAAGGTCACGTGTTCGGATGTGCCTATATGGGCAACGGAACGTTCCGTCGTGCGCACAAAGATGGAATGCTGCCCAGCATCCATCCCTGTTGTCTGATGCAGTGTGAATGTCAAACCCACAGGCAGTGACGCGTGGCGTCTTTCCACCTCACCATGCTTCCCGTCCCCCTACCCTAGCTGACCCTCCAACCTCAAGCAACCGCGGTTTACCTGATGAAAAAGTCTCCTGCCTGGGGCCTCTTTGTTGCAAATAAGCCCTACATTAATGTTACTTCAAATGTCAAAGCCAGGGTTGTTAGTGCAAGTGTGTGTGTGGTCAGTGGGCTCGCCCATTGTGTTTTGGGGTAACTTGTGTCACTGACGCATCCCTCCTGTTTCATCCCTTAGTGTAATCAGATGCATTAATGTGTAAAAATGTCATTTAGCACAACACATCCCACTGCAGGCTGCTTCGTAGATGCTGATAGACAGATAGAGTTTGAGTGACAGGCTCCGGCTGTGGCCTGTCGGGGAGTGCCAAAGATACACCAGCAATTCTTTATGCGTGGGCTCAATCACGAAGCCAGTTTCCTTCTTGTGGAAAACGACTGCAGTGATAACATTCCCACATAAATGGCACTCCAGAACACAACAACAACAACAACAAGAAAGGCGATTCACAAACTGTACGGTGACTTTTCATGCACACTATAATTGCTAATGGGACCTGTCTTTGGGGTGAAGTGGTGTTAACCTCTGATCAACCCTAGGGCAACCACTTATAGTCCAGATAGAATTCATTACATTTCAGCCACTTCATCATCAACATCTGACCGACCAATTTCATCGCCGTGACAATGAAAAACACAAAGGCAATGGAAGCCGCAAAAGGCATTCAATGTACGCTGTTTTTTCATTATGTATTTATTTTAAATGTTCGATACACTCCAAATGTTTACGGATGGAATACACGCACGGAGAATATTGTGGGGACCCATCGGAAAAGAAAGAAAAAAAAACGCATAGCCACCAAAGTAACTTGAAACTGATGAGACTATAATTTGCCAAAATGCATACTAACGAGCCATAAAAGCTACTCTGAGAAGGCCCTTTGGACAGATGAACTAGAAGCTTTTTGCGATGTCATCTAAATGCAGCAAACAAAGAAACGCACACCGACTGCGAAACACGGAGGAGGCTGTGTTCTGGGTGCTGCTTGTTCGCATCTGCCACGGAGTCTTGAATCTGAGTAGTGGGCAATCACATGTCAAGTTATCTTTTTTTTTTCTTTTTTTTAAACAGACCTCACACATTAGGATAGAAAATCAGGCATTTAAGTTTTTTTGATCCTGTTGCGTGTGGTGTGCTCTGTTAATCTCAACACAGAACGCTACACACATTAAATTTCTCCAGCACCAGACTAGAATTCAGTCCTCTGAGTCAGGCTTTCAAGTGATTAAATGTGATTCGACAAACCCGAAGACGAGCAGACACTTCCGGGTATAAGCCGATGTTTGCCGAGTGTTTCCAAAGAGGACCGGAGGCGGGAGCGTTTAAGTTGCGGATGTCGGCAAGTAATGATTTGCTTTGGAAAATATTCCCGCCATCTATGAGGACTACATGTTTATACAGAAAAAACCCCGACATTGGGCACTTTTGTTTTATCTACCACCGCCTCCTTGTTAGTCAGCCACGGCATACGGATACTTAGTGTCTCTGAGCATTACAGTCATTCTTTTATTGCGCTGATTGCCTCGAAAGCAGGCATGTCCAGGTCCGGGCCTGGAGGGCCACCGTCCTGCCTGTTTTCCATCTCTCCCGGCTGCGACACACCTGCTTCAGATGGTCAGCTCATCGGCCAGCTCTGAAGCAGCATGAGAACCATCTTGATGATTTGAAACGTTAACATGCTGCCTTACACCAAACTTTGCCATCTGTATGCAGAGTTAATTTTTCACTATTGATTACAATTTTGTCAGTTTCAAGTTCTTTCAGTCACCACAGGTTTTTTTTCATTCATTATCAGAAGGGTAGCAACAATTTTGTCCATTTATCTATTTTTTGTTTGTGCTAATGGTATTGATCCCACTTCAATGTTCCACTGATGTCAGGGAAATGTTTTTTAACACACTCTGGCTACCATAACATGGCAAAGCAGACGGGGCGGCAATTAAGATGTTATCACATGACAAACCAGAGGGAGAAAGTGTGTGAAAGACGCACACTGCAGCACATTTCCAAGACTTCTTATGATTAGAAATGGCAATTAAAGTAAATTTCGGTCACATCCACTCAAGTGCTTTCTCCATCTTGCCTCTCTTACTTATTTCCTTTTCTCAGTCATGAACAGCACTTGTACTTGTTGATGACAACTTTCATAGATGAACCAGTTAGGGTTGTCACGATCGAATATTTTTTAAATCGATTATTCTATCCATTATTCCATCGATTAATGGAATAATAAGATAAAATTTTATTTTGCATTAAAGTGTATTACACCCCCCCTTTTACAATTATTTTTGTTGTTTATTTGGTATTGTTTAGTGATTTAAAAACAACAATGAAACAAAATTAAGCAATATCACACATGAGGGTTTGATGTTGTACTCACCAATCTTATTCAGTTTCTGGTTCTGTCATTATTTTCCAAAGTAAAAGATGATGTTAGCAAATGTCTTCACGAACGATGACAGAAATCAGAGAACAAGAGGCTGAAATCAGAGGAGTTGGACAATTTTAAGTAAAACGATGCCTCGAAACAATTAGCTGAAATTTCAAATAGTTGTTGATTCATTTGGCAATCGATTTTTTGGTTGATAAATCGATTCATTTTGACACCTCAAGAACCAGTGAACAAATATCCAAGTGACCAGTCATCTCCGTGTGGAAGCTTAAACTACTTATCATCAGTTTTGTCAATTAACATAGTCTTTTTGCATCTACAATACATTACTGAAGATGCGTGTGCGTGTGGTTGTAGGGCCAAGCAGCGAGACGGGGGCAGGTGAACGATAGCAACTCTAATTAACAGGGTGGTGGCTCCTTGTGCTGTGGAGTTCCAGAGATGAGTCGTCAGGGACTCAAGGTGCCTGGCTCAGTGGAGAAGACACAGAAAAACAGCTTTAATTGGTGTGGGTTATTTATAGAAACACACCTCTTTCAAGGTTAGTGGGTTAAATCTGCTCAGTCCTCTGCGGGGACCGTCACGTTTAGTGGTGACAAACAGACTGCTGCCAAAAAAGCTGCCCCACCTTCCTATCACTCTGGAGTCATATAACCACATGTACAAATACATTATGAAAGTGCTTCTATTTGTGGAAGTGCTTTCGAAAGGTATTGCAGCATTTCCCACACATTGGCAATAATTGTTGACGCGAGAAACAAGAAAAGTCATGAACACAGAAGGAACCTCACCAAAAGTTCAGCACTACATCTTTGATTACCGTAAATTCCGGACTATAAGCCGCTACTTTTTCCCCAAACTTTCAACCCTGCGGCTTATACAGTGATGCGGCCAATATGTGTAATTTTTCTAACGGCCGCCAGGGAGCGCTCGAGTAGAAAATGTAAGATTAAGACCGGTGGAATATATGCGTCGAGGAAGACTGCAACTTCTTGTCTTGTGCATAAATTAAATTAGCGTTAACATACCCTCATCACGGAAAATGCAAAAAGAAAGGCATATGACACAGCTTTCAAACTAAAAGCAATCGAGCTGTCCGATAAAGAAGGAAACAGAGCTGCTGCACGTAAACTTGGCATAAACGACGGCTCACCGTGATTTTTACAAGTACCGGTATGTTCTTTTACCAGACCTGTTATACTGTGTTGCTATTCTGCTGCTAGCGTGTTGTTACCATGTTGCTACCGTTTTACTGCCGCGTCACAGGCACCGTTTGGGAAGAAAGTTATATTATTATTATTGTTAAGTTATATTATTAAAACTTTGAAAACTCTCTCTTTCTTTGTAAATATGTTGACATGTTTTAATGTGGGCACATGCGGCTTATATACAGGTGCGGCTTGTGTATGTACAAAATTGGTTTTCCTCTAAAAATGTAGTGGGTGCGGCTTATAATCAGGTGCGCTCCATAGTGCGGAAATTACGGTAAACAGTGATCATTTGGGCAACATGAGCATCGCTGCGCCCGCAGAAGCACCACGTGCGTACACCCGTCATCACACCAACACACTCCAAATAGTGTGTTCTTGTTTGCCTTCCCATATACTGTAGAAGCAGGACGCTCAATGGGTTCTTCCTGGAACCTTTGCCACACCACTAAAAGTTTCATGAACCTCAATGATGTCCGTTTTGTGGACCCTTGCTAAATAGCACATCAACTACAATCATTCAATGTCATTCTCTCTCATTTTATAAAAAAAAAACAACAACAACTATTTTGTTTCTAATCGATTACGGCACAATTTTATGAATCACGACATTTGGCAAATTGGCAAGGAAAAAGCTCAAAGTAAAAGGTGGGAACACATGGCTGGAATTGTAAAGGTGGGGAGGTTATCTCTCAGTTGAAACCCTCATTGGAGGCATCTTCATCTGCCGTCCAATCCTCCCGAGGGCCCCTACTTCTCCATTTCATTAGTTTGTCAGCCTGCACGAAGGATTGTGCATTAGGCCTTTAATTTAGTGGATAGCCAGAGGCGGCCTGTGCTGCCTCGTGTGACTCTCAGCTCCAACAGACTGGAATCTAACTAGGATCAGCTAAGCTAAACTTAATGCAGCCACACACGCGCACGCGCGCACGCAATCACTCAGACACACATGCACACGCGCACACACACACACACGCGCACACACACACACACACACACACACACACACACACACACACACACACACACACATACACACTGCAGTAGTGCCAGAGAATTCTGATGGTGTTTTTTTTCTTTTCCTCGATGGTAGTAATGAACTTTGACTCGGCGAACAAAAAGGAAGAAGAGAACAGAGTGAAAATAAGATTAAATGATTCAAGGCTAAAAGGCCATGCAGTCGAAATGCCCATTAGTTCAACATGATACGCATGGAACTTAGCATTATCACAGAGACAAAAAGACACATCGAAAGTACATTCAACGATTACCAGCCCATTGACTGAACTCTGAGTCGTCTAGAAATGCAGCACGCCGTGCGCCTGATTTATTAAGACCTCGAATAGTAGGTGCCAAATGGCATGAATACTTACTCAGATCGTGTTTATGACAAGTTTCGCGCTTTATGTCGCGCCGATGGTTGGCACCACGAAATATTTTGGAGAGCGCCACAAGCGCAAAATGAAGTTATGCAATTTGAAGTGTTAGTGGACGACAAATATACCGAGTTACACTAACAAAAATATTTTGCTTCAAGAATATTGGTGAACACTGTAATCACTTAAAAGCCACGTTTTCTTTGGTTTAACTCGTCCTGTGTACTTTGCATTTAAAACCCTGGACAACAGACCCAAAAAATTGCTAACGTAGCCAGTAGCATTTGTCATACGCAGTCTGATGAAATGACCCAGACGCAAGGAAATGCAGAGATAAAAAATATGTTTGGTCAGAGATGATTGGCTCCATCCATGATATGTTAAAGATCTATCATTCAGCAGCTGCAAAATTACATAATATACAATACGTCACAATAATTTGTGTTCATAGCATTTAAAAATGTTCACGAGAGGTTACGGTTCATCTCTTCTCATGATGGTTATTCACAGCGGTGCCTCTTTGCACCTGCCTTTCAGATGCAATATTTAAATGTCGCATCGCAATGTTTCTAAAATGTGCTAAATCACATCGGTTGTGCCAAATAAATGTACAGTATATGCACATATCCCTCCCACAATGTGCAAAATGAACTGCAGGTTCGCAGCAATTTAGCGCATTTGGCAGGTGGAATTCTGGGCCTGCCCGCTGGGTAGATCAGCTTCCACCACGAGCAATCAAATTTGCACCCATTTCTGCACACTCAAACCTTTAGTAAACTGGTCCTACTGTATGTGCTTCTATGGCAACAGGAAAAAAACTATTTACCACCGAGCAGCTGCCTCATGGCCATAGCTGACCTAAGGCACAGCACACATGGAAGTGATGGGAGCAACACATTTAGCACACAACATTGCAATATTTGAGCAGTCTCACATCGCAAACACTTAAACAAAACAGAGGGTCCATCAATAGTGACGAAGTCCATACACTTCATGCAACCCATGACAAATGAGGGTTGCAACTAACAAGTATTTTCATAATCAATTAATCTGTCAATTAGTATTAATGCATGAATCGAAAAAAAAACATCTCAGAAAACAGATAAAAATGTTGAGCATTGTTTTCCAAAGTAAAAGCAAATGTTTGCACATGTCTTATTTTGATTGAAAAGAAACATCATCAGTCTCCTTTCATCGAGGATGACAACAATTCATAAATGCTGAAGTTCTGAGGATGTTAAATTATAAACAGCACACACCGGCCACCATTAAACCCTCAAATAAAGTTCTGATCTTCCAGATGGCTTTTTCTGACAATTCTATAGTCGCACCTTACGGCTCAAGCCATGGTCCGTAGCGCTGGTCCACTTGCACAAAGGTATCAGTCGATTGAAGGGTACAAAAGAATTTCCAAGGCATTAGATATACCATGGAACAAAAGAAAAGACAGTCGGCCCCAGCGACGTCTGGTCATGGCTGGTGAGATACTGACATTAGAGTCAGATTTACACATTTATGAGCCAAACCTGGCAGCCTGACATATAAAAAATGGTCGAAACAAAATGAAACAACAATATACATATTGATCACATTAAATATGATTGATTTACATTTAAAATTCAGTCAACTTTCCTTCCATATTTTTTTCTCAGCTTTCCTGTGAAAGTCAAGTTGGTTTTCAGTACGGTGACATGTTTTTAGGAAAGTGAGGACAGTGTGGGTGGACGTTAAGCACAGCGACAACTGTAAGCCGCTGAAACAAACAACAGTCGCGCGCACGTACACGTGAGCCTTGCAAAGTTGCAATTATAAAGACACAACCACGTGCGTCAGTGTGAATGCTCTCCACCCACACAGACACTGGGACACAACAACAAAGGGTGCTCCTTCTTTCCTGACCCCCTGCACATGCACTCGCGCATGCAGACGCACTCTGAGTCACACTGACTTTTAACCCTCAAGCACTCCACAGTCTTGCTCGCCCCTCCTAGCTCCAAGGCGTCTCCCTTACTTCTGGGATGAGAGGGGAGGCTAAAGAGGGTGCAGAGGGTTTCAGTAGAAATGAGGGCCCATCTTTTGTTTCTTGCTACAACATGCATTTCATGGGGAGGCCTGGCTTCTGACCCTGCCGATCACACACTGCGTTGAGGCTTGCAGCTCCGAGGGAAAGCCCATCTGTGGCATCCATCAGTGCTGCGCTCTCCTGCTGAGGTTCTGTCAGGAGCCGGAGGGGGTGGTGGCGGAGGAAGGGAGGCTTTATGGGGGGCACGATAAGGGGAGGTTAGGGGGATGAGATTTGTTCAAGAATGGGGATAAGGAAGCGTCGGGGGCGAAATCAGTCTCCGATATCACAGTTAAGGAGCACAAGCTTGCCCTAAATTCAATGTCGCACTTAGGACAAGCAGGGACAAATGTGTGCACGTGTATGGGGAATCATACGGAGTGCAAAAGTCTCAGAAGTGGGACTGTGTTGGATTTTTCCACATTTGTACCATGAGATCAGGAGCAGTGGCGACGATTAATTACATGCTTGTTGCATAATTAAATTGCAATATTGCATAATGCTGCACGAGCACTGTGCCAACAATTGTATTCCATTATTTGTACCGCATGCAAGTGATCCCCGGTGCACACATAGGAGCTGCCACACATACAAATGGATACAGATGAAACAATGCATTTTTTTTTCTCGGGGCATACAAGGGGGCCTTTCAAATACCAGAAGGCCAGGTAAAAGCTACTAAGGGTGGAACTGAGAGACACCAGATGTTGTTCTCAGCCTCCCCTCTGCCACTGTATTCTCTCTGAAGCCCCTCTCAGTTGTTGCACTTACCCGAGGCACTACAGAGAGATGAAAAAAAAAAGCATGGTTTGAAGGTCAGTTTAAATAAAAATACTTCAGCAAGTATGACAGGCAGGTTGCACTCTGGATAAATGTGGTGCTACAATGCCAGCAAGCTGCAACTGATTGATTGACTTGCAAGATGTCACGGACAGGCAGGGGGAAGTAAGGAGAGGCGGAAAGACAAGGCAATGGAGGAGAAGGTGGCTATTGTTGTATGTGTATTTATTGTTGCGGAGATGATATGCGCACACTCTCATGCGTGCACACGCGCACAGTATACTGAATGCTGGTCAGCTCTGGCCTGGTTCTGGTCAGTAGCCTGTGGCCACGGCGGGCGCAGGAGTCGGCTGTCAGTCTGTGATGGATTGATGCAGACACCCCACGCCTCCATCCCGGCACGCTCATACCCACCCTCCCTCCACCCCGCCCGCTACAGCAGCTGGCCCATGCCTGGTGGGCATGTTTGAGAGGAGACGAATTAAGGAGGGGTGGGAATGGGGAGCCGTCCTCCATCTTGACTGTGGCCTGTATTAGTGCATGCCCTCCTGTCACCCTCACTCAGCCACTGCGTTGGCTACATATGAGTTAGCCGTGTTCGCCATACAAGACTATGACTGCTCCATCTCTTCATCTGGCCTTCTGCCAGCAATCAGCTGGAGGTCTGTCTGTGCCGGCTGTCTAGTTCATTGTGGACTGACTCACCGCCATCGTTCTTTGTGATTAGGTGATTATATAAAGGCATCCTGTACCATTGGCATACATCCCATCACATTCAAATTCTCGTGTCCCTGTCAAACGTATTAACACATTAAAAAAAAAACACGGATACAATGGAACCCCGCTTTACATATGAACTGGTTTAATTACCTCTGTTCACAAACTCAACTCAACACAACTGTATGTATAGAGCACTTTAAAAACAACCACCACTGTATACCAAGGTACTGAGCAGAGACTTAATAAAACAACAAAAAATAATTTAAAAACAAAGATAGTAGTAAGCACAACAAAGTAAAACTCAAAATCAAGTGTCATGCTGAGTCAAAAGCCAAAGAATAAAAATGAGTTTTAAGACGAATTTTAAAGATGGGCAGCGAGGGGGCTTGCCGAACATTCAGTGGGAGGTCACTCCAAAGAGAGGGACCAGCAACGGAAAAGGCTTGATCCCCTATGAACCTCCGCTTAGTTCTTTGTGCCTCTAATAGTGTCTGGTCCACAGACCCGAGGCAACGGGCAGGTGCGTAGGGGCAGAGGAGCTCAGAGAGGTTAAGGTGGGGCCAGAACATTGAAAGATTTGAAAACAAATAATAGGAACTTAAAAAGAACTCGTGTATAGGGAACCAGTGAAGGGATGCCAGAGTAGGATTTATAGGCTCCTTCTTACGAGGACCGGTCAAGAGGCGGGCAGCAGCATTCTGGACCAACTGGAGACGCTTAATGAAGGGTTGGCTGACTCCAAAGTAAAGTGCATTACAGTCATGGCCACGAAAGGCTCGGTTGGACTTGTTTTTCAGGCCTTGCATGCATCATTGTCTCTGAGCACCACAAATTGAATGTATCTTTGTTTGTTTTGCTTTAAATTAGCCCTAAATATGGCCACAAAGAAAGTGAAAACTGCTAATGATAATGTTATTTGGAAGGCTAAATTTGTGTATCTGTTGAAAAATGAGGGTAATATAATTTGTTTAGCGAAAACTGCTACAATAATGGTGATAATAATCGTAATAATAATAATCGTCATCATCATAATAACAATAAATTAAGAATAAAAATGATGATAATGATAATATTAATCAAATTTCAAATAATAAATCGACTTTTGTATTACACTTTTCTTAGCACCTAAACCTAAAAGCCTCGGTGGATTCAGCAGGGTTGGTCAAGCAGTCCCTTCGCGGAAGCTGGCGGAAGCTAGCTCGCAGCTCAAGTCATTTACCTGGAGAAAGTCCGCCCGCTTTTCACCTTCAGCCTCATTATGCAAGCTCACTGTTGCTCGCATCGCTCTGAATTTCTGAACTGTCGGAGTGAAGCTGTGCGATTTTGGAGAGCAGTTCCGAATGCACTCACGATACGCGAATGAAGATTTTGGGTGGGGCCTGCTTTGCTTTATTTAAAACTGAGATGCTTCATGACACTTTGGTTTGAATATGTGACAGGATGGAGGCGATTCGCAAAAGCTGTGTTTCTTTGAGAAGCCAGAAAGATTACGGTGTCAGAAAAGGCAGTGGAGGGATTAAACCTTAAAACCAAGGTTTGTTGTCATACTATAACTGACCAAGCCAACCTGTGTCCCGCAAACCCCATGCGGGCCTTTGCCCAGTTTCATGAGACTCTTTAAGCCCTTTTCACTCTGAACTTGCAGCGCGATTAAATTATATACTATTGTGTAGCATTGCCAACGTGACCTCAGAAGAGGGGCTGGTGAGCTGCTTGCTGCCATGTTGACCGACTTATTTACAGGTAATGGCATGAGGACAATGCATGAAGTCTTGACAAATACAGTGCATTCATTGTTTCCTTTAGCTTCTTCATAAAATTAGCAAATACTGGGCTTTCTTTCTTAAAGTTACATTTTGTCAAGGTGCGGGCTTCTCATCTAAGCCAGTGCAAAGGCTCACTTTTTTACTTCCTGGTTGGCTGCTACGTCAACACTCCCAAATATCAATGCTGGGGCCGCATAAAATTAGGTCTGAAAGATGCATTTACTGCACAAAGTGTGGAACTTCAAGCATCCATCCATCCATTTTCTGAACCGCTTTATCCTCACAAGGGTCGCGAGGCATGCTGGAGCCTATCCCAGCTGTCTTCGGGCAGTAGGCGGGGGTCACGCTGAACCGTTTGCCAGCCAGTCGCAGGGCACACAGAGACGAACAACCATCCGTGCTCACACTCACACCTAGAGACAATTTAGAGTGGTCAATAAGCCTGCCATGCATGTTTTTGGAATGTGGGAGAAAACCGGAGTGCCCGGAGAAAACCCACGCAGGCACAAGGAGAACATGCAAATTCCACACAGGAAGGCCAGAGCTGGAATCAAACCCAGTACCTTCGCACTGTGAGGTCGACGCGCTAACCACAGGTTCACTGGGCCGCCCAAGGGTGTAACTTAAGGGGGAAAAAAGCAAAAACTGGAAAAAGCGCATGTGAGGGGTCCTTCTTGAACTTGCCGCCATTGCTGCCACCATTTCCTCCTACTCCTCTTCTTCACCTCACTCACCCAACAGAGAAACTCAGGGCAATCAAGCAGACACAGCAAGGACATGTCACAGGCAACATGATAAAATATCGTGGACCTCTCACACTCTGACATCATTCGGAACTCGGCAAAAATTTCACCCCAAAGTCCCTTGACCTCCAATAGCAAAAGATCTGAAACTTGAGAGTGCCATAAATATAGTGACAGACCAATTTTTTAACTTGGCATGCACATGTGGAATTTCAATGGAACCTTGAGACAAAGGCCGTTTGCGGTCATTTTAGACTACCTGTCCGAGCATCATTACACCTTGAGCACCAAAGAACGGTGCTTCTACCACAACAGAGTTGTTCGGCGGTGGCAGTTTAAAATATTCAATAACTGTCATGTGTTTTTGGAATGTAGAGGGAAGCCAGGGTAACTGCAAGCTCATAACTGTGCGTCAGGTGTGCACACGTACCATTTTTCTACCATGCCCACAACTTTAGTATAAAATCCTAAAAAAAAATTGGCTCAAAAGGCAGTGATGAGTGAACAACAGTTAACATATGGGTTTAATCCTTCAATAGTACTTTGGTGTAGCATTTACCAATAATAATAATAAAATAAAACATAAACACCTTCATCCCATTTGAAATCTGTATCCAAAGCCTTTATTTTGTATTTACACCAATGTGACCTCTGTGCGGCTATATTTCTGTCTGTCCTTTCCTGCATCTCCACCTCCTCTGTCTCTCTCCTTTTTCTTTGGCCTGTGTGAAGTGTAATTGAAGGAGCAGTCTTCATATGGCCCGCAGGCATGGAGGGGACATTGTGTGCGCTGTGGCGGCAAATTGCTCTCCTTGCCTCTGCGAGTCTATACCTCTCCTTCACTTCTCCTCTCTCCTGCTTCTCGTCATACTACTGCCTATATATTCTCACCACTTTATTAGTCGCTTCTCTTTATCGTCCACCCCCCACCCAACTCCTTTCCACCACATCACCACTGCCTTCTTCTTTCCATCCATCCTCTGCTTTGGTACTTCAAAAAGACTTTGCTTACATGACGTGAGAATATTGTGTTTTATTTTGAGTATTGATACTTCATTAGAAAAAGCTGTGAGAAGATAAGAGGGAGAATACATTATTTTGTAAAATACCAATTCTCAACTGTAGTCGCTTCTACTGACTGTTCATGACTTTACACCTCCCTCGAATTGCAATGATCAAAGATAGGGGCCACACATTGTCTCACCATGTTTCTGTTATTTTCTGAATATGCCCCATCCATCACAAGACCACACCATTAACATTTTGTCCGGCAACAATGCTTGAAAGTTGTTTCTGTAAAATTTCTGCAGTTGAAAAAGTCACTGACGGCACATGCCATAAGAGAAAACAAGGGGTTGATGGGTGGGAGAGAGCACACTCCCACTTGGATAATGCAAGTGACAGAAGATCTTTGATAGTGGATGTGAAAAGTCTCCAATATGAAGTGTGATTTGAGCGGGCTGTCTGGAGAGAAAAATAAACAATCACAAAAGGGCCAGTGAGAATGAGCGAGATGGATTGAGGATGGAAAAAAAACCTGAGGGAGGGGAAAACAGGGAATGGGGAGAGTGGTATACGGGCCGAGACGAAGACGTGCATGCTTCATTAAGTGAGGAAGTAATCCTGGCTAATTAAGGCTCTCCATGACAGCACTGTCAAGGATGACTGATCCTTCAAATGGCGCCGCTCTCTACTGACTGACAGCGAGCATGCTCACACCGTCTTCCAAGGTGTGAACTTTTGTACTTATTCGCACAGTTTTCCAACCTCATCACCGAATCAAATCGTTGTCCTTTGTTGCTGTATCTTAATCCCCTTTCAAAACGGAAAAGGACAGTGTAAAAATGTGTGTGTCTGCTTTGTGTGTGTACGTTTGTCGTAATTGCTACAGTACCTGGGCAAAATACTAAAGGAAATCAGTACATGGAAGGCAAAGCCCATTGATTGCTTGACTAATTAATCAGCTGCATTGGCTTCATGTGGATCCAGCCTTATTGAGTGGAGGCCTGGCTCAGGGCCCTTTATGAGTCCATAATGATTCTTCAGCCCGCAGGGTCAGGGGCTCATCTAGCCTTCATCGTAGCTCTGGGAAAAAAAAACCTAAGCAATGTGTCTAGAAACTCATACAGTTGTTACATTTATGGCAAAACTTGTGTAACATCAATGCACCATTTCAAGCATTATAAATGCAATATTTGGAATGCAAAAGTTTTTTTTTTAACCTTTCATCGCGTGCAGCTTCATTCATGAGCCCGAACTACACACCAAACAAGTACATGTGTGCACTGACTCTTACTATTCACAGAGAAGCCATGTTATTAAGGTCTTCCTGCAGTAGAGTCCACATGAAACAACAATCTGAGCTGAAACCACAGTGTGCAGAGGCCATGCCAGGTGACCCAGACACTCAGACTTTGTTGCAGTGTCCTGCCTGACAATCAAACCTCGCCTGCTCCTAGCCGGCCAGCGTGACACTCTAAGCTCAGCCCATCCCAAAATGGGGTACAACATCGATGTGCTTGTTAACATGCCTATAAAAGTCCCGTTTGCATTTCAGTCGAGTTGTTGCTCTGTCTCGACTCCGCAGAGCTCACGTGAGCGAGCACCCAGACATTGCAGACTATTTTAGGTCAATGGCAGAATGCCACAACAGGTGTTTGTCTGCACAACATGTTATAGCGTATACTTATTATTGGTCACTGGATATCAGGTACAATTATATTATACTATACAATTATATTATACTATATAATTACATTATACTATAATGGCTGCCTTAATATTTTTTCATGAACTAAATTATTTTGATTACATGCATGTAGTTCCCTCAGAGTAGTGACTAATATATAAAATCAGAATCAGAATCAGAATCAGAATCATCTTTATTGGCCAAGTATGTAGAACACACAAGGAATTTGTCTCCGGTATACACGCTGCATTAGTATCATCATAAACAAGAACATGGCAAATTGGTATGGAAGGACATTTCATAATGTAAGTGAACCATAGTTTCAAGCAGAGCTAAAGTGATCAGTGGTAGAATACAATACTATTACAGTTTGTACAGTTGGTGCAGAAAATCATTGAACCATTTTAGAGAGATACAATATTTGTTGCACAAGAAGAGTGACTACGTCAGTGACTGTTTAGGAGTTAATGGCTAGAGGGAAGAAGCTGTTCAAGTGTCTGCTGGATTTGGTGCGCATGGATCTGTAGCGCCTGCCTGAGGGGAGTAACTGGAAAGGTGGTGGGCAGGATGCGGGGGATCCAGGAGGATTTTCCGTGCCTTTGTCTTGATTCTTGCGGTGTGCAAGTCCTCAAGAGTGGGTAGGGCGGTGCCAATGATTTTTCTGCCGTCCTAATTGTCCGTTGAAGTCGGATTTTGTCCTTCTTTGTGGCGGCCCCAAACCAAACCGTGATGGAAGAACACAGGATTGATTCGATGACTGCCGTGTAGAACTGGCGTAGCACCTCCTGTGGCAGGCCGTGCTTCCTCAGCAGCCTCAGGAAGTACATCCTCTGCTGGGCCCTTTTCAGGATGGAGATGGTGTTGACTTCCCACTTCATGTCCTGGGAGACTGTGATTCCCAGGAACTTGAAGGTCTCGACGGTTGACACAGGGCAGTTGGATAGTGTGAGGGGCAACTCTGGAGAAGGATGTTTCCTGAAGTCCACGATCATCTCTACCGTCTTGAGCGTGTTCAGCCCGAGGTTGTGTCGGCTGCACCAAAGCTCCAGCTGCTCCACTTGTTGTCGATGCACGCAGACTCGTCGCCGTCTTTGATGAGACCGATGACCGTGGTGTCGTCTGCGAACTTTATGAGTTTGACAGCTGGACTTGTTGAGGTGCAGTCGTTTGTGTAGAGGAGAAGAGCAGTGGAGAGAGGACACATCCCTGTGGGGCTCCAGTGCTAGTGGTGCGTGTTGATGATGTTGTCGCTCCCAGTCTCACCTGTTGTGTCCGTCCGTCAGGAAGCTGAGGATCCACTGGCAGATCGTAGGGGACACACCGAGGTGGAGGAGTTTGGGGTGAGGAGTTCCGGTATGATGGTGTTGAACGCAGAGCTGAAATCCACAAACAGGATCCTTGCGTAGGTCCCTGTGCTGTCGAGGTGCTCGAGGATGTAGTGCAGACCTATGTTGACTGCGTCCTCCACAGACCTGTTTGCCCGGTAGGCAAACTGAAGAGGGTCCAGCAGGGGTCGGTGACGTTCTTTAGGTGGTTCAGCACAAGGCGTTCAAAGGACTTCATGACCACAGACGTCAGAGCGACAGGCCTGTAGTCGTTCAGTTCGATGTTGCCGATTTCTTGGGAACTGGGATGATGGTAGACTGTTTGAAGCAGGATGGGACCTCACACAGCTCCAGGGATCTGTTGAAGATTTGTGTGAAGACCGGAGCCAGCTGGTCAGCGCAGACTTTCAGGCAGGAGGGGACACTTTGTCGGGCCCGCAGCTTTCTTGATCTTCTGCTGCTTGAAGAGTCGTCTCACGTCCTGTTCGTGGATCTGTAGTGGAGAAAAGAGGGTGGGGGTAGATAGAGTAGTATCTGGTAGAGGTGAGTGAGTGTGGGAAATGGGGTGTCCTTTTCAAATCTGCAGAAAAACGTGTTTAGTTCATCAGCAAGACCCTTATTGTTCACTGTTTGGGGATGGCGTTCTATAGTTTGTGATTGCTTTCAGGCCATTCCACACAGATGCAGAGTCGTTAGCAGAGAACTGGTTTTTCAGCCTCTCTGCATAGCTTCTCTTTGCGATGTTAATTTCTTCGTCAATTGGTTTCGGGCGTGTTTGTACAGTGCCCGATCTCCACTTCAAATGCGGCCTCTTTCTCTTTCCTGAGTTGCCTGAGTTTGGGAGTAAACCATGGCTTGTTATTGTTGAAGGAACGGAAGGACTTCGTTGGTACACACATGTCCTCACAGAAACTGATGTATGATGTTACAGTGTCTGTGTATTCATCCAGTGTGCCCGTTGAAGTTTCAAAGACGCCCCAATCAGTGCAGTCTAAGCATTCTTGTAGAGCTAGCTTTGCTTCATCTGTCCATTTTTTCACAGTCTTAACAACCGGTTTAGCGCATTTGAGTTTCTGTCTGTAGGTAGGTATTAAGTGGATTAAATTGTGGTCAGAAAGACCCAAAGCTGCGTGAGCGATCGATCGGTATGCATTTTTGATTGTTGTATAGCAGTGGTCTAAGATGTTGCCTTCTCTGGTGAAACAGTCGATGTGCTGCTTATATCTGGGAAGTTCGCGGTTAAGATGTGCTCTATTAAAATCGCCCAAAATGATCAGGGGTGACTCTGGGTATTTTAGTTCGAGTTTGTTTACTTGGTCAGCTAAGCGTTTGTATCGCGCGTTAGCATTAGCTTGTGGCGCAATGTAAACACCGACGAGTAAAAGAGGCGAACTCACGTGGCGAGTAGAATGGCTTGCAGTTTAAAGACAGCGACTCCAGGTCAGGGCTGCAGTGTGCGTCGAGCCGTGACATCAGTGCACCATTCTTCGTTGATATAGAAGCAAATCCCACCACCTTTCGATTTCCCTGATAGCTCCGTGTCGCGGTCGGCTCGGAGAAGGCGGAAGCCGGGTAGATGTAGCGCGAATCCGGGTGGCGGTCACTGAGCCAGGTTTCAGTGAAGCAGAGCGCAGCAGAACTTGCAAAGGTCTTGTTGGTCTTCGTGAGGGAGAAGCTCATCCATCTTGTTTGGCAGAGATCGTAGATTAGCAAGATGGATCGATGGGACAATGTAGTTGTGAATTATTCTAACTAAAATGTCAGAGGGACTTTGTCTAATAATTCTAAAAGTCATTCATGGTTCATATCCAAGTGCTTTTTCAATGTGTTTTTAGTAATTCTGTTAGGCCCTGCTTCAAAACAGCATACGCGATTTGCCTTTTTTTTATTGCTAGCCTGTGCATTGGCATTGCCTTGGCAGCTCCAATGTTGGCAAAACAAAATGCAATGTACACCTATCGAATGTATCTTAGGAAACTTGTTGAATATCATTGATTAAGGCATGTTGCCAAGTTACTGATCTCAAAGGCTACGTAGCAATTTCACAACAGCCGTCTGTGGGTTGTTGCATTGCTGCTGCTGCTACTGCTGAGATGGACAACAGCGGCCCTTCTCCCCTTCAATCCCGTAAGCTCTCTCAGTAAGCTCCCTGGTTCCCTCGGGTGGCTGGACCGGAGTTTGAACACTAAGACCCAAGCAATAAAAGTTTACAGTCTCGTAAAAAGGACTCACGCAGACCAGCTCTCTAAAGATAACGCTAAATACACAGTGATTACAGTCTATGGTCAGTAGGTTGGAACTTGGAACAGCATTGCAATGATTTGCTGGAGTTTGTTCTGTAGCGTACTACATAATGAGAATGATTTCTTTTTAGGACTGCAATAGTGCGTTTGTGCACTGGCACGCGCGGGTGTATCCGCATGTATCTTTTGCATTGCTCGGTTAACCGCACGTTTCCAATGTGAGCATGTTTATACAAACATGTCTTACCTACAACTTTATTCCTAATTGCTACTTTACTCATTGACCATGGTGCACGTTGGAATGTGACTAACGGTGCACAATTGCTAAATAAGTTCACCGTTGAGAATTTGTGGTTAATCGTGAGGTTACAGATCCTTTGATTTACAGTGTACAACTTCGCAGGATTGCCTTGTGTGAGTGTGTGCACGCACACGCATGTGTGGGAGAGTGATTGTGTTTTACAGGCATAAGCACGCATCGGGCCATTTTTAACCGCAGTCACAAGACGCCAGTATAAGGTTAGAAAAGAGATGAGCCTCTGCTCTCAGAATAGTCCCTAGGAGGCCATGAGGCCCCCACCACTCACCCTGACTTGCATTCCAGTTGGCAGACACACAGTTGTCGGGTCAGAGATGGTTTCTGTATGGCGAGGGACGAGACGATATGAAGGGGTGGGTGAGTGAGGGGTTCGATGGGGGGGTTGTTGCGCTACATTTTACCACAGACAACTGCACTCCATTGGGCACAGCCCTATATGGAGATGAGAAATGGGACTGTAATGTGAGATTTTTATTTACTTTTTTACAAGCGCAATAGAACCAGAGTCTCTTCTAGCGATATTTTGGGGGACTATAGTTTCATTTACTCCCAATTCAATTTGCCACAGTACCGTATGGACTGGGCCCAAATCTGGTGGCGTTTCCGTTGACAAGTCTTGGCAGGATGATGATGGTTGCATTCTTTGCATGTTCATTCACACCTATGGCCAATTTAGAGAACTCGATAAACACGTGCTTTTGGACTGCATTAGTTGCTGTGAGTTAGTCATGAAAATTCACTTGTCTCTTTTTAGTTACAATAACTGTGCCTGACACTAATACTGAGGCATGGATAAGAGAGATGACACAGTAAACAAGGGGTGTCAATGGAAGAAGTTGACTCAGATGTGAAAAGTACCCATACCTAAATGGTACATAACACTAATCGTGATACCTTGTGCCAAAGTGGGAAACCTTGACAATTATGCACAGTGCTGCAACATGGCCCCTCATATTTGATTCAAGCATCAAAGCATCAAAACATTACTTCTGTACTCTTCTATAAACAAGGTGAAATGTGGAGCCTTCTAGATTACGGTGGTAGCAGTGACTGCTGCTTTCTCCACCTACTGTCTTCAGCTACGCTTACAATTCCACCCATCGACACTTCACTCACAAGCCGGCTCCTGTGACCTCTGGGCCACTGCCACCACCCCTGACTACAAGTGTTACAGCCACTCAGTTCAGAGACTAGCTGTGTATATGGAGATTGAGCACTGATCTGTTTTTCCCCAGCGGGAATGGGTATATGGAGTGGTATGGAAGTGTTGTATGGACTCTGTCTTTTATTTTCAACACCCTACTCCCAGGTGGTGACAGCCCAGTGCTAAGTGCGGTAATAGCCAATTGATTTTGGTCTCTTTTTTTGTTGGTGGCTGGACATAAATCAAAGTGTCTGTCAAGACTTCAGTGTAGTTGGTGAGGGCGGGAGGGTGGATATGCGTGTGTGTGTGTGTGTGTGTGTGGTTGAGGGGAGGGGTGTGTGCATGTTGGTCAGGGTTCTGTTTGGACTGGAAGAGTGTCAACAATTAATCCAGCCTCTGATCTGCAGGCCACCATTCTCTGACCCTCAGTCGCAATCCAAATAAGACAGCAGCATCACCGATAAGCTAAAATCAACAAAGTTTGTGTCCCTATTTATCTATTGGGTTATGTGGCCCCAGAACTGAATATGAAAACTACATTTCATGTTTGAACTACGAGCTTGTTGATTCATAAAAAATTGCAACACAATATTCTCAGCATGTTCATCTAATTTCTCAATTCTGAGAAACACCAGGATGAATTAAATGAAAATTAGGATGAATCATGGAAAATATGTAAGAAACACCAGTACTGTGCTAATCCTTTTATTTCTATTATCGTAAATAAGGACAGTGCTTCCATCTAAACAAAGCACAGAAGGCAGGAGTTCAGCAGGTAGTGATGGGCTTGGGGTTCTGAGGCGGCCTGGTGGTCTCCTGGGATACCCTCCAGCTCTCAAGCCCCCTACTGGACTGCTTCCCCCATACGCTCTGCCTAACATAGCAGTAGCCAGATCGTGGCTGGGACAATGGGCTTCACACTGCACAGTATGCGACCAGCTGCGGCCATTCCAATGCGGACCTCATGGGAGTGTAGCAAGAGGAAAAGGTTGGATGGTGTGTTTTGTGTCACGTCTGAGTCTTGAACAGGCATCTGCCAGATTACTTTGGGGCCTGACCTGCTCATTATTCCTGAAATGGTTCTGTGTGGCACTAACCTGTTAACCCAGACCTGGCTGACACCGGTACCTCCTCCTCCATGAAAGAGATTATCTGTTCCCTGCAATGAACACAGGACTGAGATGGGGAGTGGAGGGGGCAAGAAGGGGAGTATGTTTTTGAAACAGTTACAATCTGTTTGGATTAGGCCCATTGCCGAAGACACATGGAAATGATGGGCAGCCAGGACGAAGGGAGGAGAGGACTTGGTTGGGGGAGAAATGTAGAATAGGGGAAGGGAGACAGATGGGGAAGAAAGGTGGCGGTGGAGGGGTTGGAGTAGAGGCAATGGGGGAGGTGAAGAGAGTAGAGAGGTCGGAGACTGGAATCTCAGGATCTAAGGCTCTTTTGGCTTGATGGTTCCCAGATGTTGTGGACCCTCCTCACCCCACCTACCCCCACCGTGTTCCTCTGCCGTGATGAATACACAGGAGCCCAGTTAGCCGTGTGGGACAGATGGGTCAGTGGATGTGTGGAGATGGGCCTCCTTTGGACTGGGGAAATGGGAGGTGAAAGACATTCTCTTCTCCCAACAGCCACAGGCCAGACTGAGCATGCCTGCCTATGTTTTGTCATCTTCTCGTCATCCTTTGCGATCTCTCTGGACACCGCTTGCATGTTGAGTGTGCACAAATGTGTGCATAATGTGCATCTAGGCACACACTATGTACTTATGAACTTGTACACATATGCAATGACTTGAAACGTCTGCTTCAGATTTGCATGGACTGAAGATATTATTGGTTTGAGATGTCACATAATCGTGTTCAGGAAAATTATTTTCTATACCCACTTCATTAGGTACAACAGTATCATTTGTCATCAGAAGAGTCTTCAAAATAACACAAAAGAGTACCTGTCATACAGGAAGCTACTTTGAAGGGGAATATACTTGCTGGTGCAGTAAAGGGTACGTTGATGCACCCACAGAGCTGAGTTTTCTGGACAATCTCCTCAGCTGTACTACATGGTGAGCTGGATACTTCCCAGGGTTCTTATCCCAAATTGGTGTGTCAAAGCTGTGTGGCTTAAAATACTTGGTGGAGCTGTTTATTGCTGTTGAGCCCTTAATTGTGACTTGATGTTAAAGTGTTCACTCACATGCTGGTGCTTTCTGGAGTGAGGAGTTAAGTTGGGGAGATTTCACAGATGCCTTCACTTAATTTGTGGTCATGCTCGCTGGAGACATTCTATCTCTCAGGGGGAAGCCGCATATCCTCCTGTGGATGACATGGAGGAGAGCGTACGGATGACCATTACAGAAGACCTGACGATGGGAATATGGTTCTGCCCACGTGATGTTAAATTGAGGTGGGGGAGTCTTTATAATCAGGATTCCACAGCTGCTTCATGTCACTCCTTGACCCTCTGCCCCAGCACCCTCCCACCCCTCCAAATAAAAAGTCTAGACTGAACTCCGTGTCCCTCCACCTCACAGAAACAGACAAAACAGCACAAGAGATAGATGAAGTTGAACTTTCTCTTCCCTGAAAGTATTCTCTTGAAGAGAGCCTCCAAGGATTTCTTTTTTTTAGACTTTCCTCTTTCTGGCGAGACACTGTGCCTATTATGGCCATCAATAAATAAAGCATGGCAATAGCGCAACCAAAGAAATAGATATCACACTATTACTTATTTAACCACTCTGATCAATTATTTATTGTTTATTCCAAATTATCTTTCGTGTGAGTTTACATTTTCAGTTGGGTATCCCTTGTGAATAAAATGAGTAGCATAAGATTTTGGATAGCCAACATGGATGATTTCATGACAGGGAATGTGCGGCTGCTATCGTGCAAAACGTACTGGTTGGGGGGAAACAAATCCTTGATGATCATGTTACTGACATCAAAGAATAAGTACACCAAAGTCAAAAACCAAACAGTATCAAACATCAACATAAAGAGACACACACACAAACACAGACTCTTCCTCTCTCATACTCTACCTAGCTCACTCTTTTTCTAAGAAACACATCAGGTCCAGGGAGAGAAATAAATTATGGGTTTTGCCGCTTTTTGAAGTCCTCTCGCGTCAACACCAATAAATGCCAAAGCATGGTCCGCCTCCCCGCTCCTAAATTAAGTAATTATTACCCCTGGCGTGACTTGGTCATGTGCACTGTAGCAACACTGCGCCTGGGCAAGGCTGCAAGCCTGAGGTCAGCAACCAGCGGAGGCAATGGGGAACAAGTGGAGCATATGTCCTCTAATGAAGTCAAGACCTTGAGTATGTCTAAGCTGAATGATTTACACTGATGCTGAGGGACCTCAGAGCATTCGTCGGTCAACACGTGTGGATCCATCCAGCCATCCATCCAGCCATTTTCTAGGTAATCACTAGGGTCTAGATCGAGTGATTTTGATTCTGGTTGGAAGAGAATTCTAAGCACAAAACACTGTGTTGATTTGTATGTGATGCATCGCACCTGCATGTGACACAAATCACCAAATCAATGACAACTTGCCACACTCAAACTAGTGCAGACGTATCGCTTTGCTGGTAAGTTATCAGTGTCCCAGTTGAGTACCGGGACACGAGGAGGTTCGTAGTAAAAAAAATAAGCCAGGCAACCATCGCACTTACCGTACTTGGAAGAGTTATTCTAAAACAACAAATTCAAAATGTGCTGCAGATTTTACCAACCCAAGTGCCACCAAATTTTGGCTTTCAAAAATTTGCCCTCAAATTTGAAAAAACATATCAAGGGCTATCAACGGTGTGATTCGATTTCAGACCAATATTATGAGTTGATTGCGATATCTGGTACCTAATAATGTACTAGTGCCACATGTACTATGTTTGCTCTGGCTGGGTACTTTGCGAGATATGCCATGGTTTGCTGGCTAGCACCAGGCTGTGATTCATTGCAAGCGTGTTTGGTGGGCTGTATGTGATATTTGAAATTTGACTCACACCAAATCTGAATTTATAAATATCTGCTATTGTCACTTGTCGCGCTTTATGCAATATTCGTAATACAAACTACTTTTGGACAATTTTGTCATCTAACATCTGTGGTCCTCAGACATCCCAAGTTTGGATGCACATTTACCCACTGATAAAGGTTAGTGAAGACACGCCATCAACGTTAGACTTTGCGGATCATTGCAATACTGAACTACTGCTGGTCGTCATTATATTTTCCGCCCCATGAAAAACACACTCATGCCAAGTAGCACACGTGGCACTTAAATGTATTTGCCTTGTAGCCCTACAAAGTGTGATTGTTTTTTTTTTTTTTTAATGGGCATATATGCAGATGTAACAGGGATTCTTCAATTTAATACAACATCCTAACCACTCTGGGCCTGGCCTTTAGAAAAATGATTTTGGGGGGAGGTAGGGTAATGCACAAAAAGCCCCTGTGATGCGGCCCAAGCTTTTGCCTTCAAGGGTGGGGTGGATTCATGTTATTAATTATTCCACGAACGCAAGATTATTCAGAAAACCATGTTTATACTATTAGGGTATATAGATCATATGGAAAAGAAAATGTTTGACTTGACTTCAATGCATTTTTTTCTTATTGCTTTCCTTTTACTTTTATACTTTGAGTACATTTAAAATCATTACCTTCATACTTTTAAAATATGGCGTTGATGCTCTACTTAATTCTTGTAAATCCCAATATCTATACGTCTACTTGAGTAAAGAACGTACATACTGTTGAAACCTCTGTTTGCAAACGCTCTCAAATTTTTTTTCTTTTTTGATGATTGCATTATGCTTCCCCTTGCTGAAGAAAATATGAACTGTTTGTCTGTGGTCACACATTCTAAGGGCACACACTTGTGCTACTACATACAGTAACATTTAGAACAACAACAACAGTGGAACACAGTGCTGTTGTTGCATATAATATATGTTGCCTAACAGTGTGATAACAGGGAAGAACGGGAAAGGAACTTTCGAAGGCAACATTTCCATTCATTTCTCTGCTGGAAGGGATCATTTTGACAATGTTATCATCTGTTTGTGAGACGTTTTCAAAAATGCATGCAAACAAAAATGCTTGCTTTATTAGATTGTTCTCATCCAAAAGTGACGCCTGAGCAGTCTAGATGAAATCTTTTAATTAAATTTGAAAGAAGTTTTCATTACATTGTACTTTTAGATTCATTTCTGAATTGTAAACCAGAAGAAGTGAGTGTTCAATATGATTTCGCCTACATTTTTAAAAATAGATTATTGTCATTGATTTAATTCATACAATATTCTCCTATCATTTACCGTTACACACCCTTTTTCTGATTCTCCATTGAAAATACAAGTCACACATTGTTTAAGATCTCATCTCCTTCTGTTCCCTGACACATGCCTGTTTGGCTGCTGCAGTAGGAAGAATGAATACCCTGAGTGTGTAAAACAGTCTTTTACAACATTGTAAAGATTTACTATTGAAGTAAATAACGGTGAGAGAACAGGGCTTTTAAATGGAACCCAATCAATATGTCAGGGGAGACCGCAGTAGAGGACAAGGCTGTGTCTGACGCCGCACATGAGCAGATCAGTGAGACTCTCACTGGCATATACAAGGAGGAACTCTCATTTCCTCAGTTAATAAAAAAAAAAAAAACACGTGTGTTGTGAACGAGATACTGTACTGCCAGGCAAAATACAACACCAATCAGACAAGTGTTAGTGTTTTCAGGTTCTTTGAATGATGGTCTGTAGGTTATCTTACATAATCAGTGATGCAGAGAAGGGAAAGAAAGGAAAGATAAAAAAAAAAAGGTCTGAAATGGGATGCTTGTTTTCTTTCTGATGGCCTGCAGGGGGTGACTCTGATGGATGCAAAAAGATTGCATTAAAAGTACAAAAATTCCGATTATTCCTGGCCTCGGTGAGCATTTTCACATTTTTTTTTTTTAATGTCAGTCTCCACTTTTAATTCAATTTCAATATGACCTTGGAAAGGACAGTTAGTCACAGTATAGGCATGAAAGAGGATCCTGGTTGAATAAGAAAGAAAAAACCCTATTGGCCATTTTAAAGCAGCACAGGTTTTGATTCCTCTAGAGAACTGCATTGACAGAAAAGAAGGCAATCATTGAGGGCGATACTTTTTCCTTAATGACCACACACAGTTCCATAATTGTTGGGTTTTTTTTTTAACCACAGCAAAAATAGAAAAAGTGAAAAATATTTTATATAGATAGTACACCAATGTGCATGCAGAAGCATGTAAATTAAGTGTATTGTTCTCTCACATGGATTTATGCATGCCCACGTGTACCGGTACAGTTAAATTCAGACATGTAATATATTTCCATCTCAGTGAAAGCGACATTACACACACACACACACACACACACACACACACACACACACACACACACACACACACACACACACACACACACACACACACACCTCCGCTGCACGAGCAATAAATCGCAGAACCCATCTAACAAGTTCATTTCCGGAGGCCAGAGAGGATGGGCCTGCTGACTTTAAAGTCAGCAGCCTTGTGAGGATCAATGGCAAGAGACGAGGGCTGAGGACTAAGGAATTGAGTTGAGATCCAAAATCAATCAGCAATTTAATCACTTCTGGAGAGGGTGACATAAAAACAAAAGGCAGGGGAGAATTCTGCAGCTTTCTTTACTGGAAAATAAAGCAACGCCTTGATTTAACATTTTGACATATACTGTAGTAACCACTTCTCCGTTTTATTGAAACGTTTCTTTCTGAGGAGAAATGCTCCTATGGGAGCAGATCTATTTTCAGTCTCAAGATCATACAACTCTTGTTTTTTTGCTCACTCTTTCACTTGATTTACACAGCAGGTCCAAGTACCTAATTTTGAATGTGTGTCAGTCTATATATCTATTGCTATATAGCTATATATATATATATATTTTTTTTTTTTTTTAATGGTAATTTTACATATACATTTGAAATTACTTACATCTCAGATCACAGTGTTTACAACAACACGTCGATGCATAAGGCAAAATACATACATTTGCTCAATTGCAGGAACATTTGTGTGCTCGTAGATGTGGTGCTGCATGCTGAAGAGGAACCATTTTCCGTCAATGTCCGAGTCTTCGAATTGACACTATTGAACAAGCAAGCCTTATATGAAAAAAAAAAAAATCTGTGACAACTTCTGGCCGCAGAATCAATTGTATGGATTCTCAGAAGAGAAAAAGACCAGCTAGAGAAATCGAACACATAAAAGAACTCTTCAAATCAGTTTGATCAAAACAATAGACTCAATAAAAAATGGAGGATTTTGAAAATGTTTTAAAAAGTGTTGCTGCATCCTTGTTAATTCCAGGTTTTTTTTGTGTAGTACAGCATAATGCATAATAATGTACAATGCTAAATTATATTAATATAAATTGCTTATTGTGTTTGTCCCCATTTTCTGCAATTGCACTATTGGTATACAGTATGAATGTACTTACATCTATAGTATATTTGCATCCGTGCCAGACTGGTGGACTGTAACTGGCAGATTCCTCCAGAACTCAAGCATTGCCGAAACTTAGCAACAGGAGCCAGGGGCGTCCTTCCCCTGAGAGGTTGGCTGGCAAGACACATTCATTACCAGCCCAGAATCTTGGGCTGGATTAAAAATTCATGCTGTTTACAACCCCCCCCGCTCCATGTATTAAAGTATACGCACCCTTCTAAATAATGGCTCCACCAAACCGTGAGCAGATCGCTGATATCTCCAATGAGAGCGCTGGTCGTGTATGAATCAGTGTGTGTCTGAAATCTACTGGATGGAAAATGGCGGCTCTTGTGTATTCACTATGTACCCTCACACACTCATAGTGATATAAATAATGATACTGTTTACTGCAGCAGGGAGTGAAAACAACCTGAGGGCACTCGCATAAGGACACGGTTCCCTCAAAGTCTTGTACTTTGTCATGTCATTTACACCCATAATAAAGGAGCAGCTCTAGTCAACGTGCTGAAAATGTGTCCGTACTTGGCATAAACTGGGTTTTTGTGCAGTCTGTGACCCTGACTGTGTGTGGGTCACTGGCACCTGCCTGCGTGCCCTTCTGTTGCCTGATTTGTTGGTGAAGGGGCCATGCTTTTAAGATCCATTCAGTGTTAATTAGCATATTCTGCAGTGATCATTATATCAGGTTCCTGTGGTTACGTCTGATTGCATTGTCCCTGTTGGGGAGGGGGAGATTTACCAATAGGGGAGTGCCACACACAGAGGCTACACGGTCACAAACACACTTCTTTGACAGGCCCACACACTCAAGCACATAAGTAAGTAGACACTGATGTCTTACACACGGATATAAAAACATACAGACCACATGGGTGCACTTACGGTATAATTACCATGTCAATAGGCAGCGGTGTGATAAACACGATAATGAAACGGTGAGAATCATAACGGTGCACAGCAAAGTACTAACATGCACAAGTCCACCATTCCCACTCGGCTGCACCCCATCCCCTGAATGGCCCAGCAAACAGGTGCAAGGTCAAACCACGATGCCAATAATAGATGCTCCTCATCATTCTCAGAAATAGTTCTCACAGAGCCACTAAATGTTTCAGCAAGCTTGTGTGCTGTTTGTGTTGGTCTGACGCGGATGAGGTGAGAGGCCATGTGTGCGGAGGTCAGACAGGCTCCTGTGTGTGCCCAGCAACTGAACTTTGATTTGTCTTCTCTATCGGAGCGCTGAAAACAACAGAGGGAATTTACAGCACATTGTTGTACTCTTTCAACCTGGCGTTTCCTTTGATTTATTCATGTTAACACATGAGGCCACAGTGGTGCATGCGGTTAGCACATCTGGTGCAAAGATATGGATCGGATGTGTGGCAGGTTTACAAGTTTTCACTCTTGTTTATGTGCTCAATGTATGGCGCGCGGTCCAAAAACACATATGCTAGGTTAACCCTTTCATGCACCAATAATGATAACCTGTGACCTGATAACACGATAGGTTGTCCACTGTAGTAACCGCTGTCCCCGAAAGGTTTGAGGTGAGGAACTTGACTGCCAACTATGAATGGTTGCATTTTATGTCCCTTTGGCTCCCAGGTGATCAGTTGAGTGTGTACCCCAGGGCAGCTGACCTTGAACTAACTGATGCCATCATCCGACTAAGCGGTATGGAAAATGGATGGGTGACAATGATGGGTGACATGCACATAAAATGTTGCTTCTATGATGCTCCTAAAATGTTCCTCGTTTGGACTCAAGTAAGATACACTGTTTGAACATTGCGGTGGAAAAATTGTTGTGATTCCTGAGGGGTCATGGCCAAGAGCACAGAGTGGATGCTTCATGTTGATTTTCAAGCGCCCCCGCTCCCATCGTCACTGGCACCTGTTTTTCTGTATGCGACCCTAATGTGGGCCTGGTTCGAATTTCAGCATGTCGTTTCTAAAGTTCACCAACTGTCATCTCCCAGCTGTGGCATCCCATGGCATGAAACAGTGACTGACTGACAAGATGCTACGTTCCACCATCATGTAAAGTTTGAATTAGATATCATGGACTGGACAGGTGTACCTAAAATCATCTGGTATCAGGTTGGTGTTTTTCTATTTTTCAAACAGAAATTTTTCATGCTCCTTAAGAGCCCCACATATCACATTTTTATGATTATTGTTATAATGCGGTTTGTCCCATGGCATATTGTTGTGACATGAAACAACCTTGAAAGGCCAAGTCGAGAACATGTGAATAGCTTCGAAGGAACGAGTTTTCGTTAGACACGGGCCTCGGGCAAAGGCAAAAAGACTCCATGAAATGCACAACATAAAGGAGGATGTAATTGAAGCCCTGGGTTGGTGTTACAGTCCGTGAGAGAAAACACTGTTATGTGGTACTAATTTATTTTGCAAAGCAGTGCTCATGTTAATCCAATTTAGGATTGAAGAATGGCCTGCAGAAATCATTTACTTAAGCATGTCCATCTGTAGTCACTCTTTGACACTTGATCTGGCATTGTGGATTGGGACTGTTTTAGGTTGATATGGTAGTCCTCTCACCACAAATAAAATGAAACGTCAACTGTCTTCAACTTTCTTTTTGTTCTCCCCTTTATTGCTCACAGCTTTTTATCATCCGTCCCTAAATGCGAGGGACGAAAATAGACAACACACAATGATGCCCTGGTTTATGGACAAAAAAGAAGGCGGTATTGATCGGGGTCATGGCTGCATTCACACCAATGCACCTCTCAATAGATCAGCCATGCTATCGAAGCTTATCTGCCAGCCATCACTTGTCATCTATACGGCTCCACCAAACACCCTTCAAATTAGTTCTCCTCAACTCAGGTTGGTACAATACTCAACTAGATCGGACTTGTGTTTCCAACACAGACTGTTTAGGCAGCATGCTAGTAGTTGCCTCGGCTATGAGAACAAAGTCACACAATACCAGCACATACCAGCGTAAGGAAAATTAATTCTACAAAGAGGAATGTGATACAATAGATGAAGAGTAACAATATGAGGAATTTGGCTATTCCTTACAGGGGGAAAAGGTTGTTTTCTGTTGTTTTTTTAACATTCCTCCCATTCCATCTCGAATACCACACAGAAGAGACAGTTCTCCGTATGTACCATACCCCTGTGTTTGGTAGCCGAACAATACTTGGCCTTACAGTCATACAGTTGAGCAGTTACTGTACCCTTTAGCACCTTTGAAAGAATGGAAATGATTCCTTATACCAAATTGAACTGTTTGTTAAAAACAAAGGTGTACCGTAACATTTCTAACATGACCAGTTTTGACAAACAAAAAGTTCCTTGATAGAACAGCCAAATACAGTGCATCGGTCTGAACACAAATCTTCTCTTCCAAATCATACCTGCACAATATATTATTAGTTGTTATGCTACTCACCAAGGCTGAACACTTAGGTTTGGTGTGCCTCTAGAAACTATCCTGAAACAAATTCTATTAATTGAGGATAGATCTGTACCATCCATGCAGGCTGAATGAGTTTTAACATGCTCTAAAAACCAAGTCATTGTCATTGATTAATACAGCACATATTCATGAATAATAGTGTGGCAGAATCTTGTGTGCTGGCAAAGCTCGATCATTCAAAGCCAAGGTCGACTGGTTGCATTATAGAGAGTTGGATGTGCCATATACCAAGTCAAGTCAAGTCAAGTCAACTGTATTTATAGAGCACTTTCAAACAGCCATCGCCGCATACAAAGTGCTGTACATGGAGCAATTTAACATATACAATAAACAGTAAAACAAATCGGTAATAAAGACGGTAGAAAGCACCAAACAGTAAAACCAAGAACAAATCTAAGTCATGCTGAGTCGAAAGCCAGAGAATACAAGTGAGTTTTGAGGAGGGTTTTGAAGATGGGCAGTGAGGAGGCTTGACGAATGTTCGGTGGGAGGTCATTCCAGAGAGAGGGACCAGCAACAGAAAAGGCTCGATCCCCTCTAAGCCTCAGTTTAGTTCTTGGCACTTCTAATAATGTCTGGTCCGCAGACCTGAGGCGCCGGGCAGGTGCGTAGGGGCGGATGAGCTCAGAGAGGTAAGGTGGCGCGAGATTATTTAGAGATTTGAAAACAAATAAGAGGATCTTGAAAATAACTCTAAAATGTATGGGGAGCCAGTGAAGGGATGCCAGAGTAGGAGTTATGTGCTCCCTCTTACGAGTACCAGTCAAGAGGCGAGCAGCGGCATTCTGGACCAGCTGAAGGCGCTTAATGGAGGACTGGCTGACTCCAAAGTAAAGGGCATTGCAGTAATCAAGCCGGGATGTGACAAAGGCGTGAATTACTGTCTCAAAGTGTTCATGAGAGAGAGAGGTTTTATTTTGGCCAGCTGTCTAACCAGAAACAGTTGGTCTTGTTACGAGATAAAATATGAGGTAATCTAGTCATGTTTCCTCAAACTGTGTTATATTCATGTTAAGGGCATATCACATAAATAGTTTGGACCGATTTGAGCTTCAGCACCCAACCCAACACCTTCTTCAAATCCAAAGACACATTTTCGGCGTCAATGTGTGGGTGTGGCAGCCATCCTGATTCGCTCACTCCCGCCAACCATAGATTGGCTGACACCTCGGAAGGAGCGATGACTGAATCATAACGTGACTTTCTGTACTGAAGCAGAGCCAGAAGCATCTTTCATTGCCTACCTGACTGAAGGATGAGCTGGTTGATTTGACAAGTGTCACGCATGCGCACACATCCACGCATACAGACACACGCACACACAGTATATAAGTCTAAAGTGCGAAGCATGCATGTTAAAGAAAAAAAATATGCATTCAAACACGTGCGTGAAAGAAGCAGGACATGCAATGTTTGTTTGACCTCATACAGATTAAATTTGCCATTTTATCAGTTGCATGCCCATAGCCAACCTTGAGCTCCATGAGGTCTGGACCACTGTAATTATTTTCCAATGTCATTCAGATACACGATGCGACTCATGCATGCGTTATGCTCGTACACACCTGCTTTCAAAGGTTAGTGCAACCTGTGCCCACAACTTCGTTGAGCTGTACTCTGCTCAGAACACACTCTGAGTCGGACTTGTCTGAACGTAACAGTGACTTAAAAGAGTCTGCAATGTAGAATTTAACTGAACTGGTGACCCGCACACACCCAACATCACAAAGTTCTAGTATAGGTCTCACTGGATCTCATTCTTCATTGTGCAGGTGTAATGATGTGGCTGCTCAGTGGCTCTGGCATACACATACTATGGCTACTTCCTTCTGAGGACATTAAATTGCTTGTAGGGAATAATGTGTTGTGTTTGACAGCAGTGATGCTATCTTGCAGCGTATCAGAATCTTAGGTCATGGAACTTGGCTGGCTGCAGTAAATGAAAAGTCAACAACAATCAATCCTCGATTAATGAAGACCACATTTTAAACGTGCATTTAATGCTTGAAAAAGTACACAACGTCTCAACCCAGCAGAATTTGTGACATCCTGTAGCACTGGGGCAGCTTTCAGTGCCCCGGTAGTTGAGGGAATTAATTTCCTCACTCATGGGGGCACCCGAGATGAGCTCCTTCACTCATTCATTCCCATTGCTTTTTCTGTAATTGGTGCTAGTGGAATCTAACATCATGCACAGTTTGCATTCTTGAATACTCGCCCAAAGCAGCTTATCCCCCCCCCAAAAAAGTGCAACATACTAATTTAATGTGACTGCACTGGCTACCTCTAGAAAGTAAGAGTAAACACAATTACTATGCATCATTAGTACCCAACATCGCTTTGAGAGTTTAAGCCAGCCATACAACAGAAGTTGTACTCTCATAGGATTTCAACGCGTGTTAAAGGAAGTGATTCTAATGACTCATTCTGAAGTCATGCTAAAATTCACAGTAGCCATTACTCGGGTCCCTTGTCATCTGAACGAATAATATGTGTTTCATTAAAAAGACCCAAATGTATTTGGATAACCATGAACAAGTTGAATGTTATTTTACAGAAGAAGAGCAAAAACACTACCAGCAACCATCTGTGTTGACAATCACGAAGCGCTTGAATAGTCTATTTATGTAAAGTTACTTTGTATGCTGACAAATGTTAACCATATTTTTATGATGTGAGGTCTCCTGTATGACATGCACTTCAACAATAAGATTTTTGCAGAAAATATCACCCTGGCTAGTGTTGTGTTTGTCTTTTCAAGCCCCACAGGGATGGAGGCCACCACACAATCGAGGAGCTCTGTATGTGTCTGCTCATGTACAACATGCCCTTCTACATGCACGCACAGCCAGCAGCCACTGTCTCATGCCTGACTGAGCCTGTTGGTGGGCCCTGCACTGGGAAGGTTACTGGCTGCTGCCTGTAAATCAGGCAGGAAATGGTTTTAAAGTCGCCCATTTGGCGGTAAGAGGGTTCAACAGGTATTTGACTTTATAAGTGAAAGAGTCAAGCGGCTCTTTTGACGCATTGGCCAACCGAGCTTCTTAAACATTTAAATGGGCTGTTGTACGTTGGTGGATGTGTGACAGGAATTGCTGCAAAAGAACACAAATATGAAAGAAACAAACACTGAAAAAAAAAAAGACTTGCCGTTGCTATCATTGCTCATTAGAACGTCTCTATTTGTACACATCAATCACCACCATACTGTCACGCAAAATCTACTTCTTGTGATGTCCAACATTTAGCATTGGCTTGTTAATTTGGGTTTAATTATACTGGGTTTTAAAAAATGTATTATTAATTTATTTACAGTCCCGTATTTTCCGGATTATAAACCACTATGTTTTTACCCCGCTTTAAACCTTGCAGCTTTTAATGTCAAGCAGTTTATTTATGAATTTTTACTGACTAGCTTCAAGCCATCAATAGGTATACTCATAGTCACATCTGACCAATGAAATTACTGAAAATATCACAGTGGACCAATGAAACGGTCCCGAGTCCTCCCTCATACTGAATATTCATCAGCCATTTGTGGTTGGAGTCGGCATGCTGGCTGCTTGAATTGCATAGGTCTGTATGTGTAGCTTTACACTGCTCTATAGGAGTGAATATAGAGGACATCGTAGATAGTAACAGAAAAATCAGCATCTTGAGTTGAGTTTAATGAGCATAGGGAACGAGTGCCATAAATCCAGCCATCTCTGCAGTGCAACCACTGTCTCACTGTTTTTTTGGGGGCTGACTCCTACCATCACTGGCAACTGTCGGCGAGTGCTAACGGCTCGCCACGAAAGACAGCATTTCTGGCCATGGACTGACATCACCTTCCAAACACGAAACAAACGGCTTTCCAAAGTCTTTCATTGACCTCAATTCACTCAAGAGTGACTCACAAAGCTTCTGGGATGCCACCGTGTAACTAGCTGTTTTCGGCGTTGTTTGGGGAAAAAGGAGCATCTATTAGTGCTTAAGTATTGAAAAAAAAAGATCTCTGTGGCCTCTTTCTTTGCAAGCATTAGAAGTTATTATGTGGAGACCCACAGCTATTTATACAATGCGACCATTGTTTGTACAAATTGGTTTTTAGGGCTGAATTTAGCTGTTGCCGCTTTTAATTAGGTGCATTTGTAAATTACAGTAATTTATATAAAATAATTGATCTGTATGAGTGTATTAGAAAGTCAGACCTAAGGCTTTTTATGTTTAGAAAATAATTCTAAAATATTATTTGCTGGCAACAAGTCATCGGGTGTATTCCACCTCTCGCCCCGAGTAAGCTGGGATAAGCAAAAGAGGACAAATGCTATATAAAAATGCATGAATGGATGGGAAAAGAAAATGTGACATCACATCAGCTACATTCCGACAGTACCTTTTTATTTAGGCCTTGAAACCCAAGCAGACTTAACAATTTACCTGTAATGATGTCATGCTGTTAAACATATTTTTCCAGGAGACGTGGAAGCTTCTCCTTAAATACCCCACTCTTGCCTGTGGTTTGTGACATTGATATTTGCATAGCTCTCAACATAGTCTTAGTGCAGTGTCAGGCACCGCTTGAATGGCAGATGGGAAGAGTACCTGGGTTAACAAGTGCATGGCAATAGCCCACAGTCACATAGCCTGTCAGTCACAAAAAATGGAATGACAGATTGCTTCGTGGCCCACTGAAGTGTCGGGACAATGTGGAATTTGACTTTCAGGTTTAAAGAGCAATGAAGGGCACAAGTTTAGAATTGCTTCTTTCTTACCGCGTCTGGTACATTTCTGCAGATTATGGCAGAGGTAGTCAGCGGAACAAACACACCCTGGGTTGTATCTGGATTTCATCACCACTGAACAATTCTGCTTCCAATTAACTCGTTGAGAGAGAGCTAAGTGAGACAAGAGCTCTTTAAAGTGAGAGCTGTCGCAATCACTGTTTAAATGCAGATTTTTAAAAGGAATGGCAAAGGGTCATGCTACATCAAAACCACCAGGACTTGTATATAATGAGAGCTGAAGTCACTGGTTTATCTCTCAGCCGCTCTCATGGTAGAGGGTGTACATTTAGCTAGCATTTAATTAGATGCCGTTTGGCAGCAGAGTGTGAGGCTAGTTGGATCATCCAGCACCCAGCAGTTTTGATGAGACGTAGCCGAATCCAATTCCGTACAATGCCAAGATTTCTCGAAAACAAACCAAGCTGTCCAACCTGGTAAACATTAGGTAATTAATTAAAATCACTAATTGGAAGGGGCACATTATGTCAAAAGCTACTGCTGCTTTCTAACAGGATTGGAGTGACAGGATCCGATCAAACAGGTTTCCATTCACTTGGTCGCGGCGTGTTTTGGGGAGTCATTAGCAGCCCAAAATATTGGCAAATACCCCGTGCGACGCATGATAGTAGAGTTCCATTCATTTGTTACCTTAGCTCCCACACTCCCCTCAATTCCTTTCAATCCCCACCATTACAGCCATTTACCTAATTGGATAAAACGACTCCTGGATGGAAGCCAACGGGGTTTTATAGTCAGTGTTTGCGATTCGGATGTTTGATTATAAGCTCTCTTTGATAATTACTCCCAGTTTGCTAGCGGCCAGCCGGGCCGGCTCTCTCTATCGCCTCCTTGCCGTGTTGTGTGCTGCGGTCGTGTGAGCCCAAAATCAACCAGCGGGCTGTAAAAGGTACCGCAGCACGCCTTCTGGGCTCAACATCACAGGCGTGTCTCGAGCCCAGTTTACCAAGGCTAATTAACCCTAATTCGAGGTAATGGCATGATCAAGTATATGCTATTATCACAAATCCCCACTCACCCTCCTCTTTCTCACTGCTAGTTCCTCAAAGGTTAGCATTGCCCAGCTTTGCTGTGCTTCTGCTGATTGGTCTCTACTTGTTTCTACTTCCTACGCATTCCTTTCCTTATTCCCATCTGTTCATTTAAGTGCAGCCTGGTCTACGCGCATGCATTCGAGGCACATTTAATGCATCAAGGATTCATGACTATAACTGAGAGAGATAGCTAGCCTCACCTGTAATGGCCCTGAGGGGGTCCTTGAAGCTGATGTGGTTATCAGTGCGCTGAGTGCGGAGGAGACATAATCCATTCTGTGGCCCATGGGGGTCTTTCATCGACCTTCCCTGTTTGGAAACAGTCTTTCCTATGGTCTGTCCCAGTCCTGTGATACAGCCCATCCTCAGCAACCCTCTAGCCTCCTGATATGGTTGCGCTCCATTAGGTCCTGTCTGGATATGGTTATGGACATGAGACTAGAGGGCATCGGCTGTCATTCCTAGAAGGTACAATCCCAAGGTCAAAGTTACTTCACTGGAAAGAGCAGGCACACTACAGTGAAAAAAGTTTGGGTTGATGTATTCAACGTTATTTCTTCAAGTGGTTGCACGAAATAGAATCATCTGGATTCAGATACACTTTTGGAGTAGACTATTCATCTACTTAAAGTAGATTTACATCTATTTCAAAACAATGCATTTGGATTCACATCATGCAATTAATCAAATTGAGTGAAATCAACACACCATTTTTTTTCAGTGTACCTTTTTAATATTCAGTGTAAGGTCGTTCCCAACTTTTGATTTGCTCATTGAATTTGAATTTCACGTTTTTATATAGTAAGTTAAGTTAACAAAGCAGCTCCAAAACAAAAAATGACTAACTGCCGACTTGTGAATTTCTTTCGCTGAAAAATATTGTTAAAAATAAGGTTTGTTTTAATGAAATAATCTTAATATCAATCAAAGGACATGAAGACTTGTACTTCACTTTCTGTCACTATAGAAGATGTAAGCGCATTCGTGCCTGGACGCATGCCTGCGTATATACACACACACACACACACACACACACACACACACACACACACACACACACACACACACACACACACACACACACACACAAGATTACCATTGTTCTAACCCTTTTATTTTATTTCCCTCCCCATCCTGCCTGCTCTTTGGCAGCCTGCATGCAAATGTGGTGGTTAATGAGCAGAAAAAGGCATTGAGGAAGTGGGGGGAGAGGGAGAGAGATGATTTCTATGCTCTGAACAATCAAAAGAGCAACACTCCCTCATTCTTTGTACTTTTCTTTGGTTTGTTTGTATCCGTGTGTGTGTGTGTGTGTGTGTGTGTGTGTGTGTGTGTGTGTGTGTGTGTGTGTGTGTGTGTGTGTGTGTGTGTGTGTGTGTGTGTGTGCGTGTGTGGGGAAGGTGCAGGGGCGGGAGGTGTTGCTGTCATGTGTCTGACAGATATTGAAGATAATTGTCCGCTTTCTTCGCCTTGCCTGCGTAATTCCATCGCTGCTGCAGTGCCGTCAACACTCACCTGGGCACAGGAGGAGGGAGAGGCAGATGTGGGAGGGGGCTGCGGAGCATGGGGGATGTTGGGAGTATTTTCGACTTACTGCTGTTAATGAAATCCATCGAATTCATCCAGGTTTTACCCCATGTGAAGATGTCTATACAGAAACAGATTGAGTATGGAGGAAGGTTCGAAAAGACAAAAGTTGTCATGGAGTCTGAATGTCCCTCTGTGAGTGAAACTCTCTGCATGTTGATGCGCCAAAGAGCCAAAGAGGCAAACCAGTGTCTCATTGGGTGGAATATTTTAGAATAATACAAACCCACAAGAGGATTATTCTGGCATCTGCAAACCTGGATGGAGGGCATCAACTATTATTGAGATAGAGATGTCTGGATTGGTCTTGGCTGCATTTTGGGGTTATGCAATGTTTAGACAGGATTCTAGTGTGTTGGTATCCTGGTGTTCTGTACTGTTTTTATGTGTTGGATTAACTATTCACATCAAACTACGTCCTGACTGTGGGACATTTCACCATTGTTTACAATGAAATGTTTGAGAAATGTTTTTTGAAGCGACCATGCTTAATACAACAAATAATCTATTTTAGCTGAATGATTTATGATTCAACAGCTCCAAAAGAATCTCACAATCAATACTTATGTAGGGAACAGCACAGTGGTTAGCATGTGGTTAGTAAACCACCTTCTTGTACCTCACTGCAAGAAGGTGAATCACTTCACATCCGATAACATAACGATATGCATGGTGGGAGTTAATCCTTTCATGCTCACTGAACTAAGTCGGGTGGAATACACTGAGGTTTCACAACACTTGCTGATCTCTTTTGAGGGCACTCATGCATGATGGCTTTTTGGGGCAACTTCAAACAGGTAAACAACCCAAAAATCTTCAAAATTAAATATTATATAGTAGGGGTTGCACATCCATTGGATTTACTTTGAACGTTTACACCAGTTGTACATTATTAAAATGTGGTAAACTCATGTAATTATCCAGTGTTTTCCTTGAAAAGAAACACAAGATAAATATTAGTTTAATACATTTTAATCACGTGGACCTGAAAATCAAGTACTTTTTTACTTGTATGACCTCAAGGATATTCTTCTATACCTTAAAAATAAAATAAAACTATATATATATATATATATATATATATATATATATATATATATATATATATATATATATATATATATATATATATATATATATAAAGGACATAATAATCAACCAGTTCAGGGGGTACACCCGTCTACTGTCCAAAGCCAGCTGGGAAAGGCTGCAGCATGCCTGCGACCCTCATTAGGATATGCAGCTCATATAATGGATGGTGGATATAATAAGTAAATACAATGAGTAGTCTTGCATACTTAATGGAGGAAAATATCTCACTGACTGACTCTGGATCTTTTTTCCCCCTAAAAAAATTCTAAGAAAGATGGGCAGATGGAAACAGAAAAAGGCTCTTCTCTTTCCCTTCCAAAAGGTTTCACACCTCCCCTCCACTTTTAGGCAATAATGAAAACACAGGAATGTGCAGCCAAATCAAACAATGGTGAGTCCCATTGCTAAGGATAGTCTAGAAGGACTGGGCTGGCCTCCAGAACTGCGGTCACTGGAAACATTGGTGAATGTTGGGTGTGCTACACAAGTAGCACATTTTCTCCCTCCTCCCACAGTGACACACTGCTCACACACGGACACACAAACAGTGGCTTTAGAACGACTGTTGATCACGCTCAGTGAATACGTCACACCTGACTCCGTAATCCTCTCGGTGGGGTTGCTTGTCCATACGGAGGTCACACTTTGACCATGATAGTGTGTGAGAAGGCCGTGTGTCTGTCCAGGACTCCATTCAATCAATTGGCTGCAAGTTCATCCTCTAATTAGTGCAGTGGGTGCCCCTTGCCTTCTCTCAGCAACTTATCAATAACACACTTCCACTTGTTCCCCAGGAGCCATAAATCTTTGGTGCTGAGCGTCCTTCGGTCTCCAAGTAAACGACCTAGAGGAAGCCTGACGCATGTGTTAACAATCGCTGACAGGTCTGCGCCCTCCCCTCTGAAGACCGTTGCATGAAGGAACGTGTTTACGTTTTCTTGTTACTGCACTGACTTAACAGCATTGCTTCCTTCTTGAGCTACCTCCTCCTCTCTGTTTCTCTTTCGCTCCTTGTCTGTCCGAGTGTCCTGGTACACCCTCTGTGGCGCTCTGCTTTTTTTCTTTACACACTTTTTTCTCCGTCTCTCTGTTTTTGTCAGCTGGATGGTCTGGGTTTATGTCTAGTATAGAGAGATAACCTGTAGGCCATGGATCATGAAGGGATTTGGAAAATGGATTGCGCCCCCCATAAAGTTAACATGGAGGAGCTGCTCGATTTATCACCTTCTAGAAGGTGTGATATCAGGGATAGACAAACATGGTTTCAATACTCTAAAATCATCATTCAAATACAAATCTAATACTTGCACAATAAGTCTGTGACTATTCCACACAGCTCAACATGTCTTCACAGAGCACACTAGTTTACCCAAGCTTTAAAGAAATGATGTGCTTCACCACACCTCTTCCTAAATGTTTGTAATGGTTGAGGGCGGTAAAGAGGAAAAAAAAAGAATATGTCTCCCTTATCTTTAAATGTACCTTAACGACCATTTTAAGAGTGTCTGTTCATCAATTTAATTATTCTATGACCATCTGTATGTGCTAATCCTCTGAACCAAAGTATTACAGTTAAGAAGTGGCGTGCTACATAAGTAACAGCGCAGGGTCGTTAAGTGCTGAGACACAACGTCCATAAAAGTTAACTTTCTGGCATGTGCATCAGCACCAAAACTGTTTGCTTGGAATTTCGGAAAAAAAAAAAAACATTGGCCAAGCCGAAACATTTCCAAGAACTGGATGGAATGTTATAAAGCCTCAACCCCATTAAAAACAACAACTATGAGATGAAAATATTTTTTTCAAGAAGGTGCCATACAACACCTGTGACCTTTGACTTCACACATCAATATTGTTTATGAGAGTGTCTGTTGGTGCCATCTTAAATTTTGTGCATAACAGTTCTCTAAAGAGTAAATGGGAACAGTCTTAGTTTGAGAGCTGAAAAAGCAACACGACTTCCTCTTGACTTTTTTTTTTTATCACCACTGTGCAGATTGATATTGTTACAGTATTGGTATTTTTGTTCTTCTTAACATGAGTTTTTACAGGTTGAGCAGTTCCAGCATCCAAGTGATGTTCTCCAGACACATCTCAATGTGCTATCCCACAGTTCAGAGCTCTCATGGCAATCAAGCCAAACACGACGCGGCAATCCCATTAACTACTTGTCTTCTGCTGTCTCCTCACTGCTGTATTGTGAGAGAACCCTGCTTTGACTGGATAAGTTGAGCAAGGTGACATCCAAAGTTTCCAACATACAGTATGGTACGCTTCTGTCGCACCATTTACAACTGAAATGAGTAATCCATGCATCCATCCATCCATTTTCTAATCTGTTTATCCTCACAAGGGTCACGGGCGTGCTCGAACCTATCCCAGCTGTCTTCAGGCAGTAGGCGGGGGACACCCTGAACTGGTTGCCAGCCAATTCACTCACACTCACACCTAGGGACAATTTAGAGTGTTCCATTCATAGTTTTGGAATGTGGGAGGAAACTGGAGTAGCCGGAGAAAAGCCACGCAGGCACATGGAGAATATGCAAACTCCACACAGGAAAGCCGGCGCCGGAATCAAACCCTTGCACCTCTGCACTGTGAGGCAGACGTGCTAACCAGTCAATCACCGTGCCATCTGAAATGAGTGATACTGCAGTGAATACAATAATAGAGGTCATATGCTGTGTACAAAAAACACAGACATAATATTTTCATTCCAGCATGTTGTATTCAGACATGTAATGTCACTCAATTAAAATCATAAAGTCTTGAAGCACTATAATTTCAAGACAGATGAACACACTTTCACATGGCGCCTCATGTACCATAGATTATATGAGTCTTTCTAGAATTGGAGATCATGTTTTGCGGCCAAACCTCACCATGAAATTTTAAATAATCCACGCACAAAATATATAAACATGTACTTGATGTAAATAATATACAGTATAATTGTCCTCAGATACAAAGTAACTGTAGCGACAATTAAAGTTATTTCTGGACTACAAAGCACACTCGATTAAGAGCCGTAGCAGTTAAATTTAACCATCACGCCAAATTTGCACATATATTGTCTGCTTCATATGAGCTCCGGGTCTCCACATTATAACACGGGAGACTGTATTTGCAAAGAAAGAGGTCACAAAGATCGATTTTTAGTTTTTTGTTGCAGTCTTCTTTGAAATCATTCAAAACATCAGATTTTTTGGGTTTACCTCAGACATACAGTATTTTAAATACCGGTAATAGTAATTATGCTTTGAAGTTGTGTCTCACAACATACAACCAACCCTTTTACTAAAACCCTTGTAGCCATCACGCGGGAGAGAACCAATGCAACCCGTTACTCATATTATCAGACAGACATTGTTATCAAAGTTTTTATTAATTTATTTTAAATTGTTTAGCTAAGTGTGTTCTCAACCAGTTAGTCGAATGATTAACACAGATAGCATGTACACCTGAGAAGAAACTTCAACAATAGCATTGATATATAATCCTGTTACTGCCATTAGAATTGTCAAATTTGTCAGAGCATTTTACTATCTTTGCTAAATTGTAAATGATTTATTCAGCAATAGCTTTGAAATATATGATATGGCAAATAAAGTATCTTATTGAATAATAAAATAAAAATAAAAACACAGTTGAGCTCGATGAATGAAATTATGTGATGTTTACTTCCATGTTTGTCTTGTAAACATAAAAAAAGAAAAATTGTACTTGATTAAAAAAAAAAGTCTCCCAATTTTTGAATGACTCACATGAGGAGAGAGCACCACTGTCACAAGGATATACTAATTCCGAATAATTTCCAGCGATGAAACAGCTCAAAGGGGGTGCTGTTGAGTAAGAAGACGAAACGCATTCTCAGAAAGAAGCACATCAATGACTGTTTGCTGTACAGTAGCTTTTCACTTGGGTGGTTATCTCAAACTCATTGCTTTGTTGCATTTCTCGCTGACTTTTGTAGTTAAAAAAATCTGAGGAGTTAAATTACTGTAGAGTACGCATCAAAATAATAGAGTCTTTCTGTATCTGCAATTGCAGTACATCCATCACACAGGTTGTAAAAGTTCTAGATATCAGGCTTGTCTCGCCATCTTTCTCAGTGTTGACCTTTGGCTGAATGGATGCACCTACTGATAGCAGCAAATGGAAAATAATGAGGAAACCCCAAGTTTCAAACTTCAACTCCACCAGAGCAGAATTGTATTTTGGTGTTAATGATTAGTGAATATGCAACCACAGCCAATATCGGCACATCACCAGGATCACAAAGCGTTCACTGTTTTTTCATGACTACACATAATCTTTTTTTTTTTTTTTTTAAAGAGAAGAAAATGTAAAATTACTGTCGATTAGTTCCCATTCCCCGGTGACTTCTCCATTACCAACTCAGAGATCCAACTGATCTGACGAGAAGATATGTGCTGGATTTGACAATCACTAACCCCACCTTGAAGTTTTCAATTAATTCTGTCAGGGGGCAAACTTGTGACTATCCACCGAAAATTGGGGTCCTCTAAGAGAGAAAAAAATTGCTAATATTTTCCAGTTTGCTATGCCATAGAAACTTAAAGTTGTACTTTTGTAAAATGATACCCTTGGCTGTTTAGTAGTTGTGTCCTTCTGTTGTAGCAACACTGGCGTGTCTATTTCAGAGAAAAATATGTGTAGCAGTTTGAATGTGCAGCGTGTCTCTATGCGTGTGTGTGGGCGAGGATGCTGTAGTGTGCATGCTCCAGCAATGTGCAACACATTAGGTCCTGGCAGTCCCTCCACATACATAAGTTTGATTCATATGTGTGTTAGCCTTCCAAAACTGGTTTTCACTACATAGTTTGCCAAAGATGACTCAATTCCGTACTCAGGATTCTCTGTGCGAGGGACTCACTGAGGGTAATCTTTTTAGAGTAAGGCAATGTCCACATGCATAGAGGTATTTGTGAAAACTATTCCCCTGCTTTTGGGGTAAACATTATTTTGGTCCGCACATGACATTTGAAAAAAGGAAAAACATAAAAACTATGGTACATCTTTTCACAGGAATGTATTTGTAGGCTGCAAGACACAATTTGATCTTTATTTTTCAAAAGTCTGAAAAATGTAATTTAGTCGCAGACAATTAGTCCATGATGTCAGGATATTTTTTTTTTGGTACAGTGCAAGGGCCCACAAACTTTTTTTGCGTCATGGACCTGTGACATATTTTGGCCGATTGGCACAGACACAAATAAAAACAAATTACGGGATTAAAAATACAACTCAACATTACATTGAATGTAATTGTTGTAATTAGTGGGAGCCCTTCACGTGTTCCTTTCATGAGCTACCTCTTAACTTGTGTGTGCCATTGCATAACATATTGTGAGGGATTAAAACAGATGCAGGTAGCCATCAGTTCAAAAGATTGGCAAATAAGTGTACGTGAAATGTATAGGAGTCTATGTGTGTGTGTGTGTGTGAAGCTCTTTGGAAAGTCACCATACGATGTGGATACACTGATAGACAATGCATCTGGAGTCTGGAGACTCTGATGCGGGCCCTTATATCTCTGGGGTTGAAGAAAACGAGGTAATTAAAAAACGTCGTCCGTGGCGAGGCCCAATTGATGGATGCGATTTGCCTGGAGTTTTCTAAAGGTTCTGGATGTTGGTGGGATGTCCTGGTTGACATTCCTCTGCAACAATGTATGGATGTCTGTGCCTCTGGAAGGGCTAGGCCTCAAGGGTATGTTCCAACTACAGGGGGATCATACTCCTCGGCCTCCCTGGTAATGTCTCTTCAGGGGGTCTGAAGGGGAGGATCCATTAGTAAATCAAGTCTCAGATTTTGGAGGAGCAGTGTTGTTTTCATCCTATGTGTGGAACAGTGGACCGGCTCTACACCCTCTGCAGGGTCCTCGAGGGTGTATGGGAGTTTGCCTAACCAGTCCACATGTGCTTTGTGAATTTTAAAGAATGTGCTCTACCATGTCCCCCGTGGGCTTGTGTGTGTTTGGTCCGTATTGCCTAGTCAGATTTGTTTCACGTCAGATTTGGACTCCACCAAAGCTGCCTTTTTTCTCCAAGTTGGGGCTCGGACCCTTCCCCGAGTGGAGGAGCTCAAGTTTCTTGGAATAATGTGGGAAGAATGAAGCGAAGGATGAACAGGCAGATCGATGCAATGGACACTGTGTTGGACTGGTGAAGAAAGTGTCGATCTATGGTCCTCCCCTGACCTATTATCATGAGCTGTGGGTTATGACTGAAAGAACAAGATCAATGATTCAAGTGGCCTTAATCAATTTCCTCCGCAGGGTGTCTGGGCTCTTCCTTACGGATAGGATGAGAAGCTTCGGCATCCAAGAGGGAATCTGAATGCAGTCGCTGTTCTTCAATATTGTGTACATTGAGAAGAGCCATATGAGCTGGCTCAGCAGTCTGGTTAGAATGCCTCCTGGGGAGGTTTTCAGACATGTTCTACTGGGAGGAGGCCACAGGGACCACCCAAGATACACTGGGAAGACTGTCTCCTGGTTTGCCAGGGAATGCCTTGGGATCTGCCCAGAAGAGCAGGAAGTGACTGGGGTCAGGAAAGTCCAGGCTTCCTATCCATAGCTGCTGCACCCATGACCCACCCCGGATAAGCAGAAGAGTCTTTGGCATGCATTTAAAAAAACAATTGTTTAGTTTGCTAAAATGTTGTAAACATTTTGTTTTCCTAACTTGAAACTAATTTTATTACATTTTTGACCCCAAATATCTACTCTTTGTCACCAAATTTGTCATTTTCACGATGAGAGAAGCAAAGATATGGGTGCAAAAGTAGTCTGGGCGGCCATTTTAAAAAAAAAGTGTATTTTAGGTATGCGCGATCTCACTTAGTTTGTATTTATTTGTATGACCCGAAGGTACTTCCAGTTCAAAGGGGAAATTTGCATCATGAATTGAAGTCAAAAGTCGCAAAACCTCTCTACTATTACGGGACATAACATTTTGGTGACGAAGATGGAGATTCACTTTGCAATGCTTCCTTCGTGCATAGCCACCAATCCCATTTTTCTGCTCCACAAAGCATTGTAGTCTGGCGGATCATCATTCACTAGAGACGGTAGCAGGTATCAAGGTCGAAAAAATTGGTCAGTTGGAAGACAAGATGCATAAAACGTGGTGAGAGATTAGTCTACTCTACACATCAATGCAGCCTAGTAAAATGGACTCATTGAGTAGTAGTCAATAGCCATCTGTATACTGTACTAAATTCAAACATGTTATTTTGGGAATAATCCAACTGAATGCTAGTATGAAAATCACAAGCAAAACCAAAAATAAATAGATATTATAGTCCATTTTATACTGTACCGAGCTATTGAGTTTCAAAACATACTAGCAGTGCGCCTCCAAATGATGTTTGATATTTTCAATGATTCACCTTTTGTATTGCCTTTTTTTCTTTTTAGCCTTTGAGTTTTGTAAGAAAATAGCATCTGCACTGGCCTCCCAGAGTGTGCTGCCCATCAGAACATTGTTTTGCACTTCAGTTATTCAAGGTCGCCATAGTAACTGTCACGATTTCTTGGGGGTCGAGAGGCATTTGGACCGCATATTTTACATGTTGAATTTAACTCCCAGAAAAATGAAGAGGTTCAGTGGTTTAAAAAGTTCAAGTGGAGCAGCAGATTTTAGAGTGTGCATGAGTAAATCCAAACTGTCCTTTGCCTTCTCTAGTTTCGGATTATGATTATGGCTTCCGCACGTAATAAAGCATTACAAGATATGGATTTGGAAACTGACTTGGGAAAAACATTTGATGTATCAAACCACTGAGGTGCCCCTCTCTAATTTTTTTCTCAACTGACATAGCCAAATGTGGTTACTTTTCAAATTGTTCGCGATGACTGAAATCCAGAATGTAGCTACACATCCCTGGAGTAGTTATTGTTTTTTACTTTATCTGAAGAGTATGTCACTCAGAGAAGAGAGTGAAATATGGAACTTGACAAAAGCTAAAAATAGAACTTGAATTGTCTCCAGCTTTGATGGTGGCACATGTTAAACACATTTCTCCCAAATTCGAGAGGTCTGAAGTAAAAATTACATAATTTTCTATTAACATCAGTCAGACACACCCGGGTCCCGCTATCCAAGAGGACACCGCCACCCTGACACAAAGCTCTTTTGACAATCCTCATAGAGATGTGATGATAGAACATCATGGCACTGCCTGCCAGGTCAATAGAGGGCACGATAATTGACCTCTGTCATAAAATGAAAATAATGATGCATACCGCTGAAAATTGCGCATAGTGTAGCCATGTGCAGATTTGTGTAGTAACATGATTGTCCGTGAATGCATTTGATGATGTTTTACCCTTTGCAACTGTACTCACGACTCTACTCACTAGTAAAGCGGTTCTGCAAAACTGAATACCACCATAGGGTACTATATCACAGCCTCGGGTTCCAAGCCGCAACAAGCCCAGCTGTGGCCGCTCTGAGGCGGCAAGGCCTTCTCTGACCTAAACAATGTCATAAGCAGTGACCTATATTTACAGGCTATTTTCCAAGATGTGTTCAATGAAATTGTGTTCAGACAGGTGGCACAGTGGTCGACTGGTAAGCACGTCCACCTCACAGTACATAGGTCGTGGGTTTGAATCCGGCCCCAGCCTTCCAGTGTGAGTCGATTTGTTCTCCCCGTGCCTCTGTGGGTTTTCTGCTGGTGCTCCCGTTTCCTCCCACATTCCAAAAACATGCATGGTCGGTTGATTGAATGCTCCAAATCGTCCCTCTTTGTCATTGTGAGTAGGAATGGTTGTTTGTCTATGTGTCCCCTGCGATTGGCTGGCAACCAGATCAAGGTGTTCCTCGCCTTCTGTCCAAAGACAGCTTGGATAGGCTCCAGCACGCCCGTAACACAGTGCGCCAATGGCTAAGTCAATACCATAGTGGAAAAAGAGTCCTGTGGATTTACTTAATTCAAACAGTTTCACATGTTTTCCTCAAATATCAACAAATGATGTGTTAGTTGAACACATTTTAATCATATGCAGCTGATAATCAAGAACGTGTTTCCCCGCAATGCAGATAGGTGACGTAAGCCACTGCCTGTGGCTCATTTGAGGATATGCAGCTATAAATGAAAACCATAAGCACATAAGGCTTCTAGAATCGGTGGTTTAAGGGTCTTGAGATCCAAGCCAGGCAAGATATTTTTTATTTATTAATTTGTTTTAAACAAAACTTCATTCCCACATTTATGAAACAAATGTGTGACCTAAGTGAAGTACACCATATTCTAGAAGACAACTCCAGCCTCAATTGAAAGGATGAGGGGAAAACCTACAGCAAATTACTGACACCTAGGAAAGGGCAATATCCTCAAATAAACTGTCCAGAATGACCAGGACGACAGAGGCTGACGTACAAATCAAAGAAACAATTTTATTAATTGAATAGTAAAAGCTCCCATAGGAGGAGTCTGCTGGAGAGGATTTACCACATAAAGTTTTATAGGCTGCAGTGTAGGACAATGGACAATGCCTAGTAGGGATAGGGCTACCCGGGGTGAGCTCCTGATGGTCGGGCCTAGTCGGGAGGCTTAAGGCTAGTAGGGGGCACGCAATCCATTCCTTAGTCCATAACACACAAACTAATAATGTAAAACCAAATAATCAAACGATAGGTAAGGGTGTAGTGAATTCAAATAAAACAAATCAGAGATCAAAGATGCAACCAATCAGACTTAGGCTAAAGCCTGTATGCCGACAACTCTCACACTATTGCACATGGCCCGAATAAATACAATGCATCTTATTATAAATTCTTTTGGGGGGGCACAAGTCACAGTGGGAAAAACAGTGATAAATAGTGCACCGTATGTTGCATTCACCCCCCCCCCCCATCACAACATTAGTAAAAACTAACAAATAAACCAGTAATATACAGTACATTAAAAATACTGTATATTGAAAATACACTTGATCAAAATAAGGTTCAATACCTTCTAAAAACCAGGCTTACTAGCTAGCACTGTAGACTGGATAGACTGACAGGTTAACTGGAAGCTATAGGAGTAGTAAATGTTTGAATGACCCAGATGGTCTTGAATGGAGCAACCATGTATAAAATTCAAACATGTTCCCCATACCTGAAACCATTACTAGTGATAACAAATCACACAGTGCACTTCAGGGCAGCAACCAGAGCCTTAAAGCTAAAAAAACATGATATCAGGTAGGCAGTGTATGTACACAAAACTCTAAACTTTTACCAGGTTATTGGGTTTCTGGTTCACACAATAAAAGGGGTATCTGCATTGTTATGAAATGCAGGGGTTGCAAACTTAATACTAAACTCATAAAACCAAAATCAACACCCACCCAGTAGCTAGCAGGTCTGCTCACCAAACACTCCAAGTCAGGCTTTGAGACAAAATGGAAGGCCACAGGCTCCCTCTACAATTGATAGTCTCCCCAGGGCCCTAAAGGCCTGCAATACCTTGGGAAGGTGAGGAAGGTATAGCTGCTCTCTACCTGTCACAGAAGCATCACACTTTTTGGGAAAATCTATAACTCAAGCATGAAATCTGATAACGGTTATTTAAATAAGCAAAAGATGAATGGACTGTATTTGTTAAACAAACACATTGTAACTCTACAAATATCTGGGAAAGGCAACTCATAGTGATACAGCAACACTTCTACATATACATTAGCAGCTTTGGATTCTGAATTGTTCCTCCAAGTACAAGAATACATACCCCTCCATCCCCCATTTACTATCGATGTTCATGGAAAATGTCCATAGAATGTGAATCAGCATTTTGTGAAATAATTTTTTAGGGGTTTGGGGGATTTTTTTTTCCATTGCATTTGAATGGCCATAAATTATCCATCCATTTTCGGATTCACTTATCCTCAAAAGGGTCACAGTGGATGCCGCAGCCAATCCCAGCTGTCTGCGGGCAGTAGGTTGAGTACCCCGAACTGGTTGGCAGCCAATCACAGGGCACACATAGACAAAAAAACCATCTGCGCTCACATTCACACCTTGGAACCATTTGGAGAGTTCCATTCACCTGCCATGCATGTTTTTGGAATGATGGAGGAAACTGATTTCCTGGAGAAAACCCATGCAGGCGTGGCGAGAACATGCAAACTCCACACAGGAAGGCCGGAGCCGGAATCAAACCCTGCACTTCTGCACTTTGATGCCGATGCGATAACCAGTTGACCACTGGGCCGCCCGCCACAAATTATACTTTGTTTTAATTATTATTGTTACCAAGTCAAGTCAAGTCAACTTTATTGTCAAATATGCTCTATGTGCAACATACAGCACAGATGAAATTTCTTTCCTCTCAACCACAGTGCAACCACAACAGAGAGAAGAGCCGCTGCGGGTACCCGCGCCGCAATCAACAGAACAGTTAACATAAAATGACAAAATAATACAGCACAACACATAAGACAAAAACAGTCATGCAATCCTAACCACTTTTTCTGCATACACTTTGATTCTCTCCTCTTTCATCTATAACTGCTTCATACAACAAAGTGTCCTTTCACCAGTGGATCAGAGACATCATGCTGAAAATGTGCACACGTCTGCTACAAGCTAAGTTTGAAAGCAAACAAGAAGCTGTAGCGTCCATTGATGAAAAAAGAGATTGGCTCACATCTCCTGTCCCATGTAAATCCGCTTCAATTCCAAGCGGTGAGGTCCAGTTCCACATACGCATCTGCGCTCTGCGCTGATGCTCCTTTCTTCTCATCGCGGGCTCCACAAGTCAGTCATCCATTCAGCCGCAGACTGTTCAACAGCCCCGACATTTCCGCTGAACCAAACGGGGTTGTGAAAATTGCTGCCCATTACAGGTTTTTTATCATGATTAATTTTCGCTATTCATAGGCAGTTTGAGTCTCTAAACCCTGCAAATAGCAGCGGTTGACTGAAAAAAAATTTACTTTTAGGACGTAACACATAACTACAGAGAGTCGCTAATTAATGAAGGATACCGAACAATGACAGCTGTTCAAATAATTTAGAGAGTTGCCAATAAACAGTATTGTGACCAGTAGTGCTACTCAGTACAGATAAAATTAGTAATTTGGAAAACATAAGCTTCTATGTTGGTCCACTGAGACTTTTGTGTGAGGTCAAGTGACATTCTTACTCTGTTTGATTGGTAAAATGGAGTCAAACTCTCATGGTTACATTAGAGTTGCAAAACCGAGTCACATGACAGCCTGCGAGTCATTCTGATGAACCAAAGCAAATTGAATGTGTAAACAATACTAGATAGCAGGGGCGGCAACTGAGGTGAAGCCTCACGAGCACCATCTTTTGGACGTTCTCTGTATGTGAAGAGTCACGAAAAAATGGGAGGTAAAATTTAATTACGTTCCATTTTAGTTCTATGGTCTGTGCTTTCCATTGATTTTCTTTTTCAACCCAATAACGATCAATCATTTCCCCATTAAAATAGCTGGATGTGCGCATTTCCTACGGAGGATGAGCAGGAAGTGAAGCGAAGCACCGCAGGCTTGGAGTCTCAGCTTACCATTGCCGACTCAGGCAGTCTGCGCATGCACTTACACAAGCGATGTTGCTGTTACTCTTTCTCTGGCCAATAAAAGTTTTCTCACACATGTACCGCACATGATGGAATTCAACGGTCTCTGGGATATTTTTCATGAGTGAGTGTGACATATTTAATCAATCTTACGACCAGAAAAGCGAGTTAAACTGCACAGTGACACAGCCAGCATGTTGCAGTGTTGCGCTCCATTGCCACGATGGGAAGGAGAAGCCAATTGACATCGATACGCACAAGAGCAAGCCTCGACTGGTTGGGGACGAGCAGACTTTGTCTCCCATCTTGAAGTCTCTGATGATCTTTTCCATTCACTTGTGCTGAGGTAACTATTTGGCTCCAATAAATTAATAACTCATCAAATTCTTTACCGATTTTGACATGGATTGGGTTATTAAAAACATCAGACATGCAGTTATGATGTCAGTCAACTACCGGTGGGTGATTTTATCATTGGAGCTTGCATAAGATATTAAATTTTAAGGGAAGATCAAATGCTCTTTTAACTTAAAATTATCTTTAAAACAAACAAAAAAAACATAATGAACTTGACCTTGTATTAAATATCCCTTTATTTTTGTTGTCACATTATTAAACAGTGCCGTTCAACTGAAACATAATTAAAAGATTTGAAAATAAGTATTGAGAAATTCAATTTTGACTTTATTTGGAAAAACATACTGTATATAGACTAATGTTTTATTTTGGCTTCAGATTTTTATATCTGATTCCACAGAGGTGGTGCCCCACCAATCATGAACGTCACCGCACGTCACAGATAGATACCCCCTCATCATAATGAAGTAAAAATAACGATGCTTCCGTCAGAAATACAGTATGTTGTATTAAAACCACTCTGACAATGTATCCAAAACGTTTGTAACGAAGTAAATTTAAATTCCACTACCCACCTCCAATGCCATCGTTACCTTCCTCTCTTGCTGTGCCGCAATTTTTGGGCGCACTAGTATTATTCTCCACAGTTTACACTTTGCTGTCTGCTCTCAATAAAATTTGTCTCGTTGTGGCAACCACCAACCACATTTCTACAAGTACAAGAATACAAGAGACATTGTTTTGTTCTCCTTTGTTATTTCTTTCAACACAAAATGTTTTTTGTGCTTTCCTGCAGTATAAAATAAAAAACTAAAAATAATACATACATAAATAAATAAATGAATAAATAGACAAATAAATAAATAAATATACAAAATTCCAAAATTAGCCAAGCATGCAAAAGAGGAGTCATCTACGACGTTTTAGGGACAAACAAATCTGCTCCACTCATGTGCAGCTTTTGTACTGGACTGACTGCTGACCACAGTTGCTCTTTACACACTTGAGGATGAACAAACAAACTAGAGTTTGCTTGAAACAGATACAATTGGTGCTAACATCCTTGTTATCATTTTATTGAATAAACATGGCAAATGGCGAAGATTTTTTTTCTTTCTAAGTATGTGTTTCTTTCTTGCCATTATATAGTTGCATTCATAGTCTTAAAAGGGATACAGCTATTGCACAGATAAGTAGTCACTGTATTATTAAAAAAAAAAAAAAAGCCATGCGAGCATGTATGAAGCTCTACGGCATGCTGTGTCTGAAAGCCATGTAGGGACCGAGTAGGAAATGACTTCCGGACCCTTTCTTCTCTGTCCTAATTGTTTAGTCACCCCCCGCGCCACCCTCTCCATTTTTTCTACACATTTAAGTGAGGGAACAAAGACAGACATATAAAAGTTTCAGGTGCCACTCTCCCTGTCAAGGTGGATAGTCGTCATCAGGGTGGAAGCTGGATTTGAATGCGGGAGCAGGATGGTCACCACTGCAGACATACGGAGTAGTGGGACAAAGGACAATGGAGGTGATCTATCCCTCAGAGGATATCATCGGGCTAAAATGGAGAGGGGCCGCAGCGCTTTGCCTCGGAGGTCATTGTTTAGCATGCAAGTGATCCCTTTGTCGAACACCAAACCATATCAAGACAACTTGAAGGGAAGTGTCAGAGTCAGCATTAAACAGGGCACCTTGTTTCAAGGTGCTGATACAGAATGAAAACAGGTGCCTACTTGTCCTGATTTTCACCTACAGTTAGATTGCTGCTTGAAAACGCCGCTCAGAAAAAGATTGCGCGTGTGCACAAGCAAGGTGTGCCTTAATGAAATTCAGTATTGATTTGGGCAAAATAGACTTTATACATCATTCATGATCTCTATCAATCACACCTTGCAAAGTTTTCCAAAGCAGTTTGCTTTAGAGGACCAGAAAAAGTCCAAGCGGAGCAATAATTACTTTGAGGGGATTGTTTTATCGTCTTTGCTTGAGCCTTTTCTCGGGCTAGAGCAGACTTATTTGTCAAAGACAATGTTCATTGAAAGAACCGCTTAATTTGAAATTGATTGAGACTTACCCCGTTGGTTAACGTGGGGGCAAAGTCTTTTCTGGGGAATTTAAGAGACAGGTCACCTTTGATGGTGCGAGAAGAGTTTGCCCGCCAAGAGATAAAGCTGCATTTGTCACTGTTAAACACTCATTCCAACGCTAGTGCCATCCTCTTTGTGTGGTTGGCTGGATGTGAGAAAAATGCTGTAGGGTGGATGCAGACAAAAAGCAAAGAAAATAAACACAGGACATGGTAGCCTGACACAGGAAACCCAGTGAATGCTGGGAGTGAGCGGTGAACCATACTTCCTGTAGGACAGCACAATGGTAAGCACTGGCCCCAGATTCCTAAAAGAGTCTGCAGTCGCAGGGAAGGGCAGCCTGTGTCCTCCGGTCTAAGCCTGATAAGAGCAGAGATAGAAATGGCATTTTTGACTTTTGGGAAAAACAAAACATCCTGATGTTGCCGTGGATACTGATTTCATTTCGGCATTTGTTCCAGCGTTAGGTCAGGTGGCCAACTGTCTCCAAATTTGTCTTGTCGGTTTCTTGGACTTGCAAACACTTGCAATTGATTGGGAAACAAATTTAATTTCTCCATCCTGTCCGGCAGAAATGAAACCCAACACAAAATGTCCTCTTTCATATTCATACTTTTTCTTGAAAATTTCTTCAATCCGGCTGCTTTTCCTGCTGACAGGTGTCCAAGTGGAAGTAGGCAAGTGGAGAAGAAAAATAAAATGTGGCTCTTTTGTGGTGTGAAATGTATCACTTTTAAAAAGTAACAGTAAGAAGGTGGCCAGAATAAATGTCTTTATCATGTTTCTTTTCCGCACAGCTGGCATCATATTCTTTAGTCCTTTTGAATATTACAGCGATTGACAAGCCGTGGTGTACCTCGCCTCTGACCGGAAGTCAGCTCGGATCGGATTCAACTGAAGTGCAAACTAGATGAGGACAAGTGGAATAGAAAAGGAATAGATGGATGAATTATTGAATATTTAGACATTTGTTTTAGTTGGTGAATATCAATGTTTGTTGAGGATTTTGAACATTTGCCAGTATATCATTTTAAATGCTACATTTCATGTATCTAGTTTAGACCTTTACCTTCCTGGAGTCAGTCATAGTGTTTTTCATACATAACTTGTTTCTATTCTTTAATTTACAGTACCAACAATATACAGTCTGAAGTTTTTGCCCCCCTGTGACATTTAGTGACGCCATTTTTAGTACTGTAAATTGATTGAAAGGAAAAAGAAAAAAAGGCAAAAAATATATGCTAAAAAGTTATAATTTCATGTTATTTCATTGACCACAATATGAAATGGACACAAGCACAAATTTGGTGAGTGAGTGTGACTTTCCTAAAAGCGCTTTCAAGGTATCGTATCGTGTTAATGTTTAGAGAGATGCAACTATAGGCAGAATCTAATTTTAAAGCTCAATGGAACCGGTGACAGCATCAACCTCTTCCTTGATACACATGCATTTCAACTTACAGGAATTGCGGGTGTTATTTCTTCAAAGCACATCTCCGTACCCAGAAGTGAAAACAACGGAGTGAAATATCAGTGCTTGTTATCAGCCTGTTTTGTTTTGTTGTTGACCTCATTGCATGTGTTTGTATTCACGGCCAGTTCCTGCGGACCCTCCCGGTCAAACGCATGCATGCGAGCTCGCCCACACCTATCTGCTGCATTGTCCATTCAATGTGATTATCGCTGACCCACACCGCCTCCTGTCTCCGGGGCTCACATGAACCAGGGCTTCCTTCAAGGAAGGAAACGTTCATTACCCACAGGCCGCTGTCACACGACAAGCCTGTCGAGACCAAAAAGAGCAAGTTTGGGACTTTTGCCCGCTCTCCCTGGATGTCATTGAACTCTCACCAAGGAATCCAAATGAAGCAGCCTCACGGCGTCCCGCAAAAAGTAATCCACTTTGGCAGGCACCTCACCTCCTGATAGCTCCTCAATCCATCTCCCTGCACATTCTCTCGCTCCGTCATGCACACCAACACATGCACAGCAGTTGAGTGGTGCTCCTACCAGGGAGATCATTTATCTCAATATGCACTGATGATAGTTTATCAGAGGCTCCAGTGTCAAGTGAGGGTGGGTGCTGGAAGTGGATTTTGTAAAGAGGCTCAATGAGGAACTAGTTGAGTCCAGCATAGAAACTTTACAGGACCAACTGCCCCCACTAGGGGGGATATCTAATTGACAGGCCAATCACACCGGGGAACACCATTTTGGTTGAGTTCAGTTGATGTTTTAAACACATTTTTGGGTGCGGAATCAAAAACTGGTCTCAGTTTTTCTCTATCAGATCAGATTTTTGAGCAAAACGATCCCTGTTTTCTCAAGACGATTACAAAATAAATGTGAATGTATGCGAATAAAAGACGAAAGCGGAGTTGTCACAACCTTTGAAATCTAAAAAAATAAAAATAAAAATAAAAACACCATCAAACTAAACAGAACTTAAAATGTTATGCCCATGGTGACAAGGTTAAGAGAAAAGCCACCACAAATCATCTTAATTCCTACTATGCTAGTTATTTGTTTGCAGATATTAGTAGTACGGCCCTATTGGGGGGCGGCCCGGTAGTCCAGTGGTTAGCACGTCGACTTCACAGTGCAGAGGTGCCGGGTTCAATTCCAGCTCCGGCCTCCCTGTGTGGAGTTTGCATGTTCTCCCTGGGCCTGCGTGGGTTTTCTCCGGGCACTCCGGTTTCCTCCCACATTCCAAAAACATGCATGGCAGGCTGATTGAGCACTCTAAATTGTCCCTAGGTGTGACTGTGAGCGTGGTTGGTTGTTCGTCTCTGTGTGCCCTGCGATTGGCTGGCAACCGATTCAGGGTGTCCCCCGCCTACTGCCCGGAGACAGCTGGGATAGGCTCCAGCACCCCCCGCGACCCTAGTGAGGATCAAGCGGTTCGGAAAATGGATGGATGGATGGCCCTATTGGGAGCTGCATACACCTCTCACCGCACTGTCTCAATTGTGACTGTACAAACACGTTGCCACAACGCTGTAGATGAGTCCAATTGTGATCAGCTCTTCTACAGTTTTACTACTGCTAATAAATGCAGTTTTGCTTATCTGGAGGGTAAACTGTGGATTAAAAGAAACAAAAACTGCTGTCCAGTCGACTATCGGGCCGCCCATAAAAATCGAATACAACAAAAAATGTTTTCAAATTGTTCTCGATGCAGTTTTACAGTACGATTTACGCTTTTGCACTCTTCAAGGTTCGAGGTTTTAGATATTCATTTTAAGGCTGACTGATCAACATGCAAGCATTTTAAAGTGGATTACAGTGGATAGTACCAAGTAATGGTTGTGTCTTTATAACATGCTCCTAAAAATGATTCATTTTTTTCCAATGGCATTTAATACCTAACCCCTTTAACACTGAAAGGAAGCTCTTTTAAGAGTATTTCTTCCCCACTTTGGCCTATCCATTTGTGACAACAATAACAATGTGTCTTCTCTCATTCATAGTATGTAGTGTATAGTACAATTGCTGTGGTTGCTATGCAACCCACATGTCAGACAATCTCATTACTGGCCCTTAGACAATCTCTCTCTCTCTCTCTCTCTCTCTCTCTCTCTCTCTCTCTCTCTCTCTCTCTCTCTCTCTCTCTCTCTCTCTCTCTCTCAAGGAATCACCACTTGTCATTATGATTTCCCTGCTCTCTTTCCCAACGATTCCTCCCTCTTTATCTCTTGCTCCTCTCTCCGTCATACTCCTCCCTCAAAGGTCAGCTGTCCTCCATGGCGGGGAGAGAAAGGCTGCAAAAGTGTTGTAGTCTATTCAGAAACCCTCCCTTCCCACACCCCTCCGCCACTGCAAAGAAAGATGCCAGAAAAGAGGAGAAGCAAGAGGAGAGTCTTGAGTCTGCTTTTCTTAGCACACTTTCAAATGTTTTTTTGAATGCCCTGTTCTTTCCTGAAAGCTTTCTTTTATGTGGAAACTAGCTCATTGAAATAATGGCTCACAAATAGTTGTCCAGAGTGGATTTTTTTAGGCAGGAAGGTTTCAGTTCACCATCACCACTTACTTATGCAAACATGGAAAGTAGAAGTGTATAATATTATTTGTGCAGTAATGTCTGAATATATCTTCTTGGAGTGAGGTCACAAATAAAATAAAGTTTCTCTGATGTTGAATAAACATTTATTTATGTACTTGCTGTATGAACAGGCATTTCTCTGAGGTCAACCTGTACTTCTCATATGTGCATTTTATTCATTTTCAAATCACAAATCCAAAAATACATAAACAGATCCCAAGGATAATAAATTACAGTTAATTTGTCCCTTTCTTTTCAAATCTTGTTTCAATGAGCTAGTTTTGAAGGGGAAGTCCTGTGTCATATAAGCAATATAAGCAAGCTAGTGCTCACAAATCCCAATGGGCCAATGACAAGTACGGATTTCGTTATCATCCCGACTGAGTCTAAGCTCCCACAACGACAGCATTGATTATATTTTCCCCATGGAGTCAGCACTTGATCTCAAAGCTCCAGGGCTGGGGAATAATTCAATATCAATATGTATCGCGATAGACACGTGGAGAAGACGCAGCTGAACTAACGAAAAGGAAGTGTTATGTGTATGTGCTAGACAAACTAAAGTATGGCTTCAGTTCATTCAAATAAATTACCAGTTGACTCAGGACAACTTTTGCGATAAAATTATATGGTGTATACTATCCCGATTAAACACTTCCAGCTGGATACGTGGCGTGGAAGTAAATGAGTTCCCGGTCTTTGACGTGCTTGCCGTGTCTCTCAGCAATGCACACAAGTCACAATCAGGCAAGTAAAACATAAATTGACTTTGGCAATGATGGACCTGCTAAAAAGATAAAGTAGTCCGATGACGGTTGGTCAACCGTGATGCATGTGGTCCAACAGAGTATTCATTCGCTACATTTACATTGACTGCAGGTGGATTTCAGTGTATCGACGATACCGCTTTGGGGTAACACCTTCCGCAAAGAAACATTTACGTTGCACTGCTGGAAAAGCAACTGAATATTACACGACATTACAATTTACACGGAAACCATGTATATTTGTTTTACTCGCAGCTATTTGGAATGGTATTTTTTTCTCTTAATAGTGGTTCTTCATTTCATTTGATCGTGAATCAATAACCACCTTTTCTCATTTGAGAAAAACTGTCAGAAAATACAATGCAAAAACTATGGTTGACAAATGCTGCTGTTTATGTTCATGACTAATTACATCTATCATAATTAAAGGGAAAAAAGGGTACAGCAAAATGCACAGACGACCCCTTTCTTTTCATACTTCAAATCATCTACAATCTGATGACACTTTGAGTACCGCCATTTTGGTTCCGGCTTGACTGTGCAGCGGTGCACAAAGTAAGGGCCGTCAAGTGAAGGTTGGGTGAGTTGAATATGAAAGAATTTGAGTGCTTGGGCCTCGAGCCCATCAAACACCTTTGGCATGGACGGAAATTGCGTCTAACGGCTTTTGGCTAACCTTACAAATGTTCTCGCTTGCGTTCTCAAAAAAGCCTGAAAGTCTTCCCAAAAGTGTGTGGAAGCTGTTCCAGCTGCAAATTGATGAGCAATTGACTTCCATTTTCACATCCTGGATGTGTAATGGCCAGGTATCTAAATACTAATACAGTGACAAAAATGGCAGAGGACAGACCGTACTTCCTTTTCTGTATGGGAAACAGTCTTTTATTCTCTGTATGTTACAAAGGGACAGTGGGTAGTCGACAGATCTATAAGCCCTGTTGCTCCATCACACATTGATCCATGTGGGGCTCTATTCAACTGCATTGACCACACAATTGATCTCTGCCTCTCTGCTGTGGTAAACATTTTACTCGGCTTGCCTCCATCCTGATCGATACCATTCTTTTAATAATGTATTGCATCGATCATTTTGGCCCCAGAGTAAATTGATCAATTATTTAAATCTTCTTTCTGTGTGTGTGTGTGTGTGTGTGTGTGTGTGTGTGTGTGTGTGTGTGTGTGTGTGTGTGTGTGTGTGTGTGTGTGTGTGTGTGTGTGTGATATATAGATACGGAATCTATGATGTATAGATATATTTTGAATATGATAATCATGCCACCTGGGTGTGACAATGAAAATCAAGCAAGTTTTCTTATTAGAAAGGCAAACACTAAAACTACAGACGCTCCCCAGGTTACGAACGAGTTACGTTCCGGACGATTGTTCATAAGGTGAATTCGTTCGTAAGTTGCTTCAGTGCTATATTTTGTCTGGAATGTATGTTTAAGGCTTATAGGTTTGACATCCATATAACGGGGAGAGCTTTTCGTCACGTTCTTCAGGGCTTGAGGGTTAGCTGCCCGGTAAACTAGCAGCGGCTTCAGCGGGGGAGAGTAGACAACCGGTCGTCGACCGCCGCGCCGGACCGTTCCACCGTCACACGCCCGCCCCCCACGCCTCTCCCCGCGGCCGCCTTCGAACGTCGCCGCCGCCGTCCTCCTCCGCCCCATTCGGCACTAGGAAAAAGGCGCGCAATACAAAATCTAACTTTTTTTTTTTTTTCGACAGACCCGTGAAAATGTTCGTATGTACCGTTTGTTCGTAACTCGGATGTTCGTAACTCGGGGAGTGTCTGTACTCGCTTATCCTCGCCACCCTATTTAATTTATTGTTTTTTCTGTTGATGTTTTATACAATGGTAACTTTATTTCTTGTGTGGGGTTGGCCCAAAGAAGTGTGTTTGTTTCTATATGCTCGAAAAACAAAACCAAAAAAAATAAAACAGTTTCAAATTGTAAAGGCTTCAGATCAATAAATATAGCAACAGCTGTCAAGACTGTGTCAGTCTGTCACACCAATGGGCAAAAAGCTTGTTGAATTGAAGTATGAACCGAGCATGTATTAGATACTGATGTCAAAGAGTGCTTTGCGAATAAAAATTAGGAGATTCTGCTGACATTCTTCTTCCAACAGGCCTCATCTGTATCTAGATATGTTTATATATTTCAGGCCTGAAATGCTTTAAGTCAAGTCTTGATTTGTAGAGGTAATGACACAAATTCGCTATGCTAATGATCACACAAACATATTTCTTCCTGGCCACTTTGCTTTGATCATTTTGTGTTGCTACCCTCATCTCCATTTGGGAATGGATGATTTCCTGTGCAATCAGTAGATGATCCAATATCGTGTTGAACATTAAGTCGTTAGAGTGTCATCCTCAAACTCCAAGTCCTACCTGCAGTCTATGCGATGCTCAGTGACACAACAGGAGCCTTAAGTACCCCCCGCCCACACACTGTTGTTTCAAGACAAGGTTGAGGATTGTTTGGTTCAGTGTTTTTTTTGTGGGTTTTTTTTTAATCTTGCAATTTTTTTTCTTTTCCAATTCCTAGCTGTTGCCAGAATGCATCATCCCCATTATCATATTTCACATTGCAAGTAAAGTATGCCACCACAGTAAATTCTACAGTACATAGCTGTGTCAAATGTGATCACATTGCTCAGTTTTGAGCGACTTGCAATTTGTAGTAGTGCATATTACCGAATTGTGCTGTGTAGCTAAAAATGGTCGATACGATAACTCGCTATATTGCATGCAGTGTTGTACTGAAGCTGACGACATAAATAAAGAAGAGTAACGTATAAAAGTAAGCATATTCTCATTTGCTGGTTTGATTAAGTACTGAACAAAAATGAGAACAATCCATTTGCAAAGGAGCTTCTTATCCTTTTCTCAGTGATGACAAGAAAGATGGTGAGACTCACATGAAGTTGAATTCGGGTAAATTATAAAATTCAGAATCTAGAACATTGCTTTGCGAGACTTTCATTGGTGTTTTCTATTTTGGCCATGACCTGAGTTCATTGCAAACATTTTTCATGTGTGCACATTGCATTTAAAACCACAGGCCCAGCTTTTGTAATAAAGAGTATTGTAGAACATGTTAAATAAATAAAATTCAAGGTTTCCTGACAATCGTTCTGGGCTCTACTCATTTACGGAGTGAGGAGCACTGTATGTGTTGACTGATGCACGCTGAATAAACTGATTTGAAATTTTGCACTGATTAAGTATTTAACTACATTTAATAAAAGCCTGAATACTCTCAATTCAAAAGTCAGGAGTTTGTCAAGGACTTCTTATATGTGTCCAATAAAGTATTCAAGGATTTTTACACACAATACCATCAAGTTTGCATTTGCATTTCAGAAAAACATCCCTTTATTAGATAAACTGTTCTAGGCTATACTTAATTAGTCATTAAAACAGAAGATTTGTGACTTTGTTTGCAAACTTGAGAGTTTTATTCACTGTGTTTTTGCACGCACTGCTGTGTACTATTGTGTGTCTATAAAGAGACCGCTAATTGTAAAGGATGTGGCAGGTTAAGATAAGGTTATCTGGATGCAGTGAAACGTCTGAGAGAGAAGGCAAGAGGGCGCAGACGGAATTAGATGGCTTGGAAGAGCCATATTTGGGCCACGGTGCTATTTCCAGATAGCCCTTGGTGAGCCTCATCCTCTTCCCCTGGCATAGCTCCCCTTTCATGGTCACCCTCACCCCCAGCTGACACTGCTGCTGTGCAGCAGGACAGCTGATAGTGCCACAGGCTGTCACTCACATGCTAACTGACTGGTCACTGCAGGCCTGAGATAGTCCCACAGAGTATCTGCCTGTCATTCGCAGTAGGGTGGGGGGGGGGTGGGGGGGGGGGGGGGTAAAAAAGCATGATAAAAGGCAACAATATATGCACTGTTATATGGGAGTGTCTCTTCCGAGGTGCAAAACGGTGTCCTCTGATTGGGGGTCTCATACTCAATTCATCTCTTCAGGTTGAAGTGGCCATGACTTAGCCTCAACTTTTCCATTTTGCCGTCTTTCTTATTGCTTTTTCTGACATGTAGGTAAAATGATTCCCACCGTGACGTTAGGGAAGAAAAAAAAAGTCCCATTGTATGTAATTTTTCAGAAGTGGATGTGGTGAGAAAGTCAATCCCCCAAAATCCGGCACTCGATTCCCACCATCAAAATCCTCCATTAGCCAAGCATTAAAAACAAATTAACTCTTCTCAGTTGAATGGCTTGTCAGGGAAGTGTGGGAAAATCCTCTATTAGGCAGGAGTTAAGTGCCTATTGGAAAGCCGGGGATGGAATTCTGCCTAATAACGCAATAGTCAACCATTGGAACACCAGTTGAATGGAGGAGAAGTGCTAATTAAGAGAATAAAGTGTCAACTTACAGACGAGTCCATTAAAGCGGATGTGAAGTTTCATCTCACTGGCATTTTCAGATTTTCCAAAGATGACAGGCTTGTTTGTGATTCCCCATTTGCGTGAATGAGAAAGAGATTTGTTTACTTTTGCATGGTGGCGACAGCATGTGCACATATAAATAATGACGCTGTACTGCGCCCGGAGGCCGCAACGGTTTAGGCTGGCTCTTCTCCGAAAAGGACATGCCATAAGCCATACAATAAAAGACGCTGCTTTTAAACTATTTGGGCGTTAGGTCTCAGATCAACAAAGCCAATTTAAACCGAAGAACCAGTCGTCTCTGCCTCGCAAACACGGAGCATTTTCCAATTTCCAAGCTGTGAAAAGCGAGCGGGATGGCGAAACAGCGTCATGGACCGAACCGGGCGGAGACTCAAAATAAACTTGCACAGGCTTGGCTGAGCCTGGGCTCCATCTCTGTTTATCTTAGTGAGAGTGAGCATGGGAGCCCTATGATGAAATATAAAAAGGGAGGAAAAAATGACACAGAATTGAACAGCCCAGAGTATTTGGTTAGCGTTGCCGTGGTTACAGAGTGCATGGATGCAGATAAACAGCACGTTGAGTACTCAGAGAGGAATGCGGCCCTTCTCCCTGCGGTTTGGAGAGGAGGTTAACACTTCTCTCTCTAAACAGCTTCACCACTCGACCACATGTGGGATTGTGAGGGGATCAGCGGAGGAGATTGCTCTTTAATTACACACTAAAAGGATAAAAACCTCTGGGTAGGCATGGTTGGCTGAGAAAACAGAGCGAGTGTAACAATCCCGAAAAAAGAAAGCATCCTCACATGAACAAATGGTGCAAAAGAGGAGTTTCGTTTTTCTCTATTTATATTAATTGTCAAAATAATAACTCGGAGCTGGCGAGAGAGCAGGTTGGAACACTGGCAAAGAGAAAATAGGTGAGGAGAAAAAGGCAAGATGCTAAAGAGAAGCCAGTTTGGGGAGCGATAGTGGCTGCGGCTTACTGATAAGAGGCTTCTCCTCGAACAGAAGCTGTGTGCTTTGCCCCATGAGCGGCCATACCTACAAGTACATGAACGGCCTTCGATAGGGTCAGAAGTGGAAGCCGGCCGCTTAGGCAATGATGACCGATTGAAAAGTATTGTCATTGAAGAGCACACGTATGACGGGAGGCCTGGCGTGACTGATTGTCTCCTTGTCTTTATAGCGAGACCAACATCTTAGTGCAAAATCAAACTGTAGGACTGCATACTGTAGGAGTATGTACTGTTGGAGTGCATACTTATTGAATGCATGCGCGGGGTGGGATGGGTGTCAATGTATAGTAGCATTAGTGCTGGGCAGGGAGTTTAGTATAGACAAGGCAAAAGCTTTGTATGTCAGATGAGTTTTGCATTATGTTGTTTACGCTGTTTGTGGCAAATCCTTGCATGTGTTGTTTTTTCTTACGTCGAGTTCTGTTTTTAATTGCCCTTTGTTGTCAGTCGCCGTAACTGCAGTGTAATTTTCCCGAACTTCTTTCACATCAAATTATGGGGGTCGTGGCTTTGTTTCCACATTTGACACTTTTATTAATGTGTCTATGAACAGCGCTTGGAGGTGACCAAATTTACACGAATGCATTAGGTATCGCGGCCTTTTCATTTTGGAATGTTCAGTCGTGTGCTGCATTTAATTAGGAAAATAATGTGCATAAATGAGAACATTATTCTTGTAATGATTCATTCAGGGTGTTCAGCCACGTCATCCTAATTTGCCACTCCAACAACCGAGTGGGTGTCATGTACCCATGCCAATTTTTCACTGAGCCCTGTGAACTTTGCCTGACAACAAGTAGCCATGCAAAACAGTGCTGTAACCATACGAAAGAATTTGGGCAGTTCTTTTCATTCGGTCTGCATGACTGTTGAATTGTAAGGTGAAGATTTAACTTGGGAGGATTTGCCTTGTCTATATGCACAGAACTCGGGAGATGAGATCTCGGGAGAGCCAAGCGGAGGTACTGCAAAATAAGCAACTCAGTAAGTCAGTCGCACATATGTCCTCAGTATCCCTTGCACGCAACAAACAGCGCGGGTGGGCGTTAACAATTGCACTGTGTGATATTTGTATTTGATTAATAATCAGTTACATGAACATTTCATGGTCATCTGAGTCCTTTTAAGTTAGGCATGCGAGAAAGTTCATTTTGGTTGTTGCTGTTTGCAATTTCCAATGTCAAAAAGTACAGTTATTAATGTGATGCTTTTTGTAGTCAAAATAAAACGCGCAGCAACACTTCCGTTGCATGTGTATGTGATTTGTATTCTTTACTTTTCTTTTGTGAGCTGCTTATGCTGACGCTTATGATTATTTAGGTCATAATTGAAGTGAGTGAGTGAAGAAACTTTCATAGTTTCATCTTTAGCCCTAAAACAGAACAGTATGCTTGCTCCCACCGTTTGATTTTTTTTTTAAATTCCATTGAGATTGCTCTTCCAGGTTTATTAAACACATCATTATAGAACACATGTATTAAATAGTGTAAGATTGTGTGTGTTATATGTCACACCCATGCCTGAAGCAACTTGTGCACATGAGATACGTCATGTGGTGCAATATGGGCGAGCTTGACTGAAACACACAAATCTTCCTCCTCGTCCACCTTCCGCTAGATCACACTGGAACTTATCCATGAAGTAGGAGCTAATAATATTTGGAGACCATGTACAATGCATTTCAATCTTAACGTACATGTGTATCGTGATCAGAAATTGCATTCTGTTCTATGGGCTACGCCCTCCCAGTGTGATTGATATCTATTATGCAATTTACAAACTATGTGCGCATATTGTAACTCGTTTACGTCATCTCCTGGGTTCCATATTTATGTGATTAATAACACTGCGATCGAAAGATAGATGTGACTTCCAAAAAAAAAAAAAAAAAATCTCAAACAGTCACAGAAACATTTATATTTTCAATCAGTCTACTATATACTCAAACAGATTAGGAATATGAGTGCAGAAAATCCAGGCTTGTAAAAAAGGAGTGCGATTTTAGACCTGCTCCGTTTGTCATTTGCCTTGAGACTTTTGAAGCGATTCGGCGCTCTACAAATAAAATGCCTTTAAACACATAACGGCCATAAATAAACAATTGCTTAATATCTGCGATATAGAAGGCATTCAAAAGATGAACGGCAATATAGTGGTGGGTTCACTGTATGTATTGTATTCAAGCCTTGATAGACATAGTTTACGTCAGCTCAAGTGTGTGTCATGCCAGAATAAACAGTTCCTCCGGAATTCTGAAAATCACTGTACTGCTTCATGTCAGAACATTCAACTTAACTTTTCTAGTTTAATGGCTATTTTTACCCTGTCCTCTCATTGCTTGCTGTGTTGTCCTCCTGATACTTATCACCTCACCGTGCTTCCATCCTCCCGTGTCACACAAACCACATTTCTCCCCAGATGCTGCAAAGGGTGCCCTAAGCGCCAACATTTTTAATGGTCCCCACAGGCCTGGCCCACAGTACCACATGAGTGGCTTTATGGAACTTATTATAGTGTTTACCCACTGGCACTTAGTCTGCCCACACGTGTCCATGTGCAGCGAGGCTCTGCAACCCTGACTTCTGATTTTAATGTTATGGTTAACGTTATAGCTCTGTCTCCTTGCACAATCGTTAACTCTGTGACCATTTTATGGGGTATTAATTGAGTTGTAATTTTGACTCAATGAAACCATGTAACAGTTTAATGCCATTTTAACTCAGGATCTAATTGAAAACAGGCACTTAGCTTCACAAGCTTGTCGCATGTTCAGTGTGACGTACACTTTTTGTTCACAGTGCTTTTTTTTTTTTTTTTTTTTTTTTTTACAATCCACATTCAACCTGTGAGAATGGGAATCTGTATTTTATCCAAACAAGAACACTCACAAAATAATTAAAGGGGAGAAGCACATACATGCGCATGTGTTGAAGTAGCTGGTCAAAAACAACTTTGGATGGTACTGCAGACTGATCATATTACCTCATTTCACATATATTCGAGAGGCCTGCAACCTGATACGCATGCAATTGTTATTTTAAATCACCACCCGGGAAAGCTGGATCCAAGGTTTACATGACACATACTATGGGGGAGGGGGGGGGGGGGGACTCAGACAGGGTATACCACAGGGACAGGTGGTGTGTTATGAATGATCAAGTTTTTAGGGAAAAAAGACCAAAGGTTGTTTCATTGAAGGTAGTCTTATTTTCAAATTTCAAATGTATATGTTTATCCAGCAGTCAACATGTTCTGCTTGGCCTCAGTTAAAAAATAAATGCTGTATGATCACAACAAATCCACTCCACATGCGTTTAATGACAAGTAATGATTCCATCCATCTATCCATTTTCTGATCTGCTTTATCCTCACAAGGGTCACGGGCGTGCTGGAGCCTATCCCAGCTGTCTTCGGGCAGTTGGCGGGGGACACCCTGAACTGGTTGCCAGCCAATGGCAGGGCACACGTAGACAAACAACCATTCATGCTCACAATCACACCTTGGAACAATTTAGTGTTCCATTAACCTGCCACGTATGTTTTTGGAATGGGGGAGGAAACCAGAGTACCTGGAGAAAAGCCACGCAGGGGCGGGGAGAACCTAAACTTGTAACCTTCCAAACCTTTATATTACAGGTGTCAAACTCAACATCCAGGGACCAGATCAGGCCCACGAAATCGTTTTATGTGGCCCACAAAGACGTAACTCATTGGTGGCCCGCGACAAAAATGAATTTGACACCACTGCTTTATATGATCGCAAGGACTGACCATTGTAGTTTTCCCCATTTGCCATTGCGATATTTATAAATAATCACCCAACTTGTCCAACCTGCACATGTACTTTGCATCTCATTATGTTCTTTCACTTGGACAGAATATTAACTGATAAACGCTAGTTTTATCACTGCACTCTATTGTATATCCTTCGGCTGGTATTCTGCCAGCATGGCTGCATAAATAGATGCACGCGGGGATCAGTCACATGATAGCCGGAATGCTATTGATGCCATGTCAGATGCAACCATCTCTTTTTGAAAGAAGGTGGTCGGAGTGGAAGTATATTCTGAAGACGCTTTTTCTACACAATATGGAGGAACATTTATAATAAAATGTTGAATTCAGTATTCATTGCCAACAGAATGGCAAATGGGAGGAAGAGGGGGAGCTTCTACCCCTTGCCATTGTGTAAAACCGCCTTTGCGGATAATGTCTGCATTTTAGGGTATCAAAAATAATTTATGTGTTAATGGGAAAATATCAGTTCATCAAATACCTCTGAGCTCTTAATATTCTTAGGGGCATGATTCGGTCTTTAATGATGTGTGTGTATGTGATGGGGTTCTGTCATTCAAGGGCATTGGTATTCAATCATCTGCATGCCAAATTCACGAGAAGCTGCTAAATTAAAAGACATCAATGGCAAACATGGATGCTTAAATGGGCCCTTACATTCCACCTGCATGATGGGTAATCCAAAAGGTCGAGTATAAATCTATTGAGGCACTTGTTAATGAACAAACCAAACCAAAGAATTTGTGGAATACAGGGCCAGGTCCATGTATCCAAACACACACACACACACACACACACACACACACACACACACACACACACACACACACACACACACACACACACACACACACACACACACACCTTCATGTTGCCAATTGGTGATGATATCGGGCTTACTGGAATATTTGACACCTTTCAACAGGAACGTAATGTCACCTGAGATTTCTTCAAGAACTGCAGCAAGACGAACTCACGTTCACATTCATTTTTAAAATGATTTTAATTTCGCCTCTTCCATCCCATTGACTCTTTTCAGATCACTGAGCCATGGCAACTATAGTAATGTACTTACTATGCAATTCACATAATCCATAGGCATTAAACTTTATTTCATTATCTACTTTATCGAGCCAGGCTCATTAGCCTGATGTAGGGTGAATGTTTTGCTGATATTACTGAAGTTTCTTTCCCACCGCTTTTTATTTTGAAGTATCATTGCCCCATGCAGCGCTCTTATTTAAATGGCATTAGTTATTTCTTCTATGTAGTTTCCCTGACTTCTAATCAATGTGTCACCGACTTTAATGACACGAGTAATCCTACAACTGACACATACCTGTGTATTACACGACAAACATATTGCCACACTTAACCGTCACACAAGTAACTCAAATAACACTCTTGCTGTTTTTCCGCGTCAAACTCATTCAAGCGTGTCTTTGTGGATTAGTCTTGCAAAATAAGTGGCAAATTGTCCACACAACTTGTCCAATGCTCATTGTTCAGACGGAGAAATAAAATCAACCTCTGATCTGAGAAGACCTCAAAAGGCGCGTCGTGTCAGTGCTCATCGCCAATTGTGCAGTTAAAACGATCCCCGTTAGCAAACAAAGCAAGGTAATCATAACACGCTGACCAAGAGCAGCAGTCTCTCAATGTTGCATATGACAGAAAATGTGCCTGAAAGATAATGATTTGCAGATATTAGATGTTTCTTCAACTGCCGTTGTCTGTGAGTAAACATGGCAATGTAGGCTCGCTGCTGAAAGCCTGTTCCCTTAAATGCTGCGAGAAATACATTACAACTGGTGCAAAGCCAAAATAAGTTATTTCTGGCTGGATACGCACAGAGGGGCGGGGGGGGGGGGGAATGTATCAGAAGCAGCGAAAAGAATCTACATTAAGCAGAGATATCTGTTAATTAAATCTGTCCCTTCCTGATCGCTATCTGTAACACGTAACCTACACCGCCACTGCTTCTGCTGCCGCCGAATGAACACGCACACACACACACACACACACACACACACACACACACACACACACACACACACACACACACACACACACGCACGCACACACACCCGCACACAAACATAAATCTTCATACCCCCGTTTTCTCTTTCTATCATCCCATCAGCTATTGCGGAGAGGAAAGGAAACATTTCCTCGTGTGCAGGCAACACAGGTAGAATACTTTTCCACATGGGTGACACTGACACTGACGGCTGTAATCTTAACATTTTACATGATATAATATCTAATACCTTCACTTTCCATCCATTGTCCGTGGACAAAGGCGATTGATCCGTGCCATAGTGGCCTCTGAGTCCTAAGAGAGTACACATTGTTTTCTCTTCCTCTACTTGATAATCCAGGATATCATTAAAACTGAACATTAACATAAAAAAAACACTTAACACAGCAGCCAAATCCAATATTTGTAAATATACATTTGTCACGATATGTATTGAATTTCTATTGATGGATGTTTATGATCTGACAAGAAACTACAAAGGAAGATGGCAAAATACTTTTTTAGAATATGTGCAGAAAAATTAAAAAAAAATATTTATCATTTTCTGCTGTAACCGAATTATCTTTATTCAGCTGGGCGTTAAGAATAGAAATATTGTTAATATTTAAGTCAAGCGTGATTGGTGGAAGATGAGTAAGTCAGCAATGAGAACAAATGTCTTCTTTTTTATTCCTTGAACTGAAAATCAGAGAGAAGTTGGCAAAAGATTAATACCTTCACTTAAACGTCACATGACCAAAGCCAGAAACCAGAGCCGTAATGTATGATTGGTCGTTACATGAGCCCTGAGCAACTACAAGTTGACAGCAAGTGACCAAATGACTGAGCACTGTGATGGCAAAAAAATGGCTGGATTTTGCTTCTTAATTCATCTTCCACAAACGCAATATTCATCAGATTAGTGGAGCACATAGAGCATTAATTTTGGGCTTGACTTCTCCTTAAAAAATGATGTTTTATTAACTCATCAAATATCAATAGCATTTTGCAAAAATTATTTTGGACTTAATTACATAGACCAGCAGTCCCCAACCTTTTTTGTGCCACTGACCGATTTCACCGAAAGACCTAATTTATGGAGCGTCGGCAAAAACAAATGATTAAATATAATTAAAGTGCAAGAAGACTGCGACACAGCGGTCGACTGGTTAGCACGTTTCCCTCACAGTGCAGTGGTTGTACTTTCAAATCTAGCCTTCCTGTGTGGAGTTTGCATGTTCTCCCACGTTCCCAAAACATGCGGGGTAGGATAACTGGACATTCTCTTTTGTCCCTAGGTGTGAATGGTTGTTTGTTTGTGTGTGCCCTGCGATTTTATGGCAACCTGTTCAGGTGTACCCCGCATACCGCCCGAAGACAGTTGGAATAGGCTCCAGATCGCCTGTGACCCTCGTGAGGATAAGCAGTTCGGATAATGGATATCTATAAATATATACATACTGCAGATTACCTGTGAGATTTTTCACATGTAAAAGAGGTTACTTGGCTCAACAAGTTTGGAAAACACTGATATAACATTTACTCTCTGAAATAAAAGTTATTAAATATGTCTTATACAGTATGTTGCACATAGACTGACGTGTTTGTGTAAGCAATTTTCAAGCAAGCTGTAATCTCTCCATCGCAAGATCTCGATGCACCAGAAATCTTGCATTGGAGGGATACAGACTCGGCACGCTGGTGTTGCTGTCAATTCTGATACTTGAAACAGATATCTGGTGCCGGTCGCCACTCTGTTTATGTTCCTGGCGGGAGTAGTCAATGTTCGCAGAACATTCAAAAAGCCTATTTGGTGGCAGTCTCTTTAGTTCCTGGAGGATGTTTGCAGCATGGCTCATGCATAAACAAGTATTAAAATTGTACAAAAAGAGCACCAAAGAGGATAGATGCCAATGTGCACGGTAACGCTGGCTAGCATTCGTGCTCAGTGGTTACGATTAGCGCTACTGAAGACAGCTGTGCCTCAAATAAATGAGAAAAAGAGTTGCACGTGCCTTTGAACCGATGGGACACATGCAAACCAAACTGAAACAGTCGAATCAAACCGTTTAAACGTTTTTCAAGAGCTGGTCCACCCCTGGTGTGTGTGCGTGTGTGTGTGTGTGTGTGTGTGTGTGTGTGTGTGTGTGTGTGTGTGTGTGTGTGTGTGTGTGTGTGTGTGTGTGTGTGTGTGTGTGTGTGTGTGTGTGTGTGTGTGTGTGTGTGGATGTCAACTCCCACAGTGGCAAGCTGACTGACAAGAGAGGCAACAACGCAGTACAATTTTGTTGAAAGTTGATGATGTATGAAAACAAACAAACATGTAAACGACCGTTTATCAAGACCAGAAAAAAAACGGTGTTCATTTGATTTAGTTTATGAAATTTTGTTCAGTCTCTGTGTGGCGATGCACTGGACCACAGCCCGGTGGTCTGGCTTGTTCTCATATAGTGTTTAGACAGCATCATTTTGACTGCTTTCCTCATGTCTTCTTCACCTTACTGTTTTTCTTCCTCTACATCTTTGTGTTGTTCAGCCTCCCAAATATCTAGGGAACCCATTTGGAAAGACAGGGGCTCGGAGGTGACTGGGGGATGAAGACATGGGGTGTATGTGGACCAGATGTCTGGGCTTTCAAGAGACTGGGAGGGGCGGCGTGAGAGCACGGGAGAGAAGTGGGGGGGACATAGCTGTTCTCAATTACCCTGATCAATTGAAAAGAGGGGGTTAGCGGTGCGGGGTGAGGCTAAAGTAAGCAAGGTTAAACGAGAACTGTCTTATTCAGCTCAAAACTTCTAACTCCAGCTTGTTGGCACCGCATGCTTCACGGTTACCGCAATGTTGTAAGCCCCAAATGTGTAATCTATAAATGCTGCACATTCTTGAAGTTGGAGAATAACGAAGAAGTATCCTAGTACAGCATGCGATCGTCGGTATCATCTGTGGCTTTGCTCCCTTCAAGTGGAAATGTTATTTAATTGTGTGGCTTGGGCAATAATAAGAAATCCTGAACTGGATGATGGTTGAGCTTAAGATGAGGCCCCCTCAGATCAAGTGGTAGCTCTGTTCTGTGTTTTAATTAGGATTATATGTCCTCTTTAAAGGATTCCTTCTCTGAAGTCCCTCCAATTTGGAGCCCTATAGGGTTACACAAGATTAAAAGCACTTTTCCATTTTACTCTCTGATACATCTTTGAAATTGTGCTTAGTTCTTGGTCCCTGGAACACTTTATCTCTCCCTAAGAAGGACTGAGGGCTGAAAGGAGGGGTAAGATGAAGGCTGGTGTTTTGCCAGACTTTTTTTTTTGCCTCATTTGCTTTGTACTTTGCTCACTACACTCTGAGGTATATGCTCGGCTGCGGTGTTTTCATTTATTTTATCGTTCTGATCAGATTTAAGGGAGTGTCACATTACACACTGCAGGTTTAATTCATCCTCCCCTTTCGGTACCCAATCAAAAGGCTCTTCCCCCGTGACCCCTGACCTTTAACTCTGCGAGTAGAGAAAGAGAAAGGCATTGGTTTCAGTAGAGGGAGGGGCTCAGGCGGGCTGTCTTCAGCTTAAGACTGCTTTGGCCGCCGACTCCTCCATTACACCCCTCCTTTCCCCCTTTTATTTTTTTTTTTTTTTTTTTTTACTCTTCTGGAAACTAACTTTATTCTAAACACTTGAAAATCCTCCACATGTGCAAGCCATTAAGTTTCTCAACGCTAGATGAGAAAGACCCACAGTCATGTCCACGAACACACATCAATACGCCGAACACAAGAACACACATGAACGGAAAGACGCATTGAACGCAAGCATACAATGTGAATGCACATAAAACAAATGGCAAAGAAAATACAAGAACAAGGACGTACTAAATGACATTAATATATAATTGTGTATTTAAATGTGTGATTAATTGTACACGGTGGAAAGAGATGCTGGACAGAGTTGCCAAAAACTGTACACAAGTGAGAGTACGCGTGCTTTAGAAAAATATGAATCAAGAAAAAAAGAGTCCTCCAAATAAGTCCTTCGTGAAAAATCTCATATCTCTGTCAATATTATAGTAATCTTATATTATTATATTAAAAACCTGCATAAATTAAATGAAGGCAAATTTAAATGCAACAGTCTTAATTTTACTTTGTTGGTTTACACTTACGAAACACCACCAAGTCTTTGAGCTTCTGAACAGTATCGCAAACGGAGCAGGAAATACAATTCAATAGTTAATCATTTCCTTTTGTCATTCCTGGATTGTTAAGTTTAAGTTGACATCTTTTGTTGAGTCTGTTTTAATTCGGGCAGTACAGTATTTAATACCAAGGCGTAAAGATGCAAACAGGGGAGGACTGACGAGATTGCAGTTAAAGAAGTAAGATTTGGCCATTGAGTCTGACTTGCCACCATAACTTGCAGCAATTGTCAACCGACTTAGGCAATTATCTGTTTCATGGTAAATGTTCTTTTAGTTCTTAGTGATTTGCCTCTGATTGTTGGTTGCATAACACGCACACCTTATCCAAACTCTGTCAACATGCAATGCAATAGCCCTGTTCACACGGGCAGATTTATTTCGGCGCTGCACCGGAGTATTTTGTTGCGATATATTTTTACACCGGAACAAATTTTGTGGAGGGTTCACACGTACAAAGCCGCTGAGCGTCACAGCTCCGGCACAGCGTTGAAGCAGCTCCACTTGGGTTCATACGGGCAGTTTCTGCTGCGGAGCAAAACGACAGAAAACAAATGAGCTGTTGTGTTGGTTCTTTTTAAAACGTATAGACAACTCAAGCAACTACTGTACAGGCACGTCCTTCTCTTTCTGTGTCTCCGTGCCTTCTGCTAGAGAGTGAACGCCCCCGAAAACGTAAATCAACAATGAGTTCAATGACACTCAGAAAAGCAAACATTTAATGCGGCAAACACAAAAATGAAGAGATGAAATCACAAAATAAATTCTATGGAGGGTGGGGGGGTTGTGAACACACAACAAAGGAACAAACTACACAAACAACTCCGAGACAGTCCAGTCTCCTACAAAAGGAAAGATGACGTTTGGGGACTAACCCCCGTTCTAGTTGAGATGGTATAACCCAAGAGGTGTTTTGCTACTTTTAGCAGCCATGTCTTGTGTTGTTATTAAACAAACACCTGACGGAAGTCCGACAGAGCACGACAGCAACGCATTCTCGGCGTACTAATCAACTCTTCTCATGCGCAGCAAGGCTCCCCCCCCCCCCACCCTCATTGCTCTGGAGCAAATTTAACCCAGTTGCGTTCATACGTGCACATTTGCATCGGTACTGCTTCGCAAACGAGCATTTGTTCCGCAGCACATTTTTAAACCACCTCCCTGAGGTGGTTTAAATTTGATCCGAAACAAGCTGTTTTCGGGCACTACGCTGGAACAAAGTTGCACGTATGAACGCTCGAGGGGAGCAGTTGCGGAGTAAGTCCGAAATAAATCTGCCCGTGTGAACGGCCCAATTGCAACAGTGTGACAATAGCGTTCCGTAATAAAAAGGCTTGAGTAGAAGTAAAATGTTTGTTGCAGTCACACTCCTCTGACAAGTTCGATTTTCCCAAACAGTTACTCAAGTAAATGTAATGGAGTAAATAGAGCACGTTACTGCCTTCCTTTGACTGTGTCAGCATAGTTTAAGTTGTTTGAGAATTCCTAGCGTGTTAATGCTAGGCCTCATGTAGAATCTGAAGTGCGACATCAGTTACATTGTATTTCTTATTCGTTAATGTAGTCATTATTGTTTACTATGATTCATTATTACATGCCCTTAGAATCATCATTTAAATGCTCAATAATATAAATAGTAAAAGGAGAATACTCAGTTCATCCAATTCATTTATTTGTGTGGGGGGTAAATATAATAATGTATGAATTAATTCAAATTTTGATTTACTTTCTTCTCATTCCTTCAAAATGTTGAGGGCATTCCTTTTGACATTGATATAGTAACACATTGCAAATAATGATGAATTATCAAGCATTTTTTTCCTGCATTTATGTATTTGTTCTTTTTTTGGGGACACATTTTCAATATCAATTCTTTGATCTTTCTCAATAAAATCCCAAATACCCATGTGTAGTGTAGAGGTACAAAATGACAAAAACAGTCTCACCAAATCTATTTACAAAAAAACAAAAACAACCCCCCCAACAACTACTCGACACAAAGATTTGTAACACACATTCAACCGCTCATATGATACACATTTATATGAAGCCATTCCTTTCATAACCACACATTTACTAGATAGGCTTTTAACATTTCTTGCCAATGGACTCTGATTGCCCATTAAATAGCAGTAACCTTTGTGCAGCGCACATTTACACACAATTTGGTTAATTAGCCAACAGTGATTTGTTAACCAAGGATGAATCCCTTAAGTGGTTGTCAACTGGACTTATGGCGCATTTGATCTCATTTATTATTTCTAAATTACTTAGGCTGTCTCTGCTAGAAAAATATCATCAGGTGGGTGAAATTACATTGATAAGACGAGTGGCAGTGGCCTATTTTCTGCTTTGTGATGCACAAGTTGTGTTTTTTTTTCCCAAACAGTTTTTTTTTTCCTCTGGCCAAGTTATGCTTGCTTGATGATCAGAGTGACACATGTCACTATATCGAGACTTAATAGCCAAAGATCCACTGAGGTAACAATAGCATGATGTGGATCATTCTATTAATGACACGATCACACGGAGTGTAATTTAAAAGCCATTATGGGATTGGTAACCTTTGAATCCAATCATCACCCACTATAGGCAATATGTGTCACCTGGACCGGTGGCAAAAGGAAACATTAATAAAATGTTAATCAATCACACAGGAGACGACTGAGTTGGCAGGGAGGTCACAGGGGAGTCCTTTCGGCCTCATGCCACGGGTAAATTGAGGATTGTGTGGCAATATTATGTTTCTTGATGTATACACAGAATGTGTGCAGACTTTCCTACACGTTAAATGCAATACAGACCTCACATTTTCCCAAAACATGCCACACAGCGTATGACTACGGTATAGGCAGGAACCTAGATTGACGTGCACATTCAAACGTGCCAGCCGTCATAACCCCCCAGTTTTGCCACAGGATGCTGTTTTCCAGCAGTTCATCCCATGGTGCAAATGAAGTGCTCAGACTTTGGAAGACAACGGCAGGCTGGAAACCAGTCATTAATCATAACTTAAACTGAATTAAAACATCAGTTGCTGAAAACATTTAATTGTCATTGCCCAAGTCTAGAAGATGCCTTTCAGCCATAATAATCTCCCCCCACTATTCTCAGTGACAGGTTTACATCTGCTGGAATCACAAATGTGCCTCTTCAATAGTTTACAACGTTCTGTGTGACCACACCCACTTCATAAATCTCTAATCTTTCAATTCCAATAATTTTCTACATCTCATACAAATCAATCAATTTTCACTGTTAGCTCTACTTTCGTATCAAACCCAATTCAGCCCTTCTGTCCACCTTGCTCTGCTCACTTGCTCAAACTAAACACAAACATAAAATATTACTTAGTGATGCCAAATCCACATTCTGTGATTTTTTTCTCTTGTCATTGACCACTGCTCTGTTTCTTCTTCCCCTCCAGTTTACAGACCCTGAAAAATGAATTCAATTTTGGAAAGACAAGATACACATTTGAAGACATTGCCGAAAACATGCAGATTAGGAACTGTTTAGTATTTAACTGTGGAGATACAAAATAGCGTGAAACAGTTTTCACCATTTCAGTTTCCCAGATTTTGGGGGGGGTGTCTAAAATAGTGCCCAGTGACATTCTTGGGCAAGCGGCAAGAGTCGTCCCATCCCCACAATAAAAGAAATAAGTGCCATTAGTGGATATCTGGCGCACTTGCAAGTTGCTTAGTTATAATTATTTGACCCATTGCTACCACTAATGTGTCGTTAGCTAGCAAGCTAGTATGTCGACAACCGAAAAAAGTTAATCTTTGCTTGGATGCCACAATTTACAGAACAGCTTGATGTTGTTATTTAAATACAGTACTCAAGTGTTATGTATTTCGTGTTATTTAGGCTACCACAAAATGTAGAAAAGCAAACTACTGTATTCTGGGGTGTGTAGCTAACAGTAAGTCTATGCTCAAATGTCTTCATGTGACCCAGAGGCGGAGTAAAAGTGTGTGCCGTTGTGTTGAATGAACATTTAAATTTCCTGAATTGTCTTTTCTGTGGACCCACACACCAAGCGTCACCGTGGCGTTATGAATAGTTCCACCGCTGGTCGGTGGTGTCTGGAAGCGTGTTAGCCCACGAGCCAAACTATATAGACATGCTTTTCAAGCCCACATCCTTAAAACTTGGCAGACTTTTTTTACAACACTCTCTTCTGTCGCGCATCAAATTCACTTTCACTTTACAGGGACATTAAGAGTCTTCGGATTAGATTTACTAAATGTAAAATAGTTGCTCAGGCAAAGTGACGTTGAATTTCCGAACTGTGTGCACCCAGGATTACAACTGTCAAATGCATAACATTTCCGGCAATTCATTTTGCTCTTTCGGGAAGGAATGTATGCAAATAAATTCATTTAGCGCACACAATGTGATTTATAAAATGTGGGACAAAATGAGATGGCTGATTTGGCATCTTGAGATACTGCATCTGAAAGGCAAGGTACAAATCGACATGCACAACGGCGCTCATCAAAGCACAGGCAAAATTAGGGCTGGTCGGGGTGAATGTTCCTGTAATTGTGCATATTTTCCAATACCAGAAACAAAAATTATTGTGACATCATATTTTCAGCAATGCAATGTTGGCGCTTCTGAGAGATTTCAGGGCTGACTTGGAGCCAATCACCAATGACAAAACATTTTTCAACTCTGCATTTTCTTCCATCTGAGGCAAGGCATGGTGACAAATGGTGCTAGCCTCTCCCTCTTTTCTGGGTGAGCTGCCCCAAGTTTTAGCCACAATTGTACACAGGATTGTAACACACTGTGCCTGTACAATTGCCACACACTCGGTCAGGGCAAGTTAAACAAAGCATGGCTTTCATGTGGTTTCTATATTCGCCAAAACTACTGGAGGGGACCGAGAGATTTTCTTCTCTGTAACCCGGTGACATGTTTTTCTTGTCTTCCACTAACACTTCCAATTATATCACTTTAAACGTAATTTTGTGTTCTCCTAAGTTTTGAAAACCATCAGAACTTCCTAAAATCTTTTAGATACGACAGTCTCCAACACGTCTACATCTGTTGCCAACATTGCACTCAATTGTTTAGAATGAGTGAACATGCAATTTGGCACCCTAAAATGCGTCATAAATTCATCTATTCATCTGATGTATGTAAATAATTGCACGTTCAGTAGCTCACACGTAACATACCCACAAGCATTACATTGGACATGATCTGTTCGTTTTTGGGGTTCTCCGTAAATCCACTCTGTGGAGTCATCCTCGATTACTCTGCATCATTAACCCTATGTTGCATACGGGTTACTTCAGTAACCACATTCAAGTTACCAGTTTTAGTTTTTAAATCCACCGCGAGATGTCTCTAGCGTGCGCAACAGCAAAAGCAACATGGCAGCCTCCATGAGGAAAAGGTGAGTGTGAAAGAGGGTCCACAAAATGTTGAATAATTTCTATCCGTGAGATGAAAAGGTCCAAATACCCTATTGTACTTGTGCAGAAGAGTATATAGAACATATAGAACACAATAAATAACAGTTTCTATGTGTTACCTATCAGTACTGCCATGCTTTTTGGCAAGGTAATTGTGTAGTGATTAAGTTATTATGCACACGAAGTACCTGCACTTTGGTTTTCCCAAAATTGTGAATTTATTATGATATTTGGCCATAATCTACCCTAAATTTAAAAACAAACCACAATTGAATAACTCCTGCAGAAGCCATGCAACATAGGGTTAAAAGCCTGCATCAATAATGTTACCTGGTCACCAAACATTAATTTACATATAATCTACACTATTCTCTCGACCATTCTCCTCTATTCTCTCGACTATTCTCTGGGGATCAGGCTTGCGCAAGGGCAAAAGCAGACTGGCATACTTGCTTCTCCTTTTGTCATTTGCGGGATTCAAACATTGATATTTCTCATCATGTTGAAGCCATATGTCCCTAATGTCCCAAAGCCACAACACTGGCAGGACTTCAACCCTGGACCACACATATATCCATGTAATATATCCAATCAATAATAGACTATGTTGACATGTTTTTGTGAGCATATTTGGCTGAGCTTACTCAAAGCTACGCCTGGTGTATCTTTGACATTTAGCTCTCACGGCTTCTGACCATTGTTCTGCTTTCCATCTAAAAAAGGCATACAAACTGTTTAATGTAATTTTATCCCGATGGGGTTCATTAATGTAGCATGATCGAGGTAACATGAGGCAAAGAAACCGACACCTGCTGTACCTATTTCTGAGAGTGTACATGTGACGTCACAGTCCAATCTGTTAACATGAAATCCTTTTACAACCAGCGTGTTGGAATCTATTTGATCCGTGTGCTGTATCTGTGTGTTTCCTCCCCAGCAGCACCGAAGAGAGTCTCAGCAGTGGTCCTCCCTTATCATAGCACATTTAACAGGGGGCTAATCCAATCTGGTGGGATAACAGGGTTGCTCTCTGTGAGTGAAGGAGGATCAGGCAAGTGCTCCTCTGCTTCCCATTAGTGTATGTCTTTCCAGCCGGGCCTACCCTAATCCCATTTCCCCATCTAAAGCCTTAACCCAAACAAGCAGACTGGACAATAATCTCTGGTCACACTCCTGCCGGCCGCCCAGGGCCTCCTGATGCTGCTAATGGAGGGCTGGTCAGAAAGATGCCAGGAGACTGTAAAGGGACTCTATCAAACCCACTCAGGCACGAAACCACAGATTTTTGTTACCTTTAAACATGCTTGGAATTTGATGTGAATCACCATGATCATAGCCCACAGTGTTTTGGGGGAAGCTTGCAGATGTAAGAAAAGAAAGTCAAAAAGCAGACAAAGAAGGAAGAAACAAACGATTGCCCTTAAAATCCCGCTCTGTTTGTCTCCCCCCCATTTTTTTTGACTGCACATGTGGCCCAGATGCGGGGTCCTGATCCAAAGTCAGGCTCACCCAGACTCCACTCCAATTGTCTCAGATCACTGACAACATTCACCAAGGACCCTGGAAAAAGTAGCCTCATCCACATTTCTCAATTCTTATAGATTCCATAAGAAGAAAATTTTGCCCAAATGTCTTAATGAATTCCAACTGAACAATGACTGGTGCAAGAGCATGTTCATCAAACACAACTTTCCAGCTCAGCCATTTCATATTGCATATGGTAGATGTTAATGTGATTGCATTTAATTCAAGTTGAAAGACAATGTGGGCCTAATTGCTTTTGATTCTTAGCTTCCCAGCATAAATCCCTAAGTAGGCACTAATGCCGTCATCGTTGTCATTGTTTGTTTTTTTTCAATACAGTGTTTAAGTCCCCTCTTTTTGAACTGCAGTGGATAATCAGTGAAGGTGCACACTTTATAGTTGTTTACACGGTGGTAGCACAGCTAAATCACTGCTATTTGACTAACTCAATGATCACTTTCATTTTTCTCCTAAATGGTGCGCTCATCTCTGTGCTGCTTGATGAAGAATGTACACAATCTTGCCTAAGTGTAACTCCATCAGAAGAACTAGACTGGTAGTCTGCTCGGAGTTAACACATTTCTTCCCCATTTTGAAACTGTAATGCATATGAAACCTGTGTTTGTACAAAAAAAAGATTCATTATAATTAATTTTAATTGTTACGAAATGTAAACATGCATTTTTTGTGCACGCACACACACACACACACACACACACACACACACACACACACAGAAATGATTACATATTTTAAAAAATATAAATACTATGCTCTACCTTCCAGTGTCATAGTTATGGGACATTTTTCAGATTTAAAGTTTCAAAAATTAGCAGTGGTTTATAGTTGGTTTTCATTTATGCACTTCTGTCTGTAGCGTTTGAACGGCTCACATGGAAACTGTGCAGCTCACAGGGTTGTGTCAAAGCTTTTTTTCCTTATGCAAGAAGTGTATTTCATTGGGCAACTACCATTTGGTCTGTTCATGGGTTCTATCAAGAAAGCTCTGACCAAATTACAATTTACTTTAGTTTTTTAATGGAATTGCACGCAAATGAGCCGCTATTTGACACAAAGAAGACATACACTTGAGTATTCTGTTACAGTTACAATGTGCTATTGTTTCCTTTTTTGTCATCCTTGCGTTTTTAGTTACAGGTACTGTTAAAAATGGGTGGGTTCTATGTTCTCCAGTTTGCCCTCTAGTTCTTCCTGTTTTATGACCCAATGATCCAGTTAGTGTGATGTTAAGATGGGGGAAAAAGATGAAAAACTACTGATCATGAAACATGTCGGAGACATTGACCATTCTGTTGCTTGTGAAATTATTGCCTATTTTCCAAATGTCTTCCTTTGTTTATTGCATTGTCAGTGTAGATTACTCACTGCTTATTTACGAGAGGAAATTAATAAGATAGAATACTGTACAGTGCATCAACTGGGAGGCCAGAATGTCTCTACCATTTCATCAAGTAGATGCTAAGATTTATGAAAGTGAAAATGACTTGATAGCACGACAGCAGCTCATAGTTATTAGATGACATCCTCAGGAATATCTGCTGGAATGCCATGGAAACTCATTTTTATGAAGTGACAGTCTTGCCACGGTAAACGGGATTTAGCCTCTTGGGTTGGTAAACAACAAAGAAGAGTGTATTACAGACGTGCACTATTACCTGTTGTAGTCTTCTAATAGATTCAGATGAATTTGCAAGATTGACATTTTTAAAACTAATTTATTTGTATATTCACGGTACGTCCTGAGAACTGAAATAGTCAAGGGCAAGGTTGCTGACCAAATATGGTCCGAAATTGAGCAAGAATCCAGTACTCAAATAAAACTCAAAGCAGGGAGAGACGAGCAGAAGCAACTCATTATCAACACAAAGAAAAATAGTTGGCTGCAAAAGGAGACAACACATTTTTGCACTCAAATGAAAAGTAACAATGCAAAAATTATACCCTTAACTTTTTGTTCCAAATTGGAATGTTTACACAAATTTGGCCCATACAACAGATTTAAAAAAAACATTATTTCAGATAGAAAGTGAAATCATGAAAAACAAGGTGGAACGTCGATTGTTTTCGAAATACTATAGATTAGTATTAGTTTGAGTTTTCAATGTAAAGAATGGACAATATTTTCAGTGATTCTCTTTGAGAAATGCTCAAAACTGTTTTACACTGTCAGTGAAAAGCGCGGGGAGTGAACATTGTGGGAACTGCTGGTCTTACCATCTACAATTGTTCTGACCAACAGATCTGTGTGGGGTCTACATGGTGATTTGTTTCCTGATGCTCCGCTCTCAAAATATACACAGAGACCTCAGTAAAGTCTGGATGGAGGCACTTGGAGAAAGTGATGGACAGAAAGGCCAGATGGCAGAGGAGACTCTGGCCCTGCAATTCTCCACCTGGTGGGGTGATAGAGGGCCAGTCACGAGCCCCCGTGCGGCACAAAGCTTGCCTTGTCTGAGATAAGCGACAGGCACCAGGTGGGCCTTACGGCACTATTTTCACAATCAGAACCAGTTTGTTTTCTTAAGGCCTCCTTCGTGCTTGGCCAGAGGAGCAGCCTGCTGCCAGCACAGGAGGTTGTGCTGGAGAGCGCTGTTAGATCGAGTGGGAATGGGGGTCTTCGACAGGGTGGGCTGGTGCGAGTTCCTCTTCCTCGCCTCTTCTTTTATGATATTTGTGTACTTCACAGAACCCTTACAAGACAGATTTGCAAATATGCAAACTGTAGATATGCTACATCTTATACTACGACTGTGCGCTCAGTCTTGGTGGTTGAAATTTGAACATAACTCATTCTGTCATTTTTGTTTTTTACTGTATTTGCTCATCGAGTACCGTACACAAACTATACACAAACATTTTTTTAAGTACATCTTCCTTTCCAGGCAAATCCATAAATGTGTCCCACATAGTGGAACAGAACATTTTAGTGTTTCTGTGAGATACATTTTCATTTAGATTTAATTTCCGAAAGATAAATAACTGTACTAACAGTCCATGTCTTAAAGTGGGCTAATTTTGTGAATGAAACCGCAATAGTATTGCTTTTCCTCCCTTCTTTTTCTCTCCATGTTACTTAAAAGGTGATGGGAAATAAATCATTTATATCTCTTAAACTATTGTTCTGTTTGAACAAAAATTAAAATATGGTGCAATAATCCAACATTTTTCCATCAAAATTTCTTGAAAATCTGATATGGACTTTTTTCCGCAATGTTTTTTTTTCCATGAGGTGTTTTTTTCATTGAAGGCAATACGAGACAAATAGCAAATTTATTTTAGCTGTCCATTGTGCTCGCTGCTCATTATCTGAAGTCGTAACATTTTGTGGATTATTGAGTTCAAAAGGCCCTACATTAGTTGCTAAAAAATTTTCCTAGAGCAAGCATACCTGGGTCAAACTGTTAAGGCCTTGGAAGATATTGACTACTTCCCCTTTTTTATAACCTGAGTTACACAAAGAAGTCTGGATAGGTGACGAGATTGGGTATATTGGTTACGCTGCCGTTCCTTATAAAAAAATGCATCAGTTTTGAATTTTCTACTCTGCAGAAGCATTGCCCGATGTGAACGACAACTTGCAGAAAGGAACTGAATGGCTTCAACAGAGGAAAATACATCTTTTGGAGTGGCCTAGTCAAATTCCTGACTACAGCCCAAAATAAATGCTGTGGCACAACCTCAAAAGAGTGATTCACACAAGACATCCTAAGGAAATTTCAGAATCGAAACAGTTTTATACAATACGGGAAATGTTTCGTTGAGGTTGTTACTGTCAAAGGAGGCACAATCAGTTATTAACTTATACTTGTTCCACTCACCACTGATGGTTACATGTTTTTCAGCTAAGGCACTGAAATATGTTTGGATTAGTTTAAGAAGGCAAATTTACTGTAGATATCTATCTATCTATCTATCTATCTATCTATCTATCCATCCATTTTCTAATCCGCTTACGTGCTATCGTGCTGGAGCCTATTCCAGCTGTCTTTGGGTGGTGCACCCAGTACTGGTTGCCAGCTAATCGCAGGGCACACATAGACGACCAACCGTCCATGCTCACAATCACACCTCAGGGCCCATTTAGAGTGTTCCATTAACCCGCCATGCATGTTTTGGGCATGTGGGAGGAAACCGGAGTACCGGGAGAAAACCCATGCAGGCACAGAGAGAAGATGAAAATCCCATAAGGAAGGCCTGAGCAGGAATCAAACCCTGCACCTTTGCCCTGTAGGCCGGATGTGCTAACTAGTGGCCCTAATTAAAGTTGATTAGTTATCTTCGTACTAAATAAAATGCAGTCACTGAAATGAAAGACAAAGCAAAAAAAAAAAATGTAGAGTTCTTAAACTTCTGGGAGCATCACACTCACCAGGAAGAACAGGTTCATGCAAGGCAGGTAATGTAGATTAACGAGAATTTTAGTGTTTTATTCATTCTACTGGGTACCTGCGTACATCATTTCCTCTTTGTTAATATTGAATGGATGTGAATCGATAAGAAATGGAACCCTGGGACCGACAGCACATATTCAGCAGAGGAAGTGTGAATGGAACATTCTGTCCTTATGTAATAATATGCTAATTGTCTCAGTTCACTGAGGATGGCACAGAGAGGCCTTCATTGAGTCACACATTCCACCTTCTCAACACACACACACACACACACACACACACACACACACACACACACACACACACACACACACACACACACAGTACGTCATTTCACTCATGTAATGTGACCTGGAGGGACGCCAATGAGCCCATTGCAGGTCTGCAGCTCGGGGTCTGCTGACACCTCTCCCCAGCCCAGTTCAAATGTTTATTTATAACTCTCCTGCAGCTCCTCCTCCCCCTGGCGTCTGCCAACGGCCATGCCAATCCAAACACACTAGGCCTCTCCAGACTGATCCAGAGCATGATTTCAGAAAGAAGGGATCCCTTTCCTCTCTTTTCCACTTTCTCATGCCCAGATTCCCTCCCACTGGCTAACTGTGTCTTCCAAAGAATAATGCTTCGACAGAAGAGAACCTAGCTGCGGCAGAAGAAAACAGAGGTAGCAGACATTTACTCTTTCCAGCCTGGGCTGCTAAATTGGTTTCAGAGCAGCAGTTGGACTCCGGGGATGCACGGCACACACTGTCGACTAGCTTTGTTTGTTTTTGTGGGGTGCACGAAATCTGATCTCCATCCATGTAGCCAACCCACATCCCACATCACATCAGCCATAACCACCTAGCAGGAAGAGGCAGTGGTGTACTCCAGGGGTACACGTGGGTATACGGCGTGTACCTACTTATTTTTCAGTCAGCATTGTATATATCCACTTCTAAATCTGCCCTGATGTGCACCGTCCAGTAATATCCATGATCCTGATTGGTGAAGTCATGACCCACCCTCCTCTGCCTCTAATTGGTACTCGCTGCCTTCATCGATTCGATTGGTTAACTTTCAGCACGAGGACTGATGAGCCAAACAGACGCAACGCGGGGCGGTTCATGCCAAGGAAAATATTGCTAACACATGCCAGTGCCACCCCAGTTGATTGACATGGCACTCTTTGAAAGTTGCACGATTTTTGGAAATGCGAGAAAGGTAAAATAAACGTCATTCGAACGAATGGCACATATCGAGGGAACATCCAGTGAAGACATGATTTTCAGGTCAAGTTTTAAGGTGATTTCCAAATAAATCATTTCGAGAGATTTTGTCCCCAATAATAGAACTATGTTACGAAACGTTTTCCCATTGTTTTCCTTAAACTCGCTAGACTGTAATGTTTGATGAAAGGTAAATGCCCAGAGATGATGTCAATGTCTATGAAGCTTGTGTCTTTTAAATTATAACTAACTCTATATTATAACATTAGTCAAATTACTGAGCGCTAACTAACATAATGTACACTAGTTTAATTTTACAGTCGCTCGGCTGCTAGTTGATTTTTAAGTACGTTAAAACACAAGAATGATGACAGATAGTGATGTAATTTAAGATTCGGCCTAAAACAATACTGAAGTCAAACCAAACTGTTTATTTTGTATAGAGGCAGATAACAATGAATAGGAAAGGAGATGTTGCTGACTTTTTTGTAAGACTGCAGCAACCCAACCAGCAGCCCTGACAGCTCCCAACCTGGAGCTGCCCTGGCACGTCACTGTGAGCAGAGAAAAGGAACCAGACCAGCACCAACCAGGTCTGAGCATACACGGGCATAAACTGCATTCCCACTTCAGTATATTAAAAGGTGAAGCCTCACAATGTGATAAAAAGTGATTGACTACACATTATGCCTCCTTTTGAATGATGATTTATTTTGTAATAATTAAATAATTCCTGTGTGATGTTATTGTATTGCCATTCTATTGCTGCTCCTAAACAAGTCATGATAATCTTGTGAAAAAGTAGAAATGACACATTTTTCTTTCGTGCCACCATTTATAAAACAGGGCATTTTTCGGGACTACTACTACTTATTATTATTAGTATTAGTAGTAGTAGTAGTATTTATGATGATTTTTTTAAGGTAAAATTTGAAAGTACACCAACTTCTCCAGGCACCACTACATCACTATGAAGAGAGAAAGAAACAGCGGTCCTAAAGAGTGATCACTGATAGCTTAAAAATAAAAATACCAAACCTGAAATATGTGTTTTTGGCCGAACCGTTACGTTACATCGTCATACAATACGGGTATTACTTTTTTCCTTTCTTTTCTTTTTACACGGCCGAGCATACAGAGATGACGAACCAAATCCCTTGTGAGGCAAAGGTTGAAGTCTCTCTAAATAGGTTTAATTGGGCCAGGCCTGACAACACCACAGCAGCCTTTGCCAAGACAGACAGGGGACTTCAGGGAAAAGCTGAGCACCCCGGAGACCTGAACCACATACTCTTCCTGCATCTTGGTGCTGCTGTTGCAGCTGAACTGCTCATTTGGTACTGCTTGCACATGGCTTCGTCCATAGGAGTGCTTCCAAATTACCGAAGCCAGTTGTTTATCTAAAACATGCCCATACAGCACAGCTATGATTAGTTTGTTGCCTGAGGCATAACTCACCCTCTCAAAGTGGGACTTGTTTACCTCCGTGCGCCTGTGCGGGTTTTGTTTATGTCTCTTTTTTATTCATTAGCATGCACACGTCTGCATGCTTCGGTATAGGTATATTTGCCGCAGCCCTTTCCAACTCAGCCGCAGAGGCCTGTGCTGCTTCCTGCTTCTTAATGCAAAACATCGCTAACCTATATATCCATCCATCTACTTTCATAACCGCTCTTCCTTATTAAGGCCACCGGTGAGTTTTGGGAAGAGGCGGGGTGCACGCCGGACTGATCGCCAGCCAATTGCAGACCTATATTAACATTGAAATGCCCAGGACTGGCCCAGGAATGCATCGGCTGATTGAGAAAATTTTTTTTTTTCCCCAAAAATTCCCGACGGTCATCCCGCCTCTGATCATCCACTGAATACAAGTGAGTGACCGACTGCATGCATTCCCATAAAGTGTACGCAAGCTTGCATTGAGTGTACCCTATGCTCAGTTTAATGTGAATGTTTTTGTGTGTTGATGCACTTGTTTGTGTGTTTGTCATAAGTAGATCCGATGTGAATGTGGTGCCCACAGTAACCGTCTCTTTAGGTGGTCCATCATTAATAGTCTGTCTTTTCCTGGTGATTTAAACTCCTTGTAAAAAAGAAACCAGTCAGATACATCACGTGAAAGGCTATAAAATCATTTAGCAAGTCATAATACACACTTCGAAGAAGGAAAAAAAAAAACGTAAATCAAGAGGTCAGTTAAAACAACCTTTTACAGACTGTGTGTGTGTGTGTGTGTGTGTGCGCGCGCGCGCGGTTGTCCACCACGTGTGTATTCGCTCAGCATTTGGTGTTTGTTTTTCCTCTTTGTCTCGTCTCCGCCAGCCTCTCCGGAGTGAAGAGAAATTGAGAAACCAATCTAAAATCCATCAGGACTTCCCTGCCCACAAGCCGCTCTCCCCCAACACTCCTCACAACACACGCCCGCCCCCCACTTCTGTTTTTTGTGTTGCAAGCGCCTGGAAATTGGATGAGATGTTCGTTTAGCGGGCAGCTGGTCTGGGGCCGATATGAATTGCGTTTCCCTACGCCAGGAAAGGTCAAGCCCCCTCGCCTTGACGGAGTGCATCGGCCTATTGAGTGGCGCTTTAGTCCATTTACCGGCAGCCAATGGCAGGGCTGCTGAGGGAAGAGAGGAAGGCACGTGAGCCTGTATGGGTAGTAGAGGCAAAAAAATGGCAGCGTGTTGAATCTAAATTCATTGTTTTCATCAGTCGGCTGGGGCAGGACTGGCCATAGTGCTGATCGCTGGGATGGGGGAAGTGGACTAGAAATGTTCTTGGATGAGCAATGATGAGCGCTTCTATTTTACCACCTTTGGCTCTAGGTTCCGCCTCTATTTGAAGACGTCAAACTGCATTGTGACATATTTTTCTCACTGGGTTGCTCGATGGGGATGAAAATTCGGAAAATGTTTTTTTTTCTTCTCATGTCACCTCCAAAGGTCCAGACTTTAAAGGCAATGTGACACGTTTGTTTAAGGAAATACCGTTCAGCAAAGCTGATAGAACAATTAATGGGTCAGTTACATGGTGAATGCCGATGTGCACACATACAAGTACGCCTGGGGGCGGCTATCGTGCTCTCTCTCTCTCTGACTCATACATGCATTCGGGAAAAAAAAGGTTGCTGTCTCTTTAATTTTCATCCTTGTATATCTGGAGGAGCTAAAGCAAAGCAATTAAAACAAAGGCATATTTAACATGGGGTTAATGATTGGCTGACCCTGCAGTCAGCACAGTGACAATATCTTAATTATTGAGAAACCTAAAGTCATTACGCCTACGAATGGCCCGAGGAGCGTCTCTATTGATTGGGATCCAGTCCCATTACAAGCTTTGCTGCTTTTCTTTCTCTCTCTCTCTCTCTCTCTCTCTCTCTCTCTCTCTCTCTCTCTCTCTCTCTCTCTCTCTCTCTCTCTCTCTCCCTCTCTCTCTGTCCTGCTCTCAGTTGTTTTGTTTTGTTTTTTACCATCTGTGTTTCTGAATCAAGCCTTTTAGATGTATGAACAGTATGACTGAGCTGGACAAAGCGTGTGGGCTTTACTGCAAGCTAAAAAAAAAGTCATCATCGTGTCTGACATTTTGCTGAAGGGGGATTATTTCCTCCGTTCCTTGTCCTGACGGTCCTCTCATTTTTCCTTTTGTAAGTGACAGATTTTAAATTCTATCTTGGACTCGATTGATTAGTTTGCACATTCAGGAGGAGATTATAAACTTTTAGCCTTCCTCTATGTTTTTGATAAAGCAGTGAGCTGCACATTCTTCGGAAAGCTCCAGTATGGATCTATTTTCTCTATAGAGGCATCAGTCCTTCAAGCCTGATGATCAATCTGAGTGTGTTTATCTCACATTCAAACAACATATTGTAAGAGAGTTGACAAGAGTGTCTTACTAAATAAATATACAGATACTCGAATCATCTATTTAGAGTTTTGAATGCATGCATTATGTAGAAAAAAAAATGTTGGTACACAACAATAACTAGTAGTTCTTTGGACACATCAATTTATTATGATACGAAAGCTAATTCTGTATGTAACAGAAAGGCAATGAGACGGGGTTCACGTCATGTTATGTGTGTATTTGATGATGAATATACCGTTGTAGGAAACTACTGTCACAATGCTTCCGCCTCTTGTGGTCCCAGAGTGAGGCAGCGTGGGGAGAGCTGAGATGTAATTACCCAATCAGTGTGTGCCATCCTTATTAAAACACTACTAACAGTGTGCCATTATTGAAATACCCCCCACTGGACTCTTCTTAATTCATTAAATAAATTAGCGCCAGCGTCTTTAATAATTCATAGAATGATGTCTAGTTTTTTTCCCCCCTCCCCTGCTGTGGCTAACTTCGACAAAGGCACAAGTTTAATAGCAAGACACTTAAGATTAAACTAGGCAGAATGGGTTGTGTGTGTGTGTGTGTGTGTGTGTGTGTGTGTGTGTGTGTGTGTTCCAAAATAGAAAATAGATATCTTTTTCATTTCGAGATTTTTCGTGTAAATGCTATTATTTCATCTCGCCCTGATTTTAACAAACTAATGAATTTAGGTCAGATCTACTCACTCACGTTATGAGGTAAGTCTGTCAAAAGCACATCTTTGTTTTTTTCCCATTTGGGTTCCAGTCTGGTGTCCTGTGTCTCTCACACTTGTGTTGCATTAATGTGCTAATAAGAATATCCTCGAGCAGGGGAGGAGAAAATAAGTGTCTAATAAAGCAGGCACCCAGATGAGGGACCCATCTTTGTCTCTACGTATCTTTAATTGACACATCTGCATCCCTAATGAAATATTTACCGCCACTGATGATGGTGTAGTGATGCGTGGCAATCACCGCTGTGTTGCCGATGGTGATGTTGGCATGTGATTGTGTTCCTGATGTTATTGGCGTCGACTCTATGACGGTTACTATTAATACCTAGTCAGGCTCTCACATGAATAGCGTATGGCAAAATCATTTTTGTGGCCATGCCTACAGGGAGTAAAAGTGGGGACGAGCCATTCACTGGCAGCAATGAATCACGCATGTTAGGGTCATTTTATTTAAGGCAAGATGGAATTGAAACTTGGTTTCAAATTGTGTAAGTGTGGCCTTAATGTGATTAATGTATCATTTACAACATACGGCATTTGGGAAAAACAACATAATTAGTGAGAATGTGTTCAATCATCGTGCTTGATAATGTTGAGTAATGTTTGGCCGCTCAGTAAGAATAGGTGGATTGGTTGTTGATTATTCCACCTGTGCAGAAAAAGAAAATATTAATGCAAAACAGCTGTCACACAGTGGGAGCAGTTTACAGTGCAATCAAAAAGTAATCACAACGCTTCAAATTTTCTACATTTTGTTGTTACAGCCTCATCCCAAAATAGAGTGAATGCATTTTCCTTACAATTTTACACACAATGCCCTGTTATGACAATGTGAAAAAGTATGTTTTAATTTTGCAAATGTATTAAATATATAAAACAAAGACAACACGTGGATGAGGCTGTAAAAAAACAAAACGTGGAAAATGTTAAGCGCTGGCAATACTTTCTGGATGCACTGCATGTATGCTGTCAGATGTGATCATAGGAGTGGTAGATAATGCAGAGTTGGGAGGGGGGAATGGAAATAAACCATCAAAACTAGGGGATATAAGACATTTCAGAAACCGTCACTCACTGACATTAATTCACTTGTCATGACATAATCTAAAATCGTAAAATAAAAAAGTACAATAAGTGAATGGAACATTTTCAACAACGACAACTGCGTTGGGTTTATAATACATTTAAGTGGTGTGGTTGTATTTTAAAATAATGCATCCTACAGCGGGGGGGGGGGGTTATTGTTTCTGATACACTCATATAGCTACATGTGGTAAACAAAATGTCAGTCAATGCAATCCAGTGGAGTTCTACACTGCTACAAACACTGGCAATCCAAACAGCATTTTATTTTTAAAGCCTTATTTTGACAATGGTCTGTATTGGTTCATAAAATTGCCCATGTGTACCTAGTAAAGTGAGTTTATAACGCAAATAACCATAATTGCTTTAAGTTTATTCTCAGTCACTGCACGCTATTTGGAGGCCTCAGTGCACTGAGGCGTGCATGTGAGTGTGTGTGTGTGTGTGTGTGTGTGTGTGTGTGTGTGTGTGTGTGTGTGTGTGTGTGTGTGTGTGTGTGTGTGCGCCACGCTTGTCGGGATGAGGCGAACCTCTCAGCCATGTCAGGGACAGCTTCGTGGAGGGTGGCAGCCGGCTAAAATGATGATGATGAAATTAAAATTCTGCGCCCGGCAGAAGGGGCTGCCGCGATTTCACTGGCGGCTGTGCGCATCGATCTGTTCCAGCATTTGACTTTCAACCATGACAAAACTGTGGGCAAATTAATTGTTCTCCAGGATATTAGGCATCAGAGTCCATTAATCCTCTCTGGAGCACCACACCACATGAATACTAATCGTCTTTCCAGGCAGCCGTCTCATCCCTTGCTGCTCTGGCGGTCTTCGTCTTCTCTTTTTCTTGCTAGCCCATCCCTTTTTTTTTTGCTCCATTGTTTCATTAGTTACTTTAGCTTTGCTTATTTCCTTACACATTCCATGGATTCAGAACAAAAATAACATTTATTGCATCGTAGAAAATCATTTTTGACACCGAAACAAATATTGGCATGTAATTCAATGGAGAAAGAACATTCTTGCAAATACACATTAATTAGGTTAAACTGTCAAAGAAGATATTGTGTTTATCAGTATCTCTCCATCATATTTACTGTATCTTTTCTTCGAGATAACACTTTTTTTGGGTGCCATTTAAGTTTCACAAGAAAAACCTCAGGAAGGTTTTCCAAATGCAGTAATTGCAATTTTTTTTGACTATCAACTTAATGGCAGTGTTTTGGCATGTACTGTATATGGGAAACTATAGGCAAAAATTCCCCAAACCTGGTTGATACATGGCCACAGTATAATGTGCATATGAATGATTGACTCGCCATTAGGCCCATGTTAAAAGTTACAAACATACAATAGTCCTCTAAACTACCTGGTTGGAATTCTGTATTATACAAACTCAAATCAGCCCGTACATTTCATCTATATTAGTTTGCCTGCCTAGATAAGATTGTGCTAATGGTGTAGTCTGCCTGACATTTGAGAGAGGGAAAAATAGCCCCCAACTCCAATTATGTAAGATATTAACACATTAGTCGGTGCGAGATCTAATTGGATAGAAGCCCTGCACACCATGACAACAATCACCTAGACCCTGTTTATCTCATAATTGATAGTCTGGAGCTAAAGCAGCACAGGCATCAAAAATTCATACAGCCCAGTGAGGGATGGCCCTCCCCTCTATTGATTGCTTTTTGGTTTCCTCCCTCCAACCAAAGTAATTTGACGAGCTTTGGCTTGAGCCTGTGGTACTGAAGTTTTGTTGTGTTTTTATAGATGGCCTGTGTAATGGCGCTGTATTACATTAAAGCCGACAGGGTCAGGGACTCAGACACTATATATATGTATTCACACCCCTCGCTTATTTACAAACCACTGGAGAGATGCCTCATTTGAGCCACCAAATACAAATTAGGTTGCATCATACTAATGAGCTACCATCTTAACGTCTCCAGCCTTCCAGGGAAGGCACTAACACCGCTGCAACTTTTTTCATGCCATATTACTTAAAGTAAAGTATGGCATAGCACAATTGGTATCATCATGTCAGTAGCATATATATTAATACATGATCTTTTGTTGTTGTACTGATGTAACACTGACCTTTTCCATAGCCTCTTTAATATGTCATACTGTGACATCCAGGGAATGAATGCCTCAATCTTCCCCAGTTGATTTTTTTTCACTCCATTGTTTCTCGCATGAAAGGCAAGTTTAATTCACGAGTCACCACCATGTCAATGGTTGCAAAAGACTTTCTTTTGGAAATGTGCAGAATGTTTTCTCTGTTAGCAGTCAGATTGTTTGTTGGAACATTCGAAAGATAACTTCTTTATTAAATTACAGACATGTTGAAATGTGCTTTTCTTTTTTTTTTCTACAAGATTTAATATTAAGAATAAAATGCATTTGCACTCACAGTTTTCCCAGTCTAAGGTCATCTCAATGTAAAATATGTTTTGATGACCAGTACTGTAAACCTGATGTAGGTTTTGACATATTTGAACTATTACTTGTTTTGCCCCACAACTTCGGTTAAATGCAGGCTTAAAAGGCTAACTTCACAAACCTTAATATTAATATTTTTATAATGATCAATAACATTTTTTAGCAGAGATGCACCTTCTATCAGTATTGATAGAAGGTCCATCAAACCGTCAGTAATTGATGCCTGTTTTACTGACGAATGACGGGAAGCTTCGAAAAACTGACAGACTAAGCACTGACGGTAGTAGATTTTCGTCTGTCAATGTAATCGTCACAAACCGGGTCAGTACCAGTCATGCTCCTCTCTTATGTGTTTAGTTTTTTCAGTCTCCAGCTGGAGAGTAGGCCTTTACTAACGTGTCACGTCTATCCCGAATCTGGACTCGTTACTTCTCTCCTTTAAAAGCCATGCCAGACCGACAACTCGCTGTCGGATTATAAAACCTTGCTCATGACTCTGTCCACAAGTGCTTCAATTTCTCAAGACATTCTTGGTATTTTATTCCTCATAGCCTTTGCCTAGTAACTCATCATATTTTTGTTCTGTAAGTATTCTTGTAGTATGTTATGTAGAGGATGGACGCTACAGCTTCTTGTTTACTTTCAAACTTAGCTTGTAGCCGACATGAACACATTTTGAGCATGACATCTCTGATCCACTGGAGAAAGGACACTTTGATTCTCTGCTCTTTCATCTAGAACTGCTTCCAACAAGGCATCTGAAGGGAAAGTGGTTAAGATTGCATGGCTGTCCGTCTTTTATGTTATGTGTTGTCTTTATTATTTTACTTTATGTTAACTGTTTTGTTAAGCGCTTTGTTACAGCTGCAGCTGTTGGGAAAGCGCTAAGGGATACTTACTTAAGAGACTACCATGCAATACTAAATTTGTATTGTATGGTAGTCTCGGTTTATGTTCTTGATTTATTGCATTCTCTTGTCGTTTGGGTTGGCAAGAAATTTACGTTTTTCTTGCTCCTTGCCTGTTGCAAGCACTTTTGGTTTGTTCTCGCTTTTGTTTTGTTCAGTGACGGACTTTCTCAGTCCGTCACTGACGGACTGACAAAAACGCACACCGCCTGCCTCTCTCTCGCATGTTTCTTCGCGGAGGTGAAAAAACATCAGGCTTACTTCAAGCAGACTGCATTGACTACAGAATATAGAAACATTTTGTTGTTCCTGTACAGTACGTGGTGGTATGCACTAAACATTGTTGTGTTGCATGTACTGGCCCTTTAATGGAGAGCCCAAAGTATGAAACTTAGCAATGTGGAGGAGTGTGCATGTGTCGTGTGGTGGCAAACTGGTTTATCAAGCTGATAACACTGAAGTAGGCACCCGTAAGCAGATGTTTGTGAATGTAACTCATAAGTTATCCAGCTAATGAGCTTTAAATACACTGTTCAGCAGTACAGTCAATAAAGTCCATCTCAATGAAGTGAAACCTTTGTTGTTAGCCTATCTCTCTCTCTCTCTCTCTCTCTCTCTCTCTCTCTCTCTCTCTCTCTCTCTCTCTCTCTCTCTCTCTCAGGCTGGCTAAAAATGAAAGCAGTTTGCCCTTGAGAGATCATCCCTTGAGTTTTAGGATGCCGCTGATGTCTGCCAGTGTCAAGGATTGGCTTCTACCATTAGTCACAATGCAAAGCGGAACCCTGGTTAAAGAAAGCTATTTTAAACTTTAAAGTAAAACTTTTGGGCATTTTATGATGACGGACGGGTGGCCTGGCTGCTGGCAAAGGACAAATGACAGACCGGCAAAATTTACTGACAGGCCCACTTCTGTAGTTGCGTCTGTAATTTGTGTCTCTATAGTGTATATAGCTTTGTTGGATACCGTCTCAGTATTAGCATAGATTTTTTAATTTTACATATTCCTATACAGTGATAACTATCGTATAACATATGCAGTTTAAAATGAGTGTCATGTCTATTCAGTAAAAGTACACCTTCATCTCATCACTCACTACTGCAAGACATAAAATACATTGTATGGGTTTAATGAGGGTCAATAAAGAGAAGAAATAATACATGACTAACTCATTTGATATAGAGTGGATATAAAAATAAAACCTACAAAAATAAAAATCCCCTCCTGAAATGGTTCAAAATGGCAGGTGTTTGTAATTTTAAAAGAAATGAGACCATGAACAATTACTTTTGAGAAAAAAAGCCCACCATTAATGTTACCTAAAACCTGGAAAATTCAATTATTTAAAAAATATATTTTTGAGAGTGAAGGTAAAATTAATAGCATGTCTCTTATCTCGCTGTTACTACTATTACTACTAGTACCATCACATATATAATGCTTAAAAATCTTTGAACATTTCTCATGGATGGAATAGAAAAGTTTCCCATTCAGATATTCCAGACATTTTCTTGAACTAATATTTTTGTGCACACGGTTTGCATTTTTAATGAATGCAGTGTACGCATAAATCTAAGTAAGCACTGTGGGTATTCGATTCAACATTTGAATGTTGACGGTGATTGTGGATGAGGTATTCACTGGGAATTGCCCCGCATCCGCTTCAAGAAAATCTGCCTTGTCAACAACTACACTAGCAAAGGTCACATATCGGAATATGGGTGAATATAACTGTGCAATAAACTGTCGCTTTGCTTTACATTCAGAACTGCAATTACAATTCATCAATCTTAGCCTTAACTCAGATTACAGAGTTGTGTTATGAAAAACAGTCTAGAGCACATGGAGGATAACAAAACTTGGGAGTGAAGGATGAGCATAAGGTGAACAGGGAGTCGAATGAGCCTAATCTTAGAGAAAACGAACATGCCAGAGAAACAGGGAAGTAACGTATAGAACAGAGAGGGGGCCAGAAGGCACAAGTGGGAGATCGAGTCCCTGATGAGCTTTTTCTAGCCAAATCTCCCCTTTGCTCTCTGGCTGCCTCGCGTCTCTTCTAGTGCTAATTAATTGGGCTGGGGAATCAACGCTCTCATCTTAAATCTGTTCCTAATTGAGCAGTCCTTTCTGCCAGTGTCAGACAGCTCAGCATGTCTCTTCTGCGTGATTTGGAGCTAAATGTACTGTTGCTTTATTACCCACCACATTGTAAAGGACTATTGTATCAATCAGATACTTAGCACAATTACATTGTTGGCCTTCCCAAGTGTCTTCATTTTAGTCCTGCACCATCTCTCTCCACCAAGGGTGAAACTGGAGGATGTAAAGAGAATGGTGTTAAAATGGAGGGCTTGTTCTAAAATCATGGCATGGATCGAATTTGCTACACAGTCGGGCACGGTGGTCGACGGGATAGCACGTCCACTTCACAGTGCAGAGGTATAAAGTTCGATTCCGGCTTCGGCCTTCCTGTGTGGGGTTTGCGTGCCTTTTTCTCCGGGTACTCCGGTTTCCTCCCACATTCCAAGAAACATGCGTGACAGGTTAACGGAACAGTCGTCCTTAGGTGTGCTTGTCTTTGTGTGATTGCCTATGTGTGTATGTGTGTACCCTGCCGCCTCCTGCCCAAAGACAGCTGGCATAGGTTCCAGCACGCCCGCGAACCTCGTGAGGATAAGCGGATTAGAAAAAAGATGGATAGCTACACAGTCATGCATGAATTTACTTGTCTATAGTGGAAAGCATAGCACCCCAATGTTGAGGGTGTAATTTGCATTCAAATGCCATTGGCCAATGCCATGCTCAATGGAACCTCTGAGGTCAAGCACAATCCAAAATACTGATAGACCTCTGATTTGTTTTGATTACAAGAAAGGATTTTAAGTCAGAAAACAATGCCACTATAATGACACTAACTTAGAAGAAAATGTTTTAAGTAACATTCTTAACTCTCATACCCCCCCAAAAAAGTTAACCATCAGTAAAATCAGCATGTAAAGAAATAAAAACATTGGACCTTAGGCATAATGCAAAGGTGATTTGTGTCCCAGCTGTGCCTGTAACTTTCAAGTAACTCCTCATGTGCTACATATTATTTTTCTTCTCATGATCTTAGGGCCCTAATAGTTCCCCGCAATATTCTGATGTCTCGCCTAACATTGTCCATGAGGGTGGTTCGAATTTAAGCAATATGTTTCCTTCACATGTTGGACTAATTTCGAAACCATTAGGTTCTGATGTATGACATTTTAGAACAAAATATTCTCTACTCTATCTTCTCAATTGGTATTGTTGAAATAAAAGCTCAATAAAAGTTGCTGTTTCCTTCCACATTCAAATGAAGAGTCTCGCTCAAAGATGCGTCACTTCTTCCTGCTGTTTGCTTGGCTATGGTGGTGTATCGCTGTTGCATTACTTTCTCCAATTATAAGTCACAAGTTCACATGTTCATGATTTAATAAGATCAACTGTGGCAACAATGGTATGGGGGGAAAATGATGAGGTATTTAGAGCAATAGGTCACGGTAGTGTCAGTCCATATGTCTGTCTACCTTTCACTGAGCAATGGTTTTTACAGGAGCAGCTTTCAAGAGGAACATTGGGCATAAATGAAAGGGTGTGCTGAAAATCAAATCTGGTTCTACTTAGAAGAAGATCCCACCCACTTCTTCTCTAGTTTCCATGGCTGTAAATGGTCATACACACTTTGGAAATGAAGTTTAATAGTTTTGTGTGTGTGTTTTATGCAGTGATGGTCCAATTCTGCATTGCTTTGATTCCCTCTCCTGGACTGAGAGAGAGATAGATCAATGCTCCCCTGCATTCTTAAAGTTACTGGGAAAAGTGGTACAATATCAACTCAAGCTTGCATTCGCTGCGCTGCCCTGCCTCCCGCTGCTCGACCAACATCAGTTAAAACACCAAACTACTTCATTATTGGTTTCTTATATAGAGGTCCACCCTCATCCCCATGTCCCATACACCTGGAAAGGGTTTGGAATTTGCAACTAAGACTTTAACATCAACATAGCACATCTTGTTAGGTCCTGTAGACAGCAGGTAAAAGCAAGCATGCTTCCAGGCATGTCTAAATCCACTTATATATCCTGATATCCCCTCTTGCTTGACCTTAGAGATTACGTTCCATATGCTAAAGCAATCACACATCTACAATATCCTTTAACCAAACAAGTATAGTTTTGCTTTGCAGGAACTTTCTGTCTGGAGCTGCGTGACATTGAGTGCTGATCCTAACAGGTGTATGAACATTCACCGCCGCCACTGTTGACCAGAGTAAAACAATATTCTATTTCATTCTAATGGTTTCCAAATATGTAGAAAAACATGAAGTGAGGGAGTTGAACCGCTCCGTAAATGGAATTAAAGCAAACACCTGGCATGTCTATGAACAACAGACAAACTCATCTGTTATTTACATTTAGTTCAGAGATATTCCTTGCACAGTTCGTGTTAAGCGTTGCCTGGTCCCTAAAATCCAGTGGAAAGTATGTTGTGGTCTCATTATGAGCACGATATACACACTATTGTACGATAGTACTATTATCAAGCTGTAAGGACACTAAGTATTTTCCATCTGGAATTAAATGGCAGAATACATTGACAAATGTGAGCGCCCAAATTGTCCTCCGTCAACATATAAGTGACAGTTGCGTCATCAGGCCCCCGCAACTAAATACTTGGTTTAATTAATGGATGGCATAAATCACCTCTGACTGTAGGATTTTAAGACCACAGGAAAAAGTCGTTAAGATGCCGATTGCAAATGCCATCATAAAGGTTTGTGAGTCATGGTCGCAATGGAACACTGATGCTGTTTATGTCGTGAAAATGTGCTCTACCACACACAATTTTGTTGTGATATCATTTTCATCACGACTGAGACCAAGTTGAGTCACATGTTGTTTGTTTTTAGGTTCTGTTATTAATGTAACCATGACAACCTAGCAACGAATTTTCCATAAACACCGTCTTTTACTTCGACTCAACCAGGAGTTGCTAAAACTGCAGTTTCAAGTAAGATCATATACTGTATGTTGTTATGGGGAGATTTGATGGCAGCCCCGACTTTGGCTTTGCTCGCGCAAAAGATGTCACACAGCGGACACATTGAGAAAGAAAATCCTTTGGATTAATTGAACTTCATTTCAAAATGTATTATTTGATTATTTTTAGGAAAAGTTGAGAAAATCACATGAATTTACCATATCTTTATACGTTTGCAACTGAAGATTACCGTATTTTCCCCACTGTAAGGCACTTCAGAGTATAAGGCGCACCTTCAATGAAAAGCCTCTTTAAAAACTGTTTCAATACGCAGGGCGCACCGCATTATAAGGTGCATAGAATAGAACAGGGGTCGGGAACCTATGGCTCGCGAGCCAGATATGGCTATTTGGATGATTGCATCTGGCTCGCAGATAGAACAAAATATTGTTGCTTGTTTTCACTGCTCGAATGGACCGAAGGATTCATCTTTGTGGAGGGAACAGATTCTGCGGTGTGTCTAATTTGAAAAATACAATCGATGAAACAGTTGAATGTAAAGTGGCACTTTGACACGCGCCATGCTACGTTCGCATCAAAATACCCTGCGAGAGACAGCAGAAAGGAAGCGTGCAAACTACTGAGCAGGGCACAAGCTAGCCAGCAGCAACTCCGCATATGGACCCGGCAAGCTGACTATAATTCCGCAAGTTTTGCTAGCAATCGTGAGGAACGGAAAACCATTCACATGAATGGTGAGTATTTCAAAAAAATTGTTTAAAATAATACATTCAGAGGCTTATTATACTACATTTTGTTGAATTCACTTTAACACTTAATAAACAACAATGACACTCCCGTGAAGTCTTTTCTCTGCTATTCCTACGCATATGAACAACATTTCATATTGGTGCAAAAACTGTGTCTGAATGTGGTTCCTTAGTGAAGAGTGTATTTAGGTTTGTGTGGATTTTGTCTTTCAGTCATACTGAATGTAATCACCGGGTTTGGGAAAAAGGGGTCATCAGGTTATTATCCTGCGCTCCATCATTAACCTCTTGCACCACCTGTAGCCCTAACCCCCCACAACCCCAGCCCCATGTCTAGCTCTGTCTTTGAGTTGTTCCTTGCAGCAGGGTAGGGTAGCCTCATGGTTCGAGGGTCCCAGCTGTGTAAATGTTTTCAGTTGCTGTGTGACTGCAGAGAGGTCCTTCTTTTTGATCCTGCGCCAAGACAAGCCTGGCCTTGGTTGTTTTTGGCAGCTGCTGGGGACGAAAGAATGTCAGTGTGACTTTAAAAATATGACGGTTTATAATTTGGACCACAGAGTGAAAACTGAGCTGCGGGTACAGTTTGTGATCATCTAATTATGTTGCCCCCTCCTCTTCCATGATTTCCCCCACAAAGCTAACCCTTTCTTTTAGTCTTATCCAGGAATGAAGCTGTAAAGCTGCTTTGTCCCATGTGAATTATTTTCAGGGTAGACATAATGGCTTTCCGCCTTGCTGCATTACTTCTCATGTGTTTCCTCACATCCTTTCTGAATCGGTTCCAGTTTGTCAAATGGCATTGGTTTGTCTCAGCATCGAACACCTATTGCACATAAAAGGCACAAAGCACCCTTGAACATCTTTCCAATGTGCATTCAACTTCAGTCCCGATCTTTTCCTAACATCCCAAAATCTATGCTGCTTTCTGATTTAATCTCACTAAGTTCTCTTCTCAGAAATCAGATGAAGCACTACCTCCTCTGATTCTTTCATCATTGCAAGCCATCTGGACAAAGGTTTTGACACACACCTATTAATCATTTATCAATCCGCTGTAGGTTTACCACCTTAGCTCTCGCTGAATCCTAATCTCTTCTACTAAGGTACAGTATTTTGGACAATGCGATGCTTCCAACATTCTTGGAACAGTTTGGGGAATGTCTGTTTTTGCTCCAGATTGACAGACGGCCAGCGCACAAATCCATCCATCCATTTTCTGTAGCGCTTATCCTCATTTGGGTTACAGCTGAGCTGGAGCCTATCGAAGCTGACTTTGGTCGAGAGGTAGGGTAATGCCCAACACTGGTCACCGGGCAATCACAGTGTTTTGTGAGAGGAAGCCGGAATCTCTGGAGAAAACACGAGGAGACCATGCAAACGCCACACTGAAAGGCCAAAGTCGAGATTCTAACCCCGAACCTCAGAACAGTTTGGCAGATGTGCTAAGCACCGCGCTATGAGTGTGACGTGAAAAGACTTGAGTGCACTATTCTTAACCCCATCAAACACCTTTGGGATGAACAAAAACAGAGATAATCAGTCATCGAACAGCAAGGTCCTCTGACATTGCAAATTCTGAATCATGGACTAACATTCTCACAAACACTAATTCTTGCCAAAAGAGCCTAAACAAATGCAGCATCAAAGGGTGGAGGTGGGGTTGGGGGTGCGTTCTATTTCTCTTTCCAGTTCCTTTAGGTGTGGCCTTGTGTCTCAATGCTTTAGTCTACAGCGTATCATGTGTCTTTGAAAGAGATTAAAATTGACCTCACATAGAAATTGGTGCACCAACCACTCCAATTAGAAGTCTGTTATTTACAAAAAGTAGCCTAAACATGTCCAGCGTTTTGTTTTATCTGTTAGTGTCATTGGATTTTTGTCTGTGCTCGCGTCAACATAGAGACTTTATCCTGGATTGTATCACAAAGAATCATAACATTGTGAGAAACCTTGCAGACTGCCTTGCACGTGCCACACAATGGGCTGTTTATTTTGCATGTTCAGCAACTTGACACCGATACGTGAATTGGATTTGTTTGAATAATGAGATTAAAATCTCGATCGTGCCTACTCTTAACGTCCAAATCTTCATTCAAGCAGTGCAAAGTACTATTGTAAAAATCTGTCTTTCTACGCACACACATGCACTCCTCTGGCCTTGTGTAAATGTGCCAGGTTGACTGTGCCAGCATCAGTGGGGGGGCATTTCTCCCACACAAGTTGGTATGAAATCCCGAGGCGTAAATCTAAAGCATAGATGTGTCAAATATTTAACAAATGAATGAGTTTTTAATCTGGGGCTCAGGGGAATGGAGCGTTATGATAAGGCTCTTTTTTTGTTTTCTCCTTGATTTGCATAATTTCCTGGAGTACATGTGCAGATTTACTCTGCTTTATTTGGGATCCCCACTGAGATCTGAAACGGAGGCACAGAATTATAAGAAAACCCTTCGAGGTGTCACAGTAGCCTCAGCGAACCAGTAAAGACGAATGTTGCCAACAACACAGCTTGTATTGTTCATTTGTTTGTCCTTAATAGCCTTAATTAAAATTTTAAATGCATGTTCTCACCCACGCTAATTGACCTGTTGTTTCAGATTTTATCCAATAGAGAGTGTAGACATAACAGCACTGAGCTAGAAACTGTGATTTAAGACATTAAGTGAACTACTGCACTATACAGGATTACAAATGTCTCATCTAATCCGAAGTCGACCAGTGAGAATCCAACCATGTGGAGGAAATGTTTCATTAAACGTGCACACTTAGTGTATAATTTTGCAGCAAAAGGTTCGAAATGAGCAAATTAGTTAGTTTAATCACTGATGATGTTAAACATATTGAACATATTGCCTGGTGCCGTCATGCTTGATTAAATGCTACCTGCCAGCTTGAAAATGAACGATGGCCTCAACGTTGTAAAAGCAATACGTGTAAATACTTTTGGCAGCAAATAAAGTGGCTCAGAATCAACAACTCTATTGGCCCTTCGGGGCTAATATGACTTACAGTATGAAGCATTATCCTTTCCCCTTTACAACTGCCAGCACCCACCCCAAGTGCAGGAAACTGACTTAATGCTCACAAGAATCCTATTTAAAACTCACATGTCAAATGCTTTTAATGGCTTGAAGGTTAAAAAAGAAGGAGAGTGAGGGATGGGAGGGGCTAGGGTGGGAGCCAGAGTGAGTGTCCGCGATATAGTAAACAAATTAAGTCAGACTTTATTTTGAGGGGTCAGCTGCACAGAGCATGAGCTGGTGTCTGGGCCCAGTGTCAGTTGGAGGACTTTGATACGACAACGCAGCTTATCATCAAATTGATGAAGCAATGGAAGGCTCGAAAAAATAAAATAAAACACCTAATATGGCATTACACAAAACAAATGATTTTTTAGAATCAGATTTTCAATGAGTTATCCCCTAAAAGCATAACATGGATGAACGGGGTGAGAATCCATATGTATGTGTATGCGCGTGTGCATGCGTGTGAGTCCTTCTATAAACCTGGCAGAGCGGAGGCTGCCACAGACATCATCTCTGCATTTGCATATTCATGGCTCAATTTGCACTTGGCTATGCAAATGTATGCAAACATCGTTTCAGAACATTTCAAAAATAGAAACCAGCATTCCAAACGACGCTGTGCCTTTTAATAGGCAGCTACATGAGAAGAAGAAGAAAAAAATGGGGAAAACAGGCCAAGCGATGGCTGAATATTTGATTCAATACTGAGGGCTGCGGTCCAATCTTCTGCAAGCAGGTTAAAGACAGATAAGCCTGATGTTAATTCTAATGTAAATATGCGATGATTAAATGTCACCATTCTTATTTATCATTTTAAAATCCCTTCTTATTATGCCCCCCAAAAAAAGTTACAATGTTTATTTGTAAAAGCCTCAGAGCTATTTAGTGTTGTAATTAGATTTGAGTGAATTTTGATTCCACCACAGTGATGTTAAGAACGAAAGCATAATTATATTCACTTCCCTCACATGAGAACTAAGGACTGTATTTTCTATTTAATGCGTTTTCAAACATGCCAGTTGAGCTATTTTCCTCTCTCAAGTCCATCCGACAGTGTTGGTTTACCGTGAAATGGTTATTCGGTAGAGGATGAATGGAAGGGAACGGGCGGGGCAAAATCTTCTACTTTGCTTAAATCCTATTCATCTGGTGGGCACAAGGCAGGGAAAGCAGTTCCCCTGGCACAGGGTCTCTGTCTGAGGGGCCGCGTGGGGCCCTTCGGAGCTTTATCTCCGCTCCCTGTGCTCCTTAGGATAAACAGCTCCACGTGGAACACTAATCTTTCCTTTCCTTTGCCACACTTTTTGTCTTCCCTCATAACCAAGCATACCCCCCCCCCCCCGTCCTGCAAACGGCAATCAGCAGCCTGTTGAGACGACGCATGCTTTCCTCCATGCAAAACAAACGGTTCTCCCAGGAGAAGCTTGTTAAACTCTCACCACGTTTTGAGCTTGGTTCTGCTGTTTTGCAAAATGTGTTAATTTTATGACTTTCAAGTCAGCCGTAAAAGTAAAAGGCTCCTTAATTAGCCGGTAGTGCGAGGTGAGTGGTAAAAAAAAAAAATAAAAAAAAGTAGGAATGCCAACGCTTGAGGTGCCTTCATCATTTTTTTTTTTGCTTTGAGCTCGGTTGTTGGCTTTTGCTCTCCACTTCGCACCATCTTTGGTAGCCCGGATTTAGATGTTTTAATAAGCCCGCCTCCTTTCTTTAATCTTTTGTCAGTTATTTGTGTTATTTGAACGAGATCCAGTTGTAAACACGCAGCCACTATTTTACCACTAGTTTAGAGGGGCTACAAATAAGCCACGGAAAACTATAATGTTAAATTAACCAATATATTGCCTGGACACCTCCTCAATCAAGAATGTTGTATAGCTTCTTTCACTGTGGGTTTATTTAAAGAATTATTATTATTATTATTTATTTTTTTTAAGAGTGCTGATCTGTTTAGTTTTGTTATCCCAGTACAATGAAGCGGTGCAGGTGTGGAAGAGATAAGTTGATTCCCCATTCTCAAAGAGCGAGAAAAGGTTTTTGAGTAGAAAAGTGGAGGCTGCCTCTTTAAGATGGTTTTAAGTGATCAAAATTTCATGCAAGGCTGCAATTGGTGGTATAATGTTGCTTTGTATGAGCGTTGCCTAATGACTGCCATGTGTGGACAGTGGGTTTTGGAAGGGGATTTTGTGGAGGCAAGGGCTTGGGGCCTGAGACGAGGCCAGATTCAAGTAGACTGGTGAAGTCTGGGGAGATTGGAAAGCTGAGTGGAGAGAAGTCTCGCGGAGGGGCTCCAAAAAGGCCAGCCATATGAGATTACAACATACCTAAGAAATGTGCTCGTCGGGAAAGTTTGTGTATTTTGGGAAGTGCTCCAAATTTTCCACAGACAGCTTTTTATTTTTTGGGTTATCTCACTCTCTCCCCCTCATCCCTCCACCTCTGCCTCTCCTCGTAGTTGGGACTAATTGCGTGGCGCAGCGCCCGCTGAGTCAATAAGAGACAGTCTGCTCCCTTTCTTTCTTTCTCCGTCGCTCACCTCTCTTTCCAAACATTCGCTGATAGGGTGTGTATTTTTCAATGTAAAGGATAACATGTCTGTATATTTTTCAAGCGCAAGAGTTCAGGGTTGTTTTGTAGGTTTAATTTAAAAAGGATGACATTTTGAAGCAGGGGGGGAGCCAACGTTTCCACTTTGTGGTTGGCAAAAAAAGGTGCAGTAGCAACATAGGCTCTTGGCAGGGGGGAAGTGGGGGGTGTTCAACTTATGTCACCACAAACTAAAGAGGACACATTAAGATCTTTGATTAAATATGAGGTAAGATTATTACTTAAAGTAATTGCAGTGTTGGTTTATTTAATTTTCAGGAGCATACATGAACCTCAGCGTGTATACCAAATGATCTTGCTCATTAATTAATGTACATTTTTGGCCAAGGTATCACTTACATTAATGTCACATTGATTCCAAACGCTTCAACGGCAGTACTGCTAAGAGGGGAAACAGGCCATACCTCCACCTGCTGTTCAGCTCTAGTTTTTCACACATGAACAGACGCTGCCTTTGCTGTGCTGAACTGCAACGGCCTGCCAACACATGAGCGACTTGCACCAGATAGCTGGAGGGAACGATGCACAGTTCTGTCTGTGGCGCAAACTGCCGGCCTTGACTGCTGCACCTTTTGCACTCCTCCGTGTGTTCACTTCACCCAGGCCACAAAAGTGGAAGAACTGCTCGCACAATGTGACTGATTTCAGTGTTTTTCCTCAAGCTGCTACATTGTTTGAATTGCTTACATTTTTAAATATGGTGGCATTCAATAAACATATTTAATACACATTCAAGGATCTACTTGAAATAAGGCATCGAAGCGATACTTCACATATGTACGACATTTGCATTGACATTGCCGATAATTAAATAATTACTTAATTTAATAATTAATGAAATAAATGTTTTTAAATGTACATTTAATAACGTCATTCAACGCACGAATAGATAATCATCACCTGTGACAACTTTGGACTACAACGTATCATTGTCTAGGGCAGGGGTGCTCATTACGTTGATCGTGATTTACCGGTAGCTCGCGGACTGGTCCCAAGTCGATCGTAAGGGGTGTAGAGGATATAATTTTAAAAAAAAACATTTGTGTATCTCTGTGCATGTTAGTAATATACGTTTTATGTAATACACTGCACTCTAATCATCCAATCAGTTTCATTTTCACTCAAAAAGTATTTTAAAAAGAAAAGAAAAAGGAAGGCACCTTTAACCTACGATGGTACGTGACCTGCATCACCGGAAGTCGTTTGCGCCCAGCAGTCTACAATTGCAGCTTGGATCAGGGCTGTTGCGCTTTATCTTTTCTTGTTATTATTATTCTCATTCAGAGTTTGTCTCATTTGTATTTCACCAATGATAGTTAACAGGCTGCAAAAGTGTGTCGCATACATCCGCGTCAGTTCTCCCACGAAGTTAGACAGGAAATCCTTTTCACAAACTCATCTACTCTTGTGTATCCTTTATTTTTCTGTCTCGTTCAACTCAAGGATTTTGCCTTTATGGCTGTTGCTCATTATGGCATGCATGTGCAACTGCGCGAGTTTGCACGCATGCTCGGTAATGGGTTGAACACAGGGGGTTGACTGATCGAAAAGTAGATCTGAGGCCAAAAAAGTGTGCCCCCCCTTGGTCTAGGGAATGCCCAAATCAATGTTTTTATTTCACTTTTGTTAATACACAGTGAATCAGACAATTAGAATGAAAAAGCATTATATAGAATTCATGTTACATATTTTTGGGGGGCTCCATTAATTTACCCAAGCCTGCAGATCTCAGGCCCCTACAGGGTTTATATCAATTCAGCATTTGTATTCAGGACCCAAACCGGTTGCAACATTTTTAAATCTACTCTAAAGCTAACTGGGAGCCAGTGTAAAGCCCTTAGAACTGGAGCAACGTGTTCCGATCTCTTTGCTTTTGTCAGAATCAACATACAGTGTTCTAAATAATACATTTGAAGCATTCCCCTCTGAAGACCGTTACACAATTCATGTCTCCTGGAGAGAAAAGCATGGATACATTTTTCCCCATCTGCTTCGAGCATGCAAACCTTCAGTCTGGATATGTTTGTCAGCTGGTAAAATGCTGTTTTAGCGATTGATTGGATATGATTGCCTAAAATCAGGTCAAAGCCTATCAGCACCCCAAGATTTTAGACTTCATCTTTGGTTTCTAAAGACAGTGACCCCAGGTGTTTTCCAACAGCAATCCTCTGTTCTTCATTGCTAAAATCAATAGCCTCGGTTTTGTTCTGGTTTAGCTGAAGGGCACTCTGGTTCATCTGGTTGTTAATTTGCGGTAGACAGTGACACGACACGTTAATTAAACTGGTGTCATTTGGGACAATGATAACTATACAGTAGCATTGTGTCATTTGCATAGCCATGATAACATTGGCGTTCAGAAGCATTGATTTCAAAGTCATTCTGCTCGTAGTAGACCTCCCAGTTGTTTTAAGTTGGTCTTAGTTTTGATTGGAGCAAGAGCATCCAGGACATTTGAGATTGTCCACGTGAATTTATCCAGAAGTTGATCATTAGTGTCTGCATTCGCAGTTTGTCAAGTCAAGTCAAGTCAACTGTATTTATAGAGCACTTTCAAACAGCCATCGCCGCATACAAAGTGCTGTACATGGAGCAATTTAACATATACAATAAACAGTAAAACAAATCGGTAATAAAGACGGCAGAAAGCACCAAACAGTAAAACCAAGAACAAAAAGAACAAATCTAAGTCATGCTGAGTCGAATGCCAGAGAATACAAGTGAGTTTTGAGGAGGGTTTTGAAGATGGGCAGTGAGGAGGCTTGACGAATGTTCGGTGGGAGGTCATTCCAGAGAGAGGGACCAGCAACAGAAAAGGCTCGATCCCCACTGAGCCTCAGCCTAGTTCTTGGTACTTCTAATAATGTCTGGTCCGCAGACCTGAGGCGCCGGGCAAGTGTGTAGGGGCGGATGAGCTCAGAGAGGTAGGGTGGCGCGAGATTATTTAGAGATTTGAAAACAAATAAGAGGATCTTGAAGATAACTCTAAAATGTATGGGGAGCCAGTGAAGGGATGCCAGAGTAGGAGTTATGTTTGTGACACAGTTATGATTTTTATAAACGTACAGTATTGCTTGTGTTCTCATTCACACTTCACTGTGGTTGTCTAAATTTTAGCGATTATTTGTAGTTCAAGGAACACACAAAAAGTACCTGATATATTGTTGATATAAGTTCAGTACATATTGCTGGCAGCCTTTCCTGAAACTCCTCTATAAATGTGTTTTTTCTTGTCTTGGCGGTATACAAATGATTCTCCTGATAATATTTGGATCAAAAGGCTGTTGCCAAATGTGCTACTCTGTGCCCCCTGCTCCTACAGATACTCATCAGCTTGGTCACCAGCGCTGATTTCCCCCACCCCCATTCCCTCCATTGCCCATCAACAGCACATTGTGACACACTCTACCACACGACTACAAATCCCATTACTTTTATCCTTTGCTAATACTGGGTTGCTGATGCCGCCTGTCAAAGCCCCACAGCACAATTTGCTTTCCCTCCAATCTATTTTACAGAACTGCTTGTGGTCAGATGGGTGGAGTAAGACCCGTTAAGGCCCCGCTGGAATCAAACTAGCTTGAAAAGGTTGACAGTATTATTGAGTTATTTCTACGTAGTGGGGATAAAAAGTGGAACAACAGAACCTCAGTTGACCTTTCAATGGCTGAGTCAATACTCCAAGTTCCCTCATTCATTTAATTTCATTTCAATCCAAATTTCCTCGAAAAACATACTCATCGTATTCAACTGAATTGTGCTTCTTCTGTTGTTGTGTTATTGTTATTTTATGTTACAGCTGCAGGTGAAATGCACTCTACATATAAAGTTGTATTGTATAAAGTATATTCTGTGTCAATTTAGGGAAAGGTTTGTGCCATTCGATTTCAAACCAGTTCATATTCAGTCTGTTGAGGCAGAATTTTTGACGCTTGATCTTAAAATGTTTTTGAGGGTTCAGGTTTACCTCATGTGTCGGACAATAAATCCATGTGCCTTGGTTGTGTTCTACACGCGGCTCTCTCCAGCAGAAAGAGTCACACAGAGCTCACATCGGTGATGCGTCAGGACTTGCTGTGTTCACTCTCAGGCCCGCCTCCGCCTGCCTGACCCTTCTGACCCGACTGCATTCCTTTCTGGGGTGATTGGCAGCCCATGCAAATACTACACAACTATGACTGGCATTAAGAGCCACTCCGCGCCCTTCCCACAAAGGCGCCGGCCCCTCCCCATAAACAGACGCTGAGCTCCCCTCATTGTCCGGTTACAGTGGCCTTTTACCGCTTCAAAGTTGGCGGTTCTCGGGAACAACCCCAGAACTTTTCTGGGGTCTTTATTGGAATTTGTGACATGTAGGCACAATCTCTCTCTTTACCTTCCTTCTCTCCCCTACCATGTCTGTTTTTTCTTCACTATATCTGGCGGCATCCCCGCTCCCTCTGGCAGTCCCAGCTGTGAACATGACATAGCTCAGGAATTTTTATTTATTTTTTTTTTTAACAGCCCACAAAACAATATACTATTTGCATGAATTTGGTTATGTATTTCTGTCTTTATGCAATGACACAGTCAGATCTCTTTGCCTTTACCAGTGAAAGGTAAACAGCTTTAGGTGTTGTTTGTGTGTTGACTTGCCTTCATGGCGTGACAGGGCCTTAGGGCACCAAAATGCATTGCGCCTCTGACTGCGTCAATTCTCTCAGGGCGGGAAGGACCCCAGTCAACTTGTGTTGTCTAATGTCACACACCAGCAGTAAGCCAAGTCAATAAAATGAACACCTGCTGATCAAAGCGCTGACAAGGATGCTGGATGAAATTCCGACTTACTCCACAAAACAGCACAGCAAACGGATGAAAATGTTTTGTGCGCATCTCTTCGCCTGCAGCATTCTACGTGTTTGGTAGTAGAACAGCTCGGAGGTATTTGGATCATTAAAAGATCCCGGCACCGTATACTTCTTGGGAATATTCCCTAATGAGTTTCACGGACCTTAAACTTTCTCCTTCTCGCCTCCCTTCCTAATCTGTTATTCCTTTTGTTCATTTACCTTTTGTTCTTTTCCCTTTATATGTTTGCCTCTATTCTTTAATTGCTCTTCCCACCCGGTGTGGGCCCTGTCTCTCTGCCCCCCCCCTCCCTTGTCCCAAGAGAAGAAGGGAGACGCGGCCATGTGGCCTCACTGACAATGACATGAATGGCCGTGGTGGCAGGGCCACCTCTCTGAGGACGAGCATACTTGGGGGGAGCAGGGGGAAGGAGTGTGGAGGTGAAGGAGAAGGAGGGGGAGGAAGAGGAGGAGAAAAGATGCAGAGAATGAAAAGGGGTGGGAAAGATGAGCACAGGGAGCCTGAGTTCAGCCCTTATTTCACTCTCTATTCTCAATGATTTGGGGAGGAATCCTACCCTGGGTGGTTTTCGAGTGGAAGGTAGAATGAAGGCAGGGGAGGGCAGCTGAGTTTAAATCACAGAAGACGACAGGCACACAAAAGGATCAACTATTACAGTTCTCAACGAGGTTAAAGCCTTAGCCGCACTGAAAAATACATGTACATCAGTTGCACATGATTAAAATGTGGCAGTCTGATGTAATTTTCCCATATTTTCTTCAAAAATAAACAAGTGAAATTCAAGTGCTTTTTTTTTCAGTGCACGTGACAAAATTTGTCAGACATGTTTTGCATATGTGTTTAGCCTGCCAATTAATTTCAGTGTGTTGAATTGACAATGGACCATTTGAAATGAAGTTGGTGTGCCTCAGTTTCTACACTTGAATAGTAACGCATATCTGTGTTCCAAGAGAAAACTGCTACTGCAGCCCCTGAAATATCAATATTACCGCAGTAGTACACCATCCTTGTTTTTTAATTATTTAGTGAATGTTATAAATTTTCAAGCAAAATAAAAATCATCCATTATCCGTCCATCATCCATACACCATGACCTGTTCGCCAGCCAATCACACATCGACAAATAACCATTCGCACTGAGAATCAAACCTAGGGACAATTTAGAGTGACCAGTTAACCTAGCAAGCATGTTTTTGGAATGTGGGAGATGACCGGAGTACCCGGATAAAAGCCACGAAGGCAGGGGGTGAACATGCCAACTCCACACAGAAAGGTCGAGGCCCGGAATCGAACCCATGACCTCTGCACTGTGAGGCAGTGGTGCTCACCAGTCGATCACCGTGCCGCCTACACACATTTCACCCCCCCCCCAAAAAAAACAACAACTACTGTGTTGCACTGAAAAATACAGCCCCCCCCAAAAAAAACAATTGCCACAAACCCGATGTGGTGGTCCAAGTCTTCTTTCCCACCAAACATTGCCGCTGCGTAAACAACAATATGGCTGCCACTGAATGATTGAACTCTGAGCTCCCCAATGAAGAGGGTAGTAAAGACCGCAATAATGATGATGATCATAATAAAAAATGAGATTGCTGATGCTAATAACTTGCAGTTAAACGATTCCAGTCCCAAGTTATTGTATCATCAGGCAAAGTGTCAGAAGGAAAAAAAAAGCACCCTGCTGCGAGAAACCACAAATGCGTTAAGTGTTTCAGGGAACAAACATTCTCACATGACTACATTTATTCGACATACAGCACAGCAAAAACAAAAGGATGACATCAAGAAAAGCCAAACGAGTACAAGCTCGTAGAAATGTGCAATTCAAGGTAGAGAAGGAAAGACCTGTGCCAAAATACCACCTCCAAATCACTGCTGGATCCCATCACTGCATTTCACACATGCCGCTCTCTGCCAACTAGCCCATAGCACACCAGCACCAGATCATTTTTGTTTTAATAGAATCGCTTAAAACAATTAATTACATCCCCCCTTCACACCTCTTCTTCACACCCCGCAGTAACACCTTCTCACACTCATTCCCCCGCGTCGCAGGAGATACAGCCGGTAATAAAAAGGCATTTATTGGACGATTTTCTGGAGGCCGGTTGGTTATTAACATGTAAATTAAATCATCACAGCTGTTCCATTTTCAATCAGATGGAGTTTGAGAGAGGCGGGACACAGACGAGGACACCGCTGCACTGATTTTATTACGCACACCTTCATTAGGGAGGCCTGCAGCCACGGGTACCACCACAACAATCAACCTCCTGACATAAACAACACGAAGATTCTACTAGCATGTAAACCACACCCACACAATACCGGCGATGGCAAAATGAACAGGCATATTGCAAAAAGATAAACCGCAAAATAACTTACAATACTTGTACATACAAAATAGACAATTGGGGCTGTTGTTTTTTTTTTATGGAGATGTTACTTCACCTTGTTGCAGCTTTTGGCTTTTTTGTAAGATGAAACGTGTTTAGCATTTACATGCGGCAGTGATCTTTATTTACTTCAAATCTGTATTCATTTTTTTATTTCTGATATTCACATGTGTAAGTAGAACTTTTCAATTCACCATTGTTGTTATTATACCGTTTCTAGGAAGGACTTTCTTCATGCTCAAATGGCTGTGGCGGGCTTGGGCATCATCTGACGGGAATCTATTGTTCCACTGAGCATTCGGCTCCTCCTCCAAGCGTCTAACCGAAACGTAAGAGCTGACCTTCTCTCCACGGCGGCATGGATGAAATGCATGTATCCAAGAGCAGAAAGGACCCTCGGTGTCCCTGGAGACAGGTGGGTAACGCTGGTCATTACTGAGATTGCCAGTTTGGCACAAAATGCATCCAGTGATGGACTTTGTCTTTGATCATTTTTCAAATCCATGTATACATTTTAAAAAGCCTCGGAGATGGCCATCCTGGAGAAGGCGCAATACTGAGATGTGCGGGTCAGCAAGACTAAGCGCTGTGATGAGATATTGGTAAGTCTGTGAAGAAAGGTTAATGTCACAGACAGAAGACACTCATAGTTTCGCTTTGACAATGGCCCGTAGGGAATATGGTGGACACCTTATAGAAACTAACTCATTGACACATAAAATGTACGTTTTCAACTATTTCATTATCCCAACACCATCTTCCAGTGTCATATATCACCGGGGTTGAAGTGGATGGCCTTTTTTCCTCTCAACTCACAGGCCTGAGAGCATATTGATCTTTCATCTTTTCTGTGGAAGAATCACATTATTGCCAATAGGGAATTAAGTGCCACAGCCATATGGAAATTAAAGCATGCTAGGCAGTGGAACGTGGCAATAAAGTAATGCATGCCCACAAGGGAGATCGATTTATCTTCTTAATAAGTGTAAATGGATCAGTGGATTTGCAACATGCAGTACACGTTGTGCACTCTAGCCATCAACTAAATGAACAGAGCAAATAACTTCACCGGAAGGAGAGGGAAAAAAAGTCAGGAGTTATGACCGACACTATAAGGGTAAGTGTTAATAAAATGCCATCAATGCATTTATATTTTTTTATGGGGAATTTAGCCTCGCAAAAACTCCGTACCAAATATTTTTGAAGATCCAAGGATAAGGAAGGTGAGGTTTGTGTGACGATGAAAAGTCAGACTGCGACGTGTGCTCGTGCATGAGATAATGGAGCGACCTCCAGTCTGCCCGTGCTCCGAGTGGCTGGCTGCATTCTAGAAACACCAATGTGAAGAAATACGACCCTTGCACCCCCCCAGCCCTCCAAAAAAATACATAAATAAAAACATGGTTATTTTTGAGGCCGTTTAAAATGCAAAATCAACTGGCCACTGAGCTCAGAGTGCAAAACCGAGAGATAAAATCATAGTCAAGGATAAGGAAAAGAAGATTGGTAAAGAAGATTCTTAAAAGAAGAGGAAAAACAAGACAAAAGAATTTGGGGTTGCGGTGACAGAAGTATGAACATTTACCATCTCACAGATCTAAGTGCTGTGAATCGGCTGTGACGATCCATGACAAAAAAAAAGGAAAAACAACATCAGACGCAACTCTAAAAGGAGATGCATAATTTACATAGATTATATATTAATCCAGATGAATTAGCATATATATTTGAATTAGGATTTAACCGCTTTAAGGCCTCGTTTTGATTATTCCACTATGACTGCAACCTCTGATCATGCTGAATAGAATTTTGTCTTGAACATTAACACACTATGCTAATAGTGGCTAATGGTGATATGCAGATTTAGTTAATTACTAAGTGGATTTCACTCCACTTTGCAATGCTCTGCCACACAAGCTGAGCATGTTTGTTTTCGTTTATATTCAGAGCGGCTTATTAAGTCACATCCTCCAGTTAATGCCAGAGAATAAACTTTGGTAGAGTTTGGCTGCTTTCCTGTATTTTTTTTTCTTTCTGCTGAACAAAAGAAGATGATCCCACACTTGCCCTTCATCTTCACGATTACTGCAGCCGTGATTGTCTCCATGGTCGCTGTAATTTGCCTCATTAGCGACAGTGGTTAATGTAAAGATGATCCTCCGAAAATACGTCCCCTCTTTAATGCAATGCAGCCACATGCATGCCTGCGCCAAGCCCTTTTAGCGGCGGAAATAATCTTCAGCTTCCCTACCTTGTAAACAGCACAATTAATCGGCCCTGGCATCAGTTTTATGACTAATTTTCCTGTGGCGCAACAAACTTGGCGACATGTCATATTGGTTTATTGTTGTGGCACTGATAATCAATAGCATGGATGCTGGGATGCCGTGGCAGCCCTGTTGTGAATTGATCTACCGTGGATGCGAAAGTCTTTGCCGCCTTCAAAATGACAGGCTGCATATCATGAGGTTGTAGTCTGTTTAACCTTTCGGGGATGATGTAGCCACACACCGATGCAGCCGGAAACACAAAGAGACTGCACTAACTAATAAAGGCTGTTGTTATTTTGCATTACACCCTTCCCACAGCAATAAAACGTGAGGGTGTCGGGTGACTCATATGAGAAGATTTGGGATGTATATTTATCCCCTCCTACAATAGACTTTCTCGGTACGCAGCATCCCTCCCACCCCTCCGAGCGGATGCGAGGCCCCCCCAACTCTTGTGTCACATGCAACGTTGATTGTGAGTTTTATCACACTGATCATGGGGTGCTAACTTGTAATAATTGGATCTTAAATTAAATAGCTCTCTTCTATTCCTCGCCATCTCAATTGTAAATGTCATTGAGTGGCGGTTAATATGATGTATGAGCGATTGTGTTTTGCGCGGTGAATCATGACCCCGATGACTAATGCTACTTTTGGCTGCATGGCATCCCTCCATTTTTCAGCCTCCACTTTAATGTGTGCCAATAGGAATATTAAGAGGACTTAGTAGCGGGAAAGAAGAGAAGAGAGGGGGCTAAATATGGCTTTGGGCTCTTGCATGAGAGGATTAGGGGAACACAACTTGCCGAATTCAGTCATTCAAAGTGCAGCCTACATGTTTGTCTGCACCACAGTATGAGCCGCTTCAGTTTTGATTGACACTGTAAAAGATTATCAGGAGAGTTTTTGTGCTCTCTTTCCGGTTGGAGCACTATCTTTTTAATTTCTCTTAATAAACAAAGGCTTGGACTTGGACCTTTTGTCAAGAATTTGCATACTCTCCGCATGCTTGCCCGAAAGTGTGTGTGAGCTTTCTCATTAAGGCATCTTTTGTCCTGTCTGGAGGAAATCAAGGCCTGGAAGATTTGTTTCTGAATTCAATGAAAAGAAAGTAGAAGTGATTGTATTTGGTCTCAGTGGCCCTTCCTTGTACATCCCACACTGTTGAGTTGGGCCCTCTGGCATCTTATCGAGCTTGGGTTTTAAATTCAACGGTGATTTTAAATTGGACCGGCAAGTTGGTGCTGTTGTTCAACCCAGCTTTTTCATCTTAGGTAGCTGGTTCGGTCAAGCCTCTCCTTTCTCATCAGCTCTTAGCAACAGCAATCCCTTATTTTTGGAGTTAGCCAGTCAAGCATCGCCGGTTGGTCCAAAACACTTTGGCTCGCCTCCTAACTTGCGTTCATAGGAGTGACCTCATAATTCCAACTCTGACCTCTCGTCTCTGGCCGCCTGTACACTTTAGAATTGATTTGAATATTCTTTCATTTCTTTTCAAATCTTCAAATGGCTTCACCCCACTTTAGCTCTCTGAGCTTCTCCAACGCTTCGCACCTGCTCAGGTCAGCGGACCAGACGCTACTGGAGGTATTGAGCACTAAGCGGAAGCTCAGAGGGGATCAAGCCTTTTCCGTTGGCAGTGCCTGTCTTTGGAATGACCGCCCGCTAAATGTTTGGCATGCGCCCTCTCTGCCCATCTTTGAAACTCATCTTAAAACAAGTTTTTTTTTCTATAACGTTATATTTAGTATGTCACTCGCCATTGTTTTAGTGTTTTATGGTGTCTGCTGTGTGCATGTTATTATTTTTTTTGTTTTTATTAGTCTTTGTTATTGTATGACAGATTTTTTTTCTGCACGGACAGCACTTTGAATGCAACAATGGTTATTTGAAGTTTCTCTCAAAATCAAATTGAGTTGTAGGGAGCCCCTAAAGTGACTTTGTCCGCTACTGCATGAGCGTAGAAAAAGAAGCGGTAGCAGCAGCAGAATATCTTTTGTGCCAAGGCAAAACAAGCTCGAGAGAAACAAATCACAGTCTTATTTTGTTTCCTAAGTTGTTTTAAATAAACATTAAAAAAAACGCTCAGAAAAAGGCTTGTTTTCTGTTCCTCCAGTTCCGGAAAATGGGAGGTCGCTTGTTCCTGTTCAGTGGACGCAGGTGGGATGGCCTTTCAACACATGAATGTTGAGGTGTGAGGGTTGTGTCAAAAATAAACGTGCAGATCCACAAACACACATTCGACAATGCACGCGCATATAGCACAAGCCCCACGAAAAACACTTGAAAATCACATTTTTTATATGTCGACACTCTTCAAAATCGTGGAAGTATTTGTGTGAATCATTTTGAGACAAAGCTCTCCCTCGAGACATAGGCAGCAGAAGCGGACTTAACACTGATTCGTCAAAACAAAAATGAAACAACAGAAACCGAAAAGTAGTTATGGGATATGCCATGCATGCATACTACTTTCTCTAATAACAAAGTTTCCCGTTAGCACAAGAAATGTTCTAATAAGAACAAGAAAGAAAGTACCTAATTTGGACAGGAAAGTTTCTTCTCCTAATGAGAAACATCCATCCATCCATTTTCAAATCCGCTTATCCTCACAAGGGTCGCGGGTGTGCTGGAGCCTATCCCAGCTGCAGACATAATGTCAGTGTTTTTACAAATGACTGTATGTTATTCGCGATATATTATACATGCTTCGGGTGCCTTTTTGTTTTGGGTGCCGCAACATGAGCTGCTGTCTCGTTGTTTGCCTGCTGTGTTGTCACCTGACCTGGGAGTGACAAAGCAGAGTCCTTACCCCTTATTATGAGAACATGAGGTCAAAGGCATAGCCTTATATGACAGGCACCTCCTCACTTCCTGACCCTGTCACTCCTCATCCATATGAACCACCAGCAATGGCGACATGTTGCCGACAAGGACACCATACTACTCAAGTATATCATCCACAGAATTCACCCTCTGGGGGTACAACCTCTAGACAAGGTCCTTTTCCAAGAAGAGTACAAATGATATTGTTCCTTACTTTAGACTCAAATTGCCGGTTTTATTTACATATGGTAAAAAATATTACCTGTTTAAAATATGTCATGTTTCAATTATGACTTTACTCTTGCAATAGATGAAATACAACTGTTCTTGTATTTATTCCTGAAAAAGGTGTTTGCAACATTTTTTTTCACCATGCTCCTATAAAGAATGCTTCTTCATAATCAATTGTGAATTTGTTTTCTGCCTCCACAATTTTTGACCTGTATACTGCACAAATAATAAAATGCATGTGAACAATTACATGTACTGTACCAGCACGTAAAAATGTCACAATAGAAGAAATGAGCTACGTAATTGACATGGCAAGAAGTGATGTAAATATCTAAAGAATGCTCACTATTTGCAATACTTCACAGCAGATTAGAATTGGAACAATCTTTCTTGGGCAAAGTATGTTAAAAACAATCAACCCATTTCTTGCCAGTAGTTGGTGTCACTCTAGTACCATAGCAAAACCACCATCCATAAAGAAATTTACAATTAGGATACACATACAATTGTGCAAAGCCGAGAATGTCATTTGAAATAAAAATGTGCAATAATGTAGTACTACTGATCAATGGTAGAAGGATGGAAAATAATGCCAAGTTAAAATGCTACAATGATCAATGCGACAATAACACCACAACTCAACAGGGCAAAATTATAGCAAAGTGTCAATAGTAAAGGGACCAAAAGTCACACAAAGTTTCGGGGATCGATCTCCCTTCTTAGGTAAGTTCAGTGTGTGCTGGCTGCAACAGAGCACCTGTCACTTCACTATGTTGAAACGCAGACTACAGGAGGATGTAAGTATGGAAAAACAAACACCAACAGCCGTTCAGGCATTTGTGGGTAGTGGATCATCCTAAATAAATACGGACAACACAAAGCTAATCTATTTTTCCCCTGTAACACAGGAGAGCATTAAAACTGACAAAGACACAAGAACTAAAGTAAATACACATCTACCTAAAACTGACATGCACACGCATACACACACACACACACGAGGAGTTTCCAGCATTCTAAGTGATCCTGTGAAGGTTAATATGGCAGCAAATTACCATATTCAACAGGCTCATCTCCCACTACTCATTAAGAGATGAACGATATGCCTATATTTAAAGAAGCATCACACATTAGTGTCATCATAAAACGTGGATGTATGTACAGTCATCTGCATACAGAGAGGCGTGTGCATGAAACAAAGTTGTGCCGTCCACCCCATCTACACACACATTCACAGAGAGAGAGAGAGAGAGAGAGAGAGAGAGAGAGAGAGAGAGAGAGAGAGAGGGGATTGGGCACGCCAGCCAATGTGTGTTCATCTCAGCTGGACAGGAATTAACCTCCATCCACCGCCTCCCACTGCAGCACTCACGGACAGACTGTATTTTGGCGCGGCGTGCGTATGGCTCCCTGCTCATGAGCTGACAATTTACAAGCGAGAGGGCTATAGGGTGCGAAGCAACACCAGTGGCAGTGATTAGCATTAGCTTCCATGGGGCACTGCAGTGGCTGCTGGGAGATTCCATCATATGCGCGGCCTGTCGCTTCATTGGAAAGTGACAACCCCCCGTGGCATGACGAGCTCAGCAAAAGCCGCTCTCAGAATGGGCTTCATCGACACATTCCTCTACTTCTGTCTTCTCCCTCTTCCAAAGTATCATCATGGTTAACGTCTTGTTATGATCATTCATTCCCACTTCATCCCGCATCACAATTAGTTGCACTGATTTTTACTCCAAATTACGGCTTAGTTGGAAGACATTCAATCAGCTCCCTCGACCCTCTTCATCAGGGGTCACCGCCTTTTTGGAAACTGAGAGCTACTTCTGGGGTACCGATTCACGCGAAGGGCTACCAGTTTGAGACACACCTCTGAAATAACTAATGTGCTCAAATAAGCTCCTCTGTTATTATTAATAATAAATGACATTCATTTATATGAAGACACCAATCACATTCATGATTTCTGTGGAAACATAAATACCAGATGCAATGTATTATTTTCATGAATCTTTGCCAGGGTTTACATTTTCAAATGATCCCATACACGCCATTACGAGAAAATAATGTCCCATCACTGGTGAGCGATGTTTGCAATGTAGAAGAGGCCTTTGGCGGCTACCTTGGTACCCGCGGGCACCAAGTTGGTGACCCCTGCTCAATATCCTGTATGCTTTAACATATAATAATAAAATACGCCAAGGTTCATGAACAGAAAGTGACAGGGATCGGTTTTCCTCTCTCGCAATGTTTGTGTCTTTGCTTGTCTTACATAATCAAGTACCGTACTTGTTCTCATTGCCATTTCTGTCAGCCAGTAGAGATGCTCGTTGTCTGACTTGGTGTGATAAAACATTTCCATTGGTTCCGCTACTTTCATTTCCTGTTCGTTTTTTAATTTGTTTCAATTTTAAAACATTTGTATTTTATGTCTACATTTTTGGCGGTTTTCTTTGTTTTTGTTTTTCCCCAAATGTTCATTTGTTTTGGAGTTGGTAAAAATGTTTCACAACTTGTTTCCAGATTTGCAATTTTGTTTAAACTTGTCAGCCAACATACTGCCAGGTGCAGCCAAATAGTTTTTTAACAGGTTTTATCGAGTAGACTGACGGATATGTTCTGTCGGAAAAAAAGCACTCCATAAAGTTGGAAGGCCGCACAAAAAAATAAACAAACACGCATGGAAGTATTGACTTTGACTGAAGGGTTTCTACCTCACTGATATTCGTTTCCAGTGAGTGTGTATTTTTAAACTCTTTACTGAACTGCTTCCCTCATATACATAGATATTCACATAAAAAAAATAAACTCTTGCACATTTAAAACATTCATTAGTTATTAGCAGATAATTTCTCACTTTAAACCCCTTTCATGTATAAATCATGCATATTTTGACTTGAAGGGGGCCGTTTTTGTGTTATTGATGAGGTGCTCGACTGTAATCAATTAGTCATTGGAGCATAGCTTTTAAATAATGCATTTATTAGACCTTGTGATGTGTTTAATGCCAGTGCCTTGCAGTGCAAATACTTCTGAAGTACCCTAATGAGTCTTTTCTGGGCCAGCTCAGGGAAAATGGCACATCTCACTCTGACAGTGCCTTGTTTACCGTACACAGAGTTGGCAACTTATAAAGCAATGCATAAAGGATGGTACAATTTGTTAATCATACTCATTTTAGTGCAATGAGCTTGAATTTATATTTTCCTGCTACCTGGAGATTTGTGGTCATTTTGAAACCTGGCATTGTGTAATAATGAACTACAACTATTTATCACAGTAAAAACTCCATGTGTCACACTCTGAACTCTGTTCGGTCATTACCTGGAGGACCCGATAGGAAGAAGCCTGCCACCTGCCTGTGGATAAACCTCTTGTGAAAACCGAAGCTGTTTAGCCCAGCCAGCCAGGTTATGCACAACATCCATCATCGTCAGCCGCATCGTGTTTGCGGTCTGTCAGCAACATGTGTATGTGTGCACACGTATGGTACAGGAGTGCGTTGTGGGAATGCCGGGTATTGTTGGAGTGCTGAGGCTCTGCTGGCAGGGGTGGCTTTTAATTGGAACACCCAGTGAGTGCTATGAGTGCCGCTGTCACAATGAAAACTCCACAGACGGGCCCACACTGATTCACTCGTATGGTGTGCTACTGTCTCCTGAGGGCTTGCAGATAATAAAGGCATTCACAGCTTTAAATACCCCTGCATTGTGTGTGTTTTGTGTGTGTGTGTGTGTGTGTGTGTGTGTGTGTCATACCTGCAATATGTGTGCTCATACTTGCTATGTCCTAAGAGGCTGCCAAATATATTCTTGTTGTCCATACTGATTTGACAGCTAGATTGTTTAAACATTAGGTTATTGTTATTTTGGCTGGAGATTTAAATCGGCGTGCACAGGGTTGAGAATGACACACTGACTGCTGAGCATATTTATGGAAGTCTTGTGTCAATAATGCGTGCATATATTATGTCGAACAGAAAATACCACACAGCTGTGGTGGTATGCTGTAACCTGATTTGACACGCATTTACGGTCTCTTCGCTGGAATCTAATACAAGAGATCAGTTTACATTAACAGTCATGGTGACATTCATTTAACAATATGTTTTGTTGTTGTTGTTATTATTGTAGTTGTAGTTTGCAGTGGTACAGAACTACACGGTATCAAACTGAGATCGAGTGATCACGACGACAACATTTGGTTAAAAGATGAAAAAGGGATTCCGAGATTGGTAGGAAGCATGTCAGCAACCCTTCTACATTTATGATTTACAGATTACAATAAAATTGACAACATCTTCTCAAAGGCTATGTATAATATGATTAACTGTGAGGTTTGAGGTTAGAATCTACTCTCCGCCCACCCCGTGTGCAATTTACATGTTCTTCCTGTGCTTGTGTGGGATTTCAAAAACATGGATGTTCGGTTATTTTGAACTCTAGAATATCCACAGATGAGAATGTGAGTGTGATTATTTGTTTGTCTACATTATATATACGATATATACTCCCTGCGATTGGTAGACCATTGAAGTTTTTTTTTTCTGCTATTATGCTATCTTGGGTTGCCATTGTACTGCCAAAAACAGAGGTATGCAGAGTCCCGTTGAGTGTGGAAATAATATTAATCTGATTGCATCAATCAAAATAACCATTCTTACCTTACCTTTTCGGGTGGAGTGGGGGAGAAGTATCAGAGGTGTCTATTAAATATCATTTACGTGCAAGCATACATGATACTGTGTTATGGTTACTCCGCCCCCTTTTTTATAGCACTTGTCATTAGGCTCACAAATGAGAGGTAGCTGACATAGGTGGCCGAAGGTGGGCTGCACTGTGGACTGGTCACCAGCTATCAGCAAACTGCAGTTCACATACAGCAGATATGTCAAACTCAAGGCCGGGGGGCCAGATGTGGCCCGCCACATCATTTTATGTGGCCGCGAAAGCAAATCAATCATGTCGACTGTCATGCTGCTTACTAAAATCTCTCCCAAAATTTAAAATTCTCATATATAATAAATGACTTGTTGTCAGCATTTTCTTGTTACCAAACCCCTCATTACAGCAACTTAAACAATAGTTGAATAAACCTTTACTATTCACTTTTTTATATGGTTTCAGTCATAACGGCCCTCCAAGGGAAATGGGAACTAAAATGTGGCCCATGACAAAAATGAGTTTGACACCCCTGACATACAGTATAGACAAACAACCATTCACCCTTCTGGTCGATTTGGAGCCTCTTCAGTTCACCTAGAATGCATGTTTTGGGAATGTGGGAGGTTGCCAGAGTACAACATGCAAGCCCCACACATGTGGGCCTGAGCCAAGATCTAAACCCCGCACCACTCGACTGTGAGGCATACGCACGAAACCACTTCCTACCCTGCGCTTGGTAAATATTCTTCCTTCAAACATTATTATCTCGTGAACACGGACCGTCTCATTCCTGTCCAAACATACATGGTGAGTTTTCCTCTTTCCGTCTCCTCTTCACTAATACTTTGAAGAGTATACTTCTGACTCATATTCATCCGCTATTATGACATTTCCACCGCTGTGAGTCTGTTACTTTGCTTGCCTTTTCTCTCCGTCGCATTAGAATTCAACAAGCACCTCGACGTTTCTTTCTCTCTCTCTCTCTCTCTCTCTCTCTCTCTCTCTCTCTCTCTCTCTCTCTCTCACACACACACACACACACACACACACACACACACACACACACACACACACACACACACACACACACACACACACACGTTCAACCCTCCCCCACAAGAAGAACCTAAAAGTGAACACGCACATACACATTCGTTGTTTCAGTGGGAGTGGTGCCTGACAGGAACAAGTGACAGCTCCCTAATTACCTCCTCACTGTAGACGCTGACGCTGCCTGAGACGCACTGCTCATTTTCCTCTTCCTCCTTCCATGCCTCCCTCCATCTCTCACTTACCCATCTATCTATTCCCTTTCTTCCCACCCTCCTCCTCTATCTCCCACGTGGTGAATTATGCATGTCCAGGAACTCCCAATCTGCATTCACACCAGCCCTGCAGAGACCAACCACCTACAGTTAATGTATTTTTTTTTTTCCGTTTGTGGACAATTTGTCCGTGTTTTTACTCCATGAATTGGAGGGTGACACTCTGATATGACAACAACATCATACAGTGTACATAGGTTGGGTCCTTATTAGGTAGAATTTTGTCCATTATGAGCATCGATGGTAAATAGGAAGGGCTTTAGAGCGGTATGGGCCGAATTATTCCTCTGCCTCCCCAGCCACTGGGGTCCCTTATCCGCAAAGTGTCCATGTTAGAAGCAGGAAGAGGGCCTGGGGAGACAGCATGGGATCTCCAGAGAATGATAACATTCATTCTAGTCGCAGCACACAACAGTTGCCCGGGCTCCCTCCGCCACACCTCTACCCCACCCAGGGTGTCAGCTCAAAGGCCAGATTGCATTTCCAGTTGACGCCTGCTGGCCCCACAGGCATGTTTTGTTCTAATAGAAAATGGAACCCTTCCATCCCCCACCCGCTCAGCCACACAGTGTGAATGTCCAGTGGGAGGTCATGCACAAACAGCGGTGCTATTGAATCACAAGTCAGGCTATAGGAAGGAAAACCTTAGCTATGAAGGAAAATGGTGACATGAGGTGAGAGGAGAGGCATGAAATGATACGATGTGAAAGAAAAGAGGCCTCGGCATCGGCCATTCTGAAAGAGAAGTGGGGCAAGAGGAGGCGGATAGAGACACGCTACAGGTGGAGCAGAGGGGGTGTTCATGGTCTGTAGGCAGCTGATAGTGTCACTGGACAGGTGTCATTCAAGGGACATCACTCCAATGCTGTGCACAAGGATTGACTGCCATATTGCATTGGCAATGGTGGGGGAAAGGTTCTGCCTTTTCTCAGTTTGACTGCTCCAGCCACTGAATAGTACATTGCCATACAGACATACATTACACTGTGCTGAATATTTACAGTTGTTCAAACGAAGAAAACCAACAAAAAATTAATTGTGACACCGTTAGAAGTCCAGAATATCCAGTTGACCCTCCTGTTCATGTGATGCACATAATTAAAATTCATTAAGATGGTCCTGAACTTTTTCCATCATAGACTGGGATGTTAAACGATTGTCCTTAACTTTTTCCATCACAGAGGGGGATGTTCAACGTTAATATTCAGTCTTGACTTAGGTGTCATTTTTAAAAGAAACTTTAAATGAGGCTCCACTTTTGAGGAGGTGACTTTTCAGGTTATTTGAACCTGATGTTAATTGAGATTGTTGGAGAAGAAAACATGGCTTTAATGCCGAAATGAAGTTTCAGAGCGATTTAGTGCTTCTGAATAGCTTTTTAGTGATCGAGAGGGATGACTGTTTCTCCTCTTTTAGAGTGTTGTATTAACGTTGCCAAGCTGAACAACAGCGCTCTAAGACCAACATCGCTATTTGTTCTGGCTTTCATGGATGCCGTGACACACAAAGGTTGCTTTATAATACCTCAAGTGCCAGTGAAATATTTTCTTTAACCAGCGTCAATTGCAGTCAAACAGAATGAATAATTCCCCAGGCTTAATAGAAAGCAATGCGCTCCATGAAGGGCTGAAAATCCCTTAGAGAACACAAAATCACCAGAATATTTGCGTGATAGTGCAAATTATCATTGGATTTAGTCAGAAGCAAAACAACCAAAAGTATTAAAGAATTAATGCTATCGTCACTGTTATGATGGGTTCTACTTTGTAAATATGGTACACTGTAGATTATACTGTATAAATTCAGTATAATAATTTGATTCAGTAAATTAAACTCATATATACACAGATAAATTGTGTTTCACCCTTTCAGGGAAAGCGATGACCACAGTGGACATTTTATCATGTTAACAGATTACAGGGTGCATGAAAGGGTTACAGAAGAGTTCTTGTTATTACACACACACACACATATATATATATATATATATATATATATATATATATATATATATATATATATATATATATATATATATATATATATATATATATATATATATATATAACAAGAATATATATATAATATCCATCCATCCACTCATCCATTTTCTAATCTGCTTATCCTCACAAGGGTGCTGGAGCCTATTCCAGCTAGATAAGAAATCATTTGCTCTCACAATCACGTCATAAACAAAGATGCAGGCAAGTTGAAAGACATATGAAGGATAGCCTGGTCAAAAAAAGCAAAATGTCAAGTAAAATGTGCACATTTTCAACAAACACACTGTGACTAGTGTACTTGTGTAAGTGCCAGAGTAGGTGTCGCCTTCTGAGACAGCGCCTCCCAGCGCAATGGAAGTGGACCCGTCGTTCTGATTGGAGAGCTCATTTCAGAGTTTGGCTAAAGGGCCATCAAGGTCCTGAAGAATGACTGTTCCTTCTCTGAGTAAAAGAGAGCAGGGCAAGAGAGCCCAGGGTCAGGAAGAAGCAAGCTGAGTTGCTGTAATGGCTTTTCAGTGTAAATTAAGACGCAGGGAGCTGTTAAGATTCGTCTCTGTGGAGTGGTGACCCTTATTCACACAGGTCGCCATTGCGGACTCATCACAATAGTTTCTCCTCCCACTAAGCTCCAGCACACCGTTTATCTGACTGCCACTGCCCATGATTTATTACCCCCTTCCCTGTCACGGGGCCTGAGTGTCATCAGGCCTGTGCCACTCTGCAAAGTCACTGCAAGGCCTTCATTTCTAGCGCAGACCCCGTTTTGGGCTCGAGCTGTCTAATTTGTTACAGTAGAGTAATGCTGCTCAGTCGCTAACATATGAAGCTAATGGTTTGTCACAATCCTTCAAAGTCACTTTTCTGTAATTGCGGAGGACAGTAACATGCTGATTGGTCAAACACACACGCAGACACTAACATTGCTCGCAGTCCCTTTTCTTACATGGATTTAAAAAATGTAGGTTACTGTCATGGTGTACACACAATTTAGATCACATGATTTTTTTTTGTCACTTTTATGTATGCTTATTTTGCATTCGAATGGCATCTGCAAACATTGGCAAAGCGATGCCATGCGGAACAAATACAGACCCATCTTAAAACAATGTAATGACAACCCTGCTTAAACACATTCACAACTATGATGGACATGCTAGGGTCCATGTTATATTTGACCACAAAACCCATATGGGGGGGGGGGTTCATTATTTCCGTAAGATAAATGTGGAACAATCAGAAATATTCATAAGCATGAGACCTTGACTAAATACAAAGCACGGTTGTATGCATCCTTGCAGTCCTGCTTTAAATGTGCTGGAACTAATTTAGCTGTGATGCTTGAAATTGCAGCATGAGAAAATTACGGTGCAGAGGGATAAATGCAAGAGCAACTGGTGAAGAAGCATTGAGCTATTGCTAATTACCGCCTCATTAGCGGTAGTGCTTATCCATGTGGACAACAGTAGAGGAACAGCTGATAAAAACACATGCCGAGGCTACAGTTGAAAGAACAGTGCCGTCTTTTATGTCTTCATTGACTCACTATACATTTCGGAACAGCAAAACCCAGACCACTGGGGATGTGCTTGGTAATTACAGAATCCGGTAAGTGTGATGACAGCTTTTCGTGCAAGTAGATGCAGTGGTGTAGCTCAGTTTTTTTTTTTTGCAAAATGTGAGGAGCATCCTGTCACACCTCTCCTCCCCACACCTCCACCGTTTCCTCCGCTGCATCTCTAAGGCATCCAGATGTTACTGTCAGAGCAGTTCTGCAAAGGCGTTGCAGTACGGAATTTCCTAAAGTGATGACAAGAAACACGTCCGCCTTACCCTGGGCCTCAGCATTTGCATATTTTTCTAGTTTAACTTGTGGAGGAAGAATGCAAATGTATGCAAAATGACACCCATCTCCTAATGACATGAAACGATTAAACAATTTTTCTGCTTAAATATTCCCTTTAATGAAATCAAACGGGCCCACGCGCCGCGACAAATTTGACTGGGCTGCGGCAAAATTAGAGGATATCACAAAAGGGAGAACAAGGAAGAAAGGGGAAAAAAGTAGGAGGGGGGGCATTGGTTGGGGATGGCATGCTTGACAGCTTTTTAAAGTGTCCCTTGTGGAGAAAAAAAAATATCAGAAAGCTCCTGAATTCAAATAAGGTATCTTTAACAATTACACAATCTGTCAGTTTGCCTTTTGCATAAAGCTATTATTCTCTCTTGAAAGAGTAGTGAAGTTCACCTCTGAAATGTTCTAAAATAACTGATATATTCCGACTTAAAATCTTTCATGCAAATGATTCTCAAGTTAGAAATGGCACATGAACTTTAAACGGCAAATATCTCATTTCAGATCACGCTCACAAGCTGAGCTCAGAAAGGAAAACTACAGCTGCTAATATACCACTCATCAAATGGCAAAATGAAAGTCACCGCCTCAAGACATGATCACCCAGAAGCAGGCAGAAGACGAAGAAGAGAGGAGACAGGACTGTGATTAAAGTTGGTATCCAGGAGAATGGAGGTCGGGGGTGTCGGGTGTGGTAATTGGCGACTGCTTAATTGTGACTTGGTGGGGAGATGGTGACAAATGGCCGTTCTGCTGAGCTGTTCAAGTTATGAGCTGCACATTAATATAAAGGGGGTTATTATTATGTTTTAGCTTCATACCTGATTAATCACATGGCTTTACTTGCTGCTCAACAGCATGTATAAGACACGGATCTTGCTCAGCAGCCATCAAACTCCTGACTGTGGCACTTCTGTTGCCTTTGAAATGCAAATTATGGACAAGATACACTCACTGGGTTTGGGTGAATGTAGACTGTCAGATTTCAAGTCATTCCCTCAGGTGGAGGACCCAGTGCTATAATCATGACTGTCAAACTGAAAATAAGGCTGCCTTTACATGATTTGACCTCTTCGTTGTAGGGTGTATAGTCTTCATTAATCATTATTAGGGTAGACGGGGTGAAAGTGATTGATGATGCTAATAGAATGGCTACAAGGGTACTGCAGAGCAGCATGAGCTCTGAATGTTGCATCGCTTGGAGTCTTTTAGCTCACTTATCTCCTCGCGGCCAAAGAGCAGAGAAGGTCTGAGGTTGGGCATCGACACTGGATTTCTTCAGCCTGATGTTTTGTTGCCTCCAAATCCTGTTGGCTTATACATTATCCCTGCCTTCCCGCCAACAGTCAGCTAATAGAGGGGCTGCGGAGCTCCTCGTGACATGCTGCTCTTTTCAGCCCGGTATAAGAAAGTTAAGTGTGCGTAAAGTGGGCGCGGGTTGTAAGGAGGAAGTGTGCACGTACACTCTGTCGTGGTGAAACCACAAAGTTGGAATGGGGGATGAGGTGGGGGCGCTGAGCCTGTTGTAGCCCATCGATTGATTTCTGGCTCCTCTGACAAAAACGTCTGCTCTTATAGCTCAAAGAGCAGGAGATTGGGGCAGTTGCGATGTGGCTGAAGGAGACGTGTTAGGCAGTTAGAGGTGGGACATTTATGAGGAGGGCAGATGCGTTTGCTCCATGACACCTCACTAAAGCTTACACCATCACCATATCAGGTGCACAGACACATGACATGCATAGCAGCATGTGTATGTTTATTGGACTGTTAGTGTGTACGTATGTAAAGCACCAAACCAAGAATGAGTGGAGACAACTGTTTTGATACTTAAGGCTGGCTATGCGAGGATTTGAAATTGAGTTCAAGACAAGTGGGAAGAGGTGGTGAACTAGATTATTAACCCCTCACACGGAGCTTGATGCGGTTTGCTAAAATTATGGTGCAAGGGGGGGATTTATGTGATCCCCGTAATCCTGCGGCCCTGATGCTCTAAATCCATTGTCATGCTTCACTTTTATAGAGGGAAATTTCCATGACTTCAGCTCCCCACTTATTGCACTTTGCATAACCACAATCACATGCATTGCTGCCACCCATTCAACATTCCTTTTTAAGAACCCCGGCATCGCATTTCACAGAGCAGGTCTTTGATGTCATTACACCCCTTTGCTTGCGGTTTACATGCTTACATCAGGGGCGCTTTTCTGTGTAATGTCCTTTGAAATGAATTGGATAATTGCTGAATGAAACAGAAACATAATATATCTGGTCACAGGCCGTTTTATTTGTTTTCAGAAACAATTTAGAAAATAGCTTATGACCATATGTTTTTTATAGTGTACTTAAGATATAGATAGACTATCGTTATGCATCTCAAACCCGTTTGGTAAGCGGACTGAAATCTCACCTACAATGTATACAGGGTGAGTTAAAAAATTCATCGTAGGGTATCGCACTGTGGGTGCTTTTGGAAATACACTCTGACGCCCAACACCACAGAGTTGTGTGGGAGGTGTTCCGAGAGACAGAGGGTGCTCCCCTTCGATTTACTGAACTCAACTGTATTGACAAACGCATGCACGTGGTGGTGGTGGTGGTGCAGGTGTTGTGGCTAGCAAGACTCCTGTAAACATTCGTTGTTAACGTTTTTGGTTCAGAAAAAAACAAACAACCATCAACTATAGTAAAAAGGGTAATAACTTACCAACATGAATTAGGTTGTTGAAACTCCCTGTTAGCACACAAGCTTTGCATCTTGCTTGTGGAGTTTCTATTCGTCTTGGCTGACGCTCTGGCCACTCTGTGTCCTCAGTGAGAGAGGCCTGAGTAGGCTCTGGCACTCCTATTTTGTCGCACTCTGAATAACATCGCAACACGACGATGAGTTTCTGAATGGCGGACGTGGAGTAGAGCGCTTTTAGAGTGTGTTTACAAAGGACTCTGGTCATTAAGTCAAGTCCAAGATAAGTACTGACAGAGGATGCTTCTTCAGATGAACAAATATTTTTTTATGATAAGACCTTAGCAAGAATAACATTTTTTCTACTCGAATAAACGTGATATTGTGGGATGAGAAAGTCTTGTCCATTTGCCTCAGATAATTTAGCATTTAACGCATTCTTGTCGCATTTGCATGAACATGTGCTTTCTGTTTTCAAAAATGAATTTCTGTAAATGTCAGGAAGTTAATTAGTTCTCCATGTTTTCTGCCTGCATGTTTGTGTGCCGATGCGAGACAAAGTCACAATGATTTTTGCCACAGTGGGAGGTAATGTCATTCTTGCTGTTTTATTTCCCTCTAAGTGGGAGATGTTAAGCATCTTTCCAGTCCCAGCCCTTTCTGTTTCCCCGTGGCACATTTTCTCCACAAAACTTTCTCCTCCCACTCCCCCAGCACTCATTTTCCTCCCTCCCTGATGTCTTCTCTGCAGGATGGTCATTTAATACATCTAACCAGCTGGAAAGATAAATATTCCTCATTGGAGTGTGAGGCCCTTGCGTCTCCACTCACACAAACCGGAGATGAGGGGAAGGCCTCCCTCTCCGCAGAGTCCAGTTGACTGAATGTCATAATAAAAAACTTCCACTCAACCAGGCACTGACATGAAAATGACTGCAAGGATCAAATTTTTAAATTAATCAGTTACACAGTCTTTTAATTCAGTGGGCACCATTTGTTTCTATTTATATTGAGAATAAAGCCACCTGCAAAATATCATTTGAACAGTCTTCGTTGTTTACGGAACCTTTTCTTCAAAGCAAAAATAGCATAGTAAACAAACAAGTTGTTTGTGCAGTGGGATCTAAAATCAGCACACAATTCCAAGAATAGCAACTTGCACGTACGCGATCATGTTTCCTGCACTAACACTATCACATGTTCATTTTGCTGGCTGCATTTGGCTCATTCACCCTGAACAGGAACGTGGATTAGTTCCCAGGGCTGACTCATGGTTTCCTTTTGGAGAGGTCCAGTCCAGTGCAAGTCGGCCCTCTGTTTACACAAATTCTCAGGCCAGACTAGGAGGCCCTCTTTTCACACCCAGGTGCTTTCCAAAGAAAACCGTCCGCAGAGGCCCCTCGCCTAAGGTGCACCTCACTGAACACCATACACACTGTACTTGGTTCAAGTTCCTCATGTCGTCTTGCCTGCTTCAGCAGCACACTCGTTAAAATAACACACAGACTTAGCAAAGAACATACGCTGCATAAAAGTTAGGAACTCTAGTACTCCCTTGAATTATGCATTCAAGTAACAAGTGTGTTCAATTTGCTATCTTGGCATTACTAAGCGTGAGTGAATTTGATAACTCCAGAGTATTGTTGAAAAGGCTTCTGATAACTGTTAGAAGTTGTTCACACAGTACAATATTCACATCCAACCCTCTTGTGGAAAAGTACACAGTTGCATGTTTTGGGTTCAGCCTTTTCATGCCTGTGTTTTTAGAGTTTAGGATCCTACCTAATGTATATCTTTTCCTCGAGACATGGATTTTAAAAAAAATCCATTGGCATCAGTCTTCGAGGTTTCCCTGGTCAGTTTTTCTGTGTTGCATGCTGCTAGCAATTTTATTGATCATTGAACTGTCACACATTTTCCTGCTGTTAACTGTTTTCTATATTATAAATTGTCATATGTATCACAAATTATGAACCGCATTTCTAATTTGAAAAAAAAAAAAAGGTTTTAGATAAAGGTCCAGACATTGACTTCTGTTGGACCCGCGACTTCTAAACAAAGTTCATACCCGAGGTGAGATGCTGTGCAGGCTCTGAGGCATCGAGCCATCCTTTGAGCATGGACTCTTATGAAGGAAAAAAAAATACATACAAGTGGCAACAGAACATTCACAGCTCAAGGAAATATACCGTAACTATTAAAAACAAATGCAAATGGCCATGTACAACCACAAGCAACAGCACGTATCACCCCAACGATTCTTTTTTTGAGGGTAAAATGGCAATGCATATATGTATACAGTAATTACATTCCATATATCTTCAAAATCCCATTTCCATCCATGGTAATTCCGCTGCACAGGAGTAATGGGTGTATTATGCAGTTGTGACAGCCCCAGCTCCCTCTCTATCCTTCCTCATCATCCGCCATGCAAACCCACCTCCCCGCCCCCAGCAGTCAGACTGCTGAACAATCAAAGTAAAGAGTAAAAATATGCAAAATGGGGTGTTTTTTCACTTTGAGTCTGCAGCATGAGCGAGACAAAGACCGTATCAAAGAATCAGCCTCCCCTCCTCCAAAATAGAAGCGGGTTACATCCAAGCCTAGCTTTAGGAAGAAAGTCTAATCCTTGTTCTGGTATTGTTTTCTTCCCAAAATATTGCAGCAAAATACATGTGTCGGATTCTTGTTACCGCTTGCTTTATGACAACATGATGTTCCAATGAACATTCCTTTCAAGTATGAAAGCCCTTGTTGAGTGAGCGGTGAGCACTGAATAAATGACCGCGTAAATGACTGAGCCAATGATTGAGAGAAGAAATTATTGAGCTGGTAAATGAACAAATGTTTGAGTGATCGAGTGAGTGAATAGCTGGGACATTGAGTGTGTGTCTAAGTGAGTAACCCAGCCAGTCCGGGAGCCACACACACCAGAGGCAGAGCAAACAAACAGCTCCTAAGTGTGGCAGTGTTCACTGGGGGGCTGGGAAGAGCCCCATCAGACCACTGAATGTGAGCATTCTGCCTTCTTGCAGCCGGCTATTAAAATCAATTAATGACGGGAAAAGGGGGGTGGCCTGTATCAACGGACTTGTTGGGCTCGGGGGGGCCTTAGCGACATGTTACCTTTCTGGATCACTTGTGCCATATGGAACCTCCCCTCTTGTGGAACATAACTCACTTTTATGAGGGCTTCATTGGCTAATGATGGAACGGAGCACAAACCGTGAGCATGGGAGTGTTCCTGTCCTTAAAGCTGTCACTCCCTCTGCTGCCTCACAGTGTGACACTGGCACTGTGCATGAGTGGAGTGAGTGTACAAAGTTAACATTGACTCTTTTAAATGACAACGGCTGGATTTACACGACATGGCCCATGAGCCAAGGCATGTTTCCCCTCCCACGTGGCCCAGGGCACACTCTGAAAACTGCTTGGTAAAAAGTAACCCAGGATTTGACACAGCATAATGACTCAAGACTTCGATCCACACGTTGATGAGTTTACGCTACAAAGAAATTGGTTGAATTGACTGCAACTGCAGGACACAAGAACACTGTCCAAAATGACGATCCACTTGAGCTCTTCAGCCCGCCCAAATCCAATCTTCAACTCAATCTGCTGGGTGAAAAAAATGAACCCAACGTTGGGTAAAAGTAACTCAACAAGATCAAAATAACAGCTACCCAGCGAGTAGGTTAGCAAAACAACCCAGCACTTTCTAGCGTATATGTATGGAATCTTATCCTATTTGAAATCGGGTTTCAATTGTAATTGGGCTTTAATACCAGCATTATCGGCTGCATACAGCCAAAGAGTATGAAAAACAAACAGTAGAAGGGTCTTATGGTAACAAAACAAAAGGGCAAACAACATTGTAACAAAGCGCGCATGTACGTGGTAGATTTGATCTGTTTTCATGTTTCCTCTCTTTCCCTGGAAAATGGCTGTATTTACATTGAAATGCATTATGCGCTGAGAGACAAATGCATCGTGGTGCATGGAAAGTATGTTGAAGAAATAGTTTTGCCTCAGGCCAGACAGGGCCAATTGAAGAGGAGATTGACCGTTAAAGAGGCCCAGTGGTTCTGTGAAAAGATGGAGGAGCTCCATTTCCCAATTCTGAATGAACCCTGCACTTATTACAGCCAAGTCTCAGACTGAAGGAAAACCTGTGATTCTTGAATCTCTATCTAGTTTTTTTGTTTTGTTTTGTTTTGTTTTTACGTTCCTCTGCTGTGTTTTGCCATTTTATCCAAAGCAGTGGGCGTATTTAGCAGCCCAGTGCCTCAATCAGGCATTCTCAGCCCTGAGCGCTCAGTCACACCTCAGCGGCATGTGCCGTAAAAATGCCCCCCACCCCCTCCCCACACAACGAACACTAACAAGGCAAAGCCTCTCCCTGAGAGATACATTTAGCCGGCCCATCAATTACTCTCAACCAGGAAGAAGCCAACATGATAATGATTATGATAATGCTGTGACATTGCGATAATGACACGATAAGGAAGTGAGAGATGAATCTGTCCCATCTAAAGTACAGTAGTGATCATGTCAGCAAAGGATGAAGTCAACCTGATGAACCAGATATTTTTTTCATGACCTTGTCAGCGCAAAGTACTCTAGTAACTGTTTTATCACATTATATATTTTTTAAAATCGAATTCTGGGGCTCACTCAGTAGAGATGCTTTTGCTTCACATACGTTTGCATGAATGACACTTTAGCTTTGTCGCAAGCGAAATTTCCAATTTCCAACCCAACGTCAGAAAAGAATTCTTTCATTTACCACTTACATGAAAACAATGTGGAATCTAGAGGATGAAACCTCGCATAGTCATGAATATTAATGATTTCTTTAATGATTGTGTGGAAATCAAAGAACTATGTGTTCTGTGTACAGAATGTCTCGAGATTCAATAAATGCTGCGTTCTTTTTCAAACCACTCGATATATGGGAAGTATAGGAAAATGTTCCCCTTGCCGATGGCAGCTCAGAAAGGAAACACCAGCTGAACCATGACATCGTTTTTATACCAACAACCATCTCTGAATTTCGGAAAGTCCAAATACGATTGCAACTTCAAGTAATTATATGTTGGCCCATGTGAAAATTCCACATTTATTACAGAAGAAATACTTCCCAAAACCAGAGCTTCTAAAAATAAATATTTTGGATAGATTGACTGGAAAAGGGTTAGGAAAGAAGGAGGGAGGGACAGAGGCATGACGGATAGATAGAAAAATGTAATTTCAGAAAAATTAGTTTGAACATTTGTACGACCTGTTGAGATTGAACACAATTTAAGTGAAAATAATCCGTTTCAATTCATGAACAGGCGTCATCATCAAGTGTGTTGCACCATCTGGTATTTAGGTTGAAAGATTCTTGCTTTTGTTGTAAAGGGGTCTTCAGTGGGTGATGGAAGACCGTTTAAAATATCGAAAAAGTAGAGGCCATGAAGGACAAGTGCTGAGTTTTGATCATATTCTGGAACACAAGTGATTCCTGAGTGCTGAAAATGAACCTAAAACACATTGGTTTGGACCCATCATACCACAAAGAAACACATGGTTGCTCTCATCCTGATTTGAAGGTGATGGTACATTAAAAAAAGGCCACTGAGTTCTTCATCATCCTTGTGCCAAATAGACAATTTTTCCCTTTTTGTATTAATTTTCTTTCCAACGGCTCTCTCTATTCCCACCCCCAGCCCTAATCTGGCTTTAAAGGTCAGTTTAGCATAATGACATCATAGAGATGAGCACAGGCAAAACCAGATTACTAAATCTGACTCTAATGTGGCTTTTCAGAAGAAACGGCATTAAAAGACATTAACGCTGCCGCATTCACTGGCAGTTTTAACCGAGATTGCTGAGGACCGGCCCTTTGCTAGACGCTTTGTATTTTTAATGAGGTGACAGAGGGAGGCAAGATTGGAATGGGATGGTCTTACAACATGCTGAGCTTGGATCAGATACAGTCTGTCTATTTGTGTGAGATTCCTCCAGCTTTCTTATTGGGCGAGGGGTTAACCTCTTCAATGTGACTGACATTTTTAGAGCACAGACACCACAGTTGGTACAACTCAAGAGGTAAGTTTGAAGAATTCTACAGGCTATATTTAGCACAAGATTTAATTACATTTTACATATTGTTCATTGAGTTTAGGACAACATTCACATGAACTGTAAGATTGCTTTGATCATTTGGGTTTTTTCCTAAGATTGTGAATCACAAACTTTGTAGGTTAGATAGAACGTGCTGAAAACAGATGCTGCCGTTTTTCCTGAAAACTTAATTAAAATGATTTCCATTTCAATTTTCAGCTACATATTTGAAAACGCAATACCGACTATGTCATTGTGTTACAAAAGACACTTTTGTGAAAAGATTTTCTGTTTTGTTTTTTGTTTGTTTGTTTTATGTCACATAAAAGTATGTATGATACATCTATTTGTTTATTCTCACTGATGGGAATTCTAACAGGAAAGTGTCTTATCATAACCACCAGTTGTTGACAGTAATTGACTGTCGGGGCTGGACAGCCCCGGGGCGCTTGTGTTTTTGGCGCCTGTAATGGGCAGCATTTTTCACGGCCCCGTTTTGTTCAGTGGAGATGTCGGCGCTGTAGGACAGTCTGCGTTGGTGCGGCTGGATGGATGTCTGCTGAAGTTGAGGATGAGGAGAGAGGAGCGTCGGCGCAGAACGCCAATGCGCATTTGGAACTGAGAGTCACCGCTTGGAATTGGAATGGATTTACATGGGACAGGAGAAGTGAACCAATCTCTTTTTTCGTCAATGGATGCTACAGCTTCTTGTTGACTTTGAAACTTAGCTTGTAGCCGACGTGTGCACATTTTGAGCATGACGTCTCTGATCCACTGGTGAAAGGACACTTTGATTCTCTCCTCTTTCATCCCAAACTGCTTTAACAACAAAGCGTATGAGGGGAAAAGTGGTTAGGACTGCACGACTGTCCATGTTTTATGTTATGTGTTGTGTTTATTATTTTACTTTGTTAACTGTTTTGTTAAGTGCTTTGTTACAGGTTCCGCTGTTGTGAAAGCGCTATATAAATCAGCATGTATTGTATTGTATTGTATTGTAATACGCAATATCAATTCGGTGTTTCAATCATGTTATGAAACGCTGACATATATCTACAGCATATACTTTAATGGTGTAAGATTCCCTCACTGCTCATGGAAAGATGGATATGAATTATCCACAAATACAAATTAGAAAGGAAAGTGTGTCTGAACACATCAGCATACTTACACGTGCCAGGCCAATACCTGAGTGTGTGCAGCATGTTTATCAATAAGTCTTGGAAAGGTAAACGTTGACCCCAAACTAGAAATTGATGATCAAATCATCATTTGTTACATTTGCTATGTCTTGATGATGTAAAAATTCAAAATGGGCATTATATTTGATTTTAGCGCTACTTTCCGATATGACGGTTACAAAAGCTAGCCTACTTAGCAATGGCCCGGCTGAAAAGAGGGTGAGGCAAGTAATGGCTCATTGTCCCTAGGTGTGAGTGTGAGCGTGGATGGTTGTTCGTCTCTGTGCCATGCAATGGGCTGGCAACCGGTTCAAAGTATCCCCCGCCTACTGCCCGAAGATGGCTGGGATAGGCTCCAGTACCCCAGTGTGTGAGGATAAAGTGGATCAAAAAATGGATGAATGGAATAAATGAAGCAATACACATCAGCCTTTACAGAAGTGCGTAGCACATGTGCCTGTTGCAGTTCATCTATTGAGTTCCCAGGAAACCAAAAATCTAAGATCGTGTGTGTGTGTGTGTGTGTGTGTGTGTGTGTGTTGAAAAGTTGATATTTCATTCTATTTTAAAATGAGACATTTGTTTATTCCAATGTGACAGAGTTGCACCCTTTGTGAGGCAAATTTTTGTTAAAAATGTACCAACATACTAGAAGACGCTTGAGTGGCAAAACCTTAATAAGTGTGTTGTTTATACCAGAGGGTGTAAAATGCATTTAAAACGGCATTCCGTGGTTCCATGCTATTCTACACCGACTGTGTGGCTTTCAGCAAAAGCTTCTATGTCACTCTCTTCTATAATTTCATATTTTCTAAACAAATGTATGCTTATGTGCATAATGTAGGGGGGAAAAAAATTCAAGCAAACATTGGGAATGTTCAGTGGCCATGTTGGTTGAGGGCCTGACCAGAAGTGGTCAATGTGGTGTTTAACTATGGTGCCCGGGGTCCACAATGAAGAGCACTCTCTTTCCTCCTTTTACATTTAGACTAAAACAATGTCACATCTGTAGCGCTTCTGCTCAAAGGTACGTAGGGTCAGTTAGCTCAGTGGTCACCACCCTTTTTGCGGACCACTTTAGACAAGTGCATGCTTTTCGTGGACTGGCAACCATTCGCTGACAAGGGGGGGCAATAAAAATAAACTTGATATTACTTTGAAATTGCCAGGTTTAAAGTGTTGTAATTGATTTCAAACATTTTAAAAACAACTCTAGAACAATAGAGAAAATAAAGGGAATTTCAAAAACTGGAACCCCAAGAATATTGAATATGCCGGTATATAAATAAAGATGTGTTGTATTGTATTAAAATGTAAAATGATAATTTGTTAGTTATGATCCTAGATACGGCCTTAACATCATTACTACTTGCAAATGTCCGTGTGCAAAAAAATTGACACGATTGATTGCTGGGCCGGTGGATGCACGACTAGTGAGTAGTGGCTAACTTGGGCAGGCTGCGCGAACTCCACTCACATTTTCATGCTTTCCACTTCATCACTTGGGTGTATTGCCTTATGTTTGATGACATCCCTTGTCCAACGACTTCCTCCTCTATGTCGCTGTGGAGCTACTGCCACCTAAGCGATGGGAAAGAATTTCTCTCATCAAAATAGCTTGATCTTGAAGATTATGCCAAGTCATGGGGGCCAATCAGCTGCACGTTTGACAGCACGTTTGCACATTGTTACTGTTACTTTCTGTTTACCGCTTCTTCTTTCATTATTCTTTTTAACCCAACTTGTAAACCAAAGTTAGAAGGACAAGCTCAACTGTGATTGGCTGCAGTCCTGCAAATTTCTGCCGTGTACTATCGCATAAATATGCTCATAGGTCACAGGGGTCACATAATATCATGCTGGGCCCGGTGGTGGGGGACCAGTGAGTGAGCTGACAGCCTCTCAAACCTCAACTGCATACCAAAGCAACTGCTTCCACTATAAACACTGATCCTCATTTTCGAGCTAGTGCTTATCAGTAATTTTCAGTTACACCCCATCAGGAAGTATTCTCATCTGTATTAATTTCCATGTAGAAAAAGTCAAGCCTGTGATTGGCTGGTGACCAATCCAGGGTGTAGCCCACCTCTCGTCCAGAGTCAACTGGGATAGGCTCCTCCTCAACCCAACCCTAATGAGGAGAAGCAGTGTAGAGAAATACATGGATGGAAAAGTTAAGACACCCAAACCAGTATGATGCTAGCATTAAAGGCCAACATGCATTTTTAGGGAGACATTCCATGTTCAAAACAGTTACCACGTGTCTGAGTAACGTGTCTGTGGTACGTTCTTGTAAAAATGTCCTATCATGGTTAAAATTCTCGATTGCGGGGTGGATCTGAGTCATCCTGAGCTTCCCTCACTCCGTCACAGCATCCTATTAGCCTTTTGCAAGAATGACAACCAGTAGGCTAGATCTTGCCAGTGCAAGTGGTGGCGCTTGGTGGCGCTTGGCTGTCTCCACATCCGCTTCACTCGGCGGCGAATGTTTTGTGGCAACCAGCTGTTCATAAAAGTATATATATATATATATATATATATATATATATATATATATATATATATATATATATATATATATATATATATATATATATATATATATATATATATATATATATATATATAGGACTGCAATGTGCATTTACTTGTTATTTACACTAAGAACTACCGCCTGTTAAAGTGAAGATACTCAACAGAAAAATGCAGAAAAGAAAGTGTTGGCTTTTCCCGACACCAGTTCTCTTGTTCACAAAGGAAGCAACGAGACAAAAATGTAAAGTAAATAGGATGAGGCGCATTTGCTCAGGTAATTAGGTCTTTGATTAAGATAGGATTAAATCAACTGGTAGTTCTCAGATCATCAAGAGAATAATTAATCTAAATGTGAGCCTAAATTGGCAAACCCCAAGCACTAATTGGTCTTTGTTGTGCAATCTAGGTTTTCTGTTTATGTTTATAGTATGGTACAGATTCCTTATCTTGCTGGAGCCACTGAGGCATCACAAGGACTGCAGCTGCAAAGCTAATTAATGTGATTTATGCATGTTTGGTTGCTTGCTAACTTGCACATTTTTGAAGCACACAAAGTGATCAGCAAGTCATTGTCACAGGAGGAAAAGGAAATCTAGTCTTTACATTGGTGTCTGGATTTGTCTGGTGGTAATACAAGCCCCAAATTCTTGTTGAGCTTTTGAAAGAAGAAATAAGCCACTTAAACAAACCAGACTTTGTGAAGTTCCACATTAGCCAGAGGTCAATAATGTCTACATTGATCAATAATATTCTCCATGTTAGACCTCAAAGCAAGAGCTGTAGCCATGATTTCCATGCGACACATCCGCCGAATATTTTTATTTTGAAAAATTGACATTTCTGTTTCAATGTCTTGCGTGTACCTCCCTTGTCTCGCTTTATCCTGCCCCAATAAGCCCATAAGCTAAACACACAGCTAAAATTAGCCAAAAGAAATCACTGGGTATCAGTGTAGGGCTGCAACTGACAGTTATTATACTGTAATAATTGAGCTGGCAATAAGTTCAAGGTGTACCCAGCTTCCTGCCTGATGCCAGCGCCAGCACACCTGCGAACCTCATTACGGAATGTCTTTCCATACTTATTTGTCATGTCCTGGTTTATCGTAGTTGCTTGTTATTGATGATACTAGGGTAGCCTGTACTACTGGAGACAAATTCCTTGTGTGTTCTACAATACTTGGCCAATAAAGATGATTCTGATTCTCATGAGAATAAAGAGGTTCAGATAATGGATGGATGAATCTGTCGATTATTTTGTCGATTAATCGTTGAATCGTACAAAATGATATATTTTCATTTCCATTCCTTAACTCAAAAACTGGACATTATGTGAACTTGAAATTAATTGTGATTCCATTCCTGGTGGGGTCCCCTAACAATTATTGGCAAAAATTTGGATCATTCCAAAGTAAAAGCAGATAATTGCGAATTTCTTATTTTGAAAAAAAGGCAAAGAATCAGTATGCTTTCATGGAGAACTGCAGAAACCAGTGAATATTTACGGATTAGAGCCTAAAAAGCGTAAGATTTGGACAATTTTAAATTTAACGAGGTCTTTAAATAATTTTATTATCAAAAATAATCAATATGATAATTGATTAGTTGTTGAGTAATCGTTGCACTTCTCATTTAGTGTTAACATTATTTTATCTTGTCACACGTAAATGTACGTTTCTGATTGTATTTATGCCTAATAGCATTTGTTTATGTATTTTTTGATGAAATATGTTGCTGTAAAACAATGCTAGCTGGAGTAATTCAGTTGGTTCTACATAAAGTGATAGCGGGCATCATCCTATATAATCTGCAGGTGGTTCACAGGTCCAATTTCACACAAGCCAAGTCTATTTATTTCCAGTTAGACTTGTTTTTTCCTCCCCATGGCCTGCTTGATAACTGTTCAACTGCAATTAGCAACAGATGCCACCTCACAGAGTGCTAATTTTAATTGTACGTGATGAGCACAGCTAATCATTGTGGTGTGCTCCGACCTTCCGACAAGCGTGATGGGTAGCTTCTTCCAGGAGATTCTTTTCATAACCAAGCCCAACACACAATGCACAAAGACACACGTTGCACTCGCCGACATTTTATATTAACTGTGTCTGTGGTCACTGGGAGCGAGGTTGGATAGGGTGACCACAAATTAGCCGTGCCCATCATATTTCAAGCCTGTTTGGTGCAGTGAGAAGAGTTTGTTTTGGTGTCAAGGCGATTTAGAATCAAAATGAGGACCTCTGGCACAGACGTGGACCTCAATGCCAAAAGGCAGCGCCATGATCTTAAATAGCCCCGCCTCTCACACTCATCCCTGTGATCCAGTGGGCAACTGAAGGAAAAGAATAGAGCAGCAACAAAATCAAGTCATCTGAACTTCAACTTCAGTCAACTGCTGAAGCTTGTTTAAAAAGTTACTTATAGGCTATAGTATTTCCCTCTTTGAACTTACTTAAGAAGAACTTGCCTGGTGAAACAAAAACTTTCTAAGGCCGTCAGAAAATAATTTGTGATTCAAACAGGACCCCAAAGATCCAATGTCAGCATTTACAAGTGATCCGATTGGATCGGTTGCATCCATTCATCAGTGCTCTGCCTTGGCCTGTCTGGTGGTTGCCGTACGCTGATACAGGAACAGTGAAACAAATACAAATACCAGTAAATGCTTGCTACATGGTGGTTATTTGAACAATCATTTCTTTAGTAAGCATTTACAGTATATGACAGGAAATTTCCAAATTCCTTTGGGAGATCAAAGGTATCAGCGAACATTTGCAACCTTGAACAAACCCTGACGAGAAGGCAACGTTTGCTACTTAACGCAAACTTTCACAATCATCCAACCTCAGTGGGATCCGGGTTAAATTATACATGGGTTTATGGAAAACAATGTTGGTTAGTTGTTCCAAACATAAAAAAAATAATAATAATAAATAAATAAATAAAAAATTTGAATCTGACAATATAGTGCTGCCATAGTCATACAACATGAAAATGAATGCTGTTGTGTCTAAATAAAACAACTACATATCATGTTTGAAGAAAAGAAGGGTGTTGTAAGAGAGCGTGAGTGTGAGCACATCAGAGAAGAAAAAAGAAAATGGAAAGTGATCGCAATGCGATGCGACTTAGCTGTATGCCCACTGGCCAGTTGACATCAGCCGATGCCTCTCTGACCGAAACCTCCCGGCCTTTCATGCCAAGGCCAGATGCATACAAATGGAAGCGAGGCAAGCACAAACAGACACACATCCAAACGCATTTTAAGTACGAGACAATACCCTAAAAAAACAGACTCACGGGAGCAAAGTGGATGCGGGTTATCATACAAATGTGGTCCCTCCTGGTGGCGCCGAGGCACTGGCCACTCACTTTTTGTGATATTTGATGGCATTCTGTAAACTGTTATCTTCTCTGTCTCGACTATGCACGAGATCAAACATGTGAAATATTACCTTGCAACGCATGCTTCTAAAGTTAGCATCGTCACTAACATGTGCCGGTGACAGAAAATCAGTGAGCGATGCAAATTGCGAACTGTAACACACAGATCACACAACTCGCACGACACTATGTGCATGTAGGTCTAATTCAAAGTGACAATAAAGCAAGAAAGAGGTAGCCAACGCAGATTTTTTTTTTTTTATAGATTTGAATTAGCATTCACTGGATTTGACATTCAAGCACATGCATACTTTGTAGCTATACATAGAACCTAAAGGATCAAAATTGTATTACTAGTAGACTATCTCTATATTAGGGATGGGACTTTAAAAAAATATCGAATTCACATGCTTTCTAATTCATTACCAATAACCCTGAGTAAAATTGAATTAGTTTTTCGTGAATGACTGCATAAAATGCATTTAATTGCATTTAAATGAGGAAGAGTAAACAGAGAGAAAATGTCACTGGTCAGAATCGAACGGAGCAAAGTAGCTAAACTATATAAAAGTTACTTCAGTTGGATGGAGCCTATTTACGAAATCAACCATTTAAAAAAAAATGTATTTGGGTCCCAATACACATTTAATTCTAAAATACTCCCAACAATTTTGTTGTTATTAATTAATGTATTTGTGTTATTATAATTAAACTGTGTATTATAGTTGCAGATTTGGTCAAATTGAGCTTATTTTTTGGACCATTTTTTAAAAGAAAAATTAATGATTTTAATGGACCAAAAAAAGTGGTTTTGTGGGAAAAAAAACCACTTTTCTCCTCCACGTTGGTAAAAAAAAATGTTACACAACCTGCCTTCTCTCTCTCTCTCTCTCTCTCTTTCTTACTCTGACAGATCTATGTGGAGCTTTGGGGCTAAGAAGGATGCTTCCTCCTTGACCTCCACAGTACAGAGCGTGACGTGACTTTGATGAGCTAGTATCTGTTGCAAAATGTGACTGGCACTGAAAACAACAAAACTATTTTGCTTTTTCTCTGAGCCTGAAGCTCACTGGCTCACTCTGTGGACTTGACAAGGTCAAGCATACATGTTGATCTATCTATCTATCTATCTATCTATTTATCTCTTTGGCTAGTGCATGTATGAAAACCATGCGCCGGTATTTATACCTGTCTGTTACTTCTGCTTCTTTGTGTTGCTTCCTTTATATTTGATTTTGTGGCAGGAATAACTTCCAATTCTTCTAACTAATGAGCAAAACCCACCTTGGTGTCTGTGCTACACATGTGCTGCCTCCTTGTAGCTTCCCTTCCTAATTAGCACTGAGACAGACTGACAGGGGACGCCACCATCGTCATCACTCAGTCACATTATCATCATTACCCCTGTCATTATCGGGGCTGAGATCAAATTTCAGCAGGGTTCCGGGTTAGTGGGATTTCAGTACACCTGATGTATTGTGTGTCATCCGATTGTTGTCATCGCTGTGCCTTGGGGAGTCCAGGAGGATGGAGACTCACTTCTACAAAATGGCCCACTAAGAAGGACTCACTTGACATTCTCCACCTAATAGGAGCAATCTATTTGGGTAAAGGGCTGACGATTTGTTTACACACTCTCTTCTCCCCTAGGGTTTTGGTCTTTACGTTACCAGTCTTTATACATCGCACATTATAGTCACATGTCAATTTCAAGGCATCTCTTATTACTGTTATTACAGTATCATCACTGTGTGCTTGTATTGTCCATGTGTCTCATATTATTGGTTATGCTTAACAACAATGAGTGTAGCTTTTTGTCTACTTCAGGGAAAATACTGTCGGATGTAAGCGGAGTGCCAAGTATACAGTATGTCTCCTAATCAATGAATTCAATACGTAGCAACAGACCAAGCAGCTCTAGAAACTTTGATCAACCGATCTGCCTCTCAGGCTTCCATTTCAAATTCGCTGTGGAATTTGTCCTGTTCTTGTTTTCCTGCCACATTCCAAAACAAGCATGCCATGTTAACTGAAAACTCTGAATTTGCTCATAGAAAGAGAGAATGAGCGGTTTTCTTTCCTCGGTGCTTGGCTGCGATTGACTGCATCCATATGTAGGCTACCACATGTCCATGCAGCTGTAGTTGGGACGAGTCAAAGCATTCCTGTATTTTGCTTGTGATTTTGGCAATCCTGTCTGCTCTCTGCTATGCACGAGCTACATTTTCCTCTCGTTATTTTGGCTGCTCCTTCACAGCTATCTGATTGTAGACCTTAGCCTGTAACAGTCCCAACAGGCTATTTAAAAATGGAATGCTGTATACCAGAAAAATACAGCAAATAAAAAGGAAAGGCAATACCCATACAGTCCCGTAAATTCTCACTGAGAATTTTGATGAGTAACAGTTTCTGACGACAAGATAACGTTGCAGTCAACAATGTCCTCATTGCTGAATGGATTAACACCGCAAGCTTGATGTGGTGGTGACATTTTGATGCTGGTTTTAATGGCACACACTGTAAATATCTCAGGTGACGTCATACAGTATCTAGTCACACGGGAAGAAAAAAAAATCCAAATGACAATCCAAATCACTTCTCATCAATTGTTATTTATTAATGTAAACGACTGCATTTATACATTTGGAGTGGCACGGCTCACAGTCCACGTCCTCTTTATGTTTTTAATCTTTTTACGTCAGGGTTACGTAAATCATGTGTCATCCACATCAGCTGTTGCTTACTTCTCAGTAAAGTTACCTGTACTACCTCTCCTAAACCCCATCAAATGAGGACAACTTCATTGACATAAATCTATTCTGTGATTTTTTTTTATTTTCAAGGCAGATATAAGTGGGGTTGATTATTAAGCCAAACGCAACAAGACTTAAGTTGCTGAGGGTGGGCGGGGGTGAAGGAGATGTATCACTTCTTTAAAGGGCGTTGCTCACGGCCCCAAGTTGGCTGCAACGGTCCACATGAATGAGCTTTGTGAATGTTCCACATCTCACTCTTTACAGGAATTTATATGCACGCATGCTTGAGACTGGGATCTGAGATACCTGAACTCAACCCCATGAAAAAGCTTTCACAATATGAATAAACTGAGAGTTTGTACGATGAACTGATGGAACGCCCAAACAGGCTGAAATCTGAAGTGCAGGCTCAGAGGGAGAAACTTTTAAGTATGACGTGGTTCAAGCGGCATGGGTTGATCCACCCATCCAGTACTTTAAAAGGCCCACAGGGATACACCTTGATGAGACAGTGAGAGCCATGGGGAGCTACTCACAACATGAGAACATTTTCAACTCTATGCGGGCCAACTGACTGGATGTGAGGGCCCAAACACATGGTATCATATCTTGTTTCACACGTGCGTACACATACATACTGTTCCACTCTGCACAGCTGGTATATCCTAATATTGACTTTGCAGTAGGGCAGGACTGCCGGAGGGATTTACTATATCACCGTAGGCAGTGCTGAGATTGGTCGGGTATGAGTCGATCAAGCTTTATCTCTCCCAGAGGTACCGACACAAATCTTTCAATAAATAACCTGTTCTTAATTTTGATTTCTTAATGCAACTCCTGCAGTGATGATAAATCAGTTTGAGTGAGGCCCCCTAGTTCCTGTGGAGTTTCGGCACCAGCCAAGTTTGCAGTAGGGGCCTGTTTTGGGAACTGATTGCTTTTTTTTTTTTCCCCCTCCACCCATGGTGAGGCTCGAAGACCCTCCAGCTCTAACATGCTCACACAGACAGTGACATGTACAGAAATATACAAACAATCACGGCACAACTTTCCAAGCCCTCCTAACATCTGCTTGTTCTTCCTCTGATTAAAAAAAAAAAATCCTCTGCGTTTCATTATTGCTAATTTGCATAGTAATAGCGTGCATATTAAACAGCTACTTCACAGGGAGGGCGGTCTAATGAATGCCGCAGTCTCCTCTGTTTTAACTCAATTTTTCCTCATCCATATTCAGCTGTGTGCCCCATCCCAGCTCCCATACGACCCCCTGCCCTCAGGGACGGCAATTCTGCTTCCGCTGAAATGCTTCCTCCAGCCTCTCCCCAAATCCCAGAATCCTCTCCATTACTCCAATTAATTAGAGCTATTGATATGCATCCCCCTCAGACCAAGCAGCTGTTTGACTGCCAATTGCGATGGCAGAGGGGATGGCTTGTGGGGACTCCTGTCATCCTTGTACAGACTGCAACATTTGGGCGTCAGCTTCCGGGAAGGCACCGCTCACTATGATTCTCTCCATCCCGCACCACTTTTACAACAAAGTCCTCTAATGGGGAGTCGAAAACCGGGCTGTGAAACTCTTTTTTTTTTTTTTTTTTATGTCACAGACCGTATTGTAGGCACAGTTTCTCTCAAAGGGCCACAATAACTGACAAATGTACCTCCTCAGTATTACATATACGGCACACAAATAATGGATGGAAAACTAGTTTGGAAATCAAAAGTCAAGAATAACACTTTGTTCAACTATCGTTCAAGTTACTGTAGTAAGAGGCTTGGTAACAACAAAATGCATTTGATACCGCAATGTTACTTGTTGAATATGACAATTTGAATTTTTGCAACAGAAATGTTGATTTCAGCATGGAAGTTTACATGTGTAGCTATCTTTAACGGGCCGCATGAAAATGATGTGGCTGAGCCAGATCTGCCCCCACCGGGCCTTTTATTTCCAGCTATCAGGTAAAATAGATGCTCTACAGCAGTGATTCTCAACTCGCAGGTCGGTGGGTGGCAGACCCACCAGGGGTAGGTCACTGACAGGCAGTAAAAAAAAATTACAGGTGGTCTTTGGTGTACGACGATATAAAGTTACAAACAGCGCGCAACAAACTATGTGCAATATTTGCAATAAAAAAACCACCAAGTTAAGTATTGTGTCGTGAAAATAGTTTTTAGGTGCTGCAGCTACATGGCGTCGCTTCTGTGTGACACACAGGACGACAACTCCCCCGGAGACAGGTGTTCCAACGTCCTTGTTCTGGCTAATGCCAAAATAAATATATGAAAGTGGATTTCTCATCCCATATTCATTTTTTATGTCAAAACAAAATATTTTCAGTCTACTGGCGTGCATAATATTACCACATTTTTAGAAGACCAAAGCACCTTATAATTAAAGTACGATATGTCACCACAATCATACAGTCCTTATCCTCATGGTGAGTCACACCTGTATATTCTAATGAGAGCCAAGGAATTACAATAAAAGTGTTGAACATTTGGCGCTTTTTACGTGGCTAAATTAGATGCTATTCATGGGCTTTTTTTCCCCCCAGGTGTGTCTAATGTTGTAATATTTTCCCTTCTACATAAGACATAAGATAAATACGTTGGCAATAAATTCGCAAGCAAAGTGAGCAAAGGAAATACAGACGCTCCCCAGGTTACGAACGAGTTACGTTCCGGACGATTGTTCATAAGGTGAATTCGTTCGTAAGTTGCTTCAGTGCTATATTTTGTCTGGAATGTATGTTTGAGACTTATATTGACATACATATAACGGGGAGAGAGCTTTTCGTCATATTCTTCAGGGCTCGAGAGTTAGCTGCCCGGTAAACTAGCAGCGGCTTCAGCAGGGGAGAGTAGACGATCGGTCGCCGATCGCTCGCCGACGCCCCGCCCGCTCCACCGTCACACGCCCGCCCCCCACGCCTCCCCGCGTCGCCGAACGTCGCCTCCGCCGTCCTCCTCCGCCCCATTTGGCACTCGGAAAAAGGCGCGCAATACAAAATCTAACTTTTTTTTTTTTTCGACAGACCCGTGAAAATGTTCGTATGTACCGCTTGTTTGTAACTCGGATGTTCGTAACTCGGGAGTGTCTGTACTGAATTTGCTTCATACCGTGAAACACTTTAGTCAAAGTAAACTTTGATGTGACAAAAGAGCAAAACCTATATATATATATATATATATATATATATATATATATATATATATATATATATATATATATACATATACATATACATATACATACACACACACACATATATATCAGCAGTAGTAATTCCTCCAGTAAAGTTCCTAGATTACAAAAACCAGGATGACATGTCCCTTGGTGCACAGACTTTGAGGTTTGTGTCAGAATTACCATACAGAAATGAATCGTTATGACAGTGTCTAATGTTTTGTGGCACAGCATGAATGTGCACACCTCGCCTCAATTCTGAGCTGAACCTGCTCATCGGAGATATTAAATTAGGAAGTGCTGAAGGAGAAGACTAATTCACTTTTCTGCTCCACTGGCTATCATGGCAGAGCAAAGGAAGGCTGCAGGCAAACTTTACCCATCCTGCCTCTCTCTCCCATCGAAGTATTCTTGATTTATTTGGGCTGCGATTGGCCGGCAACCAGTTCAGGTGTACCCTGCTTACTGTCCGATAGCTAGGATAAGCTCCAACAGGCCCGCGATCCTCGTGAGGATAAAGCAGTTCAAATAATGGATGGATGGATTTATTTGAGAGAACTAGACCTGTATCAAACATCTCAGCACAAACCGGTTATTCTACAACTAACTTTTACATGACATATTTGTTGCAATGCTGATTTTTTACTCTCAGTTTGCACCATAGTAAAAATGTTATAAGAATCAGATAACTCCACGATGAATGGACAGATCTGGCCTTACAAATGCAAGCCGAATGCCATTGAAATAAGATGACAACACAAACAATAATCTGCATACAGTAAAAACTTCCAAACTAAAAAAAAAAAAAAACATAGCTCAAACTAGAGCAAAAGCATTGATCACTACATATGAAGAGGGTGAATTCAAGGTGTGTAATGTTAACTCGAGCAATCGATGGAATAATATATCTTCATTAATCTACAGTGGGCACTGTGGCTGCCCGGACGCCATTAAAAGATATATTTTTAAAATGATGATGATTATAATGTGTTCAGTTGATTTCTGATGATTCAGAGGAATAGCCCCACCTTGGTGTCATATTGGTGAATGAAATCCGATGACATCCACCACACACATCTGCGGCGCGCCTTATCTGACTGCCTGCTCAATCAAATACACCAAAATCGCATTCGACGACCTGAGCTGTAAAATGAACCTCCTTTTAGCCAGTCTAAAATATTGCCTAATTTTTGTAAAACTTGTAGATGCGCTGGATGCAAAGACGCTGAAAAAGACCATTGCCCCAGCACGAATAACGGTGTGCCCAATTACTTCCTTTATAAAATCGTCGTATGACTCGGCGGTGAGGCAACTCCGTGAGTTGGAAGACCCAGATAGGCGCAACGCAGCTCCAAACATGCTAGACTAGCCTGGCCGTGGCACAAAAATGATGCCCGTTTTTATATTGAGTGCACGGGCACCAGTCTTCAAAAATCGGGCCCTAAAATGGGTTGGATCAACCGCAGGCCACTAGAAACACCAGAATAATGTAGAATACACATATGGTTAAATTTATACCATGTGGTAAAATCTAAGTGAGCCGCAGCCTTAATCTACGTCAACAAGAGTTACCTCAAAGTGGCTTTACCAAGTCTGAACTGATCCAAAACCTCAGAGCATGCCCGACAGAAATCTACTGTGGAAGGAGTCTACTTGACTTGGTGAGGAAATGCCTTGCCAAGCCCACCCACCACCCTCCCCCCACCCCCGTGTCTTCTGGGCAGAGAACTGTGACTGAAACACCTCACTGCACCTCACTCGGGATGAGCTCCAAGTAAATGGGGAGAATGGGGGCACAGGAGGAGCATCAAAATAGACAGGCGAAGTGAGGCTCAAGAGGGGTGCTCCTTAAAAAGGGTTGTCAAAATAATGAAAACAAATGGCAATGGAGTCTCCAGAGATGGCGAGGAGAACTTTATTTGTGGGCCTTGTTCAACATGCAGTGCTCCATTGTGCCACAGTAAGTGCTCTGTTTAGAGACGCAGAGCATCCTCGGCATCAGATGAGGGAAATTGAGACGGAGAAAAATGAGAGCAGTCTTTGGAATAATTGTTCTGGGTCAATTATTCACACGTTAGAGCAAATCATACTGATATGTGGAAGCATACAACTGGGAATGGAGCTGCTGAATGTAGCAAAAAGTTCCCCACTGACGAAAGCATAAAAATGCAGTGTAGATTGAATCCAGTTTGCATAATTGTGACCGAGGGAATCAGATGTGTTTCAATTGTAGCGTTCACACATGCACATTTGCATCGGTGCTGCTTCACAAACGAGCATTTGTGGATCAAATTTGATCCGAAACAAGCTGTTTTCGGGCGCTACGCCGGAACAAAGTTGTACGTATGAACGCTCGAGGGGAGCAATTTCGGCATAGGTCCGAAATAAATCTCCCCGTGTGAACGGCCCTATAGATACAGATTGTATGCAGAAGCATAAACATCATGAACTTAAAACCGAATGGCCCTTAGTAGCGCATAGTGCTCCACAGTCTTAAAAAAGGTGATATGCCCGTTGTTGTATTTGTCATGAACGATGCATTTTTACCCGCTTAAAAACAAAGTCAAAACATGCCCACATCCGCTGCATATAGAGCTGTACAAAAACGTTCTTATTCCACTCACCAAACTTATACAAAGTCTGTTTTATGTTTTGTTTTTTGGTTCTTTTCGTAATACTGACAATAGAATGGCACACTGGTAGAGCACAGGCTTCCCTGCGTCGAAACAATCATTACATTACACCTTCACAAACATCCACATCCTGCATATTCCTGAATTGTGACTGCAAGATTCTGCAATTTTCACTCAGAAATTAAACTGAATGTTGTTATTTGGGTTGCTAAATGAGTAAAATAAACTGCAGGACATCGCAAATGATCGCCTTAAAAGTATGTTCGAGACAACAACTCTGCCGGTGTTCTGGATTCAAGTTATGGCTGAATACTCAGAGATCGCCACAATAGCACTGTTGCTATTTCCGACATGCTACCTGTGTGAGGCGGGGGTTTTGTGCAGCAACGGCGACTAAAACAAAATTGCATAGTAGACTCGACATAAAGCACACACTTGAGGTGTCATTGTCTCCTATTACCCCGAGATAGGACCGCCCAGTTGCAGAAAATCAAGCTCGGGGCTCGCACTGATTCAGCATTGTGGTGAGTTGACATTTTCATGCACTTTGAATTTGCGTTGTATCGTATTTTGCAGGCATTAAATAGACTTCCGGGTTGAGTGAACGCTGGCGCATTTGGCTGCCGCTGCTCAACCCGTATTGTTTTGTGTTTTTTGTTATTGTAAAGTGTCCTTGGGTGTCTTGAAAGGCGCTTATAAATAAAATGTATTATTATTATTATTAATATATTCTAAATAGACATGAATGCTCCCCAATAATTACCAACATCTATCCATGGAGCTCCATGATGTGTGTGCTTTAAGAGAAACTATTGTACTTCAGGAATAAAAAGAGGTTTAATTCCGGCCTTCCTCTGTGGAGTTTGCCTGTTCCCCCTGTAATTGCGTGGGTTTTCTGTGGGTACTCCAGCATTCCAAAAATATGCATGGCAGGTTACTGGAACACTCGAAATTGTCCCTAGGTGTGAATGATTGATAGTGAGAATGGTTGTTTGTCTATATGTGCCTTGTGATTGGCTGGCAACTCGTTTAGGATGTACCCCACTATTGCCTGAAGACAACTGGGATAGGCTCCAGCACCCCCGCGACCCTTGTGAGGATAAAGCAAATCGGAAAATGGATGGATGGATGAAGTATAAAAGGAGAGGAAGATCGAGAGAGACAGACAGACAGTGTACAACCTGTGATAATTAAATATAATAAAGTATACAATAAATAAGTAAGTAGTGGTGGTTACAAAGTTGAGGGCACTTAATTGCCACAACAAATGAATGCAATGATTTTTATATTATTCTAAAACTCCAACAGTAGTACTGTATAATATATACAGTAATGCTGGCAAGAAAAAATAACAATCAGGTCTACATGTGTGATTGAGAGTGACTAAGATTAACTTGAACTATCCCATTCTTTATCTTCTTAAGTTGTTTTACATCACCACATGCAACTTCTAAACCGTTGGTTTGAATGGCAATGTCCACATTGAGTTTTTGGTCAAAAGGCATGTCAATTGATGTTTAGGTATTCCTGTGAGAAATGATAAACATCCCATCCCTCGTCTTTTTCTCTCAGGTGTTTCCCACTCTCCCTGGCACCTAACATCTTCTTCAGCTTATCACCTTCTTCCTTTTTCATCCTCGCTCCCTGACTTTGACTTCATCTTTCAAGTGCAGCGGCCTCAGCTGCAGCATCTTCCCTCTTCATCCCGCTCCATCGCCATTCACCGTCTGTATTCCCGTCACGTGGCCAGCAAAGGTTATATGGCCCACTTTCTTATCAGCTGCATTGTGGGATATCTCAGCTCTCAGGCCCGTCTTCCAAAGAGCTATCTGTACCCCCACCCCCTTCCTCTTTTGACTGCTGGGAGGACAACCTTTGTCGACCTTGTTTTTTTTTCCTTCCCTTTAACAGAATAAAAACGAAAGCCAGAACAAAAGCAAGAGCAGAGAGTGGGAGGGAAAAGAAAAGGCAAAAGAAGGTAGAAAAAAAATGGCTAAGTCCCCTGAGAGTACGTATGATGAAATTGGTCCAACCGTGTATTAAAAAAAAAGTGCCATCGGCCCCTTCTTACTCCAAGTACAGCAGACATGGAATCAATATCACCCACCTACCCCCTTCACAGCCATTCTGCCCTTACGCGTGTCGGCCGTCTACCTGTCTGCCTGTCTGGTACAAGGAGGTGGCTGACAGAACGGCCATGTACAAATTCATTTTGGATCATGCCAGACTTTTCGCTCCAATATGTGTACACCCTCACATACACTCAAGGTCTTTGCACTGACGTTGAGAGAAAGTAGAAAACTGCTGCTACATCACCCACACATGACACTATCAAAGTTGCAACCAAACAAATGAATGTGACGGTGTTTCTATTGCCCAAAATATTCACTCCCATGCCTTGACTCACATATGAAAAGGGTTGGGAGGGTTGTCGGTACTTAAGAAATGTATTCCAATATAGTTACTATTTATCTGTTCAAATACGCATGTAGTAATGGAATCCTAGCACCATAATATTAAAGTAATGTAACTTGAGTATTTGTAATTATTTTGGATGACCAAATGTGTTCTAAAAAATTCAAACTAACAACAACAAATAAATCTATATCATACATAATCGGCCCAAATGGGAGAATCTATTACTTACTTTCGGGTGGCAAATTTTCATGTTCATATCGTTTTTAATATAGACCTATTATCTAAGTGCCAATGTTCAGCCCACTCAAGTGTCCCTCTATAGCACATGCATCAAACGCAAGGCCCGGGGGGTCAGATCTGGCCCGCCACATCATTTTATGTGGCCTGTGAAAGCAAATCAAACATGTCAACTTCCATGATGCTTGCTAAAATCTCGACCAAAATTTAAAATGCTCATATGTAATAAATAACAGACATATTGTAAGCATATTCTTGTTACCAAACCCCTCATTACAGTAACTTAAACAATAGTGGAATAAACCGTAATTATTGAATTTTTATCGGGTTTCAGCCCTCCAAGGGAAACGGTAACTAAAATGAGGCCCATGACAAAAATGAGTTTGACACCCCTGCTCTATAGAGAGGAAAACACTATAGCCATAAATTGGCAATATTGGGGTAATCATCGTAATATTTGAAGAAACCATAGGAGCCAAAAACCAACTAAAATGACGATGTATTTTCTTTTAGTTTTTTGTCAGCCCATCTGCCCTTGTATGAGCCATGAAATTGACAAATAATATTTGTAAAATTGAGATCAAAAGAAATTGAAAGCAATGGCCCAGTATTAATCCATAATGGCTTGATGATACATCTCCAAGGAGCGAGTGAATGTGACATATTCACAAATTGCTTCACTTTGCCACCTCCAACATGGAGTCAACATACTCCAGATGGCATCTTTGGGTATGTAAATGTCAACGTTGCCCCGATAAAACTTGTCAGCAGTTGTCACATAGGGCGTCATTCAAAACTATTGACTGGGAGCTGCAGTGCTGCATGAATACAGTACAGGAAGATCAAATGTATAACGAGTGTCAGGCCAGGACGTCCTACATCACATTTTGGTCAATTTCACAACCTTTCACAAATCTATATACCGTATTTTCACGACCATAAGGCGCAATTAAAAGTCTTAAATTTTCTCCCAAGTGGACAGGACGCCTTATAATGCGGAGCGTCTAGTGTATGAGCCGAGTTCCAAAGCCTGATTGAGAGCGCTTAAGGCCGACACGCTGTTTATATAGAGAAAAGGCGGAAGTGGGCGTGAACAGGCATGCGGGAATGCAGCCAGCCAATCAGTGAAGGGTAGGCGTGTAAGTGGCCCGCGAGTGTGACCAGGCGTGCGGGGAAAGCAGCCGGCCAATCAGTGAAGGGTGGGCGTGTAAGTGGCCATAAATGAGGATGTGAGAGAGGCCATCCATGCCGGAAAGCAGCCGGCCAATCAGTGAATGGTGGGCGTGTAAGTGGATGCGAAAGGCAGGTGCCAGTACCTGTATATAGTGTGAGTTTGTGCGTTATTGCAAAACAACTTCGGTTTTGGTTTCTAAGAACCCCCGAAAATGAATACAACGAAGAGACACGCTTACGAAGCTCAGTTCAAACTGACGAAACTGGACGAAGAGAAGATGAGAGAGTGGCTAAGTGAGGTGTATGTAAAGAGACCGGATGGCTTTTTCCATGCCTCGCCGTCACTCTTGATTTGCGACTCCATGCGTGCCCATCTCACAGCAGCGGTGAAAAACCAAGTCAAGCAAATGAACTCTGAACTTGCCGTCAATCCCGGAGGCTTGACGAAAGAACTCAAACCGCTGGACATCGGCATCAACCGGGCGTTCAAAGTGAAGTTGCGAGCGGCATGGGAACAATGGATGATCGATGGCAAACACAGCTTTACGAAGAGTGGGAGGCAGCGCCGGGCTAGTTACGCCACTAGTTGCGAATGGATTGTGGCTGCTTGGACAAACGTGTCTGCTTGCACTGTTGTTCGAGCTTTTGGCAAAGCCGGCATAATTTCTGTGGATCCACACGGCAATGAGAGTGACTCTGACAACGAGAGGGAACCCGGCGTTTTTGATGGATTGTTCAATTCGGACACAGAAGATGAGGACTTTGATGGATTTCTGGGTGATGATTGATCGAAAAACGTGAGTACATTGTAAGATGTCGAAATAAAGTACAACCGATCTCAGTTTTGCTTCTGTTGCCTTTTTAAAAACGTGTTTTTAGCATGTCTTAGCATGCTACGCTATGCTTCAAGCTAACGTGTTTTTAGCGTGCGTGCATGCATGCCGTATGTTTAAACTGGTGTATGTTTTACCACCCCTGGCTGCGCCCAATAATACAGTGCGTTTTGTGTATGTGTAAAATACAGAAATAGCACCCGTTACTGAGACTGCGCCCTACAACACGGTGCGCCGAATGGTCGTTAAAATACGGTACTATTGGTCACTCCACATGTGTGGGTGTTATTCTTACAAATCTTTGAACAATCTAAAGGTAAATGCCACCTTTGTTCAACCTTTGGGGTCTCCTGAAAGGTGATGATTTTGGAGCTACACGGATTCCGCCTGATGCCAGTGATATGGAGCAAAGTGCTGTCTGGAGGGTATTAATAATAATTGGGTCCCCTCAAGCATTTTATGTGCCCCCCTTAAGTCTGAGGTCTGGGGTCAGGTCTGACTCAAACTGAATAAAACAAAGGCATCACATTTCTGATGAAAAAGACTTCTAAAATACGTTTATATAAAAGCCTCACAGTATCACATGTTGACTTCAAATAATTAATTTCCAGTACTTCATAAAATACAGTGGATGACATGTGTGAGGAAGCCCATAGTGCTACTAAAGCACCCTGACAAATTGATATTATGATGATAAATTTCGTTATAATTAGAAGCAAACTGATCAATGTGCAAGACTTGTTATTCAACCTCGAAAGAAACGCTAATGGCGGACCCTCCACAGGCAGTGATACAGAACAAGAATGCCTGTCTTAATTTAAAAGCAACGTTCTTATCCCCAGTCTCATTGGTGCTGTCTCAAATTAGTTAATTGCAACTATTTGTTCCATGTGAATAAAACAAGAGGCTCTCCTTGAGTTTTAAAAAATGTCACAGCACATAAAGATGCCATGTCTCAACAAGCCTAAAGACTTATGAAGCTCAAACCCAGTCACCCTCTTTTCCAGTATATTCATAATTAGTTACGCAATCTCATTTGTTCCCCTTCTGACTATGTAACTAAGATGGAGCTGAGTCCTCAATCTCTGGTTTGGATCTGCCCTTTTTTCATTTTTGCGTGATGTACAAGGAGAGGGGGAGGTTAAGAGGGCCAATGGGACAGCACTTAGCAAGTGAAGGCCATAGTGGCAGTGTTGGAGTGTTATTTAATGAACTAGAAGATCAGTGGAACACATCTGGGAGCAGTGGATGGGTGGTGCCGGGCTAGCAGTTGTTTGTGGGTGGGATGTGTTAGTAATAGTTTGAGTTGCATATTGGGAAGGACAGGGGATGGTGAAGTGACTCTGGGACTAATAAGATCTCCCCCCCCCCCTTTTTTTTTATTGGTCCACTAGCCCAGGGGGTGTTTGTTTGTCTGCATGCTTGATGCAAGGGATAAAATGGTAATGCATACATTGTGGACGATGAGACTGGGATGGTCACTGCTGCCCCCTGCAGGGTATTCCTAAATCTGCGCACGTGTGTGTGTGTGTGTGTGTGTGTGTGTTCAAGCATTTGACTGCATATTTAGTTAAGATTCATTTCAATTTCAAAGCATCCCTCATTAGGTCCCCAAATATTATGAATTCATTTTATTACCTTTTATCTACTTCCTTTAATTCTGAAAGAAGCACAGCCAAAACAAGAGACCTCTGAGTGAGTTTAAGTGCTTTGGACATTTTGCAAGAGTTATGTTGAGGGAGCATCTTGTCACCTTAAAGTTATTGTTTTCTACACTGCGGGAGACGGAGCGGGACTTCATGGCCGGGCACTTAAAAAAAAAAAAAATTAAGGAAAAAAAGGAGAGAATTGGGAGGGATGAGGAGGTGTAAATTTAACAATGGGGAGGCTGGGTGAGAATATCAATCGGACATGCAGGGTGGAGGCAGCCTGCCATAGTCTGCGTCAGGAGAAAGATTAAAGAAGGATCAGTGTCATCAGCAGCAGGAGAGTAATGGCCTCGGCCAGGTTCAAGGCTGGAGCTAAGAATGTATCGGCATCACAGCCCCCACCAATCCCATCACCCGATGCAGACACCCTCTACATGAAATAGAGGTTAACCGCCAATCCCGACTTTTTCCCCTCTTTTACTGAGGGTGAAAACTACCACTGGGAGTCTCAGGGCAATTTTTATATAGGATTAGAAAACAAAAATCAATATTTAATTATCTTTGAGCTTTTTGTGTCACTGCATCTTTAGGTCAGTAAGCGTAGGGGAGCCAGGGTCGCTCCCCAGCACTGTAAGTGAAGGTGTCGTTAAAGAGCCAGTATCTTTTTTTTTTCTTTTGTGGAAATGGAAATACTATCTTTTTTCAAAGAGATTTCATTGCACACATTGTATAAGGTTAAAGTTTTATGAAGGCATTGTCACTTTCTTATATGGGCTTGAAGTTAAGTATATGCTTGAGGGATAGGTGACAAATGACTTGATGGTGTAATGATTATTTGTTTTTATACCATTTCTCAAAATACAATATAGCTAGCTTAACATATCTGGTATGACACAATAAAAAATCAGGTCTGAGGAAAAATTGATGAAAACAGCGTCATCTGCACACAGTTCCATCCCTCCCTGTTGTCCTAAATAGTTTTTGGAGCTCATTTTCACTTTTATCAAACAACTACCAAAATCCTAATGTCTTTGGGGGAGGTACTACATTTCAGATCCGTACATTTCCATGCCCTTTAATATGATGGTTTATAGCCAAAAGATCCATTTGTTCCTTGAAGCGTGCACCCCTGCTCGCTGGTGTGTCCAACCCAGCACATAAAACACTGGCTGTTTACGTCGCTCTCAGACGCTGTATTAAATTAAGGTGGCTCTTTAGCTTTTTTTTTTCCCTGTGGCAGTGGCCGATGAGCCTGTGGAGTGGATGTGACGGCCGCTTAAGCGGTGACAAGCAGAAGGTCAGTGTCGCTGATGAAGGAGTGAGGCCAGCTGGCCCTCGGATGCGGCCATCCTTTAAAGAACGAAGAGAATCCATCCTGTTTAAGCCAGACACTCAGACAGACCGACATGGCTGGTAGAGAGAGGAAACGAGAGAGAGAGAGGGGGAGAGAGAGAGAGAGAGAGAGAGAGAGAGAGAGAGAGAGAGAGAGAGAGAGAGAGAGAGAGAGAGAGAGAGAGAGAGAGAGAGAGAGAGAGAGAGAGAGAGAGAGCAGACAAAAGAAGTGAGCGAGGTAAAAGGAATGGCAGAGACAGAGAGCCTAAATGTCCCTATTCTGATCACTACTTCTGTAGCAGGCAAAAATGGTCCTGGCCCCCTGGGCCATTTATTAAAGTGATGAAGAGCAGAGTGGCCCACTATGAATCACATTTCCTTGTCTGCTATGGGCTGCATAGTGATACTCATAGCCAGCAACTCTCCACACTTGATTGCAGTGATGGTTTGATGCCGTCATGAGAACTGCTATGAAGAGTGGCTAAGAGATTCCGATGAAAGTGAGGAAAAAGTTAATGTTCTCCTTGGATGTGCCTATAATCACTTGCACTTTACATATCAAATAAGATATTATTTAGTTTGGAAAATCACCTTTAATAAACTCGCTATGTGGAAATCAGACAAAAAATTAGTGGTAGAAAAAAACGTGCCTGTGCCAGCCTTATTGAAACATGTTGCATCATCACTATCACCAAATGTTTAAAAATTGAATATACCTTGAGAAAGACTTGTTAGTCATCAGCTAAAATAAGTAGGCATATGGATCAATACTCTTCAAAACACATAACTATTAGAATTGTCCTGCACCATCCTCTTCACTTGATTGACTACAAGAAAGCCTCTGAATTAGTATCACGCACATGGATACCGGAGTGCCTGGAACTATATAACAGCAAAGGATTTCTAAGAAAATTCATCAAGAACTCAATGAGACTGTGGAATAGAACTCTGGAGGCCAACTCAAAGCAAGTTGCACAGATGAATGTAAAATGTGGCATATTCCAAGGAGATGCTGTGTCCCTGCAGTTGTTCTGCTTTGACCTAAACACACGCAGTTAGATCAAAACCAAGAGTGGCCACGCGTACTGGTTCAGAAGTGGATTAGCCACCTTCTCTCCATGAATCTCATCAAGCTGTATGCTAAGAAAGGCCGTGACATTGAATCCCTGATCTGCCTCGCAAGGATATACAGTATAGCAATGATATCAGAAAGTCATTCCGACTAGATCGCATGATATCTAGGCAAAGGAAGATGATCGAAACCAAAGGGATTGAAATAACGGAAGGCAGCGTAACAGATGAATAGGACAGCTACCTTGGAATTCCACAGGCAAATTGAGGAGGAAGCTTGAAGGGCAACCGTGGCCAAACACCTAAAGAGAGTGAGATGGAATAGTCAGCTGAATCGTGATAATGAGATCTATACCATTAAGACCTATGCTTTGGCAAAATGCCCTGGCCACTGGAAGACATTCAAGCCACTGATTTCAAGACGAGAAAGCTTCTTCAAATGCATGGAGGCTTCCACCCCAAGTCTAGCATCTGGAGGCTGTACACAAAGCAGAAAGAGAGGAGCCATGGACTAGTGAGCGTCAAGGATACTATCCAGGAGGATCCAAGAATATATACAGGATCATATACATAGGATCCAAGAATACATCAATATGGTGGCTTCAAGGGATGACCTCCTGAGTGAAGGCCTCATGCAACAAACGCCCATAAGGAGAAGGAGCCAGATGGACCGAAAGACAAACACCTGCATGGCATCTATCACTGACAAATTGAAGACGTGGGTAACACATACAGTATAATAGACACGAGTGGCTGGATAAGGCTGGACTGAAAGACATCACATTGGCACTAGTCATGGCAACACCAGTACATGCCCTAAACACAAGATCAACAGAAGGTGTACCACATCAGACAGGATTCCAGGTTCAGGCTGTGTAACAAAGCTCCAGAGGTGGTGCAGCATACCATAGCAGGATGTAGGATACTCGTGGGCAAGGCATACATTGAGTGACATAACCAGGTAGCAGGTATAGTATACTGGAGCATTTGTACTAAATATGTACGTACTAAAGGTCCCAGAATCAAGATGGCAGACACCACCGAAGGTGGATGAGAAGAAACCAAGGTCAAGCTGCTGTGGGACCTCCACTTCCAGACTGACAAACTGGTTAAAACCAACCAGCCTGATGTAGTGGTGGTGGTTTAACATCAGAAGACAGCAATCTGGACAGAACCAACAATCCCGAGTGAGAGCAACAATGACAAAAAGGAACACACAAATCTGGAGATATACCAAAGAAGAACTGGAGAAAATGTGGAGAGTAAAGACAACAATGGTGGCAGTGGTGATTGGGGCACTGGGTGCATTAACCCTGAAGCTGGTGGATGGATCTGGTATTCCCATGCAGAAAATCACAATTTTGGGAACGGCTTTCCAAACGATTTAGTGGTACTACCTACTGTACAAGGGTACGGCAAAACAAAAAGCAGCAGCCTTCCCATAAACACTCAGCAGTTTAATTGTCATTAAATGAGTGGGAGCTGTCGAAGCATTTGCCTCACCCATTCTTTGTCTTTCACCTTTTCCCTGGTCTGACTCCTTTCCTCAGTGTAATACACAGCAACAATCAATCGATACAAAGTCAGAGCAGAGCCAGGAGAAATTGTGGCAGTGGAGGCAACACGCATTAGAGGGGGCCAAGGCCAATAACGTGTAAAGGGATTGCAAGAATAAAGATGAAATTGGAAACAAACAACAGCTTGTCCGCTTTGACTTTTCCAGATTGTTCTGTTGTCTTTTTGACTGAACCGTCAACAAGTTAACCCCAGTCTGGTGTTTTTAAAATGTTCTCTTGTCGCCCACTTTATTTAGCTAATCATCGTAATGCGCATTGCACCACACTAAAGGATATGCCAGTATGTTTCAATAGCAACCAATCACATTACGGCTGCTGCATTAAATACTTCTTAAGCCACTTGAGAGATATTAAAAACTGCCTATTTTATTTCAAATAAGGGAGGCAGTTTTGCAAACACACAATTACACAAATGATGTACCTTAATATGTTCGAATGTGTGAAAAAATGTGTCCCGCTGACACGCCATACGTCGACAAATTCTTAATGTAAATATAAGTATTCTATTATTAACACCATTACATTTGGATAATCGGTAAAAACTGTTATTCTTTGATATTTTCATGGGACACTTTCGTATTATTAAAGGCTCATTAGTATACAATACAAATAGTATAACTAACACAAACACCTTTGAAGAAATTCAGACGTGAGAATGAGGGGTGTTGCGCAAAACCTTTTTTAATTGTAAACGGATGATAAACGTGTTTGTTTTGGCCACTCGATTAAATGACTGGCAATTTGTAGAGTGGACATTTTAGGAAACAACGACATTATCGTTCCTGTCTCAACACATTTACCAGCATATTCATTGGGGTGCATTGCGTGTACATGCATGTCTGTGCACTCGCACTCATCAAGATAATGAGTCCAAAGGAGACATATTACACAACTGAAATTCTCAATATGAATACGCAGAAAGTAACTTCTGAAAAATAGAGGACGGACAAGCAGCTGCGGCATGCGTGGACTTGACATTGTGTTTATTAAAACACACAGAAAGCAAACCCCCCTGATCTTTGGCCGTTTTAGTGTAAACTTGCCATTGGACCTCTAACCCTGCTTATTCAACCCCACAAGCCATTGCTGGGCTCGAGATCCATCAAACTCTCTGCCATCCAGCAACAATCATACGTCAGAACGTTGATCCACTTTGCCAAAATGGTAAAGCAGAAGATGTTCTTCCTGTGACACACCTCCTCCATTACCATCTGGTGCTCGGCCGTCAGTGCCAAGAACAGACGACAGCGGTACACCCACGCTCAAAAGGTGAATCTCTCTAGCAACACCAGGAAGCTTGAGAAGCAGCAACCTGACACTATGCTGCTGGCCACTGACACTAGCAATCGTTTACTGTATCAAAGGATTATTTTCTTACTGTATGTATGACAAATTGATTTGACATCTCAAAGTGTTTCATCTGTGACATACAATATTTCAATACTACTTCTTGCTTGTCTTCATAATGAATGCATACAGTACGTTTTCTTGAGGATCAGACAATATGGAAATCTGAGTCATTTATTAAAAAAATTATACATCATTTTGGTTGGTCAGTGACTTGTTTTTCTAATCATCAGTGGTAAGCAAATACACCCACCACAGCAGTTCTCTGATTTTTGGCTAAAAGACTGCAATGTTGAAACCCCCTGCTGACTGAAAGAGCCCCCTGAAGTTAGTGCAAGGAATGGCTGCCGACATCATCACTTTTTCTGATTACAATCAGTGGCATCCAGATGACTGTGTTGGGAAGGAATTGCTTGCAAAATACTTTCAATTTACATTTAAAAAAAAAAAGAGTAGCAAACATGTATTTGCCTTTACAAAGTTTACATTAATAATGCTGATGGAGCCAAAGACGTATTCTAGTTGGACCAGAGGTTTGACACAAACAGTGGAACATTAATTTTCGTGATTAAGTCATTCCAATTGGTTCGTGAGTCGACCTCACAGTGCAGACGTGCCAGGTTAAATTCCAGCTCCGGCCTCCTTGTGTGGAGATTAATGTTCTCCCCGGGCCTGCGTGGGTTTTCTCCGGGTACTCTGGTTTCCTCCCACATTCCAAAAACATGTAGTGTAATAATGTTGTTGGGGACACTTAAGTGGATGTAAGAAATGGAAATACAGATTGGCTGGTTATCTTTATTTGGACAACAATAATCGAAGCTTCGTGTTTAAAAACATCACATTTGAGTGGTTTTATGATATATGAAAGCTTTTATGAGTGAGCATATCTGTGCTGCCTGAGGACATACACTATGTGGAGAAGATTCTCTCTCACCCCCCCCACACACCCACACAAGTAACAAGTTGTCATTTGTCAATGCTGTACTCTCATTCACTATGCCCTTTTTTCCTCGTGTTTTATTTCCGTGTCCTGTTGATGTCTGAGTTCAACACGTTTATCTTCCTCACCTTCCCATCTTCCATTTCCATCTTAATTACTCCCATCTCATTTGTTCTCTCCCTTTCTCCCTTCGTATTGTACACTGACAACTTTCAATTAAAAAAGCAGTTTCTACAGTCACTCACAAACAAACTGGCTGCCAAAAAACAAAAACTGATATTTTTGGAATGCAACATGTCTAAAAATGAAATTATGTTGTCTCCGTCACACATTGCTCTTTGAGTCATCTTTTTGCTTCCTGCTGTTTTTAATGAACGTAATGTAGATAATTATTTCCACTTGAAATATCAGCGTTATTGCAGCTTTTCTTCATGCGTATTGTCTACAGCATCTGGTTAAGTAATGTACGTTTTTGCCTTAGGTGGCATAGACTGTAGAAGCACACTATCAACATGTGCAGATAATTTTACTGATTAAACACTTTAATGTCGGGTTAAGTGCTGTTATGTTAGCCATGCCCTTTTGGAATAGTATTACCGCTTGAATTTGAATGGTTGGTTTAAAATACTAAAGAAATTGAAGAATCATATTTTTCCGTCATTGGAGGATTAATCACAGAAAGAAAATGTACTCGTGATAGGATTTTCTGGTTTCTGAGCAGTTAGATGAAGTAATTCAGCATGCAGACAAATATATGTACTGGTGAGCGTCTATATTTCATCTGCAACCGCTCGTTCATTTTTCACAATGCGTATTCATTAACATCCTGTGCGGAATTGAGTTATAGAGGTGCTGGAACGCTGTGTGTCAAGAAGCCACCTCTGTGTGTGTGTGTGTGTGTGTGTGTGTGTGCGTACGGGTGTGCGTCTGTGTGTGTGTGTGTGTGTGTGTGTGTGTGTGTGTGTGTGTGTGTGTTGGGTCAGCTCCTTTGCCTTGTTTTAGTTTGGTGAAAAGGTCAAAGTCAGGGTAGCCTTAAAAACTACAGAAAGGAAGTCACTCTTTGGAGCCCATCTATAAAGTGACAGTCACAAACTCTTTTCAACATTTGAAAATAGATGGGTAGAAATAACAGAACAATACGCACATGCAGGATAATATGAGCCTACCCTGCCATTACTTCAGCTCTGTGTGAAGAGCCGGTTCCTGAGGTTCGGCTCCCTGGAAAGAGTCGTCTCTTTCACATACCAAGTGGCACCTCAGTTTTTGTTGTTGTTGTTTGAAATGCTGAATTAATGTATGACCAAATTGTATGTAAAATGAATAACTAATTTAAGAACAACATTATATTGACTGTGCATTATTTATACTGTATCGATTTATTGCACAGAATGCTACAAAAATAAACTGAATCATACAATCAGAGAGGACCATCAAATTGGTGTAAGATTTTTGGGTAGGGTATTGTTGAACTATTCTACGAAGAGCAACAGTTGTAGTCGACACTCACATGTTCATTAAGAGCAGGTTCCTTTGTGTGAATATTCTTCTGCAGCTCAGTGGCTGAAATGAATATGTCTAATGCTGGTTGTTTGTGCAGCCTGTCCAATATGACATTTTAATGATGCTGAGTATGCACTAGTCTCTCCTAATGTTAAATATTTGGAGATTAGTTGAGTCTGATGAAATGTCATTCTTGTTTGGAAGAATCAGAGTCCTTGACATAGTTGTTTTGGCATTGTTGTATGCATGTTATATGTCAGGGGTGCCAAACTCATTTCACGTTGTGGGCCACGTACGGCCTCGGTAGATGTCAAGTGGGCCGGACCATTGAAATTATATCATACTCTGCTATAAATAACCAAAATAACATGTCTTTCCTTTGTTTTTGTCTGTAGAAGCACAAGAACATTAGGAAAATGTTGAAATTTATCTTTTACAAAATATTTCATGAAGCACCTTAGATTTCCTTCGACAAATGTGCAATTTACTTTTATCATTCACATATATGCATTGCAATGTATCCCACTGATTGTACAAAGGCACAAAACCTTAACAAGTAACTGGTATTGAAAAATCTTGTAATGCACTTTAAGGTTAAACGAGATTAATAAAGAAATGGTTTAAAAATAAAAAAATTTTTAAACCATTTAACATGTGCATATAAAATCTAAATTGAATCCCTCCCTACAAACTAAGGAGAGTGCTATTAAATGTGTAAAGAATAAAGTATTCACATGTCCTTGATAGCGTCTGCTGTGTTGGGTCTGTCTCAGTGACAGACTGAGACTGCTGTTGTCTTCTCTGATGAAAACAATGTTGTTTTCTACTCTGATCAAAACAGTGTGCCCCCTAGCGGATACTCAGTGAATTGTACCTTATTAAAAATATTAATTCTGTGTCTTTTATGCATTTTTTTTCACTTTTAAATGATCCGCGGGACTGATCGAACCTCCTTGGGGCCGGTTCCGGCCAGCGGGCCGTATGTTTGACACCACTGTTATATGTGTCCCCCTTTTGAAGAGATGCTGGCAAGATTCATGCCAAAATCTTTTTAGAGCTTCTGTGATTCTTGGGGACTTTATAAACTGCAGTGATAATGGGACCTTAATTAGGCTATCAGGAAAAGTTTATTTTTAAAGCTATTAAGAGATTTTTACTGAACATACATTTCAAAAGTTATATGAGGTGATATAGAATATTGTAGGGGAATGTGATTGAAACAAACAATGACATTAAAAATGACAAAAGAATGTGGGAGGTTATAAGTAAATGTTAAGGTACGGATTAAGATTGAGATGGATCCCAAAAAACATTTGACACAGTAAACACAATAAGACGCTGAAACAATGGTGGATGGCATGGTGAGTTGAGCGCCAAAGAACAAATAAAAATGTGTTTTAAGAGGAATTTTAAAGTTGGACAGAGAGGGAACTTACCCAGCGTTTAACGGAAGATCATTCCAAAGGGAGGGACAGGCAATGGAAATCGCTCAATCCCCTCGGAGGTGACGCTTCGAGTCCTTCGTCCTTTTAGTAGCATCTGGTCCACTGAACTGAGGCAGGGATGTGGAGGTGGAGGTGGAGGCCATTGAAAGATCTGAAGACAAATAAAAGAATCTTAAAATGAACTCTAAAATGTTCAGCGCGACAGTGAACTAAAGGTGGTCCATCACTGGAGCCACGTTGTGCCCCAGTTAGGAGGCGAGCTGACGCTTTTGATTGGAAGGATGTTGTCCTTGTTTTTGTCGTAACGTGTCAATGTTACAAATAAAAAAAGAGGGAAAGAAGTCTGCACTCTGCCCTGAAACTATAAACTGAATGTCTAGCATAAAGTGTAGTCTAACTATGCGCATGGATGGATGGAATCTTCTTTCTTTTGGTATTTTGCTCGACTTTGCACAGGTAGATCTGCGCACAATGAGGGATTTGCACCTTTATGCGACATTGTGTGTTGGAAGTGGTCTTTTCCCAGCAAATCATAGTGGCATTTATCATTTGCATCAAAAGCAGGGCAGTCAGAGGCACAGTATGCTTGAATACGCGTGCCTGACATTGCGGAAACAGAAATAGACTCGCTGGGGCCCGTTTCTGACACTGGCAGCCGATAAACTCGATCTCCCCTTGCGGATTATGTAGTCGGCCGTGCATGTGACATGGGCAGGTGGAGATTGCCTTGCACCCCCGTTTGTGAGCAGAGTGTGACACACACACACAAAGAAATAGTGCTATTAACATCTACGTAAGATGAGAATGATTATAATTTGTTCAATGAAGAGATTAATGCAATGATTCAGAGGGATTCTCCCTCACTGGTGTCATATTTATGAACGGTATACCACAACATCCATCACACGTCTGCTGAGCTCCAAATCTGTCTGCCTGCGCCTCAGTCAAATACACCAAAATCACGTTACACCAGCGTATAGCGCATTTGACCATATTCAGAAACACACTGAACTAGACCATTGCCCTGGCATGAAAAACGTTGCTCACTTGGGCGTTACCTCACAAGTCACACCTGTCTGGAATCTGGCCTTCTTCCGTGCCTGCTTTATAAGCCAAGCCACACCAACAACTCAATGTCGGATTATTAGCCTTTCTCACGACTCCATCTCCAAGTGCCTAATTTTCTAGTCGTTCTTGACATTTTTGCCTAATAGCCTTGTCTTGTTAGTTCATTGTATTTTGGTTCACCTAAGTGTTTTCCTTGTTATGTCTTCTCGGTTTTTGTTCGGCATGTATTGAATTTTCATGTTCATTTAGTTGACAAGCAGTTGTTGTTTTTATAATTCCTTTCCATTTGCTGGCGCTTTCTGTTTTTTCTTGACTTTTCCTGTTTTTTTCTTAGCAGCATCCTACGTCGTACTTTGTTGGTCTTGCGTTTTTGTTACTAAATCTTTCCGTGACCTTATCTGTGTATATTCTTTTGGAATCCTCATTCTCTGTACGAACACTTGATTGCACAAAAATGAGATTACGACCGTATTCAGGCCAAGCACACAGGCCGCAGTTTACCAAGAAAGGGCCTGACCTATCCATTAATTTGTGCACACTTTGCATCTTTTTGAATGAAACGTTTTTTGTTTTGTTTTTTTGAATGCAATTTGAATACCCCTCGCCTTCCTGTATGGAGTTTGCATAATTTCGACATGCTTTAGGGGATTTTCTGTTTAGACCCTTCAGCTTCCTTAAAAACTCTTTATTGTCCGTAGGTTTGAATGTGCAATAAATTCTTGTCTATATGTCACTTCTGACTGACTAGTATCCAATTTAGTTAGTGCCCCGCCTCTTAGCCAGCTCAGCCGCAACCAATTTTAATATGGATATGGACAAAAATGAAATTACAGTTCGGTAATGAAACCTGACCAAATAAACCACACCAAAGGTTAGTGAGGGTACAGTTTGATTCAAATGGATCGAAAGAGCGCTATTGTGAAAGCACCTTTAGCCCCACAATTAGAGTCCCACAGCTCACGTAAAACTATGTGACAATCTGATGAAAATAAAAATTGAGTGGCGTTGAACATGACATACAACAACCTTCAATGGGATATTATTAAAATTTCATAACTTATTTGCGGCCTTTTTACCCGAACCGCCAATGCCCCATTAAGCTTAGCAACTCACGTTTAGCTGAGAGTGCAGAAAGCCCCCTGTTTCTGAAAGCTCTTATAGGTCTCTTACAGCGGAAGTGCGACTGCAGAGTGTGTAACGATCGAGTTCTCCCGTGAAAGGAAACATTCCATCCAGAGGAGGGATTCCTGCTGCTGGAGGAGGCTCAGGATGCAGAAAGCAGATGCTGAGGTTGGAGCAGCGCCAACTCGTGCAGGAGTCCTGGGGGCCTCCGTGGTGTGCATGAGCAGCGAGAGAAATGTTTGCTTTCTAGATGTGACCATCAAATGGCAGGGAGCGCTATAAAGACCATATACCCAGAACTGAGTCTTGGAAATGAGGTCAGAGAAAATAACATAGACCCGCGTGCTTCTGAAAAGATAACCAATTTCAAGTTATTACACAATTTTTTCCCCTTGTATAAAACATTCCTACTTATAAAGCAACTTGTAGTTTGACATTCCCTTTGTGAAGCAATGCCAGGTTCCCCCATAACTTTGCAACAGTAGCCAAGCAGAGCATCTGAGCACATCAAAAAGATGTCTGTACCATCATGTGCCACAATTCTGATCTTATTCGGGAACTCCATCTCAGCTGACTTGGAGCAAAAGGAAAAATGCACTCAGGACAGGTCAGCAGGCAATAGCTAGCAATACCATTCCTGCATATTTTTTTTCTTTGCTTTTCCTGTCCATTCCAAATGGAATGAATCCTTGAATCATTTTTATTTCACACTGAAACCACAAGGAAAACATGGAAATACCGTTTTTTTCCCCATTGAATTATGCCTATTTGAAATACAAAGTAAGCCCCGAGCAAACTACATATGATTAATTGCCCAAAAAGACAGTATTCTGTTTCTACGGAGAGTATCTCATTGCTTCCAAGATGAAGGGCTACCCTATAGAAAAATGAATATATGAACTCGCTGACCTCTGTAAGCATTCCATGAACCCTCCCTCTGGGGTTCTGGGCATATAAATCTTTGAAAAATCGTTTTCCTGCTCAGCACCTGCTGGATGGTGGGACTGCTCACCTCAGCTTCAACTCAGAGTGGCTCTTAGATGCCGAGTCAAAGTAAAGCAACCATGATGCTTTCCTCAACAGCCCTGCTTGGGTTTGATGGTTTGCAGTGGCACTGGTCAAGGCTGGAGTCATGTTGTTTTATGATGAGCAATATCATCAAATGTGCTGCATGTACAGCTTCAAAGGCAGATGTTTATGTTGGTCATGTGTGAAGCCTTAACCCTTTTATAAAAGCCTATTGCTCTTTGTTGCGGTTTTACTTTCTTCGAGGTCGTTTGATGTATGGACCTAACCTTCAATTAAACATAATGCGTAACTAGTTTAATGACTTTTTCATTGCAGGCCATGGCCGTGCCAAGAAACTAAGCAGCTGCTTACTCTGGTGGCCTCCTACGCTGAGGATTATTTGAGGCAAAAGTGTTGTATTGTATGAACAGCGTTTGTGCCCACACTTGCACATGGATCTCCATCAGGTAGTGAGTGACCAAAAGCCAAATCTATCCAATGGGATTTTTTTTAACCCTATGTTGCATGGCTTCTGCAGGAGTTATTCAATTGTGGTTTGTTTTTAAATTTAGGGTAGATTATGGCCAAATATCATAATAAATTCACAATTTTGGGAAAACCAAAGTGCAGGTACTTCGTGTGCATAATAACTACAATTACCTTGCCAAAAAGCATGGCAGTACTGCTAGGTAACACATAGAAACTGTTATTTATTGTGTTCTATATGTTCTATATACTCTTCTGCACAAGTACAATAGGGTATTTGGACCTTTTCATCTCACGGATAGAAATTATTCAACATTTTGTGGACCCTCTTTCACACTCACCTTTTCCTCATGGAGGCTGCAATGTTGCTTTTGCTGTTGCGCACGCTAGAGACATCTCGCGGTGGATTTAAAAACTAAAACTGGTAACTTGAATAACCAATATGAGTTAAAGGGTGTGGTTACTGAAGTAACCCGTATGCAACGTAGGGTTAACCCAAATATTTTAGCAGGGGGAAGGCAGTAAAATGTTGTTCTTGTTCTCTGGGAGCAGTTTATCACAACATGAGCCGCTCCAGTTGCACTCACTTCACACACAACACACACACACACACACACACACACACACACACAGCTTTTTTGCTCAAAGATCGACTTTTGAAGCGACCAACTTCCCACGATCGACCCAATCGCGCACGTGCAAGGACACACACACACACACACACACACACGCGCGCGCACGTACGCGGCAGCCCACCAGTGCACATGCGCACATATGCACGCACACTAGACACTAGACAAGACACAAACAAACAAATCTTTTTTCCCACCCATTTCCTCCTCCCACCCGTTGCAGTCGACTTGGGACCAGTCCGCTGGCTCCCAGTCGATTGCGATCGATGTATTGGGCGCCCTTGCCTTGACATCAGAGGTAATTCGCTGACTAGCTTAGCGCATAGCGCCGTTGTTTGTGCATGAGCGGTGATGCAGTCATCTGATTAGTTGCCCTCTATATCAATCACCTAACGGGATTGATGATAGGCTGACGTAGTACATTCTGTTTATTTCCCGCCTTTGTTCGAATGGCATTGCCATGCCGAGGCGCATTCGACGCTTGTCGTGTGAAAGCCCAGGAGCCGCATTGAACCAGCCAAAGAGTTGCATGCAGTTCGCGAATCGCGGGTTGGCCACCCCTGCCCTATTCAAGAGGTTTCAAATTTAAAATACAAGAGAAAAAGTGAGCATTGTTCAGGTGTTTTTGTTCGTAATTTATTAAAGGGTAACAACACAATACATTGTTTTAAAATTCCTGTAAAGTAAAAATTATTTTTAAAAAATCATAAATTTGTCACAGAACAGAGACGAAAGTTGCGAACAAGCCTGCCGAATTTGAATGAATAACAACATCCCCAAGTAGATAAAGTGAGACTGTAAAATCCTTCCAGTTGTCAGACGTGAGCGTGTCCGCCTAATGCTCTGAATACACGCCCCACTCGACACTTACCTGTCACTCAAATACATTCATACAATATGTGCTTGAATGCCTGAACTGTGAGTCACAGGCTAAATAATATGTATCGACACAGAACCGAATGAGGCGGCGACTTATTGGATGCCGGTCCATAGACTTGCCTGCTGGCTCACTAGGTCATGGGCTAGCATTGTCCGGTAAGGCACCACAGTTTTGTGGCAGGTGTGGGACCACATAACAGAGCGGGCTAATTAATTGGTGGGTCCTTGTATCCGACACTTCAGCCATGTTATTATCAAAGACTATAATTAACACTATATAATGTATTCATTTCTCTTACATGTTTAGTTACTGCCAAGTATAAGTAACTTGCAGTTGCGCCTGGCAGCCACTGATTATAAGCAGTGACCTTCATGCAAGTACTGACCATCATGCACAAAACCCCAAGTGAATACCTGGGCTTGGTTTAAGACACCGCCACAAAAAAAAGTAACTTAATGAGTAAAACCTAAACCCTAGAGGTTATGTAAGGGCCATTACAACCACTACTAATAGAAATAATTATAAAATAACCAGATATTATTCAAGATAAAAGTACAAGTAACTCAAAATATTTATGAATGCAAGAGAAAAAAAAGCTTTTGAGTCAACATAGAACATTAGCAATTTCCAAAATACAAAAAGCGACACTACAGGAACCCACACACAAATTTCAATACTAACCCAATGTCAACAAAGAGCACAGGAACACAGGGATACAGGGGCACATTATGGTCAAACCCAAGCAAAACAAGATCCATGATTTCAGGAAAAGAGAAATAATCTGCTCCGGAGGCAACCACAGCCATTGCAAATCTCAAGTAAAAAAATAAAAATAAAAAATCTGCTAATGTACTACGTCTCTTATTCTCTAGGTCAGTGGTTCTCAACCTGGGTTCGATTGAGCCCGAGGGGTTCGGTGAATCGGTCTCAGGGGTTCGACGGAGCCTTTGCCTAGGAGGTTAAGACGCACCCGACTCAACATGTCATTTAGTCATGACACGCCTGCGGCAGATGATCACATTGCATCGCTTGTCCAATCAGTGCTGCGGGAAATTTAGTTCGCTCAGTTGTCAACGAGTGACTGCTGTGATAATACGTTGTGTGATTTTTTTTTTCATACAGTTGGACGAATATTCACAACATGGATTCACATGCATCACCGAAAGTGATGGGAATCTGTGTCCTATCTGCATGAATTGTCATGCGAAGTTGAGCAACTCAAAACTGAAGGAACACTTCTTGAATCATATTATTTTTCACTAATGAAGGGTTCGGTGAACGTGTATATGAACTGGTTGGGTTCGGTACCTCCAACAAGGTTAAGAACCACTGCTCTAGGTGTATTCAATCTCTTTCCTTTCAACCTAAATCTTACTTTATTGCTAACAGATTTCATAGTTTGGTCAAGTCTGAAATTACCATCTTAAATGTCTAAAATTATTATTCACGTCGATTAAAAATTCCAACTGAATCGTTTAAAGGAAGTGTGTTGTTATAATTATGCATGCTCACAGGCATACAGCCAAGCGCGAGAGAAGAAAACAAAGAAACAAATGGCAGCTAACACAAAACAATTAAAATGCTAATTGTTTTTTTTTGTTTTTTTTTTTATGGTACAAGTGGAGAGGAAAGACCCAAGGCCTTCCTTTATTTCTTCCTCCAACATGGACCACTTTTGCATCTTGGGTGTGCTGCTTTGCGTGTCGCCGTCATGCCATGTGAAAAGTCAAGACTTTGTTTAGACAAGTAAAGTTAAGTAAGTTAGTTTTCATCGCTGACCTGAAGGGAAGGTGAATGTGTTGTGTTCTGAATGACACCTCATTAGAACAACAGCCTCTGAAGTGAGGGACATACACGCAAAGTGCCGCACTAAAACATTAAACAGTAAAACATGCCAACACACCAGTCAGCTCATGCTGAGTAAACACAAAATCTAAACGCTGGTTATTGAGCAAGCCTCCACCTTCCCGTATTCGCGCTCCTGTGTCTCCTCCCACCTCCTGCCCTCATTCCGCACCCCTGCCCCAACATTCCCACCTCTTTCCACATTAAGTATGCATTGATTCAGCTTTCCCCGTCTTATAAATACAGCATTGATCTGCTCAGAGATCAATAGACTCATTCACATGCATAGAGCCACTTTGAGAGCCCCCCACTCTGAACTACTCTCAGTAGCATCCTTTTCCCTTTATTATCCCGCCCCCCACCCCCTCCTGCTCGCCAGCTTACTTTTTCATTACTTTTTACCAATGATAAAATATGTGTATGCATAATGGCACTTCCCATCGGCTACACAAATCCTTTGATGACAGAAAGTACAACATATTTATTCCCTAACTCATCCGAATCACCTTCACAGTGTCAACACGTATGTATCGTATTAAAACCTCTTTATTGTTAAGATGAAGCGAGATAGAGAACTGAAGATTTACCGTACATTCTCGTGACTTGGGTCACAAATAATCTCTTATCGTATTTTTTTTTAATTCATGTTGTTGTTGACGCTTGTATCTTTTTGTTTCTATGCAACTTTGTGTCAGTTGTGTTTGCTTTTCACTGCTTTTTTTTCAAAGAGCTGTTATTGCTTCGTTCGTTGTTAGTTGCTTAAATGTTGACGTGAAGACCTAATTGGAGATAATGTTGCAAACAACAAAGTGGGAACATGGGGTCACCAAAAATGAATTTATGCTAGTCTGATTTCCCAGGTGTTTGAGCCTTGGGGGACGTGCACATTCACACAATTCAGCCAGTAGTGACGCCGTGGCCAAGCCATGGCACATCTCTTCCAGAGGTTGTGTTAAACTTGCTCTCAGAATTTTTTATTACGGATAAAAATGGTCCATTTTGATAGGCCAATTTATTCATGACTACTAGGACGATGAGGGTTTTTGTGAAATGAGATTTTGTTGTTGTACAACTGCCATACAATGCATACTGTAAATAAAGCTACATCCGTCAACCATCATTAGGGTGCAGGTGAGCTGGACCCTATCCGAGCCGGAGCCTATCCAAGGTGACTGAGAGGGAGATAGGATACACCCCAGACTGGTCGCCAGCCAACTGAAGTGTAATTGTAACCATTATTTTTAATATTTGGGTGAAAAACATTTGTGGTCAATGACTGCTTGATTCTGAGTTTCCTCCCTGGGTATGCTTTGCCAGGCTTTCACTGCAGCATATTTATGACTAATCCAATTACTGGTTCTGTTCACATTTATGTAAAGTACCCAAATGGTTCTGAGCCCTTGAACGTGCAGGCACTGCACAGAATTTTTCCAAACTCTGAAGTTAAGTTCTTGACTCTTTTATTCTTAATCCAGTGTGGTGGTGTAAAAAGCCAAACCATAAAAACATATTTGTTGCTTTCCAAATACCCCTGTACTTAACTGCATGACTCAACATGAACACTGCAGCATGTTTGCGAGCTGTGCTGTTCAGGGCACAAAGCTCGAGCATGATGAGCGATGCAAAAACTCCACAAACTCCCAAAGTAACATTGAAGAGCCACAACAGAGAAGAAGAAAGGACCGAATGAATATGTTTCCAATTCCACAGGAATATATTTTCCGCGTTTGAGTCTTGATCTTTCCAGAGATGAAAAGTACAATAATTTTGCAGAGCACCCCTGTCCAGAAAGTCTACAAATGACAAAAATTCTGGATTTCAAAAAACCTCTTTCAACAATTACTTTCCATTTTATGTACAAACCCTCTGTGCCATGTCTGTATACGCTCCCCTCTAGAAGAAGCGAGCTGAGGAAGGCTATTGAGCTTTACAGGGGTCTGTCCCTGTTGTGCACTTAAGTAGCTCCTTATTGCTTTTATGGCAAGTCACTAAAACCTGTCTTATAAAAGGGTGTCCTGGGAGTATATAAGGAATGGGTGGAAGACGTCCATAAAGGACAGAGAAAAGAGGGGTGAAAAATCAATGACCGTTTCTCCATTGCCTATGAATTTTATTGAACCTGCCCCCCCCCATCCTAACTTATCTTGGTCACAGATGTACCAGTTTTCAATTGTGCCAGTGTGCACTTTTCAGCTCGCAGAAATCACACAAGGGTTCATCATTTTCTCATTGTCCTCCTTTTATTTCCTCTCCGGCTAACATTTAGAATGAATGCTAAAAGTCAACATGAATCAAACGGCTCTGGAGGCTGCAGTCTCACATTTAAAATGACTCGTCTTAATGTCAGAACCTCACTTTACATTAGCCAGGGTGTGTAACGAGCAGACGTTTTAATGCCATTTTGTCAGTGTGCTTCGAAGCAACTACATTTTGACGAGAAGTTTGTCTCGTCTTGAGGATCAGCCTCACTTGGCTCAGTGTGCAGCAGGACCCTGTCTTGCTTAACGGGATTCTAATAGGCTTAACCTTTCTGCCAGCAGCAGTCAAAACATCATAGATTGATCTTTTGCAACCAATTTGGTCGCTTTTATGCGTTATCATTTCTCAACGGTTTGACAGTGACAAGATAAAAAAATCTAGACAATTTTTGTTTCACATAAAGATAAGCAAAAGGACAAATGTTTCAAGAAAACAATTGTTCCACACAATCTTCACAGCTCACATTTGTCACAAGGTGAAGTCCGCCTACATTTGCCACAAGTAAATTTGCCACAGTAATTTGCCAAGTACTTCTGTTATTATTGCAGTGTAAGCGTGCCTGCCACTTATTCTTTATCTGCTGACTCTCAACTTTCATCTTACGGCTCAGCTGATTACGCTCTTCCACGTGTTGTTTTTACTGCATCATCAGTCTCCTTTGCGCTCCTCTGGAACCTCCTTTCTTTTGACCCTGTACATGCTGTGTACAAAACATATGTGTTTGTGGCAGCCATGTCAAGGAGGTTATGAAACACAGCCATCGGCCATCTCCTCATACCTGCACGCACAGAGTAATTGCGCAATCTCTGGTCGAAGATGGCGACACCACATTTGAGATTGGGTAGGACAGCTGCGTCTTTGTCAGTGAGTGGGTAAGTCCCCACTCGTTGATGAGTACTTGAGAATACAATGGACAGTAATTAGGGTGTGACACATTTTGGTTTCTGTGGGGGTTGAAACAGAGTTTAGACTCAAGTCTCCCTCTAGCTCTCCGTCTTTTTAGGCAATAATAGCAAGTAGATGATTACCTGTCCTTGCCACCGAACAGCTGGTTGCACCAACGCAACCGCTTCTTTTTTGAAAATCTTGCAAACATATATATCAAAAGCAAAATATACCAAAACACCAATATTTTTGCCTATGTTTTTTATTGTTGTTATCCTGCAAAATACAAAAAATAGGGAATCCACCGACTTCTCAAAATCCACATTTGCGTTTTGCGTTTGCCTGGTCTGACTGGGATGTCAGAACAGGGTCGGCACTTCAATGCTGGCACCTTTTTGCATTTGCCATAGGTGTACTTGTAGCAGTGAACACATCTGCCAGCTGCAGAGTTCCGTGCGCATCCGTCCTGAACTTGACACTTGGCTCTTTTACCGGGGCTGGGTGTGAGAGGCTGCTGAAGAAGCTTGTTTTCTTTTCGTGATTCCTTTTCATTTTTGTGAGATGTGGCCAGCTCTTTTGCCAGTTCAACCAGGAACAGTGCTCGTCTTTCCTGCACCCTTGTGCATGCCTGATAGACAATGTGAGCATTCAGTGCAGCCATGTCGATCATGTTATAGAACACAGCAATTGGCCATCTCCGTGTTCCTGCACGCACAGTGTACTCCGCACCATCTGGTCCATCACATCCACTCCACACTTGGATTTGTTGTACTGGGTCACAGTGTTTGGCTTTTACTTGTATGTATCCTCAGTCTCAACTTGGCTGTGCGTGCTGCCATCGGCCATCTCCTTGTACACTCAAGAATCATATCTACAATGGCTCGAAACCGCTTCCAAAGCATCATGCAACATCTCCGCTTTGATGACATGTTCACATGTGCTGAGAGAGTAGAGACTGATAAGTTTGCTGCTATTTCTACTGTTTGGGAACACTTAGTCAAAAACTGTATCTCAGTCTTCAAACCTGGCCCACACATTACTGTTGACGAACAACTTTTCCCATCAAAGACTCTGTGCTGTTTCCTGCAGTACATTGCAACAAAACCTGACAAGTTTGGCATCAAGTTTTGGGTGGCCTGTGACTTGAAATCAAAGTACATTTGCAATGCAATCCCATATCTTGGCAAGGACCACAGTCGCCCGAGCGGTGAGAGACTGTCAGAGCGTGTAGTGATGAAGCTGATGGAGCCATTCATGGACCAAGGCAGAACTGTAACAACAGACAATATCTTTACGTCACTCTCCCTTGCACAATGCCTGCGTGGCCGAAGAACCTCCATCCTTGGAACTGTCAACAAGATTTGCCGGGAAATTCCTCCATCAACAAGACAGAGTGACCAGATTCAATTCACAACAAAAGTGTTTTCCACCAATGAAGCAACCCTGACAGTATATGCACCAAAACGCAAGAAGACTGTCTATATCCTCAGAAGCATGCACAGCCAAGTTGAGACTGAGAATACACACAAGAAAAAGCCAAACACTGTGACCCAGTACAACAAATCCAAGTGTGGAGTGGATGTGGTGGTGCGGGAGTACACTGTGCGTGCAGGAACACGGAGATGGCCAATTGCTGTGTTCTACAACATGATCGACATGGCTACACTGAATGCTCACATTGTCTATCAGGCATGCACAAGGGTGCAGGAAAGACGAGCAATGTTCCTGGTTGAACTGGCAAAAGAGCTGGCCACATGCAGACTTGAGTCTAAACTCTGTTTCAACCCCCACAGAAACCAAATATGTGTCACACCTAATTACTGTCCATTGTATTCTCAAGTACTCATCAACGAGTGGGGATGTGAAGATTGTGTGGAACAATTCTTTGCTTGAAACATTTGTCTCGCTTGATACCTTTGTTCTTTTTGCTTATCTTTGTGTGAAACAAAATGGTATTTTCCGAATTATACAGTTTGTTGTTTTCTAAGCTCTAATTGAAATTTAAACTACACGACACAAGCCCGCCCCTTAACACGGTTACACTGATAGAAATATACTATTATGTTGAAGAAAATGAGGGGGAAAAAAATGAGGTGCAGAATTATTTGATGAACCTTTGTCAAAATATTTCATACATTCGGAAAACATCCCCTCCGAAAATAATCCTTCCGGTGCATTGGTGTGCTGAAATTTCTCTCCTCAGGTTGTACTCTTCCTGCATTCTTCAAAGACATGCAAATGTATTCTTGCGCTGTCTTTTACCTTCACTCCAATAAAGCAGGCTTATTAAATGCATTAGGGAGAATCAAAGTTGAAGTGTGCTTTGAGCTCATTCAAAGAAGGTGGTGATTGGAGCTCAAAAATTGCGAGAAGATGGGAATCCCTCTTAGTGTCTCGGCGCCTATTACTGCACACTGCTTCGTGTAGCACCAATTAGTTGCTCAGCTTCCTTTCTGCCGCGAATGCTCAGCCTTGTTGCTTCCATGCTAAATTAAGCACAAGGTCTTGATTTCAGTCCGCAAAACCAATTGATTTAGCCTCTGAATCAATTTATTTCATTAGTTATGCATTCCCCCCCGTGCAAGACGGTTCGTCTCAGGAGCCGGCATGAGAAGAGTGACCTATCCCGGAGTGTGACACAGAGGAGACTGATTTGAATGATAACCAAATAGCTAGCGCTGCTTGCGCGGTGTTTAAAGATCATATGTAAATCAAATGTCGTGGGGGAGAAATTGCTTGGTGGGATTCTGTCAGAAAACAATTTAGTGATCGTTAAAAGGGATGCCTCACCGTCGCGCAAACCTCCACAAATTAAATCAATGCGCCCAGCGCGCTCTGCCCCCTTTCACTTCTATCAAGACTCCCTCATGCCTCTCCCCCTCTCTCTCTCTTTCTTTCTCAGACTTTTCTCACTCTCTGTTGCTTTCTCTCTTCTCCAGCTATCATCTTTCTTCACTTTCACAAGCTGATGAAAGGATCCCCGGAGAGATACAAAACCTTAAAGATTTTCACGGTGACATGATTATCAATCTGCTCCAGCATACAAATTTAGGTAAAATTAAGAGTGGAAAAACCTTTATGTAAACCTCGAAAAAGAACACTGGGTGGCACCGGGGATGGCTCCAGGATTTGTTTTCTCTCCAGGGGCTAAACGGGGGCTTGACCGAGAAATAGGGTGGCTGAGAAAATAATTTTGACTTATATTATAGAACGGCAAATACAATTCTAGAGGGGATGTTAGAGTAATTTATGAGCAAAATTGTATCATGTTTAAAGTTTCATTTAATTTGAGCACGTCTAAACGTTTGGGTGCGTATACAGCACCCCCAAATGCCTGTGCACAAAGGCGCCGGCCACCTGGCCGCAGGGCCGTTGGAGTCCACAATTAGCACGTCAATGCAGGTGGGCGATCACAGGGGAGAGGGCGAAACTCTGTCACAAAGGGGGAATGAATAATTCGGGAACAGCGGTTGAACAACAAAAGATGATTTGAGAACACCAGGTGCACCCAGGCGACATTGGCCGTCCGCAAAGTCTGCAACATGTCGATTCAATGTAGACCAGACAGAAAGGCGCCAACGTATTGGTGGTTCAAAGTTTAAACACAGGTAACCAATCACTACCGAGGGGCCGGACCGGGGGTGCGGTATGCAAATATCGGGGGCAGTGTTTTTCTTGTATGTTACAATAAAAGTCCGAATTGGCGGGAAGGGAGGGAGAGGGTGTGATCATCGGGGCAACAACCGTCGTTCGCTCTCAGAGATCCCCTCCCGCCGATATTGAAGACAATTTTCCCTGTGTGCCGAGTCATTCTTTAACTTTGTCCGAGAAAAATCTCTGACAGGGGATTAACTGTGGCTACACAGATTTCTGATGGGGCTATATGCCCCCCCCCCTCCTATCCTCGGTTTAGCGCCATCCCTGGGTGGCACGCACATGATGACAGGATGAGATCCAGGGAGCCTGAAACAGACCCCACCCGAGATGATCTCACTGTTGATCCTAATGATGATGAGTTACAAGAACGCAGCAGACAGCTCTGCTACAAAATGCATCAATACAGCATGTAGTGATGGAGAAAAATACTTGAAAATGCCTCCACACCCCCACCACCCCACCAAGAGAGCCACTCATGCTTGGCTCCAATCCCCAAAGCCTGGATGTGTCAATCACGGTCCCCGGGGAGAGGCTGCATGTTTCAGAAGACTTAAGAAATAAAAACATTCTGCGGAAAATCTACATTCGGTAGACGGAGGCGACATGGCTCACATTGTGCATCATGTTTGCAGAGTTGTGAGCCAGCGTGGTTTATACATGTGGTTTCCAGTGTGTATTTTCTTTTACGCAGCCCACTCACGCAGAAAGAGAGGTGGGTGGGCTTGCCTGCTGGCCTACTATTATGCACACCGAACGTTACTCGTCAACACCGAGGCCGAACACACACCGACAGAAAGACGACAATCTACCCGCTTTACTGTCATATAAGCTTGTAGCACACACACTTTGTGTCTGCTTGTCAAACGCCACCCGATATCCATCGACGTCTGAAATTAAGTGAGCAACTGTCGCCAAGGCCTCTTTCTCTCTCGCTTCATTTTCTCATCTCATTTTATCATCATCCTCGTTATCATTGTAAAACTGTTTTTCATATTTATTCATTTTTTGGTGTCCCATTTGTCTGCATTGAATCCCAAGCGTATGCTAATGTGTTTTGGAGACATAGAGATAGGAATGAGGATGAGAGATGAAGAGTGGGTGGGGGGGCGAAGAAAAAAAAGGGAGGGGGTGCAAGAGAGCAATGAGGTTGGGAGGCAGGGGTGGGGGTGGGTTCAGGTGGGTATCGGAGCGCTGTTGTGAGGTGGGGGGTGGCATTATGTATTCCGCCTGCGTATTTGGAACCCAATTAATCAAGCAGAAGAGAGGAGAGATGCAGAAAGGATGAGATCGCCCTTCACATTGATGAGGCCTGGCTGGGACAAGCGCTCAACCACCTGAGCTCCTAACAGCCATGCCGACACACTGGAATTATGGCAATACCTTTACACAGATGCACACACGCACACGCACATGCACACACACACATGCACACACACGTACGCACGCACGCACACACACACACACACACACACACACACACACACACACACACACACACACACACACACACACACACACACACACACACACACACACACACACACACACACACACACACACACACACACACACACACACACACACACTCTCGCTCACCCTACCAGGTGGCGCCAACCAACATAGAGGCTCATCTTCTTCTCTTCTCCCATCTTTTAGAAAAATATTTTGCAACAACTGGGGTCCAAGAAACTATTTGTGCAATTTCATTTAGACTTTTCAGTATACAGTATATATATTTTTTTTTTTTTCTCCAAAATGTCATTCTCCAAAATTTACATTCTCCAAAACATCGTTTTCTGTATAACAAGACTCCAAAATTGTCATAATTTTAATTGTGCTCAATTAAAAAAAAAACAATAAACATCCTTGGAAAATTTGTTTTAAAAAAAAACGTTCAAGAAGTGGCCCATTCACCAACTCCATTGTGGACCTGCAAAAGAAACCTCCAGATTACAACCACTTCCTTCTTGAAAATCTACGGTTAAATGAGAGAAGAGCAATGGGAGGAGAAATATGCCAAAGGTAAGATTTAACCAACTGCGTATAAATTGGTCTCAACTACATGTCAAGTCAAATTTATTAATAAAGCCCTTAATCACAGAAACGTCTCAAAGGGCTTCACATGCCCACAGTTGACAAATATGAATGACTTCCCCTGATGTGACCCCAATTGGAGGGCAAAGAAAAACTCCAAAAACCCCATCTGAGAAACCTTGAGAAAGGGCAGCAGATGGGGAAAATCCCCCTTCCTGGAGGACCGGGCTGCAACGGATGCCGGTTGGGCAAAATTTAACACAACATGGCGCTATACAATGATCGTCAGAAAAATGTAAGAGTCTATTTAATAAGATGAAATGCTGATGTAAGAAGACGCTCTCGGACAAATGGGTCTTCCTCTCAACCCAGTTGGTCAACAAGGAAATCTACATAACAGTGTCTCAGAGAAGATTAAAGCTAACTATTAAAAAACATCAGATATTTACCAATCAAAGTGAGGGGAGCTTCACAGGGACCCCCAAAATGCTTGGGGCCCCCAGAAAGTCCTCCAATCGACCCCCGTCCCTCCCAATCAACACCACTGGACCTGATTTACAAGGTATCCACATACGACTCACGGCCGCATTGAGCTACGGTGGGACCCATGGGTCCCCAGTTACCGATGCCTGATCTACATAGTGCACAGAGGCAATAAATATTGACCCTCCGTGTCCAGCATGTGGCATGAATGTGGCATTTACTGCAGTATACATACAGCAATATGGCAGGTCTGTGTGAATGCCATCCACATCTTCTCTCTCACACACACACACACACACACACACACACACACACACACACACACACGTTTGCATTTAAGAGAAAACGTGTTGTATTATTGAGTCCATTCATGCAGTGTAAAAGGTGCTAATGTCTGTTTTAATTCAAGCGAAGGTGTTTGATAGGGTTAGGGTTTGGGCTTCCAAGTTTTCCACCATCTGCTATGGAGTATATGGATGTTGTTTTGGGCCTGGAACTGAAAAGGGGAGTCCTTCTCCAGACTATTCCCACGAGTTGAAAGCTGTCATCCAGTCCAAACTTTGATTGATTGAGTGATTGATGTGTCATAGCAGATTATTTTTTCCCTATTTAGTGCATTTGAGTAATGACCCTAAAATGAAAAAAATAATGAATACACATTTCTCCACACTTTCTGGGGGATGATTTCTGCACCGAAATCATCCCCCATCCATTCATTTTCCGATTAGCTTTATCCTCACAAAGGGTTGCGAGGTGTGCTGGAGCCTACCCCAGCTGTCTTCGGGCAGTAGGCGGGGGACACCCTGAACCGATTGCCAGCCAATCGCAGGGCACACAGAGACAAACAACCATCAGCGCTCACACTCACACCTAAGGACAACGTTGAGTGTTCAATTAGCCTGTTGTAGCAATGTTTTGGGAATGTGGGAGGAAACCGGAGTACCCGTAGAAAACCCACGCACGCCCGGGGAGAACATTAAACTCCACACAAGCAGGGCGGAGCTGAAATTGAACCCGGTGCCTCTGTACTGTGAGGTTGGCGCGCTAACCACTGGTACCGGGCCGCGCACCAAAAACATGTGCAGCAAAAATTTACAGAATGACCCATCCAAGAAGTTTGTTTTTGCACTTCCAGTTAGCCTGAGCCACATGTTTGTTTATCCCACATTAAGTTTCCCAAAATATCCTCTTCGAGTTATCTCTACTCCATCGTTTCCCCCCCCCCCCACACACACAGATCTGTCACTTCCACTGCTCACCTGTCACACTGTCACGTCACAAGCAGACATCCTCTATCCTATTTTTTATTTTGGGGGGGGTGGGGTGGTATGAAAAAATTTTGTTGTGGGGTCCCCGGGCGGTTTTGTAATTTCATGCCTGCGTATGATAATTTTATGCTGTCCTGCGTCGCGTAATTCAGGGCTGCCAAATGCTGACAGGTGATAAATATGATCTTTTCCGCCCGTGTGCAATGGACCTGAGAGAAAAAAAAAACAGGTGGGAGGGGGTCTGAGGTTTGTAGTAAGGGGGTCCTTTTGTTACTGAGGCCTTGGCGGAAGTAGTATGCACAACTGTGTTGCCACTGATTGAGCAGTTAGTTGCCCTCCACATCTTGCCTCACTTTGCATTCACTCCCTCCATCTCCCTCATCCTTCCTTTTCTCCACTCCCGTGTGTCCTTCCTCTCTCTCGCTTCCACCACCCAGCCGAGGGGGAGAGGGCAAGAAGACGTTGCAGACATTCAAGGATACGGAAAACGTGTAAGAAAAGAGGCAGACTGTCATAGCTGTTGTTGTTGGGAGTAGTAGGGTGGGGAGTGGGGGCGTTCTAAAAGGACAAGAAAGTGACCCAAGCGTGGAGGACGGATGGCTTTATGAGTGACGTGATTATTCGCCTCCTTGCGCTGTGCAGTTAGAATGATGATATCAAAAGTCCAGCATGCACACGTCACATGTACACAGAGTACACTGTGACCTTCACGTTATACCAGCACATCATGTGCATTATACTTTATTGGTCATAGCACAAAGATAGTTATGTCATATGCAGTAAGGCTCACCACTGCCCAAAGATAGATATTTGAAATTCACCTTTCTGACATTGAGTTAAATATATTTATTCCCTATTTCCATTTTTGTATTATATTAAATGTAAAGAGCTACAATACCTTTTCAGCATTTGAATCAAATGAAAATTGATCATGAACATTTCCCCGCCCCCACCTCTCCACCCCTACACCATATCTGCGGATGCCACAACATGTCCAAGAAATCCACTCAATCAATCCGGAGACGTGGGGGCGAGGAGAGCACGACTGCAGTTCCAAGTCATTAAGCAGCCAGAAATTAATTGACTTCACGGTGCTTATACGACTGAGCGTGGGTTTAACCCAGGCGCGGCAGCCTCTATTGATATTGTATGTGTTCCTAGAGCTGCACAACTAGAGGATATCATTCCCCAGCTCAGCTCAGCCAAAAAAAAAAAAGAAACTGTCCTGTGATTAATAAGGTGATCACATGGTGATAAAGCACCACGGTGATACATTGTAAAAGAAAGGTTAATAATGCATGCATGTGTGCGTGCATATAATCGGAGCTCATTCTGCTGCTGACACTGTAGCAGTATGTCAACACATCCCAATATCATTTCCAGTGAGGCCCGTTGTTCATCAAATGGATGACAACATGGAATTTCTAAACCATTCCTGACATATACCTTTCCCTGTTAAGATTCATGTGAACGGAAATACATTCACCACAATCTTAAACCTCACTACTCTTCAACCTAAAATGCAACAACTTTTACTCATGAGGCTTGTCGTTCACGAGGAATACCTTACGCACGTAAGGTGCACAACTACACAAAGAGATGTGGACCATCCTCAAGGCTCCTTTTGACCTCTGTGTTGGAGCTCACTTTTAGAATCCAATCACGTGGAAGTCTTCAGGGAGAAAACAGGGCAAGATGTGCAATAAGGATTAGGGAGCAACAGGAGTACAAAGTTAATATAGACTGTGTCTATTTCCATGTACCGCATGCTGGTGGGCTTTGCATGGCTCGAATTTGTATAAAGGGGAGTACGTATCTCACAAGAGATGAATGAATAGAAGGACAGATGAATGAAGTGTGTATGTGAACAAGACACCGTTTATAAAACCAACATTTACCCAGCGTGAAAAAAAACAAGAATAAAATTAAAAAAATCCAGGACTGACATGTTTTCTTATTACAGCCAATAACAACGAGGACCGACTTCGCCCAGCAGTGGTGGGGAGATGGATGTTTGCTTCAGACTGTGACAGCTGCATTAGGATTGGGAATCCAACTCCAGTGTTCCAGTGCCACAGTGTGTCATACAGTATTCTCAAAGGGACTGCGGAAAAGCCCTAAGCACAATAACATTTTCATTAAAAAAAAATAATAATAATCCAGGAATATGTATATGTCTTGCCAAAACTGATTTTTTACTGTTTGCATTGCATTACTTTTAGGATAAAATTTGAATTCTTGTAAAAACAGGTGCTTGTTTTTAAAGCCTGGAAGAAAACAGTATCACAACGTTTTGGGTCTTACTTGAGGTGGTAATTGTGGTAATAATTTCCTCTTTGGGGTTTATTTGTTTCTTTTCTGGTTACTCTCGAGAGCAATATCTCTATGGGGAAAAAAAAGAGTACCGGTAGTAAAATTATTTGGATGAACTGGTTATTAGAGCATTGGACTTGTTTTCCCAGATTTGACAGGGCACTAGGAGCTCTTGCCTGCAGCACGTTTGGTTAAAATGTGTAACAAGGGAGCAAAGGATGTGGTGAATTATGTGAGCAAATACGATGCTTAGTAATAAGGACAAATTTAAAAAGATAATCATATACACATTATATTGTATCTTTTTAATCCCATCAAATTAGCTCTCATCTCCACCAATAGCACACATGCCAAACTTGATCTTCACCTTCCTTTAAAAATCCAGATATTTACCTCGATGCAATAGGATAGAAATCAATATAAGGGCACATCCAATTCTGTGTGTGTGTGTGTGTGTGTGTGTGTGTGTGTGTAGAGAGAGAGACATTCACGGTATAGATTGGCCTCCACAGAATGTGCTATAATCACAGACAACATGCAAGCCTAATCATTAGCTTTGCGTCAAGGAAAAAGGCCCACTGTGCTCAATAAAACAAGATGTTATTTCTCATAAAACAGCCTTCTGCTTAATTTCTACAGTACAAGTAAAAGGCCCCCCTAGTCTCTCGGGCCTCGGGGCTTGTGGTGAAAGAAAGCCAAGGATTATTTTACATTTTCACCAGGTCAGAAAAAACAAGCTGCCGCCCCTGCATTCATGTGGCAAGTTTGGGTTTTTGCCTCTTACTTTCTTTCTGACTGTAAGGGAGATGAAGTCCCTTGCTCCATTAACATGTGTTTTCATCAATAAATCACAATCACAGCTGTAACCGAGGGTCTCACGACACACATGGCTGTCAAAGACACAAGTAGGGGCATTGAAATGGTAGATATAGTAGTCTCCGGTGGCGGATGGAGATTTCTGTCAAGGTAGGTGCATGTGTGTGTATGTGTGTGCAGCGGGACAAGGCGAATGCCAAAAAGCACTGGGTGACTGCTGATCACATGACCATGGAGATAATGGTCCAAACAACCTTGACGGGAGTGGAAGAGGTCTCTCTATTTAATTAGAAACTTTAATATTTCATTCTATGCCATGCCTCATTACAGTTCTTCCATCACACGCTCACAGGCCCGTGCCCACAAGCACATACACATAGACAGACATGCATACACACTTTCCGCATTGGCCGACTATCAGTGGTCAAAAGCCCTGGCCAAGATTTTTTTTTCAGTGTTTTGTCAGATGGTGATGAGTAATAGATGGTTTAATAAATGACATGAATTTGAAAGCCTCTGATACTATACACAGTGCCGTGAAAAAGTTGTTGTTTTTCTGCGTATTTACCACACTTCAATGTCACAGATCATCAAACCAATATCTATATGTATAAAATATCTCAACATGGTAACCCGAGAAAATATAAAATGCTCTTTTATTTACGAGAGGAAAAATATCCCAACCCGGTCCCATGTGAAAACATAACTGCGCCGCGAACCGAATAAATGCTTGTGGCACACTGGTCATCACTAAAGGCCCTGTCACACCTTGACGATTCAGCCAGCGTATGCCGACGTTCAGATTTTCCCTAAAACGCTGGCATACGCTGAATTATCGATTTTTTTTTTCAATTTTGGGCGTATACATAGCGCATTCATAACGGGCTGGACGTATACATAACGTATCAGTAAATTATATAGAACGTTTCGATAACTTATAGATAACTTATTCCAACGAATGCCTAGCGTGTTGCCGGCGTACACAACTTATGCCCAACGATAGTCTAATTTATGCATAGCGTGCAGCAGCGTATTGCCGGCGATCACGTGGCGTAGTCTATAAAAGGCTGGCGCTCGACGTTTCAAGCCCCTGTCACACCTTGACGATTTAGCCAGCGTATGCCGACGTAGGAAACATTTGGCAAATACGCTGGCGTACGTCGAATAAGTTATGGGTAAGTTTTGTATACGTAACAGCACGCTGAAGCACGTTGGTATACGTCGAGGTCGTCGTGAAATTTTAAGCATGCTTAAAATTTCTCGACGTATGTCAGCGTATGGCTATACGTCCCGTATCATGAGCCATAAGTAATAGGTAAGTTATGCGATCGTTGCACACGTTCAAACACGTTAAGTGTAGGTTACTCATAAGTCCAAATACGTCGAGAATACCTACTAGCTGTTCTCCAACATCCGTGCCTTTCGGAACTTGCGCTTGGACATGCTGACCAGGCTGTCACGCACGTAGTTGGCGAAGGCTGCAGTGGCTGTGATGGGCTGAGCCTCTGCGAGACCTTTGATGAGCTCCCCAGACTTTTCTTTGCCATGACGCTGATGTTGTTTGGTTTATTAATGACACAAGTCATAATGGCGTTTGATTGCTGCTTTAATAGCGTGAATAGCAACTCACAGTAACGATGGCAAGCCGCACCTTGCCTCTTGGGTTATACCATTTTAACTAGACCGGGGGGGGGGGGATAGTCCCCAAACAGATGTTGGTACTGCAATGTCTAGTGCAGTTATGATTTGAAACGTCGAGCGCCAGCCTTTTATAGAACTACGCCACGTGATCGTCGGCAATACGCTGCTGCACGCTATGCAGCAGCGTATTGCAGTTCCGAAAGGCACGGATGTTGGAGAACAGCTAGTAGGTATTCTCGACGTATTTGGACTTATGAGTAACCTACACTTAACGTGTTTGAACGTGTGCAACGATCGCATAACTTACCTATTACTTATGGCCTGCGTATACGGGACGTATAGCCATACGCTGACATACGACCTCGACGTATACCAACGTGCTTCAGCGTGCTGTTACGTATACAAAACTTACCCATAACTTATTCGACGTACGCCAGCGTATTTGCCAAATGTTTCCTACGTCGGCATACGCTGGCTAAATCGTCAAGGTGTGACAGGGGCTTGAAACGTCGAGCGCCATGCTTAAAATTTCTCGACGACCTCGACGTACTTCGACGTATACCAACGTGCTTCAGCGTGCTGTTACGTATACAAAACTTACCCATAACTTATTCGACGTACGCCAGCGTATTTGCCAAATTTTTCCTACGTCGGCATACGCTGGCTAAATCGTCAAGGTGTGACAGGGGCTTAACTGAAATTAAGCATTTGGGATAAGTGATGAGACACATAACATCACATCACTGTGTAGAATCTTTTGGCCCACTTTATTTGGCCTGTAGTTTTTAACTCTGTGATACTTGGGCTTTTCCAGCATTACCTGTGCATTTAAGCTTCTATCACAGCATTCATTCATATCCATTCACAGACTTCATGGTTCTGCTGCGTAAACCAAGAGCACTTGTGCTTGAGGGCATAAGATGATTGCTGGACATTTGCCAACAGAATATTCTGGGAGACAGCAAAATTCAGTGTAACATTAAAATGCAGCAAGTCATTCAGGTCATGAAGTAGCAGAGCAGCCCAAGACCATCACACTTCCACTGTCATTTTTGACTGTTGGCATGATGTTCTTTTTAACAAATGCTTTGTTTTGATACCAGATGCAAAAGGCCACACAAATTCCAATGAGGTTAAAATTAACTCCTGTCAGTCCACAGAACATCACTCCCAAAATATGGAATCATCTGGATATTTCCTGGCAAATGTGAGATGAGGCTTTGTGTCAGCAGTGGTTTTTGCCTTGGAACTCTCCAATGAATTCCTCTTTTGCCCAATGTCTTAAAGGTTGAGTCATGAACAGCGTTCAGTGAGGCCTGCTGTGCCTTGAATGCTGTTTTGGGTTCTTTTGTGACTCTTTGGATGAGTCCTCATTTCACTCTTGGAATCATTTTGGTTGGCTCTTTGGAATGTTCACCACTGTTCCTAGGTTTCACCACGTGCGGGCAATGGCTTTAACTGTGGTTTAGTGGAGTAGCAAAGATGTGGGAACGGTTTTGTAATATTTTCCAAACAGATAGACTTCAGTCAATTTGTTGTTGATTTTTTTTCTTTTTTGGGGTGGGGGGCATACTGTAGCCTACTTGACTTTGTCTAGCAAGTACTATTGAAGGGATATCTTGATAAAACAAAAGTGGTAGTTGTTGCCCCAAAAATTAGATGCTTTCCAAAAACAATGTTTAAATACACTTAACATTAAGAAAACCAAATACTGCCAGCCTTGACCTTTTTTGTGCTTTTTGTTTTTCAATACATTGAATGTGAGAGTGTCATGCAATCCACGGGGGCATTCATCCATTATCCGAGGGTCGTGGACGTGGTGAAAGCTATCCCAGCTGTCTTTGAGCAGTCAGCGGGGTACACACAATCGCAGTCCACATGGGCATATTTTGAAAATGTTGTTTGTTTTTGGGCGGCATGGGTGAAAGGCCAAGAAACTTAGATTTGTGTAAATATCCAGATTCTCAAAAAAGTATGGATCCAGGTCTCATAAGTTACTTAGTTATTGAAGGTGATCTCAACTTTATTTATAGAGTACTTTAAAGAAAAAGAAAAAAACAACCACAGCCGAAACAAAGTGGTGCCACCCGGAGTTATCAAGGCAATATATCGCAAACATGGAATTGCTGTGTGCATAGAGTCTATTCTGTGGGTCGAGAGTTTCAATCACGCTTATTTCACAGTCCCCCATGCTGTATGATGTCGTTTGTAGATGAGAGAGTGATTGAAGTCTCCACTATCCAGAATGAGGGCACCAGGATGCTAAAATTATAATATCATGATCATAGCACGCATGATGTCACTCACATTGGCTGCTGCCGCGACAGTAATGGTTGAATGTAAACACACAACTGTAGTTCTCTGACAGCTATTAGTTCATCCGGTGGCGAGTAACCTCATGTTCCCAATTTTGATCAACAGAAAGAACGATTCAAATCTCCTGTTCCTTTAAGTCCTCTCTCTCACTCTACCACAGCACCGGCTCTCATGCCTCTCCCTCTCTCGTCCAGGTTACATTATAGGCAGCAGAGCCTTGCCGTTGTGGGTGAAGTATCGCAAACAAGGGGAAAAAGAAAAAAAAACAAGTACCGGTACTGTAAAAAGCAAATGTGGAGGGAAGATGTAATAAAGGAGAGAGAAACGAATAAATAAAACAAGAGAGCAAATCAGACCTCCTACTGATGCCTTGAAAGTGACCCTGAGAACAATGTACAAATCTTAACCAATTATATTAAAATACAAAGCCGGTAGGTATCTTGGAAGGGGTAAAAATTTGGTGGTGGTCCACTGTAGACGTTTTTGCAACATTTGTTTTTCCTGAACAATAAAAGTGTGGTTAAGGCTTGAAAAGCGTGATTTCTATGTATTCCCCAATTCTATATTTAACCTCTCAAAAAGGGCACCTGGAAGAATTCATTTGGAAGCTTTACATTGTGTGTGGCATCACAGAGACCTCAGGTCACTAGGATGCAGTGAAGTGTCATCCCAGAGGTCCCCCTCCCACCGGCCATGCTACAACCCCACCTTGGTCCTGGTAATGGGAAACAGGAAAGTGATGACCAGACACTTTGGGTGATTCTCTTCAAGGGCATGTCATTCTGCCGGTGACAACACTTGAAGCTGAACAAGGCATCTCACCGAGCACTGCTTGCTGTCTCCCTCTTGATCTCTTTCTCAGTGAACAAACTACGCGCCACAAGGTCAAGTTCACGTTACCGGTGTGTGGAAAAACGCTTCTCATCACAAATCACTTGCTCTTTACTGGTTGCAAGCAATATTCCAAATTCATGTACCGTAAGTATTTGGTTCTTGTGAGGGGTAGGAACAAGGCACGTTTACAAATAGTAGATATCTTGCCCCTAAAAATATTTAGAATTGCCAATATTAATAGTTCAAACCCTAAATATAAAAAGAAATAATGGCTTGTAATAATAATAATAAGGTACAGTACAAACTAAAGAAAGTTTGTGATGTCATGTATGTATTATTTTAAAAATTAGGATATCTGTGTGTCACTGAGTTAAATAAATTTCACGTTGGGCAGTATTTGCTATTTTACATGGGTTGCGAAGGCCGAATTCCTCGCACACATTTTTCGGATTTTCGATTCTAAAGTTACTGCCTGCCATCACTGGCTGTGCAAATATAAAATGTTCCAAATATTTTAGGAAATTTGCTGATCATGTGATTGGCGACAATAGTGCATTATTGAGCAAAATCTGTATTCCCCAGTGAAGGCCCACCTCCACCTGGTTTGTTGGCTAGGATCAGGAATGAGTACATCAGAGGGACAACTCATGTTAGAGGTTTTGGAGAGAACGTCAGAGAGGCCAGACTGCAATCGTTTCGACGTGTCCAGAGGAGAGCGGGTGAATATATTGGGAGAAGGATGCAGAGTCTTGAACTGCCAGGGAGGAGGTCAAGAGGAAGACCAAAGAGGAGGTTTATGGATGTCGTGAAAGAGGACATGAAGGTAGCTGGTGTGAGAGAAGAGGATGCACAACACAGGGTTGGATGGAGGCAACTGATTTGCTGTTGGCGAAGGGAAAAGCCGAAAGGAAAAGAAGAGGATTGAGCAAAATCTTTATTATTGATTTACCTACTTTGACTTATTTAGCAGGCTGATTGTGCACTGAACCAAAGGGGCATTCCTTAATAATTATAACAAAACAATGCGTGAGTTCTTGATTACCTCATATTGTGGCCGGGGAGTTTGTGTACATGGGTTCGTATGCATTATTCTGTTTATACGCGATTTATTCATAGCAGTGATGTGTGCATGTGTGTGTGGAACATGATCCGTTTGTGTGTGAGCAGGCAGAAACTCTGCAGGATAATTACCAGGAAGAGGTCTGGATGCAGATGAAAGGCCTCGTATTGATTCTTGAAAGGACCTGACAGCTTGCCTGAGTGTTTTATTTCTCACGCATTGTTTGTTTTGCATATAAAGGGTTCCATTTTCTCACATATTCTGATTGCTGTAATGACAGCGGACCTTCTGCATTCTGAGGGGGAGACCAGGCTGCGGTAACGGTTTAGAGAGAGAGGAGGGATGTGGACAAATGGTGTGGGTAGCCGGGGGCCTCCTACTTGTCAGACCACCAACACTCAAGAGTGAGGAAAGGTGATTGAAAAGGATTTGAAACAAAGAAGCCAGGACGGTAAGGATTACTTTCTAATGCTGAGCGACCAAAAGCGACTGAATTGTGTGGGATTTGGAGATACCGTGATTCACAGGTGAACAGTGTTTTCTAAAATTCCAGATGAAACAGCCAATCAAAACGGCCATCTCCTATCGCACGATCCCCCCGTCCCCTCTCTCCCAAGCTCCTATCCCACGAACAATTGCAAGTGTTTTTGAAGGCAGCGAATGTTGCATCCACTTCAGAGTTCATTCAAAATTGCAAATGGTCACTAAACAGTCGCCAGACGTTCGGCAGACGTTCACATGTGCTGTTTTTGTCGCAAGGGAATTTTGAACATGTTGAAAATTTCCTTCCGACAAGAAAAGACACTCAAAGTGTTGGAAAATGTCCGCCAAACGTTTTACAAACATTTGCGACCTTGAACGAACCCTGACGAACTCAGACGTGGACGCTCAGTTTTCTACCATCGCCAACAGTGGCAATTGTTCGCCCGTCAGTGGGAGAGGGGCTTTATCCTCACGAGTGCGGCAAGCGAGCTGAAAGCAGCCGTCTTTGATTCAAACGTGTAAATCGGTTGCACATGATTAAAGTGTGGTCAACCGGTGTAATGTTCCCGTGTTTTCCTCATAATAAACAAATGATATGTGTTAGTGTCACACATTTTAATCATGTAAAACGGAAAACCAAGTACTTTTTTTTTGGCAGTGTCTATTTTTGCCAATTGTCCATTTTGGTCCAATTCGACCATGTCACTCGGTGTGCGGCATGTCCAGACCCTTCTCACGCAGATTACAAGTACTCGAACGTAACTATAAACTGAAGACAATGACATACATATGTATGCATTTTGGCGATGAAAAGTCAAGCATGAAAACGTGGATCCGGTTCTGGTGAGGCCACCATGAACGCTGGAATGCATCGGCATGTAGCATCCAGGCCCAGTGTAAACAGTCAGTGCACGTGCATGCATTCTTCTACTTCTCCAGGGCTGCTTCCCATTTCCCCCAGTGACCAATCCTTCCCATTCAGACCTTTGTTCCATCCGCGGCCACAGATGCAATCTCGACCACACGATTTTTACACAAACACAACATCTGGATGCCCCCTCGTGCAGCCTGCCCCGATCATAGACTATTCAAGTCCGCGAGAAGTCTGGCTTTATGCTCTATTGGAAATCGCACTCTTTAAAAAAAAAATTAAAAATGAATTTTAAAAAATATATTTTTTTAATGTAAGCGAAAACGGAATTGCATCTGATTTCACGTCAGGGTTGGATAAAAGTGTTTTATTCGCTCAGGCTGCGTTAGCAATAAGGACAAATACAAAATGCCCACAAAGTCTTTATAGCCTTTACAAAGACAAAAACAACTGATGATGAGATGTGTTCATTAGATTTGTTTGATCAAAAACGGTTATCTAAGTTTTTATAAAATACTCATGTATTTCACGCACCCTGGTGATGAAATATCTTAGTGCATTGAAACCTGTAATAAACACAGCAAATCTTCCAGAAAAGCCACAATGAGTAACGTGGTTTATTGAAACAAAATCGGATAGACACACTCAGTGAAACGACAAGTGAGAAGTCATCCATGGCACAAAAAATATTTTTTATATCAGTCATAGATATTAAAACGAACATTAAATATATTAACATTATTAATAATATTTCAATTGTCACACTTGCTGGACACAATAATAGATTAAATCCCACACAATCTAATAAAAGCCAATAGCCAATAAAATCGGATCCAAAATCTCCACTTTAATATCAAAAAGAAACAACTAATGTTATTCGGAGATGGCTTTATGTTACCCTAAATGTAATTTTGATGCTAGTTAAAACAAAGGTCTTACTTTTTTCTAGATTTTTGAAACTTCTTCATTTGGCCAAGTTTGACCTGTAAATTCTGGCACGGTATGGATTTCACCATGTGTTGTAATTTAAAGCAGACACTTCAGAAAGGAAAAAAGAAATCCACCTGTTGCTGAACCTAACCCTAATTCATAAATATTGTGTCAATCAAAAATGTTCAATACAGCTGTCCCATTAACTCTACCAAATCATCTTTTTCGCATGCGTACATTTTGGCTTCAGGAGCATAGAAACTGATTAATTTATTTATTTTTTTAGCATGACAGCTTCATATGTTACAGATGAGGAAGGACACTCATACCTAGTGATTGACTCGCCTTTGAGCAACAATAAATATGTTATACGAAATAGATCAGAAATGGAAAATCAGCCTTTACTTGTGCAGCGGGGTCAAAGTGCAGGGTCAGTCACAGCACATTGCCCAACAGCTGACCTGAGACTTTTTCCAAAGAGGTTAGTTAAAATTCCATCTCCATGATTGAATAAAAACAACAAGAGAGCGCCATCGCATGAAATGCAACCTGCCTGCAAATAATTACGTGTTAGTAATTTAAATAATCAGTATTTTTACATGGACACGCTCAGTACACAAACAAAATACGAACGAGCTGCCTTCCTATAAAAACGGTTGAAAATTACATTTATTTTATCGAAAGGAAAATATGTATTCTTTATTTGCAAAAAAAAAAAATGATGCTTGCAGTATTGAATGTTACAACCTCCACAACACCCGCAGGACCAAAAAAAAAAAAAAGAAGGACAAATCCAACATGAAAGCTGAATTAGTGAATAATATCATGAGATACTGTATATCAAATGTGATGCTAGTCATGTGTCATATTGACGCGAATCCAAAGTAGTCCCCTGCAGTTTTCCTAATTGTGCGACAACCTGTCATAAAGTTCAATTGTTAACGTACACAAAGCCAACAGTTCCTCTGAACATCTGAAATGTCATTCGTCATCATACTGTCACCCCCATTTCAAACCATCACCTCCATCAATGCCATTTTGCTCCCAGGCTGAAAAGCAATTGAAACAATTTTATTGCAGAGAATTATTGTCCTTAATTGCAATGAAGGGCACATTTTCCCCGTCAATTCCTTGGGAGTGTTTTTCTCTCTCTGGGTGAAAATGTAGGCATCGCCACTGTGCGTGGGCTCTCTGAAAGAGGTCATAATTACATCCTTCAGTATGCTCGCCGTCGGCAAGGATTTTATGCCTCATAATTATTAAATGGCAGATTCATTTTGTGTACGTGTGTGCATGTGTGTCCTTTTGCCTTTGTGGTTGTGTGCGTGCGTGTGTGTGTGTGTGCATGCGTGCGTGTGTTAAATTATAGGGTGAAAAGAGAGAATTTATACTTCATTTGTATTTGTTCAAGAGATTATATGTTTATTCCATGCAAACTCTACAGAAAACCTACCAGAACGTCTGCTCACTATGTTCACTTATTTCAAAGTGAACTCCTTGTTATACTCACGCAACATTACTGGCTCTCCCGAACAGAAATCAAATTCACTTGTTTTGTAAAGCAAATTAATTTCAAGTTGGTCATACAGAGAGAACAGACAAATGATGATTAAACTATTATTACTATTCACGCTCAAAATTTACATTCGTGTTAGCGAAGCACCAATCACATTGGCAAGACTGTCCTCTTGATGTCATTTCCATATCGTAATTATATTGTCTCACTCGCAGCAGAGATGTTAATATCCCACTTTCAACATTTCTAATCTGCCTCCGCTGTCCCCAGGCTCCCTCCCCGGACTGACACTACGACTTTATGCTGTGAGGGAGAATTTAAAACCCTGCGATATTCGTAAAAAGCAACCTGTAATTATTGCATTTCTGAATTATTATTGGAGTAGTACATCTCATCTCCCAAAACTTTCCACGAGCATTAACTGATCTTTGTTGGGGGGTTTTTTGCGTGTCCACACCCTTGACATTTTTCATCAATAAAATGCACAAAAATCACATGCTAGCTGGAAGCAAATCATGAAGACTGTTAAATTATCAATGAACTTCGAGTTCATTATTTTTCATGTACCGTGGAGTCAAAGTATGACAAATAGGCCAAGCACCTGGTTTCAAATGGTGCATATTAAAATATGTTTAAAGATTAAACGAGAGCATTCATCATTCTGGTTCGGAGTGTTTGTCATTTTCATGCATCAAGTTCAAATTCAGCTTGGATAGCGGCGATCCCGCTTTTGCAACAGAGCTCTGGATTTCACATTGATAAAGAGGGGGGAGGGCGGCCCAGTAGTCCAGTGGTTAGCACGTCGACTTCACAGTGCGGAGGTACTGGGTTCAATTCCAGCTCCGGCCTCCCTGTGGGGAGTTTGCATGTTCTCCCCGGGCCTGCGTGGGTTTTCTCAGGGTACTCCGGTTTCCTCCCACATTCCAAAAACATGCATGGCAGGCTGATTGATCACTCTAAATTGTCCCTAGGTGTGGGTGTGGGCGTGCATGGTTGTTCGTCTCTGTGTGCCCTGCGATTGGCTGGCAACCAATTCGGGGTGTCCCCGCCTACTGCCCGAAGACAGCCGGGATAGGCTCCAGCACCCCCCGCGACCCTAGTGAGGATAACGCGGTTCGGAAGATGAATGAATGAATGAAAGAGGGGGGAATGCTATTTACTCCATCATAACAAGAAGTCATTTTCATTTTCCACTACTGCAAACTTAAATCATGAGAGTCAAAAATACCTCTGCGAAGTGAGCAGTATAATTTTGGGGTTCAGCAACTGGATTGGATCATTAGTCCAGCAACAGTATGTGTAGAAATTGGCACCAAAACATGCCCCGTTAAGATTTGGAGCCAATGCCTCTGAACAGATGGGGGGAGTAGAAAAGAGAATATTTTCGAACACGAGCAAGTCAATAGCAAATAATAAAATAAATGTGACTCCTGGGTCTCTTGGGAGATCCAAACATCTCCTTCAACATATCAAAACTTCACCTGTATGCCGCAGCAAGGGTGTGGAAAACGCCCTGTTTAGTTGTGTTCTAGTTCTTCACAAACATGTATTTTTCAGGTGAGATGGCTGAATCAAGACTCTTCAGTTGTTTTGTTGCAAACAGACACCTGAGTTAGAAAGTGGCAGAGAAGTTGAGCCGTTAGATCTCAGTAGCATACGCTCCCCTGGGGAAAAGTTCCACAGCTCAGGGTAGTCATCCCACGCTGCTGTGGAGCTCGCTTAAAATACTGTTGTCACGTAGCGATCACAGGCTTCCACTGACGGTACGCAAATAGTCCCCTTTTGCGCAGCTCTTAAAAGCCCATTAGATGCCAGCACACGCTACGCTGCAAATGCTAAGTGCTCTCAACGCCAAAGGGAAAACACGGCGACAGGCCCGATGCCCGATGTGGAACGATTCCCGTTTTTTTTTTTACCGGTGCTTTTTCTTTTTCCTTCCCACAAACATGGTTGTTGACTTTTCACTTCATTTCATGCGGTAAATATCTGAGAAAGTGGTAACAGACCTCAGATCAGGCGCTGACATTTTTTCATGTTTGAGAGTGTGACACAGATGTGGAGCTGGTGAAAACTGACTCCTCGGCAGTGTTTCCCTTCCTTGAAGCATCTCATAGTGAAAGAGAGCAGAGGGGAATATGATCCTCTGCAGGTAGAGGTCAAGCATGACTGCTGACTTCATGCATGAAGCAGCTGGTGAAGTTGTGCATAAGAGGAAAACGACCGGTTAAGTTGCTTTTGTTGGGCTTTTTCATGCAGAATGTGGAAGCTAAATAGTGCCATCTGCTGACTCGAGTTCAATCCAGTGGTAGACAAAGTCAATGCCATGTAAAAATAAGAGATTACATACTAATTCATACGATGCCTCTAAAAGTGTGAACGCTCTAATGCAGGCATATTAAATATGCATATCAAGCGTTTTGAGGTTTTAAAAGCTCGTTGCATCATCCCCTCGCTCGTTTCCTTCTGAGCACCCTTCTAACTCGCTGATGAATTTCAACAAAACCAATGTACTGATTCTAAAAATAAACGTCACAAGGTGCCAGGTTTGGGGGAAGCAATCAGAAGTGAATGTATGGCAAACTGCAGGACAACGCTTGGGGAGTAAACAGCATCTTTACTCTCTAACATTGGGCGAGGCTAAATAACTCCGGGGCTCTGTGATCGTTCCTCTCCAAATGGTCGCTGCAGGGATGCGGGGGCTGCTGGAAGAGGAAACCAGAACAGCCCCCCAAATAGGGATAAACCTGTAGGGACCAACCTAAGAGCCCGAGCAAGTGTCTTTAATTGCACGTCATTACCTCATTTTGATTTAATTAGCAACGGCCTTGCACATATGCTCAGGATGCGAATGGCTTTCAACAAAAGGGCAGAAATATCCATATCCTTATTTTCGGCAAGAATTAAGTCACTGGTGCACATGACAACACTGAGCGCATTCAGTGTAATTACAATGCCATCCCATACAAGCAGGCACAAATAGAAGGGCTTTAACCACAGGCCTCAAAGTCGGTCTCAGACAGCAAGAGGTTACTGAGTTGATGTTTTCTCTCTTTGGAAAAGTAGGGAATAATTAAAATGCTTCTGTAGTGTGTGTGTGGCTGTTTGTGTGTGTGTGTGTGTGTGTGTGTGTGTGTGTGTGTGTGTGTGTGTGTGTGTGAGGGAGAGAAGCTGAGCAGAGTCAACCGCATAATTTCTATACTGAACATAATTGTTGGCCATCTTTTACATGCTGGGTGTATATACTATATGTCAAATGAAGTTGGCCCCACATAAATAAACATGAAAATCCCAGAGAAATTACATCGTGAGGAGAAAACAATTACTGTACACGATCGTTTCAATGGGCTGTACCGTAGGGACTTTCTCACCGACTTGACTTGAATCGACTTCGAGAATAGCACAACCGCACAAAAGGCCACTGTTGACGAGTCAACGATGACGATGACAAAATAATATCGTTAACACCCCTTTTCATAACGAGACGATGATGAGCTAAACGTGGCTCTTTGATGACTAAAATATGACATGATGCATGTGAGTTTTCGTGGAGATGAAACCGGACGAAATGGTTTGCATGTTGTCTGTCAGAAAGGGGTTCAAGACTAAAACTTAATCCAAAGTGGCTGGCTCCTGTTGACTGCTGGATGGGAAAATGATGAGCAACTACAAGTTTGTGTGGTGGTTAGAGTAGGTGTGAGAATTTAAGGACATTTACAGCTGAATTCTTTTTTGCATAAACAGGATGTTTGTGATACATTGCTTCTCATTCATAAATGTTTTCACGCCGTTGTTGGTGTTTAATAATAAAAGTCACTTGAGAGATCTATTTATGAAGAATTGCGAAATATATTTGTCAGTGCTTGCGAGCAACAATACAGATTGATAAACTAGGAGTGATAGAAGTCTGACCAGGATGGAACGCCCACATTCAGACTCACTGAAGACTGCACAATTTAAAAACAGTCTAAACTCAAGAAAGTCATGACCACAAATCCAGAAGAGAAAAACTTTTACGATATAAGGGGAGCAGAGGACTTTTGGTTTCAATGCCTTTTCGCACCGCACATGGCAGTGCATTGCCATCAAACCAATTTATTATGTGTGTGTTGCTGCGGCACACATCAGAGGGCCCAATAGGACAGATGGTGCCAGAGAGAAAAGCGCAAGACATTTTGGTGGTCTTGTAGGCCACAGGGAAAAGAGCACAGAGAAACTTGAGGAAGGCTGAAGTACACCTCAAAGCGGTCTCCAAATAGCTGTAGCTCACGGACGAGCCTGATCCTGCTGTGACTTTATAATCGGATAAACACATTCCCTTTTTCCTGCCGCTGCACATCATCTCCTCCTCCTCCTCCTCCTCAGTAAAAGTAAAGCCAGTGCTTTTAGTTGTAACGGTGACAAATCCATACAGCCAACCTGCAGCCGATACTTCAATGTCCAAAAAGTGGGAAAGGGCACTGGGCTACTTCCTGTTTGGTTACGTTGGAAAAAAAAAAAAGTGACAAATATGGCAAGCTTGAACTGGGCCGATGTCCACCCTGCTCTCGCTTCCGCGGTGAGCGTGGCGGAAAACAAGAACAGTATGAAATCCCTTTAAGTCTAAAGGCCTTTTCACACTGCGCTTAGCAAAACGCAGGGCACTGTCGATTCATCAACTCAGGTGGTTTCCTATCTCGCCCCCGCTGCAGAAAAATGTTCAATTGTATGGAGCAAAGTAAGTGCTATCTCGTCTTGTCGGGTATGAATTGCCCTCACATGCCTGGAGGGGGGGAACGGAAGCACTTTAAAAGGACGGGGACAGAGGATGATTATTATATGAATGAGGACAGAGGGACAAATGACGGAAGAGTACCCGGGCCGCAGACGGAGGACGGACCGGCCCATCTGTGCATTTTAAAATGTAAACATGAAGTCCAGTAATGTCATAGTCATGAATATCATGTCAAAGTTGAGTCATAAGTTTTAGGCCTGCCACACACGGAATGACACACGCAACTGAACCGACTGAACCGTCACACAGTGTGCTGGGTTTGGTTTGCATTCATGGCTGAACGTTTCCTGGCTCAACGTGTGAGCTAGCTGGTTGGCGGCCGCCGCTGTGCCACTAACCCGTACCAGTGCACTACTGCAACGAGAGGGAATGAGTATGTTAGAAATGGAAAAAGCATAACATTCAACCCCTAAACAACACTTTCTGTAAGTAACTAGTAATTAGAGGCACTGGTGGTGCAGCAGTTCCCTTGCCTGATTTCCACTCAAGCATCAAAGGTTCACTGACCACTCGAACACACTGTGATTGGTTGTCTGAACGGCTGCCTGTCTCGACATGTACCCTGTGAGTGACTGGCGACCAGTCCAAAGTGTAGACTGCCTTTCAACCAAAATCAGTTGGTTAAAATTCCAGCTTCACACAACCCTGACCAATCATAAATTAATAACCCACCCATCCATTATCCGAGCCGTTTATCTTCACAAGGGTTGCTGTTTATATTAATCCGTGAAATAATTAGATTGTAGCATTTCAATGTCAGTTTAGTTCAAGAGCCTCTGCATATTATTATATGCAGAGGCTATTACGAACTATTATAGACATAAAAAACATTTGTGCAATGTTCCAATGCTGTTAATTTGTGGCAGCTGTAAAATAAACCTTACACTGGCTAGTGGTCTAATGGATTATTTCAGCATTCCATATAGCTACCGGTAACTATTAGTAAATATATTATTTATCAAAAATGGATGGATGGATGGATGGATGGATGGATGTAACTGTATTTTACAAAAGGTGACCAAGAAGCTCTTGACTGTTGGCAATGTTTCTTCACCAAGGACGGAATAAGGGGTGCCAAGTTACTCAGATACTTGTGCAGATGTCTTTGTGCAAGCCTCCAATCACAAAGTAATTTTTACCAGGACCCCATGCCACAGTAACGTAGGCCTTAAAATGGCTGCTGAATTATTTTAATCAAAAGCAGATGGTGCTTTATAAAGGGGATTGAAAATTCAAGATATGAAGCCAACCTGTCATTACTTATAATACATGTGTAATATTTTAAAGATGTATTATGCATTAGTAGATCTACCAAAAAGAGAACAGTGAAAAGAGCTAAAATATATTTTACACCTGCAGACTTTCCCAATTGTCGCAGCCTTTTCAACACGCTTATCTGCATTTATGACACGGCCCTTTGAAGGCCTGATATCCTGATGGAATGAATGAACAGTTCAAATCACTCGCAGGGTTTAAAAGGGGTTAGCCTGACTTCACCTCGCTTCTTTTCATCTAGCCGATGCCAAAGTTTTTTGACAGCTCTGTCATCTGTGGAGTCATCCAACGAAAAAAAACAAAGCGGCAGGCCTCCTGGATTCATTCAACCTCTAACCTTACCAACTCAACTCTTCGCTCTGCATTAAAAAAAAAAAACTTTAGTTATAGTCCTGTCCATGTCTTAAGTGTGGACTGCCCTAGGGTAAATCATGATGTGTGCAAGTGTGTAAGTTGCACATTCTGAGGAAGAAATGGCAACAAAAAAAAAAAAAAACAATCTGCACTGAATAGCTGAAAGTTCTAAATCCACAGCAGTAATCTGCAAGCACTTCAAGTAAACATAGGTCGAAGTCAACATTGTAAAGCCAACATCTTTGGACACCCATTCGGCTGCTTTAAAATTGTTCAACGAATAAAAGTGCGGGTATGACACTTTTAATTTCTCCACGTTTGCCTCCTTGTCTCCACTTGGCACAACTTCTCCTGGAGCATGTTCCTGTCTTCTTTTTCACTAGGCTAGCTTGGCATGATGGATGGATGCACTTGGCAGATGCACAAAGCCACCCTGGTAAAGTGAAGAAATCCGGTGCCAGAAAAAGAGATTGTACAGATGGATGCAAAATGTTGCTGTTTGCGGTTTTATTTCCTTTATTTATATATTCCATCGTCTCACTTGTGTTTAAAAACATCCTCCTATTTGAATGCTGCCTACAAGGTTGTCTGCTCATAGGATGAGAATTGGCCATCAGGGTATACCGGTTGTTCAAAGGACACATCATCAACGGCTAATTAACAATTATTAACTGTGCCGCTGTGAAAGAAGACAAATTATCATAAATTACGACCTACTTAAAATGCTCGCTCAATAGTTATAAATCATTAATTTTAACACCCTTATCACATGCTGAGGGAAGCAATTCAACAAAAGGTCTATTAGACAAAAAGGAATTCACTGGTCTCTTTCAGCACAAAACCTCACTTTCCGCCTCTCACTGCCATTGCAGAGTCATTAGCAATAATTACTCTATGGAACACATTGGCGTCATCCACACATATTAAAGAATAATTAAACTAGTGCCTAATTGCATTAAGTGAAGCCGTGTGTGGTAGCTGCCCAAGCTTCTGTATGCAATTAGTGCATGTAGATGCATGGAAATGTTGAGAGAAAAAAACAAGTAAGAAGTCTAAGTACATCCTGCGGATGGACACGCTTCCTTTACAAACGCAAAATGCTCAATTTTGATGGACGGAATTTTCAATTAATTCAATTTCAAAATGTTAATTATTGGAGTTGCCGTGATGTCGGCATACTGTGTAAAGAGAACGCGCTATTAGTGTGATGCTATGCCACTGCAACCTTTACAGTAATATAAGGAACTGTAGCGATTATGTCGTGCTGCCACAAATAACATGACACTGAGGTCACTGTCGTAAAGTGACAAAAGTGTGGTGATTTTGACGGCTGCCAGAGCCCTGATGCCCATCGCGGCGATACTCCTTGGGGACCACGGCAACTGAAGCAGGACACGCCCTCAGGGTCCTGGACATTGGCATGCTCTTTGCACTTTGAGCTGCAGAGCCCCACACTCGTGATCTGTGTTGTCCCAACTACAAAATTGGACTGAGCACCAAGTGACGTTCTCATCGAGGTCACTTAAAGTATTCCTGCTGAACAACAGAAATCCGTTGGGGAGAGGTTTGACCACATCAAAATGGGCTTCCCCTCTCTGCTACACTGCAACGTCGTTGCATTACAGAGCAACGGCACCTGCCACGATGGAGGCCTCTCTTGCCCTCCTCATGCTGGGATGTGATTTGCAGCCCCCTCTGGACCACCTATGACATGGCTCTCAAACTCACAGCACTGTCCCACAGGACTATATTTTGCGGCCCCCTAATTAATGTCAAAGTTTAGTGTTTGTTTCTTTCTTTCAAAATCACGACATAGCTCAGGCTTGGGACAGCTTTTGATGTTGTGACAAGTTACCCAACATGGGTTAGCAATGTTAATCACTTGTTTGAAATGTGATTCCGGAGAGACAACGAGTGGAAGTAAAATATAGTCTGTCACCCAGCCACAGTCATGTTTTTCTCACAGCCTGCAGTGAAGACAAATGTTGGAAACTGTCACGGACAGTTACAAGGAGATGGGAGATGGAATTCTTTTTTGGTGAGGACAGGGGCACCGCAAAATGTCTTTATATGCACAGAGAGAGTTGTTTGCACAATGAATTCGACATCTGATGTTGTTTCTGAATCGTACATGCTGAGGAGTATGCAAAATCCCAGGGAGAAGAGAGAGAGGGCCCGGTCACAAGGGTTGGTCATCGAGTCTTGAGAATTGATTGGAAGCGGGACTAACATTCCGATTCTCCCGGAATCGTTTGCATTCCTCCCCGTTCCCATCTCACTGTCTCGTCCGCTGACCTGTAGATTGGCTTACGTGTGGCTTAACATTGTTAAAGAAAATGACGAGTCAACTCAATGTAACAGTGATAACACGATCACATTGATCAAAGGAGGTTGCGTGACATGTATGTTAACCGGGTGCCGCGTCTGACAAGTTTGGCACTCTCTCATGCTCCAAGCATCAGCTTTCAGTTTACTAATCGGATGAGTTGAACAATAAAATGCAACTATTGTCAACACTGACGCATCAGACAACTAAACGGCGGGTCAAATCAAATGCAAATAGCCAGCTAACAAAGCATATGGATTTTGTATGCCTGCGGTTCCAGAGCCGCATGCGCCTCTTTGATCCTTCTGCCATGGCTTTCTGTGATTTTGGAATATAATAAATCATAAGTATTTCATGTCAAATTGTTATTTGAAATTAATTTGTTTCCCCATGTAATTCTTCATTTCACAATTATGAGGGTATTGTAACATTAAATCATTTGAAAATGTTGTATTTATTTTGTTTTTGTTGCTCAAACTATGCGTCACAGCCATGCCTCCCAGTTGTGGGTTGATTTCCGAAGGGTAAAAGTCCCTCTACAACTGCACGCAGACGGCTTTTTTGGTTCACCGCAGATGGATCATTTCAGTTTGGCTTTCATTCCATGAATGTGAGAATGACTCAACTAGATATTCACTTGATATTAATACTCGTTAAAAATAACCCTGTGATAAAGTCCTAGTAGTGAAGTGAATAAGAAACTGAGAAGTTAATTGATATAAATTTGTAGATCAGTTCAAATGAGCCTATCCCAAAATAACAGGTTAGGGTCTTCATTTAAATCAGGATGTCCAAACTTTGAAGGGCCACATATATAAGAAGTCCCTGGTGTTGACCACAATTTTGAAGTGATGGAGGACTTGCTCATCGCCAGACCATCACAAGGGAGCAGAATGTCTCGAAAAAGAAATTGCAAGGCCACGGGAAGTTTGTTGCTGCTTCCTGTAACAATGGCAGAGCAATAACTGCATATCATGGGTTAAGGAAAGCCAAGCTGTCTCAGAATATCTCAGAGACATTTCTCAACTTAGATGAGTGCATACCATTCAGTGGCGAGAAGTATGCTGATGCAGGAATTTGATCGCAACTTTGCAGACTGCAAGACGCAAACCGTTTTTAAAAATTTGTCTCGACACTTTCTCCCTCAATGGGTGAGATGTCCCTCCTATGCTTCAAATGCACCTCAATGAACTGTAGTGCAAAGCTCAAAGTCCAAGTTCAGGAAAAAAAGTTGGAAAGACAGACAATTTTTGACCAGCCTACAATAATTAATACATTGTAGGTCAAGTCCAAACTTACTGATCACCATTTTCAAGCCAAACTGAGAACTAAATTACTGCTTGCTACTTTAAGCCAAATGTGGCTCAACAGTGCAAAAGGAAGCACTGTAAGGTTGATAGCAGCAAAGGTCGATGTTCTGAAGAACCGTTCATGTTCTTAAGCTCTTTTGACACTGTACTCGCTCAATGTGAAAGAGTTGTGCAGCAATACGGTTGCCAGCGTGCCCAGATTTGGAAGTGTTGATGTCACAGTCTACCAGGGAGTATATAGTAAAAACTACTGCAGATGTTTCTGCTGGTTTGATCACACCCCGACAAGATGCATTTATCATCGTTGCAAAAGAAAGCTCTGACATGACGGAGAAGAAGGATACGAGCAGTAGAGAAACACTAATGGCTCGACCGAAACTTGAATAGTTTTATCATGGAGTTACTTGCAAACAGGGGCACCAAAATGACACTAAATCTCTCAGCCAATTCCTCTTCAATTCCAGGTGCTTGTCTGATGTCGCCACCCGTCGCTCTCAAATAGCAAATTTTCCAATATGGCGCCTTGCTGTCGCGGAAGATATCCGCTTGCCGCTCCGTTCCTGGCCTCCCATCGACACTCCATTCCGTGGTCCCCTCCCCTCACAAGAAGCAAACACTGAATCACTGATTCAGCCAAGGAAGCCACTTCAACATTGGCATGCGAGCTGCTTCAGGAGAGCAACATTATCACCTCCCGCGGCCAGGGGCTCGAGCCAATCTGTACCAGTTGGACAGGGATTGGGATTTTCCCGACGCACAATCTGGAACACCGGATGGACATCTGCAAGATCCAGCTGAGACATTCGTGACTGTGGATCATCTGTGGATCATCTGTGGATATCTATACTGACTGGAATGTTATTATTTTGTTCCAGGGTGTACTTCTGCCTCTTGCCTAAAGTCTGGGATGGGCTCCAGTTTGCTCAAGACCCTAATGAGGATGAGCGGTATGGAAAATGAATAGGGGGATGTGTTTTTGGAACAACACAGCATACTACACATTTAATCTGTCCACTGACAATCAGCGTCTCATTCCCCGAACCAGAAGTCTGGCACAATAAACCACGACCTGATATATATGGAAGGACCTGTGAGAGAATGCAATGTCCTGCGTGTCGTTCAGTCTGATGGAAAAGAAGAAGAGGAAGCAATGCCTTTGTATAGCAGTGAAAACAAAATATCTTACTAAAATGATTAAAAGATGACAGTGCAATAATTTTTTTGTTTTTAAGAGCTCAATCATAAGCATGGGGGGAGCGCAGTTCTTAACCTTGCCTTAAATCCCTTCACACTTGGGGCTGGCTGACCATGTGTGGGCAGCATAACAAGTAGAGAAAAGCAGCATAGATTCATTCGCTCATTCATGTCAAGACCGGTTTTATACTCCAAATAGTAGTAAGCATAATTTTTTAAATGAAAATTTAGTGTTTGATTGTTCTTAAACAGGCTCGTTCATAATCCTAGGTTGCACGGTAATGGAATAAAATTGTTTGACTTTGGAGGCTCCACTTTAGGGTTTTGTTTTTGGGGGGTTGGCGTTGGATTGTCATCCCTACTCTCTTCCATAATGCCGACATTCGCCATGCATGTGCGTTCGGTAACCCAGAACTCCTGTTTGTAGGATTTCCATCTCTTTGTTTCCTGTTGCCGACAATCTTTACCCCATCTCGCTAACAAGCCAGCTACGGGTCCAGCGAGGTGAGGTTGCAGTGGGGAAGTGTTTTGTTGTTGTTGTTGTTGTTGTTGTTGTTGTTGTTGTTTAGAGCCGCTTCTAACTGACATCCAGGTAAATGGCTAAACGTGTACTCTCATCCATATTCTAGCAAGCTGGGCTGAGGCGTTTGTCCAAATCCGGGCTATGAAATATTAAAAGGATGAAGTGAAAGGTGGAGTACCCAGAGGCCCTGTGGGCACTTAAACAGCTCTTTGTGTGCACGCGTCTTCACCGCGCTAAATCCCCCACCTGCCAGACACCACTCAGAAAGGCTGGGATTTCAGCATGCCCTCATTGTGTACTTCCTCCAAGGTCAGTACACTGAGCTTGCATCAAACTGTGCTCTATGATCAGCTCTTACAGTCCTCAAGCACAACCACTGATGTTCACAAACACAACCAAATCAATAACTCTGTAGAATGTATGAATGGAGAGGGCATGGTGAGATGCTGAAGATATCACAAAATAAATACAAACTCCGTAGCTCGGAGTAGCCTATGGAGCGCAGCCTGCTGTAAGAATGCTATCAGGCCAACAAGGACTCAGATATATCAGGTTTCAATTAACCACAGTTCACAGGGGCAGTCCGCAGAGGTGACATGGCACTCGCTCTCTCCATCCCGTGCCTAATTGCAGCCCCGGGGAGAAAGTAATGAGATGGCGCTCCTTTTGGCTTTCCACCTCCTACCTCTTTTCAAATGAAAGCCCAAGACTCACGGCCAAAGGGGGCCTGTTGACACCTAGGACAGGTGCTTTGCCTATTTGGATCCAGTCTGCAGCCTGTAAGCATGTTTGGATACTAGTATCCGTGACACCGTTTGCCCCTCTAGACCGCTCTGGGGGAAGATATAATGAATAGACTGAATGCAGGCATACACATGCACCACAACTACTCTGTGTTTCAAAGTATGTATACGTGTATGTATTGTATTTATAATAGGTCTGATGATGGGGTCACTGATAGCGTAACCAGAGAACACTGGAAACAATATAAAAACCTTGTGTGTCACAAGGCAATTGAGAAAGACCTTCTAGTGTTGGATGTTTAATCATTCATTTATTGTGTACGCCGTTTAAATTGGGCAGATTTTGTGTCCAATTGTCAAAAACATAACGGTAACATCATAGCTCAATAGTAAAGATTTAGGGGAACGGATGGTTCGAATAATGACAAAATAAAAACTGTGGTATGCCTTCACGTTTGTCTCAGAGTGCATGCCCTTATCGAGGGAAAAACAGCACGCCTTTCTTTACTGAGATTTCCTGTCCAAAACAGTACTACAATAAAGTATTGTGCTGCATGTCAATGATACTGAGGCTCACCAGAAAATGCTGTTTATTTCAATTATTCTTTATGACTAAGGTTATTGTTGTGTTAAGTGATTGTGTATGTTATTATCAACGTTGCTGCTCAGAATCATTTGTGCTGGAATAGAACTCAGCCTTTGACTGAAACAACTCCAAAAGGGACCAGCCAAGTATTTCCTTGCAAAATTCCAAAGCAGACGAGGGCAGAAAGTTTTGTGGAAGCTACAGTGCATCTGTCACCAAGAGGGATGGTGGTGTCATCACCAGCTGAGGCGGGAAATCACAAGTAGTCGCTCTAAGATACACTTCTTTACGGAGGCACTTTTTACTTTCTGCTGAGTGCCCCTGGAAAAATAAAACCTAAATCTTGGCTGTCACTATGGGGCTTTGGTGCACTACAACACTGTCCAGTACTGGGGCATTTGAGAGGCAACACTGATGCTGCTGCTGCATATGTTATTAAAATAAACAAATAAAAACACATGTTAAAAAAGGAAAGAAATGTGTGTACGTGTGCATGTGTGTAGAATAATAAGGATGAGAAGGGCTCAGGGTAGCTGCACAGCTGCAGTTTCCGAAAATCAAATTTGTTGGTAATGAGGCAGACAACGGAGACTCAGGAAGACCCAGAAGATTTGAAGGGCAGACAGAAAAGAGAGAGGAAGGAGGGGAGCTGAAAGGATGACAAAGGGGGAGAAAAATTATTGAATTAGTCAGACAGTAATAGCAGAAAGAGATGAGCATAATATGGACATGCAATAGGGGGAGGGGAGAGGGTATTACCTCCACTAAAAATCATGCAAACAATGCCGCAATTGAATTGAAACGCAAAGGTTGGCATTTGCATTATTTATCAGAGAAAGTGGTGTGCTATAAGGATTTGTTTTTAATATATATTTTTTAAAGTAAGTTTTAAAAAATTCACTGGCTCTTTGTACAGAAAAAAAACTAAGAGTCAAACAAAAGCAAGGTTCAAAGTAACAAAGAAACTCAGGGAATAAACTCAAAACTACAAGAAGCATAACATGTTTTGTGACTAAAAACAACACACGACAGCAATGATGAACTGACAAAGACTGAAAGAAAGCGGCGAAATAAATACAAGCAAACCTATGAGACGAACAGCCACACCTGGACAAGACACGAGTGGGAAAGAGGGTGCTGAATGGTAGACGCGAGGAACAGGGCTGATGGGAACAGGAGGGAACGAAAACCTAACTAGTAGACATGACATGAAAGGGACCCGGAGAAAACATGGCAAAACATTAAACGCAAATAAAAATAATCAAAACAAAGTCACAGGCACATTTGTTATTATTAACACAACATCAATGGGATCACATCATCAATGTTATATGCATTAAAAAAATCCTATTGGACGCGACAGTGGACCAATCAATTGAGGCCACAATCATGCTGGAACAGAAAAGGGCCTCCCACAAAGTGCTATTGGTGTTGGGAAAAAAACAATTGTCCAAAATAAATAGGTTCGGTGAAGAATTAAGATTCAGGGAGAAACCAAGGCTATGTTCACACTGCATGTCATTTACGATTTCTTTTTTTTTTTTTTTGCCCATATGCAACATGAGTCTTGCATATCACAACAGCAAAGAAAAAAAGCAATTGCTTAAAAGCTGTGCCAGCACGGTATAGCATTATTTAGCACATGGCAGACTTTCCTTCATGCTCCCTGTATATACAGGAAATGATCAAATCCAAAGAGTCAACAACCAGAGTATTGTATTTAAAAAAAAAAATAAAAGATTTGAATAACATCTATTCTTTCTCAAGTCCAGACATTTATTCTATATGACCTCTTAATCTCCACAATGCATTTTATCCACAAATAATCTTCAATGTCCCATGGAGTCTGACTTGCTGGAATTCTGGAAAGGTGCTGGTCCAGAGTTACATTATTGTTTCCCCTGATCTGCAGTCACACGGCAGATTCCCAGGGAGCATGTCACTGGGGGTGGCGAAAAAGGGGGGGCTCAAACGCTCCGCTCGTTACTCTAAACGCTGCCTAATTAATAATGTATCAGAGCGGACGCAGTGAGGCACAGCAGGGCTCCTCTGCTTGTCACAATCACTGACAAACGCACTCCCTACCACACGCGCCCGTGCACAGACACACACAGACCCACGCACACAATTAGGAAGCGACTCATCAAACCTCATCACAACAGAGCCCCCTACCCAAAGCCTACAATTCTGGGCTCTGAATATTTACAAGACCTTGTTAGTGCACTCCTGAAGATGTGCATAAGAATACATTTCCATCGTCGCACACTGCACTAACTGTATAAAAGTGCACTTACTGACCGAAGCAATCGTGACACCTGCATCATCCAATATGATCAAACATCGACTGTGAATAATAACAGTGTTTGCATTCAAAGTTTTGAGAGGTAATTAATGTACCAATGTTTCATAATCAGTTGCTGTCTGCCGGGGTTTAGAATCACACCATATTTACTCTTGGCTTGCTTCGAATATTTTGCTTATCTTTATGACAAGGTGAAGCCAAATCATACTCTTAAAACGTGATTCTACAAATTTTGCAAACATTAATAGGTCAACTATGAAACTAAAATGGGTGATTGATTGGGTTTAAAAAACAAGGAATTGGTCAATTGTGCATACAACATTCTAGACGAACCTTTCACAACCGTATTCCATCAGGACCTCAATTGAACCTGAGTCCAGCCTAAAGAATATAAATTCATTGATTACTCCTTTTATTTGTTTAGATTGAAACCGCATGAAGGATTTTTATTAATTATTCCTTTAGAATGCAGTTTTAGTCTGAGTTATACAAAAGAGAACCTTTGACACCCAAAATTGTAGTGGATCATCTTGGAAAATACATAAACAAGGTGGGTGAGAAGGATATTTTTATATATTTATTTTCAATACAATATATGAGCTGGAACTGACAAACATTTGGTGTTTGCCTCTACACCCCCCCCCCTCACTGCCTCCTTCACATTTGATTTATTTGCCTCATTGTTTGTGTTTGTCATATGGAGAGATGTAAATTTAGCCACCCCAAGGGAGAGCATCCACACTAGTGACACAAAAAAAGACCGTGGAAAAAATCAGAATAACATAAGCCACAAAAAAAAAAAAGTGCAGGGGGGGTGGGAGTAAAAAGTAAAAGGGAGATTGTAGTTGGAGAACAAGAGGGAGGTTTGAGATGTGCAGGACTCTGTAAACAGTCAGTGCGGGGGCTGGAAAATTAACGCTGCATAAATTGTGTGAAACATGTCCTATTTTCTCTCCATTCTCTCCCTCAGAACGCTCTTTTAAAAGGGTTCAGGATGCAGTGCTGTCAGATGAACGCCAGACAGGCATTTTCTAACTTTGTTTGATCCTCCTTCTTTTAAAAACACTTGCCGATGACAGAGAGGAGGCAGAAAAAGGTGGCGGCGTGTGTGCAGGGAAGTGAGGAAGAGGAGAGACAAGCAAACAGGAGACACGTGTAGTCACACATTCACACTTATCACACCTTTTTCGCTTGATAGCAGGCACCAGCTCTCACTGAGCTGGTGTCTGATAAACGTGTCATCCCTTCAGCACATCTGATAATAGTGCATGAGGTGACACTGAAAAGGTCAACATGCGCTTACAAAAAAAACAAGAAATTGTGTCGGAAATATACCATGTGCTTTAATGCAATGTGTGTAAGCCTATATTCAGATTCAGATTATATCGTGTTTTAAGGGCATGAATCGCAAGCCGCTTCGCTAATGCACTCTGAAAAAAATGTCCAACTGGCATAAAATCTGTCCTGTAGTGTGCTTTACAGTATCTGAATAAAAGTTTGCGTTTTTTTTTTAACTGTGCTAATCCCATTTAAAAAAGAAAAAAAAAAACATAAAATTGAATAAGAGAGAGTTAACACGCAAAGGGCAGAAAGTGCCACGTTCCAAAGAAATTGCAATGCTTTGTTTGGACGTTTTGGTGTTTCGATACAATATTTTGTTCTCTTTGGGTTCATGTGTCAGTTTTAAAATTAATTTAAATTGGAAGTGTTCATTAAGTAGTGTGAAGCAAGCATGCCGCTCATCTTATTTGGAGACCTGTGTGAGTCGGCCTTTTTGTTTCCTCAAAATGATGTTATAGAATCCTCTCCCGTTTCTTGACAGCAAGAGGGTGAGAACAGGCACAGGAACACATCAAAAGTGCAATCAAACACAATGTGGCATTTTTCACTTTTTGTTCATTTTGTGTCCTGGAATTCCACCTCAGTTTTATCATGTCGCTAAGAGAACACTGCACACTGCTCAAATAGCCTGGACAATATTAGAACGGTGTTTACAGATTACAACTGCACAGGGGGGCTTTGGTTCTTATCAACAGCAGCAAATGCCACCCTTGCATGTAAATTTATGTGGGTACGTGTGTCAACATTGGCTGTTTAAAATGATTTATTCAACTGTTCCAGCTGTTCCATTTACACGTTATCGACATGGAACCACACCCACTGTCAATGCGGGCCAATTGTGCAACGTTGCTGTCACATTGTGTTGCGTCTTTCCATTTCATGCAGTTGTAAGGTTTGCGCCGTTACATGGAGGTGTAAAATTGGATCAAATTCAATGCTTGATTTCTCATGCAGGGTGTTTGATGTTTTGTCCCGGATTAATGTATACGATTAAAATGAATCATTTACGATTAAGACCGTCATTCGTGTTCATTGAGTTCGGGTGAGGACATATGCAGACGACAACGAGCAGCACCTGTCGACTTCTGGCAGGTGTTCAGCACTAATGTTGGAAAAGACGTATTCAAATAAGAGTGAGGGATGGTCAATAAGTCACAGAGGAGTTGTCCATCTGCTCTTGTGTATCAAAGTTATCGAGAGCTCCGCTGCCCAAAACAACAACCCTAACTTCCATTCTCCTGCTAACAATATCGTCTTCACCCTTTGTGTCAAACAACATCTGCCTGCAGTTTTCTCGGCAGTTAATGAATTCCAAACAGTGTGAGGTGTGTGTGTGTGTGGGGGGGGTCTGCTTCTTTCTCTCTCCAACACAAACAACACCCATTTCCATTTACAATTTCAATTGTTAATTTGCATGAGAAAAATTAGTTGGGTGACATGCGTAGTGTCCCCCCACGCTTTTATTTTCTGCTTAATTTTCCCACTAATTATAAGCAGCAATGGTGCATTATTTACATAAATAATTGTTGTTCCGTCTGTTCCCTCATATTTTCCTCCATTCTTTGTGTGTCAGAGTTGTTTTGGCATTTGTCGTCCGCAGGGGTAATTCTCCTTGGAGAACATTTTCAGATCTCTCATGACTGAAATATCTTGGATCGTGAGTGTTTTTTTTCGCCCGGTGTTTGTTATGGTGTTTTGCTGTCCTTTGTTCAATAAATAGATTCATCCTACAGTTTTACTTCCCCTCAAAACTTCTGGCTCTCATAAATAAATATGTCAACTGTCAACACCCTTTTACTATTTTTATTTCAACACAGAAGACATTTTCACAAGTTTAACGGGAAGGTTGTGGTACAAAGCCTCAAAAGCAGGCTTTGGATGTAAGATGCACAAGTCCGAATGTTCTCTTTGTTGTCACCAGTTTGTTCTTGCTCAGTTTTCTTCATATGGCTGGCTGTATTCAAGTTTGGAGAGCAGGATGGTCTTTTATTTAATTACAGGTTGAGATTCTGACCCCAGGAAAGAATACTTGAAGAGACCACGGGCCCTGTTTGGTGGACCGGTCCCCGTGCGCCCGCCATAATAATGGACGGAACTAGTCTGGTGTGTTTTAGGCTGTGTTGCACCTCTCTGGGTGCTCCAGAACAGGGAGTTGCCTCGCCCCCGACTCATCTGACAATTTGGTAACATAAAGTTGTCTGTACAGCGGCAATGTAATGTTCATGCTGGGAAACTGGTTTAGTTCATGTGTTTGTGAATTTGGAAGTCACGCTACTCTTCACTGGGCATTCCTGCCTGGGAGGATTAAATTGTGCCGTAACATGTTGGCCACTATTTTCTATTTGATAAGTTACTGTACCTGTTCTTCAGCTGAAAGATTGCAATTGATTGTTCTGACTGACCGTAATGACCTATGTATAACTTAAAGAATTAAAAAACAAAGCGTAACCGGTTATGAAATCAATAATTGATAGCATGAAGTTTCATAAGATCCATATATTAACAATAATAAAGGGTTGTATAACACTTTGGGACGCTAATAAAATCGAATAAACAGTGAAGCATTTTTACCATTGTCTAATGAGAAGAAAAGGGTTTGACCAATCAAAAAACGGTATGTATAAGATGTTGCAGAACTCGTTGTACTCAGATTCTTTGTGCATGGAAGACCCAAGCTCTGTGATCAAAATTTTTGTCATACAAGAAGTGTGTGGTCCTATGTGCCCGCCCCCCCATCGCACGGAAGAAAAATTGTGGCCCCTCTCCATCATTTAAGTTGCCGATCTCCGTCCTACAATACAGTCAAAATTGAGTTTGTTATCTTTGTGAAGACATACTGGGTATATTGCTTCATTCCTTGTGTGGGATCTTATTGAATGTAAGGAGAATGTGCTAAGACTCTGTATGAAAAAGTTTAGTAATAGTATTTTGTAAAAGTAGTAACATCAGCATCAACAGTAACAATAGTATGGGAAAATAACACATTTTTCAATCGCATTTAAGGATCATTATGCCCACCACATGAGTAGGATCAGTCATCTTTTTTAAGTCTGCCTCATTATACACAGCCTCAGACTAATTCCTCATACCTAAATACCTGCTTGACTCAGATGTCAAGGCCCTGTTTGGTTTTGGACCTAGACCTGGAGGTCACAATAAACGAGAGAACTGGACGAGACAGTATGTAGGTTTCTGTCTTCTAATTGAGGCGAGAGTGTGTGCATGAAGTGAGGGGCAGAGGGCGATCTTCAGAGGCCAATTAATTTGGAATACAAAGTAGTGGTGCAATCTGCTCGGGTTTCTGTCCTGGTGTGTGACAAGCTCACACGGACCATGTCTGTGAGGTATAAGAGACGGAATACATTAAAGCAAACCATCCTACCTAATCACCTCCTTCTTGTTTTCAACAAACTGTCCCAGCTACTTCCTTTTGTACCTGTAAATACGAAATTAAAAAGTCATCATATGCTTTTATTTTTTACATTTATCAAGGGACAACCTGTCTATGTTCAACAGAGACAAAAATGTACCGAATAATAGCAATTTACTCTCTTTTTTCTCTCCTGCTTATGCCGAGGTGCGTTGGCCCTGTTTGTTGCGATTTCATGTTGTCATACCTGATAACGCCAAGCGTGATTTCACACCCATCCCCTTGAGTCTGTTTGTTTCTCCCCTTTTAGACAAGAATGAGCACAGCAGGTTGCTCGTCATGAGTCGCGACACAGACACAGTCAGCTAAGCTACATCTTGGATAAAACTGCAGCAGTGCATATAGCAGAGAAACAGAAACTCAAATACTGATCCCATGCAACCCATATCGATCATCATCAACCCAGCTTCTTTATTGATACTGCCGATACTTGGATTGATGTTGTTGACAGCTTCACACCAAAGTGGCAAGGTTTGGTGGAATCCCGTTGCTTATGTAATGCGATAAAACATTGTGTATTCTTATCTATATTTTATGTATGAATTTTATTTACAGTGGAGGTGATCACTTTTGTTCTGACCCAATGAGAATCGTTATGGCTTTCATTTGTATGGTTTCCGAGTAAATTTAGGTTTGGAGAATCATGAACGTGTAGTGACAATAACACCGTCATAAATTGATTTCATTTTAAAGTGCAATACGGTCATATATTTTCCAGTTCCAAATACCTATGCGTTAGTTTCATGCCTTTACAGTCATGACGGTAAATTATGATGAACAAATGTAGATAATTAACTGAAGCTATATATTTGTGGGAGAGGGTGGGGGGGCTGTTTGTGGCCCCTGAACTACACTGAGTTTGACAGCCCTGTTTGAAATACAGGACTTTCAATAAGAAGGTACAAAAAGCCACAGAAATCTGGTTGTTAGCGCCATATTTGCTGCGCAGTGCAACAAATCCAAGATGCGCATCCAACATAGTCATTGCACCATACATTGTTATATGATGAACTTGAATGTATAAAACATGAGGACATAGGCTTTGCGTAGACTCGTGAAAGCCAATGTAAGAGAAAAGAGATCAGGGTTGCTCAGTAAAAAGCACAAGCCTAATTGTGGAGGAGAAAAGATTGCAGCATTGGCCTCCTCTGTGCGATGGTTAATTTATAAGATCAGTGGCGAGGTAACGCGACAGGTCAAGCAATGGTCAGGAATTGTTTGGAGGATTCTTTTGTCTTCTGGTGCAGTCTTGCATTGATGGCACTCTTAACTTTTTTCCTCACTTTTTGGTTTTCTTTTACCCTTTTTCCTCAGTGTGGAATGTTGCATGTGCAGTAGTCATTGATTTTGACCGTGCTGTGAATGAAACATTCGTCATGGTTTACACAGTACCATCTCTGGGATGGATCATCCCCTCTGTCACCTTGTGTATTTTATAATCATTGAAAAAACAACAACAACAACATAAGGATGTGACATTTTAAGATTTCCTTTGAAGCAAAGCATTCCATGTTTAAATTTTTTTCTTCAACCTTTCAGATTTTTATTCAAGGGCAAATCAGACAACAGATACTCTGCCTCCTTGTCTTTCCTCAATCTCTGGTCCTTGAAGTCCACCTATCTCCCAAAGTCACACTCTGTCTCACTCCACCGACCCCTCCCTTTTCTCTTCCACCTATCTATATCTGTGGCTCATTGCTCATGCAGGGTGCATAGCCGCAGCCATAGACCTCGGTGTGGAAACACCCAGCAGACAAGAAAAATGACGTCCGGCGCAATCTCATTTTCGGAGGGGCTGCAAGTCAGGCAGGAAATGGCTATTATTCCATCGACACTGTCGGTATTAAGTTATTTCCTTCTCTAAATACACGAATGTTCATGAATATCTATTGAGTTCCAGGTGCAAGCACAGGAAGTTTTTGTCACCGCACACTTGGGTGATTGCAACCCTATATTCTGCGCTCTCAGTTCTGAGATTGAAGTGAAAGACAATGGTAGTGGAAATTGGTTAATAAATCCAACGGAGGCGCCTGTTTGAGTTATACCACCGGTTCACACATGCTTTTTAAGAAACACAATCTCTTGTGTCTTTCCTCTCCCAAATGCTTTTCTTCAAAGCAGGTAACCAGGCTAAATAGCTTCTGTCTTCGTTTACGGTCGCGCAATAGTCGTATTAGTTATGTGAAGGGCAAGCCATTAGACCAGCACAGCACTAGGTATGTTTACATGCACAGTTTAGTGGAGTTGCCGCTTGGGCCGTAAAGTCATTGATCAGCCAAATTGCATTGAGTTCATTTGCGCCTTGTGATAGTATACGTGCTCTGGCCGAGTACTGGCCAAGACCACTTTCACATCCAAAATGCTGCATGTCTCTTACTCATATTACACCAGACTGCAATTTGGGTTCACAGTCATCCTATTGCAGTGGATTAGTCCATGATGTCATTTTTTTCAGTACAATACAGCGGCCTCTAACCTTTTTTGCGCCACGGAACATCTTTTGTAAAGACAAATTTGGACAGACTGGCATAGAAATATCAACCCTTTCAGGGACGGCAGTTACGACAGTGGACAGCTTGCCGTGTTATCAGATTACAGGGTGCATGAAAGGGTTAATATTGCAACTCTTTATTACACCGAATGTAGTCGTTGTGAATAGTCAGATTGCTCTGTCGAGTTTCACTTCAACGAGCCCTATCTTGCATTACATAGCATAGCATAGCATGTTGTAAGATGAGACATCATAGCCAGGATAAAAACGGAATTGACAAAAGTGAAAAATAATATTTCTGTTTGAGTGTTTCTTTTTCACTTTTCTATGATTGTATTTGAGGATAGTCCTGCATCTTTTGCTACCGGTCCACATGCTTTTAGAATACCGTACTGCTACGCTGACATCAATGTCATGGAGTGAGTTTGATGTGACGTGATGATGGTCCGTGTTGTGTCACAAAACGTTTGCGAAGAATAAAGTTCTCGTTCACATGACATGAAGCACCTCTGCGCCTCTTCCTAGCCACCAGTGCCATAGTCCGTCTGGAATTTATCTTTTAAGACGAGTGACAAGCAGAAGCTGAAGTCGAACTCAGCTTGCAACATGAAGATAACTACTATGTTCATCCACAGCCAACTTGTTTTTCACACACTCTGAACTGCACGGATGTGGGAAGGCTTGTGACCCTTTGTTAGCCCGAAATTACCCTGTTCTACACGTCACTATATTAACACAGGTTATCTTTCACCAGTGACAGAAGCGGACAGACGAGACAAAAGTCCTCTATAAGCTGGCCTATTGGAAGATGAGATGCTAACAACATGCGACTAGCCATTAGTCGATTTTCACGACGCACTACTGTCTGCTGATGGGTCAACATACAATTGTCAGCCCTCTTTGAACTTAATAAATGGGAAAGAAATAGAAATTGGATTCAAAGCTTCGCTTTTTGTTTGCAGATACGTTCAGCACACTGCAGCGTACACGTGTGCTTATTTTCCTTGTTTGATACAGCTACCACCACCCTGCCGATGCACCCCGGTATGGAAATGCAAAGCTGAACAGCATTCACCTGAACTGAACCTTACTGGGACAAACTGAACCCAATTGCATGTCCAAAGACATGCTCACAGCGATCCATCCCACACATCTTTTGTCACAGAAGTTTGAACAGTAGCAGAATTAACCCGCATTTGGTCTACGAGGATAAATGGGTGTACAAAAATCATGAGACCAAAGATGCAGGCTCTTGGGGATGGTAGCCAGATCACATATGCCACGCAGAGGCAGTGCACTCTGTTACACCTCCCAGTAACTGACAAAGAGATGTACAGTCACAGCATAGACTGAGCACTTATGTCAGACCTCCAGTCAATTTGCATTTGTCCAAGATGTGCTTTTCTCCTTTCGCCAATGGCTATACACATTGTTAAGTGTGTCTCCGCACATAGCTTCCATTCAAGAAGTGATCATGGTGGAGGGTGGCAGATGAATAGTCAGAGAAGGAATAAAAACAACAACAAAAAAGAAAACGGCAGCGGAAATGGAGAGCTGTGGAGCTCTGCTTACATGTGTCCAGTCAGAGGCAGTTCATCGCAAAAAGGAGACGGGCGCAGAATTGATTGAAGGTGGTGGACCATAAATGAAGGTATTGATTTTGGGGTCAGAGTCACAGGATGAGGTCCTGAAATAAATTGAAATAAACATATCAATACATCAACTCTATTACAGCCCAAGCGCACACATACACTCTCACAGATATATTATGAACATTGTTTGGCCTGATTGATTAATGCACATGCAATGGCTCTTATAGGTAACTGGGTGAAATAAGTGAACTCGGTAGTGATTTTTGACCGACGGTCAGTATGTCAGAGATAGCACATGTATTTGAGTTCTGGTAATTCAGGGAAATTACTTTTGTTCTCGGCAATATCTGTTCTAACTAATTTATTATTTGAATGCTATTAACGAAGCTTTTTCCCGTCATTACTGTCAGTGTTGCAAAGACAGCAAAATGGTGCTGAAATGGGTTTTCAAAAAAACAAACATAAATGGCAGTCATGATTGCTACCAGACTTTGTGTAATTCGAAAACCCATCTCATCTGCATAGTAAAAGAATAAAAAGAGCACCATAAAGAGAGCACTCAAAAAAGGTTAAAGCACTTCATATTTATGGGTCAGGGGAAGACCATTTAGAAGGAAGACATGAAATGACTTGGCTGGGAGACCAACAGAATCTAAGTGTAAAGACACAGCAGCCAATTAAGAGAAAGGTCAAACCGTAAAAGACGATCCGTACAGGAGAAGCTCCGCATGCATAGCAATGGCATTCTTTTTAAACTGACTGTCTCGCCACAGCTTACAGTATATGCTGCTTGTGAGTTGTATTTATGTCTTTTATAATGATTTGCTATGAACCACAGAGCATATTTGACATGGATGAAATGTGTCAAACTGCAGTACATTCAAGTTGTGCTCCAAATTGAAATGCTGTACAGATTTGTGATGCAAAGGTTCTCCGCGTGGTGTGCAACAAGACAAGACAGCAGAGTGTGAGTTAAACTTCCCCCTGAGGCACTATAATGCATATCATTAAAAAAAATTACAATGATTGAAAACAGTGTTCAAAAAGTGTTGTTTTTTTAAATGATAGTTATTGTCTCGATTGAAACCGTTGGCGTTTGAAAACAGACTGCATGCATGTCAAATCGTTCAGACCGGAGATGCACAACAATGGCGAACTTGATTCGTGTTTGTGTTTAGAACTCTTCATTGACTGCAGAGCTACATATGTCGCAAAGAGTCACATTACTTATGTGAAATTTTAAATACACAAATACACAAACACTAAGGTAGGCTCCTCCACAAGGCTGTTTCACTCTGAGGACGAGCAGTTGGTCCACATCTCCAACGATGGCCGAGCATACAGTCATATTTGCTTTTTAGTTTGATCGTGGATCATTTGACAATGTGCCTGTAATTTAGACTGAAATAAAAAAAAAAAAACATGAAACAAATCATTCTAATTTTAATGCTATGAGTAGACTGTGTAAATATCCTCTCTATGGGTGTGTTGCACAGGCCCCACTTGCCGCTGACAAATATTTACCAAAAATTATGCAACCCAATAAAAATGAAAATCATCTGTATTTGAAGCATTTTTTTAATTGTTATTTTATCTTGAGATACACAAGTACAAGTCTTAAATACGAACACATTGACTCATACTATTGAATGAGGGTTTATGACCAAACTTTTCAATGATTAAATGAGACAAACTTAAATCAGACCTCAGCGATGTCAATGACCTCTGAGTATCAGCAGCAACATAAAAAAAAAAATGTCAACTATCCTGCACATAGTACCATTGCCTTATCATCAGCCACCCATGGCTCCAGTCCCAACCACGTCTAGTGAATTTTGTCCCTGCTTTGCCACTGGTGGAGTGTGGGGGACGCTGAAATCCAGCTGGGCAAACAGGAGGGTGAACAGACCACCCCAGGGAGTCTATGCACTCCCAAGGATGTGTCTCTTGAAGCCCTATGGATTACATTTACTGAGGTAATGAGACAGAACAAAAGCTGTCTATATCAAGCTGTTCCAGTGTATTTGTCTTGTACTGATTTTCATGTCCAGAGGCTAAAAACGTGTTTTTTTTTCTTTAGAGATATATGTGCTTGTGTTATATTTGTAAAGAAGAACTTTAAATCTCCAACAAAATAATAGAATTCCATTCATCCATCCGGAGGCGTTTCTAGACTCTATGGGGGCTCAAGACAAGAAAGATCAGGGAGCCCATCACACGATACCCCTTAACAAAAATCAAGCATATGGATAAGCAAAGATATCTTATTAAATAAATGACAGTAACGATAACTTACTGAAAGCAATCGAAGGAAGAACACAGTGTAATATATTTGGTTACCTTACTTTAAAATGTTCTTGCAAGTAAAGAATCGTGTTCAACATTTGAGATCAGTCTGGAATAATTGATGACCAGCCATTTGCTCACATTTTGTTCACTGTAAGATTTAGGCCAATTCTGCAACAGGAATTCTGAGGACTCGTATAATATTCTATTTCAAACACAAATGAGTACCATTATGACAGACCATGCTGACAGCACAACTAATGTTAGTATCTTTTGACAACAAATAATTGATTCGGCAAATAAGAGACATTCCAACTTGGGTCATGGCATACCCTTTACCACTTCTATATAAACAAATTCAAACAGTATATTGTGATGTATATTATTATTTTTCTTCAACTAGTTTATGAGCTGGTCTGTGTTTAAATAATGTGAGGGACCCTAACGCTTACTAAAATGCTCACCAGCCAATCGCAGTGTGACAAACAACCTCATTTTCACACCTACGGACAATTTAGAGTCTTTGGTTAAAAGTGTTTTATAATACATGCATGTTATTTCAGTAGTCAGGAATTATCCATATAATAAATTCTGCAAAAAAGTAAACCGTTATATCAGAGGTGTAGAAAATTTTGCAAAGAGTGCCAGATTTGGTGAGGTGAAAATGTGTTGGGGCTGACCATTCAGACAGTTTATTTTAATTTTTCCAGACAGTTCGTTCCTAGCCCTCTTGTTATAGTTTGCATGTTTTGTCTGGTAGTGTCTCTAGATATTGAATTCCTTGAAAACCAGTCACAGTCTCTTGGCAAATTAAGCAGACACAATGGTTTCGTGTTTCTATGAAAAAAAATTATGTCAATTCCCACTTGCCAGAGAAGCAGCGGACCCCTTTGTCAACTTTCTTTTACTTCGTTACAGTCTCATTTTAGAAATGGGTTGGAAAGAGTCACACAAGGGTCATTCAGGGGCGCGTTCTACGGAAATTTACTGTGATGCCAAACACGACTCTGACAGTTGTTTGGCGAGGCAGAGCATGCTCGGAGACTATTTTCGAATGCACCCGAGAGTGCGGCCACACGCCTGCTGACATATTCTGATGAAATATAAAATATTTCTTTTGTACATTGCGTATTTTCTACTGTGGTCAACAATGCTGATGGGCCGCACAGTTTTAATTTCATGCCAGAGGCTATGGGCCGGAGGGAATTTGAACACCGGCCACACATTTTGGCCCCTGGCTGGACATTGGACATGCCTGCATCAAATTATGAGTTAGTTCCACCTCACTCTTCATTCACCTGTCTACCTTCTCCAGAGCATCAGGCTGTGCACATGAGCACAGGGCCATGCATGAGGAATCACAAGTGTAATGTGAAGAGTCATGATGATTAGGGTATTATGCGTTCCTGGAGATGCACCGGAAGGCTTGCCACACTGCTGCTATAAAAGCAGTGCAAAATAAAGTATTCACACCCATGTCCTGGTACTACAACGCTTCAATATTTGCACTACTTCTTAAATTGCATGTGTAGTTATTGTTATGAAAACAATCAATTTCTTCATTCATAAATGAATAATTCCGAGGTTGTGAATGCATTTTGTCAATGTAAGCACAACAATTCTGAATTGCGTGGACAATTTACAGATGTTTTTTCATATATTTTGTTTGCACACAAAGTATGCGGCAAGGAAGAAACGTGTGCTGATGTTGATGATCCTCTGTCTGTTTGAATGGCATAGTTTCGAGGACATTTGGATACTGAGCAGGAAAAATGGGATTCTTTTTTCAACCAGCTTCATCATGGGTCAGGTAAAAGTAGAATTTTATGAAATCTCTTTTTGTAATGGATAGATGGATAGATGGATGGATGGATATATAGATATATCCTAAGAGTAGGGGCAGCTGTCCAGGCTTCTGTTGAGTTGGACTGGGTGGGGGCAACATTGAACATCAACACACGTGTATCCTTCACCCTTCCAACCTGTCTTTGTGGGGCTTTTGGGCAGAAGGCCCCATGAGTGGTCCATCTGAGCACAGATGCAAGCACTGCCAAACACAGCTTCCAGTAGAAGACTCTGATCTGGCAGTCCAACCAGAGTGTGAAGAGACAGGGCGTGAGGGCGGACTGGCCGGATGGCCGGTTGTTGCTTCTGTATTGTAAAGAAGCGTGGAGCATGTAAAACCGCAGCCAGTCCCTCTTGGGACTCCACAAACCTGATTCAATGGAGTGCAGGGGGTGGAATCAATATGCAGCCAAGTGGTGAGAGGCCACTATCGATGGCAACAAGGAAGGGAGGTGTGGGTTCACTATTTTCTGAAGACTAGGAGGCAGCGCCAGCATCATTGCTGAGGAGCCGCACGCCAACGAGACTGACTCGGACAGTGACGCGAGGGAACCTGGAGTGTTTGATTGGGAACTTGCCCTGCTGTTCATTTTGGATCCTGAAGATTAGGAATTTGATGGATTTGAGGATGAGGATTGATCAATAAAATAATATGAGTACATTGTTAAATACTTCAACAAAGTACACCTGAAGTCAGTTTTTCTCCGGTTGCTTTTTTTTTAAACATACGCTAGCGTGTCTGCATCCTAGCGTATTTTTTTAAGCTTGCGTATGTTTTACCATGCCTGCGTCCAATAATACAATGCATCTTGTGTATGTGTTAAATACAGAAATAGCACCCGTAACTGTGACTGCGCCTTTTAATAGAGTAGGCCATATGACGTGAAAATACGGTAATCTTCATCGTGGTGTTTTTAAATTAATTTGGTTCATCTATTTCTTGTTTGTTTTCTCTTCAGAGTCATCACCCGAAAGTGGCAAAAACACTAAGTGCCACTTCTAACGGTGGGGCGTATGGCAAGGACAGTTAGGTTCTTCTGGCTTGCGTTGCTGCACCTGCTTGCTGGCTTTTTGTCTCAGTGAAAATTAACAAATCAACCTTGTAAATGGTTAATAAATTTGAAGTTGAAAAAAAGAGCACTTTAGTTTCCCTGGTATGCATCCCACCTAAGCGTCTGACAATTTTGGCCTATGACTGAAAGTTTATTTCCCGGACTTGCACAGGTAATAGATGACAAAGTGCTCCTCGAAGGCTGCCCACTGTTCCATTAAAGGGCTTGCCGAGTTCATCACTGTTCTGGGTTAAATGCAGAGGTCACATGTTCTGCAATGAAGGTAAAATGTGGTTGTGACTGTAAAAGGTTGTTCTTTCAAGTTAACCTTATATTTTACGCAGATTTTCATGTCTGCCATTTGAGTATATTTTCTGCTGACTGCCATGCTGTTCAGTCCGTCTGCTGGTTTAGTATCCCGTGGGTGCTGCTTTGATACATATGGTATCAGAAGTGGGCTTGCTTGCCATGAGGTTGTTGGATGTTTGCCCAGTGCAAGGAATAAAATGGGACATTCTCTGGAGAGGAGTGAAATGCAATAATGTATGCTCGTGTGAGTGCTTCATATTGTTCTACTGTCGCAATAAATTTGTAGGAAATTAAATGAAAAGTTGTGTACAATTCTACAAAGAGTAACCTGTAAAGTTGTAAGCCAAAAGCTTGTTCAATTTGGGATTTGGCCAAAATACCACTCTAAAGTTGCACAAAGACGTGACAGAATGTGTTGTTATTTTGAAGTTTTGAAGTGAACATTGTTTGTATAGAATGTAGCACTCTTAAGACCATCAAGAAAGTAAATTGTGCCGCTAATTGTCAAAGAGATTAGTCTCAGCTGCAGGTCATGGGTTCTCCAATTGGATAATGACCCCAAAAAATAAAGCTTAAATGCCCAAGAATGACAAAGAACAAAACATTAGACCACTCTGAAGGGCCCTGAGCTCTACCCTATTGAACCACTGCGATGGCAGCTGTAAGTCTGAACAAGGCATCTCATCATCAAACCTGACAGTTGGACCCGGTTGCTCACCAGGACTGGGCCAAAGCACTCATCCAGGGTGTACAATTCTCTCTGAGAGCTTCAGAAATAATTAAATTATAATAATAATATATTTTTAATTGCATAAAAAAACAACAACAAAAAAACAACATAAAAATACCGTCATGTTTCCCCAACTCAGTTCCATGACAATTTTTTTAATTCTGTTGGACCACAAAAATAAAGAAATGGGTGAATTTTTGGTTTAAATTCCAGTAAATTTGTGTTTATTGTTACTTTTGTTCATGTTATTTTAGTGACCATTGTAGGGTTTCCTTTCTTGAACAACTACGTATGTGTCCAGCACTGACGGTTGCTCTAAGACTGCAAGGGAAGCTCACTTTCCTCTTAAAATGCCCCCACCCACTCCCATCATAAAACTGGTGAAATATGTTCCGCTGTCTGTAAACATTTCAATATCTTCATCTTTTATTCAGAATGAACGACTGATCACAGTTAACTGAAATTACATCCTTTTCATTTGCTCCACAGTACCACCATGACGCTCGGACCTTGAGCTACTCCTTGCTCAATGTGGAAGCTTGGAGTGGGTCTTCCAATGGGTGAAATTGGACTGTCATTGGGAAAATTCTGAGCTCTATCCCACCAGTCAGAAGATCAGCATCTATGGACCAGTGGGCTGGCCGTGATACGTGGCTTCTGCAGGATGATTGGATAATATGCCTGAATCTGAATCACTCTCTGATTGGCAGTGAAGTAAGTGAATCTGCGCTCTTGTAGTATAACCTCCATGAGAAATGACTACAAGTGGCAATGCCAAGAATTAATGTTGAATGCTTGTGACCCAAGTGGAAAAGTGTTCTGTGGTCTGACGAGTCCACATTTCAAATTGTTTTGGGAAATTGTGGACGTCATGTCCTTTGGGCTAAAGAGAAAAAGAACCATCCAGACTGTTATGGACGTAAAGTTCATAAGCCTGCATGTGTGACTATCTCATTCAGTACCGCCTAATTCTAGACCAAGTCTGAAAAGACGTTTAAAAATGTCTTTGGGAGTGAATGAGTTAAATAGAGGTTTGTTTGTGCCAATGGCATGGGCAACTTACACATCTGTGATCTGTGAGTGCACTATAATGCTGAAAGGTACATACAGGATTTGGAGCAAGTAGGTACTGAATATTGTACGCAAATGCATTTTCTGGAATATACCGTCTCCAACTAAATTAAACTAAACTACACTAAGCTAAACTAAGCTGCACATCATGGCAGATAATACTGCTGCGTGGATCATTTTCTTGAAAAGGAGCGGAGGGTAGAATTTACATCTAAATAAATAAACAGATTTATGATGTAGGCCGGGAAAAATGAGCTTCCCCACCTTGAATGACCAGCAGCCGCCACTGATGTACAGTATACAAAGCCAACTACATTTTCATGAGAAGAGACGACAATCGCATCATGCTGTCAAATACCATTAATGTTGCAAGTTCAAAACTGACTTCAGGAAAAAAAAACAGCAGGCAACTTCGTTACAGGTATGCACATCACCCTCAAATTTGAAAATAGTTCACCCTTGTCACCCAACGTCACCTTTCACAACCAATCATAATCAACAATGGGCACGTGCTTGTGATATCAAGTCTGTCAACATTGGCAGAGGAGAACTTGATCGTCAATGACATTTTGTTTGTTTACAACACAACCAGAAAGGGTTACCAGATCAGCACTTAAAATCAGAAGCATTGAAGTACGTTGTCATTTCAGGTCTCTCATCACCCTCAAATAAATGAGACTTGAAATTCATTTTGCTGAATATCACTGACCACAATGACAAGCAGAGAGTACAATACCATCGTTGTCACAAACAGTCCAGAATTAAACTAAGCCCTGACTCAATTTCACAGTTAATGCAAGATTTTTACATTTATTACTGCAATGCCAAAGTGATGTAAAAAAAAGTAATGGTCAGAGACTCTTGGCGTATACATGTTTTAGGTTTCTCAATTCACATTCGCAGAATCTTTTGAAAACATGTATGGGTTGAAATCCGCTTTAAAAAGAAATAATAAACTTCCTTCAATGTTTTTATTTTCCAAGTCAGACGCGCAAGAGAGTCAAACTACTTTAGACAACACAAACGGGCTCAGGGAGCCTATCAGCGTGTGATCTGTGTTCAGACTACACCGCTTGCTCACATCATTTAATGAACCAAGTCCTCTTGCTAATGAGGCCAGCAAAGAACTCAAGGGTCAAGTTGTCTCGTTCACACAAACACATGCACGCTGACTTTGTCTCCACTTAAGTGTAGTTTTGAAGCTCTGCACGCAAGGGGGAAAAAAAATCAAGTGTAAAATTGAGTGGTTCATTGTTAATGAGTTAGGACAGACGCACTTAAGTTCATTAACCTTCATTGCCACCGAGCAATTGAGTGTCTCTTTCATATTTCAGTATTGTTGGAAATCATATTGTTATGATCTCAAGCGACACCGCTTGCCTTCTTGGTATAATCTTGTTTTAAAATCACAATTGGCTTTACAAATGATTGGTGAAAGAAAGTCATGTACAAAGTACGTATATTTGGCATTGCCGTTCTCACAGTTATTTGACCAGATGATTATGACTATGATGACAGTATCGTCTCAGTCTTGGTATGGTCTGAGTGGCATACACAATTATAATAAAATACCAGGAGGCATACACACAATGATATTCTATCTCCCTGCAGGTGCTGTCATAGGCCTCTTCAGCCTCCCAACTTTTCCTGACTCTCCTCACTTTCCCTTTGTTCCCGGACGGCACACCACCATGTCCAGGTCTCACCTCCAGAGAGTTCTGCCTGGCAGGAGGTTTGTTTTCAGAGCTTTGCTCATTTCTCCCCTTTCTCATCTCCTCAACTCTCCTCTGTCTTTTTTTATTTTTTATTTTTTATCCATACCGGTGCGAGCTAATTACCGGCGCATTCTCCTCCTGCCAAGTGCATGCCGCTTCTGTCGAACACCTACCACTTCCCACCCCCCCTGTTTCTCTCCTCCTGGAGAGGGGGCGGAGAGGGAGGGGAGGGGGGGTACAGATGTGTATTAATGAAGCAGTGAAGGGCAGGGGGGTGACTCATAGTGAGGGTGAGCAAGGGAGGGGATGGGGAGCAAAAGGCAATTTGCATGCAGAGACGAAGAGATTCTCCACTTTTTCCCAACGCCTCGCTTCCCTATCTGCCTTTCTCTCACTCACTCAATCTCTGACTGTTCCTCTCTTCCTCCACGTCCCCTTCCCATCATACTGGGTTCTTTCACTTTGCTGCACCCTCAGTCTCCTCTACCTCCTCGTCCCTCTCCTTTGCTCTCTAGCTTGCTGCCACTGCTGATTTGAATAATTCAGCACAAGCTGGTATCCTCCAGGGCCCCATTGTCTGTGCGCAGCAGGCAAATAAGGAGCGAGGCAGAGCAAGAGCGAGGGAGCAAGAAGAGGGATGGGGGAGTCCAGGGCAGTGCATGTGTAGGACGTGAATGGTGGAGAGGAGTGGGAGGTCCACCCAGGCCGCCTTCACCTAGCGGTGGTGTAAATCAGCACTAATGAGGTAGAGGAGGAATACCTGGGCCTTGTACGAGACTACAGAAGACTCGGGTAGGCAAGCACATGAGAGCACATGGACAGACGTGCATGTAGCCATCTGCATTTAAACAACACCGTCATAACCTTCACTGTATTGCTTTGTTTTCAGTTATTGACTTGTTGCGAACCTTCACTTCTATGTGTGTGCAGTCTGGCACTTGTTCAAAGGCATCTTTCAGTAGAAGGAATATGGCAAAAAATAAAAAAACTGCTCCTATGATGTAAAAAGACAGGATAAACCATCGTCGCCACTGACATCGGTGTACATCGACAGGAAATACTCTTTTATAATATAATACATAATGACAAAGAAAATTGAAAGCCAACATGTGTTCCTATGCTGCCTGCCGACAGACACAAATATTCCAGCTGAACTTATAAAACACCACTAATTGACAATGTCTCTCTCCAAACACCTGGTCCCTGATATTTCTGTCAGGTGACTTCAAATGGTGTAAACTTTGACATTATTTTAGTTTTATCAAGTGTAGAGTGTTAATCCATCAATATATACCTATCACGTATCAATATATGAAAGATATGTCAGACACAGATTAAATTGAATGGGCTTCACACCGTCAAACAAAGCTTCATGAACCTTTGTGAAAAGCTTCACAGGATGCTTTGTGAAAAGAACATCACCTGTTGCACGACATATTAATCACCAGTCCAGCAGAAGATAGGGCCAACCCCTCAAAGCTAGCTACTATTAGCAAGCCTAAAAAAAAAAAAAAATTAAAAATAAACAATTTTAAAAGGCGAGTCGAATCGGCATCTATTTGTGTTTCAAATGTTTGGATATGACGACAAGCATTGCCTGTACAGTTTTGTGATGGTGACAATTTTAGCCTGTAGCCAAATTAACTTTTCATCATTTCGTAGGGGAAAAAATGCGTTGAAATGAGGGTAAATTGAAAATCATTCAGACTGGGTTCCACTTAGGAGGCTCAACTGAATCTCTTTGCTTGAACGTTTCCAATCTCTTATAAGACAGAAGAAAACACCTCCAGTCACTGTCGACCTTCTTCCCAATCCGCTATCAGCAGTGACTTAAAGGAGGGGGTTGAAATGTGTCCCGTCCATGGGAACTTCCCCAGATGACAGTCAATACAAAGACAGGCCTCAGATCAGCTGAATCTAACAAAGCTCCTGAGACTCTATCTACACGGCAGATTCTTCACACCCTACTGGTGATTTGTTCCCATAAGAAAATATGTCAGTAATCGCTACACCTTCATGGATATGAACCAATGTGGATACTTTGTGCTGGCTTCACGGTGACATCAGTCTAATGACATTCTCTTCGGAGATGACACAGTAGCCCGTGAGATAGAGAATTGAATTTCTTCGGTGGGTGGGTGGGTGGGTGGGTGGGTGGGTGGGTGGATGGATGGATGGATGGATGGATGGATGGATGGATGGATGGATGGATGGATGGATGGATGGATGGATGGATGGATGGATGGATAGATGGATGGATGGATGGATGGATGGATAGATAGAAAGAAATGTTTGGGCCAGCACAGTCATCGACTGATTAGCATGTCCACCTGACAGTGCAGAGGTCATGGGTTCTACTTCAGGCCCTGGCCGTCCTGTGTGGAGTTTGCACATTCTCCCCGTGCCTTTGTGGGTTTTCTTCGGGTACTCCGGTTTCCTCTCACATTCCAAAAACATGCTTGGTAGGTTAATTGATCACTCTAAATTGGCCCTAAGTGTGATTGTGAGTGTGGATGGTTGTGCCTTGTGTGCCCTGCGACTGGCTGGCAACCAGTTCAGGTTTCCCTGCCTACTGCCCAAAGTCAGCTTCGAAAGGCTCCAGCACATCAGCAAGATAATGGATGGATTGATGAAAGTGTTTGGAAGCACAGACTCTACGCGAGGTAATGCACATAATTTCAATAAAGGTGTCATCCCATCCATATTTGACTCCTGTGGTTGAGCAATTTAAAATAATCTCTGTGAAGGGGAAGCATGATCACGAGAATCATAGCCCGTTTCTCTGGTTACACTTTACAACTCAATTGTGAACACTTATTAGGTTATGTAAAATAACTAACTTGTTAAAATGTTAAATGGACTCATTAGACAGCAAATCACAAATCAGTGCTCTCTTCCCTTTTTCCTCCCTCATTTTTAGCTTGTTTTGTGTTTATACCATCCTCAATTCAATCTAAAGTGTGAGTATTGTTTTTAGGCACAAAATTGGGAGAGGGTGAATTGCGAACCTCACTTTGACAAGAGAAGATTTGTAAAGCAGTCATCATGCGTAAATTATCAAATGTATTTCACTCAATCAGAGATATGAGATCAATGCGTCTCTCTTTGCACGGATTTCCTTTTGAGTAACATACAGTATGTACTTGGCTATGGACAAATCATTTAGCCAAAATCAGATGAGGGTGAAATATTCTACAATTTAAGGGAAAAAAAACCCAAGAAAATGAGACCATAGGACATCTGCTAAACAGCTGATAGGAATGCTTGAAGATGCTTCGAGAAACTGAGGGATTAAATATAAAGATGAGAAAAAGCTGCAAGAATGCTTGAGCAGGAAGAAGAAACATTAGATCCAAAATGACTGGGGTGTATTAAAATGATTGCATAGGTTTCTTGAGCCACGCCATTCAAAGCTGATCCAAAGTACATTCCATTCATAAAATGTAATTTTACCCTCGCGGTGTGACCACTTGACTTCTTGTCTAACATGTACCATCATCAAGTGCCTAACCCCTGCACATCTGGGCTGTTGTTGCGATTTAATTCATATTTGAAGACTTCTCAACGGCTAAAGCAACGGTTTACTGTTCACACCTAGACGCACACAAACATCAAGAGCAGGCCTTGTCACTCCCACGGGCACAGGCGGTAATCAGGAGAAGTGAGTGCTTAAGAAGTGTCAACAGAACCAAACCCAGTGCATGGTTTAGGCTAGATTGAAGTGATAGCTCATTGCCAGCGACATAATGTAGATGAATGGTGGTGCAATCCATCAGAAGAGGACGGCTGGCGTGAATGTGAGGCTTGAGGAGAGGAGGGGTGTGACCCTCTCACTGTCTTGGCTGCTAGTGGGGATCTCCTTACCCTACACCTGTTAACAACACCAATCCCCCTTGTACAAACAGTAAAATGATCCAAGAAGAAGGGAGCAGCAAAGAAAGTAAAGGGTGGGGGGGGACAGAGGCAGCGAAAGAGACAGACAATGAGAGAGAGAGAGAGAGAGAGAGAGAGAGAGAGAGAGAGAGAGAGAGAGAGAGAGAGAGAAAAAAAAGGTCAGGAAGAGAAAAACGTTCGTTTGCTTTTGAAGAGATTCACACTTCCGGTCAGGATGGATTTATTAAAGGGGCAGTCAGGTTATGGTCACATACCGTAGTTCACGTGCACACTGTAACTAACACAGGAGGGACATCTAGTGGTACATGTGTGAACTTGTCATATTTCAAAATAAACAACTGGGAAGATTTTTTACTATGGATGTCAAACGTCACAAAGTCAGCTGTGATGAATTATTGTAGCATGATACAACAATGTCATGAGAAGAAAAAAAAAAGATGCTTTCAGATGAAAGGGAATATAGTATGCTTTGAACATGTTCTTTTGTGCACTCCATCTGCATGTCATCATCTTTATGCGCAACACACATGACCGCCACATTTTGTTGATCGGCATGACGTAATGTCTCCCTGCCCATTTTCTGTTTTGTCAATGAATAACGGGTGCATCACGATAGAAAGGAAAGCTGTGGAATACAAGCCGCTTAATAAATACTTATTTACATCGGAAACATTTTAAACCATATGATAAAAGGTTAAAATTGTGTTTTGGCAATGCACGGTCAAAAGAATTAAGAAAAATTCAGAGTGTACCAACTGCACATAGATTTCACGTCGCAATACATCCATCCATCCATCCATCCATCTATTCTGTGCTGGGAGCAACGGGTCACGGGAGCAACAGCTTTAGCAGGGATGTTCAGACTTCCCTCTCCTGCGCCACTCTTCCCGAGAGATCGCAAGGCGTTCCCAGGCCAGTCAGGAGACATAGTATCGACGGCATGTCCTGGGTCGTTCCCGGGGCCTCCTGCCGTCCATAAAGGTTATGAACAGAATTGGTGACAAAGGGCAGCCTTGGCATGGTCCAACCTTCACGGATCTGACTTACTGCCGGCAATGCGAACCAAACTCTGACATTTGTGTTATAGGGACCAAACAACCCGTATCGGGGGTTCGGTACCCCACACTCCCAAAAGCACTCACCACAGAACTCCCAGAGGAACACTGCTGAATGCCTTCTCCAAGTCCACAAAGCACATGTGGACTTGTTGGGTCAGCTGCCACATACCCTCGAGTGCCGGTGCTCGTGCAATACACACAAATTGACCATGGGAACTTGGCACATCTAATATGGCCGCCATACACACAGATATGGCAACCACGGACATATGAATGGACTATCAATAGGCCCCTCACAGCTCAAGCCAGTGGGCAGCCATCTTACGTTGCCACTGTTTGACAACCTCTGTTACTTTTTGCTGAAAACACAGTAATCAGTGTATGTTTTACGCTAGGATCCCTATACAGAGTGACGACCATTCAGAGTTGCCTCAATGTCATGAATTGTGACGAACAGAGGTTAGATTTATGTTTCACAGCCAATTTATGCTTTCATTTCGTTGTGGATGATTCTGACAAATCTTTGAGTCACAGTCACAGCTATACCCTATAAGGGAAATTTTTAAATTGCATTCTTACCAATGAAATGTGCACATTGCATTTCTCCCAGACTTACTGGTACCCTATGCCATACACAGTGGCCTTTTTGCCATCGAGAAAGAAAATATTGCGAACATGCTGTGGCAAAATCAATATTTTCAAGTTAGGCAGACTAAGCAAGCGGCACCGTAAAACGACCGCCAGTGGCTGCACTTCTGCCGACAGCGCCATTGTTATTCCATTCATACAGAAGTCCATGTCTATGCGGTGACCATATTGTATGTGGCTCAGCCAGGCTTCTACAATCTCCTTCTGTCTTCATATTCAACTCGGTGAAGTCTTCTGTCCACCTTATAACTGCCTCATATTCTGTGTCGTGGTTCAACCTGAGGTGTTTCACAAGGTTAGTGTGTTGCCACAACTCCTTCCCATTTACAACAAGCATCACAAGCAGCGACTTGGCTGTTTGTGGAGTGGCACGAGCTGCACGAATGATTGACTTTGTTTTCACTCTACCGCAGTGGCATTGTGTTGACAGATTCACACTCTGACTGAGTGACTGACTGACCAGTTTGCGAGATTAAATGTCAATCGTTTAGCTATTTTCCACTTTGCCCTTGTTAATATTATTTTCAGAACCTCAAATTACCGAAACATTAAAAGTATCAATATTTTTTATTTGAGCAATGATTTTACAGCATAAAGATGTGTACAGTATTGGAGGTACCGTTATTTATATTTCAGTATCAATCACAACTTCAGACCTAACATTCCTTGAACTATTTGTACATAAAATAGCTCAACTCATTCAATGATGCATTCATTCGATGGACTTTCGCTCTGCGATATTTGTGGCTGTTCAGTGTTCAGATCTTTTGCGAACATTCAGTTGAACACCGAAGTAAACCTGAATTAATTTGACAATGAGCATTAAAAAAACATCTATACAAAGGCCACCCACCCTTCAGTCAATTCACACATTTTTAAATACAACAAGAATGAGACAATTTAAAAACAATAAATAAATGCAAATTCAAGACTTTTCTAACACAGCCCTCCATCACTGCCTGCTCAACTGACAGGATACACACAAAGCCCTTTTTTTCTGTTCCTCATTCTCAAATGTCTGCCTTCCTTCTCTCCCCCTCTTTCTCCCTCTTGCACTGCGTCTGTAACGAGTCACGTCCATCTAGCAATTATTATGAAATTAAAGCTATTTTCCATGGCTGATGTTTGCCCCGGTAATAAGCACACCGAGATAGGCTTCATTCATTTCGCATTTTAGTTCAGCTCAATTCCTGTCGCATTAGCAAGTGGAACAAAATCAGAGTGTCACTCAGATATTCTGCTTAATGGTTTGGCAATGGCCCAGGCGTTTTTTTTCCCCCCTTTTTCCTTTCGCGCTGCTCCTAACCCTATCTTCCTGCCAATTACGCTGTTTAATCTATATGTAGATAATGGTGTCCAGGACCTCCCTGTTGAAATGTCAGGTGTGAAGAGGTTATTAGCTAACTTTTAATTACTGTCCATCATGCAGTAGCTCGTAGGACAGATTGGCTTTCTTTGACTGTTCGCTTATCTGGATTCTGAATGTTGGCTGCAAGAAGGGGAAAGAAAGACATTCAGGAAGCGCCAGGTTGTTGTGATATGAAGTCAGAGCTTCATATCACCATTTTCGCACTATTAACGGGCCTCGGTGTGTGTGTGTGTGTGTGTGTGTCTGTGTGTGTGTGTGTGTGTGGGAGAAGATGGGTTGACCAAAACCATCCTTTCTAATGTGCATACATTTTAAAAGGTTTAGAGGCAAAAAGTAAGCTTGAAGTCAGTCTAGATAAATGCAAGCAATTTTGCATGAACAGCCATCAGAAAAAACTGTGTGCTTTTAAGTTTTCCTAAATACTTAAACCATACTAGGTTTTGTGGTTCAGCAAACTCTCAGCCATGTCATCCTCTGCAGATTTGTTGGTCTCGGGAATCTATACCAGCTTTGGGACACAGATGGCCCTTTTCATTGCTGGGTTTTTTTCATTGCCATTTTCTTCCCCTTCAAATGTTTCAAAAGTCTGCAAACCATTTTCTCAGACTCCCCCTGCCCCTCTCTTAAAGACCCTATTGTACATTTCAAGACCAGCAACCCCTCACCCTTAACTCTGCCGCTCTCAACTGCAACTCATGGTCTTCTACACTGTGTGTTTGGGGCCCAAAATAACATAAGCGCCAGCCAGAATCTCTGAAATCTGTGACTCAATTCATAGTGCATACAACTATGTGCGATTATGAAAATACAATGTGTGTCCATACTGTGTGTTAGCAGCCAATTCCCCGTTTCTTAGAAGTACGAAATAAGTATCTTTTTTTTATTATTATTTTAGGGTTGCAGGAACATTTGTCGATCCCAGTATTTGTTTTTCATTTTTTACTTGGCATGCAAGAGATTTAATTGATTTTTGGTAATCTGAAGTTTTAATTTACCAGAACCCTACTATTTGCATTTTTGTTCAAGGGAGCAGCATTTTAATTGTCCCTAAAACAAAACAATTATGTAAAGACATTTTTATGTCATCCATCAATCAATTTTCGGTAGTGTCTATTCATTTTAGGAATACAAGATAATGGCAACTAAGTCTGGATAATGGGCAGATACTACCTCGGACTGATCACCGATCAATCACAGGTCATACATACACAGTATGAAACTGGTGAGTTATAACTTCCAAAATGTGTGCTTCCTCATGGGAAAGTCAAATACTGTACATCTAAAGCCTCACAATGAACCACAGTAATGAAGGCAACATTTATCTGTCCGTTTTCTCTCCCACGTATCCTATAACTAAAACCACAGATAAAAACTATTGTTCCTTGGAACTGTTGAAATAATTTGCAGTGAAATACTTGCGAGTGCAGAAACAAACACCTAAATACGCAAGCGCATGCAATACTTTTAACCCTTGAGCTACCTGTGAATGAATTTACTATTTTAAACTCTGCATTGCAGAGTAATGCCTATTCCAGCTCCACTGAAGCCTACGACACCTACTTCTCTGCAAACATTGAAACATTAGGATTATACTTTGGCAGATCTCGAGGTAGTGCTTTTTTGCTTCTGCCTTCGTCCACATACATGTACTCAAAGAGTATGTTTTCATAGACTGGCAAATGTTAAACCATTTCACTGAAAACATCATTAAGTCGATTAATGCTTTACATGCCAGACTGCCTCCCTTTGAACTGGAGTGTGTGTGATATTTAAGACTTTAAGTGGAGCTGGAGTATTCGTTGAGGGGTATTGTGTGTATTAGGACTGTGCTTGCAGCGCTGCCGTGAATTATGGATGACCCATGAAGACCCCGGGCCCCGCTACCCATACCTGTGGAAACCTCTGTCATCTGGTTCGCATCGAACTCACATTTTAGGAGTGGGGGAGTAGTGCACCCTCAAACATGTGAAGAATCAAGCAAAGCTGGTGCTGGGGTCAGTGAATGGGGCCGGGGACCATAATGACATTAGTTCAGTTTAGATTCAAACTGGCTTTCCTAAATAGCATTGCAGTCAAGAAAGACTTCCAACAAGGCACACAATCAAGAGTTGGATCGGCACTTCCGCACATACCCAAAGCTTGTCATTGTCATTTTTAAAAAGTCATGCTTGTTATGCCCATTATGATCGCTCAAAGAAGAATTCATTTTATACCGTGTTCCGTGCCTTTCTGTTGCACGACACATAGAAGCGGATCACACAAATACAGGCATGCAAGAAAAGAGAAGTCAGGTTGATGGGACGTGCTGAGTCGGCCTGTCTGGTGCAGTGGTAGCTCATTACGCCATTTTGAGGCAGCAGCTGAGAAAACATAGTCCGCTCTAAGTTTTCTCTTCAAATTTGGGACGATGAACAAACAGATCTGTCAACCTAAGGGAACACGCTGGGCTATGTGGCTGGAGTAGGTTAGAGAAATACTGTAGGGTGAGACCATTTTGGTATTTCAAAGCAAATTTTTAAAAAGTGATGCCGAGAGGGGGCCGGTTTAGTGTTGGTCAGTTGACGCAATTGAATAATTTTTTGCTTTGCATCCAGTCTCACTCCAAGATTGGTTGCTGGTTTCAAATATTGCATCAGAGCACCCAGGTCATTATTTACTGTGGTGACATCACCAGGTCCAAAAAATATTTACAATATCCTTTGTCTCTTAAAATTTCATAAGACACCTCTAATTTATCTTACTTCCACTTCCGCCCACCTTGGTATTGAATTTATTATGCCAGTGTTGAATATAAACTGATAAAGCTAAGTTAAAACGAAATGATAGTGCCCCGGCATCCGCAGTAGGGCACAGCGTATCAGTTGGGTGAATCGCTGAACTTTGAGTGCAGCCGAGAAGGGAGCAGCAGTGGAAGAATATACAACATGACAGTATTGCACAGTAGCACATGACTTGGTTATCTCCAGCCAGAGAGTGGGAAAATAAAAACAACAAAACATGTGGTTTGAACATATCATAACACCATCATTCAAATTTGAAAACTTAACACCATCCGTTAAAACCAAGTCAAGAGTGTGCCCACCCTCATGTGTGGGACCAGAAATGTACTGTGCAATGTTAATAAAGTCAAAAAGGTTTCAAAATTAGTTTGCCAATAGTATTTTGGAACAATAAACTCATATATGTAAGTCACCGAAAAATTAAAGCATGAGATTTGATGTTTTGATCCGGGTAGTGCTAAATAAGTTCACTGGTGATACACCACAAGAAAATGACTGCAGACAAACTTAAAACATGAAGACCAAATCAAAGGCTTTGAAAATGCGGATTAGAACACATTTTTTAAAAAACAACGATGAACAACAGTCCACTCATCCATTTTCTGCCACCTTTCCAAGGTCACTATAGGACAATCACAGGTTGCAAACAGACAAACAACCTTCTTCATTTTAGTTCAGGTTATCAACTGGCGGTAGTTTTCTAATGCTTCAGATATACAGTGATTCAAAAGTCTGGAGGGCTCCAGACACCTTTACACCTGTTGAAGCTGGACGAGGGGGTATCGGTGATTGTTAGAATCTCGGAGAAATTAAAGTGAGTCAAATGTTGTTGGTTTTTTGTTTCAGAGTTCCTTCTACTCACACCAGTGTTGTTATTGTGTTTTGCTCTAAAAACAAAACAAAACACACAATCAGATAGTTGTGCTTTTTAAATCATGCCTTTTTCATCATGCACAACTAAGCATGGAGATGCTTGCATAACATAACACCGCAACATGTCAACATGAATTACACAAGATACCTATGCCCAGCTGAACAAGTAAATCTGCATAGCAAAAATGGTTTTCCCCTGACACAGAGAAACATGGGTGACAATCAAATATCGTGCTTCAGTCATTTTAGTGCGCAGCAAAGTGTGTAAATTGTTTGCCAATAAAACAGGAGGTGCGCAGAGTGGTACCTTGTAGATCATTAAGGTAAGTCACTCTATGCCACCATGTCAAGTTAAATTCTCTCTCTTATAAAGCTATGCTGAAAATGATATCAAGGATGTTATTTTAAGGCAAAATATACTGTTTTATTTGACTGTGCAGTGTTTGTATTAATTATACAATAACAAATAATTCAATTTGCATGCTGCAGTGACCTTTGTCTCTATATGTGCAAGAAGGGTCAAAAAACAATGGCGAGATGTAGAATGACATTGAAGCAAAAGTACGGCGCCAAGCACCCACAACCATCCTCTAATTTGATAATGCTGCCCCCTCCTGGTACATTGTTTCAGAACCATATCATCTGGTATGAATGAGCAGAGTGATCATGTGCAGTAATCATGATTCAGTACGATTACAGCAATCACGCAACTCGATGTGTCATTTAGAATAATGGTGCTTCAGGACTTTGCACTCCAAGCAAAATACCCCGTTGACTCTACATTGAGCACATAACAAGCGCAGCAAGGGGGAGAAAAGTGATGACGATTCAAGGGCCCATGGCTGAGAGGGGACATTGAAAATAGAATGTCTGGCACCCCAGACATGGCCTCACGTCATGTGTGATTTCACGTTTCTTTGTAGCGTCGTACTACATGGGCCCCAAACTGCACAGAATCAACAAAAGTCCACATCTTAAAGTATTTTCTATTTTTGGCAACAAGCCACCTGATAAGATATTAGATTGACCAAGTGTCAAGTTAACATCAGATATTGTTTTCAGGTGTGCGGGAGAGACCACACTTGTATTTGGCAATCCCTTACAGGCTTACATTATTCGAAGAGTCACCATAATATTTTGACATTTATAGACAGTCAAGCGGTTTTGTCATTAAACTGGAGTGAGGGTCTACGGAGAGGAATATGTTATACTCGTGAAATCCAAACTATTAGGGCGATTGTTCTCATATTTGCAGAGGGGGAAGTCCACATAGGTAGAAATGCTAGAATAAATGTTGGTGAGGTTTGATTGCAGTTTTATGACATCAAGCAACTTGAAGCTTGTTTACATCAAGCAATTGGTCACCATGCAGTGGGAAGTAGAAGGTTTTGCGAGCTCATATAGCTGCTGGAAGCTAAATAAGACTGTGTCCAACCATTTTTTTAAAAATGCGACTAATTCTGTTAGTGTGTCGGGACTGAGACGTCTCAGAGCTTTGGAGATTGCTCATTACCTCGAGGCTGAAGCGACAGAATTTGGAACGTAGTTAAACGTGACCGTACCTTGTTGCTGGCCTCTTTACGTCATCTTCCTACCACGCTAGATCAGCAGGTTTAAATGTTTTCTTTTTGAAGCTGCAACACCTGGCGTTCCCACGTTGTCCAAGTCTGTAATTGTCGTAGAAAGTGGACACGCAAGCACAGTTTCCATTTAAACGAAACGTCGGTTTTATGATCTCGGAAGCTATTTCACGCAAAGGTTCATGGGTCGTAGGAATACGGTGATTGCAGAGGGTCTTAATTGATATGCAAATTAAGAAGAGAAAAGAAAAGAAAGGGATAAAAAACTGAATTTAAATCTGCATAAGACTGTTCTTGGCCAGCACAATGCAATTGTGGGTAGCATGTTTGCCTCACCATCGGGAGGTTCTGGGTTCTTTACTCTGTTTGGGTCTTCTTGCGTGACGATTGTGTTGGTACTGCGTCTTGCTCAACAGTGGGGGTTTCACGTACGGTATGTGCAGTGCTATAAGTGTGCCGGGACGCATCGGTATAGAGTACCGGTCCTTCGCAATTTTAGCCTCTATCAGGACTTCACATGCGCCTCCTTTCATTTAGACATGTTAAAGAAGCTGCAAACAAACACGTCCAGTACGCATGACGCGACACGCCTCCAACCCAAAGGCTAACTTAAAAATAAAAGCTTAAAATGTTGCTTTTATTTTGAAGTAGGCCCTCGTAGCGCGGATGGTTCGCTTCACTTACCTTCTCGACAGTTCAAGTTGCATTACTCAGTGCAGTGCTGCCAACTTAGCGTTTTTCTCGCTATATTTTGCGAGTTTTCCAGACCGCTCTAGCGGTGACAAGGGACAAATGTAGCGATTTTTTTTCTGGTGTTACTGGAGACGCTGATATGAAAGCACATACGTATTGTTCTCGACATGCAGCGTGAGTGTCTGTCTCGATTGGGTCACTTTTGTCCCAAGCCCGGGCAAAGGAGGGTTGCAATGGTGACAATAAAAGAAACAAGAATCGACAGAAGAAGGTTGATTTGTAATTATAAACATATTTAGGCTGTTTTCCTTTTACTCACCTTTTGTCTCTCCTACAGCGTCCATTACAAGCATGCACATGGTCAATTGTGCAAATTGGGTGATGCCGTCATTTAGCGACTTCTTGCGACTTTTAGGACAGCCAATAGCTACTTTCCTTACTGTGAAGTTGGCAACACTCACTAATTGCTACCAACATCAATACAACGCCATCCCTAAATCATATTCATATCATATTAAGGAAGCGAAGAAACAGAAACCGCTCCTTATTTCAGACCCCATTGTAAGATACAATACAAGTCTGCTTAAATTTCTCGGCGTATGTCAGCGTATGGCTATACGTCCGTATAATGCAGGCCATAAGTAATAGGTAAGTTATGCGATCGTTGCACACGTTCAAACACGTTAAGTGTAGGTTACTCATAAGTCCAAATACGTCGAGAATACCTACTAGCTGTTCTCCAACATCCGTGCCTTTCGAACTGCAATACGCTGCTGCATAGCGTGCAGCAGCGTATTGCCGACGATCACGTGGCGTAGTCTATAAAAAAGGCTGGCGCTCGACGTTTCAAATCATAACTGCACTAGACATTGCAGTACCAACATCTGTTTGGGGACTATCCCCGGTCAGTTAAAATGGTATAACCCAAGAGGCAAGGTGCGGCTTGCCATCGTTACTGTGAGTTGCTATTCACGCTATTAAAGCAGCAATCAAGCGACTAACTGCGAGCAGCGAGCGCTGCCTGGCAACAGCAACTGATGGCTGTAGCGTTGCCTTGCTTTCTTTCTTCTTTTTCAAAGATGTGGACATAGGCTTGTTTTTTTTCTAATACATTCTCCATATTTAAAGGTAGAGTATGTGCCTTAAATTGCATCGTGAGGTATTTTTCATACATGGGCAACATATAAAACATATTAAAATTGTGTTCCTAAAATCTAATTGGCAGAGATTTGCAGTCTGCACTCCACTGCGTGCCTTTGTAATGTATGCTTTTGCTAAAGATTCTACAGCCACAAAGGAGTTTTGGTTTTACAAATGGTGGTTCTTTTGTCTGTGAGCAACATGGATTGTATGATTTTCATAAGGTACAATCATGAACCTAATGCCACAAAACATAGTAAATCTGTTTATTACATAATGCAAGAACATTCTAAGTGCATAAAACGTGTTTTATAGTCCATTTAGTCAGGAACATTGGTAATATAATTGTGCACATGTAGTCACCCCCAAATGTTTGTTGAACAGACACTGCACATGGACAGTAAAACTATGCTTCAAATATCTTAACGACATGATTTTTGTATTTATTGTCAGAGTTTGTTGAATAATAATGATTACATGGGCTCTTTAAGCAACTGAAATGGAGCCAACCCGTTTTTTTGATTCTCAGCTAAAATAAATGAGCCATTCTTATTGTCTACAGCGTTGCGACAGTCGTGACAACATTTTGCATCCTATTTTCACAGTACACTAAAAATATTCTTTCGGATGGCAAATCAGGAAGATAGACAGTAACCATGCTCCATATGCGCCCACCCACTCACTCGTCTGTGCACATGTTCAGCTAAAATACATTCAACCTTGACAGCAGGCTCAATATGTGCTGCATCTGTATTAGTAGTATGATGGCACGTTGACTGATGCAGTAATCAAGCTAAAAGTGAGTCAGTATCCTTGTTAGTCAATTAGTAGGTTAGTTTGTTAGTTATTTAAAGCTTTTTGGTTAGTATTTGTCATATTTCCAAGAATGTTAGTAGCTTGTGGAAACCCGTCTTGTCCGTTACACAAATGATGAGACCTCATTATGATTTCAAAAGATAATTCTTGTTAACACAGGCCATGCTCTAGTCTGTTTATCAACAAAGACAAAAAAAGTTATTTGATTTTGTAAATATAAAATGAATTGTAAAAAATGAGCAGAGCAGAGATGTTAGTACTCGGCAGCCGTGCCATTGTTAGTATCAGAGGGAGTTAGTAATGTTGACCTTGGGGACAACAACGAAGGCACTCACCTGCAAAGCTTGACCACACTGTGCACACAAAGTCACACACCTATGATTCTCTAACTTGAGCCCATAGCGTGACACAATGCTGCAATGCAACAGTCACAAGATCTTTGTGGACTTTATGGTCAAGCCAGGTTTGATAAGCCACGTTCCTGCTTCTGGCTCATGTAATTTCCTCCCCAAATCTTGAAACCCTTCTTGACACACTCAGCTTCTGTTTAGATTTGATGTCCTTCTATAATGATCAGCCTGAATAGTTCACAGAAGAGGGGTTGCAGGATCAAGAGAGAGGGTTCGTATGTGTTTGTGGCCATAAAGCAGAGGGTTAGTCACTGACTGTGAGGCCAGCCAATAGCACTGAGCGAAGAGGTTAGTAGTCATCACACTGTTAGCAAAAAGTAGTCTTGTTAGGAAGATAATGTTAGTATAATCCAGACCTCTGAAAAAGTCAATTTGCAGAATTATTATCATATGATATATTTTCTTTTTATAATCCGACACAAATTTGTCCTTTAGTGGCATTCTTGCAATTATTCACAAGGATCTACCATATAGGTTCGATTTAGGCTATTAGTATAGCTTGATTTAGTAGCCCTGGCGAAATGCAAAGCAATTATTTATTAATATTTTGTCCAGGGTCTGGTGCATTCAGCAGCGAGAGGTTTTGAATAAACATGCACATGGACACGCAAAGACACAGAAATATTGCACATGCATACAGACGTGCATTCACACAGACTCACACTTTAGTAAAAATGAGCATTATCTAGTATCTAATGTAGGGCATAAAAGAATACCCAAAGGTGACTACAGAATATTCAGGATTAGAGACACATTTTTAAAGGTGTGGGAGAATTTTGGGTCGAAAACATGGGAAATACTATATATGTGTGTCGGCCTTTTTATCTATAGCAGCTATGGACTGTGAGCTATTCAATAATGATTGCCTTCTGGTGAATTTAGATGTGTTCTTACAGGAGAAAGAGAGCAACTACTAGGCGAGGTAACCAAGGCAACAGGGGGAGGTGAGTGCACAAAGCACAATATAAAAGTGTTTTGCGACCACAGTGGCTTTTTATGTGCCAAAGCGTGGTTGATAGAGGTAGTTTAGGATTTGCATGCCTGATTGAAAGACAAAGGACATAATATTGTCACATGCGAACACCTTCCTGCTTAATATCGCATCTCTTTCTAGCAGATAAAAAGGTAGAAATCTAATCTCTCAAATGAATCGTTCAATGACACGCAAAAGTATTAGATGTTGATCCACCCTTTGAAGGCACAGGCTAGCAGGTACTCGGTCATTCCAGTATCCTCCTGCAGGAGAAAATGAGCCAATAAAAATGGAATAAGTACCTGTAGTTGTACATTTTGAAATGTGAGCAAAATATAAATTGATTTTAGAATTCTCACAATAATAGACAACATATAAGCCGTGTTGTATTGCACTGAAATCTAAACATCTGTCCTGTTCCAGTCTAAAGTATGCACTTTATACTGTATGCACATCACACTCTCACAAGAGTAAATGTAAGTGATCCATGTAAAGGGTGCGGGGTAGATAAAAATCCTCTTCATTTAAATCTACATAAGCATGCATTATTTACCATCAGTGAGGCAGCACAGGGTGAGTCATTCAACCGATGTCATCAGCACAGGAGTACAATGTGTCCAAAGTGAGACCTAAGCAGGTGTCGATCCGTGTAACTGGCAGGAACACACAACACAAAGCTGTACAAAAGCTACAAAAACCTGCAGTCCCTCAAGCCACTCCTTGATGTTTTTCATCCACAAATTAATAATTTAATTAAACGACATCCGTAGCTACTGCAGCAAATGTTTCGCAGGATCACATTAATTTAAATGGGCTAATATTGCAAGATATAAAAAGAGCCTCTCTCTGATTAATAATTTAGAGTATTGAGCCTTGAGCACATAACCTGTCCAGCTGTTGTTCCAGTAGCCAGAACTGATGCCATGTCAACAGTCCTTGAGGTTGAATCCATTAAATCTCAGCACCTTCATTCCTAAAAATCACAGCAAAAGAAAATAAAATGAGTATTTTTCTCTCATTATCTCAGCAGCCTTTTTTTCCCCTACGAACCTGCAAGCAAAGCTTGTGTTGAATTTAGGTCACTTAATTCGGCAAATAAAAAAGCCTTGGAGTCAGTGACTGATATACACGCAGTAGCTTGAGCGAAATGCTGGTACGATAAAACATAATCAAATCGTTGTAGCTCGGAAACAATCACTATTACCCCCGACAAGCACAAACAGGAGAAACACAGTGGGTTCTTTCTCTGAAGTCACAGTCAACGCTGATGAATGTTATTCAATTCAAGAAAAGATGAACCGTACTGACTGTGCCACACGCAATAAAATGTTTCTTACAAATATATCATGATATAGTATGGATCTGTTTCTTACCAGTCATTTATAGGTTGCACATCTGCCACAACGCCGACGTGATTGTATTAGACCGCTCATGAAAGCGTCCAACATGACAAACGTGCACCATCTTGTTCCCTGCAGCAAAAGAGGGAGATGGCCGCTCAGTGTTCAGCTGCGGAGCTGCTGCAAGCCCAAGTGGGAGTGCCGGGAGCAGCTGCGCGCAACCCATTTCGGAGCACTGGATAATGTGGACATGTCTCGAAACAAAGGACCGTCTTGGTTGTGAGGGGCTACGCCAACATGAATAAGTCAGTGGAGCCGCTCCCCAGCTGCTGCCACAGGTTTGGGCTCTTTTGTATGTGCGCCCTTCATCCGCCATCTGTTTCCTGGGCAACCTGCGAGTATCAACCCCCCTCCCCCCAGCCACAAGAAAAACTACTATTCTTGGGACCATTTTACAGGCGTATAAGCAGGCATTTTGTAACACAGTTAATTTGTATATTTTCAAACATAGAGGGGTTGACAATGTTGATGCCCCTCTGTTAATGAAAGAAACACTCACACGAATAACTTGAATCTGTGAGACGTGAGAATTTTGTGAAAACCCACCACCTTCTGTCTGAATTGTCTGTCAAATCTGGAAGGAAAAAAAACAGCTGCTAAATTAGCTAGTTTATCATTTTTTGCTCTGTTGACGTTCTGTTTGGGTTTTGTGGTACCAATTCATCAAAACGTGCATTGTATATATATACACTTATTTTTAAAAAGGATTTACTTTTTTGTAACATTTCGGTATATATGGTATTTTCATGTCTTGTTTTTAAGTTTTACCCATAGAAAGCTTATGCAACATGGATTTTACACATTTCAGGAAAGAAAATCCACCTGTTGCTCAATCTAACTCTTAATTAATACATATTACTAAATATATTACTATTACATTACATATGTTGTTATCATATTATAATGTGCTGGGGGGGAAAACGAGTGCATATTCGGATTGAGCGCAAAAAAAATCAAAAAAAGCTTGCTTGCATCTCTGATTAAAAGTTTTTTTATTAATAAACATTTATTGACTAGAATAATTGACAAAACTATTTTTAATTTGATTATCTTTAGAGCCTGTACTTTTCCTTAAGTTTTTGTGTTCAGTTCTATTCTTATTAGAGTATTTGTTACACAAGTAGGCAATGTGTAGAACTGGAACTCCCGGAGTAAAAAGAAGAGTGACGGGAGGCGGTACTTAAAATGTGCATTTGACGTCTCGCCCAGCTGGGGGCGACAGCGTGCACAGATTTGGCCCCTGTTGGCTGTCTTATAACCGGAAGTAGCAAGTACTATTGCGTTTCTCATTGGACGTGTCTTGTTTTGTTGATACAAGAGTTACTCAAATATACCTATCTTGAGTCTGATGGTCTGATGCATCCGCCGGTCGTTGCAGGTCTTTCTGGCCTGTGTCGAGTCACCGAAAATCTTTTCGTGAGTAACGGCAGAGCGGCGAGTCGCGCCTCTCTGATGAGCGCCAACAAAATAACATGCATCATAAACGTCACGGAGACCAAATGCAGCAGTGCCACTCTTCACGGTGTGGAGTACATCCACATTCCCTTGTCTGACACACCATCCACCCCACTTGGGGACCACTTTGACGAGGTGGCGGATAAAATACAGCACGTAGCACAGAGCGGTGGTCGCACGTTGGTGCATTGCACCGCCGGGGTGAGCCGCTCAACTGCGCTCTGCATGGCTTTTCTCGTCAAGCACCACGGTGTGACTCTGATGGAGGCTCACGCTCGGGTCAAGACCTGTCGGCCTATGACGAGGCCCAATAATGGCTTTTGGCAGCAACTAATCCAGTATGAGGAGGAGCTTCGTGGGTCCACGTCTGTCCGGATTGTGTCGTCTTCCATGGGAGAGATACCTGATGTGTATGAAGAGGCGGCCAGAAATATGATGCCACTTTGACAACCTGCTGCTCCTCGTGCGTGGGAGACTTTTCCGTTTGATAAACCAGTGACTGATAATAATATACCGTGTGCTCATTGTAAACTTCAGTTACAATTTCAGAGCTACAATAAAACGTCCTTTAAAAACACGTGCTCGTGTTTAATTGACGCTATCGGATAGAATTTAACATGATGTGTTATGCACTGTTTGTTTTTTGCAAAGTTGTTCAACAGGTTGTGCAAAATTCTGTCAAGTGTTCTCAATCTCAAGCGGAAATAACCTACTTTATGATCATGCTTTCCTGTATATGATGTGGGTGAGAGGGGAAAAACTCCATCACACCTTTAAAGATCATAAAAACATTTATTGTGGACAGCAGGATATTCCAAACATTTTAGCCTGGTATATTGAAATTATAAGCTTTACAGAAACAGACAGGTTTTACGTTTCTTCATGACTAAAGACCACTGCCATTTGTAAATGGTGTTCCTTTCAATACAATAACGTCAAACTGAATATAATACAGTGAACCCATTTTCCATTTGGCACACACATGGAAAATAAGATTATCTTTTGTATTCTTTATCCCCATCATTCATACACCTCCCCTCCCCCAAAGTGCCACCAACTTTTAAGGAACGTATCTGTTGATCATTTTCCTTGTGAAAATAAATCGGTTCAATTTTGACTTAAAGAAAGTCAGAGAATATTGGGAGAAAAGCAGTGTAATTCACAAGAGGATAGTCTGGAAACATAATCCAATACAGAAGCAATTCATGCATTTAAGGAACTGCAGTAAAATCCTGTGAATACTCTCGATATTATATGAGGATATTTATCAGGGGGCTTAATAAAAGAACAAAATCACATCATTTAGACATTTACCAGTATCTAGTTTTGTAAAAGAAGAAAAAATAGAATTTATTTATAGCGCATTTCATACACAATGTAACTCAATATGATTCACATACAATTTAAAGTACATTTAAAGGCAGTTCCAAAGTTACTGATTGAAAATAAAAGTAGAGAAATTAAATAAAATAAATTATACTATTTATAGGGCGCAGTGTATAAGAACATTTTTTTTTAAACGTGATGTTAAAAATACCTTTGTCATACGTATGGGAAAAGAGCATAATTTTTAACCTGGATTTAAAAGCATTTACACTTCGTTGGGATTTTAAAAAAAATCTTTATTCATTCATATTCACTTTGATAAGAAGTTATACCAGCAAATAGAAAAAAAACCTTTAAAGGGTGATGGGGTGGGGGCATATTATACACAAGTGCATTATCCTCGGGATTTTATGGTAGCGACCACCTTGCTTCCTCTCTCATGACGACTTCAATATTAACTGTATTTAATTAAAAAAAAAAACAAGAAGCAGCGCATCAATCTCGCAAAGTAACTACATTTGTCAGTTATGAAACATTTTCATTCAATAAAACATTGCATTTAGGGGTCTTTTTTTTATCATGGTGTCTTGCTAGTTTCCAGACTTTGTGAACAACAGCTCTTCCTATACACTTCTGCGCATGAAAGAAAATATATATTTTTTCCCCCAAATGTTTCTTATTTGGCTCACAGTGCAATCGTAGCTGTACAAACAACGCAAGTAAATAACATCGGAAAACAAATAAAGCTTTCATTTGCTACTGAAATATCCTGAGTCGTGGTTTCTCATCATCAAAGTGGAATAAAGACGTAGGTGCAAAAACCGCATGCATATTTAACTAGCACTGCATTTTACTCTATCAATAAGGCAACAGTGTCTTCCGTATAGTCATGCAATCTGCATCCATCTACAGAATACAACCAAAATGCACATCAGTTCAAATGCTCACTTCATCTCACACCGTCCCACAGTGGATTCAGTGTCTCAAGGCTCCAGCATCTGATTACATCTGAAAAGAAAAATGAATTATCTCATCAAATTCACATTAAAGAAGGAAAACACACAAAAACGATGAAAATAAATAAAATACCTGCTGTTCCAATTTTTGGTAGTCTGTGGATTTTGGTCGACGAGCAGATCTTGATCTCTTTCCTTCCAAAACATATGCAATGATCTAGAAGGGGGGAGAACAAAAGTAAAACCCCAATTGGAACAATTGCTTGATATTTTTGGCTGTTTGATAAAAAATTCTGTTTTTGCTTGGTTGTAAATACAGACGACAAAAAAAAATCTACATTTCCACTTAATAATGAACAACGAACTGGTTTTCTTTTTTCGATAATCAACATTTTATATTTAAATTGAAACTGCACAGCAGCACACTATTTTTCTCTCTAGAAACATTGGTGATATTTTAGACATAATGTTTTAAAAACATTTTACTGAATCCATCCAAAAAAAGGGCATTTTTAAACATGAATATGCAACATTTTTAAGATATGTTCCATCTATTCAGTCGTAAATCAATTACGTTTTACAGATGTGATTACCATGTTCAAACAAACCTCTCTCCCCATCGATACTGGCCTATGAGACTAAATGACGTCAGAACCACAATCGTGATATTGCTGGCTCAAACACACTTGAGTAAGCCTGGTTTGTTCAAAAGTGACCGGCAGAACGGCAACTCTGTCCGGGTGTCAGCATCAAAGTGTACAGAGTCCATCCATTATGATCCAAACGGCTTATCCTCACAAGGGTTGCGGGCGCCCTGGAACTTGTCCCCGCTGACTTTAGGCTTTCCATCTATTAAACTGTCCTTTATTCGACTCTTTCATTCTCTATACTACCCAAATATTTGACAGAATTTTCCGTTCCCTCTCCGAATATCAAAATATTCAATAGCTGCAGCCCTAGGCATATGCTAGCTATTCTCCTAAATCACCTATGCGATTCACACTAAATGTTCTTTTATCACATCGTGCTGGACGATTAATCAAAATTTGAATCGGGATTTCGATTTTGGCTTACACTACACACTTTGTCCTTACCCTATTCAAAATGTCAAGTGGGAGAGACAATAGTTTGTTTCATTCATCATTCAACTCAGTTTTCAATGACCAAAAACACAAAGTCAATAAAAACCCGGCGACTGAAGGCACTGCAAGCAATTACTTCCAAAGAAGATGTACTTTGATCTCCAAGTGTGTCAGACTCCGACCATTTGAGGTGAGAATTGCAGTTACGACTAAGTAAACATGAAAACAACATCAATGAGAATCAAGAGTTTCATAAGCTACATACCTTGCGTTTGTTGTGGTAGGCGATGTAAAGCACTGCAACCACTACTGCTGTAGAGACCAGGTATGCAAAGAAATGACTACTTTCGACTTCGTCACTTCCACCATAGTGATTGTTGCCTCCCATTTTTTTATTAGTGGCTTCATCTCCTCCGGATTTTGCCTCATTGGCAGGTTCGTGCGTTTGTGACTTCTTGCCATGCTCTCCTTTTGATTCGTCCTTTGTAGGCTCGCCTTTTGATATGTTCTCCTTTTCAGGCCCTCCGGATTTGTCCTCCTTTTCAGGCTGTTTTTCTGATTTGTCCTTTGCAGCCTCTCCTTTTGATTCGTCTTTCTTGGCAGCCTCTCCTTTTGATTCGTCTTTCTTTGCAGCCTCACCTTCTGGTATGTCATTTTTTTCAGAGTGTTCTTCTGATTTGTCATCTTTTTCAGGCTGTTCTTCTGATTTGTGCTCCTTTTTTGGCTCTCCCTCTGATTTGTCCTTTGCAGCATCTCCTTCCGATTCATCTTTCTTTGCAGACTCGCCTTTTGGTATGTTTTCCTTTTCAGACACTCCTCCTGATTTGTCTTCTTTTTCAGCCTGTTCTCCTGATTTGTCATCTTCTTCAGGCTGTTCTTCTGATTTGTCCTCTTTTTCCGTCTGTTCTTCTGATTTGTGCTCCTTTTTTGGCTCTCCCTCGGATTTGTCCTTTGCAGCCCCTCCTTTCGATTCATCTTTCTTTGCAATGTCGCCTTTTGGTATGTCTTCCTTTTCAGGCACTCCTCCCGATTTGTCCTCTTTTGCAGGCTGTTCTTCTGATTTGTCCTTATTTTCAGGCTCCTTTTCTGATGTGTCCTCCTCTACAGGCTTTTGTGATGATTGTTTCTCTGTGTTTGCCTCATGTGCAGCCTCTTTTTCAGATTTTGTATCTTCCTCTTGCTGCCCTCCCGATTCTTCCTTGTTAGGAGGGTCACCTGATTTTGGGCCCTTTGTGATTTCCTGTTTTGTCTCTGAAGCCCCCTGAGTTGCTTTACTCTTGCCAGCTTCTTCCGACAAACTGTGACCTTCTTTAGGCTTCTGATCTCGTGTCTGAGGTTTAGCCTGAGTCCTTGAGCCTAAGCCTGTCTGGGCCTTCTTTTTTTCAGGTGGATTCTGGACTTCATTAGGGTCAACGGGTACATCTTTTGGATCAGATGTGACATTTTGAGTACTTGATGAAACTAAGGCACCTTCACCCACATTCGAAAGTGCTGGAGCCCCTACAAAAATGAATACAATTATTATTGACTTTCAAAACCAAACAACCCTACCATGTACAAAATTCGAGGAAATCACAATATCCCATCACCGGTGAGACATTCTTAGAACAGGCCAGCAGGCTACTCATGGTCCTTGGGGACAACCTCTTAGTTCACGAAAACATATAATGTAAAAATAATAAAAAATAAATAAATAAACAAACATAAGGACAGCAGTCCAAATAACATGTGAGTGTTCGGTGTTGAGGCTGCCTCAGTGGAAGTTTGGACTCTGAGTATAGTCTCATTTCCAAGCTTCTAGTCTTTTTCGGTTTTGTTCATTACTTTCTGCTGTGTTGTTAGACCATTTTTTTGTTTGTTTTTTTACTCCGTCAACTAACTGATAGCGACTTGTTTCATGTTGACAAGTTCTTCGACTGGACTTTCTTGAGCTGATGATATATTTAATGTGTTCTGGTTTGACAACTTGTAGCAATTACCTGTTACGAAATGGGGTTAAATCACGCCTGCACATTACCAGAACTTGTGCCCTGACAAGCCACATTATCCCTTTCAGCGACAGTGGTTACAGTGGACAGTTATCATGTTCTCAGGTTACAGATTGCATGAAAGGGTAAAAATTGAAGTAAATAAGTGATTGGTTCGTACTGTAGTAGGGCTGAACAATAAGGTCAACAAGTCATATCCTAGGTTTTTGTTTGTCTGTTTATTTGGCTGGCTATATCCTGCTATTTTCTTGAAGTTGGAAGTTGCTATAGTGCAATTGAATTAATAACAGCATAAAAAAGATTGTGCGATTTCTAGTTTACAGTGTGTATTCAAAGTCACATGGGAATCTAGAAGACACTCACTTGCATCCAGTCTGGTTACACTTACATCATCCCCTATGCTGCCCACATTGTCGTAAATGCTATGATTGATTAACCAGTGAGTAACAGTGTTAAAAAAAACAAAGCAACACTGTTCTTTTCTTCGCTACCCCCCCCCCCATTTTGCTGCTGTAGACTGCAAATTACCCCAATGTGGGACAAATAAAGGTTATCTTATCTTATCTCATCTTAATTTATCGTGTATATTTTATTCTGCTAGTTCCCCGCCCCCTTTTTTTAAAGAAAAATATGTGTAAAAGATATATTCATTCATTCATTCATCTCCCGAACCGCTTGATCCTCACTAGGGTCGCGGGGGTTGCTGGAGCCTATCCCAGCTGTCATCGGGCAGTAGGCGGGGGACACCCTGAATCGGTTGCCAGCCAATCGCAGGGCACACAGAGACAAACAACCATCCACGCCCACACTCATACCTAGGGACAATTTAGAGTGCTCAATCAGCCTGCCATGCATGTCTTTGGAATGTGGGAGGAAACCGGAGCACCCGGAGAAAACCCACGCAAGCCCGGGGAGAACATGCAAACTCCACACAGGGAGCCCGGAGCTGGAATTGAACCCGGCACCTCTGCACTGTGAAGCCGACGTGCTAACCACTGGACTACCAGGCCTCTATAAAAGATATAATTCTTCAGATTCATTCAGCCACCTCAAATTACAATGAAAATTAGTTTGCCAATTCACCAATTGTTTGAATGGTCACTCCCAGTACAAACCCAACATTGTTTGCCAAGAAGTGTGGGATGGCAGATAAATGTGCCTTGAAAGGCCGTCAGGTGTATGGAGAGGGGGGGATTATCCAATTTCACTCAATTGCATTGAAAATTCACCTTTTTAGACTAGAAATAAAGTATCTTTTGTTTGGCGCAAAAAGACAGCGAAACACAATGTTTACATCCAAAAAGAAACAATGCAAAGACAACCTGTAACGACGCTCAGGGTGGCGTAGAGAGTAGCCCGACCAACGGACAAAATTTTAAATCACGAATTATTTCAGCTCTGAAGGAATTCCTTGGTTGTGCAAATACTTTCTAACAACTTCAACAAATAATTATGTATTTCTTGTTATTACTGTACGATTAATATTGTAATTCCATGATCAAGTTTTATGGGTGGCCTCGTGATTATCGTGCTCTCAACGTGTGATACTATTCAAAGATACTGAACATAACAAATTGATATTTTAGTTTGGTTTCGTTGCCGACGGGGATTATACATTCATCAACCAGTTCAATCGGCGAGAGATGTTAATTAGGACGAGGCTTAAATGTAAAAAGCCACTCACCGATCACAATGGAGGAACACACTACTGTAACACATGCCAGGAAAACAAATCTCATGGCGCTCGAAAAGGAAGACAACCCACGCTTAACTAAGAGATCAATGCGAACGTTAAAATCCGCGTTGCAGACTATGATCGGGAAGTGGAAAGTGGAGCTTTAACAGCGTCACAGCTCAGTCTGCCTCCTTCTTCCGTGTACGCATCAGGCTCTTCTTCTGGGCTCTGTTCCGCACGCACGCACGCAAAATGCTCATCAGTGACACCAAGAGCCGAGTGGCAGAACACATCTAAACGATGGTATTGAATTCGCCGCTAGGTGTCACGGCTGTCACGCGACAGCAATTTTGGACAGCACCACTTATAAAGAGAAAACTTGGTAGGGTTTTTCATGAGACCTCGTGGGGAAAAGACAACTATTTATATTTTACGGCCGGGGAATGTTTTCAAACAATGTGTGTTGTTTGAAGGAGGATCCACCTTAAAAGTAATCACCATGCGTCTTTTGAAAAAAATAAAAATAAAAAATAAAAAAACATTTTCCCCTCACCTTTGCCATTTATACCGCATAACAATGTATTTCCATCTGCAATTTTCACAGGAGTTCATTTCAAATATAGCTTTATCCTGTAGAGATTCTTGAATAGCCTGTATTTTATTTTCTGTCTTTTATTTTCATGGTTGCCCAGAGCCGTTTCTTTGAGGATGGCCTTACTGTTAGAATGCAAAATCACTCCCTAAACTGACTTACAAGCACAGTGATAGTGTCATCCCATGCTAAGCATCTGGAGAAGATCAGGTGAGTCACCAGTCTTAGGGCCGTTTTCATTCATTCCATTGAGTGAATGTTCCTAATGAAATTTTCAAACAATGTATCCCTGCATGGATATTCTGTGAAAGGACTGTGTGGTTTTATGAAGTAAGGGACACAAGTGTGAGAGAATGCATGTGTGTTATCTTTGGTTCCGCCTCCAGTTGCTTAATATCCCCAGATACACCCTTTCTCTTGCTGTCCTAGATTTACCAACAAACATGTCCATAAACTATGTAAAAAATACGTTTTTTTTTTATTTTATGGCTTTTTTTATTTATTATATGTGCTGTTAGTCAGTCAATATCAGTCCAACAAGTTGAATGTCTCTAACACTTATCCTCATGAGGGTTGCAGGTGTGCAGCAGCCGATCCCCAGCTGACTGGACGAGAGGCAGGGCGTACCCTGGACTGCTCACCAACAAATCCCATCTAGATAAACAACCTGAAACAATTCACACCTATGGACGATTTAAAATCTTCACCTAACCTACCATGCATATAGGAATGTGAGAGGTAACCAGAGTACCCGGCGAAAACCCACACAAGCACGAGGAGAGCATGCACACAGGAAGGCCAGAGACTGGGTTTCAACCCACAACCTCTGAACCATAAGGCGCGTGTGATAACTACTGTCAAGAGATAAGGAGAAAATGAAAAAGCACAGCATGGGATCCGTTTCCCCGTCTTGTCTTCATGGGACTCTGCATAACATGCCCATTTTATTCAATATCATATTGCTGTTAGTGTCTTAATTTTAAAATTACATTTTAGATATATTTAAGTGATACAAAATGGCATCTGAAAATGATTCAAGTGTCCCACTGAACACAATTACTACTACTAATTAATATTGGCATGATATAAATGTATGGAAGAGATGAGATAAGGTTACTCTTCTAATGTTAATTTAAGGTGTTTTACATCTCAGCATGGTGTCAGGGACATTGGGTCTTGTAATGAATATGTCTTAATTGTGCTAGTTGACATTTGAAACGTCCAATAATACCTCTCATTCTTGACAAACATTAGCATTTCCATTTTTAAGGTCAAATAGGTATGAATAATACATTAGCAAGGTTCTTAAGCTCACAGTCAGCTGTAGCTAACGTCACAAAGGCAGCAGCTGAGTCTTGCTAAGGTCAGAGATTGTTACAGAAAAAAAATGGTTCATTTCACTTTGGGAAGCCACGTTATACAAACACAGCATCCGGTTATTTACAAAAACATAAGGTCGATGCAAGTCTCATGTGCATCGGCCAGTTCTCTGTCAGTAGTTGTAGTTGATATAAGCCTACATTAGTATGATTAATATGCAAACATCTCAGTACCACTGGGTACAATGTTGTGTGATCAAAGTCAGTGAGGAAAAACCTTGGCAAGAGATTAGAAGAATTCACTGAGCAACATTAACATCTATTAAATGTGACCTTGGGCTTTTATGACAGACACTGAGCAGTGCAGCGAATGGACACTTTCTTATATGGATGTATACTGAATGGATTGTGAAGTTTTGCAACTTCATGATGACATGCTGGTATAAAACCTAATGCATGATCCACAACATTATATGCAATACATGCAAGAATTACCTGGCTTTCTGTTGAAATTGAATATCAAATGTGATGACATCCAAGCCAGTGGTCCCCAACCTTTTTTGTGTCACGGACCAGGTGAGACAAGTACATGTTGTTTGCGGAGCGGCAACCATTTTTTTCATTGCTTTTAAATTGCTTTTACAGTGCAGTGTGAAATTAGCATGTTGTCCCCGTGACTGCGTGGTTTTCTCCAGGCACTCCGGTTTCCTCCCACATTCCAAAAACACGCTTGGCAGGTGAATGGAACACTCCAAATTGTCCCTAGTTGTGAGTGTGAGCGTGGATGTAGGTTCATCTCTGTGTGCCCAGCTGTTGGCTGGCAACCGGTTGGGTGTCCTCCGCCTACTGCCCAAAGACACCTGGGATAGGCTCCAGCACTCTGTCTCTGTGCAGCCTGGTCCCAAATGGTTTTTTTGTTTTGTTTTGTTTTGTTCTGTTTTTACAACATGTAAACACCACAGGCAGGAAGAATTTTGGACCATTCCACTTTACAAAACTGTTTTTGTGTAGCAATACTCTTGGAATGTCTTGTTTGAATCACTATTTTGAGTTCATGCCAGAGTAATGGGGTTGTGGTGAGAACTCTGACAGGGCCACCTTAGAAGGTGTATTTTCATGTGGTGAAACCATTCAGTTGCTGATTTACTTCAGTCATTTGGATCATTGTCCTGTTGCATTGCCCATCCCCTGTTGAGCTTCAACATGCAGAAAGGTGGGCTTCATTTCTAGTGAAAGATTCCGTATTTTGACACTCTTCATTTTTCTATCGAGTGTCGCAATGTAACCAGGCCCTGAAGGAGTGAAGCAGTCCCAAACCATGATTCCCGCTGCGCCATACCAAACTTTTAGAATGAGTTTTTCATTGTGATGGACTTTTTTGTTTCCATTATAGTCTTGTGTGTCCCTTCCAACCAGCTATTGATTGTTTCTGTTCTGTCCACAATAGTTTGCCACTAGTGCTGTGGAACATCCAGGTACTCTTTTGCAACCTTCAAACCTGTAGCAATGGGATTTGGGGGTTTCTATCTTTCTCCAGGCAAATGCTTTAATACAGCTCTTGCATTGAATCTTTTGAACTTGCGCCAATGTTATGACCTTGAAGGTTATATGCCAGATGAATAGCCTGAAATAACCAGCATATTTAGAGTTGCTTGTTATAATTTTATACGGTTACGTTTGTCTTCCTACACTCCCTCAGCCTTCAGGAGCCTTGAGTTGCTGGCTGCTTTGACGATTCGTTACCTATGATTTAAGTGATGGATTGTGAGGTTCAAGTGACAAGCATAGGGTCAGCTGCCATGGAATCACGTTTTGGCCTTGAATGAAAGATATTGAAAAAAACATGTTCAGAATATGTATCACAGGTTGGTATTTTCCGAAAAGTAAATGGAGAGGATTCGTAGTTTTGGTTGTGATTTCTTTTTACAGACTCAGTTGTAACCCACATTAGGATCTAATAAGAGCATCGAAACAAATTAGAGCCAATACAAGAGCAGTATTATCAATTCTACTTTTACCATAACAATTGGCATTATCAGAGAACCATTAATTTAACTTAATTAATGTTTATTAATGTAGATTTATTTTGCATTAGTGTGGAACTGCACTAGAAACAACATCTGACTTAGAGGTTTTTCTAACGTATCTGTGACTCATGTTGGAAACCAACACATTTCACACACCTTTCCTTAGTGCAGTTCGACAACGTGCTGTTCGCTCAATATTTCCCTGACTGTGCATTAATTTGTAACCGTGTATTTTCCTTTTTGACAATGCCCTTGTTGGATGACATTAGCTGTGAGCAGTCGGCTACATAAAATCGATATTATTCATTGTATCATCAACATTTTTCCCTGCATGTGCTTTCATTGGCAACATATTTATTGGGCCGGTTATCTAGCCTTAATGTAGCCCACTAGATCTTACAGACATATCCAAGTAAAGATGTAGGGGGACATCAGTGTTTGTCCATGTCAGTCCCCCTCCTCCAACATAATTGGCCCATCTCTGGCATAACTCTTCCCCTCCAAAGGCACCAAAAACTGTAACCTAGCTAGTGTGTTTTTCACTAATTGAAATGCCTAATGAGGTCCCAAGGGCCACAGCCCATTACCTCTGAATTAATTAAAGCCTAAGCTGCTCGCCAAATGGTGAGTAAAGATGCAGTAAAAGTGCAAGTGGAACAGGGATCCTGAGCACGTTTCACTGTGCTGGGACAGTGCTGACCTCCTTTTTTGTCATTGATATGGGACACTATATGTTGAGAAGGAGCAGATGTTCATTATTATTTTATTTGTGTTTACTTCAGGCTTAAATTTTTTTGTCAGCCTGGTTCGGGTTCTCATTATCCAATGCGGTTTGCCTAATTGTGCTTTATTAAACATTAAACTGTGTGGCAGCATCAGCAAGATTTTTATTTAGCCATTTCCAGTTTAGAGGGAGACAAAGAGACAATAATGTTCGAGACCCTTATTCAGTGTTAGTGTGAATTTCATCAAACACTAAATCTCCTCAATAAAACCTTTGTTGTGGTCACGAGAATATTAATTCTAACTACATTAAATTCTAAAAAATAATTGTATCAACTGAACATGAAAAACAGGAAAACATTTTCCGTAAGAAACCATTTCAAATGTTTATTTAACATGTCAAAGAAGGGGCACACACTTGTGAATTGAGAAGAGGGCTGAAAAATTATTGGCCAGCTCAAGGACAAAAAAACAAACAATACTAAAATTAATCAGATTTTGGCTACAAAGGATATGTATTTTTGTTCGATTTTTGTTTTTATAAAGAAACTGTATGTACACTGGTTCTTTTATACAAGAGGTTCGTTGGATAAATGCATCAAAACAAAAACGGTTTTGCAGGGAACTTTACAAAAAATACATTTTGTTTCATGGAGAGATCTAGAAAAGGAGACGGTCAAATATTGACCAATAATATTTCTTCCTTTTCTTTATTTAGAAAAAAAGGTTGCTTTACTACCTATCTTAAAGAAAAGCAATATACAGCTTAATAAATGGTGGGGAAATAGTTTTTGCAGATTCATTCTGTTGGCTTGGTGACCAAGGACAAGGGCTGTGACTGGAACAGGGCGTGGTGGGAGTGAAGGGCTGCCTGATGGAAAGGCGACGGGGGTGAGAGCATGGAAGGGTGCAGAGATGTGAAGGGAATCGGCCTGGTCAGGATGGGTGTGGTCGACTGGCTACCTGAAGTACCAATTGGGATAGAAATGGTCGGCTGTGAGGCAGATGACGATGAGGAGGATGAGGAAGATGTGCCTCCCGAAACCTTTCCAAGTACAGAGAAGTGGTGGTGCATGCGGCCCTCCGGTTTGGTGGTGAGCGAGAGCGGCTGGGCCTGCTCGGAGTGAGTGGCGGCAGGAGCAGCTGGGGAGGCCAGCGCTGCGGAGGGGGTGGCCGGTGAATCCAACATGCTTCCGTGGGAAGACGCCGGGCTGTCACACATCTTCTCTGAGGGCAGGTACTGAACGCACTGTTTCTTGCTTCTGATTGAGAAGTCTGACAAACACAAAGGAGAGTTGGAAGCATTTGAATAATGGATCTGATGCCGCATTCAAAAACTAGTACACGTCCCTCAATGCCGCCAGTGATAGAAGTCAACGAGTGATTGCTAAAACGGTGGAGATGGTAGCAATGAAATGTTCACGTTGCAAAGTGAAAAATGTGAAGGACTCAACTGGTACACATGAATGGAAAGCGTGCTGCACTGAACACTCAAATGTCGAGGGCCCCAACTTATGTTGTTATGTATTTTAATTTATGGCATAACAGCAGACATACCTGCCACTATTGGCACTGTACCTCATAAGTTGCTTGTTAAAGAATAGAGTCAAGCGGGTAGTGTTAGAGAAGGACATTGAAAAAAAACACAAGTACATACATTCGTTACATATTCATTGCATGTGAGCTTTGTTACTTCTTTTGCAAAGGAAGCCACTCGTTACCTTCTGGTTTTGAGTCCGGTTTATTGTCCCTCTTCCTCTTTTTCCGTTTTCCCTGCACACATTAAAAAAGGGGCTAACGTGTACAGATCCACTTTGATTACACACAGTGAAGTCACATGAAATTGTCCTACTCACGTAGTTATCTCGTGCTGACCATCCAGGGTAGAGCTGGGAGTGGAGTTGCCTCTCTTTTCTTGCCAGCTCATAGTATTTGGCTTGTTCCTCTCTTGACAGGGAATGCCACTGTGGGAAGAAAAAGCAAGCATACACATATATCAAAGGTTTCGTGAATATCCCAATGGACAAAAGATAAAACACACTCGACAGCGGTCTGGGCCACTTACCCGTCTTCCAAGGATCTGGTTGATAGCAGCACTTTCCTTCAGAGTGCACTCTGCCACTACTTTGGCTCTCATCTCCTTCATATACAACATGAAAGCATTCAGAGGCTTTTTGATATGAGGCTTCTTGTCCTCTTCTTTCTTGGGTGGAATGGGAGATTTCCTGCTGATCCGAGACATTGGAGAGATGATGTTGATAAAGTAATCGTTCAAGCAAAAATACTTGGTAGGATTTCAAATCAGAAAACTAGTTAATCTTACGCATGCATTGATGGGGTAGAGTTGTCGCTGTTGGGCTCTTGCTTGATGGCTGGTGACACGATTGCAGGATGGGGAATGCCAGTCTGGTGGAGGCTGTGTGGTGGAGGAGTCACCATGTGAGGGGAGAAACGACTGGACACCAAGCTAGGGACAAAAGGGGAGTGGAGTTTTTAAAAAAAGTCCTTGAGCTCCACATGAACTAGTTCATTAAACATGCCAGAATGCACCTTCTGCCCTCAAAGAGAAAGTTGCTTGCATCTGTGACTGTCTAGACTACATTCATACACATACACAATGAGTTACATGCTCGCTTTTTTTTGTTCAAATAAAGACTTTTTCAAAAGACCCCTTTATTGAGCAAGGGCTCGAGAAAGTAAAGTGTGTTGCTACCATGGTGACAGCATGTCCGTGACACCTGAAACCACTTTCCTTGCCATGTTCCAGACCAGGGAGAGTGTTCTAACAACCTTCCACACAGAACACCTTTTTCAAGAATCTTTCAGTTTTTCCCAATGCTTTATACAATGAAGCTCTGTGAGAGAAATTAGGCACCATAACCCAGCTATCACGAGGTCCTGTTCGATTTAGACTGGACAATTCCTCAATTTTAAGTCTTTTGGTGAAGTTGCATGCATCGTGATAGAAACTAAACAATACAGCCTTGTTTCTCTCCTTCGTTAAATGCAGAGTCAGCAGCTTTACTTTAAAATGCACACTGGCTGAGTCAGCTTCAGCCTAAGTATATGGAGGTTGATTCGGTGGTTTGGAAGAGATCTGGTGAAGTTCACTATTTCATGAAATAAGATTTGTATAGCTAATGCAGTCTTAACTGAACAGTGCCAAGATCTGCTGTTTAATACTTAAAATAATTTGACCTGGATCCACAGCTATATGTATATATATATATATACACACACACTCCCACCCCCCACTTAATAACCGAGTTATGGTTTTCTCACTGAGTGCATATTTGACTGAGGCCACATGCAGTGTAGAAACCATTTCGAAAAATTTCACCATAAGGCTACCATCATATCCATTTTTCATTGTTTACTCTGTGTTGCTTTCGATAAACTATGATTTTTGTCCTGATCCTCCCCGCCCCCCCCAATTTGCATAATGAAATAGAGCCACAAAACCTTGGCATGACTCAGAATTTGAGCATATTTCTCTAATCTATTTAAAAAGCTAAACCAATCTTTGAAAGGCTTTACTTCTCTTTCAGTCCCACGAAGAATGGCAGTCAGGGATCTGACATTTTGTCATAGCTTAAATTTGATCTTTTATAAAGTCTTAAATAGTTCCCAATGTATCAACTCGTCAGCATTGAAATGGTGCACCTGCCATTTATTCTAAACTTTCTGCAAATAATTCGCACACAAAGATGCCATGGATGTAACGGAAGTGGCAGATACAGTGGAATCTCAGTTCATGAGTTTAATCCGTTCTGTGACGCCATCCGTGAACAGAAACATTTGTGAACCAATGTAACTTTTCTTACTTAAATAAACGGAAATGCAATTAATACTGGCAAGACCCAGGAAGTTTTATTTACATTATTTTTGTTGCTGAGTGGTCAAAAATACAGTAAATATAAATACCCCAAAAATAAAACCATAACAAGGCTGTGAAGTCACACAGTGGAAGATGGCAAGTTAAAATGCAAGAAAAGAAAGGCGACTTACAGGAAAACATTAGCCCACAAAAGGTTCTTGATGGTGAACTGGTACATTCGCCTGACTTAGGTATAGGCAGTGTGGGTTCCGTTCCCGCTCAATGACAGTGTGAATGTTTCTGTCTTTAGATATGCCCTGCGACTAACTGATTACCATTACAGGGTCCAGTTTGCCTTTAAGCCCAAAGTTAGCTGGGATAGGCTCTAGTTTCCCTCAACCCTGAACAGAATAAGCGGTCTAGAAATTGATGAATGGCTTAAGCCCGCAAAGTCACACTAACACTATCACTAACTCGAGTAGTCCAGTTACCATTGATTCAATGCCCTGGGAATGAAATGACCTGGATGAATGAGGACATCCACAAACCTACATCTCTCTCTGTGTTATTGAATATTCGCTGGCGGGGACGGGTCCCACCTTGAGCCTGCAAGCTAGCCATTGCTGGCTCGTGGCTCCTCCTACCATGGAGGGAGTACTCATGGAGGGCTTCTTACTTCGCTGCCCAGAACCCACGGAGCGTAATAGCGTGTGACTCGTGGTAATTGTTTTTCAAAATCCTAGTTCATTCACGGATTTTCCATCAACTGGCTCATTCTCAAACCAAGGTTCCACTGTATAAAATGGATCTCTTTGGGAAGGTGGGAGTGTTGCTGAATTCGATCCACTCACCTGGACATGGATGCATTCATAGCCAGGGCTGGGTAGGGGTGACGGAATCCCCCGGGAGGGATGGAGTACATGTGCTGGCCCTGCCTGGGAGATAAAAGAATGTGATGGAAATGTGAGGTGGATCACACACAGCTGACAGCAAGCCCAACAGAACTAATTCTCTACTCATCAACTCAAATCCCCCGCTTGTGGAAAAGCACCGTGGCAAATGATTCCATGACTCCTGGAATCATTCAGAAATGTTCCTATTTTCCTGTGAGTAACTGATAACTTACAATTAGTATTACCATACTTTCAAGACCTTAATACGCACATAAAAATCTTCAATTTGCTCCAAAATGGATGGGGCGCCTAATGATGCAGGGTGCCTTGTGTATGCACCGATTCCCAAAATCTGTCAATGCTGTTGTGTGCCTTCGAGGACGAGTCCGTTTGACAGACTGATGTTGTGCCTACAAGTTGCTTATATAGAGGAAAGGCGGACGTTACAGTGGGAAGGGTGGGCGTGATAGAGCATGCTAAGGCCATGCCCCCCATTAGGTACCAGTGTGTGCATTGTGCAAACCAATATCCCGAAAATGGCGCAGACAAAGAGACATGCTTACGAAGCACAATTTAAACTGAAATTACGGGGAGGACCGTGGGAATCGAGGAATCGCGAGAGAATTCAAGATCGACCAATCCATAGGGCTTGGTGCTTTAGTTTTATGAAACGGCGCCATCTATCCATCCGGGCAAGGATGATGGGTGCGCAGCAACATCCGGTGAGTTACAAGGAAGAGCTGGCCAACTTCCAATCCGACTGACATAAAAAGTGTAATGTTCTGCGTTATAAAGACGCTTTTACTCCTTTATTCTGCCTTACTTGGCTTCATTTACCGACTGTTCTCTCAACCAAATTTCCACATTCCTAGCTTATCCGCTTGGGCTACAGCAAGTGATGAGGGGCAAGCGTACTTTGCATTTTGAAATACAACAAAAAGATTGCCGATAAACACATCCTGCCCAACCACACTGTAGAGAAGAAGGGGACCAGCACGGTCGCGATACGCACAGCGGGGCGCGTGAAGTTGGCTTTTACTGTTGTGTTTGGTTGCCATGGTCATGGACAAAAACGGCCAAAGTGAAGTTCCGAGCAGCATGGGAGCGATGGCGAACACAGCCTTACTAAGACGCAGCACCGGGCGAGTTATGCCACAATTTGTGAATGGATTGTGGATGCTTGGCTTTACGTGTCTGCTTGCAGTGTTGTTTGAGCTCACGCAAAAGCCGGCATCATTTCTGAGGAGCCGTACAGTCGCGAGACTGACTCTGACAATGACGCAAGGGAAACTGGCGTGTTTGATTGTGAACTTGCCCAGCTGTTGGTTTCGGATATAGGTTCGGACTTTAATGGATTCCATAATGAGGATTGATCAAAAAATAACGTGAGTTCATTGTTAAATACTTCAATAAAGTACAACCAGATGCAATCTTGCTACTTAAAAACATACGCTAACGTACATGCATGCTACCGTATTGTTTAAGCGAGCGTACGTTTACTATGCCTGCATCCAATAATACAATGTATCCTATGTATGTGTTAAATGCAGAAATAGCACTAACTGACACTTTTAATACGGTGCGCCGTATGGTTGTGAAAATAGGCTATTGATTTGGAGTCTAAAGCGTGATTGTTTTTCCATTGTAACACAAGATAAACACTGCACTAAACATTCCGCGTTTTTTTTTAGAAGTAAGAAACTTACTGTGGCATGAGCCAGCCTAACGGGTGGGCAATAGAACCAACTGCACCAGGAGACAAGGGGTAGTATGGAGAAAGTTCTGATGGGTGAGGGGTCCGGGGAATACCTACAGATGCCCCCCAAAAAAACAAACAAAAACAGGCTTTTAAAATGCAGCGAAAACTTCAGGTACTTAAAGTGAGACATTATTCTCAAACGGAATTCAATGGGAAAAAAATGTCGAGGCCTATCATTCGCTTCTCATTGGTATGGTATTGACAACGTATTCCAACAATAACCATTTTTAAATGGAGAAAATGTGTCTGGGACTAAACCAGGCAAATAACGCTTTCTTTCCTTCTTTTTCTAGTCACCTTAACACTCTTAAAAGCAACAGTTTTGCAGTGTGAACACATCCAGTTCATAAGGTCGGTATAAGGAGAGTAGAAAGGTCCGTGCCGATGTAGACAACCTGCTGCGTTTTCTTTCATTGTTCGGACTACTTTTTCAAAATTGTGACTTAAATTTAGAGTTTTATTTTCGTGCTGGGTCGCCAAACTGGCCATGATTCTGTTAATGCCATAGCACGATCTCCTTCATGGGCACCCCTGTTTTAGTGTAACCAGCACAAATTCAAGTTGAAAATCAAACCATTCTATTTACAGTTTATTGTTACTGATGTTATAGTATATTCAAATATTTACTTATGCTTTGTTCTATGAACAGAATTATTTTCATCCATGGTGCATTACCTGTCTTTGGGTCAAGTATTTCCGGAGAGAGATGTGACGGTGGCGTGCCAGGGGAGAAGTGTTCATTGCTGTATGTGATGAGGGGTGTCAGCGGGTGAACATGGTGGCCGTGCTGCACCACAGGAACTTTATTTGACTGTTGAAGCAAGAACAAAGAAGAAAAGACCAGATTTAGGAGGTGATCATTGGCTTGGGTAATACAGTGCCATGAAAAAATATTTATCTCCTTCCTGATTTCTGTGTTCTAAGATTTCAGTTCATCAAACCGATTTTAATATCACACAGACACCCGAATGAAATACAAAATACTAAATGCTAATTTAATTTATTTAGACACAAAAAAATCCAAACCTACCTGCCCCTATGTGAAAAAGTAATTGCCTCTGAACCGAATAATGGGTTGTGCGTAATGAAAGTAAGAACTAAAATAAAGCATTTATGATAATTGGTGAGTCTTTCACATTTCTGTGGAGGAATTTTGTCCCACTCTTCTTCTCAGAATTGCTTCAACTCTGCCATATTGGAGAGTTTTCTAGCATGAACTGCCCGTTTAAGGTCACACCATAGCATCTCAATTGGATTCAAATCTTTGTCTTATCCGCTCCAAACCCTTCTTTAAGCCATTCAGAGGTGGATTTTTCACATTCGCCTTAATAAATTAAATTGGGATTTTGAAACTGCATTTTGTATTCCTTGGGTAGTCTTTGTTTGATATTAAAATTGGTTTGATGAACTGAAACCTTTGTGTGTGATAAATATGCAAAAAACACAGAAATCAGGAAGTGGGTAAATACTATTTCACGGCACTGTATTTCAACATGGTATACATATCCACAAAACAGTTTCAGCATTTAGTCAAAGGAATAGGTCTTCATTTGTAAAAGGACTTCATGCTCAGCATGTGTCCGACTGTTCCTCTGATGCAATCTGGATCCGAACCAAAGAACACTTAAAAAGCCTTGCAGACACATGCCAAGACCATTACAGTCATTTAGCAGAGGAAAGAACTGTTTGTGCAGTTCAACCAGAAAAAAACAACAGTACCACCATGTCCAAATGTCAGACAAGTAACCCACAAACAATCAGGCAAAGCTAAACGTAATGCTGGTCAACAACTGGAAACATAATCTCCCACTCAGTCTGACAGCAGTACGTTGGTGGACACAGTATATGGGGAAATAGACACGAATGGGTGGATTACACTGCCACACTGTGCTATGTATGACCCCGGTCTCACAAAAGCACTCCAAGTTCCTCGTGGAGAACTGTAAGTCCCGAGATAAAGTCTGCCTTTCCTGGAGCACTTGCATGGTTCTTTTTAAAAACAAATATTGCATCACGTTGAAGAATGGGAATTTTTGACAAGATCTGACCAGCGTTACCACTCCAATGATGATGAAGCTCATAACAACCAGCGTCTACTTTCATTAAGCAATGCTCAGCCTAGCAGTCATTTCCCTCTGGCTGTCTGCTGAATAGAGCACTTGTTGGCTCAACTTGTCACATGGGAGGGTCAAGGAGTGGGAAGGGGGTGGGTGGGTGAGGGGGAGAGAAAAGAGTCTTGTTCATCCAGACTAACCTTTCTTCAATATTCTTCCCCACCCCCTTCCCAACCTCTCGTCTCTCCATCGTGGTCTGGAATGGAACAAGGTTTGCATTGAACCGTTTGTACACGCTCTTGCTTCACGCTGCTTAGAATTGTTCCCTATCTCTGCCGTGCTATTTTTTTTCTGCCATTTTTAAGGAGGGCCTGGCCGTTTCCTCCTTTTTAATCTTATACAAACTGGTTTCTGCAGTTTCTAAAGCATACTTTGATTCTGGTGATGCCAGATGGAGAGAGGAAAATATTTACTGGTGTTAAACACGACTATATTAAGATCACTTTGCTCAAGGATTTTTGAGTTTCCCCAGACCCACAACATTTAGGGGCAAGGTATACTTACTCAAAACATTTTTTAGAGGAAGCTTTGAATCTTCAAGCCAGAATTATTGTGGCACGCTCAATTGGAATCGCAGGTCCCACATGTCATGTATATTTGAGTTCTGCTTTGTTGTTCTACTTGTGTGCGATATACTAGAATTTTCCCTATATTGTGAAGGCTGTTTGAGACCTCTAGACCAAGGTGCCAACACATTTTGGGAAGCAGTTCAGTGAGAATTTGAAATGATGCCTGTTAATAATTAATTGGCTTGAATATGCCAATACTGTGCTCTAAACATATCAGAGTTTGAAAGCCCACATTTCAACTCCAAACTGCCTCTGAGTTCAGCCTGACAAAATGACCAAGCTATTATGACCTGTTTTCTCTGGGCTGAGGACGGAGAAGTTCAAGTCATCCCGCTTAGCTTGTCAACAGAATTTAATCAATATTTTTTTCTTTCATCTAAACTAATTATTCCCAATGATGTTGATAAATACTTCAAATCCACAGTACAAAAAAAAAGCTAGGTGAATGACTTAATCATGGCTCAAACTTAAAAAGTAATGCGTCAATGGCTTAAATGACTTTCTTAGGTAATATTACTCCGCCCTATGACAGCTTCATATAGCTGTCTTCATGACCCACAAGCAAAGTGTACTAAAGAAACCACGTGTAACGTGAGCTATGTTTTAAATATAAACAACATCAACGTGGTAGAACACATAACAAGCAACCTGGAACCAGATGGTAACGATAATGGCAGAGTATCGACAATGGCAGAGAAAACCTTGCTCTTTACAGAGAAGTGCTTTCTGCAAACAAGTTCGCAGTCCCGCATACCTCTTAGCCAGTGACTTAAAAATAGCAGGAACTGGTCCTGCAGCGATAGGACCTAGTAACAGGAAGTTTTAACAGGAAAAAAGGCAAACTGAAAAAGAGCCAGTGCAGAGAAAATATCTCTGTCTCAACCTTAGAGCCTCTGAAGCTAACTAGAAAGGCCAAGGTGGTAGTATACCTCGCTTGGCAGTCCAATTTGGAATGGCGCTAAGAAAAGCACAGTCCTTAGTCAATGTGGGTGGAGGGGTGGATTTCATTCAAGCAAACATGTTTTTGGATCCTGCACATCTGAATTGAATTACTAGGCAAACAGCCGATGGGGAAGAGAGCTTTGAACAAACTGAATAACCCTGCAGCTTTGTGTGTCTTTATGCTTGGCGATTCTGGGTGGGAGGCTCAGAGGCCTTTCAAAACTCCAGGAAAGACAGGGTGAAAAGAATGCCTGGCATGCTGAGCAATCCAAGCCTTGTTTCTCAACGCTAACAGGAAGCGGACGTGAGAGCGAGACTGACCGTGTCCTATGTCTTTAAAATCAACCACTCTAAATACTGCCATTCGTCAAAGACAACGTGTGTTTTACGTCTGGTCATTGCCTCTGAAAAGGTCAATGGCAGCAATATTCCAGGGTTAAAATAATAAAGAACAGGGTGGCATCATATTACCACAGTCGCCAACTCATGGTGTGAAAATCCGCAATGGTCATTAACTTAAGAGGGCACGCAAAATCAGCAAAGCATCTGTGGGACACAAACATAAATCCTCTGAATTTTTTTGGCTAATACACACGGAAGGACTGGGCGATATGGCAGAAAAGTATTTCATATTGGTCTATGAATAATTATTGACTTTTTAAAAACTAGAACCTGAAGAAAAAGGTCTGAATGTAGTTAGTTTTAACATGTCATATTTAACCTTTAATAAGAAGACAAGGCAAACTATGAAAAAGTCATATAAACTGGTCAGTATAAAGATTAAACTACAGAATGCAGTTTCTGGAGAAATTGCATGTGAAGGCTGAGAGGTAAAAGGCTGAATGAAAATTTGTGGAATGAGTTGGAATGGTATAAAATGATGTAGAAATCTATTGAATGACATTGAAGAAAAAGAACATGTCAAAGGTGGAATGGTTTGAGTCGGTCAAAAAATGTAAGTAGAGGCAAAATATCCAAATATTAATTTCTCTATTTTGGAATTCTGAAAAAAATGTAGTGTTATGAGTCAGCTGAACAGTTGTGTAAATCATAGGAGGGAAAAAAGGCAATATTTGGCTTTTTTTGTTATTATATTGAACAAAATTTGTGAAAAAAAGGAAACAAGGATGCAAGGAAGCAATCAAGGAACCAAGGAAGGAAGAAAGCAATGGAAACTAGAAAGCAAGGAAATAATAAAGCAAGAAAAAAGGAAGCAAGGAATCAAGGAAGCAGAGAGGAAGTTTTTAGTTGTACAAAAAACTAAAAACTAAAGCCGTATTGACAAATGGCTCACGCTAACTTCTGAAATCACTCGCAGCAGCGCCATATTAGCTCCTACGTCAAGCAGCAGAAGCCAGGACTCTTTAAGTGACAGTAACTAGACCAACATTAATGTATTTGAGGCGGCTTTCAATATTGATCTAATGTTGCTGGTATCGGACCGATACAACTGACGTCATTTTATCCCCGATATGATCGGTTAGATAGTTCTCGTGAAACCCTAGTAATTCATATTGCACTTTTCTGGACACCGAAATACTCTTTACACGCCATAGAAAACTGAAACAATAATAGTAAGAGTGGTAGTGAAGGTGTCCATGCTGCGGTCAGAACACAGAGATGGGACTTTGAGACAGTGGAGCAACGCTCAAGGCGGACTGAGCCTGATAGAGTTGAATGCGAAAAAGCGGAGGAGGAGATCACCTAGCATGGCGGATGGGAAGGAGTCAAAGGTGGAGCAGGATAACCACAGCATGGCATAGAGTCACCCACCTGTGCCATTAAGATGAAAGTTGACGAATGATATCCGGTTAGCTGAGGGAGCTAGCTACCTATCTAGCACGAACAACAGCAAGAATTAGCTGCTCTGAAATAGGTGAAAACCTGCCTGGTTGCGTCTACGGCCACAGCCATTAAGCTTAATGACAATTAACCATTTAAAACAAAAAATAATTATTATGTCTGAAGCAGAAGCCTAAATGGCTTAAAATGAGGCTATAACATTTAGAATGAATCTCAGTTCTGGAATCATAGTTGTACAAAGCATAAACAAATGCAGGTAGACATCCTCCATGTGAGGAATGTTCCTCTTGAGCATATCACTTAAATTACTTTAAGAATTTGATGACTAAGTGACTTATGACATGTTGACTAGACCGTGTCACTTACTTACTGGCATTTGGCAGTCAGACAAAACAAACAAAGAAGTCAATTCTTGCATCAATGTCAAGGGAAGATCTACCCACATTTGAGCTGTGATCTGATAAGCATTAAGGGGTCAAACACTGGTCAATTTTACCCCAGTGAAGTGTCAGCGCTTCCACTAATCAAGTGTAACAGCAGAAGGCATTGACAAAGAGCGGAGAGGCCCTTTATATCAATTACTGCAAGTGCCGGAATGGCCTCAATGAGTGCCATACACAGCCATTATCAGATCAGTGTTAATGTCTGGGAATTGCTGAGTTTTAGAAAATGATGCACGTATAATTCATACAGCAGCACCTCTACTCTCAAGTCCAGTTCAGCCACCAATGATGGGATGACAAGTTCCCCATACGGCATCACCTGGCCCTGCAGCACATTTGATGGATTATTCATAAAGAAGCAGCCAGTAGAACACAAACACATACATACAGTGTGAGGGCTTTGGGGGTTTGAGTTGTTTGCCTAGTGCCTGCTATCCTCATCGAGACGCAATTCCCTTCATCCCACTCTCCCGACTACTACCGTTACTATCAAATGCAATACTGTACTCACTGAATTCTGAACAAACCTGTCTGTTGAATAATTGAGGATCTCAGGCCAAAGGAGACTTTGATTTGCATAGAGACCCTGTGGACCTTATCTGCATAGTAACGGGACTGGTCTTTCGCTGACATTCCGAGCAATTGCTATGATTTCCAATGTACAGTGTTATCTTTTGTTCTACACCACCAACATTAGCACAGTAACATTATTCCAACTAGTACTTATGATTGTGATGAGTAATGGATAATATTGTACGTATATCTTGATAGCACAGTCTCAGCATAAAACCATGTTATGGTATAGCTCCTGAATTTATAGGCGTGCATATAATGATGTTGTTAGACTGCCGAACATGTCTCATGAAAAATCGACTGGAAAGGCTTGAACGCAGAGTTGTACAGTACAAAAGACACTGTGTACAATATGTTGTTTAGGATTTCTAAGAGCCTACCATTGAAGTCCTTTCTATTGGACTCTAACAAGAAAAAAATAATGCCTGCCATGTTAGGAAATGTGTAGCTGCTTAAGCAGCCCCTACTGGTGTATCCTCATCCTCTCCTTGGGTTTCACTCTCGCTCCCTTTTCACCCTGGGCAGTAATCCTTGGACCCCTGTGGGTGACCACCCGTTCCCCTTACTCTCATTAGTGCGGAGTTGGGGGCCATAGGGAGACTTGCAGGCTAGGGGAGACAGCCTGCCGCGAGCTGGGTAATGAGCACATAATCAGCCTTGCTCCCTCTAAAGCAGCGAGACACCAGAGGGGAATGTGAGCTCCTGGCCCGAAGTGAGGTGTAAGGACACTTTCTCTCCTCTGTACCCAGGGTACCCAAGATTAGAACGTTTACCATCTTAGATCAAATGGTCCTCTTGTCACCGGAGAATGCATGGTGAATTCCACCACTTGGAGTTCTCCCTACAAAATCTAAAGCATTTTCACTCCATTTTTGCATACTTTATTCTGCAGTAGATCTCAATTAGCATTAAATTGATTTTATATGGCCTTTGATTAGAAGATAGAGGTAGGGTTGTGCCAGTAAAAGATCAGTGAAATAAAGTGACTGCCCTTTATTATCCAATATAAATTTCACTTACATGGCATTAGCTTCAACCACTTGTATTGACTTTATGGAATGAGTGATTCGATTGCTCACACATGCATTTGGTCTGCCGAATAAAAAATGAATTACACTAATGGGGGAGTTTGCAATAAAAAGTAGACACTTTTTGTCATATAGGTTGCTAATTCCTTAACAAAGTCATCATGACTTGTTATATAATACATGATAAATATGATCTATGAAAAAGAAGCATTCATCCTTGGCTCCATCTTGTGCCTCTAAGTTTATGTACAAGGAAAAAGTGACAGAAAGCATGACTTACAAGGTGTCAGTCAGGTACACTCATCACAGGCATCTCGGCGGTCTTGCACTGACTGACCTTATTCGTAATGCAGTGTTACGATAACACCAAATGTTATCGCTTTGAAGGGTTTTTTTTCAACTAATGACTGAGACCTTGTAATGCACACCTTTTGTCTCTGATTCATCTTTGTTGTTGTTTTTTTTACCAGGCACAGTGTTTTGTTGCATATCAAATAAATCTCTATTTTGTCTATTATCAATATACTCTATATTGCTGCGGGTAACACACAGTACACAGCGGACAACACAGTGTAATGGGCATGGGCAGGCTGCGGCCTTCCCGTGTGGAGTATGCATATTGTCCCCATGCCTGTGTGGGTTTCCTTCGGGTACTCTGGTTTCCTCCCACATTCCAAAAACATGAAGTCTAAATTGAACATAGGTGTGAAAGGTTGTTCGTATATGTGTGCGCTGCATTCACCTGGCAACCAGGTCAGGGTGTACCCCGCCTGCTGCCCGAGGACGGCTGGGATAGGCTCCAGCACCCGCGACCCTTGTGAGGATAAAGCGGTTCGGAAAATGGATGGATGGATGTTTTAATATTTGGCAATAAAAACATTTTCCGGCTGAAAGGTTATTTAGGTCACATCAGACTGCATAAAAACAAATATTCACAGCCATCGCTTCGTGAGGATAAGCAGTTCAAATAATGGATGGATGGATGGATGGATGGATGGATGGATGGATGGATGGATGGATGGATGGATGGATGGATGGATGGATGGATGGATGGATGGATGATTTATGTTGTGCGTTGTTTTTTTCTGAGGAAAATCCAACTTAACATTTAACGTTTTTGGGCAATGTCTTCTTTAAGTGATTCCTTATGGAAGGACCTGACTTATAAAAAAATATTTGCAGCATTGTAATAAGATCAATGATGACTGATCAATTCAAGTGGATTAGTAGAAACTAGTAAATAAAATAAAAGCAGGAATATGTTGATTTCAATCCATTTATGTAAGAATTGTTTACTGGCCCAGAATGGGCCAACATCAGTGAACTTCAATTGGGCCAACGCTGTTACGTAGACACCTGGGCACTATCGAGTCAAAATCACCATTTTAACTAAAATGACAAAAAGTTTGTTTTTATCTATTTTTTTTGCAAGCTACCATTTAAATATGCAAAATAGTAAATATACAGCTGATCTGTAAACATGCATCCATCCATTCTGAGAACCGCTCATCATTAGTAGGGTCGCTGGCATGCTGGTGCCCATTCCAACTGTCATTGGGTGAGAGGGGCGGGGGGTACCACCTGAACTAGTCGTCAACCAGTAACAGGTCATATCCGTTACAGTGTAATTATAAAATCTACCTTTTGAAAGGACTGAAATATTTTCTGGTACTTTAATTTAGTTAATAAACTGATGATAATCATGTCATTATCTAAAGACCCCCAAATCCCAAACTGAAATTGTTGATCCCATGTTGATCCTTCAAAATGAGGTCAACAACACACTGTGAAGTTGCAAAGAAGCTGTAAGTGTCAAAGAAAATCTATCAAGGTCAATGGTAGGTCAAGACTTTCTTTTTTTCTAATGAAACATTTATCATTGGTTTTCAAGTGAGAGTAGACGGCGGTGGATTCCCACGGGCCAACACCACCCCGTCCACAACAGTATCCCATTGAATGCGCTCGATGAGGACTTTGTCATGTGCATCACTGTGATTATGGGAAGCGGCAAATTGACCACAAACTCAGCAAGCATGGTTAGACAGGGTTTCTAAGGTCAAGCGGCTGAGTCACAATGGCTTCTTTACTTAAGTGTGACTCTTTTTCCATGCGGTCGCTTGGCATGACTTCTCTATCAATACAATCAAACAGGTGAGGATGTTGATAGGCGCCAAGAACTTCACGCAAAGTTAAGCAAATTAAAAACATGAATGTTTTCAGTCCTAAAAATCCCAGCCAAAACACAAACCAAGCGGGTCCATTGACGCCATGCATAGTCGAACTGCAGTGAGATACTGCGAGGTCTACAGGTTTACACCTGAGTGGGAAAGTTCAAGACGGGCACAGAGCATCACACTTCGAATTTTATGGAAGAAACTGAGTTATTGCCATATTGACAGACAAAGAAGTCAGCAGTTTGCCCTCTGGCTGCTGCAGCTGTTTCGAACTGAATGTGGAGGGATGTGAACCAGAAGACTGAAGTGCAGACTATAACTCTGTTATTGGGAGTAACCACATTATGCTGATAGTTTGATTCAAGCAAATAATTTCTTCACTGTTAATGGATTCTTCCCTTAAACTTGCATGATTGGTTGGATAATTTGATTAACGTTTTGAGGTTCCAGTCTGGAGGAAACATCTCATTAGTACTATACATGCTGGGAGGAGTGATTTTTTTTTGGGGGGGGGCGTATTCTGCGGGAGAGTTTATTTTGTGTGATTCTCATTGATAAACCCCTTGTCCCCAATTTTGATTTTCTTCACCCCTTTGGGTCATGCAGCACTTTTGTCAAACAAAACTCTCTTTATCTCTGATGCCCCCATCAACACCAATGTTTCACTAATGTGAAAAAGACTCTGTAAAACAGGCAACGCTGACTCAAAACTTGATCCGAGATCTAATCAAATATTTCAATTAAGGTGTTTCCAGCTGCTGTGTTATAGTGTTCATGTGCACTCACTAAATGGCCCGGTGTTGGAGAGCGAGAATCTTTGAGTCCTGCAGAGCCTGGGACATCCAAAAGAGGCCATTTCATCTGCAAATACTGTAGAGAAAAGACAAAACAGCAGATTGAAGGAACAGCACAGGGCACGTAGCAAGACTAACATAGCGGTACATGAAGATAATATTTGCTGGGTTCATGCAGAATGATTTCAAGTTATATCAAATCAACTTTAGGGGCCACAGGAAAAGTATAAGTGACTGGTGTCAACAACAGAGTGGTGGATGGCTGTGAAATTGCTGTTTGTCAAGGAAAAACAAGAGGGCAGCTGTGGATGCCCATCGCAGCGCGGTTGAGAAGCGACAGCTGGAAGGAAGCCCCGACAAGAGTGCAAGGAAAGGTTGGGCTGCAGAGTTGACGCAAACTCTCTCAATTGATTTGGCCTTTTGTCTCACCTTCGGTATCACTATTTTTCATGCATTTTTCAAAGTTATCATCACGGTTGTGTAATTCTTTGCGTTCAGTAGCACTCACCACCCGGCTGCAGAAAACTGTTTCCTCAAGTTTTTTTCCCTCCTCTTTTGATTTATAGCACATCGCAACAGGTTCAACATTTTTTGTCCCCCAGCAATCGGGTTAGCATGAAGCCAAATTTCGAAAAGCACGTCTCCACCATCTGGTTTATGAATCACTTTAAATGTCGCATACGGCAGTTTGTCATGCATGTGTTGTTGGGGTTTTTTTCACATTGAGACAATCTCAGATTAATTTTCCTCATCCGTGTCCATGTTAAAAAATAAATAAATAAACAAATAAAAGTATCAAAGTTGATTTTATTTTTCCCGCGTGTGAATCATGTGCTCTGAATTCCAGCTCACTACACCACTGTTATTGTGCTAATGGGCTCTGTTCATCAGCAGGCTGATCCAAAATACACAAAACAATGATGAATATATATACGGTATATAGATCTCTATCTATCTATCTATCTATCTATCTATCTATCTATCTATCTATCTATCTATCTATCTATCTATCTATCTATCTATCTATCTATCTATCTATCTATCTATCTATCTATATATAGATATAGATATAGATATATATGAAGACCTTTGTCCCATTTTCAAAATGGGGTGCAGGGTAAATGATGACAAATAAGTTTGCTGGAGGAGTCATGCTTTCACGTTTGGATTTTTAAAACACCATTCATCACTCCTGTTTGTAAGGAGGAAGGAAGCTTGGATGGCTGTGGGTTAAAAATGGAAAATACATTACAGCGAGGGGGGGGGGGCAAGAGGGGGAAAAAACATTTTCAGGAATGAGTTTGTCGAGCAGGCGGAGGGTATTGTTTCCTGACAGCTGGGGTCCAACAGAGTACCGGGCCAGGGGGAAGGGGACCCTTTTTTTTCTTCGAGAAAAGAGGGGAATTTCTTGACATCAGCCCTCTTCATTTTCACTATTCTACGCGAGGCTGAATTGTGGGTTCCAACTAATGGGCCCAAGTCCATACAACTGTCAGGAGGCAGTTGCTTTTACAGACTGCTAGCTCACTATTGAAACTTTCTGTCACTGTGTGCATGGTGCCTAATGAATGCTGCACTGTGGGGATAAAATCCAAAACAATGCAGTTTTCTACATCTAATCTATGTCAATCATGAGGCCTTCCACAAATGAAACAAGTGCTATTGTGAGCATTTGGTTAAGCCCAGCCCTGCCCACCATGACTCTCCTACCCAATCCATCCATTTCTGACAGCTTTCTGCCAAGAATGAGGAACGTGCCCTGAGGCCCCTTTTTTACGAGCGCCTACCTTTCTTTTAATTGCCAGTGCGCCCAATGGAGCAACTGTTCGCACATTTCCAATTGCTTACTGTCACATTCCCCTTTGGGCGAATGATACAAACTACAGCATAATTCAGTACCATTCACAAACACGTGAGAGGGGGTGTGACAGTATAAGGCGATGTGAGTTGTTTCAGAAAACAAATGACCAGGAATGATGAGCTGTGTGGCTCAGCAAAAACTTATCTAAAACTAAATCATTTTGTGAGAATCTAATAAACGCCACTTGATAACAAAATAACAAGGGACAAATTTGAAAACAGAGATGGGTTTGTATCACTTAACGTATGTTTGACACTGGGCTAAAAAATGTCTTTACTTTTTTTCCAGCACATCGTTTTGGGAGATATTGTCTTTTTTTTTTTTAAGTTTGACCCACAAAAACTTGCCCAATGAGTATTTTACCATGCGTTGTAACTTAGAGCTATGACGTTTAAGGAAAATTCCACCTGTTGTTGAAGCTCACCCTTAATTCATAAATATGATTCCATGTTTTATTATTATTATTTTATTTTGAAGCAGCTCAAAAATCATCATGAAAAGTTTACTTGCATCTCTGATTCAAAAATGTAAAAATTGTTAACCAGTGTTCCATATTTTGAGGCCACCCACATAAGTTTGCAATTTTAAATAAATTGCAAGCTCGTAAGCTTTATTGTGTCTGTGTCTGGTTCAGTATGAGAGTTGGAAGCAGTATTAGATAGACGTGGACAGACAAATGAAAGAAATGTGTGGCTCAGTTAAGCTGATCCATTTTTACAATTCTTTAATTGTCTTCCAGTCTTGCTTGCAGCCTCCAAAGCTCAGAATAAACATCAGTCACTGTGCTACTTTCACAGGACCCAGATGCAACAAAGGTGGCAAAGATCCGACAGAATTTTTCCAAACTGGAACTGGGACCCGTTAGCTTTTTGAAGAGTGAATATGACATATGCTCTGGGGCATGTGGCCTGCCAATGTGGGGTTCTAATTGTTACACTGCTCTCACAGGGCGCTGGAAAACACAGCCAAGAGTCTTTGTCATCTGTGAAGTGTGTGGTGCCACACTGCAGGCCAACATCACAGTGTCGGAAAGAGACAGATGTGCGGACATTTGCTGTCAAACTAAGTCACACACTCGGTCAAAGTGACAAAAAGGGAAAAAAAATCCGGAACTATACAAGCAACTAATCTCATATTTCAGAGGCAGAGCAGTAATAATCCCACAATCAGAAAAACTGAATATTGTTGGAATTCAATCTAAAATTCTACACCAAACTACAATCGGAGTGGGAAAACTTTTCACCGTATGCAGCTCCGATCCAATCAGACAAAGTCAAAGGGCAAATAAAAGAGTGAATGTGTGCAAAGGGGCGGCTCATACGAGGCCTCACGCTTGTGAAATGGCTTCGCCTAACTTGTAGTGAATAGCATAGCAGCAGGAATGCCTCCACGGATCGCTCCAGCAGATAATGTCAATCACCTACTGTGTGGAGAACCCCTCCCCATTGTTTTCTTTTAGCCCCCAACAGCAAACAAATGGGCCACACAGCTTGCTCTTTTGACTGAGGTGTTAATTACCATCCCCTGCCCATATGAACAGCAGCTCCAGACAATAGCCCCCGTCAGGTCCCGACACAACAGTCCCTCCCTGGTTTACTCTGCTGATATCACCTGCTTATGCGGGGCTATTGACACCTCAACCCGATCTATGCATGAAACACAATTAAAGCGTTCGGAACAAAGGAAGTGTGATAAGTAGCCCCCGCCTAGTCTCCAAGTTTGCATTAAAGTCATTGTTTGCCAACATTAGAGGCAATTACATTGACAATTCTTAAGCAAACCTCCGTAGCCATTGTGCTAATTAGTGTGTAATTGATGGGGAAATGACTCTTGCACTCTAGTCGGTACATTTTTGAAGGAGGGTACATCTACAAAGAGGGTACAAAAAGAGAGAAACAACAAACATGTTTAGAAGGCGGAGTTGAAAGTAAGACCCATTATTCACATCATGTCTCTTGCACTCTAGTCGGTACATTTTTGTTACTTACTACACGCTAAACCGGCGTTGCCAAATTATTTCCGTTATTTTGTCATGAAGCACAGGGTCTTTTTATATCAACTTCCGTAAAGCCTACGATTCAGTGTTGGAGACGGCATCCTGCTAATGGCTACCACATTTGAAGTGCCCATTAGCCTACTGAGGAATGAAGTTAAGTGACTATGTCAGGGACACTCCCTCGGTTTGCCGGGCTTCCATTGTGACCCGCTTGGTCGTCCCGCACTCTTATTCACAGCCAGTTTTTTAAAAAATGGGTCAAAGGTCAGACATCCAGAGTGCTGTGGTTTCTATGGTAACACGGCCTATTAAGGCCAGGCTCATTGGCCTCTTAACATGCTCTTGTACACAAAAGAACTATTAGTGCAAAGAGGGAGAAAGGAGAGTGAAGAGTGGAGGAAGCATCAGGGAGGTCCGAAGAACACGGCTCCAATGTTTTTCCAAGATTTCGACGATGATTACAATCGAGCCGCCTGCACCTCTGTTGAACATTTTCAGATTAGCTCAGAATATTTGGAGAAAAATAATGTTTGTTGTAACAGTGAGCAGCAGCAGCAGCGTCACAGTCTACATTTTGCCCTGTGCAACAAGCTAAAAATGCGTGACTGACTCATGCGTATTCTTTAGTTTGTCAAACTGGCCCACAAGCTGGGTTCATTTGAAAAATCCTGGGAGTGAATTTACTGCAGTTCCAGTAATGAAACAGCATGAACAACCCACCCCCAAACATGCTTCTTGAATATTCTAACCCAGTGAGTTAAAATTTTTGCAAGTAAAGCAACATTTGCAGGATTTTTTTTCCCTTCCTTTTGCATGACACGATCCTGAGTTATTGCTTCCTGTATCCACAGCTTTAGAGCGCTAACTCGGAGCTCGCATGTGCTGTTGTACCGTGCAGCTACCATAAGTAGCTGACTTTCAGGTCATTTTAATGACACCTAATTGCAAAAAGGTCCTTACCTATGCTTAAGGTGATGAATAAGTGATTTATTGTGCTCGGGACTGCTACAGCGGGTCACGCAGAGCTAATTGTATAATTAAACACGCCAGAACATAACTATGCATCTGGCAAGGGAGAGGGCCATCTCATAAAGACAGAGAGGAGAGGGTGTAAAGCTGTTCAAGTCAATTACAAGAAGTTAGTTATGTGGTTTCTTAAACCTTCCAGATCTGTTTTCAATTGTCAGTGGCACCTCTGCTCAGTGTCAGCGTGCTCCCATGTCAAGATGGCATACGCTTCCAGTGTCCGAGGTTTCGTCACGTTTTGCATCCTGTGCCATTGTTTGTCCAGTTGCACAGGAACGCTACTTTTTATTGTTCAGGGAATAGGCTTATTTCATTGAAATTCACAGCCGTTAAACGTCTGTATAATTAACTCCAGAACACAACGTGGTTAGCAGCGCTCGGCTGGAGGTTTATAGCAGAGCTCGACTTAGAATATGAGTGTGCACCTTCGAATCGACACCAGTGGCACACAAGTGAGACACTTTCATTTGTACCTGAACCCAGACTGACTGATACAATGCAGAATTTCCTGCTTAATCATGAGAGGTAATGATAAGCCTTCTTACAATGAAAAGGGTGAATAGCACAGCACAAGCCCCCACCGCCATCTTGCTTTTCCCCAGATGGGGGAACGGTTTAAGATTTTTCTTGGCTCTTCTTTTAAATAAACTTCCCTAAAAAGAGTCACTGACAACAGACAAGTCGGTGAAGACGTTTGAGGCAGTGAAGTGGGCATAAATACGTGTAGGGAAGGCAAAAGTTGTTGTTGTTTTTTTTTAACTGACTAAATTAAACACATTTGTTTCTGCTCGCACATACCACAAGTCTTATGAAAACAGAGGGCTGATTGTGTTCACTCTGCTGGTCCACCCCCATGCCCCCTTCTCCTCCACTCCTCACCACCACCTAACACCACCCAGCTTCCCCAAGCCACCCCCACCTTCTGTCCCGAGTGTGAGCGGCCTCCACCCTTCCCCCCTACCAACACCCCTCACACACACACACACACACACACACACACACACACACACACACACACACACACACACACACACACACACACACACACACACACACACACACACACACACACACACACACACACACACACAGCTGCCTGCAGATGCCTCCTGTGTTTGCTCTGCGAACACGAGCACAAATCTCCAGGCCCGCAGACTTCTGGGCCCTGCCTCATCTCACATTTTACTACCTGACATCCCTAACACCCCACTGTTAAACCCACTGTGACTCTCCTGTCTGCCTGCTCCCCACCTGCATGCCAGCTCTGTCCCACTCAAACACAGACACACAAACACATTCACGCGGCGCAAGTATGCTCCGCCACTCGGGCCTGTGGGAATTGAGGGTTTCGAAATACCTTGGCACAGGTGATGGAAAAATATGTTTAAGAAAATCATCGTCAAAGGTGCTGCCAGCAAAATCATTTGGTCACAAGCCACCTTCTCAGTTCTAATTAAATTAGACAAATAATAGCAAACAAAATATTATGACCTGAAGTTGTTTGATATAGCACGCTATCATACTTTTCAACACGAAACGATTCTCCTAATATAAATTCATCCTTCCACAGTACGAGACAGAACCCGACCTACTGCCGTGACATTCCCCAGCGTTAGCTATGCGTGTTGTCAGCAGACTGCAGTGAGAGTTGGATAGCAGCCAAGCATTTCTAAGTCTCAAACATTTGTTGAACGTCCCCGCTTGCAATTTGGAGGCCTCATTTTCATCGTTCTGTTCCTACGGTATTGAGGATGGACTCATGACCCAGTGATATATGGCTATACATTTAACTTGATAGTATTGGTGGCACGGTGGTCGAATGGTTAGTGCGTCAACCTCACAGTGCAGAGGTCCAGGGTTCGATTCCAGCTACGGCCTTCCTGTGTGGAGTTTACATGTTCTCCCCGTGCCTGCGTGGGTTTTCTCCAGGTGCTCCGGTTTCCTCCCACATTCCAAAAACATGCATGGCAGGCTGATTGAACACTCTAAATTGTCCCTAGGTGTGAGTGTGAGTGTGAGCGCGGATGGTTGTTCGTCTCTCTGTGCCCTGCGCTTCTGTGTGCACTGCGATTGGCTGGCAACCAGTTCAGGGTGTCCCCCGACTAGTGCTCCAGCACCCCCCGCGACCCTTGTGAGGATAAAGCGGTTCAGAAAATGGATGGATGGATGGATGTTCTAATACTTGGCAATAAAAACATTTTCCAGCTGGAAGGTTATTTAGGTCACACCAGACTGCATAAAAACAAAGATTCATAGCCATCTATGAATAATGTACCTGTTGATATAAGACAACACACCTCATATGCACACTGGCAGGTGTTTCCGATCAATTAAAATCCGTTCCATGTTTCAATGTTTAGCACCCATGGCTGAACTTGACAGTTTTAACTCTATGTCCAGCTGCTGCTGTCTTTCACTTTTCGAGTGCTCTAATTAGAACCTCAAGGTGATTATGCTCTAAAGATCGGATTTCTGCGGACTTTGTTCAGGGGAGTCCCCTTACAATTACACAGAATCCAGGAATGCAAAGCATGAACAGACAACCACTCAAATTGCGTTATTCTAACAAAGCAAAACTCTGCATCTCGAGGTTTATGAACAGAATGCAAGTAGTAAAGTTTATCTTTCTTGAAGAGCTCTTTCTGAACCCTCAAATCTGTGCCACAATTGAACTTCTCAGTTCAAACTGCACACTGCTGCAAACAATTAGAGTAAACCCAAGAACTGTAAGTTGTTCTGAGCGAGACACTGGGAAAGAGTGAAAGGGGGAGTGACCGGAGGAGGAGAGGGGTGCTTGCGCACAATTACAGCAGGGATTTATGGCCTGAGAAACAATTTATAAATCACAGTGCCTGTGCTAATGTGCTCCAGATTGTTCTCCATGCAGCTGCAATTTTGGTCTGCGTGAAACGGCATAATAAACCTGGCTGGAGGACATGTTTGGGTGGTGGCGGGGCAGGGAAAAAACGAGATTGTGGGTGGGGGCAGGGGGGTGATGAGGGTGAGGTTATGTGCTCCCAACGTTCCAGAGGTGTTTTTAAACAAAGGAAAATTGAGACCTTTTTTCATTACCTGATGTGAAATTTTGCCCAAGTGACGTTGTTTAAAATGTAGCCTGACCAAAAAAGAGAGACTTGTCTTGGAGTATTGATGCTTAGATTAAAGACTGATGCTGCAGATTAAAGCATGTTTTCAACGTGCCAACTGGATTGGCACGGTACTCAGGCGGCAACACTTCCAGAATTCTTCCCGACAAGGAAGTGCAACACATTGTGCAGGTTTACACTCTTGAGTATCCAGGCCAAAATGGAACCAGATTTCTGACTTCATTGTGAAACGCTACCCTTATTACATTGTAACACAAGTGAAATGAATTCTCAATTATAATAAGAAAAGGCAAATGTTGCAAGCTGATCCCGTCATTGTGGGAGAAGGCTGGTGTGGAAGAAGGGATCGGATGTGCAGAGGATAGCCTGGGCTTTTGTGGCCACTCAGCCAACTGGCCCTGAACCTTGGCCTCTAACCCTTCACCCTGGGGGGGCAAACAAAGCTCTGAGTGACATCTGAAACTAGACACTGTGGAGGGAGAGTGTCTGCTCAGGACTCCAATAACCCCATTAACTTTGCAGGGAAAGATGTGTGGCATTTTACTTGGGTTTTTGATGGATGTGTACGATGAGGCTGTTCGAAGCGGGCACTATTATTCAACCTTGTTTGCTTATAAACAGATCCATATTGCGTGGAAATGAGCGAAACGCTCCGTATTTAATGACACAAAGCAGAGGCCAAGTTAATTGTGAGTGATCCACACATGCCAACAATTAGGGAGTATCAAAATTAATTCCTCCTAATAAGAACAACATGAAGCTAGTCTGCACTTTTATAGAGGCTCGACGCATTTTCCCCATCGCATTGGGGAGGTTCTGTGGACTGAGTCTTAAAGCGCTAGCATTGGTATACTGTAAACAAAAAGAGAGAAAAGTTGGTGGCGTATGTGCAGCCATGTGAATGTGAGCCTGCGTCTCCAGTATGCTGAAAGCCACTGTAGTATTTAAATCAGGCAAGGAGGCAGGAAGACTGGGCCAAGCATTCTGGAGCTCAGCTGTGAGGCTCTAAGCCGTTGCCCTAGGGTTTTTGTCCTGCCTTTCAGGGCAAGTCTGAGGTAGTCAAAGACCCTATTCATGGCCAGCGCTCCCCCTGCCAACACACCCATACAGGCCCAGTTAAGTCAGCCGAGAGCTATAGAGCCTCCCCATTTCACACGAGAATCAAACCTGCCCCTAAAGCCTGCTTCAGGGACCTCCAATGGCCAGTCCCTCCAACCTATGTACAAATCAAACAAAAGGGCCTCGAGGCCTATTCCATATCATATAAGGTTAATTAGATCTTTATTTCCCCTGATGTAGATAGTCTAAATTTGAGGCAAAAGCCAGCGACATTTGTAAGGATTTGGTGTCTAGCTATTGAAATGGCCAGGGGACCATGTCAACAGAGTGCCATCCAAGCACTCCCACGCGAAGATCCACCTAATGCTTGAGCTGACGGGTACAACCTGAACATGTCACATGATTAAGTCTCCACACAAAGAAACCAAAATCATGCTGCTCACCTGAGTTACGCACAAGGGAAATTTCACTTGTGTCTTATGTCTAAGGAACACAAGGTACCTCAAGCGCAGTCGTTTCATAGAGCTAATCAAGAATATTACCTCAAAATTTTAAATTAAGCAGATATGGCCAGAAAAAAAGAGGGACATCCTGTGATTGGGGCAGAGGTGACACAAGCAGTCCAGATGTTACTGCTGTTGATTCGCCAGGATCCTCTTGAGATAAAGCTGCTACACATTTCGTATGACTTGTGCTTTTGCTTGGCTTTAATCAAATTTGATGCTTGCCAGAACATTGTGACTCCTTAACAAGTACAATTGGTTTATGAGGGTAACTGAGGGAAGTAGGGGCACCCAGAGGTTGCATTATTATCAGTGCAGAGTCCTAATTTCATGGGACACTTGTATTCAAAGAATAAAACCATTTTTGGCATAATCACCATCAGCAGCAAAGAGTCATGGACAAATTCTCCCTCTCAAATTTCAAAGGATTCTCTGCAATTACATTTTTGACAAAGGTGTTACTTGAATGACCTGATTTTGATGTGATTTTATTCAATTTAATATTTTAACAAAATATCATAAAAATATCCAACATATTTCAGTGCCTTTGTCACTTATTTTTAGATTTTCAGCTGAGGAGAAATACAAACTAGTGTTGTCACAATACGAAAATTCTGACTTAGATGCTAATCATGAAACGCTGAAACGATACCACAGCAAAACCTTAAAATATCAGTAAAAGTAGTGGAATCATCCATTCATGGAACGTGAAATCGTACTAATTTTATAAATTAGAAAAATATTGGCCATTGGAGAAGGTTTAAACTAAATGAGTAGATTCTTCCATCCATTATCTGAACTGCTTTATCCTCATGAGAGTTGTGGGGGTGCTGGAGCCTATCCCAGCTGTCTTCAGGCAGCAGGCGGGGTACACCCTGAACTGGTTATCAGCCAATCGCACGGCACACATCAACAAACAACAATTCACACGCACAATCACACCTTAGAGTGATCAATTAACCTACCAGGCATGGTTTTGGAATGTGGGAGGAAACCGGAGCACCCGGTGAAAACCCACGCAGGCACAGGGAGAACATGCAAACTGCACACAGGAAGGAATGGAATCGAACCTTTTGCGATGTGTCTTGCTGCCAGACAACACCTGATATTTATGAAAAAGAATATGTAAGCCTTTTTAAGTTATTTAGTGTTACATGGAATTGTTCTTTGAAACTTATAAAGGTGCAGCGGACTAGCAGCTTAGCTCCATCATCAAATGTTATTCAAGTTAATTGGTCCTTCAGTTCATTCCAAACAGTGAATTGCGGTCACCACCTCCTCCTTTCCTCCGCATGTTGAGGACACGACATGGCCAGTTCCCCCAACCCCTGACTGGACATTTATACCTGTCCTGTCTGCTCTCAACAACACCGTGCCGAGTCACTGGAGCCACGGCGACCCATTGAACCACACAACAATTGTGACAATTTATCCACTTGATGCGCTGACAGAGAGAGAGAGAGAGAGAGAGAGAGAGAGAGAGAGAGAGAGAGAGAGAGAGAGAGAGAGAGAGAGAGAGAGAGAGAGAGAGAGAGAGAGAGAGAGAGAGAGAGAGAGAGAGAGAGAGAGAGAGAGAGAGAGAGAGAGAGAGAGAGAGAGAGAGAGAGAGAGAGACAGAGACAGACAGACAGATAGATAGATAGATAGATAGATAGATAGATAGATAGATAGATAGATAGATAGATAGATAGATAGATAGATAGATAGATAGATAGATAGATAGATAGATAGATAGATAGATAGATAGATAGATAGATAGATAGATAGATAGAAATATGAACCATTTTTTAACTGTATCGCACAGCTCTAATAAGCACATTATCTTTAAAAGGCATGTATTTCATCTTTATGTTGGTCAGTTTATTTGTCTTATTCATAGTTGCGTTGAAGATTAAATATTCAGCCATCTTGTTACCTCTGCGTGCCGCTTCGTAGACACATAATTTTCACGCCAGGCGCACAGTTTCAAATAATGTGCGTTTTTGGGACCCAAGGACATTTCTTAGTTAAATAAATAAATACATTTTAAAAACCAACACAAAAAACTACGGTAAATCTTTTTTTCCAGCAACAAACGCAGTTTGAATCGCTACCATTGTTGTTTTGATCTCGCGTTAAGTAATCACACGTGACGAGATTTCCGTTCTCGCGAGACGAGATTGGCGAGATCGGCCTTCACTTCGTGGAAAGTAGACGATTGCCAAGTTGTCACTTGAAGAGAAACGAAGAGCAACCAAAGCTTGTAGCTCCACAGTCAGTGCATATCCTCTGGTTGTTGGACTTTGCAGCTTCCAGTAGATTGCATTGTTAAGCAATCGATGCCCTCCCAAAGCGGAAGAGGATGCCTAACTTTTCATCTGAATAATCACCAATGCCAAAGTCAGGCCCATGACAGACTCTCTTTCCTGTGCTGAACTTACATCATGAAGGCAGAATTAGCCATGAAAGCAATTTTGAAAGTGAACCCCACTGTTAAAACGATATTCCCTTAGGTGTGCTAACTTGAACATCAAGTTACCAGTCGATTAAAGTTAACCAGTTTTGAACAATATGATAATGGTGCTGTTAAAGTTTACAGTTTTTTAATCTACCTGACTAGTGCTTTAAAAAATAACCGAGTTTTGAACAACCGTGCCCTGAAGATTTCCTTGAGCTGACCTGTGAATTTCTGCTTTTAAATTCCCTTAATATGAAGTACAACAGGTTTGTTGCTACTGTTAATTACTATTGCTGGTCTGGTGACTTCTCAATTAATTTTACATTACCTGTTACAGCACTGTTTGCAAAGCCAAAGCAGATACTTTGAAGTCAACACTTTAACAGGATGGTTCACACTGTTATGAAGTTATCATGCAATGTACCTGACATTTCTATCAATGGATGCTAAAAAGTTGCATCACCACTGCTGGAGAAGACTCAGCGGGAAGCAGCAAAAAGGATTTATAGGTTTAACATGAAGAGCAGCTGCTCTGCTTGCTGTCAACTCTTCTCACCCTGGGCGGATATCCATTCACTTCTTAATTTAGTATGACCAGTACAATTTCACTGATATAAAACACATACTGTATGACATGGCCTTTACCATCCCTCTGTGGCCAGAGTGGATGTGCGGCAAGGGAAAGTCTGATAGAAATCTTCGCAGTACTGATGTGACAGGTATGTGATTTGATAGCTTCCTGCTGTTTGCTGATTGGACTATGAGAGGGAATGGCAAAGCTTGGCGCTCTGTGGGAGACATGAATCCCCCGATAAGTGAGTGCCTCAAGGTCTGGAAGTGGGCCCACTTCAGGATAACAGGCAAGGAATAGCAGGACCCATATCTGCCCCAGTTTCTGCTCCCTCCACCACCATCTCGTCAACAATCTCCCTTGTCTTGCTTGCTCTCTCTCCCTCTTCTACTGCTGCCCGAAGAGCTTAAACTGAAAACAGCTGCTCGGAATACCAGACTGATGAAACCCTGTTTAGAGCATATTATTTTTCTTCCTGCTGTACAATCACATTTTATTAACATGGAGTGAAACGTTTAAGGTACAATTATAAACGGAAAGCATTTTTTAGGCGAACTAAACTATAGTGTGTAAGGCGTAGAAAAATAAGTAGTGTGTTTCCGGTAACATGAAATTTCAGCCTAGGGTCGGTAGGTTGGACGTTTTTTTTTAATCTTTTTTTTGCCCCCCATCAAAAATGTAAACAAAATACCCATAAAACATACAACAAGGAGACATTTTTACTACTATTGAAACCCCCGCTCGCCACCAAAGGCGGCGAGAGAGTTGGGTAGCCCCCGGCTGGGTGTCTCGTTACCTCTGCGTCCCGCGTCCTAGACGGCCCGTGGTGTTCGTCAAATAGTTCGCAGAATCTTTTCGATTGGATGCTATTTTCTAAAGATTATGGTGCGAGCATGCGACTGCAACACACAAAACACGGTTTAAACTGTTGTCGGAGATCGTGGCCGCCGCCACGATTCAATGTTGTTGACAGACGACAGGGCAAACCACGCGCACGCTCAACGTGAATATCGCGAGAGTTTGCACCCATGTGACCGCCCTAAATTCATCTTTCCTTTTATTATTGATAATTTTGTCTGGTTTTATTGTTCTTGTTTTGATTGTAAAGCGTCCTTGAGTGTTTTGAAAGGCGCTTATAAATTAAATGTATTATTATTATTATTTGTGGCATGTTATAACCACAGCCACAGGGTCGGTTTACAACGGCGTGACGTCACGGCCGTAAAAGAGTTCATATGAAAAGGTAACTACAGTACTGACAATAAACAGCAGTGAGCACAGAGCCAGACTCCCCGCGTTTTATTAAACACAACAATGGCAACGAAGATGGAGCTTCCACTCTCGCCTCTTCCTCCGTTCCTCGCCCTGCCTGGCGAGCCGCCTGTCTCGTGGCCCCGCTGGTTGGAATCCTTCGAGACCTTTATTGAAGCCGTTGGGCTCGCCGACGAATATCGCGTGAGTTTGCACCGATGTAAACGCTCTAAATTCATCTTTCCTTTTATTATTTATAATTTTGTCTGTGGTTTTAATAATAATAATATTAATAATACTCTTTATTTATAAGCGCCTTTCAAGACACCCAAGGACACTTTACAATAAAAAAAAAACACAAAACAATACGGGTTGAGCAGCGGCAGCCAAACGCGCCAGCGGTCACTGAACCCGGAGGAGTCTCTCTCTCTCTCACCTCCAGGACATCTCCACGGGTTTTATTGTTCTTGTTTTGATTGTAAAGCGTCCTTGAGTGTTTTGAAAGGCGCTTATGAAATGAAATGTATTATTATTATTATTATTATTATTATTACACAAAAATGTAAAAGGTTTGAAAAAAAATGCCGACCGTAAAGTTTTTGTTCGAGGTAGACATTCTCGGTCGGTCAGGTTACCGGAAACACACTACTTTTTTTTCTACGCCTAAGAGCTACATACTGAGTCCAGAGAATGACACAATATTCCCACCACACCCCCACAGCAAAATAACTTGAGCCTTTTAAAAAAGAAGAGTACAATGAAACCCCCTCCAGTGCAAGTTTCAGGTTTGCGGTCAGGGAATTCAGCAGATTTTTTGTGTTCATAATTTGGTATTTTTTGCAGACTTTTCTGTGGTTTTTCAGTTAAATCCTGCACGTCAAAAATTAGAACTGTATGTACAGATTCAGCCAATCAGTGTCGTTATTGTTTTGTCAGTTGGAGATTGGCAGTTCTGTCAGGAGGGTGACACACAAGTGCGCTCCTTTTCTTGTTGATTCACCTTTCTTGCACAGAATGTATTTTAGCAGGGTGGCATCCTGACATTGGTCTACAGCAGTTTCAAAACAGCATTAATGGAGCTACCCAGGCATACAAAAGAAGAAACAGTCAGCCAGCAACTTTTTTACAACGTGCACACCTTAATTTTGGTATTTAAATGGGAACGTACTTTTTTACGGCGGGATCATGATCATCATCATCATCATCGTCAGCATGAGTACACATTCTTAAATATTTGGGAGAATACTTTTGTTATTCATTGATCTTGCTCTCACAACGATGCAGGTGGATTAAGTGTATTTCTTCACCAGTCATATTACCTTAGTCATGGTTTAAATACAGGTCTTGAACTTAGAACAAGACAGAAAGAAAAGTAGCTAAAGAGATCACATGGCTGCCGCCTAAGCCGCCCCCACACACGGATTGACGTTGAAACCAACTGAACTGTTGTGCGGTATGTGGGGTCAAACAACTAGTTAATGTAACTGCCTAGCAAAAATGGATATGAGCTTTGGAAAGAAAAAACGTTGGTTAAGCTGATGAACGGCATGCCTCCGCAATAACACCACTCAGCCATACAAATGTAGTATATGCTGGATATCGTGCAGTGGGCATTAGACTTGCGCTGACGTGATGCTTGAGAATGTGCATTCATGAAAAATCCGATGAGCTCCAATGACACTTGTATTTCATTATTATGTAATAACAACGGAATGCAATGTAGCAACAAAAATACTGCTTTTAATTTCTCAGATATTGCCATGAAGGTCTATATTGCAATACAAAACAATGAACAATTAAATGCTTGTGATTTGACTAAGCATAATCTTTTACAGATTGAATTTAAGAGTGGATCAGCACAGTTTTTTTTTTTACATGATTCATGTCAAAGGTGAGAAAGAGATCCCATAACTATTGGTCCTTGCACGAGGAGTAACGATTAGGACTAAAGAAAACAACATGACTGCCATTCCTGTGAGTTACATGTGTGCATCTTGTCTGTGAATTGTGACGATTAGCTGCTGGAGATTTTCAGAATCCTCCTCTAACTGTCAGTCCCACAGAGGCTAACGACACACTGATCTACAGACCATCCACAGCCAGATCTATGAATGAAGGCTGATACATGTGTAGATAAATACTCTACAGTAGTTTCCAACAGAAATACATTCCTGTGGAGTTATTTACTCGATATTTTCACACATCTCTGTAAGAAGACGTCTCTACACTTAAGATATTCAACATATATGGGCTGCTTCATACTTTCACAGATCTGACGGAGACAAAAGGAGATAGCAGGGTGAAGTATGTTCACCTTTGGCCAACCAGCAAAGTTCACCAGAATATTCACATGGAAAAACTATGTAGTGAAAACCCCAGACTATGTAGTAGCATCTCCCAAACATGAGAAGAGAAAAACACATCAATCAATAAAAGTATATTTGCCCACATATTCATGCCGTTACATCAAAGGGATTCATTGATGTCACTAAACATGGGGAGTGCGCGGCTTGAGAGAGGAGATGTTGGTGATCCTTTCCTCAAAGGGTGCTGAGATGCTCCTGATGGGCCCCACACTGGAGAAGCCAGAGTGCACTTTAAACAGAATTTGTAATGCCAGGCGGGAGGGTGGGTAGGTAATGAATTAGCTGGGCTACGGGATAGAGACAGCCATTGACGCTATCTTTTGCTTTTCGCAGAGACCCACAAGGGAAGGATACAGAACAGGACTGACATCATTTCCAGCCGACCCGCACGAGTGCTGTGTGGTAGCAAGAAACGAGCAAAGCAACGCGTGTTCTCATAAAACCCAGACAGACAGGTTGTGCATAAAGCCACAGAGGTAACGCATTATTTAGGTGTTACCTGACATGGCATCTGCTGCTCTGACAATTGTTCAGTGAGCACTTTTATGCATTTTGGCAGGATGTAAATTGCTAATATAATTACCACAATCATTCGATTTAGGCCTATTTAGTTTTGGTCTAAGTAAACTTAGAGGACTCTTGATAAGCCATTTGTAATGTGAGGGAAATAACTGAGATGCGGGTATAGGACTATAGTTACAAAACAATGAAACCTCGAAGTTGAAATCCCCTGAGGTTTGGAATTTTACCCAAATTTTCAGGAACATTGTCCCTCTGAAGCATAATTTCAGCATATATGGACAGGCATGTCATCATGGTGAATGTCATGACACAGCATGAGACCGTACCATACCTCACATTGTGTTGTTTTGGTTTTTGTATGACAATTTGTGACATTTTTTTTTTTTTACCAGCCACTTGGAGGGTCTATTTTTTTATTTATTTTAGATTTGAATTTTTACAGCGGTGAACTTAATTTCACACTTATTGTAAGAAGGCGAATGTCTAAGATACATCTGCAATGCGAATCACCTTCTCACTATGTATTTGTCATTAAAGTGTTTTATCGTTTTTATGTGCAGATAACAACCGTGGTTAACTTATTTTTACACTTGTATGGCTGATAGGATTACCCCCACATTCCAAAAACATGAACATTAGGTCAACTAAAGACTATAAACTACCCAAAGTTATGAATATGAATGTCAACAGATGTGTGTCTATTTGTGCCCTGTGATTGACAGGCGACCAGTCCAGGGTGCCGGTCATCAGCTGGGGTAAGCTCCAGCTCAACCGTGACACGAAATGAGGAGGAGCAGTGTACAAAATGGTTGGATGGATTTGAACAGAATATTAGCAAGTCTTTAAAACCAGCAAATACATTTTTGTGGTTGCTGCTAATTGCTTTCTAATGAGTCAGTGTCACGAAACAGATGAAGTTGTTTGACTTTGAAGGGAAAATCTATTAAAAACTATATAGCCAGTCGAAAATTGTGTCTCTGTTGACACAGTGCCTGGCTGAAAAAATATTTGCATTCTAGCATTCAGATTAACTTGCAGCGGAGGAATACAACACTGGGGGTTGTTAGAATGTGAGCGCTGGACACTGTTGCCTCTGTTGCAACGTATCCACAGGGCTTCACCTGAACACGCCATCACCACCTCCCCTAACCCTCGCAGACTTTACACACACAAATGTGCTCAACGCATGAGTGCACGAATACACACACACACACACACACACACACACACACACACACGGACGTACCAAGGTGAATAGAGTGTGCAACCTGATGAAAAGACACCTCCACACGAACAGCATTTGCTTATGTAGGGAGAGGCCCTTTTATTCATCAAGACAATGTCTGTGTTGACTTTTCTTTGTCTGATTTAAGCAGCAAACGCAACAGAAAGCTCGAGCAGGGATGCGGGGGGGTGGAGAAGTCAGAGGCATGCAATTGTAGCCTCTGACATGTTCAGACTTACACAAGCTCTCCATTCATATCTCAATCTCCCACAAAATTCTATTCTACAATCATGCCCATGAGTTTGTATGTTTGAGGAAGATATATTTGAGAGGCTAACCTCGCTCTCGCTTACTCGCAACTTCTCACACACAAGAGGCATTTCACTCTTTAGTGGCAATGATGATGACGATACTTGCAGAATTGTTTCAAAGTTGCTGATCGGGCTGTCAGACGTGGCCATGGAGCAGATTCAGCCATTAAATTTGGCACCGCTCTGTCACTACTGGAACAATGAGGTGACGATCACGTCAGTGGATTGACAAACAACAAGCTGGATTTAGACTTGGTGGGACAAACCTCCGCCCCTCAACAGGCAGGCGTCTGGTGGAACATCTCTGCAAACATAAAACCTCCTCCTCAGCCCTCGCTGGATTACAACGGAATGTCAGCTCGGAACGGGCTTTAAATCAGTTATGCTTGGCCCTCAGGGGAAGTCTGAGCTGATCCCATGTAGCCCGTCTCTCATTGCTCATGATGAGATTCGCCACATCCAAATTTGAAAGCTCCACACCCAAGGAAATCACTGCCTGATTACTCGTGACTGTATTTCCCAAGTTTTATTATATTGAGTGTATATGTCGTAAAGTAGAAGTATACTGCATTAAATTATATCACACCAATAGTTTAAGTGTCTAAAAATGAGATCAACAGATACAAGAAGGCTCCATTAAAAACAAAAACAAGCCTAGGCGCATTGTTGTACATGTAACCACAAAAAAAAAAAGGTTTGATTACCTTTACACCTATTAAATGGCAGCTCTTGCCAGGCAAACAAAAGCAGAAGATCATGTTACCTGCTATTAATCACATGATCTGTTTGCAACTTGAGCGTGTCTCATGTTGCACAAACATACAAAAAAAAAAACCTGCATATAAAACTAACTTGTCAGGCCCAAAGCAACAAGGCACAATAAATAAACCATGCCCAGGCCAGTGGATTGTTTGTCTCTTAAGGGCTCAAGGGATGACAGCACATTTCAGTGTCCCCCTTGGGGCAAATCTTATCTCACGAGACATTCTGCATTTTCTACAAGCATTTGTGTGACGAATGTAACTGTAAAGACCGTAAGATAAACTCGCACCTAAACGTCAAAGCATGCTGTTGGGAAAATGTACAAACAAACGAAACCCCGAGTTTTAGGAGGAACAGCCAAGCCACTCATCAATTGAGCTACTCAGCGTGAAACAACTGTGCAATGCGAAGACCCCAAGATCGCTCCAAAGTATGCCATCTTTTGTCTCCTTGCTTTTTTTCTGCTATGGTGACGACAAACACAGTCAGCTATAGCTCTGCCCCATTGACCTCATTTTTTTGTGCTCATATTGAGGGTATAATGGTTCACAATTTAAAAAAAAATCTGAAACAAGCTCTAATTTTGGTGGAAACAATCAAAGACACAGTGGATTAATCAGGTAGCCAATGAGATAATATAGGCATGTGCAAATATATGGGCATTGACATCGACTATGGTGGGCATAAGAAATAATATATATGAGCTACAAGTTGTCTTGTATGGCGCGGTGAGAGCAGTAGCCATTTAGTTAATGAGCCCCAATGGAGACCTCCAATGAAGCCATCAAGACTGTTCAGAATAACAATGGTCAACTTACGCCTTTCTAATTGAATGGAAGGTACAGGGAGGTGAGGGCAGAGGGCCTGCAACAGTGAAAAGACGACGGAAAAAGATGGGAGGGGGTCTTTTCAGTGCGATGCCTGCGGGCCATAACGAAAGTACTTGGGTTTTTATGGGGGGGTTGGGGGGGACAAGAGTTGGGGGGGGACTATTCTAAGAAACACAGTTCTCCAACATGAAACTTTTTTATATGAAAGTATAGCCTAATTAAAAGTCAACTGAATAGAATTCAAGAAAATACTTACACCCTGGTGGAATCACATTTCGCTAAGTGGATCATTTTAATTTATCTAAAATATCACCATATCTTATTATAAACTAACATTCACCCAACATTGTGCTGCGCATAATACCAAAGACAACAACAAAAGCCAAGTATCCTTTTAAAACTTCAGACACCATACAGAATGTTATATTAAACAAGAACCTGCAAGCTCTCCATCAACACTTTAAATCTGACTCAACTTTTTAAAAAATGTCTATGGACAGCAACTGTCACAGACACGGCACTGTGGTGCCACCTATATATGTCAAAGCACGGTATTACATCTTCGTGAATATTGGGTGCTACTTCAGCAACTTCTTTTATAAGTTGCACACTGTGTAAACACGCAGCGCTGATGGGTAGCACCATGCCACAAAAACACATCAACCATGAAAGACAATTGCACCCAGAGCCAAACTAAATACTCCAAAAACACACAAAGTTATTTCGCATTAAAATAATTTTGAATAAGTCTATCATTTGCATGGTCAAATACAGCTCTAGAAAGAGAGAGTACATTTTAATCACTTTCAAAAGGACAAAGAAGCAGTTCCTCAGGAGGCCACTCTGAGGAAATATGGTGGTCTGGCAGTGCTCATGAAACTTATAGGCTAGGCCAAAGTTTGTGAGGAGTGTGAGAGACTGCAGGAAAGAGTGTTAGAGATTAGCATAGGACATGGAAACTTACTGTTCTTGCACTGGGAGAAAGAGAGCCATTGGATAAGTATGGATTGGTGAGGTCTGGAATCATGAGAAAGGGGTAGCCAGGGTAGTGGGGGCTCTTAAAGAGACCTCCATCGTGCTGTCTTCTCAGTGCTGAAAATACACAGATAGGTTAGTCAACACATGCAAAACTATTTGTGAGTCCACATCGGATGTTTTTGCCTTTCTTACCTTCAGTGAAGTAGTCTCTTGCTTTCTCATAACTTTCTGAGTCAGCTCTGGTTTGGGGACGTCTCTCTGCTTGCTGACAGTGGGCATGTGCACATAGAAACTAGTTAAAACTGTTCAACAAATTCAAATAAAACACAAAGACGCCTATGGAGGGGGCTTGGTTTAGATTCTTACCTCCGAGTCTGACGAGCTGCTGTTGTTTTCCGACTCGTTTACGAGCGAAGATTTCACGTCATCCAAATCTCTTTCCGCCGAGACATTTTCGGAAATTTTTTCCTCCTGCTCCCCTTCGTCTTTAAAAGATATCATTTCATCATTGGCCCCCAAATCATCCCCGCCGCCTCCGTTCAGCTGAGGCATTTTTGCACACCAGTGAAATGGATCGACAAGAGGGGAAGAAAAAAACGTGTTGCAGCCGCTAGAACAAACCACTTGTAATCAGATCGTCCAAACGGCTCAGTGGAGAGACACAACTAGCTACAAGAAGGTGTCCATTTTTCATCTTCTGGATGTTCTGGTGCTGTCCATGGCAATAATAATCCACGGCTTTTGCAACAACTTGACAAAGTTTGTCTCCTTGGAAGCGCGTGCGTTCCCTTAGCGTGCGTCCCCACTGTGGGATGTCCTCATGCAGAGACCCCGGGGCCACAAAAAAAAAAACTACTGCAGTCCAACCAGTGAGAGGTTACTCAATGCACTAAAGATCCATGCGTGAGGAAACAATGGCTACCCCCCCGACTCCCTCAAAAAAAAAAAAAAAAACGAGAATATGTGCCGACTTGCCTCCAAAAGTTTGAGTAAACGTGTGGTGATTTCCCTCCGAAAAGAAACAAAGGTCAAACGGGTTGTTTAAAACGCATGTAAACACAGTCAAATAAAATAAAGTAGTATATGTTTATCCGGACGTCGTCGCTCTTTCGCTCCACATCGCAGCCCGAGAATGTGCCCTGATAACAAGTTGGCTGCTCAAGTGGAAGAGCGCAGCCCAAGCGTGCGTATAGAGGAGGAGTTTACTCTGAAAACCGACACTTCTTCGTCCAGCAAAGCTCCTATTCGTAACCCTCAAGATACCAGCACACACAATTAAGACGAACAACTTTTGTTTCTTCTTCTCATATTGCGTTGCATGCGGCAAATATTCAGAGTCACGCTGGACACAAAATTAATGTCATATGATAGTTACAGCAAGTTCCAGAGTCGGCCATTATAAAACAACTGACGGCGAATTATAAAATAAACAAACGACTATTTCTGCAGTTTTATAAATAAGGTTTGTTAGATTAATTTAATTTCACTATCGGCTGTTGATTAGAATTAGGCATTGGCAGAGGTCAAGGATTGTGTGAATTCACACTTTTTTCCAAATACATTAAAAGTGTTAAAAGAGAATTGCTTTAAACATGCAAAAACTGAACTATGTTGTAAACAGTTGTGGAGCTATAGACAATATTTTCCTGTTATTTTTTTTTTTAGGGGGGGGGGCATGGCTAGAACGGGGCACGGTGATACACTTGGGCCACAGCTTGAACCCCCCCCCCCTCCACACCCACCCCTTTGCCCCACATAAGAACTTGAGCCCCTTTGTACAAATGAGCAGTTATCCTGTGCAATTGCAACATGAACTTAGTTAGCTAGCTTGCTGTACCGACACCCCAAAATTGCGCCTTGCCTTCAGATAGTCTGCTGATGTGGCTGCTTTAAACTGTCTCATTGTTGGCCAGAAGTGCAAGCACATAAATAAATAAAAAAGCAGGCATGCTATGTGATGGTGCCCGCATAGAAATACTTGCTGTACTACAAAGATCCAGATTCCTTGCGCATAGAGCAAGTGCATGTAAAGAATACAAATCAATGCCCGTTTGACAAGAGATAATCTGAAAAGGGTAACCCCTGGGTCTTATCCATCCATCCAACCATCCATCAATCCATCCATTATTTTAACCGCTTTATCCTCACAAGGGTCGCGGGCATGCTGGAGCCTATCCCAGCCGACTTTGGGCAACAGGTGAGATACACCCTGAACGGGTTGCCAATCAATCGCAGGGCACACATAGACGAACAACCATTCACACTCACAACCACACGTAATGACAATTTTGAGTGACCAACATTCGGGTTTTAAAAAACCTGAATCAGAGTTTATTCAGGTTTATACCTGCATTTCAAATCGCTATGTAGTTAGCATGAATACACTAAAAACAAATTTAACGAAACTAAGTCATTCTCTGGTGTTAAAATAGGTTTGTATGAGTGTATCAAGGGTTAATGAAAGTGCCACTAACATCGCCATCAGGGTGTATTGTTTATTCCTCTGTCAGTGTTACTGTATTATCATTATTGCGCTGTCAAAATGGTACATTCTTTATTATTCAGCTTTAAATCGAGCCAGACTTCAACAGCAACCTGTCCATGTTATCAAACTTTACAATGCCTACTGGATTTTAGCTCAAGTGACTGACATGTCATGAGTAGTGAGGGTGTCATAATTACATGGTGCCATAATGCCACGGGCTGTAAAACAATAATCTGGCAGAGATACTAGCATGAGCACCTGGGATCAGTATGTTGGTGGTGCAACTCAAGGCAGAGTGAGGCAAGCTTGAGACCATCCAGGGCCTCCTCTGAGAGTCTGCCTCTTGTTTTCTTTCACATAAGACTTAAATACACGAGCCACATTGTTCATTTGAGGAAGAGGACTGGAGGGCCAGTGTTGCAATCATGGAAGAAGGGAAGTGGTTAGAATTCTTTTTTTTTTTCCTGTGGAGTAACCTGCACATAAATCTGAATTGTGGCATAGAGATGTGTTTTCAAATGTGGGTGACAACATTGGTAGAGTTGGTGCTATGTTTCCCTCATCCTTACTTAATTCAACCTTTGCCTTCTCTACTATAAATCCATGGACCTGCAAAGTTCTGACGCAATTTGACAGGCTTGAAAAAAGATGTCCTTGCTGTGGAGGACTGTGTCAGCCTGCTGAGGGCTGACTGACAATTCAACGTCTCCAAGGGCCTCATTAGATGCCGTTTCCCCCTGGGTGTGTGTGCATGTAACTGTATTCAGCAGAAGGCAACCTAAGGTTGAGTGCATCAATGAGAATTGCATAGACAGTCACAGTTTGCTTGTTAGCATAACTGCATGTTTGCATCACTCCATAGGTGACTATTTAGCCCCAGGCCAACATTTCTTTGTTTTCATGGCCTATAGTACGCTATGACTCCAATAGAAGGTGTTCTATCTTATGCTGACACAAAATATCACAATGTTTCATGCTGACATCTTGGAAATTCATGAACTAAAATTATAACCACGTCAAGGAAGGAAAGAGAGAGATTTTGAGAAGAAATTGCAGGTCAGGGGCATGATAGACAGGTATGCCCCTGCAGGTGCACCTGCAATTATTCAGGGCCTATGTGAATGATTAAAAATGTAAATCAAAACAAGTTGACACCGAGAAATGATTAAAGCACACATTTGAAGTTGATGAATGGGGATACGGTATCACATTCACAAATGTTCTATACCACCGGAGACATTGAGCCAGACCCCTGTTGTTCACAGTTCACTGTGTTGCAGCACAGTGAGACATAACACACTTGCGGCAAAAACACAAATCTAAGATGAGATTCTTTATTCCGACACAATGTGGTTGTTGGAATGCACATAATCGTAAAAGGAAAACGAATAGCGCTCTTTATACGTCTCTGTTTTAATGAGAGCGACAAAAGGTTGAAACAGGTCGGTTTAGATCTTCATTTACATGACAATAGCTTTTTGCAGCGTGAAAACGCAATCATTCGAAAACAGGTCGAGTGGATGCTTTTTGACACACCTTACCTAAAATCTGAAAATAGTCTGTGAAAATGGTGAAGAGCCATGCTAAGTGTACAGTCTGGGACTGTGCAAATATATCACAACCAAAACAACTGCGGTGGATGACGCTGCTCCTGTGGCTTCAACACCAAGGCCCACCTATTTACCAACAAAGGGCATTTAAAGGACAGTTTGTGGATAAACCCAGAATAGGTTGTTGGTGAGCATGTGCCATGTTTCTTTACAAAGTGCATCGCCAAATCCATTCATTCATACTGTAGGTGCCTGCATGTGAATGGGGATAGGTTTTGCAGTCACCTTTACGTTAAAGGTTTTTTTTAATGATCAATTTTTAGTTGAATGTTATTCAAACGGCCCTAGAATGGCATATTTGAGCCAATAAGTTAAAAAAACTTCATTAAGCAATGTATTTGTGTTTGTTAGTCCATTCATTTAATAAATTAGGAGGCTGCTTTCGGATGCATGAAGGTCAATGTTAGACATTGAATACAATGTAGATAGAGCAAAGACTCGATCATTTGTACACGTGGGAAAGGCTTCCAGTGAATAAATGGCATGAATAAAATTGTGGAGTATTCCTTTTTTTTTGTCTGTTGTTTGTTAAGATCGCAAATGTCGTCACTCAAAGACACATTCCGCAGTTTGATTTGTACCAATTTAATGAGTTCCTCAAGGTTCACAGAAATTGGTTATGTAATTTAGATTAGGTAATGTCTCTGTTAACTAAACAACCAGAAATCAATGATGCTTAAAATATATGTTAGCCTTTGGACTTGTGAGGAGTAAATAAAAGAAAATATTCGTGATACAACACTTTGACTGGTTATTCACAGTAGCGGAAACCCTGGTCATCAAACCAGCTGCAACGGCGGGAGAGGGGAGGGTTGCAGGGAAAAATCGTTTTGAAAATGTTGTGGTCGAATTAATTAACATTTGAGCTGCAGTCTATGCCTCCCTCATATTTACCCAAATATCATCTTCTTCCATCTGAAACTGTCTTTTTCGAATGGGCTTGATTTTAACGGCGAGATGATGAGGGGTCAGGAGAGATTTGAACAGGGACAATCTTCGCCTGAGGGCAGATCGACCGGTGGCCAGAAAATGTATTCACGGGATGTTGTCCTAGCATCTGCCTTCCTTTGAAGTTGCTCACTCTGCTCTGGCATGTCATACATGAGCGGTTCATTCTCCTCTCGTACTTTAACGAGTGTGAAAAGGCCGCAAATACTGATCTGTGTTCCACTTGGTATTTGTGGTGCTCCACTTTTGTGTGTGTGTGTGTGTGTGTGTGTGTGTGTGTGTGTGTGTGTGTGTGTGTGTGTGTGTGTGTGTGTGTGTGTGTGTGTGTGTGTGTGTGTGTGTGTGTGTGTGCGTGCTGTCATGTTAGTGAAAGAAAGCAGCAGAGCGAGGAGAAAAAAAGAGGGGGTCAAGATGATGTGAGCCAATCTGCACTTCCTCTGAGAATTCAAGGTCATCCTTCATGTTTTGCCAACCGTCGGCCAGTCACGTTCCAATCAAAGTGGTGCTTTAATTCAGCCGTAATTTCCATCTCATCATGTTTTCGCCTCTCTCTCACTAGAGGAGTTCTCTTCTGATCTGCTTCAGCGCATCCAACATGTCTTGCCAGGTCAAAGCCAGTGGGAAAAGCTCTCTAATGATACTTGTACAGTATATTGTATGTGGAGTACAGTTGTACAGTTCTCCTCCATGAACGATCATTGTCAGTGTGATGGTGCTCCAGTCATGTTTGACTTATTCTAACACATTACTGAACACCACTAGGTCTTAATATTTGTTGTTCCCACATGCTGATTGTACAGGTGCTATAGCAGCACGGAAAAAAAAAAATTAAATACGCCATTTTTTTCAGTGTGCCTTTTTGGAAAATGATTCCCTCCCATTATTTGTTTGCCACTACAGTACTTTGAATGAAATAACAATAACTCCAAGTCTGTGCATGTTTACTTTAACGTTCATGGTCACAACATTAGGTAGAACTGTATATATTAATAAAATCATCATACTGTATTTCTGGCTTACAAAGCTCATAATGCCGTCGGTTAGTCTGTGGGTGTCGATAATGAAGCGACTATTAAATAATAATGAGTCAATCGTGAATTCTCCCAACAAATCAGTGAAAAAAAATATATCGACCAAGAAAGATTTTACTGAAAAATAATTTTAATAAAAACAATTCAGAATATGATTTAGTAATTGTAACAGTGTAAGTATGTACCTATTTTCAAAAAGTCCCACATTAGAATGTTTTCTAAAAATGAAATAATGGATTGCCTTGTATTTCAAAGCGAAATCAGTTAATGAGTCACTAATGGCATAGGTCCACTCGCCTTATTTGCATTGTGTGTCTTTAACTCAAAATCATCTCGGCTCCATGTCCTCCCACCCCTCAACAAGATAAGTGGTATTGAAAATAGCTGGATGGACTTACGTAATTTTACAATGGTAACCGGCAGCATCGCATCGAAATAAACAGTGTTGCTGAGATTTGTGTTACCTCTGTAAGCGACAAGATTCTTTTGTTTTTTTTCATGTTAGATTTCAATATATATGGTTAGGTGCACGTAATGGTGTGGTGAGTGAGTGTATGATATATTGTAAAAAAATTGGCTCCATCTGTCTTCTCAAGCAAGTTTTTCCTCTTATGTGACTAAGGAGCTACGCATTCTGAAACATGCAGACATTGACATTACGTTTCACAAATCCCAAAGCAATGATACAGTTGACTCCAATTGAGATGAAATTGCATTTGACCAAATTTGATGCGGCATAATACGATGAAAAATCTATTAATTGTCTATTGAGAGCAGATATGCTCTGACACCCATGTGATGCCCATGGATTTATTTATTTCTCTGTAGCCTGCTACATGCTACTGTTCCCTTCTCAACTCCTGTTTCAATGCCAGTATTGATCCAATTCATACTGCCACATCAGAGGATATGGGTGTAGTTCAGCTTCCCAAAGTTGGCGTTATGTTGAGGCTGAATCATCAGCCTCTGTTGTGGAAACACATTTTCCTCATTTGCTCTGTCAAATCAATCAATTCAAGACAATGAAAAATGATTTTAAATAACCAGTCCTACAATTACTAAGCCCTTCACGAGTGAACACAAAATAGTAACTCATTTTCAATGAACATCGTTCGATGAACAGCAATATTCATTGACCCAGCTTTGCCATTGAAGCTCACTTCCTCAGTCATTGTGTTACATCTTTCTGGGAGTGGCTCGTGCAATCGTGAATCTTGCACACACACACAAAAAAAAAAAAAGAAGAAGAAGAAGAAGAAGAACCTCATATCCGTTCTAATCCATAGATAGGTCCCCTTTCCTGACTGGTATGGGCGTAAATGCCATTTAAGATTGTGTGAGGTTATGATTAGATGACAGTTTTTACTGCCTGTAGGGTGTAACTGAAACACTAAACAGTGCAGAAAGGAGGAAATAAAAGAGTTAGTTGCAAAGTTTTACTCCCGCTTTTCTCCTTCTTTCTGGTGTAGTGTTGCATTCACAGGATACCTTTTCCAGATGGGTCTTGATTTCAAGACAAGGGAGCTTTTTCCCTCTGTTGAACAGTCAGCGGAAAGTAAAGATATGGATCGTGTGGAGTTTCTTACAATTCAGTCCCAGTTGCAGTTCCTAAATGTGTGAATGACCACAGTTTTGTTGAACTTTATCCTGCGTGTTTTTAGAAACCTCCAGCAGACAATATATTATTGCCTCAATAAAGTCATGTGGAAATCCTTCATTAGAAAAAGCCACTTGGTATTATTTATGCAAGGGTATAAAATGCGAAGGAAAAGAAGAACATGGCTGTAGTTGCCAAGTAGGGCTTATTCAGACTCTTGACTGAAACACATGCTCATGTTTTCCAGTATTGTAAAGGATGCTTTTAAGGAGTATTATTTTCTGACGACTTCAAAGCTGACCAAGAGCACTCTAGTTTCGGAGCGTACACTGGCTTCAAAGTGTACTTACATTTTCCAAATGGACAGGAAAAGGCCTTCACTGGTGAGGTGATGCCATTGTGGTGTGGTGTGAGTTTTCACCGAAAAATGATATATGTAAACATTGGCTTGCTTTCCCCTTCTTTTCAATTACTACACAATTTCAATTACTGCACAATTCATTCAATGCGTGAATTATTTTCTGCTGTCTATTTGGAAATATATCTTTTTTATGGTCGAAGTGGAAAAATAGCTCAGCCAACACTATAAAAGGGTACCTCTGTGGCCACTATTACACACCCATGGCAATTAAAGCACCATAATTGACCCACACGTAGTGTGAGTCAGACTCTCTCCAGATGCTTGCATTCAAGTTTTGTGCTACGCAGGTTTTTATTGAATTCATCTATCCTTTGCAAGGTCACAGTTTTCAAGCGTCTGTGTTTTCTCAGCTGAGGATGCAGGGCTTCACATCCTCGGAAGACTGGAAATTCTTTCCCGTGATGTAAACCAAGCTGAAGTGTTAGCCTGTTGACTTCATTGAGTAGCCCTGCCAGATTTTTATAAGCGTTGTGCAAATGAAATGGTTTGCATTACGTGTGAACTATACGTTCCACAGAGCCATGCACGGCTGTAGACAGCTGGAAGTAACTTGAACCCCCCTCGGTCACTTATCACCACTGGCATCCCTGCCATTTCCCATAGCCATCTTCAGGCCAGAAGAATCCAGACATTGTTTGCGTCTCTGTGGGCCCTGTGTTAAACTCGGCTCGTTGATTGTTGCCCATATTAAGGGAGATTGTAGATATGTTTTGGTGCATATATTCTTGCCTTTTGTCAGGGGGAGGGGGGAAGGGCTAAAGTTGATGCATTCACAGAGGGCGCCTGCACCTGCACTGTATGTCAGCAGAAGGTTCTGGAGCAGACACTTAAGTAGAGTGGTGGTGGCTTTCACAGCACCGGATTCCAGGAAGCTCCTTATTTTTGAAAGGCAACAATGACCATGCACTCTTCAGGCTCTTTGGCTTTGGCACCTGGTCCGTGTGGCCACGGGATTATCCTCTGACTGCGTCACCTACATTTGAGCTTATTGGGCTTCTCAATGTTCTCCTGTTTTCCTCCTCTCAATTTTCCAGGATGCTTTTTGACTGTCTGTTTTACACATAGAGACAGGATCCCCCATGGGGGTTGTTAGGAGGAGGTTATAGGAGGGGGCGGGGCCAGCGGGGTCAGGGAGAAACTGTCTGTCTATTTCCTTTCTCTGGCCTTGGGAAACTTTCTACCACAAGTCTTTAGCATATTTTTAGCTTGCTTGCTGTTTGTGTCCGTGAAGCCACAGATGATAAAATTATTTCAAGTTCACTGGGACTTTTTGTTTTTCACACGAATTACATATTATTAGGGTTTTGGGCTCCCTTCTGCAGTTCAGTCTTGTCCTGTGTACAGACTGTCAGCACAATGTAAAGTATAGCGCCTGGAAGCCGTCTTTTTTTATGTGCTCTTGCAAAAAACGCTTCTAGAACTGCCGCACAAATCCACACTTTCTCATATTCTAACTGCAGGTTTCAGTGTGTGTGTGTGTGTGTGTGTGTGTGTGTGTGTGTGTGTGTGTGTGTGTGTGTGTGTGTGTGTGTGTGTGTGTGTGTAGGTATGTACTGGTATGTACATGTTCTATGAAGAAGAGTTTTTGAGAAAGACGCTGTGGTGCACTGACTATAGAGGACCATTGTGTGTGTTGAATATTTCAAATATCAAATTAAGATAATTAAAAACTGAGAACCGATGCATTTAAAATATAGAGTTTGTCATTTGGTGATTTCGAAAACGAAAATACTCAAGTAAGATTAAATGCCCGAGGATCGTTAAATATGGTGTTTATCCACCATTTCCAGGAAAAATATGCCATCCACCATCAGACATCAAATTAAACATGACATACTCATACATGATGAACAATTTTATTTTGGTAAGTCTGTGCACAATTACCAAAATAACAGCGTTGTTGATCTGCTGTTATATGTACTGCGTGTTCATATAACATCTACTGTAAATCGAGTTAAAGATGCTACGGCCCAGATAATGTTGGTCCAAGACACGTCTTACCTGTTGAACCACATTTCTTTGTGTTATCTCAAGGTGCACAAACACTGCGCTTGCTCTCGTTAACGTCTCGAGTGAATGATGAGCTGTTCATAAAATAGCTGCAGTATGTCTTTGGAATAAATACTACATATTGAAAGTGCAGCTCAAGCTTCCTGCTTGAGCTGTCAACACCTTTGCTTACGTCAAGCTTAGTCTTCGGCTTCGGGCAACAGTCACTATTTGTGTTTGTCTTGCTGTGTTTGCTGTTTGACTCAAGTATTTGTGCTCCGGCATCACACAAGCACGTGCGGCGAGTTCAGTGCGCCGAATTTAGATACAACAAAAAGATGTGAGGATCAAGGGAGACTGCAAGGAAATACATTTTTCCCAATGTCTAAATGTATTTGATTGGAAGGGCAGATGGCCAGATTAGAACAAGGCATGTCAAGTGTTTTAGTCGGGCCCACCTATCTGTGATACACAACTGTGCAGCTGTGCGGTGGAAAACAAACAGCATAGTGCAGCTGGGCTCCTTAAAACAGCGAATGGGGAATTTTAATCAATTTTTTTTTCCTTTGGCACTGGTCAGATGTATTCGCTCATAAAGAATGGAAACCCACCCCATCATATGAGAAGGACAGAGAGGCGAAAGTGCAACGCAACTTATGCCAACAGTCATCCTTCCTGACTTAGAAACACTCCTGGAGACCAAGTCCTGCACAAAGCAAAGACGAGATGACTAGTCAGTCCAAATGATGCGACATGACTGCTGGAAATGTGTGTCTCACATGCAAGTCTCGCAACCAACCCCTTCTGCTTCACTCTCCTGATATCATTCACAGAAACACTTTTATGGCAACACGTGTCTCTCCGACGTTGAAAGGTTCCAGGGAGGCTCCAAGCAGTTCCAGCTGTCACGTCCCTCAGCCCCCATATCCTAACCTGATATGACAGGGCAAGACAAGGTGAGGGTCAGGCCTGCAGGATGATTCATGACATGTAACTCAAACTACAAGCATTATGATCACAACCTGTGGTTGAAAACTGAAGACTGCTGTGAAATGCCCCTATTGTCTCTCATGTTACGCTGACTATCATCTCATTTTACATTAGACATAAGTCCTCTCAAATACAAGGACAACAACAATGGAAATCCACAACAATGGAGCGGTAGCCGTATAAGTGTAACCGCTTGCATTGCTCAAGTAGGTACTGTACTTACTGTAAATAAAATGTTCCTTTTTTTAACCTGTATTGTTTCTGCAACCTTCTGGAGCTTTGTCACAATTATAATATTCAAATTCTACTTCCACACGCTTCCATAAAACTAATAGAAGATCCCATCCCCCCACCCCCCTTTTGTTACTTTAGGCATATCCGGCTAAGAAAATGTACTCATTATCATAATCAAATATTGTCTGAATAAATAATAACTGGGTATGCTGCTGCTATTTACATTTACAGAGGTAAATATACTGCTAACATTACAGTTATGATTGCTGTACTTTGGAGATTATTTTTTTTTCTGCTCAATGGGATGTAGTTGTCATGTCCCGCTGAGCGAGGAAAAAAAGTTTTTTGCACAGTATTTTACATGTGTACAGAACTGAGCGAAAGGCTTTGCTATTTAATCCCTTTTTTCCCCGCAACAACAGAACAACAAACAGCAAGGACGATTCAGACGTTAACAATGACGTTAATTCTTGTTCCACTGCGTTTTGGTTTTAGAGAGTTGGCTTCTGCAATGTAACATTTTTGTAAATGTGTTGTTTTGCACTCATTGTATAGGCTTCGCCTTGACTCTTGTGAATGGGAGGTGTAATTCTGTGACAGTAAGAATTTTCTAAACAAATGTAATATTACGAGGCAAAAATAGTCATATTATGAAGATAAAGTCTCAATAATAAAAACATTTTAACGCATTTCAATGCACGCAGTGAAATACTCAATGTTTTCTGCACATTAGAATGAACAGTTTCATTTTATAGTACATTTGTGTGTGTGATTGTTCTTTTTTGTTCTTTTATGATGTCAACCTTTCACATTTCAATTTTATTATTGTTACTTTATTCATTTTTTTCTTCATAATTTTCCTTCCTTTTTCATGATGGCCCTAACTCCTCCTCGCAGTTTTCTGAGTGCATTCTGAGAGAAGGCGAAATACTTGTATGTGTTACTTTTAGTTGCAAAAAAAAAATTTGAACCCTTTGGAATTACCGCACCTGTATTAATGCATACATTGGTCATATAGTGTGATCTGGTTTTCATCTAAGTCACAATCGGAAAACATCCTACTTGAACTGATAGCATACAATCAATTAAATGGGTCCTTTTTGCGATCCCAATGTGGTTAGTCTAACGCAAAGTGCAGTCTAATGCAAATTGCAGTGTGCGCATGGGTGGAGTTTTCTGTTCTGTCTTTTGACATTTTGATAGATGGGCACAGTTAGAAATGGGTGTTTGCGCTGTTGTGGAACTGACCACACCCAACTTGATTTGCAGCCCATAGAAGCGGCTCCTCAATCCCTTTAAATTCTGCGCAGGAAAGGCGCCCAGTTTTCATTGTGGAAGCGTAATGGACTCGGTGGGTTCCATGAGGAGATTGAAGCACGCAAAGAACGTTCATATGGAACTTCAAGAAGATCACCACCTGTTTGACCCTTCTTGGGCAGCAACCAAGTGTTTTCTGTCGTGGCAGATCAGACCTCCACAACAGAGAATAATTTTCTTTCTTACCATTCATCTTTTCAAAATTGTCTAAGTTCGATAACATTTTAGGATGTCTGGTGTGAATCAATCTCTTGATCAGAGCATCTCTGCCAGGTTGAGATTAAGACTGAAACCTTTCCCTCGTTAATTTACTTCTGACTTAGGTTATCCTGTTGTATCACACAGCTTCAGTTCATCTTAAGTTCCGATGCAAAATATCTTGATGAACTTTGGAATGTATTTTTCCACTAAAAGCAATGCGTCCAGACCCTGAGCTGGCAAAGCAGTCTCAACCGATGAAGCCCTATCCACCGGACTTCACAGTTAAAAATGTATTAACTTTGGTTTCATCTGTCCACATAATGGTTTTCCAGTGGTGCTGTGGAACAATCAGAGGCTCGTTTTTAAACGTCAAAACTGTAGCAATGTTTTTTGGGATGGCCGTAGCTTGCAAATCGGTGTCTTCCCATTACATCTGCTCTTCTTTTATCGTTCAACTTTTTATAAAGTTGTGAAAAGTGAGGTTGACATGATGCTGGATATGTGACGGTGAGTCTTCTGTAAGTCTTCAGTTGACACGCTCAAATTCTTCTTTCCTTTATTGAGCATTGTGCTCTGTGCCCTTGCATTTATTTTTACAATTTTTACCTTCTCCATCTTTGTACAATTGAACAATTCACAATTTTATTTCTTCTGAGAACTGTTTTTGTGCAAAGCATGGTTGACGCTAGGCAATTCTCTTTTTTTACAGAAGCAAATTCAAATCTTGTGTGTACGAGCTTAACCAACACATACAATCTCATCAGATTTGTGAGACTCTAGGTTGGTGGACTCTGATTAGCACAAGAAGTTATTAGCCAAGGCGTTCACATATTTTTCCACCCTGCACTACCAATGTTTTCATTGTGTGGGCAATAAAAACATAAGAACATATAATTGCTTGTGCGGTATTAGTTGAAGCAGAGTCTTTCTCTTTTGTGAGTTGTGATGATCTCCTTTATGACAAATATATGCAGAAATCCAACTTCCATTCCAAAGGCTTCACAATGGTTTTCTTAAAACAATACATTTTTGTATTTAGTATCGGCATTGTTAAAGCAGCAAACCTACTGGTGTCCTAAAACTTTTGCACAGTTCCAAATGAGAACGTGAACTCCAACAATATTAAGATTGTTGGATTGTTATGTTATGTTTTGTTTTTTGTAGTGGAGGGTAAAAGGATGATGATATAAGTGTGATGCAGCAAACATCTGGGATATCATTCAATTCTCAAGCTCGGCCCTGTAAAAAAGATAAATGTCTCTTTGTGAATTTCTGGAGGAATGCATCTCTTCTCATCCAACTCCTTCAGCACCTGGAGGCCTAGAACAGGCTGCAGGCCCAAAACTGGCCTGCCCTACATTATGGTCTTATTCTTACACAAAATCTCACAACTTATAGCAAATAGTGGCACACAACCCAAGTTAGTGTGGTCAATTTGAGAGCCGCAACAGTTTCCATTGCGGTATCAAGATGTCTCTGTTCGTCATGCTACAAAATAGTACTTACAGTATATGCCTCTTTTGAGCTATCTTGTTAAAAGGGTCATTGCAAGCGTCAGTGCGTTTGAGCTCCGTCTGTGGTTTTGTGTGGAAAGGACTGTACAATACAATCACTCCTTTCTTGGCTGTTCTTAATTGTTTTAATGACATGGTTACCACCGGTTTGCTGGTTGGATTGAGTTTCCCATATTTGGATTGTTTTTAGACATAAGTCTTCCTTAGGTAAAAAAAAAGAAACCATTTAAGTCAGTTGGGATGTTCAATGTCACAAAGTTTGTACAGTATTCTTCTGTTTTTACTTCAGTGAACTCTTGATAGAGACTGGAATTTTGCTGTGATATGAGGGAAAAGAATGATGTCATTTTCATGTTTTGTTGAATCAGAGGTATGTATGGGTGGTTGGGAAGGGGGACTCATCACTCCTCCATCCAACCTCTTACCTCCCCTTTTGGGCCTTTAGGAGCATCCTGTGAACTTTGACCTTTTGGACAATAGAGGCCAGGACGTTTCCCAGTGTGCGACGATGGAGCCAACAACAGGAACATGAGGGGTGCTCATGGGAAACAAACTGTTTATTGTGCGGCAGGATGGGCAGCCGACCCCCCCCCACCCCTCATGTCCAAGTTGCTTACTTACACACACACACACACACACACACACACACACACACACACACACACACACAACTTTACTGCACACTAGCATATACACTTCTGAATTGTAACAGCTTGTTAAGTTCTTTATTATGACCATTCATAAACTACACACTAATTTCCCATATCCCCGAGGGGAAAAAAGAAACTGTGCCCTTTTGTGTTTTGTTTAAATAAAAATCGCTGTAAATTTGGCAAAATTTAAACCAAAATCCAAAACATCTTTTTGGGAGGGGGTGTTTTTATGAAATCTTAAATTTTAGCAAAATTGGGGCGATACAGGATAACTGGTTAGCACGTCGGCCTCACAGTGCAGAGGTGTAGGGTTCAATTCCGGGTCTGGCCTTCCAGTGTGGAGTTTGCATGCTCTCCCCGTGCTTGCATGAGTTTTTTCCGGGTACTCCAGTTTCCTCCCACATTCCAAAATCATGCATGGCAGGCTGATTGAACGCTCCAAATTGTCCCTAGGTGTGAGTATGAGCGCGAATGGTTGTTCATTTCTCTGTGCCCTGCGATTGGCTGGCAACTGGTTCAGGGTGTCCCTCGCCTACTGCCCGAAGACAGCTGGGACAGGCTCTGGCACCCCCGCGACCCTAGTGAGGACAAAGCGGTTCGGAAAATGGATGGATGGATGTGTATAAATAATTATTTTTTGCTTCTCACATTCAACTTCTAATGACAAATGATACATGTAACAAAAAAAAGATACAATAAAGACAAAGAAATAGCAAAACGCATTTCCAGAATTATTCCTTTGTTACAAATGAGGTCTTGTGTGGTACACTTAGGCCTCGCATGGATTGCTGACATCTGAATAACCTCTTTTGAAACTCACTTGATGCAGAGTTATATTTTTGTGCAACCTCAGGGTAGTTAGACTATCGAACTTTCAGTGCTTGATTTTCATTGGCATTTTGTATTGGCACGTGTTAAAAAATGTTTTGACTTTTATGTACAGTATGAGCACAGTCCACTGCGTTTTTTATCGGCCTGAGCAAAGACCCACTTTTCTGATTTCTCACTTTCCCACACTGTCCGCACTTCATTCATTGCAAATGATAAGTTCATATTTAGAGACACTTTTTGTTTAAATAACATTGCCATGCTATTCGTTGGTGCCGCTAAAGCCAGACTGTTACAAAGGAAATCCCTCCTTTGTCTGCCAAGGAAACTCGCCTCGCGAGGAAAACCTGAAATTGACATCAGAAAAACCAACAGCTGGAACATATTTGATCCTAGATGATAACCAGTAAATGTGTTAGTCAACACTATATCGAGCGTTGGTGGCGAGACTCTAGGGATTACTCATTGCATGAACTGCACAGTTCGACATTTCAAAAAGCCATCAATCATTGTGCAGTGAGACACTTTGGATTGGTCTGAGACTGCTTCACCGCAAAGGAATACTGCTTCCTTATGATGATATGTTTGGTTTGTCTGGTTTCCACATGATGCACATCTGATAAGAGAGGACCAGAGGCAACGGAACTGGATCATGAAGCATTTCAATTCCTAAAAAAAATTGCAGAGTAAATGACATTGGAAATCATAACTGCTAACATGAGAGAATGATGAGTTGTTTAGAAATAAAATTTGTTTTGATTAAAGAATGGGAAAAATATTACATTACTAGAGTTTGAAACTAATTACGTTTTCCTTAGTCAGTGTTTCCTCCACAACTGAAGTGTATTTCAAAAGTAAATCATCTTACATTCCTCCAAAGGCTAAAATTACCACAATGATTCCAGTGTTAAATTATGAGAGGCACACTCCCTCTCCACAAATTGTTTTAGGCTGATTGTTACCTCATGTGCTTGAATGTGCAAAATAGACAAGAGATTGTGAAATTTACTTCGGGTTACTGTACTGATTATTGTACTCCCTTTAAATCTTAAACATTCAAAATTGGGATGCATTGTAATGTGCCATGCTATTCATGCATGCGTGCATTGTGAACTTATGGTGTGAAACAAACATAATTTGTGAGGCCATCTTTTAACGTAGCCACACACAAACAAAGGATCATTTTTTTCCCATTACAATTACCAAATAAGTTCAATCCCGAAAACAAAGTGAAATGTTAAGGAGTGATATTGAGATGTTTCAGGGTCAAGGGGCACCTTAACACTGACAAGCAAAATCAAATCACTGCGAAGGAAATGAGCCATGAAACACAGACTGCTTCACACATAATGACCTTTTTTCCTCTTGTTTAGCTCAATAATTATTTGATTGTGCAGAGTGCTGACTTCACTGTAAACATGAGTGCTACTTGCACATAGAGCCTGAGTGTATAATCAAATCAAGACCATTGATACAAGGAGTGAACAAATATCTCTTAGTCTGTGACAACAATGGATCTTTGTTCTGAGGGAGAACCCTCAGAAAGCTGATACACTGACCCAAGGTAGGACACCTCAGGGGACTGTGAGCCCGGCTTGTGCTCAGAATTAATTGGTTCTGCTTTTATTGGATAATTTGGCCATTAACAAGACCAATCTAAGTTGATTTGGAAAATAACAGACTATGTGCCTTGTCATGGCAGCCATGGGAAAAGAGCCATTGAGAGAAGAATACACTCTGGCTCAGACGTGGAGCGTAAATGCCACCAAAAAAAAGGAAAAAAAAGTGAAAAGCTTTCTGTTTTACTATTGAACTAGTATGATTCATGGGACCAAAACGATGCGTCGCTGAGGTCTGCTGAGTCCATTGGCTCACATTACAACACTACAGGCTATTGCCATCATGAGACGGGGCGGCTGAGCTCTCGCCCCCACCCGTATCACCCTGGTCCTGACACATTCACACCTTCCCTCATACATCAGTTTAGAACTTGGGCCACCAGTCATGTAACTGAACACTCAAGTTCTGGCTGTAAGTGGGAATTTCCCAGTACGGGACAGTGATATTTTGCCTTTCAGAAACAAATACATATCTTATTTATTACTGACTATTTATAAAGTTGCATTTACCTTGTGCCTTGAAGTGCCTCATGAGTGTCAACTACAAATTACAAACATGTGGGTTTAAGTATATGGAAGCAAGTAAAGCAATATTTACTTTATAGAGTTTTCAGAAGGCACTATTGAGGCTGGTTGACAACGTGAACCAAGGCTTGGCACAAACAGCACGTGTCTGAAAGCCTGATAAACATTTGTTCCAAAGCTTCCAACAGAAGGGCCCTGGTGCTAAGGAGCCAAAGTGCTACCTCTGCAGCCTGCTGAATCTGATTACAGCAAGGCCTCGGGACAGGCAGGTCATTCAGAGGAGGGAGATGAGCAAACAATAAGATATTATCTGAAGGAATCTTCAGTTTTCCAAAGGAAAATGGTTTCTCTCAGTGTCACACTGACGATAGGATCCTCAACCTGACACTGAATCAGCCACTTAAGAAGAATGAACACTGCAGCCCATTCATACACACTCACTAAAATAATGAGAGGTCCTTTTCCACCCTTGTTTAACACATATAAAGGAAAGTTCATGGGTCTTTGCAAAAACAAGGCTGTGCAGCTGACTCAGAGAAAAATGACTTTATGAACATATATATACACACACACACACACACACACACACACACACACACACACACACACACACACACACACACACACACACACACACACACACTATATATATGTGGCTTCACAGTTGTGTTCATTGTGTGGTCATTCTGACAACAAATGCCTGTGCTTTAGAAGTCGAGATACAATATGACAACGTGCATTATTGGGGCCCTGGTTTGACTCGTTTGTTCTTTTCAAATAGTGACATCTTGTGGTTACTTGGCCACACTCGTTATTTCGATGTGACATTTTACAGCCAGTGGCCCTTTCAAACACACCACCCGCTCGAGATGCTATGGATTTGACCAATGACAATAAGCACAATTCTGCTATTTTGGAGGATTAGGTCTCCCAAACAGTACCTCAGTCACTTCCATAACCCAATCCTCTGGATGACTGGACATCTTTTGTCATTAATATTCTGTCATATTCATATTTATATTTATATTTATATTTATTCTGTGTACAATCAAATATTCAATATCGTGATCCACAAATTTCTATTTTGAAATGATCGAAAAACTGAAGTAAAATAATCAAGCCGAGAGGCAAAATCAAGTCTCGCGATGTTTCCCCAATACTCTTGCGCCTGCCTGCCAGGGGGCGAGAATGCGTTCGTAGGGGTACTAGCAAACACCTCGTCAATTTTAGGACTAGCAACAGAAAGAAAATACGTTTTGTATCCCCTCATGTTTGGTGCTTACGTTGCTCCAGAAAGCAAAACACCAAAGTCGTTGTAGGCCAGAGGTGATTGCCCGCATCCTGTTGTAAGGTGTAATTTGGAAATTACGCCACCACCGAATATACATTGTATATGTTCATATCTAACGGTTAGCTGACAGGCTACCCAGCACAGCCATTGGGGCAATGGCGTTGAAAAGAATTCAGAAGGTGAGTGTTTTTCAACCCTCCACGAGCTAGTTGTGCCATACTTGGCAACTGTGTGTTTAATGATGGACCCCTTTCGCGTAAGATGACGAACCGGTCGCCGCGGTATCCTGAAGCTCATCTCTTCCTTTTTAACGCTATTCGGCTTGAAGACAAACAAAGACCAGCTAACCTAAAGTTAACCGGTTTTGGCCGCGTATGTGCGTTGCCAAAGTAACGCCGGCTGAGAAGAACAAACGATAAGATATTGTCTTTGTTGTGTGCACGTGCGCGCGTGTGTTGGATTTTTAAATTATATTTTTTAGAGCAGATAAGAGTACAGTATTTGCGAGTCCGCTAGCGATGACTTATCTAAACGTAATCGTCCCACACAGCGTCACCGGATCGCATCGGCTCACGTAATTATGTGATTTATACATTTATTTAGAACGTGTGCAGGATATGACTTCTGTTTAGTTACTTCTGGGTAGTTGATATTGTCAAAGCGGGTTGTAGGGGTAAGATAAGTTGTGTGTTTGAATGACAGCTGCTAGCTGGTTGCCAAAATTGAACCCCGGTGTCGCTGTTTCCATATTTGGGCTGGCAAATGGGGCAGCGCCGTTGGCCAAGGTGTGTGTATATTTTTATACTGCTGGATAGTTTTTGAATAGTGTTAGAGATGGCAGGCATACAACGAGATGCTGAAATGCCATCTTGTATAAGTGTTGGGTGTTCATTTTGTCTTGTCTAAACCAAGTTATGTAAGTTGTCTTATTACAAGTTAAAGTAAATGAAAATATTGTGTTATTACTGTTAATAATAGCATGAGTCATCATTCACTCCAACCACATAATCTAATGTGATGTATTATGAATCATCTGTATTTACAATGATACCAATTGATGTATTTTCGCCATCATTGGTGAGCTAAGGCGTAGAAAAAAAAGTAGTGCGTTTCCGGTAACCCGACCGACCGAGAATTTCTACCTCGAAAAAAAACTTTACGGTCGGCATTTTTTTTCAAACCTTCTACATTTTTGTGTAATTCATTTATACGCGCCTTTCAAAACACTCAAGGACGCTTTACAATCAAAACAAGAACAATAAAACCACAGACAAAATTATAAATAATAAAAGGAAGATGAATTTAGAGCGTTTACATTGGTGCAAACTCTCGCGATATTCACGTTGCGTCGTTTGCCCTGTCGTCTGTCAACAACATTGAATCATGGCGGCGGCCATGATCTCGGACAACAGTTTAAACCGCGTTTTGTGTGTTGCAGTTGCATGCTCGCACCATAATATTAAGAAAATAGCATCCACTGCTGTATCGAAAAGATTCAACGAGGCGACGGCGGCGGCGATGTTCGAAGTCGGCCGCGGGGAGAGGCGGGGGGCGGGCGTGCCGGTGGGACGGGCGGAGGTGGTGGTACGGCGCGCGTCGTTGGCGGCGCGCGCCGCGCCCGACCCGCGAGGCGGCGGCGGCGCACGCGCGCCCCGGCCTCCCGAGCCCGGAGCGAGAGCGAAACCCAAATAGGCGGCGCCGGCCGCGGAGCGGCGGGACGACAGCAGCGGGAGGCGTCGCAGGGGCAGGGGGACGGTGTCGGGCGCAGGGTCGGTCGGTGCGCTTCGCGCGTCCCGCCCGTCCCCCGTCACTACTCCCGGTCAGGCGCCCGTCGGCGTTCCCCCGGCCGCCGACCCGCGCGTCCGCGCGCTTGTCGACGTCGACCCCCCGTCCGCCTTAGTCTTACGGCACCCTAGTCCAGGCCAGGCCACGACCACCTCGGGCCATCTAGGACGCGGGACGCAGAGGTAACGAGATGGCTCTAACACCCAGCCACTGGATATCCAACTCTCTCGCCGCCGAGCGGGGGTTTCAATCAGTGGCGATTGCTCTCGGACTGCAAGGGAAGCTCGGCTTCCCCTAAAATGTCAAAGAATTAAGTGATCAAATATATGAATGTAAATTTCATTGTGTGTACATGTCATTGACTAAATGTGCGCTACAACGTGCTCCACTTTTGTTCCGAATCAGCTTCTTCTTACCGGTTACGACGCGACTCCCTTCTCATTCATCCGCAGCTTCGCTGTGCTTTAAAGGGTAGTGAGTTCAGGGTAGGTTGTCCCAATGCGTTGAACGGAGACGAGTCATTGGATACAAGCTGGTTTTTGTCCCGCCCACGGACGCTCGTCGTGGGACTGGATGGCAGTGGGAGGGTACCGGACGCCAGGCTTTTCTGCATCAGATTGGATGATCTGTCTGTGTGCCAGTTCGATTGACATTGAAATGAGCCAGTCACCGAGCTTTTAGTATAGACGTCCGTCGCGAGCAATTTTTCAACTCACATTCTGTTCCGAGTTGAGCTGGAGACTTCTTCTAATCATTTTAGCGACACTCTTTGTTGTAAATAAACAACTAGCGACAAATTAATCTTTTATTTCTGGTGGGTTTTATTGTAGTTCCTACAGATGTAGGACACTAATTAAGTACCAGGAAAAGACGCCTTGTTGGTTTGACAGGGTCACAGATCATTTTCTTGAAAAGGAACGGAGCTATAGTAGAATTCACGTATAAATAAACACATTTTATGATGTCGACCAAAATTGAGCTTCCCCTCTTTGACAGACGAGCATCTGGCACTGGTTTCAATGTCTCCTTGTTTTATGTTTTATGGTTACTTTGTTTATGTTTTTGATGGGGGAGGGAGGGAGAAAAAAAGAAAGAAAAAAAAACTTTGTCCGACCTACCGACCCTATGCTGAAATTTCATGTTACCGGAAACACACTACTTATTTTTCTACGCCTAAAGATGCTTTAGTTTCCAAAATTGTGTCCCTCTCACAGCTAAATCAGTTAACCCAAATGTAAAAATCTTAATGTCGTGTATTTCTACACCAGTGCAACCTACAATCTTCATACCTCTCTGACAGTGTCTTTATAAAAGCAGAATTTGCTGATTTAGCTTTATATTGGATCACATTAGCTTGCGCAGGTGTACATAATATCGTGGCTGCCTCGAGTTTGTGTCAGCTGTCAAAGTCCTAAGACAACATCGCATTTAGTCCTATCTTGAATCGTCTGGCTTTCCATTTTACCCGCTGACCAACAGTTATTTTATGGGTATAGAAAATAGCTATTTGACAACTAGTCATGTTTCACATACAGTTATTGAATTATTTGTATCTATACAGCAACCCGTGATCATAGCAATGTGTGTTATGACTGCTTTTAAAAGTAATTCCTGGCTAAAAAAAATTGGTTTCAGCCCAAAGACAAGTCAAACCATTTTGCACATGGTGTTATTGTATGAATTATTCATTTGACTGTTCTTTTATCAGGAGCATAGCTGTCAAATAATTTATAAAGTGGTTATACCAATTGAACATGAATATATTGGTGTCATTAATGTCTAACTGTTTGCCATTAGGAGCTGTCTGACTTGCAGAGGGACCCACCTGCTCAGTGCTCTGCTGGACCAGTTGGAGATGATTGTAAGTGTTCCGTTTACAGCATGTTGTTTTTCTATTGTGTGTATTGTACAGTATACAGCCAATTCTCCTCTATTGTGGGGGGTTACATTCCAGATCACCCCCGCAAAAAGGAAAATCCGTGATATAAAAATACAACCTTGGTATGTTATAATATATATCTTTATGACACTATTGTTTTAAGGGTACGTTAAAAACTTATTTACAGTAATATGTTTGATGCGGCCCCACTAGTTTAAACTTGTTATTCTATTTCTCCGTTTGTGGAATATGAAATAAGTAGCAAAATCCACCAGTTTTTATCTATCGCAGGGCACGGCCATTTTGTCACTTGCTGTCAACTGAAAATGACATCACAGTTGCTCAGGGCTCACGTAACATCCAGTCACGGCAAGGGATGTGTATTGATACGATTTTGTCGATACAGTACTATTACTCTTAACGATACTGCTTGTCACCTTAACAGTATTCTTATCAGTACTTTTTTTGTTTCGAAAAACACCCTAAAAATATTAGAACTCATACTGCTTTTTTAAAAATAAATGTGCAACTACAATTACATTCATGTCAAATACAAAATAAATAAATAATTTGGACAAATCACTATTATACTGTTAAGCATTTTATAAACAATTACCGGTATGTCATCTAAAAGAAAACTTGTGCTGAGTAACAAGGCTGGAACATGCAGTTGGGCTGCAAAAAGTACTTCTGTGAGGGAGATGCACATTTTTGATTGCTTGTGTTCAGGGGGAAACCCTAACATTTTAATGATTGATTGCACTTGTGACAACGTGCATTCAGCAGCGACGTTGCAACATCATCCACCGTCCCGCTCCAGTCTACATGCATAATCACTCAAACTGAGAATCAACCAACTTTCATGTTAGTGTAACGGTTGCTTTGACTGTAAATCAAGTAGTCATGCCTCAAGTGAAACGCTCAACTGCAATGTTTGTAGCAAGTAGCAACAGAGCTAATGTAAATTAACCAGCTTGCGTTGTGTGAGTGTACGTTATTGACAGCGCCACTTTAAAGCCTGAGTAGGTGGAGCTAGGATCCCACTCATCAAAATAACAGAAAAACGACGGCATGCTGGATGTTAAGTAAGACTACGTATTATGTCATAAAATGATCACACAGCACAATATTTGCAAAGGAAGGAGTCACGGGTGCCTCACATGCATGGAAAAGCGTTGAGGCGAAATGGCTCACCTCCAATTGTGAACACATATCGTGACCAAACATAGTCATAATTTTATTGTTCGTTAGAAACAATGTCAAGAGAGGTCGAAGTTACAAATTAACACTCATAGAGCCTAAATCAATCAAAAATTAATTTGAGTAATTCCTTTAAGACTGTTAACAGAATCGTTAAGAGTGGAGCATACTGTTACTTGTACAAATGACTAGTTTAGACTAGTTGGGGCCGCATAGAACATATTAATGTCAAGAACATTTTTGACTTGGCTTCCCCTTAGACACATTTAAAATGATACAAATACATTTAAACATGTATAATATCTTTAGGGGAGAACAAGATTAATGAATAACACAAAATGTACAAACTATTAAAAAAACTGTGCACTCAAATCAGCAAAGATGACAACAAAGATGACGATTAAGCAGCCATGATAACAGTGTTTCCATTTCAATACCGAAATAAAGGTGTCCCCCTTTGTTTAAAAAAAAAAAAAGAAATCAATCATAACAAACTTGTTGTGTGTGGAAATTCAACATTGAAAATGTTCTTCTGGCATGAGCATTGTAGTACAACGTGGTCACAGCCCTTCCAGTTTTTGTTTTTTTTGGGGTGGGGTATACAAACATGGTTTAAGGCAGTTGCTGGCTGCCTGTGTTTCTTTCTTTTGTATACCTGTGTGGCTCCATCAATGCTGTTTTGAAACTGCAGTCACAACCCTTGTCAGTATCCCCCTCAGATAACACATGACGTCACCTATACAGACAGCATGGGAAATGTGGAAGTGATCAGCAAGGCGAGCAGGGCGCCATGTGTCGACTGACAGAACACAACAGCCCATGAGCGGCTGATAAAACGATAGTGACACCCTGATTGACCGAATCGGTACATACGTGGAATTTAAATTCCGGCAAATTAATGAAAAATAATGATGCAAAAATAAAAAATAAAAGAAACATGAAAAAATGAACTGTGAACAGGGAACCCGTTCTGCTGTACTTCAAACAGGTACATCTGGAAAAAGTGAGATCATCATAAAAATGTTCAATATTCTTATTCCCCTCATTTGCGAAAGTGAACATTCTATTTTATACACAGAGTGGAATAGCTCAACCATTTAAATCTGGCAACTTATGTTATTTTGGTTTATAGGTAATTCAAAAAAATTCAGTGTCTCAGAAAATTTGCGTCTTAAAGATGATGACTACAAAAGGATATTTTAAATAAAATGTCATGCTTCTGAAAATTGTATACATTTCTCTGCACTCAGTACTTGGCTGGGTCTACTTTTGAATGGAATACTTCATCAGCTAGTAGCGCTGCTCAGTGTGTGTCATGGAAGTCCATGTTGCTTTCACAGAAGCATTCAGGTCTAGATCTACATTTTTGGGTTTGGTTCCTTTCATCTTCTTCAGTTTCCGACAGATTCTGAATGGGATTTAGCTCAGGTGAGTTTGCTGTCTAATCAAGCACACTAACCATCCTGCTCATTGAACCAGCTGCTGGTATGTTTGGCAGTGTGGGCAAATGCCAAATCCTGCAAGAAAATGAAATCAGCTTCTCTACAAAGATTGTCAGCAGAAGGAAGCATCATTTGCTCAAAACCTTCGTCGGAGTAGATTGCTGCTTTGACTGTCTGCTTTGGAAAACACACTGGACCAACACCGGCTGATGACAAAATAACTCAAATCATCACTGACACTGGAAACTTCACACTGGACCTCAAGTAATGTGGGTTCTGTGCCTTTCCACTCTTCCACCAGAATGTGGGACCCCGATTTCCAAATGCTATACAAAATTTACTTACATCTGACAAGAGGATTTTGGACTTCTGAACAACAGTCCAGTTCTTTTTCTCCACAGCCCAGGTAAGACACTTCCGACATTGTTGCTGGTCCATGAGTGGCTTGACATTTCTAGCCCATGGCGAGGAATCATCTGACGCCAACCTCAGTATGTCTTTGTGGACTCCCCCAAATTCTTGAATAGATTTTGCTTGACAGTCCTCACAAGGCTTTGGTTATCCGTTTGTCTGGTGCAACTTTTCTTCCCATGTTTTCCTTCCACTCACCTTTCAATGAATATACTTCTTGGATACAGCGCTGTATGAAAAAACAGTTTCTTTTGGTACGAGCTTTTGTGCCCTCTCAATGACTGTCCTCGGGACTTCAGTCAAGTCAGCAGTCTTCCTCATGATCGTGTCACCTGCTGATCCAGACAGACTATTTAAAGGCTTGGGAAAAATTCACAGGTATTTAGTGGTAATTAGTTGCTTCGGGTGTGACACTATGACTCTCCAATCGCGTACTTTTTCACGATATTCAAACTCTGAGACACTATAATCTCTAATCCATGATCATCAATTTGCAAATAACAGTCTTAAAATGTTCCACTCTGTGTATAATGAATCTATATCTTATATGGGTTTCACTTTCTGAAATGAATGGCAAAAAATATTTAACTTTTTCATGATGAACCATACCTGTACTAGCATTGTGCATTCATCCATCAGGGGTTTCTATCCAAATCCACATGAATTTGGTAATTAAATTCCTTGGGTGTCAGACGCAATGTTGTTATTCTTTTGTCTTTTTCAGTGTTTCATTGGCAGGCAACGATAATGGGTCCAGTAAGTATTCCTCTTGTATAGTTTCATTTGAAATGTGTTACACAAGCACTAACTGCTTCTGTCTGTATGCCACTAGAGTGACAGCCCTTATCAGAATGGAGTGTTTTTCCTCACCATCCACTTCCCTACAGATTACCCATTCAAACCACCAAAAGTGAGTAACTATCTGACATCAGTGTCATGGAATACGGACACTTAAGTTGTTTCTATTTTATTTGACTTTCATAATTATTGGGAATTGACAACTTTCCTGCTAAATTTCAGGTTGCATTTACAACAAAAATTTACCACCCTAATATTAACAGCAATGGAAGTATTTGTCTGGATATACTGAGATCACAGTGGTCACCTGCACTAACAGTATCAAAAGGTAAGTGCCAATAAACTTGACCGACAGTAGTTGCCCGTCTGGCGGCAACTTCATATGTCACTTTCAAAAAAATTTTTCAGACCCCCCAAAAAAAGGCTGATCCATGTTTCACAGCCAGTTCTGTATCTTGAATATGTATATTCAAATATTTTTATAGGTCAATGTGCATAAATTATTGATTATTGGGCCATTTAAAGATTTGAAAATAAATAACTGGATCTTAAAAAGAAAATTTATAGGGAGCCAGTGAAGGGATGCCAGAGTAGGAGCTATGTGTTCCCTCTTACGAGTACCAGTCAAGAGGCGAGCAACATCATTCTGGACCAACTGGAGAGAGACGCTTAATGGAGGATAGCCTGACTCCAAAGTAAATCACAGTAAACCAGTTGGAATGTGACGAAGGCATGAATTACTGTTTCAAAGTGCTCTTGGAAAAGGATGGGCTTTCCTTTAGCCAGTTCAGTCAATTATCCCCCCCCCCCCCCCCGCCCCCCCAAAAAAGCTTATCTGCATATAACACACGCTTGGATCTGTCATTTGGTGCATTGTATTTCCGATTCACCATAAACGACAACACACAAAATGATTAAATCAGCACTTCCTTAAACTGTCTGCAGAGAACTTGTATAGCATTTAATTATCAAGGTTAGAGTACTGAAAAAAGCCCATAGGTACACTCCAAAATCTTGTTGAAAGTCTTCCCAGAAAAGTGCAAGTTATTGTAGCTGAAAAATGAACCAACTCTACAAAGGAAGTTTTCCCAAAGCATATGGTCATCAAAATAAGAATGTATCCTGAATTCATACGTATGGCCAAGTTAGGGCCTTGACAACGCAAAGGGCTACATTACCTTGACAGGGTTCACACGTTGATATTCTATTTCAAAATGCTACAAGCTGCTATAAATATGGAAAAAGTGGAGTATGTTACAGCTAGACTGTCAAGTGTATGTAGCAAAAGAAATGCATGTTGAACAAGATGGTTACTAGCCATAAAGGTTAAAAAAAATGTTGGCTTCTTAAAACGTTGATTGTACTTGTATAATTTCCACAGTATTATTATCAATCTGCTCCCTTCTTTGTGACCCAAACCCCGATGACCCTTTGGTGCCAGAAATCGCTCATACGTATAAGGCTGACAGGGAAAAGTAAGTGCATAAATGCATTAGCCAGCTGACATTCAAAATCGATTGCAAGTGGACTGAAGACACTGTTTGGGTTTTGCAGGTACAACAAATTAGCAAGAGAATGGACCCAGAAGTATGCAATGTGAGGTTGCCAGCGAGACGGAAATCCAAAAGGAGAACAAAAGAAACATATTTGATTGTAACTGGAGGCATAGGGAAAATAACACGAGACAACAGGAAACCTTTTGGACAAGGCGGCAATATCCCGATGTGCTGAGTTTATCCGATGCACTGTCCTTCATGCATTTATGGATGTCAGCAGGACCTGAGGGGCTCCTGGAAGCACTCGCTTAGCGAAAACCAGACACTACTCACAGCCCATACGCCATACTCAAGACTTTAAATTGTTATCCTTGCTATTGTTCTAGCTGCCATCTTTGTTGCTTTACATACACATCTTTCATTGTCATGTTGTTTTACTTTGTTGGGTTTTGGAAACCATCACCTTGATTTTTGGGGATGCTGCCTCCGTCCCACCGGATGTCCTCTTCTCTTACTGCATTTCCATGGATATCGTGGCCTTTCTGTGTTCTGATGTTTCGGCCAACGTGCAATTGAGACAGAATGTTCCCAGTTCAACACAATAATGGTGCGTTGCCATTACCAGCAGCTGATCAAATGGCACACACAAACACTACTCCAAGACAATGTGAAATTTAAACAAAATAAGGACTGATCAGATATATTCCTTTGCTTTTGGAATCGCAGCATGTAGCGTTAATGGCACTGGAGCTTTATCTGCCCTTCTGCAGCCCACACACACACACACACACACACACACACACACACACGTAGGTCAGATGGCAACTGGATTTTTCTCACATTTTGTCATTGCTCACATACCGATATCTTGTATAAGAATGCATTCATGATGGGTCTGACAAACGTTACTGTTAGAAGACATTGCTGGTATCATCATGGCTACTCCTCGGCATGTAGCGAAGCTATGTGTTACCTCCTCAGTACAGTTACTCAGGTATCAAACCCAATCATCAGCCTTTGGAATAAGCAGCGAAACTTGGTGAGAAAAATGCCTGAAGCCCATATTGTAGGTTGTACTATTTACATTCATAAAACAAAACAAAAAAATTGCTGAAAGACAGAACTGCTCATCTGCCCTGATGTTTGTTTTACATAAGTATTCATTTTGTTTGGGAGGAGTCTCCTTTCACGCTTTATATTTGTTTTATGAACAAAGCTCGGATGTGAACAACTTCACCACGCTTATGCTACTGAAGTAGAACTATAGTAATGCTTTTTCAGGGTAAGTTAATATGAAATTGTCATCTTTTTTTTGTTTGTTTACATTTCAGGTGATGTAAAGCTGCAGTACTCCATGCTCATAATCATGATTACACAGGTATATTTTGGGGTAAACAACCTCAGCTGACCAGTTTGTCTGGTTACCACATTTGTTTAGTATCATTAAAACATTTATTTTTAGCCTTCGGTTGTCATGTCATCAGGTGCGATCATGATTGGAATGTGTCATATAATAATGTTAGTTTGAATTTAATACAATGTGACTGTTTGATAAACTAGTTAGTGTGTGCTATTTTCATGTACTGATGCTGCCAATATAAAGGGAAATTATTTAATTGCAGAAAGTGGAAGAAACAACATTATCCAACACATCTGAAATGGTCCACAGCAAAGCATGAACATTAGTACTTTCAATGCTAGGTTTTAGACCGCATCTTAGATTTTAAATTAATTGTTGTTGTAGGAAAAAATGTCTGAAGCACCATATATTACAAGGTTTTGTAAAGCTACACTGAATGAAGTAAATGTCTTTTTATGTTTAGACTGTGTACAATGTTTATTTGGCTTTTTTTTCCCCATACTCCTCCAACTGAATGACTGAATGCAGCCTCAATCCATCGTGACTGAGAGCAAGACATTGACTCTTGTGCTCAAAAGTTTGTATAGGCAGCTTGGCATGCTTTGCACTCTAGAGAACCTTCTCTCAGCCACTTGCCAGATATCAGGGATTTTGTTATAATTCATCTGCCTAATACATTTGATGAAACTTTTAGCCTTAACCCTCATTTTGTATATACAGTACAGGAAAAAAAATCTTACTGTAAGTGTCAAATGCCTAAACTAGATGTCATGGCTCGTTCATTTCCTTAGAATTTGTTTTTTCTTAATCCAGGGCTGGCTTTCATGCATTTAAAATTTTGAAATTGTGCTTGAACTGTAACATTGAGCAACCACATATCTTCACTTTGTCCATGCAAGCTAACTGTTGACATTGTCATTAAACATTAATAAAAGCAATGGCTTTACTGTCGTTGTCAATTTTCTGTCATGTATTTTCAAAGGTAATGATTGTGTAAACTGCAAGCAGGTTGTCAAACAAATGCAAAATGAGGACACTAAAAAGAACTAGAGTGGGACGACGGCAAGTCTTGCCTCTGTTTGCCCTAGGACTATCGGAAGCACTGACCAATATTTGGTTGTTATTACTGTATTACTTTTAGGCTTATTCAAATTGTAACCTGCCCGCCGGTTAATATCTAATCTGCCCAGAGCCTCCACAAACAGTTGTGCTATTCGCAATGAGGGTGCTTCTTAAACCAGTCAAATTTAAAAATTGTCCTCACAAGGAAGCGAGAGCTGGCCTTCTCGAGGTCAGCACTCAGCATGTTTCTGCCCTGATTGATTGATACAGTCAACTGAAACTCCCCAGCATGTCTACCATGGGTAGTTGTTGATTAAATGTACAACTGATTAAATGACTTTACTTGACTTTGAAACAAATGGGCTTTTTTACCTTCAGTACTCAAAGCGTACACTATACTTCAGTACACTGTGACCTCATTTAACCCACTGATGACACTCAGGAGCAACTGGGGGTTGAGTGTCTTGCTCAAGGACACTTTGACATGGGATCGAACCGCCAAACTCGAAGGGTCTACCAGTAGTGATTTGAAGCCACATTTTATATAGCTACAGTTTGCAGACAAGTATGGTTCCTTCGTGCTGTCCCGCTGTTTTGACGCTGCCCCTCTATGTAGCCATTAGCAAAGCCAGTTGAGCTTCCTGGTTAGCTGAAAGGCAGCGTCAGCGCTGCCACTCCTCCAACACGGAAGGAAGGAAGGGCGCATCCCGGATAGGAAAGCTAGCTGGCTAGCTCAGCCCATCCCCAACTCAACTCAACACAACCATGGCAGTAAACCTGAGCAAAAATGGCCCCGCGTTAACAGCGGCGTACAAAGAAGTCGTTAATGAAAAATCCGATACCAACTGGTAAGGCGCAGCAAATTCAAATAACGCGGAAACTTTGAGGCTGATGAGGAGACATTGCGATTTGTTGCTGGCTAGCATGGGAGCAGCCAGTCGTGAAGTAACGTTTAAGTTGTCTGTTGTGTTCACGAAATCTTACTCTTAAACCTCAACGTATGTTACATTGTAAACCTCTATGTATTTTTGTTCCCTTATCTATGGAGTAGGTTTTTGCCTCGACGAATGGTAATTTTATGTACTCGAATCGAAGCCCATACACCATTATTCATTGGGAATTTTGCATTCAAAACGGTTCAAGAGTTGTTTAATGTTTTGCATGTACGTTGTTTATTTTTGTCTTTGATTGTGCGTCTGGCAAGCTCCCCCCACTTCCTGGTTAAGTCATGATGTGGAAATTGACAAATGCAGTACTGTGTGACTTTTGTTGTCTTTGAATATCAACTTCCTATAGTCCTCTGGTGACATCCGCTGCAGTTTAAATATTCATCGCTTTTTGTCAATCTATCTCTGCATGTTCTTGGCTGGACTTTCAATTGATAGATAGTAGCACCATCCTAATATAATATGTAGAATAGATGTGTCTTTGATCATCTCTTTATGCCGGTGACACATAGTGACAGAACAATTAAATGTCATTCCACTACCAACTGAGTTGTTGTTGCTACTATTGCAACATTTGTGAAATTTTGCAATTGTAACATGTCTTGGCTCAATAAAAGTTGGAAAACACTGTTATAGACAATAATAAGACGAAAGGGAACACACTGGTCCAAATGAGTCAAAAGCAAGTATTTGCTTCAAAAGATTAAATGGTTCACTTGTTGACATTCTCTTCTTAATTGTTAGCAGTTTGTGCTGAGAAGCTATGGCGCAGGCCTGTATTTCCCTTTTCCACAATGAATGTCCCCTTTTCCATCTTTACTGTCACTTGGACCCACACAAACAAACAAAAGTCACACAGACTTGAGTTCAAAAGATTTGTTGTTTGACCGTTGGAGCTCACCCACCCATTTTTTCTCTCAAAAACATTTGGGTTGATTATCAAATTTATATGACCTCTCGCATGTTCAGTTTTATGATAACAATCGGGATGTTTGCCTTGCAGTGTTGATTTATTGTTATTATTTTTTAGACATTTTCCACAGTTTTCTGACATTTTATTTAAAAAAAACAGGAAATAATCACGTGATAATGTAAGACAATGTATTTCTGTAAAAAAGTGTCTCACCTCACAGCAACATTGACCTTTGCAAGGATGCTGTGCCCTTTGTTTTGATCAGAAGAAAAAATGCTTTTAACCACTGCGTGGTTAGTTTGTTTAATAACTGGATTGTCATCTTTGCGCCCATTGTTTACACCCATTGTTTATCGGCATCACAGGAAGATTTAAAGGGGACATAAGGCGTAGAAAAATAAGTAGTGTGTTTCCGGTAACATGAAATTTCAGCTTTGGGTCGGTAGGTCGGACAAAGTTTTTTTTTTAATCTTTTTTTCTCCCTCCCTCCCCCATCAAAAACATAAACAAAATAAACATAAAACAAGGAGACATTGAAACCAGTGCCGGATGCTCGTCTGTCAAAGAGGGGAAGCTCAATTTTGGTCGACATCATAAAATGTGTCCGTTTATTTATACGTGAATTCTACTCTAGCTCCGTTCCTTTTCAAGAAAATGATCTGTGACCCTGTCAAACCGACAAGGCGTCTTTTCCCGGTACTTAATTAGTGTCCTACAACTATAGGAACTACAATAAAACCCACCAGAAATAAAATATTATTTGGTCGCTAGTTGTTTGTTTACAACAAAGAGTGTCGCTAAAATGATTAGAAGTCTCCAGCTCAACTTGGAACAGAATGCGAGTTGAAAAATTGCTCGCGACGGACGTCTACACTAAAAGCTCAGTGACTGGCTCATTTCAATGTCAATCGAACTGGCACACAGACAGATCATCCAATCTGATGCAGAAAAGCCTGGCGTCCGGTACCCTCCCACTGCCATCCAGTCCCACGACGAGCGTCCGTGGGCGGGACAAAAACCAGCTTGTATCCAATGACTCGTCTCCGTTCAACGCATTGGGACAACTTACCCTGAACTCACTACCGTTTAAAGCACAGCGAAGCTGCGGGATGAATGAGAAGCGAGTCGCGTCGTAACCGGTAAGAAGAAGCTGATTCGGAACAAAAGTTGCAGCGCATATTTAGTCAATGACATGTACACACAATGAAATTTACATTCATATATTTGATCACTTATTCTTTGACATTTTAGGGGAAGCCGAGCTTCCCTTGCAGTCCGAGAGCAATCGCCACTGATCGAAACTGATTGTTAGAGCCATCTCGTTACCTCTGCGTCCCGCGTCCTAGACGGCCTGTGGTGGTCGTGGCCCGGCCTGGACTAGGGTGCCGTAAGACTAAGGCGGATGGGGGGTCGACGTCGACGAGCGCGCGGACGCGGGGGTGGGCGGCCGGGGGAACGCCGACGGGCGCCTGACCGGGGGTAGTGACGGGGGACGGGCGGGACGCGGAGGTGGCGCGAAGCGCACCGACCGACCCTGCGCCCGACACCGTCCTCCTCCCCCCGCGACGCCTCCCGCCGCCGTCGTCCCGCCGCTCAGCGGCCGGCGCCGCCGCGGCCTATTTGGGTTTCGCTCTCGCTCCGGGTTCGGGAGGCCGGGGCGCGCCAGGGTGCGCCGCCGCCGGCCTCGCGGGGTCGGGCCGCGGGGGTGGGCGCTGGGTGTTCGTGGCGCGGGGTAGAGTAGACGACCGGCCAACGACCGGCCAACGACCGGCGCGTCGTGCCACCACCGCTGCCCGTCCCACCGTCACGCCCGCCCCCCGCCTCTCCCCGCAGCCGACTTCGAACGTCGCCGCCGCCGTCGCCTCGTTGAATCTTTTCGATACAGCAGTGGATGCTATTTTCTTAATATTATGGTGCGAGCATGCAACTGCAACACACAAAACGCGGTTTCAACTGTTGTCGGAGATTGTGGCCGCCGCCATGATTCAATGTTGTTGACAGACGACAGGGCAAACGACGCAACGTGAATATCGCGAGAGTTTGCACCAATGTAAACACTCTAAATTCATCTTCCTTTTATTATTTATAATTTTGTCTGTAGTTTTATTGTTCTTGTTTTGATTGCAAAGCGTCCTTGAGTGTTTTGAAAGGCGCGTATAAATGAATTACACAAAAATGTAGAAGGTTTGAAAAAAATGCCGACTGTTCAGTTTTTTTTCGAGGTAGAAATTCTCAGTCGGTCGGGTTACCGGAAACACACTACTTTTTTTCCTACGCCTAATGTGCAAAGCTGACCTTTTCATTGCTTTTATGGAGTGCCTGCCCACTCATCAAGTGTGAAAATACACAAAACAACCAATGTCATAAAATGTATCTTGAAACAAGCCATTTTAATTTTGGTGGCATTTGTGTTTGCTGGTGTGTCCCTATTGTAGGATCTGCTCACTAGTTGACAAGTGAAGTGCCACCTCCACAAATGAAAATACAATTGATGGGTTTACTGCCGTTTGTGCTTTCCTGTTGTGGAATAAAATTAATTTTAAGGGTCTGTGCTCTAATACGTCTTCATGGTATATTTTACTTGCTCTCCTCCTCAGGGCCTTGTTCACCTATGAAGGAAACAGTAATGACATCCGCCTGGCAGAAAAGGGAGGTGAGTAATTGGTTACGTCGTTCATCAAGCTTTTGTCATCTCAACACAAAAGTATCAAATGTGTGTTGGAATGTCTCTGTCAGCATGCAACCGCAGCATTGGAAGATCAGCACAAACCGCTTGCCCCTGCTGTCTCAACCCGTCATTTGCAAAGGCAAAAATGTTCCCTGTTATACAAGCAACCACAGCAGCCATTTGACTATTGCCACAATGTTTGTCTATCAGATGGTGGATTGGAGGAGATGGTTGAAGAGCTAAACAGTGGAAAAATCATGTATGCCTTCTGTCGGGTCCAGGACCCAAACTCCGGTCTCCCTAAATATGTCCTCATCAACTGGGTCAGTACTGCATACCACCGCATTTGTCGTCTCGCACCAGTCAAGTGGTCCTTGAGAACCAATTGTTTGCATCTTAGACGGGGGAAGGAGTGAATGATGCCAGAAAAGGACTATGTGCAAATCATGTGAGCTCCATGGCAAACTTTCTTAAGGTAACACTGCACTCATTTAAATATACATTTGACTTTTTGCCTACCATCTGTTTGCATTTAAAACATGCTGAATTGCACATTCTTCATCTTTCGAGGGCGACATGAAGAAAAGATTATTCATCAAAGCTGCATGCATCTGTGGAAAATGGCTCAGTTGGAATAGTTTCAATGTCAAGACATCGTATATCATAGAAGCAAGCGCTTGGAAAGACACCAAGTTCACACCAGCTTTTTTCAGACTAAGCAGTAAATGGAACATGAACTTTAATGTCTTTCAGGGGGCCCACGTTACAGTAAATGCCCGAGCAGATGAGGATGTCGAACCTGAGGTGATCATGGAGAAGGTGGCCAAGGCCTCTGGAGCCAACTATAGCTTCCACAAAGAAACCTCCAGCCGCTTCCAAGACAGCGGCCCTCAGGGTCCCGTGGTATGTCTCATTTACTGCTCAACCTGGAGAATTAGAAGTAGGGAGTAGTTGGGAAGGGTAAAAAGTTATTTCTGGGACCTATTAAGTTTACGTTGCCCAGTAGCTACCTGTTTGAGGTCTAATTGATTTCCCCGTTTGGCTGTATCCGATAGACGATGAGGTCAACTTGCTGCCTGTACTGGCTGCAACAGGAATTGAAATTGACATTTTCAATTAAAAAAAAGTATATCTCAAAAAGTGAGTAAGTGAGGTACAAATTTCAACCCCACCAACTTTGGAGTTTTCAGAGTAGATGTTTTCACCTGCTGGACTTAGCATCCCATCATGGCTTGAAACATGTTGCCATGCTTTTGCATATTTCTATAAAACAGAAAGAATTGGGACTTGGTTTCAGTTTCCCATTGCATTTGAATATTAAAACATCCACTTCTGCCATTTGGATCTAGCGTTTCATTTTATGGCCTCTTCTGCGCTGAGCATAACGCATTACAGTACTACGTCGACCAGGCCATTCATTCTGTGTGATAGTAAAGCATTCAGGGTGCATTACAATCCGTTTTGCTCCGATTTTGTTTTGTTGCACTATGAATTCACGCTAGGTGTCTTTACTGCAGGGCTCAGTGTACCAGAAGACAAACGCTATGTCAGAAATCAGGAAGACCAACAAGGACACATTCTGGGCACAGGCGGAGGTAGGCACGCTGTTGCTGCGCCGGGTTTTCACCTCTGACACAGGCACAGAGTGTATCGCGTTTTGCAACACATCGTTGTGATGAAGTTTGCTTTTTCTATTCATTTGACATGTGCTGTAACTGCCATAGCACACTTCGGTCTGTCTTTTCATTTTGTCCACCAGAAAGAGGAGGAGAGACGTCGCCTAGAGGAGCGGCGCAAAGCAGATGAAGAGCGCCAGCACCTGGAGAAAGAGAGGAAAGACAGGGAAGTCAAGGAAGCAGCACTGAGGGACCAACGGGACAAGGAGAAGGCCGTTCAAATTGAGCAACAGAAGTACGTGGCAACAATCGAGCGTGCGTCTTGACATTTGCTCATGACATTGGTCTGATTTGATCGTTGCTTTGACAGGAAGTACCAGCAGCAACAGGAGGCTGAGCGCAGAGAGCAAGACAAAAAACGCTGGGTAAGTGTCTGTCTCCTTTTGTTTTGTGGTTGAGGGGGGAAATAAAAGATGAACCAGAGTATATAAATTAGAGTTTTTCATGTTGTCTTTGTCTTCAGTATTCTCTTGGTTGGCCTTTGTTGTTTTCACGCAAGTCTTTTGTGATTCACGTGCACATTTTCATAGAGACGTTGCAGGATAACTGATGAGAACCAACATTTAATGTGACCAACAGGAGCAGCAGGAGGAGATGCAGGCAGCCCAGATGAAAACCGTCAGACAGGGGGAATTTGTGGAAAAGGCCAATGTAAGTCTCACTCCTTCAACTGGACGGCACAATTATTTTTGAGTTGCTGCCATTTTAAAGCGCATATATGACGGCGTCACCCTGCATTTACGTCAAGACAGAGCATGCGCAGACTATACGCAGATCAGCTATTCTGATTGAACTGTTTACATCACGCCCGTTCGGACTGGCAAAAGGAGTATACCACCTCTGTGATTCCAAATAAAATTCCATTCAGCTTTTTATTTAATTGAGGTGTTTATATGGAGCTTTTTCATTCTGTTTAAGTCATTCTATTTGGAATACATGGCTCCGTATAAACCTGGCTGTAGATATTAGATTGGTAAATGAAGCATGAATTAATACAAAAGACTGTTTATTTCTCTGCTGAAAGGACATGTTTCAACTTATGAAATACTTGTGGAGGCACTTCACTTGTCAAAAAATGTACTGCAATACAACCTGAGCAATTTCATGTGGCGTTATTTTTGCCGTGTGTTTTTCTTTCCACTAATCTGCTGATGTCTCTGTCATAGGAGGCAGCCTCCCTCATCTCTCAGAGAGCTATGAACCCCAGAGACATGTTCAAGCAGAGAGAGAGGGGAATAACTCCCAGTGATTCAAATGTGCCCTCTGCTGCCCCTGCTAGCCCCCAGCCAGGTATTGTACCCCATTCCCTTTGCCTTCAAGGTCAGCAGCTCCTACCTTTCCACTCTTGGCTAGCGGTGGCTACAAGCTACATTTGTCCAAAACCGCCTCCTTGTGGAGCTCTGCCTGTCCATGATCACACTTAAACCTGTTGGTCTGTCTCCATCATGTGTCTCCTCCTTTCTTTTCTCTCCTCATCCATCTGTGCATGCTTTGGATTCTATGTGCGCCCCTACTTAGGGCGTCTGCAAAGCCCTTTCCTATCTAAGTATGAAAGCGAGCGGGCCAGCTCCCCTCAGCGCCAAGCCTCCCCCGTGCCGGCAGGCTCCGCCTCCCCTGTCCATGCTGCAGGTGTGAGCTTACACACACAACACAACATATCAGGTGATGGTTAGTCTATACAGTACCAGTGTTTCCCAACCTTAATTGCGCCAAGGCATGTTTTCCATCTGGGCCAGTTTTTATTCTTTTGTGTGAATGGCACTAGGGAATTCCCCACTAGATTGTAGTTTGCAATGAATATTTTTATGGGTTTTTACAACATTAAAATTTATTTTAAGGCCAAATTCCCAGTTGCTCCTGCACTTTTGAGCCATCTATTGCGCACTAGAAGAACAGTAAGGCGCAGTTGAGCGTCTTGATTCGGAAGCTGTTATCAGCCACAGCACTCACGAGAGACTCACAGGCACCTAGCGTCAACCAAGCAGGTTCCTGCTTTTTAAAGGCGCGTGCACTTATATGAACACTACAATAAGTACAATATTTTTTAATATTTTCTGTGGTTGATTTTTTTTTGTAGTCAACTATGTTTACAAATATGTATGTGAAATTGAAGTGTGTTGGAATACATTTAAAATGTGTTTAAAGCATATCATCGCTATCCTTTGTTTTTCACAGGACCAAAATTGGGCATCCCATTAATGTAAAAATGTTAAAAAAGGACAAAGTTGGACGTACGTGTTTTTCATAGGACAGTGATCATATGGACGTTGGGCTGAACGATTATGCAATTATATAACATGCAATTATTTTTTCAATGTTTTCTTCCTAGTTTTTTTAATAAACACAAACAATGAAAATTAATCTGTACAATGGTATCTCTACTTCCGAAATTAATCGGTTCTGGTAGAAATTACTTAACTAGAAAATGTTGTTAGTAGAGACGCATTGTCCATGTAATTGTCCGAATTCGTTACAAGCCCCCTCAAAATGCAGACAGAAATGTTTCCTAAAGCATAAAAATTAGATTATTGCACAATAAATGAGAATTGCTCATAATAAAAATGATGGTCATTTAATTTTTAACTGTGTCCTCATCGTTTTTTGCCCTCTTTAGTCAGTGTTCTCTCTCAGAAGAGGGTTTTGCCTGGTATATTGTAAAGAACTAATTCAAGGACGTTTGCTTTTGTCGGCTTTTAACAATCCTTCGAAAATGTCCAAGGCAAACATCAGCATAGTGAGCAACCGCCCGACTGGTGAACAGTTTTTCTGGGTGATTCACACTTATGTAACACTATCGGAACACCTCATGGCCCGAGGGGCGAATGACGAGGATACTGCATCGACACACATCTATCTATCTACACACATAGACACGTACGGTAGAGGTCCCTCTGAGCCAATGAGATGCCAGAATGATGCTCGGGAATAGCCAATAGCAGTTCAGGAAACTCGGAGGTGCGAGAAGCAGGCCATTCTGTGTTTTTACCTTTCGTATCTTGAGACTTCTTTCATAACAAGAGGCAATATTTTCCTGTTGAGCCCTTTCATAACTAGAGAATTTTGTATGAAGAGATGTTCGTAAGTAGAGGTACCACTGTATTACAATATTTGTTATACATAAATGTTTTGGTCTTAGAGGTTAGGCTTGTGTTTCAATCAGTTTCAATCATCATGTTAACTTACTAAACACAACGTTCATTACGACAACTACAAAAATTTCCACAAGTGTGGAAGTCAGAAATTATGACAATAACAAACAAATTTGTGGCCCATCTCTTCAGTTTTTGATGTCTAATGAAACAATGATACGTACGCATGTTTGTGTGTCGCTGGCATACCGAACAAGCTCTCACTAGTTTGGGAATCACTGGTCTTAGTGACAGCTACTCTTTGTTGCTTTTTTGCTGTTTCATCACTTACAGTCATTTCACCATTGTACTTCCAATCACTCATGCTGTTTTGACATTTATTTATTTTTTAATCACCCCTCCCGTCTGCTACCGGTTGTGGTTTTCAACCTGTGTGGGCTTGTGTGTGTACATGCATGTCTGTGCTTGTGTTTTCGGGTAATAAGAGCCAGATCTGGATGATGGACAGTCCAGGTGTGAGTATGACGCGCCGGAGGTGGCCCCCGAGGAGCACTCCAAAGGTGGGGCATCGGCTGTCCCACTTTCCCAGACACACTTTCCCAGACACCCAGTGGCCTCATATGCTCTAAACATGATTTGCCATCAGCAGCTGAAATCTGCTGCTACCTGCTGGTAGCTAAATGCATGACAGGTTATTTTTCTTTTCACAGAGGAAGCGCCAGCCCCCAGCCCCTGTGTGCAGGAGCCTTTACGTGAAGACCCCCCTCAGGTGGCTGTTCTGTTCTTTTGCAGCACAAAAAATATATATTTTTAGGACACAAATAAACCAAATTCTTTGGCAGGTCGAGGAGAACAAATATGAGGTGACTGCTGAGGAGGCACCAGATAGAGGAATCTGTGCTCGGGCCTTGTATGATTACCAGGCTGGTAATTACATTTCATTTTACTGTTTTGTTTTTGTAAAGCACCGTGCTTGCCTAGGTTTTTTGCGCGGTATTCAAACTTCTTGCATTTCAAAAACATTAATTAGTACTTTAATTAGGAAGTTGAAAACTGTAAATTGTCCAAATGTGTGAGTGAGAATGCTTTTTTGATGTGACTATATTTGGCATTACACCATAGTGAACTTTTCCTCTTTTCTGAAAGCGTCATAAAACTGTTATTGGGAAAAGTACAACTTTTGATTAATTTACTGTAGCCTGGGTTTAAAATGAGATCTGAAGCTTTGTCAAAGTGGGATTCAAAGGTACATCAACTATGGCCAAGTACTTAGTTTATGTCATCGTCAAACGTGTAATTTTTTTTACATCGGCATTACAAAATATCCCAGTATTTTTGTTATTTTCCAGCTGTGTTTCTTCATTTAATCATTCAATCATTTAAAACCACGTGACATGAAAAGTTGGGGAATGTGTAGGAATATGATTTTATCCCTATAGCAAACATGGAATCAATTGTGCCCTGTTGTTAAATTCAGCTGAAGTAGGCTCCATCTTAGCCGTGACTGTAATGAGGATAAGTACTATCGGAAATGGAGAAAGTGTTTGGATTTTTTTATTAAATGACTCTTGTGTTCTCTAGCGGACGATACAGAGATCTCCTTTGACCCTGATGAGATCATCACAGGGATCGAGATGATAGATGAGGGATGGTGGCGAGGCTACGGCCCCGACGGCCATTTTGGAATGTTCCCAGCCAACTACGTCGAGCTCGTGTAGGCACGTGTATTCCCTGGTAACACGGGGAACCTCCCACGAAGAGTCCTCCACTGAACGAGCTTCTCTACATCATGGAGCAGTGAAAGGACAATAAAGTAAAAGGCCTGGCCATTTCAAGTCATTCTCATTTCAAGCTCTGAATCAGGTACCTCCACCTCCACCACTTGACCTGTAAATGTGATGAGCCTTAGTTTGAATCTTGATCATTTCTGAGCATACACAGCACTTGAGTCTGCATTCCTTTCAAAGTGACCTATTTATCTGGTGTCATCGTATTACTTGCTGTAGCAGCGGGGGTGGGGGAGGTAATTCAAGATGGTGGTACTAGTTTCGTTTCAATCCTCTCTGTTGTTTCTTGCATTTGTTCCCAGAAAACCAGATGTTCTTTTTCGTGTGACTGACCATAAATTATCTTTAAATTTCAAAGCTTTTTGAAGTGGATGTTGTTAAAATGGCACACTCGTGGTCTCTGGGAGGCTTGACTTTGTGATTAGGGAGACAAAGTCAGTTCAAGTTCCTTGTAGTGTGTTTTGTGTCTTTTTGGTCTCTCCATTTCAATATACAGTACAGCATTCTACATTTCTGAGGTGTCCTAAAGTGAAAAAACATCTAAAAATAGCACCTTTTCCATGATGAATTTGTAAAATGTGATGTGAGAGAGGATGTAAGTACTAAAAAGCTTTTTGTGATATTTTAGAGAAAGAGAAAGTTGAGTTTGATCTTAAAACATTCTAGCTTTTCAGAGTATCATTCCTGATCAGTTCCAGATTGATTTGGAATATAGTGTAACGTGCCGTTCTATGCCAGAGTCTATTGTAATCCAGCCTTTGTAATAAAACAAATAAATCCCCTTTGTGGTCATATCTTCTCATATTCAAACACATGTCGTCGATGAGAGAATTGCTACAAAAAAAAACAAGGGATTTTCAGAAGTTAAACAGGTACCCTGATGTAAAGACTACATATCTTAAGTCAGTTTCCTGGAATGAAATGGCGTGTGGGGAATTCACCCACTTAATGCATAAGTTTCATTTCATTTGAAAAAAACACTTCGCCTTTCCTGCATGCTTACTTTTTCTAATACAGGGGCGGGAAACTTTTTCTTTAGGGCTGCAATTGGTATTTGAAACCAACATATTGGCCAGGTCATTTGCAGGTCAAATGAATTACAGTCTTTAAGTGTGAAATTGGTTGTTTCAATAAGCCATTTAGTCTATAATTGTTGTGAGGATAAGTGGGGCAGATAATGGACGAATCCATGTTTGCAGTCAAATATCAACCAGTTTATTAAAAAGTGAAATGTATGTGTTAATGTTACAAATTTTTCAAATATCTTATTGACAATAATCAATTAACAGCATGAAGAAATACATTTAACGTACCAATTTTATAAGGGAGAAAACTGCTAAATCAATGTAAAATATCACCGACTCCTGGTAATTGCAAATGCTAGGTTTGTCGGATTTAAGAAGACCGCAGGTCTGTGTGCGACCCGTCTCAAGAAATGCAGAGGTCCTGTTTGATGACCTATAACTGCGGTTTACAAAAGTTTTGTGATTTGAAAATGTTGATGGAATTCCAAACTGTGCAAGTATGTAGAGTCCACTTTATTCCTTTTTAGCTTCCAAGGAGTTCATTCAATACCTTCTTTTCACTAACTTGATGAAGGATGCAAATTATATGGAGCTGTTGCCATGCAGCCTTTGGCACTATTACTATCTCTGTAAATTTGGTATTAGAATATGTTCACGTTTAACCCTTATCCCTTGTTTGATATTAATACCATTCCAGCTTCTTTGTGGCCATTTTGGTCCAACTACAGGCAGTTTGTCAGTTTTAATATTTTCTTTTGGTAAATAGTTTTTAATTAACATCACTTTTTGTTGTTCATATTAAATATCTATCCGTTTTCATTTTTAACTCTTCAAACCAGAAATCTAAAAAGTGTAAAAGTACAATTAAAGATAAAACAACCCCAATATGAAATAGCGAAACCCTTTTCTCATTTTCTGTGAATGCCTTTTACGCCACCCCATCTATGCATGAACACATCCAAGCTCTCCACAATCTAATGTCCTTTTAGGTCAGGGGTAGGCAACCCGCGGCTCCGGAGCTGCATGCAGCTCTTTAGCGCCCCCCCATAGTGGCTCCCTGGATCTTTTTCAAAAATGTTTGAAAATGGAAAATGATGAGGGAGGGAAACATATTTTTTGTTTTAATATGGTTTCTGTAGGAGGACAAACATGACAAACATTCTTAACGTTTTCCAATGCTGTAAAAATGTGGAGAATAAATATTTAATTTCAACGTTTCTGTCAACGAGGATTTGCGGCATAGCCTGCGACACACGTTTCTCAGAGTAGGACGGAATGCCAGGCAGTTGGCTGTTGTAAAATAAATAAATAAATAAAACAGCATTTGATGTACAATTCACCGAGGGTAGTGGCAAAGAATGGGGATGTGGAAGGCAGAGAGAAGCATTTTTAAATGCATGTGAGCTACGATAGTTAACACCCTGCAAAAGTGCATCCCATGCCTCGATCCTCTTAGGCGCCATAATGACTGTTGCTCATTATGGCATGCGTGTGTGCAGTAAAGGATTGATCGAAAAGTAGATCTGTCAAAACATGTTGGGCACCCCTGCTCTACAGGATGTACTGCAGGAAAAAAAGATTTATCATGAAGCTCTCATTGTGTATTTGTAGCCAACTTGGTCATTTTGATAGTAGGCTAATATTGATACAGCATGTGTTGCCTTCATTGTAAGGCATATATAAAACTGGGAGTGCCAATAAACAATTTGAAGCTTCTTTTTTGAAGAATTAGTCACTGTCTGACAAAATGCTGCTTGTCGGTAAGTCAGTTGACTTGAGTTCACTACCACCATGCGACACATCTCAAAAATGGCGTATCGCAAAACAACATGGCACCACCCAACAGTTGAGCTATTAGAAGGGAGAAAATGTGTTTGAACTGTGTTTAGCTAGTGCATGGAATTCTACCAATGAATTCAATTGTGGCAGCTTTAACAATATTTCGATCAATTTATTGAGAGGAAATGACTGAATTTTCTTGATTCATTTTGCCAAAGCTCCATCTCTATCTCTGCATCTCTTCCTCCTCATCAATGGCCTGCGTGGTGGAAAAATTTACTGTTGTGTTCAGGTCTTTAAAGGGGAACATGTATTTTAACGCTTTGTTCCCAGGAAGGTGACTCATTTCAGACCATCATCATATTTTACAAACGCGTAGTCTTGTTATTGCTTACCCTTTGTGAACAACAAGAAAAGCACAACATTTAACACTTCCATTTCTGTAAACTATGAAAAATCAAATAGATCCACATGGCATTTCAACTCAGGAGGGATGCATTAATAGTCATTTGTCAAGTTGACAATTTGACAAAAAGTACCGTAGAAATATTTTGCGATTGTGACATTTCATTAAAATGATTTGGAAATGTCATTGAAAATGTTGCACCTACCGCAGAGGGCATCCCCTTTCTGTGACAGATCAAAGACAAGTAGAGGAAATGTGGACCCTGCATTGCAGCTTAACGTGTGTGTTACTTGTGTACTTTTGCTTGTTGTTGGTCATGGGAAAAATCTGGAGCTTTATATGACACTGAGCAGATATCAGATTGACCTGATTCTCTCAAAGTGATGATGAGTGTGTGATAACGACGACGCTACGCTTTAACAGCTGCAAGTCCGCCACTGGGATCGCTGTCATGGAAATTGTTATGCCCTAATCTTTCTCTATCTCTCTCTTTGTTTTTTTTAAGCAATAGGACAAAGGTTACAGTGCGATTTTTTAAAAAAGTGGTCCTTTCATCTTTGTTAATTTAATTAAAAGCTCTTATATACATTTATCTGTGTTGTATGTTACCAAATTAAATGTAAGATGAAGTATTTCAAATTCCAGTACACACTTTATGATGATAATATGATGCCTTGTGCCTACCTCACTATTACTTTCAAAACCCCTTTCCATAATTCTTATCCCAGACGATTTTGGAGAATGCACAATGTTTTGCAGCATTCTGAAAGATGTCAACATTATTCTAGCATAATCATAATGGTTAATAAAGTGTTATTTCTCGCAAAAAAAAATAAAATACCCATTCACCTCCCAAAAATATAATTTCAACTCAAAATTCTCTCAAGGTGTGATTTTCTGCTTAGTATTCACTCGAATTACAGATTCTAAAAATCTTGTCTATACAGTGTGGGTTGGTGGCAGGAACGATACTTCATCTGTAAAACCCACACCAAAAATGAACCTTGAACAAATTGGGGGAAAGCTTATTCAAAATAGCCAATACAGAAAAGCCGGAATGAAGTACAAATTCTGACTGATACCCACTTTTATAAAATGTTGGTCTCATACTAAGGAAACAACCGTAATTACTCACCATAATTATGTGCATGCTTTCTCGAATATTTATGCATACTATCAATGTGTTCATTGATTCATTATAATTAATTGTCTTTGTTCTGAAATGTGTTGGGTTTTTTTTAAATCAAAGTTTTTTTTCTCAGTTTTGTATAATATATATATTGGTTTCCTAGCTCATCCTAAATACCATATTTTGTATAATGTTAAGAAAAAATGGAGAGTCGGCTTGATTGACATTTATAGACATGACATACTGGAAGAGTTGAAATAGAGGAGAAAAAAATATGCCCGTGTGTGTGTGTGTGTGTGTGTGTGTGTGTGTGTGTGTGTGTGTGTGTGTGTGTGTGTGTGTGTGTGTGTGTGTGTGTGTGTGTGTGTGCGCGTGCTCGTGCTCGCGAGAGATAGGTGTCAACCAATGAGCATGTGCAGTGTTCGAGACATCGTCTTATGTCAAAGCTTGATCTACAGTCACAAAAAACACTCCCGTTGGAAGACGTCCTCTATGGGTGAGAATCACTTTTACATTTTTATTCACTTCAACCAGTTTAATTCTTAATTCAGTTTTTAACCTAACATCATGTGTTCTGTGAAAAGACGACTCATATCACAATGTATATTTAATATGAATAGTTGGTTTCATGTTCATATAAAATAAAAATAATGTATTCATGAGCGATGAAAATATACATTTGACAAAAAGAAATGTTTTGCGTCTTTGTATTGGGTCAAGTAATTAGTTGAAATGATCTGTAAAATAGAAGTGATATATTTGAAGTACAACTCCCATAGATGAAATAGAGAAGTCGGGGGTTATATTGAAAGCAGAATGCGAATCTGAAGCCGCAGCACAGGAAGCAAGCGATCTCAAAAGGAGCGTATTGGTTTTACACACAAACGAGACAGTGGTTGAAGAGATGAAAGCAGACACTGCTGGCCTGAAGGGACTTTCATTCATTTGAAAATGTAAGTCTTATATTCTCCAAAGTATGGATTTTTTTTTTTAAATGGTGATCTTCATTGGGTTTCATTTGCGAATATTTTATTGAAACTGCTGTTCAAAGTTTGGGGGTTGATTATGTGTTTTTTTTTTTTTCGTTTGTTTGTTTTGAAGAAACACTCTGTGAAAGAATGTCACGTTAAAGTAATCAGAAATACCGATGAAACTTTTTTTTTTCTAATGAGGACATTTCTATGTGACCGTAAATTAGACACAGTATATTCGGATGATGTAATGCCGTGTTAACACATCTGCAAACTCCATGCCCAATTACAAACATCTTGTGAAATGAATACCTCTCTCAAAGAGGGATATCCAGATACCGTGTGGGCTCTCTTGACACGAGAGTGCAGTTGTACCTAATATAGTGGCTGCAGACTGATCCAACGTACAGTTTAGTCTGCGTATAACAATATTATACAGGGCTTGTGTTCGTGAGCAGGAAGTGGTTTGTCACCTGTGGTTTCATATCAGACTCAGTGTCAATATGTTCATACAACCGTTTGAATATTATGACAATTCCGGTTATGGGAACAGTGACTCCATTCAAATGATGCAGAGGTGCATGTCTGATATTATTTGATATGAAATGAACTAACAAAACATGTTGTCTTTATTGTTTAGCTCATGAGGACCAGAGCGCGATGGCGCTCAGTGAGGAAGATATGGAGACAGCGGCCGAGGTAGGAAAAACTGCCGGTAAAAGGTCTGTTGGCCTGCTGGGTGCTCAGCGAGCTATTTTCATCAGTTACAGTTGATGTGTGACTGCAGACATGACTACACACAGACGCATTCTCATTTCCCTTTTTGCTGCATTTCATCAGGAGCGCAAATTTTGAAGCGCTTGATCGTATGTGTCATTTCTGCTCTGCTTGTGAAATGAGTAACAAGAATCGCGTGATTCTTCTTTGAAGGCACAATTTAGTTCTGGTAACAGAGAACGAGCTGCAATGTGAGGAAGGCAGATTGGTTTGTCAAATTTTCCCAACTTGGTGGTTTCTGCGCTGACCTCTGGCCGGCCTGTAGCAACGACTTCTGGCAATGTCGCCCACGCGTGGGTCCCCGAAGGTTTCAATTCAACAGCTCTACCCATGCTGCAGTTGGTCGAGGATATTCAGTGCAGCTTCCAATGCCAATCTATCATAGTTCTAAACAAATTCGGTCAAACAGTGACAGCATATCAGCATGAAGAAAAGCTTGACATTTCGTGTCCTTTTTCTTCTTGAAGTTATATCACAGTTAGAGTAGATACATCTGCTTCTGCTCAATAATGAGATCCAATTCAAGAGCTTTACAATGACAGAGCCTCAGCATCAGCCAATTGTTGCTTCTAGGGCATATTTCTGTTCCACTCCCCCAGCCTTGTGTTTGACTTTATGATAATTTATTCAAAATCTGAAAAAAAATCAAAGAATTGTGTTTAAATTGTAAAGATCCATGAAATGATAGAATTCAAACCCTTAAGAACCAATAGAAAAATTTTTCCATTTTATATTTTCTGAGGGCAGTTACTAAGAAAATCAAGTTTTTAAAAATATAAGCCCCTATTAAAGCATTTGAGAAAAAAAAGTTCAGCATGACAACAACAAAAACAGGAAGGAAAGGTTACTTTTCCAAAAGGTTCCACGCCATCAAAATCTATTTTTTCCCAATGTATATCAGAGGTCAAAATGAGTATGTGATATGATTTATGTTTGACATTTATGCAGTTTCTCAATTGTTTGCAATAGGCAATAAAAGGGGAAATGCTTGCAAAATGAACAGATCAGATTTTGACGTCATTGTGACGTATGAAGTCAACATTCATTATTCAAGGACCTGCACACTTTGAGGTTGTGACACGCCCACTCAAATCTGGAAAAATGGCTGAGCAGCGACAATATCCCTGCATCACTTTTACATCAGCCGCCAACCAATAACTTGACCAAACAATGGCACTGTTGGATTGTCTCATTGCTGATATTTCATTGCATTGATATATTGCAGAAAATATTAAATACATTATTACCATAATTACTCTTTCTATCAGTACATTATCTCATCTATGTAGGGTGCAACATCACACCTTGATTTCAGTTCTTCAATAACAAAATGGGTTACATATGTTGAATGCAGTGGTGATTGCTCTAAGACTGCAAGGGAAGCTCAGCTTCCCCTAAAATGTCAAAAAATAAGTGATCAAATAAATGTGTGTACATACAATTGTGTGTACATGTCATTGACTAAATATGCGCTACAACGCGCTCAACTTTTGTTCCGAATCAGCTTCTTATTACTGGTTACAGCGCGACTCTCTTGTCATTCATTCCCGCAGCTTCACTGTGCTTTAAACTGTATGGACGCTGAGTGTCTGCAGCTCGGACGCTGGGCGTCTAGAGAGTTCACTGCAGGTTGTCCCAATGCACTGAAACTGAGACGAGTCATTGGATAAATGTTGGTTTTGTCCAGTGGGCGCGTCTCTAGGAGTCTATGGACAGTGGCCGTTTATGGGCTGACCCGGACGCTCAGCTTCTCTGCATGATGATTGGATGATCTGTCTGAGGCTGAATCTCTTTTTGATTGACAGCGAAATGAGCCAATCACTGATCTTTTGGTGGAGGCCTCCGCGGGAGCATTTTTCAATTCTCATTCTGTTCTGAGTTGAACTGGAGTCTTCTAATCATCAGAGCGACACTCTCTTTGTTGAAAAAGACTAGCGACAAATTAAACTTTTATTTCTGGTGGGTTTTATTGTAGTTGCTGTAGTTATAGGAGACTAGTTAAGTCCCTGGAAAAGAAGCCTAGTTGGTATGACAGGGTCACAGATCATTTTCTTGAAAAGGAACGGAGATAAACTGACACATTTTATGATGCAGGCCGAAATTGAGCTTCCCCTCCTTGACAGACTAGCATCCGCCACTGGTTGAATGTTTCTTTTTAAAACATGGCAAACTCCCTAACTGTTGAGCTGGCATCTACGGAAAAAGCATATCTGGTTCTGAATACTGTACTATATATTTGCGTTCTTAGTCGAGAGGGGTGTCTAAGGGATAAACTTCCCTTTTCGATCCCGTTGCTGTGCAGAAGTAGGGTGTTGTGTCGTGTGTCAATTGTCACACGTTTGGTACCCAAACACTGGGAATGGGGCCAGTCACAACTTTTGACAAAGGAAACAAGAAATACTAAATACCCACAGCAAATGGATTGAACTGCTTGGTTGAGTACATTAAGTACAGTATCATTTTGGTAACAGTACAACTGAAAGCAGAAGTCCCCGGATGCAAATGTATCACAGTTTTGCTGCAACCCTTTGGAAATGTAGAAGTACACAGAACTCTCATTTCGGATCATAAAGACAACATGGGCTGTGTGTGTTTGAAGTAGACCACCGAGGGGCTCAAAGAGTGCAACGACAAAACTGGAAAGAGCAGTGCCGGGCGGGAGGTTGACTCAATCGGGGCTCGCCTGGAGGCCCGCACCTTCACTATTACTCACGGCGCTGGCCGACTTCTCGGAACCAGGAACCACAGAGAGGAACTTGATTCAACGTGAAACTACCTTGAGCTGTTTATTGTTGAGCATCCGCCCTAAAATTATTTTTTGAAGAAAAACCCCAGCATCTTCATGTGTTGAGTCAAATGAAAATATCAATAACATCCATCGTGGTTTTTCATACTTCCAATGTATCGAAAGTGACGGTCTGATCGGCAATGTGAGGTTTCGTGTTTGAATATTCGCCCTGACTCATTCTCATCCTTTTCACAGCCACTCAGTATTTGTCTGGTCACAATAGTTCACGCTCAATGTCATGTGCACATGGAACACTTTTAATAGCTCCTTCTCTTCTTCTGCACTGGTACACTTCTCTAATAAGACACTTTAGTGCAGACTCGCATTGTTTCATTTCTACTTCCTTGCAAACCACAAATAGTGACATTGTCAATTCCTTTCACCGAGTTTGTAGGCAGTTTGAAATGTGTCAGGGATGCAATAACTACTTATGGGATGTTTTGTAGATTTTTTTAATGAATTGTGAATTGCGTTTTTTAGCAAGAGACATACAGAGCACCCCCTTCAAACCTGCCACTTTTGCTGCAGACAAGATATGTCTTGATATGGTGGGAAGGAGGTCACATTTATCGATCCGATACAGCCAAATTAGGCCGATACTGAAAGCCGCATTAAAATACACTAACGTATAATCAGCCGATTCTCATCAATTCTAAATAATAATAATACATTTCATTTATAAGCGCCTTTCGAGACACTCAAGGACACTTTACAACCAAAACAAGAACAATAAAACCACAGATAAAATTATAAATAATAAAAGAAGAGATTAATTTAAACTGAATATGCGATTTTCAGTAGCGATTTTAAATAGTTGACGCCGGCAACATCGCCGTCGCGAGGAGCACTAGCCGACCCAGCGAGGCCATTTATTGTACATAATGAAACTTGAGGTAAATATTTTTACGAGAGCATGGACTGATCCATCATGGCCTCCTCTAGGTGACCACCAGAGAGTGCTGGCGACCGAGACGTGACTTTTCCTATTAACTTTACTTTTACTTTTGTTGCTGGATGCCATAATCGTATGAATTTAATCAACATCGAATTCCAGTACTATCTGAGGAGTTCCAACGACTTTTCACAGCACTTTCAACATCGCGGACGAGATGACGCGCGACCAGCGGGACCTCCGTGGTTTGTTGTCGGGTCTGGTTGGCGCTGTAGTCGGCGTAGGCAACGTAAACAAAGGCGAGCCAGCGGAGCTTCATCGCACTTTTCAACATCCCGGACGAGATAGCCAAACAGTGCGACCTCTGTGGTTGTTGTCGCGTCTGGTAGGCGGCGCAGGCATTGTAAAAAAAAAAAAAAAAAGCGGCCGAGCTATATCGCTCAAATAAATGCTAATAGTGAGGATAAGTGGTTCAGAAAATTGTCGGGATACATTCGGCCACGGCTCGTTAAAGAGGAGTTATGGTGAGTTATATTTTTAAATATTTTGGTCCGTGAAAACGTCACCACATAGACGTGTAGCTGTATAAATTAATCGTTCGATGAGTAAAATGGATAGATTATTTTTGGGGGGTGGGTGGGGCAGGATAAATATGAATTGTCATGCCTGTTGGTTTACATAAATCAACATTAACTCGCCCTGCTTCTCTCTCGTGTGTGTGTGCGTGTGATAATAGTGCATCACTACTTTTAATCCATCTTCAGTTTTGCTCTTTGCCTTGTTTATAGGACACACATATATTTTTAATTCAAATATACATGTGCGAATATACTGATGTCACAATTTAATTTTCCCCAGGGGATTAATAAAGTGTATGAATGGATGTATGCTTGTCCTAATGCAGTGCTTTTGTCCACCTTAGACATCTCCCCCGGTCACTGAGGTTCATCACGAATGTAAGGAAGGATCCAGCCTGCTGCGTATACAGGAGAAGTTATTTGTATCAAGTCTGCACTCCTTCATGAAGGAACGGGGTTCGCCCATTGAAAGGATTCCACATTTGGGCTTCAAACAGAGTGAGTGGGTGACTGTTCAAAACTGTAAGAATACTCAGTTATAGCCAGTGTACTTGAGTTAACTTCTGACATGTTTGTTTTTACTCCCAGTTGACCTTTGGATGATCTTCAAGGCAGTTGAGAAATTGGGCGGATATAATTCAGTAAGTCAGTCTAATGCATTGAAATATTCATTTACTGCTGGTGCAAACAACACAGATGTTTATCAAGTGGAAGAGAAGCATTCGACAAATACTAAGATCGCTATACATTACCATGACTAGCTTGTATGGTACTGATATTTTGCACAGCGCTATTTAGTGGCATTTAGCAGTCAATTTACCACTTCTCATTCCCAAACTAACAGAACATGAACATGGATATACAAGTATGCACCGAGCCCATCCATCCATTTTCCATACCTCTTATCGCCACAAGGGTCTCAGGTGTGCTGGCCCATGAATTAAATTTTAATCTACCGTTCACACACAGCTGTCGAAAAGCATCACCACTTTGTTAATTATATTGAAGACTTGACTGCAATATATTTTCGATGCTACAATAAAATGATAGACGGGTGGTAATTCCCACAATGGCCTGGACCGCTCATTTTTACTGACTTATTCATGTTCTCTGCCTGTATCATACATGAAACAAATATACTTCATCAGTGGTATGATGGGGCACCAACCACTTCATCAAGAAAACTGCAGTGATCCGTTATTCTCTTCGAAGAGCGCGTACGTGCGGCCCCAAGCAGCCACTAAGCTGACCTATGCATCAGGCCGCCACTGGGGACAAGAGACATGCTAGCCCTGCATAGAGAAAAGACAGTGTTGACAAAACAGGCACACGCATTAGTACTGTAATCACAAATTTTTCCTAAACAGCACTGCATGGATTATGACTCGTTTGTTTATGCCTGTTAATTTCCCAGGTGAATCACTCCTCAGTAGGAACGCTTTTTTGTTTTTTCCACAGAATCTTATGTTGCCCCATTTGCAACTAACATCTAAATTTAGGTCATGTCACTACTGTAGAATGAAACTTCACCGTACACCGAGACTAAATTTACGTTTTGATTTAGTTTGATTTTTGCACGATGTATTTTGAATCCACAATTTACGCTCAGGATGGAATTGATACACCAACACATGCACATGATATTTAGATGAGGGGACTTGACATCAACATGTGAACATTTCAGCTCCTTCTACTGGGAGTCATAAATTTAGCACCCTGTGCCTGCATTTCTTAAAGTATGATTAAGAGAGGGGCTATTTCCGAATGGGAACATTCTGAGTCTTGTCTACTATTTGAAAATGGGTCTTAAAATGGATCTTCATGAATTTATGTTTTTACTAATTCCATACAAATGCTACAAACGGTTAGGGCAAACGCATGTGTATTGAGTCAAAACAGCAGTGGTGGGACCAGCGTGTTGTGTTTGTGGTTGTCAAACAAAACCAAGTTTTTATTATTTTTTTACATTTTTAATGTATGTCATGAATAATGTCACAAAGTGATATGGTCAACAGGTGACAGCACGGCGCCTGTGGAAGAAAGTGTACGATGAACTGGGAGGAAGTCCCGGTAGCACCAGTGCTGCAACCTGCACTCGCAGACACTATGAGAGGTAAAGCCAATCAGATATTACATGTGTTAATTGATGTTTATCCATACATTTTGACTCATGTTGCAGGCTAGTGTTGCCTTATGAAAGACACCTAAAAGGAGAAGATGATAAGCCTCTACCTCTCAGCAAACCAAGGAAGCCATATAAAAGGAATTCGGGAGGGAAAATAAAAGCAGCGTGGAAGGGGAAAAGGAGCAAAACAGACAGAGAAAAAGATTCAGAGGTATCAACATGTCATGCTGGATGAAAGCAGATGAAAGTTTCCTGTGTAGTGATTATTCAGACTTTCAACTGTTTTGTTTTGCAGAGGCTGCTTTCAGAGGCCGCTAGTCGGAGTGGAGCAGTGGTGCATCCTGATTCTGCTCTCTGGTCGGCTAACACTGACAGGCACCAGCCACAAGTGCCTCTTGCCCCTGACGTTTATGCATATTCACACCTGCTGCACAGCCCCGCAACAACAGCGTGGCCTGCGAACATCTCCTCAGCTGTTGGAGAGGTCATCTCTCCTCTGGAAAAAAAGAAGCGCGTAGCACAGGCCAGCCTTCGAGCGGATCCGCAGCGGGAGAGTGACAGGGCTTCTGTTATCCACCGCTCCACGTCACCAGCCTCTGGCAGCTACAAGTGTGACTCCTCTGACACCTCGCCTCGCCCTCTCTCTACCTCCTCCTTCTCCTCCAGGAGCCCATCCCTGTGCTCCATCTCATCAGAGGACGAACAGAACTCTGCACCGAGCTCAGATTTGGCTCCCGATTGTTTCATTCGAAATGATGACACACCCAGGGGACAAACATCAAACGATCCAACAGGAGAGAGGAAAGACAGAGATCAAGTCAACTCCTCAAAGGATAAAAATCACATTAGTGAGCCTAAAGCTTCCACCAAAGACCTCACATATTCCTTTCACTCTTCGACCAAATTGAAGTCTGACTGTGTACCAACATCTTCCTCTGGTTTCATCAAAGTTTTGACCAAATCGGCACAGTTACCGCGGCCCGCACCGATCTGGCTAGGCCACAGAATCCAACACGGGGCTTTGACGCATCACAGCAAATCTTTAAAAAACATCCCTCCGGACTCATTGCCCTCATGGGAAACGTTCAGGGCAATGCCAACAAAGTTTCCTCCCACCCAGCAGAGGCCATCCCACGCCACTTACATCACGCCGTCTTACAACATGTCAGCGAGAGACTCTCATCTCCAGACCACGCTGAAGCAAACGGCCTTCCTCCCCAGAATGAGAATACCTCAGTCTCAGGTCCCATACCGCCATCTTCCTGTCAGTACGCCTCACTCTGCTCTCATTTACCCCTATCCGTACACCATCCCTCTGTGGGGTCCCCGTACTTCATACACCATTCCCACCTTTTATACTCAACACAAACTATGATACTTTCATTTTATTTCCAGGTGTAAGCAATTTCAACTTGTGTTTTTTTATTCTTTGTTCCCTATGCTTTTTGTGGAAATGTTTATTGTGTTTTTTAAACCCAAAAATAGGGGGGAGGGAAAAACACTTTTCTGGGGAGGATAATTAGTTGCCCATCCTTGCACTAGATGACAAATGGTACCTTGTACCCACCAGTTGCCATTCATACAACAGATGTTTACCTTTTTGTTCAACTGGGTCGTTGATTTTACACTGAGGAAGTAAATTTGTGAGTATACGGAAACAAGTCTATCTTTTAAAAATGCACAAATATCTACTGCCAAAAATGTTAAGGCTGCAGTATCACCTTCAATTTCATTTGAAACAACATTTATAAATATGTCAAAATGCTGGGACAAGCTGCAAAGTTTAATAAAAGTTGAATATACTATCATCTTAATTGTCTTTATTTTTAATGTGCACATACCTCAAATAGTTCAGGCTGTAATCTTATGATGCTTTTATAAGAGCAACTGCTTGATGTTGTGATATGCTGTGATTTACATTATCTGATTTTTCGATTAATTGCGACTGCTATCGGTCACTAGTCCACTTGCAAAATAATTGTTGGTGGCAGCCCTTTTCTAAAGTCTTTACCTACTATGCATGTTTTTGAAAAGTGTAGCCAGAGTACCTGAAGAAAAGCCACACAACCTGGAATTCAGAGTTGAACCCTGAACTGTGAGCAAACCATGCTAAATATTATTCACCGTGTAGCCCCCAATTAAAAAAATATATATTATTCATGATCACAGATAAACTTCAGCTATTGTCAGAAGACATGAATGCATTAAATGTGGCAATGTATCTCCATCAGAATAAAATTACAAAATCTGAGACCTTATTTCAGGTAAGGAATCTTGAATTACATTTTCTGACTCTTTGTCATGTTACCCTTCATATAAGAAACCATGCTCTTAATTTCCTGAATCTAAGTCACAGCTTCACTGATCTCGTTGAAAGAAAATAACATCGTCTATTGGAACCACAAACGGTAAATTCACATTTACATCAAAGTGCTTCTCAGTTACAAAGCAACTGTGTGACCTTTTCACAAACCACACAGCCTCTGATGGTCATGGAATTTTACTGACAGTGGAAAAAACAAGAGAACATCCAGGTTAATTTTTAATTCTCACAGGCAAGACTGGCCCTAAAAATTTGAGACAGTGGAAGTAAATGTTTCATGTAATTGCACCTGTGCAACTAGAGATGTATTTTTTTAATTACTAGTCTTGAGTATTTGTTGTTTCTGACAAACTTCAGTGAGACACTTCAGTCCATTTATCAATAATCTAGTGAAAATGAGTGGAGTGAATAATTACTTCGCAAATCGTCTGACAGTGTGTGCCTCAAAATGTTCTACTTTCCTCCCTATAATTTCACGTGAGTGGCCAATGTGATCCTAGTAAAAAAAAAAAGAAGTTCGTCTGGAGCCCTGATTCTCAGTTCTTTTGATTAACACATGTCTGTGTCTCATCGTTAACGCTCACAGGATAATGCATTTAATGTCATGTTCAACCATGACTATGTTTCCATAACCGTGCTAACACAATAAGCATGAAATAATGCAGCAAACATATTGTTTGATACTTTAAAAACGTTTAGGATCAACATTATTTAGTTTTTGTCAACTGAACAGTTTGTGAAACTTTTCTCCTGCAATTTTTCAGGTTCCAAACTCTTCTGTATTCTTCTGGAGAAAATTGATAATCCCACACAACAACCAAAAATACAAATTCCGCCAGGCTTCTGGATATTATAAAATGAGAAATATAATAATAATGTTGCAATTAAAGCCATAATAATCTCCATATTATGGTATGCAAAATTATGCATTGATGCACATGACACTACGAGAACTACAATAGATCTAATTTGACCATTGCGCACACAGTAAAGTAGCCAATTTGTTCTTTTATATGCTAATGATTCAAATACTGTACAGTAGTCACTTATAATAGTAACTGGCATCGCATGTTTAGCTATTAACCACTTCTACGATAGTGAGTTTATTTGCAAAACGTTTGAGATTAAGCCCCCTCGCCTTATTAAAAAAAACATCTCTCTTATTAAGTAAAAAACATTTGGATGTTACCAACAACTATTTCAAACGCTCGTTATTCAATTGCTGTACTAACTAAATAAGACCAAATATACTAAAGTACAGTATAAATTACGAACCGCAGAACGCTATGCCTTGCAGTCTAAAATCAGGTTCAGGTTTATGTGCGTCACGTCTCGCGAGAACATCCGCAGAGGCGCGAATAAACAACCGACTTGTTGCTGCAGACGGTGAGCTAGCAAATCAAGCAAACCAAACTTCGGCTGAACTGCTTTCATAATCGTTTGAAATTAAAATTCAACCTGACAAGACACAGGAAATAATGTCGAACCCACTCTCTGACAACGACCCCAACCAAGAAGAATGTCAGGAGGATGACATGACCCCGGCCGACTTGATCGCGAAACTGGAGGAGGCCAGTTGTAGTTGTTTTCGAAATAATGTATAATACTGGCCCCGTTCTAATGTTTCTCTCTATCGCAGGCTTGGCTCAATGAAAAGTTCTCACCGGAGCTGCTCGCCAACCAGGCCGAGGTGGTGGAGTGTGTCATGGAGCAACTCACACACATGGTATATTGCCCCCCCCCCCCCCTTTTTTTTTAAATAAAAACCTTAAATAGAAGGGAATCCTTAAACATCTAATTGACTAGCTGTCATTTTGAATGAGGGTCCACAGACATTTCTATTAATGGACACAGCAGTGTCACCATGGTAACAACTGTTGACTTAACTTGACTCACGAGAAATTTACCTCCGACATCATCGATTTTTAATTTTGCTTTCTAACTCTGTGGACCATGACATGATCAATCAACTATATGTACAGACCCGAGGTACAGGCATAAACAAATAGAATACCCAAGATAAAGCATTTATCAATTTTCATAAGCATACAGATACATCAGTAGGAGCAAGTCCCTCTTGTTAAAATGAGTTTTGGGTGATGTATAGAATGACACCAAGATATGTAATTTCAAAATTCTTTCCACCATTATTGTAACTTATAACTTGGGGGTGTGGAAGGGGGTCGGAAATGGTGAGTAAGTGTGCACACCCTCTGATGACTGGGGAGGTTACTGTGTTCAAAATTTTGAGATGGGATTCAGCACACTCGTACTACTTTTTAAGTGCTTTTCATAAACCCCAAATAAACATAGCCTTTTTATTTTTGACATTTTTGAACTCCCACAGCATCAATGGGAGTTCATTGTTCAAAATGTGTTGCAGTCAGGAAAGCTTGCCAAAGAATTTCCAATACAATGAAACACAATAGAGACAATCATCATCAAGTGGAGAAAAAAATGCTGAAAAGATGACAGGAAAATTGTTTAGGGAGATGGCTTAGAAGCTGACAGTAAAATTTGAATAGCTGCAGACATTTATGGCAAGTAATAGTTGTCTAGCACTTGTGACAACAATGTTCCATCCTCTTCATGTCTGGTAAATTGGTGTCGGACAGTTTTTGACTTGTTTTCCCTGAATCTTTTTTTTCATTCCAGAAGTACCACTGTGACTCATACATGTTGTTGATTCTCCAGAAGTAGAACAAAACACAACTGATTATTAAATCAAATCTTTTTATTTCACTTAATTTGAACATTTTTTTTGCCATTGTCGTTTTTTTAGTGAAAAATCAAATCAAATGAAAAAAGATATATGTTGCCAATTCACAATAAATAACAAAGGAAAAAATAGGAATGCATCTGTTTGAAAGCAGAATTTAACGAATGGAAAAGCCTACCAGAACAGCTCAACGTTATTTGGGGTTAATCAGTGACAGGTGTCTGCTTCCTCCCATTTAACATGAGTTGAATGTGATTGGTTCATTTTTTTTTCTTGGTTGAGTTGTACAGTTTGTAGGTCACATTAATGATGGACATTTGTTTTACATTTTTTTATCTTGCTCTCATTTTTAATATCACGCCTTGTCAGGGTTTGGCAGACTTTATATATTCATGGTATTATACATGGTGTTTTTGTATATTCCACTCAGTCAAGTCACCCATTCCTTTCACCAGGAAGCAAACCTACAGAGGGTGAAGAAAGGTGACCCCAAAGCCAGCATCCATCGCATGGAGATTGACCGCATCCGTTTTGTGCTGTGTAGCTACCTGCGCTCTCGCTTGCAGAAGGTCGAGCAGTTCATCAAATGTTTGTATACCTCGGTGTCGCTACATGCTATTTGACACCATGGCTTTGTGTGTATTTTTGGGTTTAGATTGAAAAGTTCTATCCGCATGTTCTTGAGAAGGAGAAGTCGCGCAGCAAAGGAGAACCGGCGCTGCTTTCACCTGAGGAGTTCGCCTTTGCTAAAGAGTGAGCAGAGCATAATACAGGACAGTGGAACCTACATCCACCCATTTACTATACGGCTTGTTGTCATTAGGGTTGCGGGTAAATTGGAGCCTCAAAGTTCCTCACCTTCGAGTCAGCATGACTGCTGGTCTAGTGGTTAGCACGTCTATTCCTGTGTGCAGTTTTGCATGTGTAGTAGGAAGCCAGAGTACCTGGAGAAACTCTCCAATTTCCTACTATCACTCAAAAAATATGCATGTTAGGTTTATTGGAGACCGTAAATTGTCCGTAGGATCCTTTAAAAGTGTTAAAAGGCATTGAATCCATCCATTTTCCATTCCGCTTTATCCTCACAAGGGTCGCAGGGGGTGCTGCAGCCAATCCCAGCTGTCTTCCGGCAGTCGGCGGGGCACACCCTGAACCGGATGCCAGCCAATTGCAGGGCACACAGAGACGAACAGCCCTCCATGCTCACACTCATACCTAGGAACAATTTTGAGTGTTCAATCAGCCTGCCATCCATGTTTTTGGAATGTGGGAGGAAACCGGACTACCCGGAGAAAACCTATGCAGGCCCGGGGGAGAACATGCAAACGGCACACACGAAGGCCACCAGCATTGAATCCATGAATCTAAAAATGAGTGCTTAACACATGCTCCACCCCTCACAGATATTTGAAAACAGCACTCAAAAGTGGCATTGCCTGGAGGACCATTAGGTTTGGGCTTGGTCTTGGGGTCAGGGTGGGGCGTGTCTGTGATAGACAGCAACAATGACCAACTACACTACACGTTCACCCCATCCTAATAAACAACAGTACAATAAACACTATATACTAACCCTACACAAAAAAGAATGGAATAGTACCAACTAAGACTAAACTATGACCTAATTAATTTATATACTAGGACAATCTATGCTAAATAAACTAACCAAATGTGATGCTCATAAAACACATATCTGAAACTTGATATAAAGAAAATGTTCACAAACGCTACTACTCCAACTCACTACGGAGGCACGTACGAGACTGAGCCTCTTGTATACCCCATGGTATTAGAGCAACTACGTCAATATCCTGAAAATTATCTCAGAATTACTTGCCAGTCCTGTCCACAGGACAGAAAGCAAAATTCACATGCAGTGCAGTGTTTATCCTGAAGATAGCGCCATACAGACAGCATTAGCCCAAATTCAAGAGTTCAACAAACATGCACTAAAATGTGAAAATAACGACCAGGGGATGTTCACAGTATTATGAGACACTCGTTTATAAAGTTTCTAAAGCAAAAAAAAGGTTATGTTGGGGTTAGAATCCGTTTAAAGGCAGATGCACTTCATTTATGTACTGTAGTAACATTATTACATGTGTGTATATTTTTGTTGGTCCTAATATTCTGTTTTCAGTTGTACGCTTGCTGTTTACATGTGTGTATGTTTGCATTGGTCCAGGTATGCTGCAAACACAGAAAGCCACTTGAAGTCTGTGGCACTGAGCCACATGCCCCCCATCCTTCAGACACTTGACATGCTCAAAGCAGGTACGGTGTTCTAATCTTGTCTAGTTTTAGCACACATGGCCTGTAGACACCTTTGAATACTGTACTGATTCTGTTCATTCTTATGGAAACTCAGTGCCAGCGCCATGCTTGGATTCCTTTGTTTTCCTGCGAGTGAAGGAGAGCCAAGAGAACATCTTAGTGGAGCCCGAAACTGACGATCAGAGGTACTTCACTCATTTGAGGCTCTCTGAACATGATTTTTTTTTTTTTTTACACCTAAGTCACATCACTGACATTTTCATCCCTTGTCTCAGAGAATACGTTGTGGATCTTGAAGAGGGCTCTCAGCATCTCATGCGCTATCGAACCATAGCACCACTTATTTCGAGTGGAGCCGCACAGCTGATCTAAATGTCAAGGTAAGTAAGCCTCAAGTCCGCGCTGCCCCTCAAGCTCTTGCACACTCTCTCCGATTTTTCTGCCCATCTTATGTAAGTGGCTCCTTTGTATTGCCATCTTGATTATTTTTAGCTCTAAGATTTATTCCTGCATAGTTTCTTGGCAACAGTTTAAGAATATGTGTTCTAATCAGGGCAGCAGAGTGGACAAATTGCCACCACATCTGCCTCATAGTGCTGAGGTTCTGGATTCAAATCATTGAGCTTTCTGTGCTCAGTTTAAATGTTCTTTCTGGTTCCTCCGACTCCCTCCTGCATTCCCAAAAACATGCATGATCGGTTAATTGACGAATCAAAATTGTCCATGACTGTGAATGTGAGTGTGAACTTCACTCAACGATGAAATGCAGCTAATACAGAGTGTACATTGTGTTGCAGGTTTGTGTTTCTGTTCTGGGCGCTTTGGCCTCCAACAGCTCGTAAAACAAGTAGCAGACAGTTTTACAAATCTGGATGCAACTCAGACCTTATGCTCCATGCGTGATTGGTGTCCCAATAGTGGGCCCATAGCTTCAAATGCAGGCACATCCGATCCACTTAATATTGATTCCTGTTACTATGTCCACATTTTGAAGTGGAGTGGGCAATTTCTGTGCTGCATTAAAAGCCCACAAATGCAAACTTACCATGGTAACTTAACCATTTTGTATTTTGACCGCTGGTTTGAATGGCGCCTTCTATTGCGGGTTCGCACAATGATGTATTGGGGGTAGTACTGTGTTTTAAAAAAACAAACAATAAGTGTCCTGCCATAATACGTGTCTCAGACATGATGGCAGTGGCCCAAAATATGGAATGTACTGCCGGAATTATTTTGTCTGGTGGTTAAGGCTTATTCATTTCATTAAATGAATTGTGAAGAAATACAAAAGGCATCTGTGCATTTCCTTTTGTGTCAAATCCTTCATTGCCATGTGAACAAGCTCTACTCCCTTTTGCTGTAAATCTACCCTGGTATTTCATATGTTGCTTTGAGACTTCTAGAAAAGGTTTTGCGTAATAGTCTCTCTTCATTTCTGTCCTCTAAACTGCCTGTTATTAATGTTACCATATCTTCTCTGAGACATAATTGTTCTAATTGTGCCGTTGTGTAATTTTCAACGGGAGCAATCAGTTTTCATTGTGTGCACTCGCTCTAATTGCCAAATCATGATCCCTAACAAGGGATGAAGCACTGATTGAACTGAGCGCAAAGGCCTCATGTTTGTGATGAATCATTGCATTAATCCAGTGTGATCAAATGATTAATGATGCTAAATTTAGTTTTGCTCAGAGCTGCTTAAAAGCATAAATGGTGGAAACTGGATCGTATAATGTGACCATTAAAATGTATACATGAAAGATTATGACAATTTCAATGACTCTTCTCATGATCCCAATTAGATTTTAAGATCATATAACTACCTTCTGCAATTAATTTGACAGCTCAAGTTGGTCGTAATGGAAATATTTATTTTTATCCAAACATCTCAGCACGCATCCGGTTTCAAGTGCACACTTTCACCCACTGACTGCAGCCAGTGCTGACGCGTTAAATGACAGTCATGCCGAGAGATGGCTTGTAAATCTTTGGCGCCACACATGCCAACATAATCTGACACAAGGATCCCTTCAGGACACAAGCCAGCCAGCAGAGTGCTGCATTTTCCAGATGACCCGTGTTGACTCCTTTACCATGCTCACAACAACTCATCAGGGATGAGATCGATGCACTTGAACACTTTGTACTCATCAATGAGACTTTTAAGGTTGAGCATTTCACTCATGTGCTGTCAATAGTTGCTGTAATGGCCTAATGGTGAACTGTTTGGGCATTTATTCCTTGTCCTCAAGGACCATGTGCAAATACAAGCTTTATGCACATTAGTAGGTCGATTTTAGCCTACCAGCAGGATGACAATATGTTAATAGTGAGGCACATGTTGACATCTGTGTGCAACCCAGTGTGCTGTCGCTTTTCTATTAGTGCACTGAATTGACTTACTAGTGAGGAGAAATGGGCTTTAAACTGTATATCCTGACACTCAAATACAGAATTCAGTCACAGGCAAAGGTCACACATTCCTCACTTGACTGTCATGCATCAATGGCGGTTACATTTATATTGTTAGAAGAGTAGTCCCTCCTCCAAAAAAACAAACAAAAAAACTGGTCAATAGAACAGAGGGGGCGGAGTAGTACAGGGTAGCTGGGTGAGTATAAATGGAACGTCACACAAGAGTCCTCTGTAGGTGAAGGGAGCCCAAAGACCTTCGCAGGAGTGCTGGCTGCTTACCATTTTGTAAGTAAGATGGGATGTTGTAAACTTTTTGTTTACTAACACACTCGCATTTTCGTCTTATTCAAGACTTCTCTGCACCACGCCAGCAGCATGGAGACCTCCAGCACAACGTAAGAACTTAATAGCGTTGATGTGCACGCACTCTTGGCATGAGCAAGTGGAAATGTAATTAATTTGGGGTGTTTGTTCTGTCATCTAAATACATCTATGTAAAAGAAATATCCATAAAAGTTGTAGTCATTATGCCACTTTGATGTATTTCAAGTTTCCCGCCCATATTTGGCCTTGGCTCAATGGCTCAGTCAGCCGGACTTGTGGAGATTGCCGTGAGGCTGTGTCTGAACCAACGTAAGCAATTGTGTCCTCATGTTTGGGTGCCCATCTTGAAACCCCTACGGCCTTGCATCCGCGCCACATTTCCAAAGGCCACATCAGCTGACATCCTACGCCAAGTCGGTCCAACCCAGACGCTCGCAGGTTACTTTGAGGACTTGGATGATGACAATGATGTTTTGGCCCCGGTCAAGAACAAGCATGTGGTTTTCGCTGACTCCAAGGGCCAGTCGTTGACAGATGTGCGAATCTTTTCTAACGAGGAGGACCACTCCGACCTCGACCCTCTGCCGTCCCTCCAGGGTTTGGTTAAGATGACTGAGCCTGGTTACAGCTGCACGGTCAGCACCTGCTGCCCAGGTACACGGCTCACGCTCGGTTTCCCGCAGCCCTCCGCTAATTTCCAGGCCTTTCGTGCAAAGCTTGCTGAGAACATGGTCACCCTGGAGAACTGCACGGTCACTGGGCAAAACCTCAGAGGCATCGCCCGAGTCCAAAACCTCGGCTTCCAAAAAGATGTGCGTGTGCGTATCACCTTTGACTCATGGCAGAGCTACAGAGATGTGCCCTGCACGCACCTGCAGCAGCGCTTTGGAGGGCCGCAAACAGACATCTTTCAGTTTGACATAGATATACCCAAAGTGCTTGATGCAAAGAGGAAGATAGAATTCTGCTTAAGTTATTCACCAGGAGGGCAGGCTAATACTTTTTGGGACAACAACAATGGACAGAACTATGCAATTAAAGTGTGTGTGAGCTCACATCTTTGTCACAATTAGAGAAGTCAAACAACATGACATCAGGCTCAACTTTAATGTATAATTAACTTTTTTACTTAGACTTATAAGGTTCTTTTATTAATTGTGTGTTGTGTTTTCCTCTGACTTTTGGTGTATTAATTAAAAAACACATTGTTGTATAGTTGTTCATTTTCATTGAAAACTAGTCTTTTATTTGTGTGAGTCAACACAACACACTCTTTTACTTTTGGTCCATTCATCGCTACTCCATTCATCACTGTTATAACAGAGGCTGGGTGATCCCTTTCACTTTGGACATATCTAGGATTCCCAACAGGTCACAGATACCTCGTCAGGGCCAAATCCAAGCCCCTGAGCAGGATACAAGCTAATCTTAGCTCAGGCCTGGTCAGATAAACTATCTGACTGATAGCAGGAGGCTTTGCGCACCCATTGTCCTTATCACATCTGTAACTGGAGTGTTTGTGGACTGAAGTCTCGTCTAATGTGTAAAACACACATTTTCAAACACATGACGCATCAGACAAATGAAGGACTCTCATAAGTAAATCAAATACTGTCTTAAGTCACACATAACAATTAAGATCAGGCATGTGCACTATGTTTTTAGGGTGACATTAAGCTCGTGTTTATCAATGTGAAAGCAAATCGAAAACAAGTGCAAGTTAGTGTATAAGACAATTCACCTGGCCACCAAATAGAATCTCACCTTCAAGAGGTGGTGCAACATGAGTAGAGGAGAGTGAAGTGATAGGGGACGGTCAAAACAGGACAGCCAATGTTGTCGAAGTGCCCGTTGCTACGCAAAATTACAATTGTGGCTATTTATTCCACCCATCCATTTTCTGTAGTGCTAGTTCTCATTAGGGAAATGGATGAGCCAGAGCCAATTCGAGCTAGCTGCACATATACTGAACTGTACTGCAGACAACCTTTCACATGCACAGTCACACCTATGGACAATTCAGAGTTTTCAGTAAACCTAACATGAATATTTGGGGAGCGTGGGATGAAGCTGGAGTACCTGGACAAATGGACACTAGCACTGGGAAACATGCTAACTCCACATAGGAAGGTCATGGCTAACATTCAAACTCCAAAGGCCAGAACTATGATGCAGATGTGAAACTAGAGGGCCATTTTGCCACCATATTATAGTATTTGTTGTTTTTCTTTATTTTCAAATTTTGAATCCCTAAAATGTGACTGCTGTGTGACTGCAACCAATATGACACCAGCTAAAAAAAAAAATAAAACTAAAACACCATCAAGAAACCAGGGATCACGGATAGCTTTGTTTAGCCTGGTGAATGTCAATAAAATGTTCAGTTTCTAGCTGCCCATGAGATTGACTTCAATTCAACTACTCTAGACTAGGAGGGAGAGATATGTGAAAACAGCATGCACACCCGCGGGAAGTGGGTGTTTTCCTTTGACCTTTGGCCAACATGCTACGAGCTTCATGTCTTTCAGCCCGAGACGCTGGGCTGTCCTCCGGCCCGTCCTAAATCATCATGTGGCTCAGCGGCCTACGCTGATGTTGCACACTTTGCAGCTGGGATCTTTCTTGGCATTGGCCGTGGTCAAACTCATGAGCTGGTGGTGACCACTGATTAGCTCCACGGTACCTTGATCCAAACTGACCGGCTCTGTGAAAAGCACCTCAAGGATGACATCACTGGCATGGCAGTAGTGCGGGTCCTCCCCCGGCCTCTGGGGGGCGGTGTATGTTAAGAAGGGGTTGCTGGCCAAGTCCAGCATGGGGAGGCGGCTTCTGCAGAAGTGGTCTCCTTCTGTTCCCACAGGGGCAAGTACCAAAACCACATAGTGGTAGGCTGTGTACATGCAGTAGAAGTCAGCAAAGTACAGGGAGATGTTGGGGTTCAGCAGGTGTCCAGCTGGGATTTGGAAGCGCAGGGGGCCGTAGGGAGAGTCTTTGGGGGGGAGTCCTGTATCGAACTCAGTGTTGCAGCTAAAGAAGACTCCCCGCAGTTTGCCATTTATAGGAGAACCATGACTCCCACTTGTGTCTTTAAGGGCAGGATGCATCAGACCTGCAAACTCCTTTCTAATCCATCATCCAGAGGAGAAAGCACCATTATTTCCATGATTATATTTCCACTTAGTAGTCATTCATTCTCGTGCCATTGTAATGCTCCACTTACCTGACGCAGTCAAAGTAATCTGGATGCTGATTGCGATAAAACACGGTGAATTTCAAAAGCCTTCCCGCAGAGCCTTTGGCCTTGTCGAGAAGCTGCTGAAGGTGTTCAATGGCGTAGTCTGCCAAGTTAAAAGGAGCACTATAATCATTTCAAAAGTCTGCTCTGCTTTCAAATGCTAATGACCCTACATACAAAGAGATTTATTTTTTTTTGGCCACTTTCTTTTTGTCTACGCTTACGTAACAATTTATGGGATACATTAGCATCACTTTGGCTGTCAGGCGCCTCACCTCCTGTGCAGAACTCCACCACTTGGCTCCACTCTGACACCAAGTATTCGCCATCGGGCTGTCGAACCGCAGTCTGCACGGCGACACAATATTCTGTGCAGGGGCTGAGGAACCAGTGGCCCCTCACCGCCATGGGCAGGGGCACAGCCTTTGCCACTAGTTTGGTTGGCACATCCTGGAGGTCAGAGCAGAAACATTGCTGCATGCTGTTTCATTCATTAACATTTCAAAGGAAATTTTAATGGATATGTAAATTAAGCCTTTCCCTCAATAGGATTTGCATTAATATCACAGTCTTCCTTTCAAGCCCAAGCGGCTGTAACTTGGAGACGCTTAATCGAACCAGTGTGCTTTGTTTTGCCAAGGTGTCTAAGAAGTGCCACTAAATACTCATGAGGCCAGCATAGCCATGGCAAACATGGATGATTATGTAACTTTCTTTTGCTCTTTTATCGATGTTCAAGCAACAGTTTTCAATCCGTTTGTACTATTGAAAAAACTTTTTTAAACTACAAATTGCGAGTCACTCTGAAATTGTGTGTTATCTGAAATGTCAATAAAAGAAGGAAATAGAATACCACAGTGGCTTGAAGAAGTATTTTAGCCCCTTCAACTTTTCACATTTTGTATTCTCACAACAACAAATATTTTGTATTGAGGTTTTATGTGATTGACCAACACAAAGTAGGGCATCATTTTAAAGTGAAACAGAAATGATTTCCAATTGTTTCTGTTTCACTTTAAATTGTTTTCCAAATTTTATGCAAATGAAAGTCTGAAAAAGGTGCAGTGCATTTTGTATTCAGTCCCTCGTGTGTCAATACTTCGTAGGGTGACCTTGCGCTGCAGTTACAAAAGCAAATCATTTGCAGGATGTCTCTACTGGCTTGGCACATCTAGACACTGACATTTTTGCGCATTCTTACCTCACATTTGGCACAGATGCTCAAAACCATTCTATTGTAGCCTTATGGTTTGGAACGTCACTTACTTTGTACTAGGCCACGCCCCTTAAAGGCAGATATCCAAAACAACAAAGCTACATTTTTAAAAACAATTGTGTGGGTTTTTTGGGGGAGGGGCCTGAAGAGCTAAATGACATTCAGATCAATTACAATGGAGAATATTGATGTGATATCCAATTCAGGGTAGCACTGTATTTTGGTGTCAGTTGATGTTTGGACCGAGAAAAACAATATCTTATGTTTCCCAAACAAAACTTTAATTGGTGAGAAATGGGAATGCTATTAGCATTTTCGCCCCTGCCGAATAACATGTTCTGCGATTTCATATTTGTAGAAGGCTTAGCCGGAATTCACAATTCGAAGACTTGAGCGACATTTTCGTACAGTCTGTGCGCATGGGTGGAGTTTTCTTTCTTTTGGTATTTTCGTAGACGGGTGCAGATAGAAATGGACGTTTGCGGCATTGTGGGACTGAACATAGCCGACTTGATTCCCAGTCAATTCTTTATTCCGTTAAATTCAACAGAGGAGAGGCGCTGGAGTCCATGCAGGAGATCGGGGCACGCAAAGTATGTTTGAAAGGAACTGCAAGATCTCCACTTGCGGATGATGTACAGTTGGCAGCTGCCAACTGAGGTTTTGTTGACCGCCTTAAATTGCTATAATGCGTCTGTGTCTGACAACTTGGACTAAAGTCTAGTCTACATTCTGACATCAAATTGTCAGGTGTGCCGGGGATGTGTAACATAAAATGTCCTTGGTTCGAGGCGTGGCACGGTCCACCAAATTCTCAAACATAGTAAATTCGATTTGTCCGAGCACGAAAATGAAGATGCGCCAGTTTTTACGCCGAGCGCACTTGGCGTCTGTCTATGTAAGCAGCGCACTTGGTGTGTTGCTGACTTAATGTTGGAATCTAAATTTAGTTAATTATGTGCATTAGCAGTGGTTACCACAATAACTGGTCTGTACTGCATGTGTGGTAAAAACACAAGTACAAGTGAGTCACAGGCCCAGAGCTGTTGACTGCACTCATTTTTCCTTTTGCTTCAATTGGAACAGACTGAAAGGGCACATCCGCTGCTTTCTGTGCTCAGATTAGTCTAGAAAGAATGTCCGTTCACCTTACCAGACATTTGCGAATGGGCTTTTGACTATTTAAGCCTTCTGTTGTCATGCCAAATGTATTATATGAAGACAAACAATTTCATCCAGGTAATAGACAGAGCCACAGGCCATTTTGGGTCGTCTCACCCTGTGTTTAAAGCGGTTGGGATCCCTGCATTCTTTGCGGCTCAGGTCAATGAAGAAGTGTGTGGCTCTGGCTGTGTCCTCGGAAGTCATGTCCCACATGATGCGAAACGAATCACATGTCACCTCACATATTTGAATGTTGCAAGGGGTAGCGAGAGGGGTGTCCATTTCTGTCAGGGGATAAAACAGGACATTTGAAAGAAATATGACGGCATATCATTTTTGAAAGCCCTTTCATTAAAATCACTGTCACATATTCGCAAAGAATAATCTCTTGAGCCTTGTGAATATTTAAGTGTGTAAATATGGCTGCTCTACATCCAAAGTAGATAGATGCAAATAAATACAGTTCAGTGTGTGGGGGGGTTATGCATCAGGGAATTTTAAACACAGTTTGGAACCTTATCCATCATCTAATTGGTTATGCACTTCATGTTTTACTAAACATTTGGACAAACACACATTTGTATTCATTTATTTTCTTCCTTACCTCATTGATACAGTACATCTTCTTCTATTTGCAATACCACAATTAGCCTATAAATATTTTAAAAATAGGATTGACCACATCTGCATTTCACATCAATGTCCAGTTATATTATGCTCTTTCTGTCAATTTAATCTCTTATACGACAAAGTACACCCATTTAAAGACTTAGAAAGTATCACACACAATGCTTTGAAAGTTTAGTAAGGTTTCCACATTTGTAAATGGTTATTTGTAGATGATCATTTTATTATTTTGATTTGTATTGCAATTGATTAGATACCAATGGTAGTGTGTTACATGCTGCTGTCTTTTGTGCAGACAGGGCGGTTTCGATTCACCGCCAGTGCCCCAACACCCTGCCGGTTCCAATCCTGGATTAAAGAAACTGGATGTGTTGCTTCAGGAAGGAAATATGCCATGCCGGACATATTACGTGAGTGTCACACTATGGCGATCTGTAATGGGACAAGCCAAAAGTAATAACAACACAATTGCAATAGACCTTATTGGTGGTACCGCCATATAGTGAAGCATATGTCTTCCATTTTAGGTTTGGTGTAAGATACCAAATATGTTTTTGTTTTTTTGTTCATGAGGAACTTCATGAAAATGTCAAACTGAAATATGGAGATGCATGCTCACAAGATGGAAATACAACAGCAGTGAAAAGGAACTACAAAGTCAACACTGTGGTCATTATTTCTTGAAGCCGAGACAAATTAAACTTTCATCCGTTGGATCAGCTTTCATTTTGTCCTTCGCTGCCTTTTCCCCTCTATTTGATGGCCTTAACTGACATTTCTCATCGTTATGCAACATGAGACGCTTCCAGATGACACGCCTTTTATAATCACCTCCATCAGTCTCCCAGCAACTACATGTCAGCAGCATCTCTCCATATCCTCAATTCTAAAACAACTAATTTGTATTTATTTATTTTATATGTTTGTAACTGCTGAGTCTTGTGTTTACAATGACAGCTCGTCTTTTATTCGTCTGGCAGGACAGGACAAAGGGGAGATTTAGGTAGTGACTGTGGAAGGTGATGAATCACTCCTTGGTCACACATCAGCCATTTCACTGCTGCACAAAGTCTTCAGTAGCAGCCCAGGGTCAGGCACTTTTTGATGTGTGTTTGATTTGCTATCCGCCTCATTTATCTGCAGCGCAGCACATTGCATGTTTCCTTTTGTCCGACCAATCCGTCCCTCTTGAATTGAGCATTATGCATATGTGTGCTTAAAATAAATACCGGTAATAAATAAATAAATAAGCAACCCTAACACGCTCATGATGCTGCATTACACATGGACAAAGATGCTTTCACTGGCAGACTGTGAGGTCTGCAGAGGTGTTGTCCAGGCCTTACATGATGGACAGGCTGCAGCTTCTCATTAAAGCTTGTGAACTGTGAAATGTGTGCGTTAGCCCATCCTTCGCTGAAGCCGGGGGAAAAAGACAATTGCTCATGTTTCACCGCTGTTTATGTGCCCTTCATCTCCCAAGTTTCTTCAGGAACAGAAAGTGGGCCAACAATAGATTCTCACAGGGCACTCATCAAAGCTCGCTGTCTTTGAATGTTCTACTTAAAAATCCATCCAGTGCATGTGAGCACAGTTCAAATTCAGGTTTCCAAATCACTCACACATCCCTGTTGCCCTCATTTGTGCATCAGTCTGTGAAAAAAAAAGAGCCAATTTTCTCAGCTGCAGCGCTAACTGTAATAGCCGGCTGCTCCAAATGAGGCAATTTGGGTCTGCCTGATGGATCTGACAGAAAAACACCTCATTAGTTTAATTATTTGTGTGTGCTCCACACTCAGATTAATTCGAATGCACGCACGCCGGCAGATAGAGCACAGTAATCAGAGATCAAAGTATTTTATTTTGCGTCCATTAAATATAGAGACAAATAATTGCTTGTTCCGTCTAGATTACATTTGAACTACCGTACTTGTTTAATGTCCCAGCGAATGTATGCATGTTTAGAATGCATGATGCTTGGGATTTGGAATTTGAATCTCACCCTTTCTGCATTGATGCTCAGTCTCCAATATATTTGGTGAAGTTTGATTTGCAAGTAGGAGTGTGTAATCAGCATGGCGCTCTGTGCAATGACAAAATATTCCGTGGGAACAAAGTCCAAAAGGGGCAGATTGTCAGTGTACCCAACTAATGCAAGCATTAATGAGAATAATATGAGGATAAATGTACTGGCAAATACTCATAAGAAAGGCTTGAAAGGTAACCAATGCAGAAAAATATGCACGGACACTACACGGCTGAGAATAATGACAACAATTGTATAACATCTCACTCGACAGGGAACAGATATCACAGCACAAAATATGATGGAAACTGTGTTCCTTTCTACAATCTCAAGCTTGATCGTATAATAGAAAACAAATCCTTACTTGTTTGTTGCTAAAGGTGTGATTGAATATTTTAGGTCTGATTTTTCTTTTCGCGCTTCTGAGTCTCCTTGTTTGCTGTAGTCACCAATAGATCCCCCTGCAAAACTGATTAGGAGGTGAAACGAACATACTGGATCCTCTCTCACTCTCTCTCTTTCTCCCCTGCTCTCCGTCTGTTTCTCTCATCCATGTGTGTGTGTGTGTGTGTGTGTGTGTGTGTGTGTGTGTGTGTGTGTGTGTGTGTGTGTGTGTGTGTGTGCGTGCGTGCGTGCGTGTGTGTGTGTGTGTGTGCCCCACAAACACTCTCACCCTTCGCCCCTCCACCCCACCGCCAGTCTCATTTTTGCTGTGGGCTTTGAGCATGATGTTTATTTGACTCTTACGCAGCTGCACGGCACATGATGCATTCAGAGCTAAATGAGGTGAGGCGAAAAGAGAATTGTCAAACACGACAAGCTCATCAGCATGTTCGCAACACAGCATCACTCCTCCAAAGTGTTGCACTGTGGCGCTCTGATAGAGAGTACACCGAACTCTGCTACGCTGACAAATGTCGCCGCACACATTTAAGTGACATATGGATCCAGAGGTTGTGATGAAACAAACAAAACGTAAAACAAGACATTGAAGTCGGAGAATATTCAAACCATAGTGCATGTGATTAGATGCCCTAGTAACTAAACAGCACTTGTGCCAACTGCAATGCCATATGGATTTTCTCCACAGAGTATAATCCCCCTCCCCTCAACCTACCCTCATAGCCCATCCTCTGGCAAATAATGCCACAATGTGAGCCCAGAGTAAGCAGATTTGCACTGGCGTTAGTCGCAAAGTGGGATGTTTTGCATTGCTTCCTTGGGTCAACGTTTAGGATTTCAGCAGAGATTACAAAAGCGATGTCAAGAGACGCTGTGCTCAGATTAATGGCTGTAATCTCTTTTTAAACAATGGGAATGGATTTAGCACAAACATGACAATAAAAGAGGTATTGACAAACTTCTATCTGCTATCTTCACAAACAAATAAACGAACTGTATGAATACACTTATATGTACAGTTTAGATCCAAGGCATAGAGAAAATTAATGTCTGCACTCGCCACACTTCATTAGGTACACCTAAAAAGAGCCAATTGAATTAAACTTCATTTGAAGTAGCCTATTTAATATAAAGCTTGACAATTTCAGACAACAATTCAGTTATCAATAAGATAATTATTGTGCTTATTGTGTGTACTTGTGCAACATTTTCAGATGTAAGCGTTAATTGGGTCGATTATTTAATTAATAAATGGTGACTCGAGTGATCTTTTTTGCTCTTCCTCGAGAGCCAATGCCTTGCCTGTTTTCCATCTCTCCCTGCTGCATCTCACCTGATTAAATGATCGAATAAATAGCAAGGTCTGCAGACGTTGGATAACAATCCTGATAATTTGGCATAAAACATCCAGGAAACCGGCCCTCGAGGAACAAGAATGAAGACCCCTGTTCTATCTAGCAAGACAAACGTGTGATTTATGAGGTTAAACTACCCACTACAACCCAATTAAAAACACTAACTTGTACAAATGCTGGTAAATTCTGTGAATGTTGAATTCAGTCGGGTTTTGCCCCCAAATAAGATGAGCAGTATGAAATTTGCCCTGATTTGAGAAGAAGTACCGGTACATAAGTGAGACTGCTGGGATAGGCTCCAACACTTCTGCATCTCTCATGATGATAAACCGCTCAGATAATATATACGTATATGATAATTTTAGGTATATGTATTGTAAAAAAAAACAAAAAAATCCTCGTCTCACCCCTCGGGTGGTGTCCGTCCCCCATTCAGCTCGGGTCCTCTACCAGAGGCCAGGAAGCTTGAGGGTTCTGCGCAGTATCCTTGCTGTTCCCAGCACTGCACATTTCTGGACTGAGATGTCCGATGTTGTTCCCGGGATCTGTTGCAACCACTCATCTAGTTTGGAGGTCACTGCACCGAGTGCTCCGACCACCACAGGCACGACTGTCACCTTTACCTTCCAGGCTCTCTCCAGCTCCTCTCCGAGCCCTTGGTATTTCTCGAGTTTCTCGTATTCCTTCTTTCTGATGTTTCCATCACTTGGGACCGCTACATCCACTACAACGGCTTTCCTCTACCCTTTATCTATGATCACGATATCCGGTTGTTTGTTGTTATATATATATTATATATGTATTGTATATATATAGGGCAGCCCGGTAGTCCAGTGATTAGCACGTCGGCTTCACAGTGCAGGGGTACCGGGTTCGATTCCAGCTCCGCCTCCCCTGTGTGGAGTTTGCATGTTCTCCCTGGGCTTGCGTGGGTTTTCTCCGGGTGCTCCGGTTTCCTCCCACTTTCCAAAGACATGCATGGCAGGCTGATTGGACACTCTAAATTATCCCTAGGTGTGAGTGTGAGTGTGGGCGTGGATGGTTGTTCGTCTCTGTGTGCCCTGCGATTGGCTGGCAACCGATTCAGGGTGTCCCCCGCCTACTGCCCGGAGACAGCTGGGATAGGCTCCAGCACCCCCCGCGACCCTAGTGAGGATCAAGCGGTTCGGAAGATGAATGAATGAATGTATATATATATATATATATATAGAGAGAGAGAGAGAGAGAGAGAGAGAGAGAGAGAGAGAGAGAGAGAGAGAGAGAGAGAGAGAGAGAGAGAGAGAGAGAGAGAGAGAGAGAGAGAGAGAGAGAGAGAGAGGTGGCGGCCGGTGGTCCAGTGGTTAGCACGTCGACCTCATAGTGCAGAGGTACCATGTTCAATTCCAGCTCCAGCCTCCCTGTGTAGAGTTTCCATGTTCTCCCTGGGCCTGCGTGGGTTTTCTCCGGGTACTATGGTTTCCTCCCACATTCCAAAAACATACATGGCAGGTTAATGGAACACTCAAAATTGTCCCTAGGTGTGAGTGTGAGCACGTATGGTCGTTTGTCTTTGTGTGCCCTGCGATTGGCTGGCAACAGGTTCAGGGAGTTCCCTGCCTACTGCCCGAAGACGGCTGGGATAGGCTCCATAGGCTCCACCCCCCCCACCTCGAGCCTTGTGAGGATGAGCGGATCGGAAAATGGATGGATGGATGGATGGAGGGAGAGAGAGAGAGAGAGAGAGAGAGAGAGAGAGAGAGAGAGAGAGAGAGAGAGAGAGAGAGAGAGAGAGAGAGAGAGAGAGAGAGAGAGAGAGAGAGAGAGAGAGAGAGAGAGAGAGAGAGAGAGAGAGAGAGAGAGAGAGAGAGAGAGAGAGAGAGAGAGAGAGAGAGAGAGACCTTTTTTAGGTGTTCTGGGAAGTATTTGCAACGTAAAATGTGTGACTTAACTCAATAAACATTGGGAAACATTGCTTTAATTCAGGAGTGGGTTATGCGTCGTTTGGCGCAGCGGTGAACCGCCTCAGCTTCGGCTGACGACACCCGGAAATCACATGGGGGCGGCGTGTGAGTAAGCAGCATTGAAACAAGTCTGAATGTCGTGACGTTTCTCCCAAATGAGTTATTGTCGTCTCGGGGTGAATACGCTCCATTAACGTAAGTTTCTGTACGTGTGTCAGTGTATGTCAAAAGACAAGCTTAACAATAAGACATTTCCTGTCGCCGGCGTTTGCCGGTAGTGTATTCCGGCCACGTGTGTGGATACGTTCTCAATGTGTACTGTGTAGTTGACCCCGCATGAGTTCATGTTAACCACGACTTGTCACTGAAGGCTGTTTCTTTTGTTTATTTTCAAAATATGCGTTGTATGTTTGCTCTACAATATATGTTAAATGTAAAACATTGGTAATTGGGTTATTTTACTTTTAAGTTAAATTTAGACACTTGTTTTTCCAGATACTTTACAAATGTCCGCCCACAAACTTGACTTTTTTGCCAAAACTGATTCATTATTGGAAAGTGAACGTTATTGTTGTTGTAAAGCCAGAATATTTTATGGATCTGTTGTACTGTATTAGCGCGACTACAATTTCACAGTGCCACAGTAAACTTTTTTTCTTTAAGAAATCGTTCATAGTGGAGAGTGGACGACTGATTAGCACGTCCGCCTCACAGTGCAGAGGTGCAGGGTTCGATTCCTGCTCAGGCCTTCCTGTGTGCAGTTTGCATGTTCTCCCCATGCCTGCGTGGGTTTTCTTTGGTTCCTCCCACACTCCAAAAGCATGCATGGCAGGTTAATGGAACACTCTAAATTGTCCCTCGGTGTGAGTGTGGTTGTTAGTCTCTGTCTGGGATAGGCTCCAGGACCCCTCGCATCTCTTGTGAGGATAAACGGAATCAGAAAATGGATGGATGGATGTACTGTATTATTTTTTGGTACTAGGGTGAAAATGTTGTGGCTTGCAGGTGGCGTCACCTAATTTCTATCACATTATCTATTACTTTTTAATTGTCTGTTAAGGATGGCCGATTCAGGCGCAGGTGATCCCGGTGGTCATCGCATGCCACCACCTGGAGGAATCGGAAGGAGCCAGCCCATGGGCCGCCGACCACCTGCTGCCATCTCTGGGGGCCGCCTTCCTACGATGCGTTCTAGAGATCTCACCCTCGGGGGAGTGAAAAAGGTATCTGTTCCTCAAAATATTTGACTGAATGGGTCTCTTTTCCTCCCCTTATCATAATAGCTTATTTTTCTTTACATCTAGAAAACGTTCACACCAAACATTATTGGCCGGAAAGTTAGAGAAGAGTAAGTTCACAATAAGATTACAGGGGTGGGAGGAAATGTGTAAAAGCCCTTCTGATTAATCTTGACTGTGATTTATGTTTGAAAGTGTCAAGGATGAAGGTGTGCAAAAGAGAGAGCGGATGAATGCGACCCGAGGCAGAGGTCCTAGACAGAGAGGCAGGGGCCGGGGTCGCCCAGAGATGATCCAGTCCCACTCAATTTTTGAACAGGGTCCAGGAGAAATAGCAATCAGAAAAAAAGGTTGGCATTTACAGTAGCATGTGTAACTACCATGTTTTGGGTTTGGATGATATCGTACGATTAACAAACTTCCCTGCTTTATTTAAATATCCAATAGCTTATGAAAGTGAACAAGATGCCCCGAGCGTAGGACCATCCCCCATCATCAATATCAAAAAAGAGAAGAGAGAAACTGAGGAAGAGACCAAAGAAATCCTTCGCAAGCTGGAAGAAGATGGCGTATGTATCGTTTAATCCCTATATGCACAATTTTATACGTTTACTGATTGATTCTTCCATTTCCCCATCCATGTTTTTCAGTTTATAGATGATCCATTCCTGAGAGGTGAAAAGAGGAGCTGCCCGGTCCAACTTCCTCTTGCTGTGTCAGGATGGGGTTTCAAGGAGGAATTCAGTGCTCCTACTATTAAAATTGAGAAGATGGATGAGGATGATCCCATGGAACCTGCAGTGAAAAGTACCGGTACTTACTCGCTTTTGCAATACACATTCTCTTATTGAAGATCTCACAGGTTAACAGTAAGAAGTACATGCGTGAACTCCCTTCACAACTTCAAACCATTAAAGATTACGTAACTGCTGAGAGAAACAAAATTCTGTAAATGGCAGACAGTCCCTGCCCCCCAAAATCTATTTCTGGAATTGTAGATATGTCTTTTTAATATAACTTTTTTTCATCTTTAACTTTTTATATCCTAATTAAAACAACATAATTATACCAGGGATACACAATGCCATCTTATTAAAACTAAACTATTATACTATGTGATGCAAAAATACATTCAATACATATTTAATACAATGAAGTTTCATGGCCCGTTCAAATAATTGCCCACCTTTGACTTGCTGTATTGGACCCTGTGATCAGCTAGCTAGTCTAGCACACTTGTCTCAGGCAGCGGCCCAGTGCCCAATTGTTTTTTTTTTTTTTTAACCAAAATAATAGACATCTTACTAAAATTACAAAAAAATGTACATGTAAAAAATTAAAACAAAATTAAAATCCTTTAAACAAACTTCATTGCACTTGTGAGGGGGAAAGAAAGTTTTTCATCGAGATTTAAAAATATTTGCAATTGAGGCTGACTTCACTTAGGTTAGAATCTTATTCCATTTGTGTGCAGCATAATGGATAGATGCTGCTTCACCATGTTTGGTTTGAACTGAGGGCACCACTATCTGACCTGAGTCTGCAGACCTGTCATGAATAAGGAGGCCTCTGTCTCTCGTTAGCTTGTGTTTTTAATTAACCACTCAGCAAAGTAAGAACAGAGATACAGTATTCATAATTCCTTGACAGCTGTTTCTCTCAATTCATTAACAAAATATTCAAAGTTCCTCTTTGTTTCCACAAGGGGGTGAACATTTCCCATAAAAATGCCAGTACTTTACATGTCTTGATACCAATAGAAAAAAAATTTCATAGCGTTTTTCAGGCACGCACATTTTCTACATCTTCGTAACTGTCACTGGGCGGCGGGGTAGATGCATTTACAAATCTCCAGAAGACCGAATTTACTAAAATACATAGTAGGTAGGCTTCCAATACTGTGTTATATACAGGAGGTTTTGTGAATTCAAATTCATAAGTTCCAATTAGAAACCCATTAGAAGTGAGGGTCTGCAATGTTTGAACATCGATGTAGTGTGGGATTTCTGTATGTTTTACAAAATATTATACTAGTCGTTTGTGCTCACTCACTTGCGCCACTGAATATTAAACATCTCAAAGTTCTTTGCTCATGTTTTGTTTAGTTTTTTAATACTCTCATGCTGTGGGAAAGGTGTGAAAAGGCAATCCTTTTTAATTTCAGTGAAGGAAGAGCACAAGGAAATAGCAATAAAGAAGACTGAGGCTGCCTTTAAGCCTCCTCCACTCCCTGAGCCGGATGTTTTGCCGGATCTTCTTCACAAGTGGAGTCTGAGCAAAGGTGAGGAGCTGTTCTTCATGCAACTGCCTGACACGCTGCCTGGCCAGCCGCCTACCAAGGAGTACAAGCCAATAAAAACTGAGGTGAAATCTGAGGACGGTCAATCTGTCCTCCTGAAAACAGAGTCTCAGGTATATTAGCTAAATGTCATTACTAAATAGTAATAAAATTATGACATTTATGTGTAAGTATGCTTTGCATATTTAATAGGAGGAGCAAAATGAAGATAACAGCTGTAATTTGAAAGATCTGCGAGAGGGTCTTGTTGGAAAGATGCTGGTGCGAAAGTCCGGTCGGGTGCAGCTCATAATGGGACAGATCACGCTGGATGTGTCACTTGGAGCATCATGCTCTTTCCTTCAGGTATGACAGGAGATAAATCATTCAGGTTTATCACTTTCTGTCTGTCTTTGTTACATGCTACATAAACGACACTAAACTCAATTTTTTCAAATTATAGAACTACTGAATGAGAACTCCACCCCACGTGTCTGTCTTTTTATTTTGTTTCAGGAACTGGTTTCTGTTGACACTGAGGGGCAAACGGGTGACATGACTGTGTTAGGAAATGTCAAACACAAAATGGTTTGCTCACCAGATTTTGAATCTCTGCTGGAAAGCAGGTGATGATCGTTGATACTCTTCATGGTGGTCATTTGCTCTGTTGTGTCATATGAAAGTTTGCTAACACTAAACTGTAAAACTTGAAACAAGACCAAAACGTTTTTGCTTGAAAAATTCAGTGATTTGCCATATTTCAAATCTTCAATTATTTGACTGTACATGAGTGTAAATGTGTGAATAAAATAATTTCTATTAAATTATGTTTGATGTATTTTTATTTATTTTTTTACCCAATTGGCAAAAATCATGTTTTCACATCTTACTCTTAGTACGAAAGGCTCTTTAATAATAGTAGTTAATAAAAACATCAAAGCATACTGCGGGCGTATATTCCACATATTGCAATTTCACTTCAAGGAAATTCAAATGTTTTTGAAACAGTACATGAGAGCATACCAATGGGCCAAAAAAGGTGAATAATGAAATAAGGTTAAATATATATAATCCATGCATTATCTGAGGCACTTATCTTCCCAAGAGTCGCGGGCACGTTGGAGCTTATTCCAACTAACCTCGGGCAGTTGGTGGCGTACGTCCTAAACATGATTGCCAGCCAGTCGCAGGGCATTCATAGACAACAATTCACACTTACTCTAAGGGACAGTATAAATCGTTCAGATTAGTTGCCATGCATGAAACCAGAATACACGGAGAAAACCCACGCAAGGCATGGGGAAAGCATGCAAACTTCACACAGAGGGGCTGAAGCCCGGATTCAAACCCATAACCTATTCCAAGAAGCATTTTTAAAAATTATTACTCGCACATATGTACTTTGTTTTATAAGTTTCATCAGTCAGCACTTTATTGGTTTAGTTTGATAAAGTCCTGATCCGAATATATTGACATGACAACAACACCAGAACAGCCGCACGCAGTTCTATTAGCCGTAATGTAATGTAACGTAGTACCCCCTTTTAAGCAGGTGGTGTCGCTGTAGAAATGTCCATGTCCTGGGCTGGCTGTAAAGGCAGGCAGCTTGGCTCAGACTAGTGGCCTGTAGTCTGTTCACGTTGTGCGCCGGGTGGAGTTTGATTTCAGTCTGCTGGACAGAGACAAATGATGCACCGGTGTCACGCCAGAAGGTGGGTCTATCATCCATTATTTTATCCTTGACATGCGTTTTGATAGTTATTGGGTTCACTTCACTTAAACATAGACAATCCACGCTGACAACAAAAGCTTGGCTCAGCGGTTCATTCTCAGTCGTGGCCGATAGCAAAAGCTAACCAACCCAAAGAGCAATAGCACGCCTGGGATCAGATCCAGTATAACGTACGGCTCGTTAAAACAGACTTTGGTCCATGTTGCTGATGGCGTAGTGGGCTCCTTAGACTGTCGAGCATCATATGATTGCGATGAAGAAAATTAATTACGTTGGTACGTGGTAGAACTGGTGGTGTGAAATGTTAGCTGAGTGCCTGTTAGTGAAGAAGCTAGCCGTGGCCGAGTTTATGTCATTAGCTGTCTCGCTGAATCATCAGTAGAGAAGAAGCGGGCCGGCACGCCAGTAACATCTCAAATCTTGTCAAATCTAGTTCCAATGAAGGTTTTTTTCAACACCAAATACGTAATGACTCAACCATGGTTAATGGTTAAACCTCGACCGGTCCGAACAAACACATCGACGATGTCAAGTTGAACAAACATTCACATGAGTATTTTGAGACATGATCATGATCAACTTTTTATTCTTTCCAGGCCAACTTCACACTGAGGAGCAGAACGGATCGTCACCACAGGCGAGCTACCTGCTGAGTCCACCTGTTTTTTGTTTACATCTCCCGAATGTGACACGTGCTATAACCACAGGGACATCTGGATATTACGTACAGTTAAAAAGACTGATGGACCTGTTTCTACTTTAATATTGCCGATGATGGCAGCATTAAGATGATCCTCCACTCTCTGTGCAGTGAGAGGAAGATCCATCCCCAAGTTGTCTTTATGAAGACCATGTGTTGATGCCAGATAAGGGCCAGTTTAGGCCAAGGCGTAGAGCCCGAGACATCTACTCTACCCATCTGACTTGACTTGGGACGATCCAGAAGACCTCACTGTTCAGCTGTCTTCAAAATGGAGCTGTTCTTTAACCCCTTCGACAGCTTGGTGTGTATCCTACTGGGTATCTCCTTCACTGTGTGGTTCACACTGCTGCTTGTGTTCATCATCGTGCCAGCCATCTTTGGGGTATCATTTGGCATCAGACGCCTCTACATGAAATCGTTGTTAAAGGTCTTTGAGGTAAGCACTCACACTAAAATGTTGTACACACGAAATAAGGACTTTTTAGAAAGTTTAAGCAAGGCCCATCATTAATTTAAAGATTTAAGTAATGTCGTAACATCCCAAACTGTCATACAAACTCAAACAAAAGAGATGAAATACTGTACAAACAAAAGCTAATCACCATTTCAAGATGCTTGGCAGACATGTAATGGAGAGCAAACATGAAGATGTTTGCAAAGGGATGTCACATCGTGGCATTTTATTTGTTTCACTGGAAATGCTGTTGACCTGCAAGTTTTATGATTATAGACAATGTAATAAATAGGCATATATTCTGAAAATAAAAATTGTCTTTGAGGAAGGGTGTTTGACTTTGGATGTTCACTTATTTTATGAAGCATGTAAGCATGGTTCATGCCTTACAGTGGTGGATATGGATTAACATTGCAGCCTGCTGTTATGTAACCTGGGGGGGGTGGGGGGGGGGTTGGAGCTTGTCCTAACTATAGTCACTAACTATAGTATGTCAAAGCTCCAGCTGCTTTAAATGCATCAAACTGTTGCCTTCCTCCATCATGGGACTAATATGCTTACCGTACATTAGTGTATGATCACAATTATTTGGTTGTGATTTCTTGAAGTAAATTCTGGAAGAAAACAGAAATCATATGCCAGAAAAAAAGTGAGCCAGTGGGAACTGGTGCAGATTTCCTGAGCTCGAAATTCCAATAGCAAACATCAGGAATGTGGAAACTGGAAAGGACAAGCTGTACGAAACTGAATCAAGTTTTCTCAGCTTATTCACGTACGGCAGTCGATTCCTCGAATAACACTTCTGTGAAAATTGTGACCATATTTAAATGATTTAAAGTAATTGCCCCAGTGAGATTTTACTTTTATGTAATGAACAACTTTTTGAATGGCTTTTGAATGCGCCATAAGACAGTCAAAGCAATGCCAAACATTCTTCACCCGAGCCTGTTTTTTGAAACACTTTCTTGACTTTAATATTCACAGAATTTGCTTCCATTGTTGCATTCAGATGTATCACGCCTCGTTATGTTGTACTATCAAATGTAATTGTGTGGGCTGCTGACGTCCCGAACTTTTTTTGGCTAACCTTCAAGAGAACATCATGTACTTTTCCTCTCTCAGAAGATTTATGTCCGTTCTGTTGTAGCTTAAAGGAGGGCCTTTTGCATTGAAGTAGACTGCAACAATGCATACGTGATTACAACTTGTAAACCTTTTAGCATGTGTAAAAAGAAAGACTGGAGAAATAAAATGTTCGCCAATGTAATTTGACTCTGTAACGTTGATTCTGGATAAGATGTGTAATAATCTTTCAACTCTTCTGTACTCTCCCACTGTTATTTTTGTAGTGGGCCACACTGAGGATGGAGAGAGGAGCCAAAGAAAAGAATCATCCCTTGTATAAACCCTACTCAAATGGTAAGATTGAATATTATTGGGTTTCATTCTGTGTTCATGCCCCGTGTGCTTCTTGATGACATCACTCTCCTCTGGATGGCTCTAGCTATCATTGCAAAACATCCCACTTCCTTGGAAGAAGAGATGAAGGAGATTCGGCGCTGCGGCAGCAACAGAGACCTGGACTCTGCACCCGAGTTTGAAATGTCGGACATCTTCTATTTTGCTCGAAGAGGAGTGGAAAGCATCATGGACGACGAGGTGACCAAGCGGTTCTCGGCAGAGGAGTTGGAGTCTTGGAATCTGCTGACACGTAGCAACTACAACTTCCACTACATCAGCCTGAGGCTGACTGTTCTGTGGGGACTGGGCCTGCTAATCCGCTACGGCATCCTTTTACCTCTCAGGTATTGACTGTGCACATAATACAAGTGTTTGATCAAGCTTTGGCCCACACAGTGACAACATGTAAATAAGTCAACAGATTAATGCTAATCCTCTTCTTCGTTATTTTACTACCATTGGAGTAAGAAATAAATGTTGACTGTTAAGTAACACTAACTGATGTAATTGTGCTACTGGGAACTGCTGTTAGTGCACCTACAAGAAAGAAAAAAAAAGCAACATGCTTGTTTGGGACTCTGTTGATGGAAAAAGTGCTGCCCACTCAGACACTGTACCATCTCATTATTGAGATATGAGCCCTTTTTGCTTTCCATTAAAAGCAAAAGTCTGAAAAGCAGCAAGACCAGTCGCCGTTATGAAAACTAGTTGGTAACCCCCGCAGCCCAAGCGACGTGGCCCAAACTGTCGAGCAATGTCCGGGATTCGGCAACTGCAGTTCATGTGTTGGCAGGCTGCCTGGATTTGACAATTAGGTAAACATGCAGACTTCTGAAGTACAACACTAATATTGTGGTTACCGTGTTTAGCTACTCATTAAGCTCAAAATTTGCAGCACCTCGTCGCGTGATACGGTGCAGTTCTACCAAGTCACTTTGGTACTGTATTCTATCATGTCGTGGCTGGGTGGCATTTATATACTTCATTGCAGCAACTGGCCTTCATTCGGAGTAAAATGTTTCTGGGGGGCTGGTCATTTGTACAAATCCCAATTTTTTTTCATGTCTAATATATATTTGATCTGTCTCTTATCCCCTCAGTAATCTTTGCGAGGTCAATGTTGATATGTTTAGATTCTTTCATTTCACTCTGGAATGCTCTGTGTTGCATGTAGCAGCACTTTCTCTTTTTACTCCCACCGCTACTCCACGGTAAACCTCAGCTTGTAAAGAGTGGCTGCTCTGCATCCATTGTGTAAAATCGTAAAATCTTTGGCGATTCATTTTCTTTCCCAAAGGGAAAAGGATGCTTTTATATGCTGATAATTAATGAGGCCAGGGCAACTGAGACTCTTATTTACGGGAAAAAAGTTTATGACTGAATGATCATGAAATGACCATAATTTCCAGGCAGAAGGCAGATGTTTCTATATAGTCTGCACTGCAGTTAGCCCTATTGGATGGTGAAGCGTACCTGATGAAGCTTCACGAGTGAGTGTGCTGTTTTTCTGTGTTGGCAGAAGAAAAAAGTGTAAAGAGTGAAGTAGTGTACAACTGTCTTTAAAGATGTGTGAATAGTGTGTCGAGTTCATTAATCGCGCATTAAAATGTTGTCGTTGATTAGCTATTGCGATAGATACGATGTGTCACAGATAGTGTCTGGTGACTCACTACTGAGCCTGGCTCGCACACATCCAGTTTCCAGTGGGGAGGCAAAACAGGCCATATGAACACAAGACGCACATCTTTCTTTTGGTTGATGTTTTTTTTTCTCCCCCACACAAATGCACGCTTTTGTCTCATCAGAAATCTCAAATCTTCACCCCATTTAATCAGCACCCTCTTTGAAACTGTTTCAGGTTAATTTTGTTTATTGGCCACCTCAAACACAGCCCAGTAAATCCTCTTAAAAGGTCCGTTTATGACCAGTGACTGCAAAAAACTTCTGTCTGATGGAGCAAGAGCTCCCCCATACTTGCATGAGTCCCAGTCCTGTTTTCTATTGAAATGCAGTTACTTGTCCCGCTGTTGTCAATAGCCCGCATCTGTCCTATTTGTTTCAGGGTAACCCTTGCCTTCACTGGCGTTGGCCTCCTGGTATTCCTCACTTCTTTTATCGGCTTACTGCCCAATGGAAGGTATGCGTGTCTGTTTCGAACTAGTCAAAAAGATCTTTTCATCTTTTGCTGAATTCGTTGGCTGGTTAAACTCTGTTGCACTTGCTGTGAGGTCGCATTTGATTCAGCTGATCCAGCATGCTAAAACAAACTGAATAGTGTCATTATGTGGAAACATGATTCAAGTGACTATTACCGTTGTGCGCTCCTTTTTGCAGGATGAAAGGCATCCTGAGTGAAAAGGTCCACCTTATGTGCAACAGAATATGTGTCAGAGCGCTGACGGCTATCATAACATACCACGACAGGTAAGGAGAAATATTGGGGGTTAAGGAATTGTCCCCAGAATGGTTTGGTATAACCTGAGCTTCCTGAGGGTGTCTATGATTGTATGGATGATTGTGTGCTAGTGTTGGTGTACATGCAGGCAGACGTATGATCCATCACCTTTCAAACAATACGAAGGGATGATGCCCATCACAACACACTTATTTTTTCATTATCTGCTTGTTTGGTATCGGGAGAAATAAAGCAAGGGTGGGAAAAAAGGAAAACTTGTTTTGAAAAAAGTCCTTTTACTTTGTGTGTTTCTGTGAAAATTAAAAAAAAAAAGACTCAAATCTTTTCATTTTATTTTTTATCTTCGTAAAAGATTGCAGTTTGTTGTCTAGTACAGGTGTTGAAGTGGCTGCGGTCATGTTGCTACTTGTTTATTGTCAGTGATCTTGTAATTGCCCTTTACAACAGGTTTTTATTGCACCAATAATGTTTCTGTTGTTTCTGCTTATTACGTCTTATGGGCAGGGAAATTAGATGACACGTGGCACACAAAAGGAACAATGACTTCATGCTTGATAATATCTTAACGGTTGCAGCCATGACTTGACGTGTGCTACATTGTATTGATTAGGAGTTTAGACACACATATAAACAACTTTTATGTCCATAAGTTTTTTAAAGACAAACGTGTGAACAATAATTGTCAAGTTGTGTGAACGTTGTGAAGTTATTGAAAAGAGACCTAATTTTTACCGGTACCTGCATTAATTGCTTTGCAGTACTTATATGGCCGCGTCCTTTGTCACATTGGCTTTTGCATGTGGACATTCCCTCACCTATTCCCCGTCATACCTCATCTACTACGGTCTACATAAGATTACATAATGCCAGATGGCTTTTCTCTGAGGTGAGGAGCCAAGGGTGTGGGTTGAGCACGCAGCCAGAAAATGAATGGTTGTGAAAGCGCTTGCCATAGGCTCAAACATTTACATGTGACATCTTATTGGTTTTGACAAAACTCTCAGTCATAATGTCCCTTGTATTAACTGTTTGAAAATCACATTTGATTCAAGCCATGTAGCAAGTTGCTGATTTTAGCCTTTTCAGCAAATGTCCCTGTTCTGGAAGGAGGAATTGTAACATGGCTGTTGTTACAGCAGTGTCTTCCCAACCCTTCATTGTGCCCAAGCACATATTTTACATTTGAAAAATGGCACAAGGTACAGTATATACAGTAATGGCTATTGAACTGAAACTCTACTCTCTCAACTAGGGCTGTCATTAGCGAATATTTTTTGAATAGATGAGCTGATTGTTTTATTCCATCAATTAATTGATAGCATTAAAATATATTGCAAAACCATTTCCCCTCAGATTTCTGTACTGTTTATTCGCCAATTCTTGTTTTCTTTCGGTATTTATTATTGATTAAAAAAGATAACCATATAACATTCAGGCAATATCACATGAGGAGGATTGCTATTGTGCTCACCACCCTTTTTGGAATTGATTCAGTTACTATTTCTGTCATTGTTTTCCAAAGTAAAAGCAGATCTTTGCAAATGTTTTATTTTTTGATTCACTTTGACAAGCAGCCTTTAAATGAAGTGAGATTTGATGATTTCTCACGGCAAACCTGCTGATGTCTTACGATACCGTGATTTGGAATGATCCTACACCGTGATTGGGAGTCATTCTAAAGGTTGTTGTTTCCCAATTAAAATGCGTACTTTCTGATTATGTGAAAATTCAAATTTTGTGTTGTTTAATTTGCATGTTTTGCAATGCATTGGTACCACCGCCGGGAACCAGATGAAGCAATGTCACTGGTTTGTTGTGCGAGATATCAGGCCTGTTGTAACATACTCTGTGGCACGGTGATAAAAATACACCAGTCAGTGGTGGTCTTTAGTAATTCAATCTCTGGATTGAAGCCTTGGTCTGTGCAAGTGCTGCATGTCAGATGATATACAGCATCAACATGATTTACTTTGTTGCTATTTAGAAAGAACTGCCTCTCTATTTTATTGTGTAAAAGAAACTGAATTGATGTGTGACTGCATCATCATGACTTTCAACCACATGTGGTTTGAGTTGATGATTGTTGATGCATGCTAGAGGAAGCGCTCACCTCGTTTTTTTGGTTTGTTTTTTTACTTGTAGTGAGAATAAACCCAAAAATGGAGGAATATGCGTCGCCAACCACACGTCACCCATTGATGTCATAATTCTGGCCAGTGATGGCTGCTATGCAATGGTAAGTGTTGTCTCATTTTCCATAATAGTTCTCTTTTGGAATGATATCTACATTTGTACATGTACGTGTGTGTGTGTGTGTCAGGTGGGCCAAATCCATGGGGGCTTGATGGGAATCATTCAGAGATCCATGGTGAAGGCCTGCCCTCACATTTGGTTTGAGCGCTCAGAGGTCAAAGACAGACATCTAGTGGCCAACAGGTAGAACTGCTACTTTTTTGTCTACATGTTTTATAGCGGCTGCTATTGTCATTGATAATCAAGCCAAATTTAAGAATCAATTGAAGATAGTGAGATATGTTTTTTTTTCTCTGCATAACAGACTGAGTGACCATGCACAAGATAAATCTAAACTTCCCATTCTTATATTTCCTGAAGGTCAGTTTGATTCTGTTTTGTTGAGTTGAGTTTCTTTAAAGCACAAGTGTTGCGCATGAAATAATTTTATTTATTTTTTTGCTGGCAGGTACATGCATTAACAACACATCAGTTATGATGTTTAAAAAAGGCAGTTTTGAAATTGGCGGCACAGTGTACCCGGTCGCTATCAAGGTGGGAGAAATGTTTATGTCTTACGTCCTTACTGTAATTACAACCATGTGTTGACAGTGTCATTTGAATGTTTATATCCTTTGCAGTATGATCCCAGATTTGGAGACGCCTTCTGGAATAGCAGCAAATTTGGAATGGTCAATTACCTGTTACGTATGATGAGCAGCTGGGCCATTGTCTGCAGTGTGTGGTACCTACCTCCGATGTCCAGAGAGGTACAACTCTGACTTTAATTGTACTATTAAGTCAAATATGCATGCTTACGTGAATCAATATTTTCCATAGGAAGGGGAGGATGCTGTACAGTTTGCCAATCGGGTAAAAGCAGCCATTGCCAGACAAGGAGGATTAGTGGACCTTTTATGGTAAGACAGTCTCAACATGCATTTATTTTCTTTTTTTTAATCAAGGTCGCAATCAGCCATGCTGTTGAATGCGTACATTGATGTGAGTTAAAGACAAGGTACAAACAACGTGCCATTCGCATATGAATCCCATTTTGTTTAGGTTTGCCTGGGGAGAAAATTGTGGCTTATAGTCGAAACATTATTGTAATCAGCATGTGAGCTACCCTATCTGCTTGATGATTTCAGCAGTTTCTTGCTCACTCAATAGCTCAGCCCTTGATGATGTTAATCTGCTAAAAAGCTAACATATTTCAAATGCTTCTACCATTGGTTATTCAGTGGGAGAATGTTATACCCAGCAAAAATGTGCTGAATAAATCCTTCTTTGCAGGGATGGGGGGCTGAAAAGAGGAAAGGTAAAAGATACCTTCAAAGAAGAGCAGCAGAAGCTCTACAGTAAAATGCTGGTGGGCACCCAAGAGGATCGCAGTCGCTCCTGAAAGACTAGCGAGGAGGTGAATCGGCTCAAAGCCCTCACAGGGAAGCTCTGACTGCAAATGAAGTCAGCTGTGCAACCTCTCCAGTTGGGGTTCCTCGACTTTTCTCTGCCTCACACCGACGTATGCTGTTTGCAGCGTTGTATCAGGTTCATTGGAGTTACATGAAACAAGAATTGCCTGGATTAGAATGGAAAAGTAGAAGTGCTCTGAGATAGAGCCATGTCTTCCTTGTGGTTGAGGGAAAACTTGTAATATATCTGTCATTAAGTTTCAGATTTGTAAGATTATTTTACCATGTTTGTATCTCAGTCATATTTTAAGTTACCCCTGATTCTATCTGGGTATATAACAGAGTTATAGATGTTTTGAGAGTTTGCATGACTGGCTTGTGTTTGACATAATGCCAGACTTTGTTACATTTTAAACTATTTTTATGAGCTTTTTTTTTTTTCAAGAGAAAGAATCCTGTATTCTCAGCTTTGTGTCTTACGTGAAGATTTATAACCTGTTATTACAACAGCAGTAGCTGGCGTTCCTGAACTCTTGTTGCTGGTTCTTTTTCCATGGAATGTGTTGAATGCTCACATTGTGAAGTGGAAATATTGCACCTGTTCCATCTAAAGTCGGCATATATCAAGTGAAAGAACATACTTGGGATGTTTGCATCTCAATCATCAATGCCCATGGTGAACAGGTAATCATGCAGGTTGAAACAATTACATCGGGTCTCTAAACAACCCACTTGGAATGGGAAGCAGCTAATATTAGTTACACCCTGTAACAGACTCCTTTAGCCACCTATTGGTTTAATTTATTTTAACTCAACTCTGGAGGGCTTTGTCTTATTTTCTTTGCCTTGCTTTGGTGATATTTGTCCTATTGGACAGACTTCAAAAAGAGAAAGTAGTCTGGTCTCCTTCAGGCTGGAGTCAACCAACTCCGCATTTAGATTACACCAAATATGTTTATGAAAAATAAACCTTCAAGGATGTCACTATTTGTCTTTGACTGTGAGTTTACTCGAAATGCATCATTCATAATGATTTAATGTAGGTTCCAATAAGACATTTAACTTAATAATGCTCGTGCTGTATTGCGGAATTCACGTCTAAAAACGGGAATCTTTCCAACCCATTTGTCAAAGCACTGTTTTCAGGCTGGTGATTCACACAACTTAATTCATTTGTTTCCCACAGGAATAGAATAGACTGCACTCTGCTTGTACAAGGGTGAAATGGTGATGGAAATGGACGTGGTTGAACAACTCCCAACACCGCTATGGAAACGTCATGGGTTGCTTGCTGAAGCTGAAACTGCACAAATCCATGTAAGACAAGGGTTTCACAGCTATTAAATCCGCTAACATTCGTCCTGAATACTAAGGCGTTTGCTGTTTTGCAGGCTTTACCTGAATCTGTTCCTCGCAGAAACTCACTAAACCTTTGTAAATTCGTTTAGAAAACTCATGTTGGGCTTCATACAGTGAGTTGCAAGGTAGGAAATTGGGCAGATCGTATAGCCGATGAACGTTTAAAAATATGAGTTTAACTTAAACGGGGAAACAAGAAAGTAGAGGTGAATGCTCCATTCAAATCACTTTGGTAAAATAAAATTACTACTTCCTGCTTTTTTTCCAGATCGGCGGTGTGTTTGTGGTAGTGTGAGTGGTGCGTTCAAGTTCTTCAGTTATTTTTTAAACCACTCGGTAAACCGTTGACATGTTCGATATTATACATTTTTGTCCCGTTGTAACAAAACACGTGAGCGTCACATAATTGACTACCGCGTAATGTCAACATATTGACGTCGTTCGGTGTGTTGCGTTCAAATTTGCTTTGGTGACGGTAAGACGACTTCACGATGCCCAGCGCAATAGGCGGAGCGCCAATTCAATAACGCAACAGTACTTGATTTTGCTGTTAGTACTAGTAGGTGGTCGGAACAGGTTGAGCCTAACAGCTTTGGCTTAGTCAGCTTACTTGTGGGGTACTTGGAGATTTAGAATACTGAATATTTTAGTGGCTCCGGCTGCGCTCGATGATGGCAGTGAGTGCCTCTGCTGCTTTTGACAACCGGAGACCACGACCACAGCCTGATGTCAGCAAACAAGTTGGACCAGAAAGCGGCTCAGGACCTTTATACTTCAATTATAGTTTATTTTAAGCGCTAACTACTCTGGTTCTCACAATAAGCCTTTCTAAGCTGCTGAGGAAGTCCCTTATAGGCCTGATCGTGAAAGAGATTGCCAAGTGAGTGTGCGCGCGCGTGTGTTTTATGTGACTGGTCTGGACTATGGAGACACACACCGAGGTGCTTCTTGTCACCGCAAATGTCGGGTCACTCTTCGACAATGTAAGTAAACCGGCTCTTGTCAATGTACAATAAAAAACTATACAAAATGGACCGAAATTGTTGATTTTGATTAATGTTGGCAATGTTACGTAGAACTACTAAAGCAAACTGTACTTCGAATGGGCGCCATTTCTTTGCTACGTCACGATTTATTGTCACGCGCACACCTATACGTGTTCCGCCCATCCAAGGTGTTTTTACATTACGTTACATTACAGTTCCAATTTTGTTTTTCCTTTTTCTTTTTCTCGTAATGAGGTTCCACTTGATAGAGTTAAGACTCGGCTCTACAGGGATAATTTCAGTTAATCTTTTGTAGCAGGGCGGTAATAATCAAGTTGCTGGTGACATGTTGACCTGGTTGGCGTGAGTGAACACGTTTAATACGTCAGGACCTGAAATACGTCACAAGTTCCAGATGTAGTTTATTCACAAACATGGGGGTTTTACCATATTTCCCAACAAAATTCTTTATTTTTACATTTGAATTATTGTAAACTATGATGCAAATGTAATAACTACCAAGTGTTGTAAAGACATTTAATTAACTGACTACAGCATTGATGTAACTACATAGCTAAAAGTCTAAGCATATCCAAATCACTGAACTTTTTTTCAAGACATTTTGGACAGTTGTATGCTTCCACCTTTTTGTGAGTAGTTTGGATGCTCGGTGTGGAGGCGCAACTCTTATTTTTTTGGGATTAAACGAACCAACCCGAATGCACAACAATATCAAAAACATGCCGTAAGAAGTGGGGTACATTCGGTACTGCCTGAATTAGTTGAGTAAATCAAAAATATTACCATTACCTATCAGTATGATTAAAACATAATGAAAATATTCTTAAATGACTATCACTCAGACAGTATCAAGCAAACATTAGCATTGTTATCTTGTTAGTTCACTTCCTTTAATTGTAATGGTCAAGTGTCCCAATTTTTAGTTACTGTCGATAAGTGTGGTTCTGTATGTTCGTGGTTAAAAGTTTTCCTATTTTTCTAATAGTTATTTGCACCTATTGGTTAGCAGTCTATTGTAAATCCAACATGCAGTTCAATGTATTTCACCTTTAGAACATTTGAAATTTGGTTTTAACATTTCCAGCTACATTTTCAATAGCTTTTAGTTCCGGTTGAACTAACAAAGTTCGAAGTGAGGTCAAGTGATTCAAGTGATTATGCTCATGGAAATTTGGCTCAGGCCCATGTTTCCGGGTGCCAGATTGAGCTCCAGTGGAAACATGTTAGAAGAGCCCATTGTGGGAGATATGTAAACAGATGATAATCTTTACTGGGGGATTTGAGCTTTTCTAGTTGAATACCACCCGCCTCCATTCATATAAACAAACACTCCAAAATATTCCTCCAGCTTTCAGGATATCGGCACGGTTTGATGGTTTTGTTGTTAAATCTGATAGCTCTTCAACATCATCATCATTATAATGATAATTCTTCCTGAGGTTGATTAAACAGGGTTTAGTAAAAAATGAGACTCAGAACTTTAAGGAGCTCAGATTTGAAAGTATTTCCTCAATAATTAATGGTAGTCATTTTCAAATTGTGGTATTAGTGGAACGCCAAAGAATCACTGAATTAAATAAAGTTGACATTTATTACAGTCACTGATGGTGAGGTGGTACACTCGCCTGACTTGTGTGCAGACAGGGTGAGGGGTCCCACTCACTGCATGAGTTTGTTGTAAATGATTGTCTGTCTTTATAAGTACCCTCTGATTGACGGGCAACCTCGACCTTTTGCCACATTTTCGATGGAGATCTTTTGTGAATATCAGTTTTCAGATCTTTTCAAAGATTCTCAATTGAATTCAGGTCTGGACTTTGACTTTGCCATCTTAACACCTGGACATGTTTAGTTTTGAACCATTTATTTGTATAAATTGAGCTTTATGTTTCAGATCATTGTCTTGTGAGAAGGTAAACCTCCATCACAGCCTCGGGTCTTCTGCAGACTCTGACAGTTTTTTTTCCTGAAATAACCCTGCATTTAGCTCCATCCATCTTCCCATCAACCATAACTTCTTCCCTGTCTCTGCTGAACAAAAGCAGCATACACCAAGAAGCTGCCACCACCATGTTTGATTGTTGGAATGGTGTGTTCATGGTGCAGTGAGAATTCTTATGTCAAAACTGGGCCTTATTTTCGTGCCGAGTGCAAGTCTAGTGCAAAGCGCAGTCTAACCATGCGCCTGGGTGGAGTTTTCTGTCATTTAGTATTTTGCACGACCTTGCACAGGTAACATTGGATGGAACAGGGTGTTTGTGCCTTTTTGAGCTGTTGTGGGATGGAAGTAGTCGTTTCCTGGCCAATCCCTGTGGCATCCCTCATTTGGCTGTGCTTGACATTGCAGAAACAGAAATAGAGTCGTGAGGGTATGTGCATGACACTGGCAAGTAAACTGCAGAGAGGGGCAAAATATAATATGAAGCCGCTTTCATGATGATGCAATTCAGCTCAACACCACTGCAAACTCCACCCACCAGCCTCATTGTTATGAGTACTTGCACAATATTTCATGTTTATGCTTTATGTCATGAGATCCAGAATTGTAATACAAGAGAAAACCTTTGGGGTAAAATGTTACTCCCTTTCCAGAATAATTATGTACAAAAGGGGATCAATCGGCCATTAGAGGCTTTGATTGGATTCGCTGATCCACACAGTTTTTCTGCCTGTAATCTCTAACTTGGATCGGATTTGATTGACACTGCCTAGATAGCTATAAATCTAACTACTGTATTTTTGGGGGTTGTAGTGAAGTGGTGTAAAGCTGTACAGCGTCACTAATATTTTGCGAACGGCTCTTGGTAAAATAAAAGTGATACATCCAATCTGAATATCTCCAGACAGTGTTGATCAAAACTGAACTTTATTGTTGACACGGCTCTCATCGGGGTCTCATCGGATTGTAAACGTGTAACTGCTACGTCAAGTTTGCATGACAATGAGCTATTTGACTAATTATTGCATTGCATCTCATCTCATGTTTTAGGTCGGTGAAATACAAAATGAATGGCTGCAGGAGTTATACAAGGTAAATTTGACTGATCTCTCCCACTTGTAGACTGTTCACGTCATTCCATATGACTCTCATTTCATGTCTAACCTTTACTGAGCCATGGTCACCAAACAAAAAATGTCAATCGTTTAATCTTGTCTCCTTTTACTTACAAAGTACTCAGTGTGAATCTGGGTTTGTTCAGTTGAGCTCAAAGCTGATTTACTTGCAGAAAGCCATGACATGTGATATGGCTCACACTCTACATACATGACTGCTTCATGCACTGTGGAAAACAGATACTGTTGACCATTGATAAGAAATGAACGCATGGCCTGGTATGTAAACTAAGTGACCAAAAATTTCCACCTGACTGACACACTGTGGAAAATGATCCTCTTGTGACAAACAAATGTGACTTTCCTCTCCCCTCACTCTTATGTAATGTCATCCTGTAGCGTTTTACTCTCTGTGTAACAGACCATCCGCACCTACCAGCCACAGTTCATCGCCCTGCATTTTCAGGAGGTGGGAGGCAAAGAGTACATGGTCAACATGGGCCACGCAGAAGAATTCTTTTGGTAGGGAAATGAGCCCGTCTGTTTGTGTTTGTTTCGATCACAGAGAAGGGGTCGTTGTCTTGCATCCAAATGGGCGGCATCATCAAATGTTTTTCCATTCTCAGTCAATTACACTTCCTTCTACTTGTTTGCTCAAAAGTGTAAATTACTCATGACAAAGTGAATCATTTTCCCAAACAACATTGCAAAACTTTTAATAAAGCAATGCAAACTGGCCGCATTTGCTCATAATTGCTCTGTTACTTTGCAGGAGCATTGAGTCCAGTGAAGCTCTAAAAGATTTTGACAGGCGCTGCATTTACGTGGACAACCAGTTTCAAGCAGAAGAGCGTTTCACGGTGAGAAAGAAAGAAAAACGTACGAACGCTGTGACAGTGCAGTAGTTCTCAGGAAATTCCTCTAGATGGAGCCCTCATCCTCGGTAGAAAAATTAACTGCAGGATCTGTCGTGACATGCCGTGAAAGTGAACCCTTGATTGTTTGCCAATATCAAGTGTGTATATGTCACGTTTAATAAATAGGACATATCCATTCGTATCATTGATTTTAATCATGTCAAGACCTTATCTTTCATTTTTTGATGATTACTTTAGGGGTTGTCAAACGTTTTGGTCCAGTGATCCTTTACCGTGGAACCCCCCGCCCCCCAAGATGCCCTTAAGATCCTTACCCCATTTGAACACTACCATGGGTACCCCTAAAGGCTAGCGAGATTATGTTTTCGCCATTATTTCTCACTGAATAAAGTATGAATCTTAAATGACAACTTTAAGACACAGGCAACAGGTGAGCATCAAGCCGAATCATCAATCAAAATGACATATTTTCTGTCTTGGGAGCAGTTTGTGCCCTAATTGTGTGTGTGTGTGTGTGTGTCTGTCCAATCTGGAGCTGCATCACCTCTTATGCTTAGGTTTGTAAATGAAAGCCCTTGAATTTCGATGTAATCGCCATCATGCAGTCAGTCATTTTCTCTTAAAATAGTACATTGCAAGCCAGGTGTTCTTAACCTTTTTGACCTTGGGTTGAATGAGAGGAGTAACTCTGCACTGGAGGCGGGCTCGATCCGGTGTGTATAATATCTGCGACAGGGAGGCGACTCCTCTCATTCATTCTAAATGCAGTGCACTTGTCATGTGCTGACAGTCTCAGGCGGAGTGCAAAAGTGGATTTTGACATGGTCAATGTGAGCATATGGGGGTCCCCAACATCTGCAGTATGAAGTTGGCACTTGAACACCACCCAAACCTGATTGTTCAATATTTGTAGAGGGAGAGGAAATGTTTGAGTCATATCACCATGGCCTTCATCATTTCAAACTGACAAACAACATACAGTTGGCCGCAATGTGTTTTTCTGTTTTTTTAATTTTTTATTTTTTTAAGATCCTCGGTATGAGCCACAGGGCAGTCTGGTTGGTTGGTTTGGTTTTATTTGAACATAACATAAAACATATACAGTAATAATAAGGTAAGAGAAATCAGTCATCATTCAGCACAGTCATCATTAAAACAGTTATGTTCAAGGGAATAGGAAGAAGTAAAGAACTTATCTAGTCCTACCCCGTGTTATGTGTTTATATCTAATAAATAGTTTTTATATCAATCAGAAGAGAAAGTGAATAAGAAGATAGAAGTCTCTATTAAGGCTCATGCTTTACCCTTAGCCATGATATTTTTACTACTTTTGGTGTGTATCGGATTTATATATACACACCCTGGCACTCTTGTGTCAATTTTTTCTTGTATTCATAATGGATATTTCCATACCTTTCCCTATTTATCAACTTAGTTCTAATTTATCATTATATTTAACGTTTAGAACTTATCATTTTAACTCTGATTGATGTAGGTTGTTTGTACTATTTTTTGAATTTGTTTTTGAACTCAGCAAGCGATTTACTCATTTTCAGGTCCGTTTGAGATTATTCCACAGATTAACACCTTTGATAGATACACTTCTTTGCTTGATGTTTGTTCTTGTTTTTAGTTTTTGAATAAGTTGGTACCTCTTAAATCATAGCTGCTTTCTCGAATTTCAAAGAACTTTAGAATGTTTTGGCAGAGCAGGTTATTGTGTGCTTTGTACATTAATTGTGCAATTTTGTAGTCAACCAGGTCATAAAATTTCATCGTATTTAATTTGATAAATAATGGATTTGTGGGTTCCGTATATTTTGATCTATTAATAATTCGAATTGCTTTTTTTGTAGTTTTAGAATCGGAGTGTGTTTGTTTTGCAAGCATTTCCCCATATTTCCACACAGTAGTTCATATATGGTAATAATAATGAAGAGTATAATGTGTACAAGGATCTCTTATTTAGCACTTCCTTGGTTTTGTAGAGGATCCCTATAGTTTTGGCTATTTTTCTTTTTATGTTATCGATATGCGGCTTCCAACATAGTTTTGAGTCTATTATTAATCCGAGAAACTTGGTTTCATTCGCTATTTCTATCTCAATTGAGTTTACCATAATTTTAGCTTGGTGTTTGATTGGTCTTGTGCCAAAAACAATTAGCTTCGATTTTTTCAGGTTAAGTGACAATTTATTTCTGTCGAACCAGTTTTTTAATTTGTTTAATTCGTTTTCTACGGTTGTCAGGAGCTGTTTCAGATTTATTCCAGAGCAGTAGAAAGTTGTATCATCAGCAAATAGGACACATTTAAATTGTTTTGTGACCTTGCAGATATCATTTATATATAGGATGAATAGTTTTGGACCAAGCACTGACCCTTGAGGAACTCCATGAGTGATTTTCAGTTGATTCGTTTTTATTATTGAGCTGCACATACTGATTTCTGTTTTCTAAATAACTTTTATCCATTTATACGCTATACCTCTAATGCCATATCGTTCTAGTTTTTTCAATAATATACTGTGATCTATTGTGTCGAAAGCTTTTTTTAGGTCTAGGAAAACCCCAACAGTAAATTCTTTGTTGTCTATATTAGTGGCTATTGCTTCCACCAACTCCATAACTGCCATTGAGGTGGTACGGTTTTCCCTGAAGCCATATTGATTCTCACTTAACAGCGCATGTTTTTGTATAAAGCTATCAAGTCTGCGAGAAAATAGTTTTTCTAATATTTTTGAAAATTGTGGTAGTAGTGATATTGGTCTATAGTAAACAGATGTCTTTCTCCACTTTTATAAATTGGAATAACTTTAGCAATTTTCATTTTTGATGGAAAGATACCAGCTTTGAATGACAGGTTGCATATGTGCGTGAAAGGTCGCACTACATATTCTATAATCTGTTTTATTATTGTCATATCAATATTAAAGCAATCAGTTGACTTTTATTTTTAAAGGTTTTACAATATTTAATACTTCTTCTTGTTTTACAGCAGTAAGGAACATCGTGGAGGAGTTCTTTTCTACGTATCTATCTATTTCAAACAAGTTTGTTGGGTCAGGAATTTGTTTTGCTAGGTTACTGCCGATGTTGACAAAGTACTCATTAAATTCAGTTGCTATTTCTGCAGTTTTTCCAGAATTGTGTTTTTGCCTTTGATAAAATACTCTGGATAATCCACTTTTAGGACTATTTCTGATTACTTGATTAAGTATTTTCCATATTTCTTGTGTATTACTTTTATTCTGCTCTAATAGTGCATGACAATGATCTCTTTTACTGGTTCTTATTATATTTACTAGTTTATTTTTATAGGTCTTATATTTCTTTTCTGCTTCTTCAGTTCTCAATTTTAAAAACAGTTTATATAAATTGTTTTTCTTTTTATCGTTTTCTATGCCTTTCGTTATCCACGGCTTGCTTGGGTCTTTATACTTTTTGGAGACTTTAGTTAATGGAAAATGTTTATCATTTAAGGAGATTATGGTCGACTGAAATACTTCAAACGCTGTATTTGGGTCTTCGTTTGAGTAGACCTCGGTCCAGTTTTGTTTTTCTAGGTCTTGTTTAAAAGCATCGATGGAGCGTTGGGTTCTTAGTCTTATTTCTGATATGTGAGTTGTTGACTTTGTTTTTCTATCAAAATAGTTATGTAAAACTGCAAAGACAGGTAGATGGTCACTTATATCATTAATGAGTAGTCCACTTTCCATTTTTGATCAATCTTATTTATAAAAATGTTATCTATTAATGTGGCCGTTTCGACTGTTATTCTGCTAGGTTTCAGGATTACTGGGAAAAGGCTGTTGCTGTACATAGTATTTATAAAGTCAGATGTTTTTATGTCCATTTGGGTTTAATAAGTCAATGTTAAAGTCACCACACATTATTCGTGTTTTCTTATCGTTGTTGTAGCTGAGCATATCTGTTAGTATTTTATTGAATGTATCAATACATGATCCTGGTGTCCTATAGATGCAGCTTATGATGATATTTGATGCCTTTTTATTATCTATTTCAATAGTTAGACATTCCATTAGGTTTTCTATTGTCTTTGTCAATCTCTCGATTTTACTGCATTTAAGTGCTTTGTCTACATATATTGCAACCCCCTCCTTTTTGTTTTCCTATTAATTGCAAACATTTCATAACCTTCTATTTCCATTTCACTTATTTTATCATCATCAAGCCAAGTTTCTGATATGGCAATTATTTTAAATTTATTGAATTTAGCCAGGTATTCTTTGATTTTTGTGAAGTTTTATAGAGACTTCTACTGTTTAAGTGTATTACTGAAAGTGCATTTTCCAATTTAATATTAGTATTGAATTGTTCATCCAGGTAATAATCGGAGTTTGTTACCCTTTGTTTGTTCTTGAAGAAGTTATTGTCCGGGTCCAAATTGTTCTCGGGGTCGAATGGCTTATAGTCAGTATCTTCAAAGGGTTGGAAGTCCATGTTTTGGGGATGTGAATTTCCTGCTCCCACGCGGTCGTCGCTGGCTCCCTCGCGGTCGTCGCTGGCTCCCTCGCGGTCGTCACTGGCTCCCTCGCGGTCGTCGCTTGCTCCCTCGCGATCGTCGCTGGCTCCTCGCGGTCGTCGCTGGCTCCCTCGCGGTCGTCGCTGGCCCCTCGCGGTCGTCGTCGGCTCCCTCGCGGTCGTCGTCGGCTCCCTCGCGGTCCTCGCTGGCCCCCTCGCGGTCCTCGCTGGCCCCCTCGCGGTCGTCGTCGGCTCCCTCGCGGTCGTCGTCGGCTCCCTCGCGGTCGTCGTCGGCTCCCTCGCGGTCGTCGTTGGCTCCCTCGCGGTCGTCGCTGGCTCCCACGCGGTCATCGCTGGCTCCCTCGCGGTCGTCGATGGTTCCCTCGCTGTCTTCGCTGGCTCTCTGGCTGTCATCGTTGGCTCCCTCGCTGTTGTCTCCCAGCTCCCTAGCGGTCGCTGGCTCCCTTGCAGTCGTCGCTGGCTTGTTCTCGGTCATCTCTGGCTCCCTTGCTGTCGTCGCTGGCTGGTTGTCTCCCGGCTTCCTCGCGGTCGCTGGCTCCCCTGCGGTCGTTTCAGGCTTCTTCGCGGTCGTCACTGGTTCCCTCATGATCGGTCGTCGCTGGCTTCCTCGCGGTCGGTCGGTCTTGAAAAAGTTGTTGTCCGGGTCCAAGTTGTTCTCAGGGTCAAATGTCTTGTAGTCAGTAGGGTTGGAAGTCATCAAAGGGTTGGAAGGGTCGTCAAAGGGATTGGAAGTCCATGTTTTTTGGTATGTGAATTTCCTGCTTCAATCGGGTCAGAGTTTTTGTCATCGAGTGGTGAACAGTTCTCAGTATGCCGCATGATGGTGTTGAACTCGAGCCTGTTGGAACCCACAGACTCATTTTTGTTTAACTGCTGACTTGTCATTAATGCAGGTCTTTGCTCTACTTTTTATCTATTTAACTATTTGAAGAGAACATTGCTCAAACCCTTTTACTACACTCAATTGCAAGTCCTAGCCCTGACCCCCCACTTCACTGGAAAGTGGCAATGCCTTTCTTGAACTATTAACCGATACTCCTCCCTTTGCCCCGAAATCTGACAGCAGGTGTCACTGGCTGTGCTTGTTGGCTGAGGCACCAGGAGTCAAAGGGAGAAAGTCAATGGCCAGGTGTGCGGGTGACAGGGCCGAGTCAATACATTTAAGTCCAGATTAAAACTATTGATCCAAGCCCATTCGTACGCAATAAATAAAGTGTGGGGCCACGGTGGCAGCTGGGACTAAGTTTCCCCTTTCACTCCAGTGTTCGCACCCTCCACTCTTTGCCCTGAGAGAGATCTTGCATCGCCAGCTCCTCCATGCTGTGTAGCCTCATTCTCATTAGGTTCGTGCCACCTGTATTGATTTTCAATTTATTTCCCGTTGGGTGCAGATCATCAGTTACATGCCTGAGAGAGAGCGAGAGTTTGGGGTGTAGGGTGTGTACGTGTTGGTGGAGGTGTGGGGGTGGTTTTCAAGCTGCAAAAGTAAGTGGGCTCAGACTTGCAAGCATTTTCAGTACAAATGGTGTTTTGATTTTAAAAAAAAATCACTTGTAAGTCAATATTTTTTATTAAACTGTGCACATACCTGATTGATGAAGATCGGTGCTTGAGTGTATATGGAGCAAAATGCATGCACAGTTTCTTGCACTATTAAAATTCAACTAGGCCAAATTTAGAACTTATTGCGCAACATGATTAATGTAATGACTGACACGTGTCGGCTTTAACTATTGGCGAAAATGGTTGATGCAAATGTTTTTGGTATATAGCTTTTATTACCAGCGCTTTTTCTGTCCATGCTCCAGTCGTGAGTTTGGACAAGTTGCTCCCTAATTGCTGTTCACTGACACAAAGCACACAGACGCCTCTGTTTTGTTAAATGAGAATGACTTTGGCAAAGAAGAGTGATGATGTCGTTTGGGAGCAGGGGCATGGGGGGTGGGGTTTGCACAGTGGTCCGTCACGCCCTTCACGCAATGGCTGATTTTTCTTTTGCCGCCAGTCCCTCCGAGCAGTGTTGGCAGACAGCAGCAAGACCCCTTCTTAATACCTTTTAAATTGTTTTAATCTTCTGTCTTTATTGATCTCGCGGGACATGATTAATCAGATCAGTGGAGCAGGCAGTTAGTACATTAAAAATTGTCAGACCATGTTGGGGATGATTGGGTGCTGAAGTGGACTTCCAGGGTGGGGGGAGCTGGTCTAAGTCTCTAGGATTAAGTTGTAGGTGTCTTTGGCAGCGTAACAAACAATCTTACAGTATCAGTCATTGTGCAAGCCTCGCACAATGGCGAAACAAACATCTCAGTTAATCTGCTCAGCTGTCGGCTTGGGATGATTTCTGCTGTTTTTGTCGCCACATTCCAGTGACTTTTTGCCTTTTGTTTATGGGTCAATGCTTTAGCCGTTTGTAAGGGTCGAGCATTGCTGAATTGAAACTATGTGCTGCTCAGGTTTATGTTTGCCTTCATGAAATGTGAACAGTCTGCCACCTTTCAATCATATGCCAATGATCACCTCACTCACCTGTCACTTCATGAGGTATCCAAATGCACAAACCAAAACCTGGACCAACATCACAGATGTGTACTCTGTTTGGTGTAATTTAACTACAGTATGTATGTGTTCATATAACTATTAACAATATACTTTATTTTGCAGAACACGGCACTGCAATTGCAGTAAATAAATAGCGAGTTGTCCTGTCCTAATAACTGGAACCGAACACTACAGTATATGACGATGATAATTAAAAGTAATTTATAGTTATGTTGATATTATGTTACATTGGTATCACAGATTACAAAGTCAAGTGGCACACAAAACATGCATTCATGTATGCATTCAAGTACAGAATTTATATTAAAAACGTGAATATAGTGCATAAAGATGAGGGTGTGTTCTAATGGTACACCAGTGTAAAATTTTACACTTGAATCTTTTGTTGCAACTGATGTAAGTCCTTTCGTTGCATTAACGGAATAGTTATTGTCAATGTTTAACGAAATATGCGCATCTGGAAAAACTGCATTTGCATGCGAAGGATGTTTACACTGTCTGTTCTGGTGCCATTGTGCTGCATCTTTTTTTTCAAGTCAATTTATATTACAGTATGTCTGAAGGATAAATGTATTGTTGATTTTCAGTCATTATAACTGCACTCTTTCTTGTGTTGTTCTTTTGCATGTAGGCGTTGGGCAGCATGTATTTCATCCACAAGTCATTGAAGAACATCCGCCAGTATGACTTCAGTGGTAAAAACAATCTTTATTTTGACTTTGCCAAATTCTTTACCAGGAGAAAGTGCATTTTAAGATTAACCACAAATAGCGAGAGCCCAACTCCCTTCCCCCCACCCCATCGCACATTTGCAAAGTGCCGGAATTTTAAAGGAGTCATTTTCCACCTGTATATTCCAGTCACGTTAGGCATGAAAAAGCTCCTCAAAAAAGCTTATGGAAGAACCATAAACATCATGGAGCTGCCACTAGCTGTTTGGCCCAAACGGATAGTCACCGTCTAATGGCTCCTTTATAGATTCCCCTCATCACGTATGCCGCACTGATGAGGTTAACACCAGTTTATTGATTACTGTTTGCATGTTTCCTCACTCTTTTTATATGACAGCCGCCTGTCCCTCCTTCTTCGTCTTTGCCTCTCACAGTTAAGGACTTTAAAGCGGTGCCGGGACTGGACAAGTATGTGGGCTCGCTGGATGGGGTCACCACCATGGAAAAAGAAAAATTCCCAAAGACTTTCTGGCCTGATGTGAGTGTTTGTGTGTATTTTATTAGGCTGGGAGTAATGTCTGGCCCAATGGGAGATGTTTGGACAAATGAGTCTACTAGGGATGAAGGGGCTGTCTGGCTGCTCTGACAGGGAGATGAGATAAATTATGTGAAAGGATCAATAATTATGTGTTTGGCTGCTGTTTACTGACTCTTGCTAATTTGTCTCTCTTGCAGTTCAAGTGGTCCAGAAAGGGCTTCATGAGGACCCGCTGGATTATCCATGACCGGTACGTACATCGGACTAATCCCTGCTCATCCGATTCATGCACATACTGTATAATCTTGCCGGCCACATTATCTTAAGTCCAGGAGATCATCACAATCAATTTTGATTGACAATGTCAGAGAGCTATCCATTTAGAAATATATTTATTATTGTGGCACTGCACCAGACTGAACGGTGTCACTTATTGTAGCTACTTCACTGGAAAATTTTGTTAAATTACCAGAGCTGCCAACTGTTCTGGATTGTTCGTATTATGATGCGCAAATCTCTGAATGTGACCTCATTATGGGCGGAACATGTAGTCTTCCAGATATTTTGAAAATAAAAATCATGGGTCACATTTCCCCCAAAAGTATGAAAATTAGCATAAATGCTTGGTACATAATTGCGATCTGTATTTGACAAAATGCCGCTGCGGTGACATAATGCGTCTCTGCGGAAGCAAGTTTAGCTGAAGGCTCATGACTTCACTTTGAACTGAAAGGTCAGGGAAAGGTCGGAGCCAACATTCAAATCCAGAATCTTTGCCTCAGAGGCATACATGCTATCCACATACTTCACCTAACAGAAGTAATATCGCTTTCCGACGCCATTTGCTGTTTTCCTTCCAAATGACTCTTGTTGCGCGTGTGTGAGTTTTTGTTTTTGTTGTCTTCTCAGAGGACTGGACCTAGTCAACATCCACCTGTTTCACGATGCCTCCAACCTCATTGCCTGCAACGCCAGCCCTTCTATTTACTCTGCCAATCGCAAAAACGCACTCAAACACGTCATCAACAGGTTTGAGTAGCCGCTACATCATAACACATTTCTGACTAACAGCCAACAGTGCACACTTCCTGGTCTAGTTTAATTAAGAGGATTATCACATAAAACAGTCCTTCATCTAAACTTGGACAAGTGACGCTTATGTATGTTTGCTTTGAATGTACGGTAAGTGCCAATGCTTTATTTCTGTACCTACAGCAGTGGTTCTTAACCTTCTTTGAGGTACCGAATCCAACCAGTTAATATGCACATTCAGCGACCCCTTTATTAGTGATAAATAAATAAATATGGAGGGGTTTTTTTCTTTTTTTTTTTTTACAAATTTAATATATACAAAAAAATGTAATTATTGAAAAAAAAGATAAATGAATGTACATAAATGTATGGTTCTTAAATTGTATGATGTACAATCACGACAGTCACACTGTGACTACAAAGCGAACGAAATTTCACGAAATGGACAAGCAACGTAATGTGATCATCTGCAGCCAGTGATGGCCAAGCGGGCGTGTCATAACTAATTGACAGGTGTGTCTAAACCTCCATGGCAGAGGCTCCGTCGAACCCCTGACACCGATTCGAACCCCTAGGGTTCAATCGAACCCAGGTTAAGAACCACTGACCTACAGTGTATATTCTTTGTCCTCTATCCTCTCACTGATGATAGTTCAAAGTTTTGTGCGACTTTTGTGAGATATTTCCCCCGACAACAGGCTCAAAGATTTGCATCTACAAGCCTATGTTATTTTTCCCAGGATATCAGACAACTGCCACACGCCGATGCCTTTCTTCCTGTTTGGAGATTTTAACTTCCGTTTGGACACTCAGAGTCTAGTCCAGGTATGCTCCAACGATGCTGCTGTCTTTGTATCTCTCTATTGCCATCGCTATTTGACCAACACCTTTGTGTTTGCATATGAGCAGCATCTGTCTACCGCAGCTGAAGTCCAGACCGTAAAGAAGGACAGCAGTAATGAAGTGGAGAAAATCATTTGTGAGGAGAAAGCTGATCGCCAGGTGGTTAAAAAGCCTTCCCTGACAATTCTTTTTGCCATATAGCTCACGTTGTTTTCTCATTGGCAGGTACTTCTGCTGATTGAGGACAAGCTCTTTGCCTACCTGGATCAGGCGGTGTTCAGAGAAAACAACGGCAAAGCGGTGAGCTCATCATCCAGACTTATGTGTTGCTCCTTAGATCTGTCACAGGCCGTCTCAAAGCCGGTGGCAAAAGTTAAGGGGACGCAGACAATAACAGAGGCCAATTTTTGTAAATAGTAATACTAAGTAACTTTGTCTGTATGAATAATTGCTTTATAGATGGGATTTAGCACATTTAATAAATCAACGTTGAAGAACGTCAGTGCATGTGGCCCTCGGATGTTTATTGATAAACACCTCTTCGTTCCAGCTGCTAAAATATGACAAAGAAGTCGCAGCCTTCCACGACGTTGTTCGAGAAGAGGAAATCCAATTTCCACCCAGGTGAGATTTGTATTTTACTGCAAGTGTCTTACATCTCTAGTTGTTTGAACAGACCCAAGTGTTTGATGCTGCTGTCTATCTCTCATTCTCACAGTTACCCCTACAGTGAAGAGTACACTAAACCAACCCAGTACATGAACACTCGCTGTCCTGCATGGTGTGATCGGATTCTGATGTCACACACTGCTCAACAGTTTATCCACAGCGTAAGTCACCACCTGCTGCTTCATATGGGTTTATTTTTTTTAGTATTACCAGTAGTTTTAGTTTTTTAAAATATGGCACATTTGTTCAGTGCAAGATTTTTTTAAAAAAGGTAATGTATTATATATTTCATGAAAGTGACCTACAAAATCTTTAACTGCTCAACCTTCCTTCTTCTGTAATGTCATACAATAATAGGACAGCCCACAAAAGTGACTTTTATTCCACTTATCGATGCAGATGATTATTTTTCAACTAAAACAATGACCTGGACTACATTAAACAGTCAACTGAAGCTCAGTTTACCCCTGGTTTGAATTACCCATTGGCAGTATTAATGACGCTTACCTTCTCTTCCCAGGGCACCGATGGCGAGAGGAGTGTTATTTATGACACAGTGGGCCCTAATGTTTGTATGGGCGATCATAAGGTAACATTTGATTGAAACACGGATGCTGTAGCCACCAACCAGGCAGGCATTTGGATGCGATAATGTGTCATTGTGTCTCTTCAACAGCCTGTTTTCTTATTCTTCGCACTGAAGACAAACGAGCATTGACTTGGGGATCTTCTCAGTGGTAAACCAGTGAGTGTGTGTCCGTATTGTCGTGGTTGTGGCATGTGTAGAGGACGGGGAGGGGAGCGCAGCAATCTTGTAGGGAATCCCCAGAGAGGCATTAGCTAGACGGGGCCCACAGTGTTGCCGTATGAACTAAGATGAAGTACCAGCGGGACAGCAGCTCTCCTTTGTGTCCATGTGCCATCAGCACCTGTCACTGATGTCTTTTACATCCTCTTCGCTGTCAATCTGGATCCACAACACCGAGTGCGCTGCTAGGTCGGTCCACATTTCCCTCTGGATGGCCAACTCGGGAGAAATACATTGCAGCCGACAGAATATTGGCATTTTTATTTTCCCGATTTTGTTTTGTTTACATTAACCCTATTAAGGACAAAATGCTATTTGAAATTTATGTTTGGTTGGTCAGGACAAGTGCTTGAATATGTGGCTTCATAAAACGATTTAAGTCCTTTTAGAAAGTCAAGTAAAGCAGAGTACGTACCTTACAGTTCGGTCTGCTGAGCACACTGGTTTATAAAACACACGCATCAAGATTACATTATGAGAAGATAGATAAACAAAGATATGGTTGGGAATCACTGCTAACTACAATTGAAATGTGAGGAGTCGGTAAGAAGCTCTCCATCCATCCATCCATTTTCTCATCCGCTTATCCTCACGAGGGGTGCGTTTGTACTGGAGCCTATCCCGGCTGTCATCGGGGTACATCCACCCTGAACTGGTTGCCAGTCAATCGCAGGGGACACATAGACAAACAATCATTCACGCTCACACTCACACCTCAGGACAATTTAGAGTGTTTCATTAGCCTGCCTAGCATGTTTTTGGAATGTGGGAGGAAGGTAAAAGGTAAAAAGCTCTCATAACATAAATTAAAACGAATTTGCTGTCTGCTGCCAGGTCAGACTTGCAAATGAGAGAATCTGTTCTCAATTGACTTGCCTGCACATATAAAGGTATAAACAAATAGTGATAAGCTAACAGCCTACTTAGCTTCCCCCCCCCCCCCCCCACAAGCTAATTTCTCCCTCTCACATGCCAGCAGAGGTATTACAACACAAAGTACAAAATAAGAACACACCCTTTCTGTGTTCATTTCCATTATTTTAGTGTAACTTCTCATGGACAATTTTTCTTTCTGTATGTGTTTGTGTCTCTATAAAGGTGCCACAACATTCTCGGAAAATCAAAAGAATGAAAGAAAGAACTTGACTCAAGCTCAAGTGAATGCTTGTCGATCCTGATCATTCAAGTTCTCAAGTTCAAGACCTTCACATAACTTTTTTTTTCATAAGTGGTTATCAACAGACTCTTGGACTTCATCACTGTATCTGTCAACATATTCTTATTCAGTCAGACAACTTTGTTACCGTGTGTTCAGAACCGTAGAAGGTTACGTTTTAACGAGATTTGTTTTCAACTGTAATTGTGCATTTGTTTTGGATTTTTATACTTTTAGCTATTTACTGATGTGTTGTTTTTATTCTCTTTTCATTTCACAAACATAATTTCAGACAGCTGTGATATGTACTGTATGTTTTTTTGGGAGGGGCAGAGTTGGGTACGGAGGGAGACACTATGTATAATTCACTGAAAGGCATGCCGCACTTGTTATTTGTCAACATTTGCAGTTTCAAATTTGAAAAATGCTTACAGGTGCTCAAATTTGTCAAGCAGGTGTTGAAACATGGAACTGCGTTTTCCTTTCATTTCTTCCTCTGCCATTGCAAAACTATTGCATTTGCTCGAACGTAAGTACAGGGGTCTTCAATCCCGTTCCTGGAAGTCCGCTGTCCTGCCTGTTTTCCATCTCTCCCTGCTGCAACACACCTGGTTCAAATGATCAGATAATCAGCAAGGTCCGCAGATGCTGGGGAACGATCCTGAGCCTTTGAATCATGTTGCACCAGGGAGAGGTGGGAAACAGGCAGGACGGCGGCCCTCATGCAACAGGAGTGAAGACCCCTGACGCAACAGGACATCTTTTAATATGATCAGGAAAAACGTAACTACATATTGATGTATATGTGTGAATTTGTTTTTATCCATCTGAAAATGGGTCCTAAAATGACATGGAGTGATGGCATTTCGGTATAAGGATGGGGAACGGTGGTGGTGTTGGCAATGAACTCTGCATACTAAGTGCTTTATTATCTACAACACTTAGCAAATTGCTCTCTTTAATTCATCCTTTTAAGCTATCCTTCCGAAATGTTTCATGTTGTCTGTACTCAGAGTCGACATAGCAAGAAAGGGACTGCATCTTGCAAAGAAGCAACCTTAAGAAGTTAACTACTGTTCCTATTAAAATGTCAACGTTATCATTCGGAGGTTGAACTGTACTTTTATGAAAAGGTGAAGTGCGCTCTGTGACACCCTTTGACTAGTTTTCAGGGTTGAGCAAGGGGAGCACAATGAAAGGTTAACCACAAGTAGTGTTGCAGCTCCAGTCAGTTGTTGCAAGTGGGCACCTTCCTTGTTTTGTTGCTAAATACATCCTTATCTGCACCTCACTTGGATGTTCCACATGGCTTCACAAAAATTTCACTCACGTCATACGTCGTCATAATTGCCCAATATATCATGTTTAATACAAATGAAGACCATTGCTGTAATATATATTCACACAGGATGTGTATATATCAGAGGCGATTGCTCTAAGACTGCAAGGGAAGCCCAGCTTCCCCTAAAATGTCAAAAAATAAGTGATCAAATAAATGTGTGTACATACAGTTGTTTGTACATGTCATTGACTAAATATGCGCTACAACACGCTCATCGTTTTTACCAATCAGCTTCTTATTACTGGTTACGACGCGACTCTCTTCTCATTCATTACCGCAGCTTCACTGAGCTTTAAACTTTGTGGACGCCGAGCGTCTACAGCGCGGACGCTGGGCGTCTAGAGAGTTCACTGTAGGTTGTCCCAATGCATTGAAACTAGACGAATCATTGGATAAATGTTAGTTTTGTCCAATGGGCGTTTATGGGCCTGCTCGGATGCTGAGCTCTGCATGATGATTGGATGATCTGTCTGAGGCTGAATCTCTTTTTGATTGACAGCGAAATGAGCCAATCACTGATCTTCTGGTGCAGCCATCCGCGGGAGCATTTTTCAATTCTCATTCTGTTCTGAGTTGAACTGTAGACTTTTTCTAATCATTTTAGCGACACTCTCTTTGTTGAAAACGACTAGCGACAAATTCATCTTTTATTTCTGGTGGGGTTTTATTGTACTTGCTGTAGTTATATGACACTAGTTAGTCCTTGGAAAAGACACCTTGCTGGTATGACAGGGTCACAGATCATTTTCTTGAAAAGGAACGGAGAGTAGAATTCACATATAAATAAACACACATTTTATGATGTAGGCTTGACAGATCAGCATCTTCCACTGATATATGTGTGCTCATGAGACTGAAGGCTTGCCATGATGGATACAATTAAAAGGCAGCTGGAATGTAATACTTTGGGTTGGCACGAAAGTATGCAGTGGATTAAGGGCCGTATTTCCCAACCTTTATGGAGCCATGGCACATCTTTCACATGACAAGTATACAAGTACCTTCTGTCATATCGTGAAAGAGCATTTGATTGTTCTGCTTGTAAACATGCTGGGTGTCGATAAATTAACCAAAACTAATATTTTTTTTTAAGTTTTGGGGTTTTTGGTCAAAATTGTCGGCATTGGACAATTTCCCGCGGCACATTTGATGATGTCATGGCAGACATGTTGGGAATCCCAGGACTTTTATGTGAAATCAAATTCACAATATTTCAAACACAATAATTGAAATGGGCTGTTGTCAATACTCATACATTCAATATATAGAATCCTCTCTTTGCTCCTCTTGTCTTTGTCCATCCTAATAGAAATTACTGTATAATGATAATGGGCATCCATTCAGTTAGCCTGTCAGTAGCTTTAATATTACATTATGCACAAGACAACGGCTAGCTTTCCCATTCTAATTGAGAGGACAGCGATGCGGTCTCTGACAAGTTGAAACATTTCCTCGCTAGAAAAAAAAAGTCAGCTTCGGCATACCTAACGACATTAGCAGTAAGCCACTCATAACTGCAGCACAAATCAGGAAGTGTATTGAGTTGGGACTGAGTGGTAGAACTTAAGAAATGTTATCATCTTGATATCATAATTACGAGGATGTGTGCGTTTTTGTTGAAGCTACCACTAACTGAATTTGTTGATCAAACCTCCCAACTTGACTCGTGCTAACCTACACAGAGTCCTGTGGATAGTCTTTAAAAAAATGTTGTAAAGCCCTTCGGCAAAGTGAACAAGTGGTTTGCACGTCTGCCTCACAGTTCTGAGCTTTTGCAATTGAATCATGGCTGTTCTCGCTCCCCCACACCCTTGCATTCCAAAGACATTCATATTAAACAATTATATATAATATATATATAAATATGTTTTATTGGTCTGGAATTACTAAATACTGTAACATGATGGTACCTGAATTACATTAGTCATGACAATTTTTAACAGGCAAATAACAATCAGAATAAATTTTTGGGGTAACCCTCTCCAACCCACTGTCCACATTCTGACAATAATGAACCGCTCGCAAGTCTAAAGTAAGCCTAACCGCCTCCTGAAAATGCTTCAACCCAGCGCAGAAAGCACAAATAAACCTTCAACACTCAAATCATTCATAGGACAATTTATTAAGTTGATGTGGATTTACAATCAACCGGCCCATAAAGTTCATTTATGGGATTTAAAATGTATGTTCTCCAGAATGTGCTCCTCCATACAGCATTGTGAGCTATGTGGAATCACGGAGACGATTTGGTCAATGAGCTGGTGAGCTTGTATTGATTTCTTGAAATTCGACCGTGCCCCGGACCTGAGCAACAGCAAGCTCGCTTTATTTTAACTGTCACCTGCCAGCACACGATTTGTGTTCAGTCATAAAAAAAGGTGTGACAAATGACACAATTTTTACCCACGATACACTCATTCAAAAGTATGGCAAAACTTTTAGCCACCCATCCATTTTCGAAAATACTTGTCCTCATTCGGGTTGTGAAGGAGCTGGAGCCTATTCCAGCTGACTTTGAGTAAGACACTTTGACATTCATGGCTACGGACAATTTATAGTTTTCGATGCATGTTTTCGGAATGTGCAGAGGAAGCCAGGTCGCACACAGAAAAACCACACGAGCATGAGAAGGGATCAGGAGGGCCTGTGTCAAAATCTGAATGCAGAACCTTTCAACTTTGTGTCAAAATTGCTCACCAATACAGCACCGTGCTTGCCCAGCTGTGTTGTGATTCACCTGAAGTATTAAAAAAAATGGAATTACATTAGGTATTTCTCGTTCTGTCATTTTTATTTACAAATATCAGCCTTTTTTTTATACATATGGTCAACATCACCCAAAACATTTGGTACAACTGCAAAACAATATGTCTATCATAAGTCTGCCTTTTCAAATATAACAGTGCTTACTTTCCATCCGAATGTATTAATCACATCAATATTATTGCGATTGTACCACTGCGTCATACTGAAAGGTTTTACTCCTAACTCTGAGCTTAAAACCTCTAAGCATGACGCAGTGCAGTTCTAACGCATACCCACTTGAAGCTACAAGCACAATTAATACAATACGTATCTCATAAACTTGTGGCATGAGAGATTGTTGCAAAGGCAGAATTTCATTAGTCGTGGCTCTTGTTACATCCTCCCTAACCATTTTGAAAAACAACTATAATACATTGGAAGGTTGGTTTCTTGAGAAATGTTTCTCAATGCCACACGTATCCTGTTCTGCTGTCATTGAGAAAATGCAGCAGAAAGCCTTTTTTGTTGTTGTTAATACCCAGTATACATCTTCTTGCATTGTTTTGGGGCATGGATGTCTTCAGAAGACCTCCTCTGCACATGCTTGTATTCATTCTTCACTTTGTGTACAAATAATTGCTTTGCATGTCGTGTCGTGTCCGTAACGTGCGAAGCTTGCCAGATGCTATTTAGTTATTATGCCCTAGGAAATTAATTTGTTGATGGGGTGCAGGTTTTGGGATGGAAACTTTTCAAGTTTGAGGACGGCTCTATCAAGCCGATCCCCCTTCTACATGACAAAACTGCCAATAGTTTTGCCGGCGGACTGTCATTGAAATTTTACGTCGACCGGTGGACGCCCAGGGCCACGACCCAAGAAGCCACCCCTGCCCGTTCCCCTCCTTGATGCATGCTCCATGCACACGTGTATGTATACGAGTATGCATCATACGTGGTGAGGCCCAAGACGCAGGACAGAGAAAGCTCTGCGATGCTTGCGCAGCAGCAAGCGGATCTTGTCATCATCAGAGTCCGGGTCCAGGGGCTTGTTGTACTCCTCGTCCTCCACCTCATTGTCCGAGGCCTCGCCGGCCTGCCCCGCGTGGGCCTGCGTGGAGCTTGGCTCCGACGCGCTCTTCTTCCTCCACTTGGTGCGGCGGTTTTGGAACCAAACCTCCAGAGAAAAGGGCCCGCATAAGTTGGAACAGTTTTGTCATCGGTGTCATACTTTGTCGATCATGGCCCATATTTACACACTTGCAAAACCACACCCAGCACAGCCTGTCTAGTTTAAGTGATTACTGAAATCACTCATTTGAATAAACGTTTACAGATCGAAATCAAATTAATCAGCATCAGATCAAAAGTTCACCTTTACTTGAGATTCAGTCATGCCGAGAGAATAAGCCAGTCTGGCCCGCTCCGGCCCGGCCAAATACTTGGTCTGCTCAAAGGTCTTCTCCAGAGCAAAGATCTGATGCCCACTGAAGGTCGGCCTGGTGTGCTTCTTCCGACCCAACATTTCCCCCAGGGGACCACCTGAAAACACCCAAAACTCGACCGATCACCATTCATGTTCTCGCCATACATAGGAAAGAGAAAAGCGTTTCATTTAATTCAAATCACCAGTGAGTGAGTTGAAGGCAAATTATATTACACCCCCGTGCTCTGCCCACCCCCCCCAAAAAAACATAAAAATCAACATCTGCTTAACTTCAGTAAGATTGTCCCACATTTAGCACATCTCCATGCACTGCACTGCTAATAATAGCTCTGGGCAACCGATATTTGCATATTTTTAAATCAGAGATGCAATTGAACTTTTTTTTTTTTGGGTGCAGATTCCGAAACTGCCGTCAATTTTTTTTCTCTAACACAACAGCTTCACAGGTCAGTGTGACCTGCTCTGATGTTTCATCATCAAAAAATATCACATTGCGCAAAGATTTCATATTAACAGCAAAAATGAAAAAACAAGGCAAGTAGACAAAGTTTAATTCTTTTTTTCTCCCTAGATTTTCGAAATGGGACAATTTGACCCGCAACATAACAGGAGGGATAATAATAATAATAATAATAATAATAATAATAATAATAATAATGTGTAATGTATTTATGAATTAACCTGTTAGGTTCAGCAACGGGTGGATTTTTTTTTCTGAAACGTGATGGCTATAAATTACAACACATGGTAAAAATATGTATTGCGCAGACTTTTCTAGATCAAACAAAATATCTACAAAATCTTACATGCTGGAAAAAAAACAGATACTTTTGAAATCAGCATCTAAAATGCATTTAAGGACACATATAGCCATCTCTGATTAAAATTTGCTGTTGACAAATGTAGTTATTTTTGTACATTTTTTTTCTTTGACCTATTTCGGGTCCTAGGTCAGCTCAAGCCGCGCTTCGGTGCAAAACAGTCCAGCTGTTTGCCAGTCAATCCCAAGGCCCACTTATGGAGTCTTCATTGAATCGAAATAAAGTCGTTGGAATACTTTTTAATCGTTGATATGATTTGCGACAAAAAACAAATGTTGATCAAAATGAATCATTTTTTAAACCTCTGTTACAATGTTGTAATAGTTGTGAGTGGCACAAAGACAAAGTAAAAACAAAAATCTAATCAAGATTACAGATCTGCAATCAATACAATACAATACAATACATGCTGATTTATATCAAGTTGACTTTTGACCAGGCATTTTTTGTCTAAAAGCATTTGACATGCTTCAAGCATTTAAAAAAATGAAAAATCTTACTAAGGCGTAACAACTTCAGACTTTATGACTGATATTGAGTAAACGTAGCACAGAATATGAAGTCTATGAATCTAGAAGATCTATAACCACACGACCTAAGACATTGTTAATTTTTGAGGGGGTCAAATTTTCCTTGCTATTCGCAAATCATTTTGCCCAAACTAAATAATGTAAACCATTTCATGACTTTTTGTTTTTGCCGTGTGCACCAGAATGTGGCGTATGGACTCACTGTTGGCACACTCCTGCTTGTCTCCTCTCCAGTCGCAGCCGCTCTCGGCCCAGCAGCTCAAGCCGTGACCCTTCATGGGACACTCGGCGCCGGTCTTGGCCAAACCGTTCAAGGTAGAGCTGTAGTCTCGGCCGTAATACATGGACGTGCTGGAGACGGGTGGGCCGAAACCCCCCACGGTGGAGTAGCCGGAGAGTAGGCTGTTGGTGGTGCCCACTGAGCCCACCCCTACCATGGAGCGGCTCAGAATGTCACTGATGCCATGCGGGGTCCCCGGTGGCAACTGGCTGCTGAGGCCCGTGTTGAGCTTGTAGAAAGAATTTGGTACAGAGTACTGACAGACTGGCGCCTTGATCTCGCCGGTAAACTGGTTGAGGCTGTTGTTGAACAGGAAAGAACTTTGGATGTTTGGATCCATGGGATGGCTTGGTCTCAGTTAACTCTGGTAAGATCCGGTCAGGACCTCTTTGACGACCTACTGCACAAACAGGCGAGGTTTGGTGTAACGCTCTCCTGTGAGGTCCAAATGCCGACTGATGAGATCAACGGTTGGCCCTCACCTCTCGGAAACCATCGTGAGTCAGACCGTAGGTCCACACGCTATGAAATGCCGCCCCAAACTGATGCAGCTCTCCTCACATACTATCATAAGCCGCATCTGGACAAACACATTGATAACGACAGACCACATTCTGACGCGGCGTGGGATTGGTCATCGCCATTGGTTGGTTGGCGAGAGGAGGGCCTGTAATTGGACGGCTGTAGATTAATGACATTTTGAACAGGTGGAGTGGGATCAAGTAGATTTTTCTTGATGTCCTGACGTGCTTGACTAAGGGTGACGCGGGGTGTGGAGAGGTTGTAGGGGAACGTTTGAGCCTTGTTTTGCCTCACGGGAAATGTGTTTTACATCAGGCTGTTTTTGGATGACTTTAACGTGCACTGCTCTGCAGAATAAACACAAAGCCCAGAATATACTTCTATACCGTTACAGTCTTGTCCAGTCCATCTTCATGGAGGGAAGCTATTATATATTTGTTGTTGCTCTGGTCTGTTTCAAATGTTCAAATGGTCAAACAAGTGTGACAAACTGACAACTTATGTGAAATGTATTTTTTGCAGCAGTATTTTAGATAATGGGGGTTCACAGAGGTGCTGTGGGAGAGCTGTCTAGCTTGCCTGGCTAGACTCAATGATATTTGGAAAACAATACATAGTAACATCTTCCAAGCTTAACGGGAGACGTTTTACAGGAAACTCAACGTTTATTCGCAACAAAGCACAGGCGCTGGATGGCATAGTGGCACAATGAAACACAGCGATCTCTCTCTCTCTCTCTCTCTCTCTCTCTCTCTCTCTCTCTCTCTCTCTCTCTCTCTCTCTCTCTCTATCTCTCTCGAAGTGTTTTCACCGTCAACAATTTGTAAACAGAGTTACTCACAGAACATGACGTCTGTCACAACTCCTCCACTCCACAGCTGACACATATCAATAAAACACCCATAACCCAGTTCCTTCAATAAACTGTAAAGTGTAAAATGATCATTGATCACAAGCCAATTGGCAGCTAGCGAAATACTAATTAAATTATGTTACGGGACTGAACTGAGATGTTGTGAATCTTGATTCAACCAACAATATTTTTGTGATTTTTTTTTAAGGATTTTTTTGCTTGACATCCAAATTGTAGGACCATTGCGCTGCATCCATTTGAACTTCCATTGAAACTGCATGTTTCACATATACAGTGATCCCTCGCTACTTCGCGGTTCGTTTATCGCGGGTTCAGTGTATCGTGGATTTTTTCCAAACATCAAAAAGTGTTGTTGTTTTTTTTTTAATATACATGGAGTACAGTACTGTATATGTTGCTCTATGTGACTCGCTGTTGTTTTGCAGCTTCTCGCGGGCCGTTTGCCTGTTTATGTTAATTGGACGCTACTTCGCGGATTTTGGTTATCACGGGCGGTTTTGGTCCACATTAACCGCGATAAATGAGGGATTACTGTATTCCATGCGTGCGTGCGTGCATGCACACTGTCACGCAATGCATGATGGTGCCTGACTGAAGTGGACTTTCAAAACGCAGACTCGGATAAAATATACACAGCAACTATTTATCACAGAAAAAAAGTGGCGCGAAGCCGATAAAGTACAAATAAAGACGCTCGTACATACGAAAACGAAAATAGCTTGTCACAAAGGACAAGAAAAACAATAACTTAATGATGACAACTCGAAAACAGAAAGCAAAATAAATAAATAAAATAAAACACGAAGAACGGGAAAAACCGAGCAAGTTCAGAAACGTAAACAATTGCACTTAAACAATGGGTTGAGCAAGGCAAATTATTCGACAGGGAGTTGTCGCCAGGAGCGTCGTTCAATCGTGATTTGATTGCGAGGCGTGACGCGTGCGCAGCTGAGCCGCTCAGCCGGACCTCAAAGCGAAATCAAAACAGACTGATCATAACACACAAACGCGGTCAAAGTGTACGTTGAGGTTTCATTCGTTGAGGCCACTAAGAAAAAAAAAGTAAATCATTTACAAGATAAGATATCCAGAAAATGGGTGACACCTGACAAACAGCTCATGCTACAATCTCTCTTTCCTATCTTCTGTCATAACTGTTCTCACTAAAGTAACAAATAAATAACATCACGCAAGCAAGCGTTCAAATGCTTTCCTTGAAAAGCAAAGCCTCGACTCTGTACCCCTGTCCTTGAGCAAGGCACCTACCTCCTTTCCCCTCTTAGAGTTATGGTATAATATTGTGTATTTCTATCCTGGCAGTGTTGGACCGAAAAGATTAAAGTGACTGAAAACAAACAAAAAAAAAAAGAAATAAACGTTATAATCTACCTTGTTATGCATATGAATTTTAGGATTACAGTAAAATAAATGCATCTTTTAAAACAATCATTACCTACATGAAGTGTTTGTTGTATTCAAATGTCAGACAGGAGCACAGAAACGAGAAAAACACAAATGCTGCACAACCCCAAAGGTTTATATGGAATCCAGTTGCATAGATCCAGCCATGGCATCACGAGGTTTTATGGATAGGAAGGGGTGGGCGGGGGGGCTTAGCCGAAGAGGATGTGAATGAATGCAGCGTGCAAGCACAGCATTTCACAAGAAGCTAGCAAAGATTGATTTGTGTAAAAGTATAAAGTCAGCATTAAAATTATACACTGCAAATATGCAGGTTTTGTTTCAACTTCTTCAGTGTTAGGTTAACATGGGCAAATCTGTATGCATCCATGCTACTCTGTGTTAGAATAACATTTATGTCATGTTCAACTTCCAACAGTGTGCTACACAACAAATTGCAGAGATACAGTACTTGAGTCAGACTCGAGTTGCTATTTTCAGGACTAGAACCTCCTTGCCAAAAACTTTGGAATAACTTGACTTGGGACTTGAGATTGTTCGAACCGTTTGTTTCCACGATGGCATTTCTGTCTAACCATAGTCATGGCCCTTGCTCAATTTCAAAACAAAGTGAACCAATGTGAACTTTGAAAGTCGCTCTCATGCACCTCAACATAAATGCCAATGACTAAATGCAAAAGAAGTGAAGCGGCGTGTTGCACCAAGTTGATTGTCGGGAGAAAAAAATTGATTTTGGATTCAAAGAGAAAGGGCAGAAAAACCTCTTTAAAAAAAAACTTTCATCTACAGTTACTGTTGATCATAAGTTATTGAAAAGAACAGATGTGTTGAAAGCATAAACAACAATATTTGGTTGTATTTATTTCAACACTTTTTAAAGTATATGATTTTGTAATATTGAATTAGGATTTTTATATAAATAATATATACATTTGGGATCCTTAAGAGCTATAGTGTGAATTGAAACATGTATTACTGTACTCCAAGAATAAAGGTGCATCAAAGTCAGTGATGTTGAATTTTTCACCTACCAAAGGCCGTCATATATCATATGACATATGCATATTATCTATATCATCGTAATTATTGCACTTTTGCACTTTTGGGGAGAAAATATTTTTGTTTTCATCCTTTAAAAAAAAAAGTAATACGTTTTATATGGTACAAAGAGCATGAAAACTTTAGATTAATTATTGAGAAGTACTCAGGTCTAATAAGTATTCCCCAAAAATAATGTATTAATTTTGCCCACACTTTTATAACACGGACCATTTTTAGTCCTTATGAGCTTTAGTATGATTTTTTTTTCCATGTCATTACTCCAAAAATAAAAATGCCTCATAATCAGTAATATTCTGAATTGTTTACCTACCAAAGGCCTCAATATAATCATCTCAATAATTCCACTCCTAAAGTTTTTTTGTTCGGAAATATGGCAGATTTTGTTTATCAATGCAATGCAAAGCAAAGTCAAAATATTCATCTCGAACAAGAGTCTTAGATTTATTGCAATACTTTGTTTGGTCGATGTTTATATCAACTTGTGTTTGTTTATTTGCCTTTGTGGTACGTTGTATACATTGTATAAGTATGGAATAGCGCCATTTTTCTGAAACATTTATTTTGTGCATGCAAAACTTTTTTTTTTTCTACCCCCCAATTTTGCTGCTGTAGACTGCAAATTTCCCCAGCGTGGGACAAATAAAGGTTATCTTATCTTATTTCTTGGGTAGTGGATTGGATTTGTCTTTCCCTTTTATTTGAACATTTTCTTAGTTTACTAGTATTACCATTGATGGTATTGCTTGTTTTATTTTATGTGTTTACCCATACAAGATCTACAAAAAAAGAGGTTTCTTCAAAGTATGGTTGTTTCAGCAATACGTACCGGTAGGTCATAATTTGAAACCAGATCCTGCAAGAAACACAAAAGAAGTTTGCTGGAACAAAATTAGTGAGAAAGGGGAGTGGGGCTGTTCGGTCACTATACCACCGATGTCAGAGTTTGGTTCGCATTGCCGGCAGTAAGTCGGAATCGTTTCCGGTGAGGGTGGGACTACGCCAAGGCTGCCCTTTGTCGCCGATTCTGTTCATAACTTTTATGGACAGAATTTCTAGGCGCAGCCGAAGCGTTGAGGGGGTCCGTTTTGGTGGCCTCAGTATTGCATCTCTGCTTTTTGCAGATGATGTGGTACTGCTGGCTCCTTCCAGCAGGGCTCTCCAGCTCTCACTGGAGCGTTTCGCAGCCGAGTGTGAAGCGGTCGGGATGAGGATCAGCACCTCCAAATCTGAAACCATGGTCCTCAGTCGGAAAAGGGTGGAGTGCCCTCTCCGGGTCAGGGAGGAGATCTTGCCCCAAGTGGAGGAGTTTAAGTATCTTGGGGTCTTGTTCACGAGTGAGGGCAGAAGGGAGCGAGAGATTGACAGGCGGATCGGTGCAGCATCTGCTGTGATGCAGACGTTGTATCGGTCAGTCGTGGTAAAGAAGGAGCTGAGCCAAAGGGCGAAGCTCTCAATTTACCGGTCGATCTACGTTCCAGCCCTCATCTATGGTCACGAGCTATGGGTCGTGACCGAAAAAACGAGCGGCCGAAATGAGTTTTCTCCGCAGGGTGTCCGGGCTCTCCCTTAGAGATAAGGTGAGAAGCTCGGTCATCCGGGAGGGGCTCAAAGTAGAGCCGCTTCTCCTCCACATCGAGAGGAGCCAGATGAGGTGGCTGGGGCATCTGATTCGGATGCCCCCTGAGCGCCTCCCTAGTGAGGTGTTCCGGGCATGTCCCACCGGGCGGAGACCCCGAGGACGACCCAGAACACGCTGGAGAGACTATGTCACCCAGCTGGCCTGGGAACGCCTCGGGATCCCCCGGGGAGAGCTAGAAGAAGTAGCTAGGGAGAGGGAAGTCTGGGCTTCCCTGCTTAAGCTGCTGCTCCTGCGACCCGGCCCCGGATAAGCGGTAGAAGATGGATGGATGGGGAGTGGGATTCAATAAGATTGGATGTGGAACATTTCCTTATGAGGTATGAAATGAAATAAGCTACGTAATTGTTTATCTCTTTGTGTATTATTGTCAAATATTACTTGAAATAACTGCAGACAACAATTGTGCATGATCCTTTGATTTAAAAGGACTCATCCAGTGCTTTGAAGAACCCATCTGTTTCCCCGAAATAGTCATGTGACTCAAGTTATGTGTTCATCGCAGCGACAGTGAATGCCTCCAAAGACTTGTAATTTTCCGACTGCAACAGTTTTCATTCACGGCCTCTTTCCTCTCATGTGTCGTCAGCTGCCAGCCAATCAAAATGAAGAGGCGGGCCCCCACAGCCACGCTTTCAGTTTCGAATCACTTTGCGCCATGTGACAGACTGTAGACGTAAACAGTTTGTGGCCCATGTGTTTGACTCATAATTCACTTCATGAAAGTCCTTTTCTATGCTGCAATAATGTGTAGCAGTATAGCTTCAGATATGACCCTGTTTCGTTTGCGAAGACAATGCAAATATACACACTTGTCCACACTGGGATTCTGTGAGAGAGCGGTGGGGAAAAAGGTAATTTCCCAAAAATTTCCACATCGCCTAGTCCCTCCCCCTCCTGCAGAGTATATTGGCATTTCAAGTCACATGAACTCGTGTTATAAATGCACTTTGCAAACGTTCACCTTCATCAAAACAGGTGAGCTGTGCTTGTTCATCAAACTTCTTCTTCGCTTGATGACAACTACATGATGGCAAGGAGGACGACTGGTGAGTTTTCAATTTACACTTAGCTGTTTTATATTGACAAAATATATATTTATATTTTTGCTCCTTCTGTACTCTTAAAAAAAACTTCTTAGTATGATGCAGTACAGTACAGTAGCAATAATTAACATATTTTGAAAGGAATACATTTTTGACAATGTCAGTCAAAAACAAGCATAATATATTCATGTAGTACGAAGCCCCGAATGTGGCATGCAGAAAAAAAAGAAATATTTATAGTGAGACAATGGCAGCAGAAGAGGACTTGCACTCTTTCCTCAAGACAAGGACTTTACCAAATAGTGTCATCGAAGATGAAGATGATTGTTTCTCATGAGGACAAAAGTATCTCTTTCGGATGAGAAACTTTCTCATCCTAACGAGAAGCATATTTATTTTGTGTCATTTTAGGGTCTCTGTAATGTAGGCAGCTTTTTGTGTTGAACATAATTAGGTGCGGCTAAAGTTGTGACCAGTGAGTATATAATACAATCCAATACATCCTGATTTATATCGCATTTTCACAACAGCTGCAGCTACAACAAAGCCCTTAAGAAAACAGTTAACATAAAGTAAAATAATGAACACAACACATAACATAAAATACGGACAGTCGTGCAATCCTAACGCCTTTTCCTTTGTTGTTTAAAGTACGGTAGTTTGAGTGAGAGGAGAGAATCAGTGTCCTTTCACCAGTGCATCAGAGACATCATGCTCAAAATGTGCACACGTCGGCCCCAAACTACCGGTAAGTTTCAAAAAGAAGCTGTAGAGTCCATTGACGAAAAAAAAGAGAGCTTGGTTCACTTCTCCTGTCCCATGTAAATAATAATCCATCCATCCATTATCCGAACCGCTTGATCCTCACTAGGGTCGCGGGGGGTGCTGGTGCCTATCCCAGCTGTCTTCGGGCAGTAGGCGGGGGACACCCTGAATCGGTTGCCAGCCAATCGCAGGGCACACAGAGACGAACAATCATCCACGCTCACATTCACACCTAGGGACAATTTAGAGTGTTCAATCGGCCTGCCATGCATGTTTTTGGAATGTGGGAGGAAACCGGAGTGCCGGAGAAAACCCACGCAAGCCAGGGAGAACATGCAAACTCCACACATGGAGGCCGGAGCTGGAATTGAACCCGGTACCTCAGCACTGTGAAATCGACGTGCTAACCACTGGACTACCGGGCCGCCCGTAAATAATAATAATAATAATAATAATACATTTAATTTATAAGTGCCTTTCAAGACACCCAAGGACACTTTACAATATCCGTTTCAATTCCAAGTGGTGACTCTCAGTTACAAATAAAAAATAGCAGAACATTCATATCATCGTGAAGTGCTGCATCTGTAAAATGTCATTTAAAAAATAGGACTTGGATTTAGCCTACTCTCTTGAAACAAGAGAGAACTTTTTTCACTTTCTTCTTATTGTTGACAAGTACTTTTTATGAAGAACATTTTTTGAAGTGAAACCTTTATTGCATCATGCATCTTTGACAATTTTACGTTGCAGATGATAAACCAAGGGATTCGAGAACCTGTGGTTTCCTTTGCCTCGGTCCAATGATGTTCCATCACCGAGCCGTAGGAGACAGGATCCACCTGAGTCACGGGTGTCAGCATGCAAAGAGGGCAAAAGGAACCTTCAGAGATGGCCTGGTGTTCAGCAATCGCCCCGTGAGGGTCAATGAGCGGATTCGGTTGCGGATCGAGAACGTCAATGGCAGATGGCACGGAGCCTTGCGAGTGGGTTTCACCAACGTTAATCCGGATTCCCGTAATCTACCACTGCCCAAATTGTCCATCCCCGACCTCACTTGCACCCCGGACACTGGGCTGCTGTCTTGGATGAGACATTCTGCAAGGCAGGAACAGCGCTGGAATTCTGGCGGTCGTCCAAAGGCAGCTTGTATGTTACAAACAACATCTCCGATGAGCACAGGCTACTGTGCAAAGCAATCAACTTCAGAGGGCCTCTGTGGGCCATGATTGACCTTTATGGACAGACGTGCTCCATTGTCCTCTTGGGTAGGTTTCATGTTTGCCATACAGCCTGAAGGTAGCTCAAGGGTGTCCAAACTCTTTTCTCCCGAGGGCCGCGCCCAGAAAAGTGGAGATCAAGGGAGTGAGAGATGAGAACAGATTTCTTTTTCTCTTCTCCTCCCTTGCATTCTTGGACACCCCTGGTGCAGCTGTTTGAATGAGTCACCTTATTCATGATCACCCCCCTCCATTTTGCGACAGGTTCTGTGATACGCGGAGGATTTTTCAACAGGACGTCATGTAAGATGTCGGTAGTGCCGCTCTCACCTGCTTTAGACCTGGGCTCCTTGGCGACTGATGACTCCTCCCATCTCAACCGGCCGGTGACAACAGGTATAGAAGCCCGTCTTCAAAAAAAGCAAGTGACATACTTGTTCCACAACTGCTTTCTTTTTATGGTGCTTCCTGTCTCTTGATGACAGATGCAGAAGAACAGATGACCTGTGTGGTGTGCCTGGATAGACAAGCCCAAAATCCTCTGCCTTGTGGCCACTGTTGCTTGTGTTTGAAGTGCTCCTTCAAAATCTTAACTTCTTTTGGTACATGCCCCCTGTGCCGGCAGAGCATGGGGACGCCAGTGATAAATTGGGTGGCTGCCCCTTAGAGACAGTCTCTTAACGCGCCTTCTTTTTCTGTAAATTCTGTGATTTGATGTTGTATTTCTTAAACATGAACAAAATACCGGTGCACTGTGATTTTGATCAATAATACAATACCTGCAGGGTTGGGGTTTGTTTTTGAGTGGAAGGCAGAGCTTTGTTTACACTGTTAATTCTCAGGTATGCAATGTATGTATGTATTTATGGATGTATGTATGTATGTATGTAAATATACACCTGAAATATAAAATGAAGCTCTTTGTCCGTATATTTCTCTTGGTGAGTTTAACAGCGGTTCCCGCAAGACCTTCACGGTTGAACACAATCCATTCATGGACTCTGTTGGATGTTTGATGTCAAGTTTATTCATATTTCTAAATCATTTTTCCGATAGAAAATAAATGGAATGAAGATAAGCCACAGTTCAAGTGCAGCAATTATGAAACCTTACAAATGTTTTAATGAAGACCAACATTCTTAATGGACATACAATGGAATGGACTGCAGTTACTTGCTATCCTAATGAGGACAAGATCTATCGAAAACGTATATATCGATCATATAACAGAAATAAGTCAAATGGCCCACTACATATTATATTCTCTTTAATGGGGATGGTTTAAATTTGATCAAAGAGCCCAAAAAATGTTAACAATAATCTGTCACGGTAGTGTAAAAATAAATTATTGCCTTTATAGTGCAAAATGAAATTCGCTGAAAGTCTAAGACGGCCGACTTGGTCGTTTCGCTAGTTTTCCCGGAGGCGAAAGTATGACCTCATGAAATTTTATGTTCTGAAGTGGAATTTTTCGCGACGTGTATAAGGCGTAGAAAAAAAAGTAGTGTGTTTCCGGTAACCCGACCGACCGAGAATTTCTACCTCGAACAAAAACGTTCCGGTCGGCATTTTTTTCAAACCTTCTACATTTTTGTGTAATAATAATAATAATAGTACTGTAATGCCCTTCAATAACGGGGAGAAGGATGCACGCAGTCGCTGATGCAATTCGTCGCTTTTTAATAAACAAAACAAGCAATAAACACACGCATTCAAAGGAGTTGCTGTTAGCCACAACTCACGCTCATGCGCTCCACACTCAGACTAACTACCGGAGCCAATATTCCCCCAACCTCGCCCCTCCCCTTTCTATGACGTCACACGAATACAAGAAACAGATATTACAGTACATTTCATTTATACGCGCCTTTCAAAACACTCAAGGACGCTTTACAATCAAAACAAGAACAATAAAACCACAGACAAAATTATAAATAATAAAAGGAAAGATGTTTACATCGGTGCAAACTCTCGCGATATTCACGTTGAGTATGCGCGTCATTTGCCGTCGTGTGTCAACAACATTGAATCATGGCGGCGGCCGCGATCTCCGAAAATAGTTTAGACCGCGTTTTGTGTGTTGCAGTCTAGCATTACTACACCTTGTGATGAATATTTTATTCATAAAGTTACCATGCTACAACCAGTAAATTATAGAATAACCAATACTTTTTCATAACATTTTTCACAGCGATTATTTTACAAATCTAATGACCAATTTGCCATGTAATCGTGCCTCGCGTCGTCCGTCTCTCGCTCTCGTGTTTTGTGCATACGTCACAGGTCAGTTTAGTGATACGCCCTTCGGACGATTCATACGAAAAATCAGACTGGCATTGCCATTTCTTAAATGACGTAATTAGTAGACCTTTGTGAGTTTTTTCGCCATCTCAAACTTTCATCCGCGATTCCTCAATTTGCGGACTAAAATAGCAACCCGCATACGCACCTATCTGTTGCGTCCCCCCAACACTCAAAACGAAAGTAAATTCGAAGAAACACACCCACACACCACAAACACACAGAGGCACAGTGAAATCGCGTTGATCACACAGTCAAGTCGTGTGCGGTGACTTTAATGGTTAAACTATGTTTCGGTACCGTAAAATGACGCTCACGGAAACGACACGCTACGGTAACTATTGTTACGTGAAATCCTCAGGGTGCCGTAGTTTTTGTGTTTGTTTGTTTTCCTTCGGCGGCGGCGGGGTTTCAATGTCTCCTTGTTTTATGTTTTATGGTTATTTTGTTTACATTTATGATGGGGGCGTGGCAAAAATATTTAAAAAAATAAAAACATTTGTCCGACCGATCGACCCTATGCCGAAATTTCATGTTACCGGAAACACACTACTATTTTTTCTACGCCTAAGAAACATTCTGATGACTAATCCAAAATGGAGTATCGGGACAATAAACATGGGACGGTACACCAAAACGGGAAACGGGAAATGATGCACAACACTTTGATGATAATTCCAAAACTATTTAGTCATAGATGGAGATTTATAAAGTGTTAGCCTTTGTTTTTGGTTTATATGAGGAAAAATGCAAAATTTTAGATAGACATTGAAGCGGCTTAAAACAAAACAGACCTTGAATATACTGGATATGTTCTATTTTTGATTAGACCTCGCACCCTTTTTTAATGAATGTTTTTATTTAGCATCGTTTTTTTTTGTAATGTCCAGTTCAGTGCATTTTGTTTGTGTGCTCAGTTTGTTTTTTAATCTTATGTTTTATGGAAAATACCTCGTTGTATTTTTGGATTAATAAAGAGTGTTGGGCGACATCTATTGGATTTCAAGTCATACTGCAGGAATAGAAAAACAAACTCCAAGGTGGTGCAGTTTCACAGGAAAAAGAAGACACGTGAGTCATAGTACAGCTTTTCTCATTTGCTTTGATGCATTTCTCAAATCAGAATTGAATTTCTCAAAACTACTTGTTCACTGTCCACATCAATGTGTCACTTGTGCACTTCCCCAAAATAATGTTCTCATTTCTGTGAACACGTTTCAAATGCTTTGCTACATTCATGCAAATGATGATGTGCACTTTTCTGTTGTTTCCTACGTTATCAGTTGGTTATGTCATGTTGATCTATAATGAATTTCTGTTAAATTGTCTCAGACCCCACACTATTTTGGCATCCGTTTATCATTTAAGTCTCTACATGGAAAATGGTTGAAGTTTGCCATATGCCAAGCATGTTTTGATACATTTCCATTAGATTTTATTTTCACATCTTGTGTTTTTCTAATGAGGGGGCATGTCTGAAGCATTTGCTCAAACAATGTTCAACCTTGTTTTTTTTTTTTACATTATTCAGAGCAAGTGAAAATGTAATCATTATAGCTCCTACCTAAGGTCTGTGTCAATTAAGAACATGTGTGCAATGTGGTGGATGTCATTATCCAATTTGTTCATTTGTGTAATCATTGGCAAGCCAAAGACTTTGTAATGGAAAGGAAGTAACCTCACAATCCTTATCTGTGTCTAAGGTGTGAAAATGTGTGTTGAGTTTTCCAAATCGCTGTGAGGAATGTTTTGCACAAGTGTGAAGCTGAGTCTGCGCTAAGTGTTGAGCAACTCTGAGCAGGTGTTATGCTCCTTGGGTTTAAAGATCTGTTGATTGTGTGAAAACTTTCATTTTAGCGGGGAAACAACTGTCAAAACAAACAAAACTAACTCATCCATACACAATGACGCAAAGACTTGTCATTGTGATGGCACTGGCATGTTCAGTGACACAAATATTTACCTTTGAGAGGTGAGCAAAGGATTTGAGAAACTTGCATATCGGTCTTTCTCTAATTTTCATGTTATATTTAATAGGAGCTTTCCCCTACAAACTAAAAAGCATTGTACAGTTAACATGGTTTAATGGTTTACTGGGAACTTTACTCTGGAGCTTTGGGCAGTTGCACAAATACAGATGAACTTCTTTGATGAGGCGTGCAAAAGAAAGCTGTGAGGCCTTCATGTTTGGCTTGACTGTAAATGCAGTTCTGGAACACCAATAGAAAACAGTGACACCTCCCTGAGGCTCTGCAGAACTCGTGTGTGGGCATGCATTGTTTCCATTGAGTGAGGCGTTCATCATGATAAGCCTTCCTTCAATATACACACAAAAATGCCGAAACGTTGCAGGTGAGAATACTGTAACATGTTGACATTTGCCAACCGGTTCTTTTAGTAAGAATACCCAACTGCCTTCCGGTTGTGGGAGGCAACACACTACAAATACTTCACTACTGTATTTAATAAATAAGCACGTCTTCTAAATTTGAGATACGACAAAGAGTGGTCACAACCGTTAATAGAAAAAAAAGTACAGTAATAGCCCCTTCATCGCAGGATTTTCGTTCCAGACAACCACTGCAATAAGTGAAATCAGCGATATGGAAATACCCTTGTGAAATACCCTCTAAGGTTGTTTTACAGCATTTATGGCATTAATTGTGGCTTGAAACACACTTTAAAATAATACAAACACATTCAAAAACATGCAATATATTGAGAGAGAGAGCAAAAAGAGCAATGATCAGACAGAAATATTGTAATAGTATTGCAGCAGTGTCCCGATCCCCGTGTTTACAATAAAACTAACAAACGTATCTCACAGTATACAACAAGAATCATGCCCAAAGATGGACATTATAACATTAACCGAGAGCCGTTGCTTTTAAAAAAAAATATGTGCGCAGGATGGAGAGGATTGTGAGGCATTCAATAATCACTTCCTAATCTCGTCAGAAAAAAATGACACGTACTGTATGTTGAAATACAGTCCAGTATTTTGTATTTCCTCTCGTCGAATTCACACATAACCAAACACAACAGTGTACCGCCGCCTTGTGGCCAAAAGTGGAATTCGACCCCAAAACAAAGAACAAAATGGAGTTTTAATACAAAATCTGCAAAATGAATGATTGTTAAAAACACGTCAGCGCATCAAAATGACGACCAGGCCTCACAAATGAAGAATAAAAACCACCAAGAGGATGAAGAAAAGACTGAAGAGATAGTGGTAAGTGTTCTACATGTTACATAAGAAAAGTAGTGCCACCGAGTATCACATTAAACAAAAGACCCGCAGCTAAGACAAAACAGTATATGAGGTATGTGTTTTAATTTTTCTGCGTAGAACAGTTATGCTCTACTCTTAACCATACCGGAAGAGGTTAGTCCAGCCATGAAAATGCTTATTTTTCGAATAAATGCATTTGCTGTCCCCCCTACAAGGATCTGTACTGCTGAGTCTATAAGCACTTTTGTCACCTCTACTTCCGTCTTTCTTCAGCCATAGAGAGCGTTTTGACGTCATGCATCACAGTGTGGTTCTCCCGCTTCACTGAGGCACAACGAAGAGGCTCCAGAGAGTGGTCGATGTCCTTAACGTCCTGCTGCCTGAGAAGAGATGTGGCAGCCGCAGGTGGCAACAGCCATCGCACCCAATCCCCTCTTTGACCCAATGCCCCCTGGCAGGCACTACCGGCCCATCAGGACCGGAACAGACTCATCGATAGCGTCATTCAAGCCACCAATGCACTGAGCTCACAATAAAACCAACACTAATCCAAAGCACTTCTGACTATAATGTACATATAAAATGTGTGCCTTATTGCTATTTGCACTACAGACAGTCCTTTTATTCTTCAAATACAAACGTGGAGTTGCACCGTACAATGACGGTATTATTTTATTCTGTGCCTTATTCAAATATGGCACATTATATATCAGACTGTGCAATTACATGACATGTCCCTCAGTTCAGAGAAAACAACCTCATCGTGTCTCGCATGAAAGGCTGTGCCACAGAGCCTGAATGGCCTGAATGGGAAGCTCTATTGCTTCCAGCTGTGGATGGAAACTATTAGCAAGCGCCATCTCCCTGATGAGCTCTGAAGCATGTGCTCACACTCACACATACAAACACAAGCCATACACACACACACACATACGCACACACACACGCCTACCCGCCCTCGCCTACTTTCAGAGCCACGCTGGAGGGTTCAACATAAGATAAAGACACGCTGTTGGTTGGAGACAGAGAACAAGAGAAAGAAAGAGAAAAGCAGCAGCGCCTTCCTCCCTCTTTTTCTTCACTTCCTTCCTTCACTCATCTGTGTTGAGGAGACCCCGAACAGCCCGCGCTTGCCCGTAAGTATACTGCACACATCTTGAGCGCAGCCAGGTCGCAGGTCGGAGGAGATAAAAAGAAATCTTGTCATTCTCATGCTTTGTTGGGTTGCTTATGCAGCATAGGATGACCCGCCATTATCAGTGCCGTCTGTGTTTATAGGACAGTTTTATTTGATTGCTTTTACTCGAAACAAAGTCAACAGTAGGTCTACCGCAATTCGAGGGATATCATCAATGTAGAAAGTTTCACAACACTTCATGAGAAAAATGTGACTGTCCTGATGTTTATCAGCATTGCTGTGTGTGTGAAAGCTTCAGATGCTATGTGCGAAAGCAGTTGTTCATTCATCTTCATGCATTTGTTAAAAAAAAGTTAGTTATTTTTCACCAAGCTAAAGTTCCCTCGAGGTTTTATGAGGATAGATGTGGAACATATATGTAGAAAATGTTGTTTACTGCTAAAACAAATACACCCTGATGGTTACATGTTGGTTCTCATGCTTACATTCCTTCATTGCTACCTCAGAGAACAGAGAAGATAACCGCAGTGATTTTCTAACCAGTGTGTACCTGTACCTGTTCGTGTGACATTTCTGCACTTGTGGACTCTCGCAAATGGCATCACAAGTTTGCTCTAAAGTTAATCCTGTGGTTTTTATGGATGTGGTTGTAGCTATAGGGCGTTATGGATTCTTCTGATTAGATTAGTTTTGTTTTTCTTCGTTCAGGTGTACTCACCTGCAGCAATAAAAGTCGCAGCTATGGCTTATTGTTGATTGCACAGTGCAAATGAGGGCAGTTGCAAAGTTCACACACACACACACACACACACACACACACACACACACACACACACACACACACAGGGTGGACTAAGCACCTCATTTGCATGACAATGCTAAATTGTGTCAGTACAACCACAAACTCAAACCTTTAGGAAGATAATGTTGTTCAACTGTGACTGACACAGTCAGAAGCATTGATTTAACAACATGTTTATTCGTGCAGCCAAAAAAGGTGATCAAAATAATAACTGCGTCAAGCAAATCCCAAATCCAAGTCTAACCTACCTCTGCGCAGATGTAGACCACACTTCACGCTCAACTTGCACTGAGCACAAAAGTAGAGACCTTAGCGTTTAACTACGAACACATTTTGAATCAAAGTACAGTTTTCAACACGAATCTCGGGTGTCGCCATGAGAGCCTCAGTGGAAAAAGTGCAAATTTTTGAAACATTTTTGAGAAAGCCATAGTTGCTTACCTGGTTAACATTCCGTAAAGAACACAGATTGGTATGTCATGAACTAGGATGTGTTGTGACGGCTGGGGTCAAAGTGTCAATCACCTCTTGCATTATTTGCCACATAGTGACAGGGTGTTAGATGTGCTCACAGTAGGGACAAAGTCTGTTCATGGCGGGATATATGTAATTGCCCCAACCCACCCACACATGCTTGTCTCTCAGGTTCAGAAGCTCAACTATTTGGTAAAAACAAAGCTGCGTGGAGGGCAGGCTCAGTAAATGGATATCTGCCTTGGAGAGCACCACCAAGCTAGACCACTGAATTATTTAACTACTGGAGTCCTTCACTTTCTGCCTTGAACCAAAGATAATACACAGAAAATGTTTCCGCAAACAGAAGACTCCAGGATGTCTTTCGTTTATTGATCCAGAGATGAAAGGGCACCTGCAAAAGAAAGCAATCAGATTGCGACACGTAACTGGATCACTTGACTGCGGCAGGGACACAAAACTGTCAACGCGCTCCTGTTTCGGTTTCGTACACTCGCTGATGTGTGGGTGAACTGGAAAGCCAAGTTTTAATTGGGCAAGCATTGTGTGCAAGGGTAATGGCATCCCACCAGGCACGTTCGAATCAGGAATTTGGAATACGCAAAAGTATAAATTGCCATCGGAGGGACAAACTGTCATCCAGTCTTTGTTTATTTAGCACGTGTTTGTGTGAGCTCATGGGAGACTCTGCTTTAAACAGAGTGGATGACGTGGCGTTTAAGTAATGAGCCAGTAGAAGAGAAAGAACTCCCATCCTCCTTTGGTGCTTTTGGCCTTTACTCACACAAGGAGAGGGAGTTACAAGACAGATAAAGATACTAAGTGGCGGTGTCACAGAGTCACTGGGCAGTATCTGGGAGGTGGAGGTGATGAACTGCTCTCATTCCCCTTTGGTTAACCCCAGGCTGTAAAATAGCACCTTATCACAACAAAAGGGCTTCTTCACAGAGTCAGGTCCCCTGAACTGACAAGCCAAGAGCAGGGTGCCTTTTGAGTGGGGCTGAAGGGGTTGCCTTGGTGATGCTTGTCATCTGGGAAGTCTGCTACAGGGGCATGCGGGGCGAGAGCTTGGGAGGGAAAGAGAAAGACAGAGAGAAAGGGGTGGGGGGGGGGAGAGAGAGAGAGAGAGAGAGAGAGAGAGAGAGAGAGAGAGAGAGAGAGAGAGAGAGAGAGAGAGAGAGAGAGAGAGAGAGAGAGAGAGAGAGAGAGAGAGAGAGAGAGAGAGAGAGAGAGAGAGAGAGAGAGAGAGAGAGAGAGAGAGAGAGAGAGAGAGAGAGATCAAGCTCTTGTATTCTGACTGTAATATACTGTATAGTGAGAGCAGGGAAGTTTTGCAGAGTCCACTTGGGAAGGTGAGTACATGCTTTGTCCTAAAGATCAATCCATAAAAACACATTGCGTGTTGTTAGAGACAATTTTTTATTTATTTATTTTTCAAAGTTGAGAAACCTGTCTGGCTGCTCCAAGCTTGCAGGATTAGAACACTTAACTCAGGAGTGGTTATACACCGAGATGCACTTTTAAACAAGTCCCATCACTCCCCACATCCGCTCTTGCCTGCCTGATTTGATAGACATTGAAAAAGCAAACCGAAGGAAGGGTATTTTCCCAGGTTGCAGGGTCGAAAGCAAGGGTGTCCAAGCTTTTTCGTTTGAGGGCCGCATACAGAAAAACGGAAGGATGAAAGGGCCACTTTACAATTCTTTCACTTTCTGAAACACGCCAAAATACTCAAGAAAGCAATTATATGTCGTTTGCATTGTCTAGTTAATTTCATCAGCTTTCTTTTAAAGGTTTTAAATCAAATGAAGTAGAATCTCGTTTCAACATACCCCGTTGACTTTTTATCCCCTATTATGTTCACATTTCTAGGTCCCGATTTCACATAATTCATTTTTCCACTTGTCGATTTTGCTTCCAACTTTTATAACATAAACTTCATGAGATCGACCAGATTTTTCCCACTAAATGCTGAAAAGGCCTTCGTTACAACGAACCATGGGAAGCTAACTGCCGTCACGACCTTGCTTATGAACAAAATGTACAACGCGGGATACCCTCCGTTGCTAAGCGACGCCACTGATCGACTCTGTTCATTGTTGTACATCCCGAGCACATGGTCTGAAAACATTACTGGCAAACGGAAGCGAATATCGCTGCCTCAGAAGGCAGACATTGCCTCTCACTTTCAAAAGGCAGTCTCCCAGATCTCGGCAGCACTAGCAGTTGCCCATGGTGGGTAACATTTGCTGACTGAATGTTTTCAGAGATGAAGTAAGAGCGCTATATTTGTTTGTTTCATGTCTTCTAAAATCATTTTTTCTTCATATACACAGATTTGTAATTGACATGTTTGTACTGTACTACATGTTCATGTTTTTACATCGATAAATGTTCATACTGCATTATACGTCGTAGTTGGCTGCCATTTTATTGGAAATTGTTTCAACAAACTACTCTTATAACATACAGATTCATTATGTACCTTGAGGTATGTTGTAATGAGGTTTGACTGTACAGTAGTTGAGGATTTTTAAGGCAAATAGTAGAGGATTTTCTGGACAAGCCAACAGCCCACTATTTGTCCGAGTAGTTCCAGCTCTGCACATGACAGAGGATGAATCCCATCTCCACATTCAGAACCAAAAAAAAGAACAAACTGTGGTAAAGTGACCATTTTTCAAACACTTACTTGAGGATCATTCATGTGATGTCTTCCTAAGTCAGCCTAAGAGCACAAAGTGGAAGAAACTATTTTTGCCTCTAAAATGGAATTCTCTTTATTCACTACAGTGTTTTGAAGATAAATTGTGCTATTTTTCAAATGATATATGGTTTATTTGTATCTTCGAATATAGAGAAAATTTCTTCGGTACATAAACCAATGAATTAGTCGGACTGGCACCTATTTTTCTGACACCCTCCCTTTTCACTCGGCCCACCTTCACCTTTTTTAAACTAACCGTGCGGCCCATGTCAAATGTCATTTCCATAAATATCTTTTTTATCATGTCTCGGGCCGCTGAAACATGGATGGTGGGTCGCAAATGGCCCCCGGGCCGTAATTTCGACACCTCTGGCTTAAAGCATCACTCCCAAGGCTCCCCTCGCTGTCACATCCATTTCCACAGATGCCTCTGATTCCCTTTGTAATATTACGGAGGGTCCTCGTGTCAGCCCGCAACAGAGCGGGGCACCATCAGCTTTAGATATGCGAAATGACAGCCAAGAGGATTTGTGACATTTTATTCACGGTGTCGAGGATGCAGGTTTTCTGTTCTCGGAAAGTTAGAAGCAGCAGATTATACGGTGATTAGTTGCTTTCAGATGTTTACCCCAATACACTGCTTTATTTTTTTGAAAGGGGACAATATTGATAAGTGGAATGATCACATCCAATGGAAATAATAGAGACAGAAAAATCTAGCACACGGTCGATCATTTCTTTTGTGCGTCTGCCGCATAGTTGAGCGATTGTGGCTTCCTCCCACATTCCAAAGACAATAAAGACTCAAAATGGTAGAAAATGGTTACTTTGCCCTGCCACTGACTGGTATGCAGTCAATTTGTTATAGGATCCAGCTCCACCTTGAAGAGGATAAGTAGTCGAAAACGACTGACTGACTGCATTTACAATTTCTATCAATTTATTGAAGCTCACTTTTTCACTCACTTTTGGAGGATTTTCAGGTTTCACTTCAGGTATGTTGTTTTAGTTGCTCACAGCTCCTTTCTGTTGACAAGAAAAACACTCCAGTCCTGCTGCTGCTCCAACCGCAGAAGCGCCATACAAGGAGGCAAAAACTCCTCTACATATCATAAACTTGTGCTGCAGGTCCTTGTATGGACTCCGTCTGTTTTGGTTTGTGGAGCAGAGTTTATGATCAACCCTGCAGCACCTCGAACACCTCTCACATAATTTCAGCCTGACTAGCCGAACATTTGGACGTCAACAATCACCCAATGGCTTCAGAATAATCTCATCAGTTTAAAATATCGCCTTTCTTCAGTTTCACGACTATATTCGGTCAGCTGCATCAGCAACATTGTGCTGGTGATGGTTTATTCCCTGATAGCCTTTTGTATTAATAAGATGCATTTGTTTTGGTCTCATTTGGATAAGATTATACAATGTCACAAATGTGTACAGTATACTGTATTTCGGTCCAGACCCGCATTCGTTTTCGGCTGAGATCTTTCTTAAATTGACATATATTTTCTTCACCACATTCCCGAAATAACTCTAATGGCTGCAACACTTGGGCAGTATTTTCTTATGTTCACATCTCAACAGCCTTTCCTAATCTATGTTGAAACCCAAAATAGGTCTCTTGACAATTGTGTTGGAGTGGCACTTATAGTAATTTTAGACTTTTTAACCTATAGCCAAACCTGGGGCAGGCTCCGTTTCTCCAACTGCTTTATTGAATCCGGCACAGGGTTTCTTGGTACAGTTAAATCTCAAGACCATCAAAGTATTCTGGAGGGACGTGTGCTGCTCAGTGTCAAAAAGATTGGTCTCAGCTGCAGGTCATGTGTCCTCCAACTGGATAATGGCCCAAAAAGCTCACCTAAAAATACTCAATATAACAAAATATTTGATGATTGTGTCAAAAAAAACAACCTGATCTCAGTTCTGTTATGTGGAAGGAGCTGAAACATGCAATCTAGAGAATATATACATAAACATTTAAACATTCGGTTGTACTAACACCGAATATTCAATAGTTAATGTTTACTACATTTTAGTTTATTATGACTTTTGTCAGTTATTTCGGTGGGCATTGTGGATTTTTCTTTCTGTGACCGGAGGGTACTAACTTTTATAATCCTGTGTGTAGCTTCTCATTGTGCATATGACAGAGCTCTTCCTTTCACTAATAATTATAATACAATTTGCTAAACATATACATATGAATTTTGTGTTCAGTAAAGTGCTGTGTGTATTAATTCGGTAGGCCGGGGAGGAATATCAAGTATATTGCCACCTTAAGTAATGTACTGTTAGTTTTGGTCAGTATCCTTCTTGGATTAAGACTTCCACTCACCAGATTGTGTGCTTGATGGAGTCAATGATTAACTTTGTTGAAGGTTTAATTTGTTGGAAGGCTGATCAAGTGACAGTTTTATTTGTCCCCTTAAACACCTTAGATCATTGTGTCAGCTCACATCATCACTTGACTCTGTGGATGATTTATAAATGACAGGATCCTAAATCTGACCATGAATCATGATTTTCCAATTGGTTCACATTCAAGTAAAATAAATTCAGGTGTCCCCACCGTGCATGTCATTCAATGGGTTTTGTGTGGTCAGTTTGAGAAGTTAGAACAATGTAGTGAGTTCTGTGCCTGCTTGGGTTTTCTCCGGGTACTCCGGTTTCCCTCTTACATTCCAAAAACATGCAGGGTCGGTTAATGGAACAGTACAAATTGTCCCTCTGTGTGATTGTGAGTGTGAATGGTTATTTGTCTATGTCGGCCTTGCGATTGGCTGGCAATCAGTTCAGGGTGTACCTCCGCCTACTGCCCGAAGTTAGCTGGAATAGGCTCCAGCATGCCCAAAACCTTCGTGACAATAAATCAGTTTGGATAATGGATGGATGGATAGCTCAGGCAAGGCAGCTTTATGTATATTGCGCATTTCATACACAAGGTCAAAGTGTTTCATATACAGTAATTATATATTTGAGAACATTTACAAAAAAAATAGTTAAAGACACTCAAAAGCAAAGTAAATAAAAAGTATCTTACTTAAATTATTAATTACACCGGTCAACAAATGTTGACTTAATTTTTTAATTAGAGATCCAAGTAGACATTTCTAGATTATTTTTTTTTTTTTTTGGTGCCGTTTCTGAATCTGCCCTTGTTTTTTCTCTATCGGACATCAGGTTATCATAATAATCATTTATAATGTGTAATATAAGACTATATTTATGAATGAATGAATGGATATGTTATGCTACAGGTGGACTTTCTGTCTCAAATGTCATAGTTATAAAGTGCAACGCATGGTAAAATCTGTAGTGCGCAAGTTTTTATGGGCCAAACTGAAAAAACCCCATCAAAACCCTGATGTGCAACCTAAGAAGTAAACATTTTTAAAAACAATGTCGGAAAATACATCTAGGACACATCAAGCAATGTAAGCATGACATCATCATCATGTGCTTTGATGTGATGACACATCCAGAATCCTATGGGTGCGGTGAAGTCCATTGACCTGCTGGACACAGTAACTTCTAATGATAGTCTTGTATGTCATCTGGTTCTGGTTCAAGACTTTTTTCACAGTTAGCCGATGAGTCACAGTTCAGAAGTCTGATAAACGGCTCTGCTTGGATTACTTGAATGGAGCTCTGTAGACTCAGACTTAGGTTCCCTTTTTAGTCTTTCCTAACATCTGGTCCATTTCTCGCAGTAAGTGAATGGGTTTCCTGTCGACAGAATTATATTGCGATACTCCGAGTTTCTCATCTTGCATGCCCTGTGTCCCCCCCCAAATAAAAAAAAATCACGGGTGCTATTTGACTCTGCTGCAGATAGGAAGTAGGAAGTCTGCTTTGCAAGAACTATCTCAAACAGCTCATTTAATCTTAATCTGAGGTGCACCTGGACCTTTTATGGTATTTTTCTTTTCCATTATAAAAACAGCTCCTGGGGTGTTAATAGACATTTCACATAGTGGGGGGATGAACGTGCTACAGCTCTGCATCTGCTCTTGATGCTCAGTCATTATGTAAGCATTCACCGCACATTCAAAGTCAAAACCAGACGCTTGGCTGTTTTTTCAAGATCAACTAGGGTCTTTCCTTATTTGGAAGCATCGATTCTTGCCCAAGAGGCGAACGGATGCGGCGCTGGATGCTGACCCCGGGAGAAAAGAGAGGCTGATATTATGACATGAGCTTATTTGGACTTCCACCAGTGGAGCCAAATTGGCCTGCAGGAAGTGGATAAATCTTGGAATATGGATTAAGATTACCGTATGAATTTCTAAATCCTTTTGATGGCCTTCATCAAAATAAACAGTATCTTTGCCATTGTCCTAGCAATACTAATACTGTAGTATACTCTCACGATCCTTAAGGAGGATATATTATGGAGAAATAACGTTTTAGTGTTTGTATTTCCAGTAGTGTCATCAGGGGGCAGAGCAGTGGTTTGCATGTGTGCTTCATAGTTCTGACATTAGGGGTTTAAATCTCAGCTCTGGCCTTCCATGTTTCCTCCTTGCGTGGGTTTTCTCAGACTACTCTGCCTTCTTCCCACATTCCGAAAACAAGTTAGGTTTGTTAGGTTCACTGAAGGCTCAAACCTGTCTGTAGGTGTGAATACTGAATGATTGTTGTCAATATTTGCCAAGCGAATGGCTGGCGACCAGACCATGGTATTCCCCGCCTCTCACCCAACGTCACCTGGCATCATTCCTAATGAGGACAAGCACCATAGAAAATTGATAAATGGATGTTTAGTGCCACAAGAGTAAATAAATTACATCGTTATCTAAGGGGGAGCCCTGGAGCAATTAATGGCAAAGTATTTTGACACATTTTACATGGCTTTAAAACAAAATTTAGCTTTTTGTCAGATAGAGTGTGGTTCCAGCAAGCCTTGTGTAGACATTATTTTCTGCAAATGCAAGTACATTACTCATGTGGTCATGGGCCTTCAGCTGCAATCTGCTGAGAGTGACACTGCACTGTGTCCAACACATTAAGCGATGTATTTTGTGTGCATTGTTTTCTGTTGAACAGATAATGAGCTGGCTGTCATTGTTTTGGGCAATGAAAATCCATCTGTCATCACCAAGCAGAAATGTTATTACGAAAACAAAAAGGAACCAAGTTTATTAAGAGACAATGAGCCTGATAGACTGACATTGTTGTCCAGAAAGAAAAAAAAAACATTGGACTCGGGCGTTCTGTGCTGCCCATAGCTGGTTTCACATACTTGACCACAGTCCTGAAAGCTGCAAATTCCATACGGAAAACTCATGAGTGAAAACTTTGTCGGACAGCCCCCGACCGGCCTGTTGTGTTCTTACCCCATTTGCGTCGTTTGACACTAGAACAGTCAATTGTCAATGAACTCCGAATATCTTCTACCTTCTACAAAGCCCCTCTATGTTGTGCAGTGCTGACACCAGTACCAGTGTCGTCTGAGAAATAATGACACTTCTACCAAAGCAAATGTTGTCATCACTTGGACAGGAATGATGCCATTCAGGGGTCACACGTTGTCCGCTGTGGACGATTGCCTGTCTGCTTCATTCCCGCCACAGCACGTGAGCATGAGACAAAATCTTAAATATAAGAGCAGCAGTTGATTATAGTTAATGTTTTCAGTAGCCGACCCGCTTTATCAGTCCAACACTGTAGGACCGGGAACAGATGTGAGTCACAGTCATTGTGGGTGGATTTTTCCCAAGCAACAAGAAAAGTGGGCGATGCTAAATTTCCTCTGGAATACTGGGGCGCTACATAATGGAACACTGTCAACTCTGACTGGATGTAAAACTTGATTTATGATGACTCCCAGGTCAAAAGGTTAAGGGGTTAAAAAGGCCTGATTCTACTGCCAAAAAATCAGTGCCTCTGAAGAGACACAAAATTGAATGCACGGCGTTTCTGGGTGGATCACTTCAACAGTTCGTACATTTGCAGTGACAAATCAGACAGAACAACTCTACATTATTTCATTCTCTGCCACGGAGCAATAACAAAGAACAAAATGGTGAAACTATTTCTGTTTTTAGAGGCGATTGAGACCCTGTGATGTCACATGTCACAACATGGCTGCATTATCAAGTGTCAGAAAACTTCGGATTTCTAGTTGATTTAAAAGTTGGATTGTAAGGACAACAACAAAAAACATTTCTGGCATACATTTGTAATACTTGATGAAGTGCATCAAATTGATCTTCTGTTTACTTTTTTTAAATTTAATGCTTACAGTTTCACATGAAAAGGGTCTCCATCCTGTCCCCTCTCATTTGAGGATATCAGCGTTGCCTCCCGTGTATTGCACAAAAGAAAGCAAAACGCAAATAAAAGACTCATCTGATGATAATATCGCTTTTTAGTGCAGGAATGTATGCAATGTCGTGTTTATTGACATTTTTTGGTGTGTGTTTATCTGCAGCTCCTTTGGGAGAGACTCTGCCGCACAAGAACGAACAAGTGAGCACATGCAGTCGCAGGTAAAATGTAAAACACATTAACAAAGTGTCCAAACGTTTGACTACTGTATTTTTTTGAAAGAACATTCTCAATCGAGCTCTTTCACAATTCCTCAAGAACATTAGAATACAAAAAAAAAACAAAAAACAGGTCCCTTCATTAGATACACCTGCCCAGTCAAATGAAGTCCTATGCAGGCGATAAAGGTGACAATAAAAATGCAAAATGTGATTCAGTACAATTGCCGACCACTGCAAACTGTGAACGTGACCACCGGTACCTGAAGCACATTTTTATTTGAGTTGTTGAATTGCATCCCATCGCGTTGTGCCGAATGTTATGGTGCCACGATGAAGCTGTGGAGCTTTCTCATGACCCCCAGCAACCACACACACGGGGGAGCAAAGCACCTGATTCAAAAGTTCGAATCATAGAGTCAGACTGACCATCGTTAGGCAGCTGTAAAAAGATCACCACGGCGACCGTAAGACGACAGCTAGCTTGTTGGACCGAGGTTGACATCAGTGACCCCTCCTTAACCCCTCGTGCCAAGTTCCACCCCTTGGCCGCAGGATGAGGGGCGGCCTGGTGAATAGGGAGTTAATAGGCTCATAATGGTCCTCTCCTGTTTCTGTGCCCCCGCTCTGCACCTTCAATGAGTTCTTTCTGCACTTGTCTCACAATGAGATGATGAAGTGGGTGGAACGCCACCGCTCAGTAGTCCTGCTTTAAATACATTAGGGGACTTTTAACCCAATGCCGTTCCATTGTTGTCTAGGGAAAAGTTCAACCTCCTGTTTTTTTTTTTTTTTTTTTTTTTTTAATTTTACCCAGAGCTAACTGGAGGACATGGCAGGGACAAATGTTCACTCAATGTCTTTCTTCCTCATTTCCTTTTTTTTTTCTAATGATTACAGCTTGTTGAAGACGCTGGCTGTCCAAATGGCTTCCCCAGGGAGCCTGGTGGTCCTTCTACTCAGTACATCATAACATCTCCAGACCTGACCAAAGAGGTGGTCATCTCCCCTGGATTGCCAACTCCTCCTCTTAGCCCCCTCCGATCATCCAGGTTTCCTTCTGGAGAGTTCAGGGTATGTCCTGAAATGGCAGGAAAGCTCTCTTCTCTCAGGACAAGTGCCCCTTCATGTGGACAAATTTAGCATTACAGTTTTTATTCGTGGCTGACAGTGCTTTTTGTACGTACCAGAACCTTCAGTATCGACTTCCTCTTAATGCCATCACTATCATCTCACAATTAAAATGTAACTGAAATACATATTTCAGATCGCTCCAGAAGTGTTTTGCAAGTCAAATTTGGGTGCAACAAGTTTTGCACTGACCAACTAATCGAAAAGAAAAAATGCTGATGTCATTGTGAGGGGAAAAACTTGAAATCTTTCATTCATTCATTTTACGATCCACTTATCCTCACAAGGGTCACGGGGGTGCTGGAGCCTATCCCAGCTGTCTTCGGGCAGTAGGCGGGGGACATTCTGAACCGGTTGCCAGCCAATCGCAGGGCACACAGAGACAAACAACCATCCGAAGGGCAGAGTTCTGATTGGACAAAAAAAAATACATTCACATAGAAATACGCAACAAAAAGAACAGAATGGATTATTGGGAGATTAATAACATTTCACGGAGCAGATATTACAATTTAGGGCGTAAATGTAGGTCAGTGTTTCTGATTGTGTTTAGGCCAGCAGTGAGGGCCTTGCTGGCATCTTCTCTTCTCTTCTCTTCTCTTCTCTTCTCTTCTCTTCTCTTCTCTTCTCTTCTCTTCTCTTCTCTTCTCTTCTCTTCTCTTCTCTTCTCTTCTCTTCTATTTGCATGTTCACCCACAATGATTATTCAACTGACAGAACTCAGCAGTAGAGTAGGCTCAAACAAATTTGTGACGTGTATGTATATATTTTCATATTTCAACTCGGGTGGCTGATGGTGTTATGGAATGACACAAAAGCCTTATTCACACTGGCGAATCTCTGTCTTTCTCAAGGCATCTGATATCAATGGAAGTGGCCCAACTACTCCCAGCTTTGGATCCTATTATGGCCCCTCACATGGTAAAATTCAGCCTTATTTTGGGGGCAATTGGATGGAAATACCATTGTACATTCAACAAAACTAACAAGATGGGCTGACAGCATTGGTGAAAGTTTTAATCCAGTCATAATATGACAAATGTCACCCAGGAGGGTTTACCAATGGGGTTCAGCCTCCTTCCACAAGTGAGGAAAGACTCATCAAATTCTCAGGAATCGGCCCAGTGGATGAAACGGGGATGCCCATTGCCTCCAGATCTGTAAGAATAAAGAAACATTTTTATTTTCTGAGTTTTGCTAACAATCCCTCTATTGAGAAGCTCAAATATCTTTTTACCCTCCCTGCCTCCTTTCTTTTTCTTCCACCAGAGTGTAAACAAGCCCAGAGACTGGTACAAGAGCATGTTCAAACAAATACATAAGAAGCCAGAAGGTATGATTGCTCTTCCTTTCTCTTTATACACTCGCCCTTGACAGAACACGGACACACAATACACGTCATGGTGACACGTTTCATCTTATAATAATGATCATAATAATTATTATGATCATTATTATTGCCCTCTGCATTTCTGGCACCATTAACAATCAATCCATCCATATTTGAGCCGCTTCTCCTCATGAGGGGCGCGTGCATGTTGGAGCCTATCCCAGCTGTCTACAAGCAGTCGGCAGGCTACGCCCTCAACTGGTTCTCAGTCAATCGCAGTGCCATTAACAAAATAATCAAGAAAAGATGAAGCAGACGTTCTGCTCATATCACAAGCCACAACGGCGATGTCTTTGTCATGATTTTAGATAGGAACCAATGATGTCTGATCTTTATTTTTTTTTTGAGCAGAGTGTGAGCAGGAGGAATCAGAAAAGTGGTCGGCTAGATGTAAGTGTTTCTTCTTCTCCTAGGGATGGTCATTTGACTAGATTTTCTTCCTTAGCATTGGGGAAAATTATATTATATATTATTTAATCAAGTCATTGTAACTTCTCAAAATATTTTTTCATGCTTTTCAAAAACTTCCCTAAACATTCTGAACTCGTCTTTCAATCCGAGCTGGAGTGGATGTCTTTGTGGGTGTTGCTCAACTTCCCATTGCTGGTTTTATGTTGCAAGCTAGTTGAGGCTACCAATGTCTCAGCACCTCTGTTGGCTGCATCCAGCCAAGACGTGCACTTCACTTTCTTCAAAATTCAAGAAGTTTTACACAACGCAATCAATAATTCTTGAATCATTTAAATGATTATCATGCCCATCTGTAGCTTCCACTAAAATAAACATTGTTTTCAATGATTGTAACATTTTTCTTTCAATCATGTCATATATTAAAAAATATAACAATTACATGTATTCTCAGGCCTGCAGGCCACTACAAGCACAGAGGATGAAGAAGCCAACCAATATCTCTTCAGGCTATCACCACATGGAGCCTTGCCTGACTGGTGAGCTGATTCCCACTGACGTTCACAAACAGCTGAGCATATCCTTGTATGCACGGAGAGCATCTAGTGCACACATAATCATTGCCAATTATAAGCCCATCTGCATATTGTAACTGAATCCGATTTCTGAATGGGTTTCCGTGGGATTCGAAATGTGGCCGCTTTCTCCGAATTCACTGTAACACGCCTCATGTTAAAGAAAGCCAACAATCGTGTCCGGACTAGGCGGTGGGGTGGGCTGCAAGTTGGGATTTGTTGTTCCAGCACTTACAATAAGGCAGTGATTAAGTTGCTGCCCATGGCGGTTGTGCGTTTGCACATCCACTTGGGTGTCATGTTTCAGGAGCCAAGATGTCAATGAGCTGTCAGTTCGAGGGAAGCAGAAGCCTCAACCCAAGAGCATATTTGACTTTGAGCCTGAAAAAGGTGTTTCTTCTGTAAGCCTCGGCCAGGTACAAACTTTCACATGTTTAAAATTTGTTTCTGGAACCAGCTTACCGCTTTGAATATTTTCTGCCACATTCTTTCATGGTCTGGTACTGTTTTGGCGTTCTTGTCACAACAAGCTAATGAGTAACTTGTGGTTATCCAACAGATCTTTTCAAAAGCTGTTGTTCAGTTCCATATTCATGATCGTAGCATTTCCGCTCGGGTTTATATTTAGTGTTGTTCCAGATAAGTCTTTTCTACGAGGACCGCAGGGAATTTGACCTCTTACAAAGCAACAATCCTCCGGATTTAGTGCATGTGTACCCTGAATCATGACTAAAATAAACATTTATTCACACACATTCACATACACACCCCACAGGAGCTGAAGTGTCTTGTGATTTGTATTGTGGTGTGAACCTTTTGAGGTGCAGCATAAGAGTGTCTGAGACAAACTGTGCACAGACCAATGTCGGGGGCTTCACAGTGACTTTATGGTCTGCGAATGCAATGAGAATGAAAGGAAGGCCTTGGCATACCATTTCGAAAGAAGTTGCTGCTTCCTGCCAGCAGATTTATTGTAACACATGACAGTATTAGAAACAGAAGGAATTTGGACGTTCTTGTTAAATTAAACTGTATTGAGTTTGCAAGTGGGATTCAGTTATTTTCACTTGTTAAGGGAAAATGAATAGCAGTTTTATGAATCACAACATAAACCACTTTTAACAGCATCAAATGTGCCTTTATCTGTGTTACAGTCAGCACTAAGCAGTTTTTTTCTCACATACAGTATGTATTATTGTTAAGTATATATTTTAAATAACTGGCTAAAATAGTAACCAACTCACCGGTGACCCTAATGAGGACAAGCAGGTGGATGGGTAATAATTATATAACAGTACTCATGTTCTAGTCTAAAAGCAAATAAATGCTATTTCATGTTAATCTATGATAGATTATAGGATATTGAGAATTACAGCCCCCCCGCCCATTCATTCATTCATTTTCAATCTGTTAGACATTCATTATGAGGCTGTTTTATATATTGTAACTGCAGAATAAGTATAATAGCTAAACAAACTGTTACAACAAAAAAAATGTCGGTGTTCACCGATAACAGTGAACATAATGGCTTTTGTATACATATAATAATTAAAGTGGCTCTATTTCCTTCCGCAAATGACTGGAATTATCAGACACACATGATCACAAGATATCTATATTTACTTTATGCACTGTTGTCCACTTAGTTAAAAATGAAACTCATGCCCATACTTCTCTTTAATAACGGAAACCATACATGAAGCATGGCCTACTCAATTTGTGTGATGTGTATATGTGATGTCTCATTTCATGATCAACAATCACTTTTCACTAAATGTTTTCATTTTTTTCTGACCAAAGGGTTGCCAGTCGCCAACCAAAAGGGCTGAGAAGTCAAAGTCTCCTTCGGTTGAGGTGAGCGATCTCGCTATTTCATATCGCAAAAACAATTCCACAATGCCCAGTGCCAACTGTGACATCATTACCTTGGCTCAGGCCAGTCTGGCCTCTGAACTGAGTCGCTTTGAGGCCGAGTTGGACTCGGATATCATGGGCCTGGAAAAAAGACTGTCCCAGAAGAAACAGCAGCGTCGAGGCTGGGGTGAGGTACTGAGCACCCCCCCCCCCCGCCCCCTCTGCCCCAAATCCTCCTTGACTGTCTCAGCTGAAGACTCCTTGTTAGTCCCCAGAACGCAGCCCATCCCTCCCATCTCGACCGTATGAGCCTCACCGCTTGCTACTGTTAGCTGTGTTTCTTGTGTGTCCTGACCTGGATGACAGCTAAAGAATCACCTCCCTGTCTTGCACGTTGACTCATCCGTCTAATCATCTGCCTGCAGCATCCCTCCCTCCCCCTCACGCTCCCACCTCAGCAAAGTTAAATATGCCAGCTGTACTTGCATAGAGCGCCCAAATTCACTGTACTACAAAGATTCTCTGGAAATAATCCTGCCTATGCGCTGATGTCTTGCCCTTCCTGTTTCTGAATGTTTTTGAAATCATGAGTGGACTTGCTGAGCCAAGGAGCGTAGGACCCAGTTGATTTCTCACTCCCCCCTGGGGAGTGGTCAGCACCACCGTGTTGCCTGCATGTGTTGTTCAAAGAATTCCTCCAAGTTGGGAGACAGTGGAAGCCGAAGGGAGCAAACTTTGAAAAGTGTATTCTGCTTCCAGGGGACCAGGGATCCGGTGACTGCTTCAAGAGCTGGAAACACACACTACAGGTCTGTAACCACTTGAAAAAAATATAGTCGATAAAACTACAATGACTTTATTTTTAAACCGCGGTTGTGACAAAAGGAGCATTGTACGATTCCAATCTCATTCACTGACTTTGCCATTCACTTTGTTTTTGTGATGCGTTTTTCAATCAACGATGAAATCATCCAACATCTAACATTTCAAACTGTTTTGTTTGCTTGAGGAATTAATCATTAGCTAACACTTGTAGTTCTAGATGTAGCCTGTGTATTCATTTTTAATTATCCCGAGTCAACCTATGACAAGGAGTGTAAACAAATTCCAGAGTAATGCAAAGTGAAGGATCAATAACCACATAACACAACAATAAACCACTTCACTTTGTGCTTTTTTTTTCTCCCTGCCTGACTTGTCATGACAAAGTGATTACACTTCAAGTCCCCCCACCCCCTCAAAATAACCTCAGCAGGTTTAAGTACAGTACATTTACTCCTTCAGACAGCATTCCGCATTTCTAACCGTGCGTGTAATGCATTCTTGGAAGATTCTCGCTGTTATTTGCTCAGTTGGTTTCACTGGGATTGACCTTTTAAGGCTTTTGGTTCAGTGGCATTTTTTCAAGCGTCTGTTGCTAAGGATCTGTGGAATTAAAGGACAGAGTGGCAAAATGTAGTCTGCTTTTTCGGCATCCAGTCACACTGACATGTTTGGTTGCTGCTAACATGAAACGCGTGCTACTGTTTGTTTGCAGAGTAATTCAGAACTACTGATACCTTCATTCAAATAAGTTTCTCAGTGCTTGAAGATGATTGAATGAAGATGCTTAATCTCAATTAAATAAACAACATGCGTTACAAAGTAATTAAGGAGGAAACTGTGTTTCCTTTATTCTTCCAATTCATGATAGTTTACGAAGCGGCAGAGGTTGCAAAAGTACTCACACTCTGTACTTAATATTTTTAGAATAGAAGTGTCAAGAAGACTCTCATAAAAGTATAAGTCCTAATATAAATTCTTATTAAAAAAAATAAATAAAAGAATAGACGGAAATGTGCCCAAGTACAAAATAATTTTTTTGTCATTCTGTTGTTAGATTGAGCGCGGCCCGGTGGTCCGGCGATTAGTGCGTCAACCTTTCAGTGCAGAGGTCACGGGTTTGATCCCGGCTCCGGCCTTCCTGTGTGGAGTTTTCATGTTCTCCCCGGGCCTGTGTGGGTTTTCTGCGGGTACTCCGGTTTCCTCCCACATTCTAAAAACATGCATGGCAGGCTGATTGAGCACTCTAAATTGTTTTTAGGTGTGAGTGTGATGGTTGTTCGTCTCTGTGTGCCCTGCGATTGGCTGGCAACCAATTTAGGGTGTCCCCCGCCTACTGCCCGGAGACAGCTGGGATAGGCTCCAGCACCCCCGCGACCCTTGTGAGGATAAAGCGGATCGGAAAATGGAGGGATGATGGATAGTCAAATTGACTGTCAAATATAGACAATACCCATTTTGATTAATTTGCACATCAACACAAAATCTCCTCTGCACATACTACTGTGTCATTCTTTTATTAACTTGCTAGCACGGAGAAAAAAAAAATGACAATGCGCTATCATAACGTGTTCCCATAGCTTTGCTAACTGTCGAACCAAAAATTTTAAAGTAGCTCATGGTAACAACTGAAAAACATACAGCTAGCCTGCATGTGTGTTTATTTTGTTTTAGATTAGACTGTGATTTTTGAATGTTGCGGTTTTTAGGCTGGAACAAAACATTTATCAGAATTGTTCCCAAAGCTGACAGCATCAAACAATTCTCGTACTGTAGATCTGGCCATTTGGAGTAATTATTATTCCAAGCTTGTTCAGAAAAATAAATATTGAAGTAATGTACAGATAACCTGAATATGTACTAAAGTAGGAGCACCTTTGCAAAAGGTTAATGTACTTCATATTATTCAATTCTTTTCAGTCAATCATCTGAGCCTAAGCAGCCCATTCGTCACTCTGTTGGCCCCTCATCGGTCTTCGCTCCTTCATTTGGTAAACAAAGTTCTTTCATGTCAATCTGAAAAAGATGTTTCAATGTTTAATGAGCTGTTGATGCAAATCCCATTTGCTATTTATTTTTTCATTTTAATCCAGGTCTGTCGCTTAAAGCGCTGCTTCACACCACACGACTGTACACTCTCAATGAGCTCTCTTGTGACTCACTAGAATCGGACAGTAATTTAATATGTGGTCACGTTTGTATTCCATTGCGTCGTTTGTCTGCTGCTGAGGCTAATCAAGTGTTCATGGTGGTTTTGTAAAACCAAAACAAACAAAAAAAAAGTGAAGCTGAACTGAACAGCGTATGGGTGTGGAGGGAGGAAACCTTGGAAAAAAGAAAGTAGAGCCGAAAATACATGTTGGAGATTAGCTTTATCCCATTTTTTTCCTGTTTTAGTTTTATGAGATCAGCGTAATTATTTAGGTTCACTATGTTGTTGATGTTTTGAAGATCCCACTTGCTCTTTTATTAGAATACTGTACAGGACTTTTACGCTCCTCTAATTCATCTGTATGATCACTTTGCTCGGTAGATCGACTTTCTGCTTCCAATGACACCATGGAGCGCTCGCCTAAGAAAGAAGAAAAGAAGGTAGATCTTTATGAATAGCATCATTAAATGTGACTGCTTCAACTTTGGTCATCTTGTTTTCATTGAAATATTAAGCAGGGTTTATTTATTTTTGCTTGCAGATGAAAGCGGCTCGGGCCAAATTCAATTTCCAAGCTCAATCGCCAAAGTGAGTTCCCACATTAATCAGATTTTTTTTTTTTTAAGTATAAAATTAATCAAGCACAACCGCACATGGAATTATCAACTAAGTCGGACAAAAGGATTCGATTTTTCGGTCTGCGGTTCTTGACAGCCAACATATTGGTTTTGTAACCTATTGGGGCTCTTGCCTCATCTTGAATTCATTTCTCACACAGGGAGCTCACACTGCATAGGGGCGACATTGTTTACATCCACAGGCAAGTGGACGCCAACTGGTTTGAAGGAGAACATCACGGTCGAGCGGGCATCTTCCCCACCACATATGTCGAGGTAAAAAGAACGCCATTGTGGCTCTGCATGAGGTCATGCGGTTTTTCGGTTTGTCTTTTCACGTAGTTGAGCTGAGCTTTTGACGTTTCCCGTCAGATTCTTCCTCCATCTGAGAAACCAACGCCTATAAAGCCTCGTAGTGTGCAGGTGCTGGACTATGGTGAAGCAGTCGCACTGTATAATTTCAACGCTGACCTTCCAGTTGAGCTTCCCTTTCGAAAAGTGAGAACTGTATTCGTACTTAATGTAAACATTGAGCATGTTGCTGTGTTTAATCTAGCATTAGACAACATCTTGTGTTTGTTTGACAAATTCTGATGAAAAAAAATGACTGAAAATCCACCGCTGCGCAAATTTCGACTGCACTTTGGCTAGATTTGCTCAAGGCCTTGGCTTCATTCATTTAAAGCTTAGAGACAGGTGGCGCGTGACCTGCGTCACCGGAAGTTGTTAGCGCGCAGCAGTCTGCAATCGCAGCCTGTGATTAGAGCTGTTGCGCTGTATCTTTTATCGTTATCATTATTCTCATTCAGTTTGTTTTGTGTCCAATTCACCAAGGGCACGGACAAAGAATAGGAATCTAGAGGGCCGAGGGAAGCACTTCAAAATACGTGTGAGCTCCGGTAATTAACAGGCTGCAAAAGTGCATCGCATGCCTGTCAGGCTTTTGCTCATCATGGCGTGCGTGTGCGAGCGCGTGCGAGGTAACAGGTCGATCGCGGGAGGTTGGTTGATCGAAAAGTCGATCTTCGGTACAAAAAGTTTGGGCACCTGACTTCGAACAATAGTTTGTAACATTTCTATATAAATGAGTAGCTGCATTCAAGCACTTGTCAAACAACGTGTAGAATATTTGCAGAAAAAGGGAAGTAGCAACTTTCTGATTCACATGATTATTTTTCCTCTCAAATATTTTGTTGTCTCTGCAATGTGAAGTTTGTCAGGTTCAGCAAAGAATGCTTAATTAGTAACTGTGTTCATTCTGTACCTTAGGGTGAAGTAATAAGTATAACAAGATGTGTTGATGACAAGTGGCTGGAGGGGAGGATCTCAGGGACAAACCGGAGTGGCATCTTCCCTGCCAGCTACGTTCAGGTCAACAAAATGCCCCGCACCAAATACTCCACGGACGACTACTCAACAAGCCCCATGTCTCCTGTGTCCCCCGGGCCCCAGAGTCCAGGCCGTCCGCTCTACTCACCTTGCCTGCAGTCGCCACTGTCCCCTTTCAGCCCCACATGCGTCAGCCCCAAACGAGAGCACTCCCCCCAGCATCCGCCTTCACCCCTGTCTTATGGTGCAGCAGCACAGACGCACTCGCCGGTTCAGACATCGCTATCCAAAGAATCTGACAATCTTTGGCCTCACAATTCCTCCAAACCTGCTTCACCTGCCAACCACAACACTCTCAGCTCCGCATCACCATCTGCTTCTGCAGCGAGATCTGCACATAGCACAGTGAACGCTCTCGGACGCACTGATTTCTCACAGGTCTGCCCTCACTGCCTCCTGTGGAAACTCGCTCTATGCCCACATTTGCCAAGATGTGCTTTTCTTTACTTTTGCGTACCTGACGGGAGATATTCATTCTTTTCTCTCTAGGGTGCTCTCTCCAATCCCAGGGCCAACTCATTCCCACCTGGACAAGTGCCAAGCACTGCTGGCTCCACAGCAGTGCAACGTCAATTGTAATATAGTACACGACCTAATTTCACCACAATAAAAGAATGAAGTTTCGTAACGGTACTGAATTTGTGATTTCATGTCCATTCAGATATAAGGCCGTCTACAACTACAAACCACAGAATGTAGATGAATTAGAACTCAAGGAAGGCGACGTTGTCCAAGTAATGGAGAAATGCGACGATGGCTGGTTTGTAGGTGAGTAAGTGACTATGAGCTTCTGACATAATACCCAAAATGCAAACTTCTTCAGAATGCAATCCATAAATGACGCGTCAGCGCTGCCGCCTAGAGGACAAAACGAAACATTGCCAAATTGACTTCAGTCACTGGTGCCAATGAGTCTTGGCTTCACTTTTTCTGTTGTATAATGCATATTTTCAATATGTATGCTGCAGGTACGTCAGAAAGGACTCAAGCTTTTGGGACTTTCCCCGGGAATTATGTGACACCAGTTTGACTTTTTGTTTGATCACATTCACGTGGATTCACATTCCAAGAGCTCAACGACCACCCTCATCACCTACCTTAAGACGGGACATGCATGTTCACCGCTTTTCCATGACCAGAGAAGAGAAGCCCTCACCTCCCTGCATGAGTGTGTTGCACCGGCTTTGTACTTGCATATAAACCCAACTTAAGAAAGACTGGATGCTGAAGACATGCAAAGAACGAATGATTTTGTCCCACAATTATTTGCAGCCGCAGCAAATGTGTTTTTCTTTCCAGAACCAGGACTGTTCATTCGAATGTCCTGCATTCAGCCACCACTACGCCACCACAAACCACTGAAATAATTTTGTATGAATTTCCAATATTTTGCGGAATCGATGACTAATATCTCCAAACATTTTCTGTCTCAGATTATTTTTCAGATCTTTGAAGAAGTTTGAAGATGCAACATGACTCTCTCTCTCTCTAAATTCCCATAAGTTAGAAAGGGACCATTTGTGCCATTCGGTTTTTCTCCATCCACGAGGCTTTTCAGAAAAGCAAAAAATAAAATCTCTTAGCACATGCACTGATTTCTTCCTCTTGATTGTAAATGTCTTGTCTAGTTTTTATTTCATATTTAGAATTTTTTTAAAAACATGGCTTTTGTATGTGTTCGGAAGAAGTCTGTCTCGTTTAACAGACAGTTTTAAAGTTGTCTGTCTTGCCACTAAAAATTTACACCGCACATTATTTGCATGCTGTTAGCCGCTCCTTAATGTCTTTCCTGCTTTGAACAACAATATAAAAGCATCCTTTGTGGTGGTGGTAGAATTATGGGTAATCTTGACAGCCGTTTTTTTTTTAAAGAGATTTTATGACATTGTCACTGTAAAATTAATCAAGTAACCTGAAGATCGATGTACAGAGTGTAAGCTTTTATAAAAATTACAAAGGGTAATATATATTTGCTTAAGAACTATTTGCTTTTCCAATGTATGGTATAGCAGGTATGTTAGTTTTTTTAAAAGCTATTAAAAAGGCTGAGTGTTGTAAAATTACTCATGAGTTCTTCTACATTTTACTGTACACACCCAGTGTGTACAGTAAAACACTATTTGAAAACACATTTTCTTCAACACACACACACACACAGCACACACACACAAACAAATTGTGATGAGAAATAAATTTGGAATTTGGTACCTAATTGGCAGCAGTCATATATTCGATTCCATTTTTAATTTATACAGCTCCAATTCACTACAGAACCCATTTCATGACACTTATGTAGAGCAGATCCAGGACCTTTACACATGAAGATAACAACTAAACCCAACATGAGAAAGCACTAGATAATGGGGGCAAGGAAAACATCTTTCTAGAACAGACTTAAAGACACATTGTGGGGCAGCTGCCTGCTACCACCGATTTGGGTTTTCAGAGTGATAGAGAAGGACAATGGACAGTGATAATGATAGGAGGTGGTTTGCAACTGAAATAAGGAAGCAGTGTGTACTGTATTGATTGCATTAGCATTGATGATGTTATGGTAAAGAGCAGTTTTAATTGCATTAGTATTGTAAAATTAGTTGCATTAATTGTAGCAAGCATGTTGCAGTTGTGCATGTTCATCTGTTTCGTGTTTCAGTTCTCTTTCTACCACTTGTTCTCAAACAGCGATCTGAATGGCAAGGTGCACAACAGGAGTTCGATCAATGAACATTTCCAAGGACGTCAACTTCTTGCTTTCCGTGACTCTTCCGGTCTCTTTGTATCTCTGTTGCAACATGCTGATGACATTGTGACTAAGCTCAGTTGCCACTTTTTTTCTGAGAACATCCTGTTTGAAGCCTCACAATGGCAAGGTATTGTTGTTTGTTATGAGTGGTCTTTATCTCATTACGTGAGCATTTTGAGGACTGTTTAAATTTTTTTTTTTTTAATTGAACTAGGAAATGTATCGGTGGATACATGAATCAAACACCTGTTTTGATTTTTGCCAATGCATATCAGTACTAAAACACTGGACGGGTAGATAAGTGCATTGAAAAGTTTGGAGAGGGGCAAATCAAGTTCACTATAAAAGGTTACTGAAAGGTTGTGCAGTGTTCCCTCAACCTTAATTGTGCCAAAGAACCCATTTTACTGAAATGGTGTTGATCTAGTGCCAATTTACTCACAAATTTACGGACTGTGAAATCTAGGACTGTTTATTTGACCACACAGCTGATATACTCGCAGGAAGCCATGACATTCTGTTGTATGAATGGCAGATGCATCCACAGGTTTATTATACTGTATTAACGACATCATATGTACTTAAAGGAAGACAAAGTAGCTGAGGCTCTTCAGTCGCTTTATTTCCCCGAACGGTAACAGGACACACAATTACTCAAGAGCTGCTATCGCCCACAACTCACAGCCAGTTACTCCGCACACTAGTGACTCATCAAGCTTTGACAGAATGTCCATCCTGCTCTTTCATCTGAGATATTCCTTTGTTCCTTTGTCACTCATCATCATTGACGTCATAGACACACTTATTACAAAGCAAATGAAGAGCACCAACTATTTTCAAGGAGCGCTACAAGGCATGCTAGGAAGTACGCTGCCTCACAGTCACCAAAATCTCTTTCATCACGTAATGGGAGAATTATTGTGTCTGTCATTATATGGCGTTGACCTAAGGTTTATTTGTAATTGATAAATTAATAATTTTCTGACAAATTAAATTAAATTGGATAATTGATGAAACGCAACCTGGTTGGGAATCAATCGGTATTACAAACAATAAGTTCATCCTAAAATTACACCCAAATGTTGCAAACATTGTAAACCACACCGATAGAATTCTGAATAAAAAGTATGGATAAAAAATACAAGCACAGTCTCTTGCTTGACTGCATGGTTCTAAAACAATTGGTTCATAGCCTCCTGACTACCAGTAGTTCAAATTTGTCCTCTGTAGAGGACATTTGTGAACCTAAATATCTCCCACCCAGTGCATCCAATAGCATTAACTGTCAGTGCTTTCCAATTATATCAAATTTGTAGGGGGTGGGGTTTTGTTACTTTGACTTCTCAATAGAAGTAAATGGCTTCCCTCACTGCAAGCACTTTTTATGGGATGAGGAAAAGTAATACTTTTTATCAAACACATTTTGTCTTGAAATGCTTTTGGCATTTTATTTATAAGACTCTTATGAACACGTTAAAGTGTTGTTTGAGTTGTTTTAAGTGTATTTGAGCCTAGTATTCAATTGTTTAAAAAATGTCCTCTGTAGTGGAATTTCAAAAACTTATTTTGGAGTAGTCCAATTACTTCACATAGATTGGGGAATTTCAAAATAAATGTGATTGGACATTTTTTTTTTCTGGTAGTCAGGAGGCTATAGGAAGAATCAGAAATATTTCCTATGGCATTTGACAATGACCAATACGACTGTGTCATGATTATTCAATCATTTTTACCGGATGCGACGCAGTAAAAAACATTTTCCTTCCTTGAGAACGCTTCCCAAGCAAACCGCGCCTGTGAGTGTCGTGATGCCAATCTTCCAATTAGATGACGTAGAGGAAGTGATTTGGCAAGGAAGCACGCGCGCGTTTCTCTTGTCCGTCAGCAGGTGGCGTAAGGTCGCTGAAAGCAGACGTGGCGGTTTTGTGGGCGAAATGGCTCAATTAACGTCACCGGGGCGACACCCTGGTCTCCTCCCGCCCCTGCGGTGTGACACGCCCCGGGTTGCTGCCTTTGACAAAGCCTTTATTTTGGTCGGAGCACATGGCAGCGAGAGCTCATCCCCTTTGAGAGAACGCCGGGCGAGCAGCCACAGGTGGAGTTCGAGTTGACGCTTCCTCGTACTGTCTTGTACAACTTCCGTTACAGCTGCTTTTTACGCCAGCTTTACGCCTCCTAAATTCCGTTTGTCAAACAGACTTGCTTATTGACTCAAATAGACTTCAGGTGGAGACGACGACCCACGGCACTGAAACGCAGCACTTCATATAGGTGAGTAAACTTTTCCTGAACCTCCCCAACATTAACGCTCATCATTGGACCTGAAGTATTTATTACAACTTGCCATTTGCTTCATCTTTGATCACAACGCGTTGTGTTCAGAATGTTTGCTGTCATTGTTAATCTTCAAGTGTTGATTCAGCTCATGAAGGAGGGTGTCATTTTACAGAATATTGACACGAGATATGACGATTTGTGAACAAGGAAGTCTTCTTGCGTAAATGGCTGTAATTTATTGGAATGATAAAACACCTCTGCCCCCGCAAGGTGCACCAGCCTCCACTTGTCCAGCTTCCAAAGATGAGTACCGAGGCTACCTGTGCACACTAGGCGGTCAAAATGATTTGTGGAGGGCCTGGAGTTTGGACCAGGTGCTGGATTTATATATGGCAGTATTTGACACTTTCACCACTTAACTGCGACGTTGTCTCCTCACCCTATAAACTGGTGGTGAGAGCTCTCAAATAGCAGGCTTCTTCCTGCTTCTCTTTCTCTTTCATTACAAAAAAAAAAAAAAATGTCTAGACATGACTGCACCTCAGCAGCTCAGGTTTGGGAATCAACAATCCTGGTGTTACTTTGCCACTGGTGAATAATCACTCTCCAAAACTGCAAAAAAGAGACAAGGTGTTGTGGCTTTTATCTGGGTGGAACTTACATTCTATCAGGAAGTCAGTTTTATCAGTACATTTTTGAGTGATCAAAGTTTCTTCCTGTCTCTGTAATTTTTTTTCTTGCACGTCACATGGTCGCGTAACGCCAATGTCAAATGTGTTTCCACCGCTTCAAAGAGCTTTTTACTCACCCAGCATCAAACATGACTGAATGGGCCGAGTGTCCCCTTTGATGCGAGATCATTCGAGAGGTTTCATGTACTGAACAAAGTGAGATGGGATGGTATGTGCAGAGATTGCTGAACAGTTCAGTGCAGCGCATTTGCTGCGTGAAGAGTGGAAACACTGGGGAAGTAGGGGCAAGTCAGTGGAGCCAAGGCGTGTCATTTTCTGATTAAAACTAGATTGGTAGGAGAGCTCCAGGCCAAACGATAATTGTAATATTGTAGCATCTTGTAGCATGCTTTCCCTGTAGAAGGGCGTAGCCCGCACAATTCACAGGTATGTCTCTGACTGTGATTACTCTGGATGACAGATGAGCCATAGTATAAACGTGTGACAAACACCTCACTCAACACCCCCTCAGACTTGATTTGTTATTGTTTGATATTTTCCAATCTCCTGACGACTGCAGCTAAATATGACCAAAGGGGTGTGATGAATGAATAAAATGAACGTTATTTCACACAATCCAGGGTGAGGCTTGTGGTTGCATTCCTCTTGTTTTATTCAGTGGGTGTGTAGTTGTCGGTAGGTTTCGACCTGTCGGAGCGCAGCGCGCCACGCTGCACCGCTGTCAAAGCCCGGGCGGGCCTCCCAGTTGAGTATGAAGCATCTGTTATGTTAATCAGCCATGCTTTTGGGGGGTTATTCTGACCCAGTGGATTTTTGTGCAAACATTAAGACAAACACCCTCATTCAGGGAAAAGGTGTAAGTGTTGATGTACATGTCTGTGTTTTGGCTGCCTTGCATTTAAATGTGCAAAGTATATTATACAGATGTCTGTCTGCCCAGTCACTCAAAAACTCTCGGCGTGTCTACTTTCCTTAGTATCAACCTGCAACATTTTAGTGGTGTACAATTCATCTTGTAGTCTTTATAACAAATAACTTTCTTATTTTCCAAATTAGGTTATTTGATTGCATTTGAGTTTTTTGAAAGGGGGTGGTGGGGGAGATTACACCAAGATGAGATTCGTGAAGAGACACAGCGCAGGGCTCCTACTAATTACACAACTACATTCAGCCTAATGGAGAATCTGTTAACACCAGCTCACTTATTTATTGCTATTATTTTTTTTTTGGGGGGGGGTCAGTTTACAGACACGTTTGGTCACTGTAAATGTGTGAGATACAAATTAAAGTTAATGACCCTGAAGAATGCAGTTTTTATTATGCCTACCCTTCTTGGCCATTACATAATCATCGACTGACTTGTGGTAGCAAGTTTCACTCACTGCACCCATTACACGTTCCAGCAAATGCGAGTTAAGTGTTGTTTCTGTTGGCACGAGCCAAAATGACTTCCAAGTATTTCCTATCAGAGTCAAATCTTATTTTTCAGCCTCCTCCATTTTTCTATCTGCCATGAAATAGGTGACTCCAAGCAATGCGTGTAGGCTAACAGATAGAAATTTGTGATTTTATATGAACAGACTGCTCTCAAATTCAGCATTGTCACCAAGATGCAATTCTTTTTTGTAAGACCAAAGTTGTATTTGTCGAACCCTGAAGGCTCTCTGCATGTTGGAGCAGCAACTTGAAGTTTTGCATTGGCCCGCTGGTCTCCCTTACACCTCCTTCTCATGTTTTACCTTGAAGGGAAAAGCCCTCATAATTTTGAACAAATTTACACATAGCAAATGTGCATTCATTTGACTGAAATTCTACTTCTTTGCAAGTGAGAATGTGCCCACGACATAAATAGAGCAAAGTGATGACCTGTGCAGCATCTATTTGCTCATGTTCTTTACACACCGTAGCAACATAATAGTTCAACAACATCTGTGCGAAATGAATAATACCTAATGGAAAATACTTAAATAATATACTGTATCTAACATAGAGTAGCACGTTGGTGGACTGCTTAGTACGTCCACCTCACAGTGCAGAGGTCCAAGGTTCGATTCTGTGCTCTAACCTTCTTGTGTGGAGTTTGCATGTTGTCCCTGCGCCTGTGTGGTTTTTCTCCGGGTACTCCGGTTTCCTCCGATGTTCCGAAAAACACGCGTGGCAGGTTAATGCATCACTCTAAATTGTCCCTAGGAGTGATTGTGAGTGCACCCAGTTCAGGGTGTACCCCGCTTACTGCCCAAAGACAGCTGGGATAGACTTCAGCATGCCCGCGACCTTTGTGAGTTCAAGTCAACTTTATTGCCAAATGTGCTCTATGTGCAACATACAGCACAGATGACATTTCTTTCCTCTCAACCACAGGAGAGAGAGGAGCTGCTGCGGGTACCCGCGCCGCCATCAACAGAACAGTTAACATTCATTCATTCATCTTCCGAACCGCTTGATCCTCACTAGGGTCGTGGGGGTGCTGGAGCCAATCCCAGCTGTCTCTGGGCAGTAGGCGGGGGACACCCTGAATCGGTTGCCAGCCAATCGCAGACAGTTAACATAAAATGACAAAATAATACAACACAACACATAAGACACAGATAGTCGTGCAATATTAATACACTTTGTTGTTTGAAGCAGTTATAAATGAAAGAGGGGAGAATCAAAGAGGAACATGACTAGATAATGGTCATAATAATTCATTTATACAAATGTCGATCGATGCATATGAATTTGGAGGTTTAAGAATGGCGATGTTTGCCTTGAAGTTCTTCAAAACAGCTGCATCTTCCTCCCCCATTTGCATCGTCCACAGTGCGGCTCAGCTGATGCTGAACAGCGAGCCAAGTGATGATTTCATGACAAGAATTCCTCCTATTGTTTGAATGTGTTGTATTGTGTCTAAAGTGGTGTGGCAGCAAAAGCTAGAGGTCACCAGAACACCAGTCGCCTTTTATGGAGATGCCTTTTATATGACTGAACCAATAGTGTGCGAGAGCCGGATAAATCCAACAGTCTAGCACTTTGCCACCTGCAAGTGCAACTTGAACCTGATCAGTGGCCAGTTCCCCTCAGTGCAGTCATGGGTTTGTGTTTTTTTCCTTCCTTCTCTCCTGTGTAACAGCTCTTAATTTGAGAACATGAACCAATTGTTTTTTTACAACGCCACTAAACCACCCAAATAATATGGTTATAAACCTGGAATACATATTTTCCCACAGAAAGAGGGTTGGAGGGGATTTGATTCCCCCTAAAATCACAAAACAAAATAATTATTGAATTAAAAAAAAAGTGGTGCATAGCCTTGATTTCGGGGCTCCACCTTTTTTTTAGAGGAAACGTGTTTAAATCAAGGGGCCACTCGGAGTGTAGCCTGCTGCCAGTCGCCCATCACTGCTCCAAGTTTTTTATGATTGATATTTCCCTCACTTACTTCCCAGATTCTCTGCAGCTTTAAATTATACACTATTCATCTTCTGAAGCTTTAATAGTATTTATGTATGAAATGTCTGTAATTATTGGCTTTCTTTTTGTTCCTGGAGGTCCTGGGTAAAAATGATTCTTTATTATCTAACACATGGTTAACATGTATGTATTACAAGGCCTCTATTGCTGTGGATCACTCTGAAAGTTAATTTGTGACATGCTTCAATAGTAATTGGTTTATGCTTTTGTTAGGTCCCTTCTACAAATTGCGAATATACACTTGTTGCCATTATTTGACATCAAAACACAAGCGCAACTTTTTCTTTTAAGCTAAAATACACTGTGTGTCTTTTCACAATTTAAAACAGTTCCAATGTGTCTATGATGTCCGTTTGGGTGCAGCAAATGCGGCAAGATTTCACTTGGCCCTCATGATATTTTTGTACTGCTTCAAGTTATGCATTCTAAGTACAATTTTATGAAAACTGAAATATTGTAGATCAACTGGGTACACATTTAGCTGTAATGTTGGGCTAAGATGGCTGTATAAATTTTATTAAAAGCTATTGAAGTGCATTATGTTTTTGCTGAGCAAAACTTACCTTTTTTTTGCAAAGTTGTGCCTATCCACAAACTTTGGCATATTGGTATATATGATAAAAACAAACAACTGTGGCATGCTTTCATCAAAATACCATTTTGATTAAGAATTTGAAATACAGTGATCCCTCGCTTATCGCGGTGAATGGGGACCAGAACCCCACGCGAAGTAGGTACACCCCCGATGGATGTACAGGTACAGTATATGTACATGTGTATGAGTATATATAATATTTATAAGGCCAAATTTAATGGTATACAAGCATGTAGAAGTAAATGTTTGTAGTAATTAACATTACTTAATTCTATATATAAGATGTATAAATTATGTTAGTGTATAAATAACAAATACAGTAAACAAACATGAAATATACAGTACATGTTGCTCTATGTGACTTGCTGTTGTTTTGTTGACTTTCGCTGCCACTCGCGGACCTTTTGCGGCATTTTTGCTTTTTTGGGTGTTTTTTTTTTGGATTAATATTTTTACAAAATCCGCGATGTACTGAAACCGCAATAAGTGAACCGCAAAGTCATATTTTTATTCTGCATATTTATTGCCATGATAAAATTGGCTCGTTTTAGGGGCGAATTTTTCTTATGGAGTGAGCCTGCCCCCGTGTACTGAAGGGACAAGGGCTTTTTGTTAGAATGAGTACCAATGACCAGTATAGGCCATTTGTTGGCCATCATGTACTTCTGGTCTCCAGCTATTTGCTTCTACTTGCGGAAGCAGAGCGTAGAATGCGGGATAAAATCATTTTAACAGAACATCAACACTGGAACAAACACAAATGAGAGTGCCGACCATTAATCTTTGTGTGACCAGTGGCTAATGGAACAATTTCCTCACCTGAACGCGCACCATGCACACTAAAAGTGAGTGCCCATAAGACATTCCGTTGTGTTATCACATGCATCATTTCATCACCGACCCACCTAATTACACTTGTGAGCTTGTGAATGACATCGCCAAACACAAATACAAAAATTAACCACCGTGTGAAAGTGGCAAGTCTAAGAGAGTCAGTGAGAAGGTAATTCCAATAAATTAATTGGCACCACTGCTCCATAACAGCACGGCCATATCTTATGTTCAGAAAGAGACCGGTAACTTCAGGTATCCTTTGTTATTTGCTTCCATACAAGATGGTTGGGCGTACACTCCAGATACACAATTCTTTGTTTACAAGATGCCAAAAGTCCCCGTATGTCCAAATAATGTGAGCGTCATGAGCAAAAAGCAGAGTTTAACGTTGTCATATTGTACATTTTGCATAACTCAGTCAACCACATGTGATTTTTGCTACGCAAACCCTGGCCCATAAAATGTGCAGCTCATAGCGCTACTGTAGCCCATAGCATAGAAGCACGCTCCAGTGCTTTAACAACATGCGTTTATTTTCCTTGGCTCAAGTGTCCATTTAGATTTATTGAAACGATTTGCCTTTGCAAATTCTTGAATAACGTTAGTCATGTGTTCCGAGTTCACCTCCAGATTCCTCCCATTCCTGTTTGATGTGGGTATGCAGTTCATGTCAAAAGGATTTAGTCCAGTGGAGGTGAACGGCAGATTCCAATGTTCAGTGTCTGCACTTGATGAGTCTAATGTAAAGCAATGACAGCAAATGTTCAAGTTAATAAAAATAAAAAAGTTCGGTACACATACACCAATGCCTTTTAATTAACAGTCTTTTGTTTTGATTTCAGGTTCTCAAGAGTGTGTGCCAGTCTGATCAATGGCACTGACTGTGAACTTGATTGGTCCCTCGCCATGGGGCTTCAGAATAGTTGGAGGAAGGGACTTCAAAAAGGCCATAACTGTATCTAAGGTATTTGTCGAGCCTCGCCCTGCCGCTGAACCTCTTCTCGCCTTATCAAACCATATCCTCTGTTTTTTGTCAAAACACAGACTGTAATGGCATGCCATGCAGAGTCAATTTCCTCCTCACGACGTCCCTTTTCTTGTCTTTGTTTGAATTCACAGGCTGTCTCTTACCTATTTCCTTGCAAGGCAAAACCATTAGAATAGAATGGAAGTAGATTACATTAGAAGGAAGCCACTGATTACAGTTACAGTGGGAAGTTGAGGTGGGAGGTTAGTTGCTGCTGGTCTGGAGTGCACAGTTAAATGTGTTTGCATACGGATATGCGTTTCTCTCAGTGATAACATGCATGTACCACACGTACCAGTAATTCACATAAGCTTAGTGTTTTACAGACCAGATTTTTTGTTTTTGCGGTGTCGGGTATGTCCGCACGCAGGAGACGTACAGCTCTGCTCACCTAGCATCCCGCTGCCACATCATTGCATTTCCCTACAATCCCCAGCAAGCTCTTCAGCACACAGAGTATAAATTTGGTAGAAACCTGTGACAGTTTCAATCTCCTTTGACTTGTAAAACATGTACCATTTCCCTTCTTGAAAAGGTTTGCGTGGCTGTGCACAAATATTGGGCTCTCGGTTGGATTTTGTTACCGCTGCCCAGTCAACAACACCAGTGTGTTTCCTAGTCGCAAATATCTAACGTCCTTTCTGAAGTCTCGCAAGTTCAGCTGTAAGAGGGAAAAGCTCTTCATTGAAACCGATTGGCATTGTCCAGTTTGACGGACAGCCGGTCTGACCACTGCTGTTGAGCAGCCGTCTGGCTGATGAGATGAACCTGCTGGCACTTGGCACTGACATGGATTCAGTATTTCATTCAAGTTGCCTGAATAATCGTGATTTCTCGTTTTGCTTGGTCAAAGACTTGATTGACAATAATTTATCGGACTGCGCGTAGTTAATCCAGGCATGTGAATCACCGCAGCAACACTTAATTGCCTGTTGAAGGGCCACAGGCATGGCCTCGTTGCCCTCTTACTTGGCCAAAGTGACTGGCATTCTCTCTGCAGACATTTTTTTTATCTGGAGACTGAAACCTTTTGTAGTGTTTTGCATTCTTTGTTCACTTCTCTTTCCTCTCTCACTTTATTTTTCTTTTTTTTTTTTACATTTTACTGAAAATGTCAGGCCACAAATTTTACAAAGAAGCCCTTGATCTTAGCCTTTGTTTATAAAAGTCTTGTGTGAGGCTTGCAAACGGTTGCTCCCATTAAAGTGGAATTTCCACTGATGTGGCGGTGTGTGACATTGGCTTTGATGTATAGGGAGTGCACAGTAATTGCAAAGGTCAAACCATCAAGTCTGTCACACTAAGGACTTCTCCCAAAGGACGTCTATCAATCGTTCCACTGTTGATTGAAGTTCCACTTTTTTCTGCATGTTAATAGCTGTGTCAACTGCGTCTTCCTGACAGTTGGTATAATAGACTGCTGGCTTAGAAGCATGGCACAGCCGTGAGATAAACCGGTTGCGTTAAACTTAGTAATTCTTCTCCCCCGCCCCCAGTGTGTCATTGGTTGTCTTCTGTTAGTATAGCAAGTACACCAATGACACATTGTGGAAACAACTTAACTTTGTCTTCTGTCAGTCACGCATTTGCTAATGCTCGATCCCTCTCTCTTAAGTTGTCAGCACAGCCACTTGTTAAACAATTAGGGCCTCTATTTTAAATTCTTTTTTTTTTTTCTCAACAGGTCAACGGAGGTAGCAAAGCGGAGCAAGCAGCTCTCAAACCAGGTGATGTCATCTTGGCCATCAATGGGGAAAATACTGCTGACATGCTAAATGCAGAAGCCCAGAACAAAATCAAGAACTCCAAGACCCATCTGCAGCTGATGGTGGAGAGGTATGCACCATGAATCAAAACATTATGATCTCCACATTCTTGCGGCTGTTTTTAGCATTTAAACTACACAGATAATGTGTGCTCAGATGTTTTTTTTTTCTTTAGTTCATACGCCTCCCTCATTTAATGCCAAGATTGCACTCAGTCCTTCCACTGTTTTGTGTTTTAGTCATCATTTAAACACTGCACAAACAAAACAAGTGATTGCCATCAGAGGAAATACCAGTTTGAATTGGAGCCACATTGTTGTTTTCCCTGGTTCTCCAACAAACGTGTTTGGAACCCCAAAGGGGTTTTCTTTCAGTCTGGCCTGCGCGCTTGGCTGCAAATTTAATAGAGGGCCTTCCCTTCATTCCATTTCTTTTCACTGTTTCCCCCAATCCTTCTTCAACATTGTCTTGCCTTCAGTCAGACCTTAGAAAGCTCTCACACACATGTACAGTACTTTCACGTTATCTCCTGAGGTGTCCAATGTCCATGTGTGTGTATTGCTGATCTTGTGTCTCCCGCTGAGCTAGAAGGACACCGCCACTGTCTGTGGTTGTGTATTGCACATACATTAAACCGCGGCGCTACAAAAAAGAGGTTTGTAGCACAATGTGCAGCACACATTTTTCATGTTTACATTTTGTTCTTGGTTTAGTTGGAAGCACGCTCTTTTCCGATTGAACATGTGGCCGGCAGCATTGGCACTTTGAACAATCATCACTCAAACTTGTTTCCCGAAAACTGAAAAGGGGCTTTGTTTCTTTCAACCATGTACATGTACAGTGTGTGTTTGTATTGAAAGTCGCAGTGCATTGTTACCTTACTTGGGTCACAACTAGTATAAGCAGGAACACATTCATTGGGTTTCCGTGCAACTTGCATCTCTGCCATTCTTTGAGTCATTTTATAGTCTGGCTGAACTGCACCTGAATAACTTCCAGGCGTGGAACTGAGGTGGAATGTTAAAAATGCCCAACTATTTTAGCCACAGAATCCGTGACACTGCTGTCTGATCGGTGAGATCACGGTTGACATCAACATAGCAGGCGAGTGAGGCGTTCATGAGAAATGGGTGTTTTTCGTTACCCGTAGAACACCATAGCTCAACACAACTCTCTGGAAGGTGCCATCAAATGGACTGATTATTGATTTCATCCAGTCAGAATACCAATATGTTTAATATTGTGTATTATGTTTTTTTGGAAGACTTCCAAGCAAATATCAGCGCTGGCATGTTCAAAATACATGCTCGTTATATATTTCAATTTGAACCACATACTATGATCTGGTTATTGTGGAATTGTTTCCCCTGAGCATTTAAAATTTCAGTTTATGAGAGCGAGGACGTCTTCTGTACACGTCTGAGTACTCTGCCTTAGGCAGGTCCCCTTAACCCTTGTGCCCATGCAGGTACACTTCATGTACACCTGCATGCGTTGTGTCGCAAAAACAAATGCATGCCGCAGGTTCAAAACCCATGCATGGCATGCATTTGACACCAACGAGGGACTTGCATTAGTCAGTGCTGCTTTATTTTGATAAAATCCAATGATGGAAAGAGACACTCAGCATTTTTTGAATTTGACACATTTATCTTTGTAATGGTGCTCATAGACTCAACACTGATGTAATCATTAACCTGCAATACATGGTATTGTCTGTTGGCCACCACTTGTCCTGTCACTGACGAAGATAGAGGCCAAGGGGGAAAAAGTAAATAATTCTCTGGCATCCGGCTCCCCATTTCAAGCAGTTTTTCTGATGTCCTCTGGAGAAGTAATGTTTTTCAGTTTCTATACTTGTTCCTTTTCTTGTCATCCCTTCCCTACACACAGGATAGCGATGAGAGTTGGTGTGTTTCTGCATGATTTACCACAGGCATTCAAGCCTTCCTGTTCGCCTCATTACAGTACCTCAGGCTTGACCGAGAGCCAGTCATCCTCCAGGCCTGCAGCTAGGGGGGCACTGTGTGTTTGAATTGGCCAATGAGCTGCCCCCCCCTCCTCAAAATTTAATCATCAAATTGCTTGCAGAATGTGTTTTTATTTAAAGCAAAAGGGACTGCAGTAGTTGGAAAGAGGCGAGCTGTCAGAGGAATATTTTTGAAAGAGACACGCAGCCTCATGCCAACGGACATGCTTGAACATTATCCAAAGCAGTCCAAACATTTTCCATAGTGTCATTCTAAACGATATTCCAGTCGGTAAAAATTTAATATGAACTTACACTCTGTATTATTTAACTTGTTTTTATTCGGCATAATTGTTTTAACATCATTGTCCTTAAAAGCTGTTGGATTGAAAAAAACATTTTGAAGCTAACTTTAAATCCTACATAAGCGAGTGCTGATCTTCGATGGATACCTGTGGATTTCTGTCTCTCTAGGCGTGCACTGTCCAATCCAAAACAGACAAATGGTATCGGCACCCCTGAACAGCTAACTGGGCACTTTCAGGTCAGATTTATTTTTTTGTTCCTGTCATCTGTCTACTTGAAAGCTATACTCTGATGCCCAACGCAATCTGTAAAATCGTATTTATTCACAAATCAGTGTTTTTTTGTATACTGTAATTTACTTTTTCATGTCATCAAAATGAGTGATTTTGTTGAACTGATTTTTGTCCTTTTTAATCACTTCATTTTGGTCGTAAAAAGTACTGTTTTGATGTCCTTGTGGGTGCAGAGCAACTGTGAAATCAAAATGCAACAAAATTCGATGCCAGAATCTTAATCCAAAATACGTATTGTCCCTCAATGCTATGATTTGTAGGAAGCAGTAATAGTAAGTCGAGACGAAAACCAGAACTATCGAGAGTACAGCATATCCAGCCCTGCATCACTGTCACCTGTGCCGTATTCATTGCAACCTCCTGACAGTCCTGACTGCAAGAAAGAGACATTGACAACCACCACCAACAAGAGGTAAAAGCCCCCCTGAATTTTTGTGTCTATGAGTCTTAACATTTACTTGTACTGTATCAGATAACCTAAAATCATAGTCAGACAAATGTGAATGTGCCCTTTATGAAAATATGCTTAATGTGACTGTGATTTCCAGGCTGGCAACTTCCCTATGAATTCCATCCATCCATTTTCTAATCCATATATGGAGCCTATCCCAGCTGTCTTCGGACACGAGGCTCAGGATACCCTGCACTGGTTGCCAGCCAATTTCCCATGAATTGAGGGGAAAAATGCAAGGAGTGGCACAAATTAAGAGTTAATTCTGTAAGATTTAAATACTAAAGGTGCTACGGTTTACTAACAGCTAATCAATTATAAAATTGATTTTGACAATTGATCGGTATAAGTAAAAAAATAAAAATAAAATCATAGTCAAAATGCTTGGAATTTCAGATGCTCAACAATAAATATCAGATTTCTATAGTCCTCCTTGAAAACAGACAGATTCTTTGTGTTTAATTAAAAGTAAACATTTTCTGACTAGATGGTGGAAATCAGTCATGGAATCATGATTAATTTGTGGCAATTTCTACACTGTAAATTTGGAAAAAAAAGTTTTTGGAATCAGGGGTTGGAAGTTTACTGAATGGTGAGTGTGAGCACGGATGGTTGTTCGTCTCTGTGTGCCCTGCGATTGGCTGGCAACCGGTTCGGGGTGTCCCCTGCCGACTGCCCAAAGACAGCTGGGATAGGCCACGGCACGTCCCGCGACCCTTGTGAGGATAAAGCGGATCAGAAACTGGATGGATTACTGAATAGTGCTGATATTGCCTTTGAATGTTATGTAATTGGAATGACTTCATCGTCAAGCGCTCAGACGTTCTAGGGAAAAAGAAATGGTTAAAATGAAACGTTTTATTTTGACTAGAAACTGTATGAAATTATGAATGAGTAGTTTCATTCATCATTGACATTTGCATATGCAGGTTAACACCTTTTTCGGTGTTCATTTATTAGTGTTTCGTGGACTCCTTCTCCAATGTGACAAATCTTTTAATCAGTTATGACAGAGAAATCTGGAAATTGGGGTCTGCATTCCTGCGATTGGCTGGCAACCAATTCAGGGTGTCCCCTGCCTACTGCCCGAAGACAGCTGGGATTGGCTCCAGCAACCCCCGCGACCCTAGTGAGGATAAAGCGGTTCGGAAAATGGATGGATGGATTTTAAAACCTTACCTGTAGGATTCCTAGAGTGTAGGAGTTGAACAAATCACATTTAATCTCTGCCAAGTCATAAATCTTTCTAATGTACAATGATAATTGATCATGGTAAAAAGTGAGGAGCGATTCTAGTTGCATCATCCTGAAAGAACGTTGTTAGGCCATCTGTTTAAAGCTCCTTTAGCTGTATTCATCTGGCGATAGTTCATGCTTTGTGAAAAGTGTTCTGTTTGACAAGTTGAATAGGATTAAAAGTGGACAAAGTGCTCCCGTGACGCTGCAGCATCCAGTGTCAATAGGTGTGAGAATAACAAAGTGGAGCCACAAGCTTATACTGTAGTAACAAAGGATATGCATAGGATATCACATTCCTCCATTTGCAGTCACTTTAACAAAAGCAGAATGTGGAACGTTCACCACACTTATTGTATGCTGGCCATTTGTGGACTCTGCACGACAACTTTATAGGCCACAGGTCAAATGTTTGGCTTCAGTGAGTTGTTTGGCCCTTCATTAAAAAAAATGCATTTACTTTTATCATATTTAATTATTAGTCTTTTCTGCAATGTTTGAAGTGCCCATGAGTATAAATGCATTAGAAAAAATATATATTCTGGTTGCGATTTTGGATGACATTATTATATTTTGTTTACCTTATTACGGGACTGCATACGTGAGACATTGCAATGCGAATGCGATTGCTAGTAACATTGAATCCATAATCAACGCATTCACAGTCATTTGCAAAATTTGATCCCGAAGTAAAAAAAAAAAAAAAAATGTATACCCAGAAGAGTCGTAACATGATCTATTGGACATATTTCTGCCCCATACACAAGCATCACTTACTACTTGCTTTCCTTGTTGTAGCGTCCAGCTGCGTTCATGGTCCCCAGAGGAGAAGAATTACAGACTGTCCAGGCCACTTTCGCAGGTTGGTTCCTGTCAACATTTTGTGTTCTTTTTGAAGCATTTTATGTGGTTATTGCATCTGCCTCGTGTCCAAAATGTTCCTGGTTTGAATTTTTGCTCAGGCCTTTGTTTAGAGTTCACTCTGTGCTTGCGTGAGTTTTCTCGAGGTACGCCAGCTTCCTCACACATTCCAGACATGTATGTTTGTCTACCGTATATGTGCTCGGCGAATGACTCACTGCTAATTCAGGATGTACCCCGCCTCGCACAAAGTCAGCTGGGATAGACACTAGTTCACCCCTAACCTTGAATAGGATAACTGCTAGAAAATGTACGGATGACTGGATGGTTTGATCCTAAAGATACCGTCTCATCGGCATGATATGAGTGAAATGTTGACGTTCGTCCCTATCTGTAGCCTGATGCTGCGGTACAAGTTTGTACAGTACAATGTGCTGGACATGCCTCTACAGTACTGTATTCTTGTTGTGATCATAAAGTCTTCATCTGTTTTGTTTCAACAGATTTGCCCAGTCTAGAAGTGAATGACATGTTTTACTTTTTCGTCTTTAACTCAAGCACATTGTGTGTGTGATGCTAGACTCTCAATGGGTTGCATGAGGACTTTATTGTAACAAAAAGATACAAAAAAAAAGTTTAAACATTTTTATAGCAGGAAGTGTGCAAACAAGAAACATCACTCTTATTGAAATATTTCACAGTCAAGCTAGACAGCAGTTCGAAAATATTTGTGATAAAATCAATGACCTTAACTTTGGGTCATTTCGAAACAGTCAAATACTTAAAAGGGGAGGCTTGTGGTTATCATGTGAATGCCACCAATGCTTATTTACAGTTCCAGCAACAAAACCAAAACGAGGGTGACTCGGGCATCTGCAGAGCCTTTCGTGAGCTTAAGAGAGAACATGTTGTGGGAAAGTTCATTGTGAATTATTTCAACTATGTGTGCACGCTTGGCTTCACTAAAGACTGAACATGTGAGATGACAGAGCAGGAAAAACATACAAGACCCCTTGTAATGGCAGAAGGAATTCCAGACCTTTTTATAACTCTTGTGGACACTTCATAAACTTAGATAAATATGCAGAGGTTTGAACTTCAAAACATGTGAGTGTCCCTTCTAGGAGGCTGCAGGCAAAAGGTTCATCTAAAAAATGTGTTCTGGAGTTTGGGATGCTTTGTTTTTGACACATTAAATGAGATCCTGATGCACTAGCCACTTTCACACTGTTGGTTACCACACTGAGGAGTAGAGCTGGCATTTATTTGCTCTTGCCTTTCAAAGAGAGCTTGCTAAAGTGCGTGTCACAACAACAGTCGGGTAGGTGACAGTAAGATAACTAGGTGTGTCGTCACGTCAGCATGACTGTGACGATTGCTTTTAACACACAGGGGCGTGAGCAGTGACTCATTCGGCTGGTCAAATTACCACTCTCGACCCGAACCACTAATCCCGCATTAAAATGTTTTACACACAGGACAGAAAGTGGTGAAAACGTTGGTTGAGATGGCCCGTTTGAAAGAGGAGACTGACTTACTAAGAAATGGCGTATTTGGCTGCAGTAGACACAGCAGAAATAGAAATATGATGGAACCGCAAAGTCTCTTGAGGCTTGTTCTGTACGTTCAAGTGGGTTTAGGGCATTCCGACTTTGCAACATGTCCTTGTGGTTATTTGAATCTGTTCAAGGTTGAAAGAAGTGAGATAAGTGATGCTTAGATGCCCGAGGCAGCGGATTGAAAGGGGATGACGTAACTGACCAGGGTTAAAACTTGAGTACGCTAGCATCGCTGGGGTGGAGAGTAGAAGAGCCATCAGGAACATCACGGAGGAAGCAGAGAAAGCCTCGAGATGGCTCTAGATTAGGAGAGGAGATCCTTGAGGGTTAGCAAATGTCACCTGAACACAAGCCGTGTCTGATCAATCATGGCTGGCCGAAACACCGCAGGACTCCAGGTTACATCACTGATGATGTGTTCAGGAGCATCTGAGAGATGTACAGTATTTTATTAAAAAAAAAAAAAAGTAACGGAAGAGAATGTGGTTTTGCAGCAAGGAATTTTAATTCAAGATGATATAAATGAGTGATGGCTTGGTTTATCTTGTTAGAAACGTCTAAGTGTGACGATAATGTGATCTTAGTTCTGACTAGGCATTGTATTTGTCATGCAAAGGTTGGTTGTGTTTGACTTTTAGTTGTCTTTGATGCCATATTACATTTTAGTCAAGCTGTAGTTGACCTAATTTGAATTAATTTACAATGAATTTTATTTTCAAGCTTATCAACCTACTGCTGTGGCTGTGAAGCTGAAGCTGCTACATACGGGACAGCACTTTGAAACGCAATTTTGAATTGGCTAACTAGCACGCGCACACACACGTGCACGCTTAGGCTCGCACGAACACTCAGACTGTTGGAATGAACTTGCTTCTGTCATGGCTGTTGGTCTTGAACAGCCTCACATATTTGATTATTCATAGCTAAACCCATTCTTATTTTTAATTGTTCTTTCTCTTTGCCAAATCTATGCTCCTCTAACTTGAGTTCAACTCGCTATCCCCACAACAAAATAGATCATAATTGGCATTTATTGTTGTAATTTTGAACCTTTCAACAGTTTGTGCCTTTGCCAGCATTGTACCATTGATGCATCCCAGTCTTGAACTGAACTGCAATTTGCGATTTATGCCTCATGCGCCACACTTCTCTTTTTTTCCCTCGCATTTCTGGCCTGTAAGTCGATATGAAATGTAATTTTTGACTGCCATCTGCGCTTGACGGCTTCAGTGTGGACTATCATTTCGACTGGTGGACGAGTTATGGGTTTTGGCTGACCCCGTTTCATGAATGTTGTCGACTGAGGTTTTAAAATGATTAGCATCCCACTGCAGTGCTGTGATTAGTGAGTTGAATTCTTTCAGAGCGCCCCGTGGGGAAGAGGCCTGCTTTGGCTGCCCTGTGCATTATGCTGCTTGGGCTGGCAGGAACACTGCAGCTCAGTAAATGTGAGCTGTGGCGAGCTCCATGACAAGGACCTCTGTCCCCGACTAAAAGGTGACCGGCACTACTATATCAGGTGATCCTCCTGTCTGAAAAGTGCTTAAAAGGCTTTTCCACACTTCTTTTGGGTCCCTCAGTGAGCAAAGTGGGATGTGCGCAACAGGATCCCCCATTTTCCAGGGTGTTGGGTATCCTGAGAAAATGCGGTGTACAATAGTGGCTGTGATGGCGCAGGGTGTGTACGACCAGGGCCGCTTTTCCCGACGTATTACAAGGCGTGTCCTTGTGTGACGAGAGCTAGAAGAGGGGGATGGTTGTGAAATGTTATGGAAACCAAGGAGTCTGACGACCTTGCCAAACCGTATTTAAGACATCACACCAATTTGCAAATGTCAAGATGTTGCTGAAGTGAAGAAATGCTCTTTATGCTCGAGAGACTTCAACATCATCCATCCATCCATCCATCTTCTACCGCTTATCCGGGGCTGGGTCGCGGGGGCAGCAGCTTTAGCAGGGAAACCCACTTCTCCCCGGCCACTTCTTCCAGCTCTCCCCGGGGGATCCCGGGGCGTTCCCAGGCCAGCTGCGTGACATAGTCTCTCCAGCGTGTCCTGGGTCGTCCTCGGGGTCTCCGCCCGCAACTTCAACACTCGTCCTCAAATAAATCTACGTTAGCAAACATTTACATACACAAACACGAGTTGTTTTTTACGTAAATTATTTGGATTGGAAAGCGGGGCAGGACAAGATAAGCTTGTGCTTACTTCTGCCCCTTCTTGAATTCAACATTTTGAATAGTCTCTTTGGCCTACTTTTGTGTTATTTCTTATTGATTGTTCAAGATAAAGATCAAATCAGACATGCACACTAATAATTTCATGTCATGCACTTGCATGTCTGGACGATTACTTATAGATGGTGATGCATTTTATGGGTTATTGTTTATTTTTATTTATTTATTTATTTATTTATTTTGTTCTGATCAAGAGTTTGGAAGGATTGTTGTGAGTTAGAGACCAGGCACTTTTTCTCAAGTGTCCATCTATTGTTAGGCAAGTGCATGTTTTTTCAGGAAGTATTCAATGCCGCTAGAGAGTGTAACATCCTGTCCCTTTATGTAATATGTGATGACAATATAGCTCTGTACTAATACAATTACCGTTCTAGCCCAAATAATAATGCATAGCTTGCGTTTCCGAATCCAGAAAATCATGTTCTATTTTAGTTCTGAGTGAGGCTACTGATTTGGCACTCTCGTACTGCAGAAGCCTAGCCAGTGTCAGTAGTTGAGCTGGCAGTGGCCACGTTGAAGGGATCTTTTCTTCCTCCGTGTACAGTGAGCCCTGTGACAAGACTGAGTAAGGCCTTTTCACATGGACTTGTAGCCGTTAAGCTTGGGAGCCATTGTAGCCTTGGCAGGGCAGCATGCCGCTCCTCATCCCCCAATTTATCAGTCAGCCTCTTATTTATTTAATTAATTAATTTATTTATTTATTTATTCCTCCCTAGAGCGGGAAAGCAAACTGGGGAACTTTTTATTTCCTCCTGCTGTACAGCCCTTGGCACACTCATGGGGCACTGGCCCTGCAAGTTTTATGTGGGAGTGTTGGATGGAAAAGATGAGCCTTTACACGTCACTGCTGTTTACGAAGGTGGTTGAGCTCTGTCAACATTTCAAAAGGGAAATGCATGTATAACTTAAGTTTATTTGTGCCAGATTCCCAGCAGCACACAATGCTAAGGTTGTTCCATGTTGAACATTGCCTTGGCTAAAATGATGGGACATTTTATCATCATTGGGTTTTTTTTTGTGTGTGTGTCTTAGACCGAATGACACATAATTTCATCTTTTGTATGCCATTCTTTGTGATTTGCTTGCAGAATTCGGGCACATTTGGATTTCCCTATCCATAAAACTATAACGTATAACCACAATGGCCACCTATATTAATCTTCTGTGTAACGGTCGCCAAATTGTAATCCTTACTGCAGTTTTTGTAAAACACCTCATGGACAATTACATATGGACTGCTTCTTCTGCTAGCGCTCATGAATGACATTTGGGGCCCTGCACGGTGAACCAAATCTACTGTATGTTGACAATATTCATATCTGGCGTCTAAAAGTACTTGCAGTATTTGTCACTATACCGATGCCTTGTCTGTCTACTTTAGAATGCATTGTGGCATTTTACATCTATTGTGAACTTGGTGACACATTGCTCATCACTGTGTTGTCTATTCATTTGGCCTCTAATCTTCTACAGATGGTTTATATCAGGAGTAGCCTCATCGTGTGTGGTCAGCAAATCAAGACAGGAAGGGATTTGTACTGGCATCACTTTATTCCATGTTAATGAGTATTGTATTATGTAGTGCAGGCTTGAGCCAAGAATCTATTTATTTATTCATTCATTATGAAGTGGATTTTTTTTTTCTTCTTCAGTACTTATAACAAAGATTTGATTTAAAAAAAAAATCCGATTACCTGAGTATATTCCAATACCAACATATTTGATAGCTGCTGCCTTGATTTATTTATTTTCAATTAATTTATAATAAGCATTATTTGCATGTTTTTAAAAATGATGATTATTATTTTTTGGACAATTCATGGGCTGGACCTGTTCCTTTCCCCCATGGATAGTCGGAGTCCTCTTTATTTCTTTCTTCTCAATCAAATGATAATTCCTAGTTACGTAGTACGAGTAAGTCACTCTAAGTCCAAAAGTCACATTTAAGAGCTATTTTCTGTCGACTTCAACACCACTGATTCTGCTGTCGTCAACTCTGTCTACTGCTTTGAACATGGTGACCTCTGTGTTTTCGTCTTAGTATTGCTTATTGAATTTCTGTACCATCTTCTTGAACTGCTGCTTTTCCATGACATTGAACTGTCAAAAGGCCCTGAATGTGAACGAGGCCATTCTATTCGATTTGTGATTCAGAGTAGTCGTCGAGTCGAAATCTGAACTGCCAGAACTATTGCAATGCATTAATGAATCAATACTTTTACCCACCCCTAGTGCAGACCGCAGTTCACACCTGGCACGCTTGCGCAACTCAGAATGCGATGCTAATAATTAACAGATGAATGATAATGGTTTTGCAAGTCGAAAGTGCCCTGTTTGAAAATTTATAGTGGCCATATTTGAGACATGTGAGATGTATGACCTCGACCCTTGTATGAATGAGTTGATGTGAAACTGTTAACATTTAAAGAATTTTAATGACTGGAATTACTTGTGACATGACCCAATGCTTTTTGGGTTATCTTGTGCTCTCCATTGCAGAATGTGAGCACAGTTATGCGCTTGTGCTCAAACATAATTACAAGGATTGAACTGTCAGTGACAATGGATGACCAGTGGGTTGATTCCAGCCTCTGGCTTTTTGTTCAAGACCTCCAACAAAAGAAAATCGCTGCATAATAAACACTGTATATTCACATTTTCATTAGTAGTAGCACGAGCATGTCATTGCTTGGCCTTGTAAGTTGGCTGTACCTCATTGTTGGTCATCCTTTACTTTATGTGGCGAGACTGTGGATCAACACATATTGCACTTTCTCTTGGCATTGCCAACTATCCCAGAATAAATCTTCCTTAGCATCTGTACTGTGCAGTGCTGGCCCATGCCCTGTAATTGAATCCGCAGGGTGGTAATGACGATGCAGCGTGGCTTGCATGGAGCCAGACCGAAGACTGAAGGCCCCTCCACTGGCACTGTCCCCAGCATATCCATCGGCCTTCATCTGAAACAGCTGCTCTTACTTGAGTTTGCCACTTCCTGTTTTTGTTTCTTGATCTGGTCAGTAATCAGAGACTTGGTTCGCTTTTGCATACAAACCGTTTCTACTGCGCTCAAATTAAATTAGATGCCGTACTGTATTATGTCTATATTGCATTGTTTTATTTAAATTCACCAATTCGGTCCCAAAATCCAGATTTACAGATGAGTTTGGCTGAGAGATAGCCGTATACACACAACAAAAACTTTGGGTTCTTGCAAAACACCAATTAAAGTCTACTGCAAGTGTTTGAAAAATTATTTCAGTAGGAAAGTAATGCTCAGTGGTGTTTTATTGTCAGATATGCAATCATTGAACTATATCTTAATTTTTTTTCTGATTGCACTGCAACTGAATTGGAACATAGATTTTGATTTGAAATGTGAGTGCATCGAATCATTCCACTTTAAAATATATTGAGATATGCATTGAATCAACTGTACCAAAATGTCACGTGGATATCCTCGCCTCAAAGAAGAGAACAATGCTGTTTTCTCTTTATTTATAAGGCGTTGCATCATAATATTCCAGCTTGTATTAAATTAACTTTATTCTTCAATTATGCAGATCCCTAGACTCACTGTTGTCAAACCCGGCCCAGGCCTGCAAATCATGTTTCTTACTCAAACAACAAAATAAAAATCGTCTTCCATTTTAATATTGTTGAGCTATTGCAAGTGTGTGTGTGCCTGTGTGTGTGTGTGTGTGTGTGTGTGTGTGTGTGTGTGTGTGTGTTTGTTTTAAACAATTCCTTTTTCAAAATAGACGAGCAACTGGATTGTGTTGAGTATGTGATAATGAGGAATCATACATTGGGTTCAAAGTCACTGAAACCATAACTATGATTGGGCCCGTGACCAAAAATGAGTTTGTCACCATCGCAGCTCTCCCAAATGTTAGGCGTGGACTGGTTTTCAGTTGGATACCTTGCTTTATTCAAAGTATTTTGTCATGCAATCTGACTGTACAATTTCCCTTTTTTATATGCTTACACCTTTCATTTATATCATTGCTTTATTTGTAATCAGGGCATGATTGGGAAAGAGTGTGTGTTCCCAAGTTGCCCTCCTTGATCAAATGAAGGTTGAAATGAAATCCGTTTATACAATAAGCAATGTTACAGCTGGATGGCCTCCAGAATGTTTTCCAGGTTAATTAACTCTTTTGAGAAGTCTGTGCTTGAGTGTGCGGTCGTACATGTGTGCATTTTCGGCAGCATATAATCATCAGACGTTCTGAATGTACTTCTGTTCTTTATGGCAACTTTTGGCATAATGACTGTAGACAGTAGTGGAAATCAAGAAGAATTGTCTGGTAACCCGATACGCATATGCCCGTGAAACACACACACACACACACACACACACACACACCATTTTATTGATATTTGTAATAATTGATGATGGACTGACAGATTGTGGCATGTTGCATTGAAGTTCTGAAATCATGCAAATTTAATAGCTGCACACAATGGACCAAGCGGTGATTATTTTATTTTTTGTTCTTTTCCCAGTCAGTTTTGTGTGTCTCATCTAAAGTACTTACCAGCTGTACTCTGTTTGCTGCAATTAAAGCCTTCAGAGGCCATTGGTTTGTTTTGTTTTTTCTCCTTTTTGTTTTTCTTTACTGAGCCGCATTCCTCTTGAGTCTCATAGATCACTGTTGGGATTTTCACTGAGGGGGAAAAAAAAACGGCTCTTGGAGAGCAAGAAGTTTCATACTAAGGAGCCAGACAGTTGCATAACGGACGATTGGTTTGCATTAGTGAGGATTCGTCTGTGACACAGAGTGTTTTCAGTGAGTCTTCCTGAAGGGATGCCTCAAAGCATGCATTTTTGTCAAGTATATGCCCTTCGGATGGGCTCACAGCAGGAGAGGACATGGGTGCCTGTACCTTATTGTACTCTTTTTCACATGGAAGAAGTGATTTTATGAACCTGGAGTTATTTTGTTGGGATTATCCTGGGAAGAATCTCAGGGAAAGGCCTGTGATCGTTCTTCGTAGCACGCACCACTGATCCGCCCTTTTACGGAAGGGAAAATGAAGAGAAAATTGCACTCAATTGAGAACAGAAACATTGTTGAAAGAATTGTTGGATGGAAAGCGGGTGGTGGCATTGAACATACTGATCTTCATCTCATCATGGTCTTAAATTCATGCCAAAAATGAAACTTGAGACTACGAGGTAAAATCACTACCCTCCTTTTTTTAACATGTCAGCTGTTAAAGGTTGACAAAGACATTTACAATAAGTATTAATGTGGTAGCTGCACTTGTCAGTTTTTTTTTTAATTTGCATTCCATTCCCCATTTGCATGGAAGCTTTGTATGGCCACAGGATCTGGAAACTGCATTAAGAGTATAAATGGCATAAAGTCAAAATGTGACTGCAGTGGATGAATTATAGACAAACGAGGCCAATAGATTTTGTGGTTGACAATTTGTTTGTTGTGTCCGGTGCAAATTTATAGTGCAGGTTATGCTGACTGTCAGCGCGGTCAAGTATTCTTATGACATAATTATAGCTAAATATGTCAACCTTTGCTCGCGTTGTCCCGCTGTCGGTGCTTTTTTTTTTTAAACGGCTATACAGCAATAATAAAAGAAAAAAGCAGCTCAGCTTTTTTTAATTGTCTTTTGTCCCTACTGGATATGTGGCGCCCTCTTCTGTCCAAATTATATATAGGACAAAATATTCTTACGTGATTCGTAGAATGTACCTGTGTGAAAGTGGACAATGTTCATAAGTATAAGTATTGCAACTAATTGTGAACATTATATCTACTGGGGCCTTATTAAATCTAAGATGCCTTTCCAAATCGTCCAAAGTCAGTCGGTGCCTCACATTTTATTTTGCCACACGACTGTAACGCCGATGCGACTGAAGTACAAAAGTAATATGCAGGACAATCAAAATAAAATGAATGCTGAACTAAGTTGCTGTCAATGTTTGAGCTTGGATTAAACATTTCCAGGAATGTGTTTTCAATCAAAGGGCACCAGTGACAGTGGCTGACTAAGATTGTCAAGGTGTTTTGCTAATTCTGTAATGGTTTTGTTTTGTCTGAATTAATGACATATTTATTCCACATATAAACATTATGGTTGCCCAGAAGCTCTATGTCACTGATAACTGGCTTTATCCATGCAAACCTTTTTCTTTTAAAGGCGCTTTCTTACACTCGACTGCTTTCTTGCCCTTCCTTGACAGGACTTCTCTCCTTCAGACTACAGAAACAGTTCTTTCTCCAGCAGAACCCCGACCCCACCAGGACACTACTCACCTCATCGTGCCCTTGATCACGACATGTCTCCTCATCACAGGTAAACACTACATCCATTGGACCATTTTTTTGCTGTGTAATGCAAAAAAGAAAGAATCAACCCTCTGAAGACATTGCTAAATCACTAGCTCTATGATCTCAATATCCCAAAATTTGAAGCTCGGGGGTGATGAATACACCCGCCGAGTGGTGTGTGCACTTGTGAAAATTTCTTCCTCAAGCTCCCATTTTTCATCCATGAGTAAATGGGTCCCCCACACTTTTTTAATCATGCCAGCCACTTATGACCCGTAACCAAGTCCTAATCATTTACCAAACTATTTATTTCTTAATTTTAAAATGTGTGTAGATTTTATGTACAATATATACAGTATTGGTGTACCTTGCGCATCTGCATGAAAGCATACTGCATTTTTTTCCTTACTTTACTCTGATGGCTTGCGCTGAATGGAATCAGCCAGTCATGTAGTCCAGTTTATGAACAGAATTGGTGACAAAGGGCCACCCCGGCGGAGTCCACCCTTCACTGGAAACTAATCCAACATACTGTCGGCAATGTAGACCAAACTCTGACCTTGGTCCTGCAGGAATCGGACAGCCTATATGAAGGGTTCAGTACTCCCGAAGCACTGACACCCCAATCCCTCATCACACACACACACACACACACACACACTCCTCGAAGGACACGGTGAAACACTTTTTTCCACCCAGACGTTTTCCGTTTACATCAGGCTATGAACTGTATTCAAACTCCCAGCTAACACTTCACAGCCCATTAGCACCCTCAACTGGTGGAAAGCTGATACTACAGTTAAGCTCTGGGGCCTGGGAATCAGCAGTGACCCACTTTCGTCAGCCCCTGCTCGGCCGCAAGGTTGATTTAGCAATCATTGCAAGTTACAATGTGCTGTTGATTGTGCCAATGCTCAAAATAGAAGTGCTAGGCACATACTAATTGGTATTTTATTAACGGTATAATTATTTTTTTTCCAAAGTTCTCTGAAATACAGGAAACCAGAAATACCTACCTTTCTTGCTGCACGTGCTGACGACCGATACTTCCGTGTAAGGAAGCAGTTACTTAGTCTAAGGAGTGATAATGGAATGGATATAATTAGAAATAGTATACCTTGCACACACAATTATAATAACACATTCGCGGATAAGCATTTATGCCTCCTTGTAATCTAAAACGCTAAAGTTGCTGCCAAATTATGTCAACTGGCCGCGGCAGCAACAGATATATCATAACAGCTCTCAAATGAAGCAAGCGGCACTTGCGATGCTCTGTGATTGACGGTAAGTAACCAAAATTGTTTTTCCCAGTGCTTTTTGAAACTATGCAAAGCTCTGAGCATATAAAAAGGAAGTAACCCGGAAATCTGATTTACTTCCACACCAAAAATGCGTATGGAACATATACCCAATAATCTTTCCTTCTGTGGAGGAATTATGTCAAAACCACCGCTTTATTCTATGTACATTTGTAACATTAGACCTTACATATCATATTGGAATGAAAATACCGGCACACTTTTTTCACAGCCCAAAGGTACAGTGGTACCTCTTACTTACGAATGTCAAGTTTCAAATTTTCAAGTTACGAAATGCCTCAACAGGAAAATATTGCCTCTTGTTACGAAATAAATTTCAAGATACGGAAGGTAAAATACAGTACGGGCTGCTATTCGCAGCTCCGAGTTTCCTGAACGGAACATACTTAGAGCTGCTCTGCCATTGGCTATTAACTAGCATCTTCCTTGCATACCATTGGCTAAGATGTGTGTAGATAGATGTGTGTCTCTGCAGCATCCTTGTCATTCGCCAAAAAACACCGTCTTATATTCGGGCCAATGCGGTATATATATATATATATATATATATATATATATATACACACACACATAGTCGAGTCAACATTTGTGATCTGCCTTGCTCAAGGCCACACAGGCCAACGCTCAGTAGTTCGAGCCCTTTTTGCAGCTTCCCATTTGGCTGCTCAACGGCTGGTGTCAAACTAACATTACCGTATTTTCACGACCATTCGGTGCACCGTGTTGTAGGGCGCAGTCTCAGTAACGGGTGCTATTTCTGTATTTTACACATACACAAAATGCACTGTATTATTGGCCGCAGCCAGGCGTGGTAAAACATACGCCAGCTTAAACATACGCCAGTTTAAACATACGGCATGCATGCATGCATGCTAAAAACGCGTTAGCTTGAAGCATAGCATAGCATGCTAAGACATGCTAAAAACACGTTAGCTTGAAGCATAGCATAGCAGCATGCTAAGACATGCTAAAAACACGTTTTTAAAAAGGCAACAGAAGCAAAACGGAGATCGGTTGTACTTTATTTAGCCATCTTACAATGTACTCACTTTTTTTGATCAATCATCACCCAGAAATCCATCAAAGTCCTCATCTTCTGTATCCGAATTGAACAGTTGTGCAAGTACCGGTAATCCATCAAAAACGCCGAGTTCCCTCTCGTTGTCAGAGTCACTCTCATTGCCTCATTCACGTCCTCACTCACGGCCACTTACACTGCCACCCGTTACTGATTGGCGGACTGCTTTCCCGGATGCCTGACCTCACTCACGGCCACTTACACGCCCACCCTTCACTGATTGGTGGACTGCTTTTCCGCATGCCTGACCTCACTCACTTCCGCCTTTTCTCTATATAAACAGCGTGTTGGCTCTCAGTCAGGATTTGGAACTCGGCTCATACACTAGACGCTCCGCATTATAAGGCATCCTGTCCATTTCTGAGAAAATTTAAGACTTTTAATGGCGCCTTATGGTCGTGAAAATACGGTACTCTCTTGCCCAAACCAGAACTAAGCTCTTTCAGGTCTGAATTCTGCAGAGGCTCACAGTAGATTTTTCAGTGTTTCCCATATCCAGAATTCCTCTGGGTTGAAACCAGATCCACAGACATTCCTTTTGTATCGTTGTAGATTGTTCCCTTGATTCAAAGGCCTGTGTTGAAACTGTCTCCATTTAGTGTACAATTGGTGCAGCCGTCTGAGTGCGTATGCTTGTGGAGCTCATTGCAGCAGCAAACACATGCTCAGTCCCTGGAAAAGGCTCAAGTGAAAGGCCCACCTACTGTACATGCTTCTCTTGATTAACCACGTGTTTTGTTGGGTGAGAGGGGAGGGGATACAGCTTTGGGAAAAACTTCGTCAGACCTGCAATCCTTTGTGTCCATTGTTTCTCCTCTTTCTTTCCGCATTGGAGAAGGATGGACTTTGGCCTTAGTTGGGTAACCGCAGTTGCTGTGTCAGCAAATGCAGTCATATGCAAACACCCAATGTTACCCAAAAGGCCGATTTCGCCTCCTCCCCTAATTGGCCTCCAGTTTGAAGCCCCCAGCCTGGACAGCAAGCCCCTCTCTGCTTCTCCTCAGCCAATCACAGCCAGCGTGACACCCTTTGACCCACCCATTTATGCATCGCCGCCAATCAGTTGCAGACTGGGGACACACCTTTCAGGCAACCTCTTGTTTTTCAGTCGCGTCTGCTTTACATACTGTAGGTGTCTGCTAAGCATCTGCTTGTGTGTGCTGCAATGTTTTTTTGTTTGTTTTCCAATGCATGTTAATTGTTAAGTTCCTGGGAATACGTGTTATTGCTGTGTAACTTTGCTCTCTCCAAGGTGAGTGCTACCATTTCACGTTTGGTATTTGGTTTATGGAGATGTTCTCACTTAAACGTAGTAGTTGGGGAAGCTGCTTTAAGAGGTGTTCCTGCATTGAAAGAGCTCAAGTGTGATGTGAAGTTGTCTGTGCAGGATCAGTGCATGAAAGCACGCTGACCTCAAACTTGACAAGAAATATCGGACACATTTCAATCGCTGACATTTTGTCCAAACGACGTCTTTGATACATTCCTGCCGTCTCCTGCTTCTTGCTGTGACCCGAGCTGCTCTTCTTTGGTTCGCTCCCAGTCGACCAGTACTTTCCATTTGCTCTGAGATTGCATGTCAGAAGGGATGGTGACTGGCGCAGGAAAGGAAATTTGCTGAGGGTGTGGAGAACTTGGAGTTCGGGCTTTCACGGTCTGTTTTTAATTTGAGCCACATTCAAGGCTACAGAGGAAAGCGTCTGAGCTTTTTTGCTTTGACCGTATTTTTGTTGTCTTGTCCATTTGCCATCTCTGGTTGCGGCCACATCCATCCTGTAGACACAATATGCGTGCGTGTGTGCGCGCACGCACACACACACACACCATGTGATGTCTGACCTTGTCCATTCAGACTTCGTTGTGGGGAAGTGATTCACCTTAGACCGTCATTCCTTTGAGAATCAGGCTTTCCTCTGTCTTGAGAATAAGCCATGTCAGAGTGGTGAAAGTCCTGACTCTGACATTTACATGGTGTAAGGAACTCGCCGGCACCATGCGGTGAATGCCATGGTGACTTTGGTGAACCATGCCTCACCCGACTGCTATTTGTGGTCTAGACAAATGCAGCCACGACTATTTCGTTTTGATTCAATTCTATTTTTTTATCCTCATCTTTGTATCAGAGGTCCCAAACAAGTGGATAAAACAAGCGCCTCTGCTTATTTACGGGATCCACTGTTCATATCACTTACCGTAGAGAAAATGCAAGTTACAATCGTAAACGTCTTGGCAGTGTCATGTGATGATGGGTGGGACAGCCATCAGGCTGACTTGGCTGTCAGCTCACAGTCTCACTTGGCCCGCAGAGTGTGTGTGCGCGTGTGTCATTATAATCGCACACCTGGCTCGACTGGTGTACCCAGTTCCCAGTGACAGCCGCCGCCGCCGCTCGCCAGCTCGCTCTCCGCACGTAACTTGTCTTTCAGTTGAGATTTCAATTGATGTTGCTTTAGAGGGCGGTGACAGCGCTTTCACATCAAGTGTGCCAGTAAATGTGTTTTTCCACCGCGCCGGCAAACGAAGAATGTGCTTGTAAACGGCGCTACTGTTTTCTTGGCTTGGTCTTAATTAGCTGCCATGTTGTACTATCCCCTGATGGAAGCTTACTCACTCACACCCCTGCTGTGCCCTGACTGCCCGCAAGTAATCGCGGAGAGGTGTTGGAATAACTTGTAAGAGCACGCATGGGGGACCTCCCACTTTGTTAGCCTCGGAGCATGTTTGAGTTCCAGCAGTGTTAAATATGATGTCGTCTCAAGCCTGTTGTGTGCACTTCAGACTGGGTGCGTAGAGGTCAAAGTTCCAAAGGCAGCTGTTGCCCATTTCTTCACTTCCTGTGCATACCATTTACATAATGCTCACTTAAAATACATTTTCGAAGGAGCTTATCTTGCAATGCTTAAATATATTCATGGTAGATGTGACTCTTTGTATTTTAATTTTTTTTCTTTTTCTTTTGACAGTTCAAGCTCGGAACCGGTCATGCAGAGGTTTGACAAGGACTCAGAGGTGTACAAAATGATCCAGGAGAATAAGGAGACTCGCGCAGCGCCTCGTCAGTCCAACACCTTCAAAATGCTGCAAGAAGTTCTGGAGGCCGACGAGAAAGGTTGGGACAACACAGTCTGACAAAACAAATATGCCCATTAGGTAGGAGGTAGTACCCCCAAAAAAAAATCATTATAATAATAATATAAATATATACTGTATTCTATAATACACACCTTGCTTTTAAATACAAACCTTGTATGAAATAGTTCCCACAAACATAATAAAAGGTCGTGGACAGTTTGAACTTCATGTTCATTAGCTGAACCATAAGCAATTCCTCTACTTGTATAGGTTGACACGCAGGAGTGAGCGCGGGTCTGATGGCGTGCATGGTTTGCATCAGTGCAGTCTGGAAACGCTTCAGATGCTTTGTCAAATACTGCAAGATTTACATCACTTGTTAAAACCTACCTCTTGGCATCTTGTCTTTTGGAGGAGGAGGGGGAGGGGGGCTTAGGAGAGGACAAAGTGTAATTTCATTTGTGAGCAGTAGATGGTGGGACGCTTGTGGGAGGGAATTCAATTCACAACGAATAACATGAGAGTGCCTAGTAAAACCCACGTGTGCAGTTACAAGTGAAAGACGCAAACGAGCTTTCAGTGGTAGTGAAGGTGTAACTGAACACGGTCAGCATTGTCACCTCTTACTGTGTGTGTGTGTGTGTGTGTGCGCGTGTGTGTGCGCGCGTGCGTGCGTGTGCGCATATGTACATGTGTCATTCCAGAGGCAGCATTGAAGTTCCCGGGAAAGTTGTCACCCAACGTTCCGAAAGTAAGCACACCGGTGGGAGGAGTCAGCAAATACCACACCTGTGAGAAATGTGGCACCAGCATTGTGTAAGGTCACCTTTTCACTTTTGAAGTTTATTGAAAGACTAAGAAATGCAACCGCAGTTTTGAAAGTCAAACCTGCAAACGTACCGACATAATTTTAAAGAGAGCCATCGTGAAATATTTTGACCGAGGGTTGGGTGATCAATCAATTTTATTGATGAGATCAGATTAATTGCACAGGACAATTTTCTTGTATTTTATTTTCGGCCTCTGTAGTTCAAGCCGTGTCCTCAGACATGAACTGCTTGTGCCAACAACAATTATGCAAACGTGGAGTTTACAAAAGCAGTCAGTATCCCCATCTTGGCCATCATTCCGACCTCTCTATTGGCTGTTTTGCAAAACAGTGGTTGACAACTGTCAATGCAATCTTTTTCACATTTTACCTCCCATACGTCGAGGGTCACGGAGGAAGGCAATCATGGCGTCATTTGTGCAGAACATTGCCAAAGATGTGGTACCAATTCATACTGTATGTTGAAAAAGTCAGGATTTATCCTCATGTTGGCCTGCACAAATATTTGGCTAAGGTCGCTTTTCCTCATCAAGTCTCAATGAGAGAAGACGACAGGGAAGCTGGAGAGAGTATATCATTATTAGTGCAGTTTAGTGGCTCATTTTCTGTTAAATTATTGATAATTTTCCAAGAGGTAGCACTTATGTTTATATCTGTGAATATTTTTTTTTTTGCTGGATCTCTGTGGATGTTAATGCCGTTTTATGCTGGTTTGGTATCAGGAGGAGTCCAAATTGTCATATTTGTTTTTTTTCCCTCAAAGTGAACTTTAATCAACTATAATTGTAAAAATAATCAGAGGTTTTATTTAAGGCCACATAGTGCCCACCCTCTACTTTCTAGAAAATGCACAATGACTCTTTGAAGCCCATGAATGACAACAAAATCATATTTATTGTCATCATCATTAGATGAGGTGAAAATGCCTAAAATATGAAGATGGCATCCAACACAGTCCTGACTCCTCCCCTCATCTTCCCACTCACAGCACACAGGCCGTGCGCATCGTGGACGACCGCTTCCGCCACCCCGAGTGCTACACCTGCACGGACTGCGGCCTGAACCTCCGGATGAGGGGTCACTTCTGGGTAGGCGACGTGATGTACTGTGAGAAACACGCCAAACAGCGGTACCAAGGTCCATCCGGCTCACCTGGATCCAGTCTCTCCCCTCGCCACTGAGTCTCAACGCCACTGGCTGCCTGACATCCGCCTCATCGGACCCCCTTGCGGACAATGGGCACGCACGTGGGAAGGGATCAACGATGTGGCAGAATTTGCTTTTCTCCTCACATTTAACAGTGTTTGGCGATACCGTATTATCCTTCACTTAATTAACTGAACATTTGGGGAGGTTTTCCATGTGGCCCACAGTCACTGTTGTTAGCTCGAAAAATACACCCTCCATGAGTCCATGATTGCCACGTGTACTGAGGTGACTGTACTTTTACCAACACACCAAAACTTTAACATGACCGAGACTCTTTTTACTCTCCAAGATCTGGATAATCATGCATAAAACAAACAAACAAAAAATCAAACAGCAATAGAAAGGGACCAAATGTGTTCTACACTGCATACCATGCAGTCGGTATAAAATCTGTGCGTTTGTGTGTGTGGGGGCATCGGGTAGCGTGCGCACGAGTGTGTTTGGGGGTGTGTTTGTGTGTGTGTGTGTGTGTGTCTGTGCACACGTGCGCACGTATGTGAATGAGAGGGTGAGAAAAATGTGTTCCGGTGATGATTGCAGACTCGAATGATTTTTTTTCTTTCTAGCTAGGCCAGCAACATTTTCTATATCTCTTTGTAAATGGAATTTAATAGGAGACAACAAAAATATGTATTTGATTACTTCTTTTGCTGTTGTGTTGCTTATGAGGGATTATTAATTCTTTCATTATTCAAATATTTTGAATGTTTGTGTGATTGAGCTGTATTCTATTATATATTTAAAAATATGTGTGTGTATAGATATATATATATCTATACACACACAGACACACACACACACATCATTTTCAATGCATAACTATGCACAAGAGAGTGTGAAAATAAGTGATACTGTATTTGTGATCAGTGATAAAAGTGTAATTGCCCAGTTAGAGTAGTACTCTGCATGTGGCATTTAATAAATTGCACAACTTGAACCTTCCTGTGTGGCATGTATAACATTTCAACTTGCTTTGAAGTGTGTACCAATCCGAAATTAACGAACACACGGAGGAAGAGAAAGGCCATCTCTCCCCCAACAGCTTCAACACATAGCCTACTTTTTTGCGTATTAACTTTGTGACACACTGCTTCATAACAAAAAGCACAATGTGGAACATGTTTAACTTTTTTGTTTTTGTTTTTCGGCTGAATTCTGCAGATACATCTGCCTCTTTATGTGAGTTAAATCATAGGTTTGCAATTTTCCCCTGTTCTTAAATTAATGCCATTTGTATTTTATTTTCATTTTTGACACAAGACTGTTGCCCGTACAAGCTAATTTTGCCTAATTTTCCCCCAAAGCTTTTCAGCCTTTCCAGTGATTCCAGTTCAACCACAAGAGGTCAACATTGGCCGCCGAGAGAACTCTCCATCATTTCCAAATTTTGTGTAGGAATTGGTGATGGGATTTTCGGCTCTTTTCGGTGATCCGGTTCATTTGGATCGGCTCAGTGAAAAGGGCCGGCTCTTTTTGGCTCACAAACGGCTCTTTTAACTTTAGCTTTTCTTTTAAATATTTATGACAAATTTAGCATACATTTTGATAAATGACTTGGTGAACTAAATATTGCACTCTACTGACTGCAAAGAGCAACAATTATCAGGCAAAGAAATGGCTTTTTACTTATTGAACATTAAAAAGACTCAGAACAATAAACAGGCAACAAAATTAAACTTCAACCAACAACAATCAAACATGCTGCATCATAACAAAAATAGTGAGTATAAACTGAACAGCAGCAGTGAACAAAACAAACATAAGCTACTGTACTCCTGGCTTTATTTTAAATTTGCAGTCAACAAAACAAAATACTTCAACTTGGAATACTTCAATTTGTCCAGTCTTTGAGAACACTTTCAGAATGGTTTGCCCCAGCAGCACAGGGGAAGTGCGTGCGTTTGTTGTACGGCCGGCAGTTTTCAATACAGCGGCACAGAACGAGCACTCTGGTGTCCGGTATTTGTTTATGATGCAATAATCAGACAGAAAAACCTCTCTGACGGGACAGATGCTGCTACAATGCTCAATCTACAAAGGCGTTTTTAGCCGAAAAAACGACCATGTATAGTAAGGCGTTTTAACCCGAAAGAAACGACCATGTACAGTAAGGCGTTTTTAGACGAAAAAAAGACCATGTATAGTAAGGCGTATTAACCCGAAAAAAATTACCCTGTATAGTAAGGCGTTTTAACCCGAAAGAAACGACCATGTACAGTAAGGCGTTTTGAGCCGAAAAAAAAAACGACCATGTATTGTAAGGCGTTTTTAGACGAAAAAAACGACCATGTATAGGAAGGGGGCGGCCCGGTAGTCCAGTGGTTAGCACGTCGACTTCACGTTCAATTCCAGCTCCGGCCTCCCTGTGTGGAGTTTGCATGTTCTCCCCGGGCCTGCGTGGCTTTTCTCCGGGCACTCCGGTTTCCTCCCACATTCCAAAAAACATGCATGGCAGGCTGATTGAACACTCTAAATTGTCCCTAGGTGTGAATGTGAGCGTGGTTGGTTGTTCGTCTCTGTGTGCCCTGCGATTGGCTGGCAACCAATTCAGGGTGTCCACCGTCTACTGCCCGAAGACAGCTGGGATAGGCTCCAGCACCCCCGCGACCCTAGTGTAGATCAAGCGGTTCGGAAAATGGATGGATTGATGGATGTATAGGAAGGCGTTTTTATACGAAAAAAAAACGACCATGTATAGTAAGGCGTTTTAACCCCGAAAAAAACGTCCATGGTACAGTAAGGCGTTTTGAGCCGAAAAAAACGACCATGTATAGTAAGACGTTTTTACCCCCAAAAAAACGACCATGTATAGTAAGGCGTTTTTAGCCGAAAAAAAACACGACCATGTATAGTAATGTGTTTTAACCTGGAAAAAAACGACCATGCATAGTAAGGTGTTTTAATACGAAAAAAAACGACCATGTATAGTAAGGCGTTTTTACCCGGAAAAAAAAAACGACCATGTATAGGAAGGCGTTTTAACCCGAAAAAAAACGGCCATGTATAGTAAGGCGTTTTTATACGAAAAAAACCCGACCATGTATAGTAAGGCGTTTTTAGCCGAAAAAAAACGACCATGTATAGTAAGGCGTTTTTATAGGAAAAAACGACCATGTATAGTAAGGCGTTTTAGATGAAAAAAACCGACCATGTATAGTAAGGCGTTTTTAGCCGAAAAAAAACGACCATGTATAGTAAGGCGTTTTATAGGAAAAAACGACCATGTATAGTAAGGCGTTTTAGATGAAAAAAACGACCATGTATAGTAAGGCGTTTTTAGCCGAAAAAAACGACCATGTATAGTAAGGTGTTTTTATAGGAAAAAACGACCATGTATAGTAAGGCGTTTTAGATGAAAAAAACGACCATGTATAGTAAGGCGTTTTAGATGAAAAAAACGACCATGTATAGTAAGGCGTTTTTAGCGAAAAAAGCGACCATGTATAGTAAGGTGTTTTATAGGAAAACGACCATGTATAGTAAGGCGTTTTAGATGAAAAAACGACCATGTATAGTAAGGTGTTTTTATAGGAAAAACGACCATGTATAGTAAGGCGTTTTAGATGAAAAAACGACCATGTATAGTAAGGCGTTTTAGCGAAAAAACGACCATGTATAGTAAGGTGTTTTATAGGAAAAAACGACCATGTATAGTAAGGCGTTTTAGATGAAAAAAACGACCATGTATAGTAAGGCGTTTATAGACGAAATTAACGACTATGTATAGTAAGGAGTTTTTAGACGAAAATAAAGACCATGTATAGTAAGGCGTATTTAGCCGAAAAAAACGACCATGTAGAGTAAGGCGTTTTTAGCGAAAAAAACGACCATGTATAGTAAGGCGTTTTTATAGGAAAAAACGACCATGTATAGTAAGGCGTTTTTAGCCGAAAAAAACGACCATGTATAGTAAGGCGTTTTTATAGGAAAAAACGACCATGTATAGTAAGGCGTTTTAGATGAAAAAACGACCATGTATAGTAAGCGTTTTTAGCGAAAAAACGACCATGTATAGTAAGGTGTTTTATAGGAAAAAACGACCATGTATAGTATGGTGTTTTAGATGAAAAAAACGACCATGTATAGTAAGGTGTTTTTATAGGAAAAAAACGACCATGTATAGTATGGTGTTTTAGATGAAAAAAACGACCATGTATAGTTAGGCGTTTTTAGCCATTTTAACGACCATGTAAAGGAAGGTGTTTTTAGCCGAAAAAAACGACCATGTATCGTAAGACGTTTTTAAACGAAAAAAACGACCATGTATAGTAAGGCGTTTCTAGACGAGAAAAACGACCATGTATAGTAAGGCGTTTTTAGACGAAAAAACGACCATGTATAGTAAGGCGTTTTTAGACGAAAAAAATGACCACGTATAGTAAGGCGTTTTTATAGGAAAAAACGACCATGTATATATAGTAAGGCGTTTTTAGACGAAAAAAACGACCATGTATAGTAAGGCGTTTTTATAGGAAAAAACGACCATGTATAGTAAGGCGTTTTAGATGAAAAAAACGACCATGTATAGTCAGGCGTTTTTATAGGAAAAAACGACCATGTATAGTAAGGCGTTTTAGATGAAAAAAACGACCATGTATAGTAAGGCGTTTTTAGCCGAAAAAAACGACCATGTGTAGTAAGGTGTTTTTATAGGACAAAACGACCATGTATAGTATGGTGTTTTAGATGAAAAAAACAACCATGTATAGTAAGGCGTTTTTAGACGAAATTAACGACCATTTATAGTAAGGAGTTGTTCGACGAAAATAAAGACCATGTATAGTAAGGCGTATTTAGCCGAAAAAAACGACCATGTATAGTTAGCCGTTTTTAGCCATTTTAACGACCATGTATATAAGGCGTTTTAACCCGGAAAAAATGACCATGTGTAGTAAGGCGTTTTTAGCCATTTTAACGACCATGTATAGTAAGGCCTTTTTACCGAAAAAAAACCGACCATGTATAGAAAGGCCTTTTTAGACGAAAAAAACGACCATGTATAGTAAGACGTTTTTAGACGAAATTAACGACCATGTATAGTAAGGAGTTTTTAGACGAAAATAAAGACCATGTATAGTAAGGCGTATTTAGCCGAAAAAAACGACCATGTATAGTTAGCCGTTTTTAGACGAAAAAAACGACCATGTATAGTAAGGCGTTTTAACCCGAAAAAACGACCATGTATACTAAGGCGTTTTTAGACGAAAAAAACGACCATGTATAGTAAGGCGTTTTTAGCCGAAAAAAACGACCATGTATAGTAAGGCGTTTTTATAGGAAAAAACGACCATGTATAGTAAGGCGTTTTTAGCCGAAAAAAACGACCATGTATAGTAAGGCGTTTTATAGGAAAAAACGACCATGTATAGTAAGGCGTTTTAGATGAAAAAAAACGACCATGTATAGTAAGGCGTTTTTAGCGAAAAAGCGACCATGTATAGTAAGGTGTTTTTATAGGAAAAAACGACCATGTATAGTAAGGCGTTTTAGATGAAAAAAAACGACCATGTATAGTAAGGCGTTTTTAGCCGAAAAAAACGACCATGTATAGTAAGGTGTTTTTATAGGAAAAAACGACCATATATAGTAAGGCGTTTTAGATGAAAAAAACGACCATGTATAGTAAGGCGTTTTTAGCCGAAAAAAACGACCATGTATAGTAAGGTGTTTTTATAGGAAAAAACGACCATGTATAGTAAGGCGTTTTTAGACGAAAAAAACGACCATGTATAGTAAGGTGTTTTTATAGGAAAAAACGACCATGTATAGTAAGGCGTTTTTAGCGAAAAAAGCGACCATGTATAGTAAGGTGTTTTATAGGAAAAACGACCATGTATAGTAAGGCGTTTTAGGCGAAAAAAAACGACCATGTATAGTAAGGCGTTTTTATAGGAAAAAACGACCATGTATAGTAAGGCGTTTTTAGACGAAAAAAACGACCATGTATAGTAAGGCGTTTTTATAGGAAAAAACGACCATGTATAGTAAGGCGTTTTAGATGAAAAAAACGACCATGTATAGTAAGGCGTTTTTATAGGAAAAAACGACCATATATAATAAGCGTTTTAGATGAAAAAACGACCATGTATAGTAAGGCGTTTTAGCGAAAAAACGACCATGTATAGTAAGGTGTTTTTATAGGAAAAAACGACCATGTATAGTAAGGCGTTTTAGATGGAAAAAAACGACCATGTATAGTAAGGCGTTTTTAGCCGAAAAAAACGACCATGTATAGTAAGGTGTTTTTATAGGAAAAAACGACCATGTATAGTATGGTGTTTTAGATGAAAAAAACAACCATGTATAGTAAGGCGTATTTAGCCGAAAAAAACGACCATGTATAGTTAGGCGTTTTTAGCCATTTTAACGACCATGTATATAAGGCGTTTTAACCCGGAAAAAATGACCATGTGTAGTAAGGCGTTTTTAGCCATTTTAACGACCATGTATAGTAAGGCCTTTTTACCGAAAAAAAACCGACCATGTATAGAAAGGCCTTTTTAGACGAAAAAAACGACCATGTATAGTAAGACGTTTTTAGACGAGAAAAACGACCATGTATACTATAACGCCTTACTATACATGGTCGTTTTTCATCTTAAAACGCCTTACTAAACGCCTTACTATACATGGTCGTTTTTTTGTCTAAAAACGCCTTACTAGAAGTGGTTGTTTTTTCCGTCTTAAAACACCTTACTAGACGTGGTGGTTTTTTTCGGCTAAAACGCCTTACTATACATGGTGGTTTTTTTCGGGTTAAAACGCCTTATGATACATGGTCGTTTTTTTTGTCTAAAAACGCCTTACTATAATACATGGTCGTTTTTTCGTCTAAAAACGCCTTACTATACATGGTTTTTTTTCGTCTAAAAACGCCTTACTATACATGGTCGTTTTTTTTGTCTAAAAACGCCTTACTATACATGGTCGTGTTTTTCGTCTAAAAACGCCTTACTATACATGGTCGTGTTTTTCATCTAAAAACGCCTTACTATATATACATGGTCGTGTTTTTCGTCTAAAAACGCCTTACATTGCATGGTCGTTTTTTTCAGCTAAAACGCCTTACTATACATGGTCGTTTTTTTCGGCTAAAAACGCCTTACTATACATGGTTGTTTTTTTCGTCTAAAAACGCCTTACTATACATGGTCGTTTTTTGTCTTAAAACGCCTTACTATACATGGTCGTTTTTTCAGGTTAAAATGCCTTACTATACATGGTCATTTTTTTTGTCTAAAAACGCCTTACTAGACGTGGTCGGTTTTTTCGTCTTAAAACGCCTTACTATACATGGTCGTCTTTTTCATCTAAAAACGCCTTACTATACATGGTCATTTTTTTCGGCTAAAACGCCTTACTATACATGGTGGGTTTTTTCGGGTTAAAACGCCTTACTATATATACATGGTCGTTTTTTTCATCTAAAAATGCCTTACATTACATGGTCGTTTTTTCGGCTAAAACGCCTTACTATACATGGTCGTTTTTTTTCGTCTAAAAACGCCTTACTATATATACATGGTCGTTTTTTTCATCTAAAAATGCCTTACATTACATGGTCGTTTTTTCGGCTAAAACGCCTTACTATACATGGTGTTTTTTTCGGGTTAAAACGGCTTTCTATACATGGTCGTTTTTTTTCATCTAAAAACGGAATACTATACATGGTCGTTTTTTTCAAATTAAAACGCCTTATTATACAAGGTCGTTTTTTTCGTCTCAAAACGCCTTAATAGACATGGTTGTTTTTTTCAGGTTAAAACGCCTTACAATACATGGTCGTTATTTTCAGGTTAAAACGCCTTACGATACATGGTCGTGTTTTTCGTCTAAAAACGCCTTACTATACATGGTCGTTTTTTTCAGGTTAAAATGCCTTACGATACATGGTCATTTTTTTCATCTAAAAACGCCTTACTATACATGGTCGGTTTTTTCAGGTTAAAATGCCTTACGATACATGGTCATTTTTTTCATCTAAAACGCCTTACTATACATGGTCATTTTTATTGGTCTAAAAACGCCTTACTATACATGGTCATTTTTTTTTGTCTAAAAACGCCTTACTATACATGGTCATTTTTATTGGTCTAAAAACGCCTTACTAGACATGGTCGTTTTTTTCAGGTTAAAACGCCTTATGATACATGGTCGTTTTTTTTGTCTAAAAACGACTTACTATACATGGTCGTTTTTTTTCATCTAAAAACGCTTTACTATACATGGTTGTTTTTTTCGTCTAAAAACGCCTTACTATACATGGTCGTTTTTTTTGTCTTAAAACGCCTTACTATACATGGTCGGTTTTTTCAGGTTAAAATGCCTTACGATACATGGTCGTTTTTTTCGTCTAAAAACGCCTTACTATACATGGTCATTTTTTTTTGTCTAAAAACACCTTACTAGACGTGGTCGTTTTTTTTCGTCTTAAAACGCCTTACTATACATGGTCATGTTTTTCGTCTAAAAACGCCTTACTATACATGGTCGTTTTTTCAGGTTAAATTGCCTTACGATACATGGTTTTTTCGTCTTAAAACGCCTTACTATACATGGTCGTTTTTTCGCTAAAACGCCTTACTATACATGGTGTTTTTTTCGGGTTAAAACGCCTTACTATACATGGTCGTTTTTGTCTAAAAACGCCTTACTATACATGGTCGTTTTTTTCTTCTTAAAACGCCTTACTATACATGGTCATTTTGTTTGTCTAAAAACGCCTTACTATACATGGTTGTTTTTCGTCTAAAACGCCTTACTATACATGGTCGTTTTTGTCTAAAAACGCCTTACTATACATGGTCGTTTTTTTCGGGTTAAAACGCCTTCCTATACATGGTCGTTTTTTTCGGCTAAAAACGCCTTACTATACATGGTCGTTTTTTTTCGTCTAAAAACGCCTTACAATACATGGTCGTTTTTTTCGGATTAAAACGCCTTCCTATACATGGTTGTTTTTTCATCTAAAACGCCTTACTATACATGGTTGTTTTTCGTCTAAAAACGCCTTACTATACATGGTCGTTTTTTTTCGTCTAAAAACGCCTTACTATACATGGTTGTTTTTTTCGTCTAAAAACGCCTTACTATACATGGTCGTTTTTTTTGTCTCTAAAACGCCTTACTATACATGGTCGGTTTTTTCAGGTTAAAATGCCTTACGATACATGGTCGTTTTTTTCGTCTAAAAACGCCTTACTATACATGGTCATTTTTTTTTTGTCTAAAATCGCCTTACTAGAAGTGGTTGTTTTTTCCGTCTTAAAACGCCTTACTATACATGGTCGTGTTTTTCGGGTTAAAACGCCTTACAATACATGGTCGTTATTTTCAGGTTAAAACGCCTTACGATACATGGTCGTGTTTTTCGTCTAAAAACGCCTTACTATACATGGTCGTTTTTTTCAGGTTAAAATGCCTTACGATACATGTTAATTTTTTTCATCTAAAAACGCCTTACTATACATGGTCATTTTTTTTTGTCTAAAAACGCCTTACTAGACGTGGTCGTTTTTTTTTGTCTAAAAACGCCTTACTATACATGGTCGGTTTTTTCAGGTTAAAATGCCTTACGATACATGGTCATTTTTTTCATCTAAAACGCCTTACTATACATGGTCATTTTTTTTTGTCTAAAAACGCCTTACTAGACGTGGTCGTTTTTTTTTGTCTAAAAACGCCTTACTAGACGTGGTCGTTTTTTTCGTCTTAAAACGCCTTACTATACATAGTCGTGTTTTTCGTCTAAAAACGCCTTACTATACATGGTCGTGTTTTTCGTCTAAAAACGCCTTACTATACATGGTCGTGTTTTTCGTCTAAAAACGCCTTACTATACATAGTCGTGTTTTTCGTCTAAAAACGCCTTACTATACATGGTCGTGTTTTTCGTCTAAAAACGCCTTACTATACATGGTCGTTTTTTTTCTAAAACGCCTTACTATACAAGTCGTGTTTTTCGTCTAAAACGCCTTACTATACATGGTCGTGTTTTTCGTCTAAAACGCCTTACTATACATGGTCGTTTTTTCGTCTAAAACGCCTTACTAGACGTGGTCGTTTTTTGTCTAAAACGCCTTACATGGTCGTTTTTTCATCTTAAAACGCCTTACTATACATGGTCGTGTTTTTCGTCTAAAAACGCCTTACTATACATGGTCGTTTTTTTCGTCTAAAAACGCCTTACTATACATGGTCGTGTTTTTCGTCTAAAAACGCCTTACTATACATGGTCGTTTTTTTGTCTAAAAACGCCTTACTATACATGGTCATTTTTTTGTCTAAAAACGCCTTACTAGACGTGGTCGTTTTTTTCGTCTTAAAACGCCTTACTATACATAGTCGTGTTTTTCGTCTAAAAACGCCTTACTATACATGGTCGTTTTTTTCAGGTTAAATTGCCTTACGATACATGGTCGTTTTTTTCGTCTAAAAACGCCTTACTAGACGTGGTCGTTTTTTTCGGCTAAAACGCCTTACTATACATGGTGGTTTTTTTCGGGTTAAAACGCCTTACTATACATGGTCGTTTTTTTCGTCTAAAAACGCCTTACTATATATACATGGTCGTGTTTTTCATCTAAAAACGCCTTACTATACATGGTCGTTTTTTTCGTCTAAAAACGCCTTACTATACATGGTCGTTTTTTTCGTCTAAAAACGCTTTACTATACATGGTCGTGTTTTTCATCTAAAAACGCCTTACTATACATGGTCTTTTTTTTTTGTCTAAAAACGCCTTACTAGACGTGGTCGTTTTTTTCGTCTCAAAACGCCTTACTATACATGGTCATTTTTTTTTGTCTAAAAACCCCTTACTAGACGTGGTCGTTTTTTTTCGTCTTAAAACGCCTTACTATACATGGTCATGTTTTTCATCTAAAAACGCCTTACTATACATGGTCGTTTTTTTCAGGTTAAATTGCCTTACGATACATGGTCGTTTTTTTCGTCTAAAAACGCCTTACTAGACGTGGTCGTTTTTTTCGGCTAAAACGCCTTACTATACATGGTGGTTTTTTTCAGGTTAAAACCCTTTATGATACATGGTCGTTTTTTTTGTCTAAAAACGCCTTACTATACATGGTCGTTTTTTTCGTCTAAAAACGCCTTACTATACTTGGTTGTTTTTTCGTCTACAAACGCCTTACTATACATGGTCGTTTTTTTTGTCTTAAAACGCCTTATTATACATGGTCGTTTTTTTCGGGTTAAAACGCCTTATGATACATGGTCATTTTTTTTGTCTAAAAACGCCTTACTATACATGGTTGTTTTTTTCGTCTAAAAACGCCTTACTATACATGGTCGTTTTTTTTGTCTAAAAACGCCTTACTAGACGTGGTCGTTTTTTCGGCTAAAACGCCTTACTATACATGGTCGTTTTTTTCGTCTAAAAACGCCTTACTATATATACATGGTCGTGTTTTTCGTCTAAAAACGCCTTACTATACATGGTCGTTTTTTTCGTCTAAAAACACCTTACTATACATGGTCGTGTTTTTCATCTAAAAACGCCTTACTATACATGGTCGTTTTTTTTGTATTAAAACGCCTTACTATACATGGTCATTTTTTTCAAATTAAAGCACCTTACAATACATGGTCGTTTTTTTCGTCATAAAACGCCTTACTATACATGGTCGTTTTTTCGGCTAAAACGCCTTACTATATCTTGGCGATCGTGAATACAGTGCAAATAAAACACCCATTACGCACACTACAAAAACGTGCAAGCCAACTTTATTCATTGTTTCAAGATGCTTTGTTGATCAGGGTAACTCCGCTGGAATAGTTGAGACGCAAGTCTCGTCTGGATGCTTGTGGGGTGCTCTCTGCTGGTCCCAACGGGGCCAGGGGCTGAAGAACCTGCAAAACCTAAAGTATCGCAGTGAAATCAAACTTCGTTTCAGATTGGGGAGGAAACATCGGATTACTATGTTTCCCCGATAACTATTCCCGCTCAAAGTATTCACTGTATATCGATCAACATGTCAGAAACATTTCGGTCTCAAACTCCAAACTTGCCCGCCATTGGCAAGGGGAAAACAATAAACTCGATTTTGCTTTCCAATGTCAGCTAACAGTATTTATATAGTTAATATTTGTGTTTGTAAAGAAAAATGGAAACTGCTTATGATTGCCTCTTCAATTGTTGTAAAAGGAGCAACACATTTGAGAAATGTTTGAATTTGGAATAGAATGCGCGGTGTTCCCAATGCATTTGGGAAATGCAATCAGCTTGCAACAAGGACGTTGAGCTTTTCTTACTTTTGATAAACCGCTTGTTATTCTGACCATGAACTGCACCAACAGTTGATGTAAATGACAACTGTACTCACCAGAGAGCTATATTAAATTGTATTGACTTCAAAATCAAATGAAAAGCTCAATTTGAATGAAAACAAAGCACAATGACCTGTTATTGTGACTTTTATTAACAAAAAAAAGGAGAATAGAGAAGGGATAAAAGAAACATCTTTTTATGTTCAACTCAAGATACTTTTAAACAGCAACAGTTATAAACAACCATTTACACAAGCTGTACAAATATTTTTTCCCTCAAGATTTTCATTGATTCAAAATAACTTAAATAGGTTTCTATGTAAAAGTGCAAATCCTTATGCATAAAAGAAGACCAACGGTGACAATTGGTATGCTTTGATGAGTTCACTGGCAATCAGGTTTTAAAACATCACAAGCATATTTCAACTTACTAAGCTATTCCGTCATACATAATGCTCTAAATGTACAGCATTCATATGTGTAGAATATCCCTCATATTATTAGGGTGCTGCGCATTGCAATCAAGTTGTGTTTCCGAGCATATTCTCATTCACGACTATATTGTAAAGCCAATGAAAAGTATCGGATCCTTCCCAGCGGCTTGTGCAACACGACTAAAGAGACTCGCAAACTGTAGTGTTCTCCTGGAATTTCATAGTCAACATTACGGGGTAACAACTATTTTCACTGATAGTGTTTGGACTAAATCTTCTGTACAAGATGAACCCAGATATGTTTGCATTCCTACTTCACATAATTTGAAAAAAACTGTGTGTGTGTTAAGAGGGTTGGTGGTTCTCCACAGTCTTTGGGCAATGAAACCAGAAGGGTGGCAAACTAACATAAGAAGCAAGCCATAAACTACAGGGCCTTACATGCTCCCGTGTTAACATGCAACCGATGCACAAAAAGTGAAAGGAGACAAAAGGGAAGAGTGTTACACTGCATATCTGCCCTCTACATACTGGTCAACTTGGAAGGAAAATTGGAAATGTGTCACGTGAAAGGAGGAAATAGCATGGAGTCAGTATGGCACCAACTATGACTTTTGCTCAGCGCCTGCAGCGGACTGGGCTGCACTCTCTGGTTTTAAGATCTGGTAGGTGATGAGGTACTCTGGGAAGGCCTGAGAGGAAAAACAAACAACAGCTGAGTGACTATGAATCATCTGCGGTGTTTGTGCTGCGTCTGAATTGAAAACGTACCTGCTCTCCTCTGTAAATCACATACTCGGCATAGGCCAAGCCGTTAACGCTCGGCCGCCCGATCACCGAGTGGTGTCCTGGGGGAGCGTGGGCCATTTTCATGGCACTGAACTGGAGAAAGGACTTCCCGAGAGTCACCCTGCAGAACAGCATCTGCCTGCAAGTCGCACAGCAAAAGAAAGCGTTTAGACCACAGGTGTCAAACCCAGATCTGGCCCGCCACGTCATTTTATGTGGCCTGCGAAGGCAAATCAAACATGCCAACTTCCATGATGCTTACTAAAATTCTCATAATGTAATAAATAAGAGACATATTGTCAGCATTTTATTGTGACCAGCCCCCTCATTACAGTAACTTAAACAGTAGTTGAATAAACCGTTGTTATTATTGACTTTTTTTTTTTAATATAGTTTCACTCATAACGGCTCTCCAAGGGAAACGGGAACCAAAATGTGGCCCATGACAAAAATGAGTCTGACACCCCTGGTATAGACCATGACCTATTTCAAGAGGAGCACACCCAAACCACTGTGACATTATTTGGAATGGTTACTTCACCTGTGGCACAGGTAGCAGGAGCGGTCTTTGTGGGTCGGACAGCCTGTGCCTCCGCCGATGCCGTAAACGTACTGGTTGCTCTTGGAGGAGTTCTCGGCGAAGTAGATGCCCGCCCCGAACATTCCTCCGATGTAGGCGTGACGCTCATCAAAGCCTTTGTGGATGATGGCATTGATGAAGGGGGAACCTGAGGGAAGACACTTGTCAAGATCATACACAACACAACGTCTTCGGTGGCAGGCAATTTAGAGCATTCCGACTGATCCATCAAGGCTCACAGAATATCGCGCTTTATGGCTGTCAACACAGCAACTATCAAATGAAAGATTAGGCTCACATCCAATCACGTAAAAAAACAAAAACAAAACAAAACAAAACAAAAAAAAAAACAGAAAATGAGCTGTTTGTGAAGGTATTTCCTTTCTCATAAACAATGTAGTTGATGACAATTCAAGTCAAGGTCGCTCAAAGTTAAGAGCCAAGCTTCAATTTGTTTAATTCCTGGTTTGCGCCCATAAATTCCAGAGGAATTTCATTTTCAATTTTGAACATTTCCTAAATTTGCAACCCCATTTGCATTTGATTCATATTTAAACTTTTTGAACCTCCTGATGACCAAGGCAGTAACGCTTTGCATGAACGTGCAGCACGGACAGCGGACTGGCCTCGCGGTGGTCCAAATATCCACCAGAGTGCATCTGAGCAGATGTGCGTACCGTGAAACAACATGCGTTCGTTGTGGTGGTTGTGGTTCTCGTCTGCGATCTCCTTTTGCCGGTGTGTGTAACGCTCCCTCAACTTCTTGTTCACCACTTTTTGGATCTGTGGGCCAAAGACATTACTTATTTTGATGAGACAGTGTGCAACGCTCACCCGGAAATGTGGAAACTCCCCAATATACTGACAACTAAATATGACGTGAAAAACAGACTTGACCTTGATTATGTTGTATCTGCTGAACACGCCGCCTGCGTTGCCTCCATCTCTGTGCTCCCTGATGGTGCTCTGCATCTGAGAGACAATAAAAACACGTTTCATGTGGGGGTTTTTCACCCCAATTGGCCCATTTGCTAACTGTGTGGGGGGTTGGTGAGTGGGTGGTTTTGCTGATAGTGATGATACGGTATCCAAATGTCACGATACATGAATCATGATATGAACCTAATGATATGATAATTATGATGAGATTATGGGGAGGGTGGTGAAATACAAAATGTCACGATACTGTAAAAAAGTGTATTTATAGAGCACCGTAAAATAATGATTCATGCATACAAAGTGCATGCACAGAGAAAACTCAGCCCGTCAATGCCCCAAAATTATGTTTTTGTACAGAAGAGCAGCAGTGCCAAAGATAAAAGCTTGGCCAGAGATTTTTATTGCAATGTGTTCTTCGTGGTTCAGAGGTGCATCATGGTCTATGTAGTTCACAAAGCTGTGTTCGGCTGAAGCGGCTGAATAGTATTTTTTTTTTCCCTACGGAGATGTGCTACTTTTGATATTGTATCATTACGTCCATGTCAATTGTAACATTGCAATATCGCTTTTAGCATTACATTCCTAGCTGCTGATGGAAGTGGAATCAAAATGGAAATAATGAATGAGAAATTAATTTGGTGTAAACAGATCGTTGTGGCAGCCATGACATTTTGGTGACACGTCTTGTTTAGTCTTGAAATTGGGCTGCACTCAACCTCTACTATTTGAATGAGCGGGTAACTAAAACTGTCTATTTTGAACAGTCCCGGCCGGTATGTGCAGACCACCACCGACCTGAACATCAAATGAGACTAACATACCTCCTCCTCCACCGACTGATACTCCTTGTCATCGGAGGCGAGGTCTATGAGGATGGTGCCTTGGTTGGCACAGTGGAATGTCAGATATGGATTGGCACCTGGGGTCAACGCAAAGAGAAAGAGTGGTTAAAATTGCTCAAGCGAAACATTTACAAATGGCAGTGACCTCAAATAGGCCTTCTCACCTTGCTGACCACCCAGCAGCCTCTCTACGCCCTTGATAAGTTTATGTCGGTGCCCGTAGGCATTGATTCCGATTTCCTTCAACTCCTCGTGACCCATGTCAACAAGGACATCCAAAGTGATCTAACATGAAAAGAAAAGAGGATTAAGAACTGATGCCTAAAACCAGGTTCATCTCATGGTTTTGATGAGGATGTGTTCCCAAATTCACGAAAGTGAGCTGCCAATTTGCCATCATGCATTTATATTCACATTTCATATTTTTGACATTGTCTTTATTTCTCACCTGCTCTCTTTCAAATATGTCCCTCAAGTGTTCCAGGCCCAAACTCTTCAGGAATTGACTGATATTCATGTCCAGCATTGTCACTATTTGGGAAAATAAAGAAAGAAAAGAAGATTTTTGTTAACCACCTTCGGACACAAATTACTGAGGACCCAAAAGGCAGATTGAAAAATCTTACATTCTCCTTCCTTGCGGTCTGTGCCTGCGGCTCCATCTGCCACTCCTGAACTACCAGCAGCTGCACCGCTGGCCAGCTCATTGAGCGGCCCGGCGAGATTGTCTATGCTGCTGGCGGCTGATAAGCAGGACGGTGTGGAGGCTGGCGAGATGACAGAGGCGCTGACCACTGTGGCCTGTGGCTTAAAGCAGATTGGTAGAGCGTCCGGGGGCATGGCGTCCATAAGAAGGGCCCGGATGTCGTCAGCCTAAAGGTACAAATAGAGAAAGTGTTCCAGTTTAAAGAGCAGAAATCCGATTGCTTGTAAGACGAAAGAAGAGTTTAGATGAAGGTGAGATGCATTCCTATCCGTAATGGGGTGCAGAATGTTGAAGCTTTGGTGATGTTACCGTGGCCAGGTCCAGAGCTGTCTGGCCTTCTTGGTTCTTCATGGTGGGATCAGCCCCATGAGCCAGTAGCAGGGCACAGAGCTGTGTGCGGCCTTTCTGGGCTGCCTCGTGCAGGGGTGTGAAAGCCCATTTGTCTGTGGCATTCACGCATGTGTTGTACTTGATGAGCAGGGCAGCAATGTCAACATGCTATCAGAGAGGGAAGATAACACAAGCCGCAGTTTTTATTTGGAGACTTAAAAAGGAGATTTTTCAATCAAAGAAAGGGAGTAGCTGAAGCTACCGAATGCTTTAAGAGCTCGGTGGGTTGAAACTCACGCCATAGGAAGCAGCATTATGGAGCGGGATGAGACCTCCTTTGTCTTGAGCGTTGACGTCTGCCCCGTGTTCCAGCAGATACTCAGCCACTTCAAGGTTGTTGTAGCCAGCTAAGGAGAAAACAGGAATTAGTCAAAAATTGTAACAAGCGCAGCAAATCAATTATCCAGTCCCCATAAGGACACAGACAGTGAGAAGAAAAAGTGTGTGAGAAGTGACCAGTGTCAGATCAGACAAAAATCTGTGAAATGATAAATACCTGATGTGTTCTTTTTACTATATTCTATACTTTGACTCACCGCCTTTTCTCTTGATGTCCATGGGGAGGTAAGCATTTTAGAGCCGGACAAACTTTTGTTTTCAATTACCAGTTTAAGTATTTTAATAAATTACTGTGCCATATAATTTGTGTAGGAGCAGGCTCTATCACTGTAACTGATGGAAGGACACTGTTTTCTGCTTCTTTTGTCAAGCTTTGTGATTGAGACAAACGCAGCCAATACAAGAAATCCCGTTGTGCGTCATCAATATTCTTAAACACATCGCAGTTGGACACTACCGGTTACATTTTTGGTACAACAACCGATTTGACTCAAGAGCGACAAAGCCAGAAATGTGCACAAGCAGTCAGTACCCATTACCTGCAAGGTGGAGTGGCGTGGAGTTGCGGCCCTGAGTGTCTCTACAGTTGATGTTTTCTGGGGAGCAAAGTTTCTGGACACGAGCCAGGCAACCTTTTTTGGCAGCATCCAGCAGGGCAGCATCACCCCTCAGAAGGTCCTGGATGTCAGTGTCTCCATCCTTCACCATGTCGAGTGGCGTGTTGCCATCACGGTTCTTCTTGGAGGGGTCTGCCCCATGCTGAATATAGAGGCGTTTTAAATGGTAGTCACGGTTAATTTTCCAATCTTACAACATATCCGTCATTGATTGAAAGGGTTCTCACTTTGAGCAGCAGTTTGCAAATCTCATATTTTCCTTTGGCTGCTGCCTCGTGGAGTGGGGTGAACTTCCACAGGTCAGCGACATTGACTGAGGCTCCGTGTCTCACCAGTAGCTCGGCGACTTCATAGTGGCCATATGAGCAAGCATTGTGAAGAGGAACCAAGCCGCTGGTGGGATGAGCAACAGGTGTAAATCCTTAAAAATCGCCCCTTGGATTGTTTTTTTTCATTTGCGAGTGTCTAAAAATCAAGAGTGTAAAGAAACGCACCCCTTGTCCTTAGCGTGAACGTCAGCTCCATGGTGAAGCAGATACTCCACCACAGCCACTCGGTTGTAACCAGCAGCAAAATGAAGGGGAGTGGAGTGGCGTCCCTCCAGATCCCGACAGTTAACATTTTGAGGCGTGCACAGTTGCTGCCACACAAAGAGAACAATGAATACCGTGATAAAGTAAAGTGATCGTTTGAAGGCGAGAAGTGGGGTGTTGTGAATGGTATGGTTCTGTGAGTGACACGTCTGGCAAAAAGCTTCTATTCTGAGTGTTAAATCAAAAGAAAGACCCTTTTGTTGGGAAAATAAGAATCATCTATCATGTCTTAGCCTGAAGAATCCAGAGGTAAAATCTGAAATCAATAGCTGATTACTACACTGGACATTGGAAATACCGTTGCCAGTAGAACAGGTTGTAGAAAATAAAATAAAATAAATAAATCCATGGTGCCAACTCACTTGCACAGTTTCCAGATCTCCTGCTTTGGCTGCCTCAAGAAATCTGTAGTCCACATCAGAGTTTCGTGTGGGAACATTTTCTGGAAGAAAAGAAAAAACACATTAAAAAAAGAGCGCACGTAAATAAAATCTGAACTGCCTTTGCAAAAACTATAAAGTTGATATTAGTTTAGTATCCTCTGATTTTATTTTCTTACTAATGTATTTTCTTGTTGTCCTTTCAAGTTAGATTTAAAGTTGAATTTTCAAGGAATTTTCCTTTTCTCAAAATTCAAGGATATAAAGATCCATGGACTTTTTTGTAGTACCAACAGACATTTCCACATGACATACAATACAATACATGCTGATTTATATAGCGCTTTCACAACAGCGAAAGCTGTAACAAAGCGCTGAACAAAACAGTTAACATAAAGTAAAATAATAAACACAACACATAACATAAAACACGGACAGTCGTGCAGTCCTAACCACTTTTCCCCTCATACGCTTTGTTGTTAAAGCAGTTTGAGATGAAAGAGGAGAACAAAATACAATCCCAGAGGTGCCAGCTTAGCCCAGTAAGTCATCAGACTTGTGAAAATAACATAAGATAAAATAAATATGAGGAAGAGATAATGGGTGATGGTTATTCAAGGGCTCAATGTGTGCAAAAAGGCAAGGCATCAAAGATGTGGTGTGCATGCAGCAGGATGAAAATCAAGAAGCTTGAGTTTCACATGATACTTACAAGATCATGTAATTGACAAAAATAAATAAATACATAAAAATATATATATTCAAGAATTAAGTGTTAAACTTGCAGGGATGAATGGGTCGGCACGAGGCTATGATGATAATTTCGCTAATTCGTAGTTAAATAAATACTAAGTTTTGAAATCAGTGAAAAATTGTGATTTTTTCCCCCAACTTCTACAGAAAATAAGCATGATTATTAATTTTTCCATAATCATCCAGCCCGACCATGAACACCAAAATGTGATTACCATTGAGAATCTGTTGTACAGCTTCATTTCCCATCTGGGCAGCAGTGAAACCCTGCAGTGACACAATGGACGGGTCGGCCCCATAGCTCAGCAGCAGTTTGCAGGTTTGTATGTGACCAGCCAGAGCAGCCCGGTGCAGAGCAGTCTGTCCTAGTGTGTCCACGGCGTTCACCTGAAGTCAGACAAGTTAAGGGGGTTGGCGGGTGAACCATTTTTTCCAGCATCTTGGAAGGTTACCGCAAATATTTTCGAGCAAACCAAGTATTAAAAATGTGAACCTTTGCTCCATGTTTCTGCAGCACCTCCAGAATGTCATTGTGCGCTCTCTCGGCAGCAACATGCAGAGGCGTCATGAAGCTGTGACGCACAAAAGAACAAGTGAACGCTTTCGCATCTCAAACTGAGAGGACTTTGTGATGATAATCAAGAGTTAAAACATTAAAATGTGAAGTGTTGAAACAAATTGTGGACTTACTCTTTGTTCTTCTCGTTAATGTTGGCACCTTTACGTAGCAGCAACTCGGTCACTTGCTTTCTTTTTGGGTGGGGGGAAGCCACCGCACAATGCTTCAAATGAAACAAAAAATGAGTACATAGGCCACATGTTTATTAAAATAAATAAAATAACTTTATAATTAATGTAGAGTATCCACTGTAAATCACAAGTTCCAAAACCCCATGCCCCACCGGAATGTAATATTTAAGTATCATAGTTCTCACCAGAGCTGTTTCGTTGGTTTGAGGATGTTTGAAGCTGATGACTTCCAAAGCCAGGGTCTTCTTCACTTTGGTCATGTCTGCCTCTCGAGCTGCCTGGAGCAGCGAATGGCCTTTGAACTCATCTATACAGAATGAAAAGAGAAAATTCAGGGACCAAAAAAAAAAAAAAAACACTTTGGGTGATGAGAGTCTGATTACAAGGTATTGTGTGATTTTCAGTCATTGCTGCTTAAGAGGACTCACAAGTTAATCTCTCTTTCAACTCTGGAGTGGGAGCCATGTCCACAGCACTCTTGCTGTGACAGTTGAGTAGGGTCGGGTCAGCCCCGTGGCTCAGCAACAAGGAGCAAACTTCCACGCGGTTCTTGGATGCTGCTTCGTGGAGGGGAGTGAACTGCCACAAGTCCATAGCATTGACACAGGCACCGTGCTGCGGGAGGAAGCGTGAGGAAAACACAAGCACACGGGAAAAATACTTGTCAAGTGCACTGTGGTTCGTCATGACAAATTCTAAATACACGTCAGTGAACTTCAACTTACTTTAAGCAAGAGCTCAGTAACCTCAAAGTGACCATAGGAACAAGCATTGTGAAGAGGAACCAGGCCGCTGAAGACACAACATAGTCAGGTTTAGAGTCTGTGATGTTGCTCACTTTCAAGTGTTCAAGAAGGTCCTCATTATAGCGCTCACCCCTTGTCCTTGGCGTGAACATCAGCTCCATGCTGAAGAAGAAGCTGAACAATACGGACTCTGTTGTAGCCAGCAGCCAAGTGGAGAGGAGTCGACTGTATTTATTATTTAAAAAAAAAAGAAAAAAAAGAAAAGCATGTCTCATTAACATCAACGCAAATAAGGTTGGCTGTTCGGCTGCCTTGACTGTGCGCTGCCTTCGATGGCCGTTGGAGCAAGCGGCTGATTAGAGCCAGAGCCAATATGATTCGGCTGGCTATGATAGGTGAGCTGCAGATGAATGGTGTACATGTACATGATGGTGTCAACTCAGTGGAGGTGCGAGCAAAAGACGGTGTCCAACTTAACATGCTGTCAGAGGTGAGAACTAACAATGCTAATTTCATTTAATTACATCTACATGACCTGTTCTGCAGTACAAAGCTGAAAATGCATTCAAGTAAGGAGCTGCCAGTACCGACAAGTATGACATTAAAAAACAAAAAACAAAAACTATTGGTAGACATTACAGTTGATGCAGATGAGATGCTTCCGTTGGCTTATCCAGAACCTCAAATAAAATGTATAAATGAATGACTTCAAAACCCTGTCATTTAATCCATCTCAAGCATTGAATAAGCAATCATTTGGACAGTTCTAATCTGCATATGAGAAATTATTATCAAATGTAACTGTGAGGGCATGCAACGATGCCATAAAATGCAATGTTTAAGGAAGCATATTCAAGCTAAAGTACTAAACCAAAATGTATTTCAGCCAAGAAAAAAATGTGAGTGAAAGCAAGGATTTAAATCCAAGTGCAGTTGTTCTCTTTATTGTGTCTCCCGTAATAAAGATGAAGCTTGCAATCAAATACTCATTCTCAACCCAATTTCCATGCAGGGATATTTGGGGGGCAGGGGAGAGAAAAGTAACAATTCAAACAGTCATTCCCAATTCAATTTCCAAGCAGGAAGATTTTGTAAAGGAAATATTCAAACTGCAACTTCTAGATGACCGAATTTGCTGTGCAATGGCATTATTGCTCAGTGTGAGATAACAGTGAAAAAAAGCAAGGTGCTTGAGAAACAGGTAAAAGTCATTCCTGATTACCAACCGGTTCATTGGGGGTGTGAGGTGGACACATTTCACTTGACATAATTGCTTGACAAAAGGCAAAGAGGAGCGAGCCTTTGGGCATGCATGGGCAACTGTCAGATATCATGTTAATAAGAAAAAAAAAGCCAGATCAAATACTGTGTGGAGGCTGGGTGAATGATGGTGTGGGTGAGTGAACAGAGAAGACAGACGCTGAAGAAAGCAGGCAGTGAAACAAACTGAGCTCCTCTGCAAATTCAAAAACATGGCGTTTTGACCACTGACACATTATCCAAACACACTCACATGCCACACGCGCACACACAAACCTGCACACACACATACAGAGGAGCATCAAGGTGTGATACATGAGTGACCCACACACCCATGATGTGCAATTAATCGAGTGACAGCCAGCTTATTGGTCAAATAAAACAATGGATTAAAAAAAAGGGGGGAAAAAATAAGACCACAACAGTGCATCAATCAAGTGGCTGTTATCAAGGTCAACTTACCAGCATTTTTTGAGATGTTGACTGATCGACAAATGTTGCCAGAGTCACACAGAAAACAAAATGGGAAAAAAAAATTACAAAACTGCAGCATCAGGTCATAGATAAATCTATTCTCCCCTCTAAGAAAAGACTGAAAACAAGGCCTATTTCATGAATCACCGTTTTATCTGTCATACACGCAGTGAAATTTAGGTTAAACAGGTTGAGGGTGATGAGAGCCCTCCAGGGTTTTCAGCATCCAAGCGGTATACGGTGTTGTATGCCGAAAAAACTAAACAAAACAAAAAAAAATCTAAGTGGGCTAGTTCATGCAGCCATCATGAAAAGCTACAGCATTGAATAACAAGAAATGAATGAAACAAGCGCATGATTATCCGGTTTACTGTTAGCATTTCATGACTGTGCAGATGAGCACAATAGCATAATAAAGCAAAAGTGCCCTCCTGGTGGTTGCCTCGGGAGGTGGGGCTCTGGATGACATGACATCAACATTAGCAATGCTTTACATTTATATCAGGAAAATGCTGTCAAGTGCATTGTGGGTTGTCTTCGGACAATTAACCTTGCACTACACTACAGGTAAAGAGAAAGAAAATTCCACATGCCACTGGCCGACATGGTCATCGTGGAGAAAGTGGCGATCCATCCCGAGAACCACTCAAATAAAGAACTGTGAAATAAAAGCTCCAAATGTTGAACACAAAGTCAATGTCCAAATAACACACAGGAGAAGATGAATTAGGCACCTGAGAGAAACCACAGATGTTGCAACATGAGAAAAAATTTTGACAAGTGAGAGGTGCATGCATAATAATCAAACACGGCTGTGAAAATAAAAAACCAGCTAATCCTGTTATATGCAGTTACTAAGCACACATTTAGAATACAGACAGCAACAGTACACGGCACATTATAACAATGGTTTCATATCTCTTTGTGGTTATTTGATGCAGTTGTATTTGAATTACCTTGCGACCATCACTGGCATGACAGTTAACATTCAATGGAGTCAGAAGAGCCATCAGTTTCTCTTCATTTCCGCTCCTGGAAAGATAAGTACGTACAATAGTTGATAAAACCTAACTTTCATTGCACAATTCAAAGACAATATCATGTTGCAGCAGCTAACTATCTTAACTCTGATTACAAGCGTATATGTAGGCCTGTCACGATACTTATGTTGACTTATCGTCAAATGACTAAAATGTACACAATATTTTTTTACGCACTTCACAAATGGTTATTTATCCATATGTTTATTTCCATACATCCTAAGCAGCGAGTCATGCTGAATTGAGTCAATTCACAAAGCAGGGACTAAGGTGAGTGACAGGAGAAGGAATGAATCAGCATGACTCGCTGCTTAGGATGTATGGACATGCACAGACAGTACAGGTGAAACGGCGAGAGAGATTTGCAATTGCAATTTCACGAATATTGACACGTTAAAGAATAAATCAATCAGAAAATTATTAAAATATTTAAGTAACACTGACATTCCAACAATGTACACACATATGCGGGCACATACACGGTTTCTTCTTTTAATTAAGGCAGAGACATATTTGCAGTAGCAGAGACATATTTTAAAGACAGACATAGAAAGAAAGAAAATCAATTTACTTCAAATATCAGTCACCATTATCTATGCTTTGAGTCGGCATATTCCAACAAGTGTTAGGAAAGTAAAGACACAGGTCCCCGAAGGCGGCATGGTGATTGTTCTATGAGTAATTAAGTGTTACCACACAGTTGTGGTCTGAGAACTATTAAAAATAATATATCTGGCAATGAAGCTTCACATTGTGTCACTGCCCTTGCTTCTCACCGCTGATATGAATCTACATAGGCTAGCAGCAATCGGGGGTAGCCTCAAATCATTAGCTTTTGGCTAACGTCGTACTCATCTCACTTCTTCTCCGAATGGGCAAGCACTACGTCGGTGCAGCCCACCAGCGAAATGACACGGCATCTGCAATTGTCGTATTGTCAAAAATGCACCGCAATTCTCCACAAACTATTTTAATCATTTTCATCCTGTTTGCGCAATTATGTGACCCAGGATTTTTTGAAAATATCCATCACAAAAACGATTACGGGATATTACGAATTAGCTTTCAATGATTGCCCTGACAAATTCCGGAAAATCTGTAACAGCTGGCAGCTCTGTCACTTTATCGGTGGCATTAAAACATGTTTATTGTGATAGTTTCTGGGAAAATGTGGTGGCTTAAAAATGTTGTTATCATGACATTACATACTGCGTATGCAACTATCAAACATCTCAAAAATAAGGTGGAGGGGACTCACCTTGCTGCTTCTAGGAGTTCATCTTTCTTGTATTCACCTATTTATAAATATAGTTCAAGATTAGGTCAAGGCATGAAACAACTTTCACAATATTTCAACTCTGTCAGAATGTTACACCTTGTTTAAAAAAAAAACCAAAAAATATTTGGGGGTAAAAGTTGAGAATAGAAACTGACCGGTGAGGACTGCCTTGGCAGACGGGTCAGCCAGATCCAGCGCTGATTTTCCATCAGTGTTACGGATGTTTGGATCAGCTCCGTGCTGGAGTAACACTACATTTACATGAGAAAAAGAAATGCACTCTCTGAACTGTGACAGCGGTTAGTTTTGACTATTTTTTTTTGTTTTTTTTAACTAACCCTGCAAATGACGCTCACAAGTTTCAATATGCATACACTGAAAAATTATGAAACAAAATCAAAGAGTAAAGTTTACCTATGCACACATCAATCTTTCCTTTAATGGCTGCCTCATGCAGAGGAGTGTAATTCCAGTTATCTCTGGCGTTGGGGTCTGCACCCTGACACAAGAGAAGGCTCACAACCTCAGCATGGCCGAAGGAGCAGGCATTGTGCAAGGGGATCAGTCCTCCATCATCTCTGGCATGGACATTAGCGCCTGTCTGTAGGAGATGCTCCACCACATCTTTCCGACCAAAACCTGAAGTCATATTTATTTATATAGCTGTTAATCACAAACAGTCTCAAAAGGCATCACATGCCCACAGTTGACAGTAATTAACATCTCCCGATCTTAACCATCAGGAGGGCAAGGAGAAAAAAAAAAAACATCTGTGAAAAAATGAGAAACCTTGCGAGGGGGCGCAGTTGTGAGAATCCCCCTTCGAGAATGAACAGGCTGCAATGGATGCCGAGTGGGCAACATTTGACACAACAACGAAGAATCGTTTTAAAATTATGCTACTTAGGAAATGATTGGTGTATATCTAAACGCAACAATTTATCTATATACGATCGAGTAAATATGTCTTCAACGAGTAGACCAGTTAAAACGGAGTTACTTTTGTTAAAACTAGATTAACTTAAAGTACACGACGCTGTAGTAGAATAATAGCGTGTGGGCCAGTTTGTTATCAATTTGACACAGAACGACACAGAAGCAAGTAATCTTGCTGCCACCTGTGATTCGCTGGTTAACAAGGCTACATTCTGCCACTCAACTAAATGACAACATGTCGGAGTGGACACAAATATCGATGGAGGATTCCAATTTAGCGGATATGATGATGTAGCCAAGCGATAGCTCATTATCTTAGCCTAGCTTAGCGAGACATACCCGCAGCAAAATGCAGAGGAGTCGATTTTCGGCCAGCCATGTCTTTTGCGTTGACGTTCCCCGAATCGACAAGACGTTTCACTCTCGACACGTCTCCGTTGCGACAGGCTTCGAACAACTCCCGAAAGGCTCCGCCAATACCGTCGGTGGGGCTTGTGGTTCCGGAGCCGGGGCTGGATACGCCGCTGCCCCCAGAGGTGGTCGTACTTGAGCTCACGCTGCTCGCTAGGACCGCGGCAGGCAGGTCCGGAGAGGCCAGAGCGCCTTCAACCCCTCCACTGCATTCGCGCTCAGTTTCATGCGGCGAGTTGATCGCTGCCATCGGCGCAGCCGTCGAATGAGCACCCGAAAGTGAGCTGTTCCTCGGCGGAGACTGTAGGCTGTTCTGTTGCTGCTGCGCTGCTGAGCGACGAGACACCGCCATTACAGCAGCTCGCAAGCAACAATAACCCCCTGCTCCGCCTTTCCGGTCAAAGTGGACGTGCTTCCGGTTTGGTTTGCAATCGCATTGCTTGCCTGCTCGCCAAGGGAATTGATTGACTTTTCTGAGCCGTTGTTACTCAATAAACATACAGGTCCCGAGTCCAGTCCGCGGGACTGTAATATCTTTTCACACGTATTTAGATAAATATATTGCGATTAGAGCGTGTATGTCGATAAGCAAGTATGAACGTCAGTACAGTACCAGAACTCGGCTTTCTGGATGCATGTGTGTACGCACGCACGGAACGAGAGGGATTTAAGTGGATTTTGCTGGTCCGTCATGCACATACGGCTGGACCAGGTGTCAGTCATCGTCAGCCATTCATTATTTCAAGCCGAACTAAAACTGTCATTGTCAGCAAGTCACTCCCGCCATCCTGGTTATTTTAAGTGTGGTTCCGTCATTGCAAAATTACAGTTTGTCACCAATATTTTAGGATAGTTAGGAAAACACAAAACAACAGAAACAGTTTATAAAGGTAACAGTAGTGATGGGCACATCAGTAAGTGTCACCAATCCCTTGTTTTTCCGCCAGCGGCCGGATCTCATTAATCTTTATTTTAACCACACTTCCGCAATATGGCACAAAATGTGTTTGTGGTCTGTGGGACATATTTGTAAACTGTTCAAAGGACATTTTTCATGTGATCACACCCAAGCGGTCCGCTTTGCAGTCCCCTCAGTCCCCTCTCGCTTGTTAAAAAATGTTGAGTCTATTTTTTGATATAATGTACAGTGGAATCTCCTCTGTCGCCTCATTTCCAATTGGATGATTTTCATGCAGGATTGTGATGTTTATCACACACATGAGATAACTCATCTTCAAACACCCAAAAAGTGTTGCAAGCAAGCTGGAATATTTATATCGATCTATCTTTTTGAGGGTTTAAGCACAGGTGTCGAACTCCGGTTGTGGAGGGCCGCTGTCCTGCATGTTTTCAAAGTCTCCCTGTTGCAACACACCTGATTAAAATGATCAGATCACCAGCAAGGTCTGCGGAAGCCTGATATTGAACCTGTTAATTTGAATCAGGTGTGTTGCAACAGGGAGACTTGGAAAACATGCAGGACCGGAGTTTGACACCAATGGTTGAAGGGGATATGCATACTAAGTTGCAGTGCTGTGAAAAACAAAACAAAACACACAACTTATGTCAATGAACATTTTACTGACATTATATTACTGTGTTCAAGCATGGCTCGGAGAAGACATCCTCATTCCATGCTGACATCTCGACAGAGCTCTAATTGTGTCCATATGACTCAGTGGCCAGCTAACAAAGCTAAAAAAAGAGCTAAAACACGCTTCATGCCATGCTATTTCCCGGATGCATAAATGTACTCTGTTGTGGCACGTTCGGGACCGTGTTGACTCATGCTTGCTACTGATCGTCAATTCTCCCAGGAAGCTTCGTCTGTGCTACCCTACGCACATCATCGAACGAAGCGTGGAGCTCCAGCTTCTTGGGGAAATTCCCAGAGCTTGCCAATCGGAAATGACAGGCAAAAGATGTAGCCTGAGAGGGACAATTTTCCTCGAGAATTTTAATATTCTGCCCTCATGAGGATAAGCGGTTCGGATAATGGATGGTTACCATCAGGTCATACAGACAATATATATCAACATATATGACAATGAACGTTTTTTTAAAGATTGTAAACTATCTTTATTAATTACTATTCTATTAATTATTTTAAAATAACACTAACAGTTTTCATGAAACAAAGCATTTTCATTGACACCATAACCGTAAACAAAAACGCAAACAATTAATTTTTAACATAACTTGTGTTTCAAAGGAAGAAAAGCTTGTCGGCCAACTGGATGGATGGTTCCGAATGCAGGTACTGGCCTGAAAGGTAAGCCAGTTTGTGTGCATATTTGCACGGTGCGGGAACGCGAATCGTGCCTGGCCAGTTCCAGTACAAATGGCACATTTTGAAGGTCAGCCTGTTGGAATATAAAAGCCAGTAAATAAATGAAATAAAATTGTCTGACAATTGGTAGGAGTGCAGCAGAATGCTGCATGTAATCTCTGGTTGGACACCCACTCTGAATTGTGTAACTCCACTGTCAGAGACTTAATTGTCATCAAACGAAATCACAAGTTGAATTAAAATCTCTCTTTGCAGTATACAATAGGGCTGACAAATAGTGCTTTAATATGTGATTATTATTTATGTTATCGTTATGTTTGTGTTTTTTTCAGCTGTCCTCTTTCGAGACTGTATGCCTTTTTCTGCCGGAACAGTTTTTCTGTGATGTATTCATCACAAATCCTTTAGCAATTGCTATTTGATCAATTTGATCAGTTCTGTCACTGCATGTTAAGAACATGCTTAGATATGATTTGGATGAATCAGCCATCAATCGGCTAGTCAAATTTTCTTGTGCACACTTAAGCTCTGTTGCTACTCTAGTAGTGGACAAGGTCTTAAGGCGCGTTCCCACGTTGCAATTTGTGTTATGCAACGTGTTGCATAACACAAATTGCAAATATGATGTTGCAAACAGAATGTGTTCCCACGTTGCAACAGTTGCAAACAATTTCAAATCTCGCAAGAATATTTTTCCGAATGCGCGTATTTCGTTCTGCGACTATGGCGGCTAATTGTCAATACGACAGCGACGATGATCTCTTCCTTGAGTAGAACTGGCTCCCGACGTTCCACAAGCAATCATGCGAATGGTAATAATTAATGAACCTTTCGGTGTCGCCCCGGGAGAGCTCGATTTTTTGGGGATTTCTGTGTCAACGCCATTATACTTCCGCGTTCCGTGTTTACATAACGACACAATGTTTTTTGTCACGTGATAGCGCAACGCGTTCTGATTGGTCGGATTCATGCAACGCATTGCAAGAAAATAGAGCAAGTCCTATTTCATGCAACACGCATCCAACACGTTGCATGCCACAAAAGTCTGTCCAACTTCGGGGTTCACACGTTGCAATATGTTGCATGCCACAAAACTTATGCCACAAATTGCAACGTGGGAACGCGCCTTTAGGCTGACCATTGGCTACTTTTAATCGATTAAAGGAGGACGTGTGTGTCAGAGAGAGAGCGAGCGAAAGACAGGGAGAGAGGGAGGAGGGGGGCGATATAAGTAGCAAGATTTGTGGCCTGGTTACTGCGGGAGCACTTTTCATTCGCACCGGCCATTTCCTTTTTTTTTTTGCCCTGCACCAAATCGCTGCCTTTGTGATATGAACCGACATCGACATAGACATTGACTGTCGCAGAATGCCATTTTTCGATTCGATGCCGGTTCCATTTCGATTAATTGTTAGCCCTAGTGTACAACATGACAATCATACGGAATAGGAATGGCCAATCTCATTTTATTAAATATGACAAAGTAATTCATAAATAAGCAACTTTGTGATGCCAAAGCAATCTCGTCAAAGAAATGTAAAGAATTCTTTTTCAACGTCGACATTTTAGGACACTTGATAACGTACAGTGTATTGCATTGTGGCTAATGAGTGGGGAGGCAAATTACTGTATTTTTAAAAGTACATAAACAGGATTTAAAATATTTGAGGAAGAAGAAACCTTTGCAGATGGTCTGGCGTGAGGTTCGCTGTATTGTACAGGGTAATGTAGTGGGTAGGAAGTCCACATCCCTGCCGAATGTGATGTGCCATGAGATAGAAGTCCATCCTACAATATGTTGAGAAAAGAGGGAAGAGAGACTTCTAATTTAATGAGAAGACAACTCTCACACACTCGGCACACTCACACAAGGCCCGTTGAACGATAATGGACTTGAGTGAAAGGCAATCTCCCACTTGTGACTGGTCCATCCTCTTTTCCCCCCTGCTTTTCCCCTTCTTTTTATTTATTACTTGAGGACTCATCGCCATTAATTACGATTGCTTGCCGGCATGTGCCTGTGCATGCCATGGACATTTGGAATTATTGGGTGATTTATAAGATATCCTTTATTAGTCTCGCAATGAAGACATTCCCAATTCACAGCAGCAAAGTTATGAAAGGAAGAAGACAGATTTATCGATTTAATCAATAATTACATTTTTTTTCTGGTTCCAACTACAGTGACGCACTGTTTACACTGACGACATGGTGGCGAACCGAGAAGAGGAGTAGTCTGGATTCAGAGGAGTAGTCTGGGCCCTGGAATTATGCTTTTTGATGACTCTGTGCAGCGGTAAGAGTCAAACATTTATTATTATTTTTTAAAAATATGTATTATTCATTCATCTTCCGAACCGCTTGATCCTCACTAGGGTTGTGGGGGGTGCTGGAGCCTATCCCAGCTGTCTCCAGGCAGTAAGCGGGGGACACCCTGAATCGGTTATATATATATAAAAATATAATTATAATGATATATTTATTTTGTTGTTTTTTGATACATTTACTTTGTGCAATGAAACACTGTCCCCCCTCCCCCCAATTTTGCTGCTGTCCTCGGTGTGGGACAAATAAAGGTTATCTTATCTTAAAAAAATATTGAGAAAAATATAACTTTCGTCCCGTGGCTCATGCTAAAAATATGCACATTAGTTTTCAATATCGTATTAAATCTTATAAATAACTGAAGAAATTTCATAACTAGAAAATTTTGTAAGTAGAGACGCATTTTTCATGTAAATGCCGTAATCCGTTCCAAGCCACCCCCCCACCCAAATTCACACATACATTTTTTTGAAAGCATAAACATGCATCAAAATATGTAAAAAATACATGTTACAATTATATTATTGCACAATAAATGAGTTGTTTTTACTTCAAGGTCAAGGTCATCTTGATTGTCAAATATGCTTTATGTATGACATGCTGTGTTTAGGCATTGAAATAATTCTCATTGTGCATGGATTGTTCAGACATGCACAGTGAGAGAGTTTCACCCTGTTATGGACATATTCGTATGTAGTGTGTGCCCCTCGTGGGGATAAGCAGATTAGAAAATGGATGAATGGATAAATATATGAGATGCACTTACCAGTCTTTTTGAGTGAGAGTGTGATCCAAAACAGTTCCGGGTGAAGGTGTGCCAAAGCTGTTTCCAGCACAGGAATAGAGGGTAGTGCTGATTCTCTTTTTGACCACAATGAAGACAAGCTTTGGCTCATAGCTGGGAAACGTCTCAAAGCATTTGATCAGCTGTGGGATCTCGTACTGCTCAACAATCTTGAGCTGACCATCTGACACGCCATCGCGATACACCACGATCCTTTCTGGCAAGTAATGGTTGACCTATGTACAGTAGAAGGTTCATACACAGGTTGATGTAGTGGTTTTACAGGACAATGTTGTCTTTAAAATGTGATATTACATGCACATTTCTTTTCCATATAACATTGGAAAGTACAGTACAATTCATATCAAGTGATTGGCTCTCTGAACCTACCCAGTCCAACATCTAGTGTGTATTTGAGCCAAGTCTATACAAATGGCAGCCTGCGGGCCACAGGCAGCAAAAAGAAAAAGCAGCATGTGGTGATCTTACTATTGCATTTGTGGGACAAATCAAAATAATAACAACCACAATGACAATCATACATTTATTTCGAATTCCTTGGCATCGTTCGCCATTTTTGTAAACAATATTCCCTTATCAATTCCAATCTGGACGAATGATGTCACAACAGATATTGCATAGCGACGTCATTTACTAGCACGGCTATCAGGAAACATGGCGCCTCACACTCCTAAGATGGTTTGCATTTTATATGAAAGGATAAACTGGGCAACTTGCACATTATATTAATATTTCATCAAAAGGAGGAAACCCTACCAATACGCAAAATAATTTGCACACACAACAAGCGGTCGCGTTTTTGATTCGAGTTGGAGTGCTAAACCCATCAACAGCGGCAACCTAACCATGTCCTCTGTCAATACTCCAAGGAAATATATTAGGGCCATTTCGACCTTATTGTGGTAACTGTTACACATTCTGCCTGTCTCAGAACCTGGCAGTACTCACTCCAGTCTATCGCTAGTTTCTCCTATCACTGAGGCAGGGAAGAGTGAGTTCCCAGATCATAGTTGGAACTGAGTTGATTGTACTGTATTTTTCACTGGCTGCCATAATTCTATTTATATGATATGATTACTGGACATAACTGTGTAATTGCCACAGAATTGTATTTTGTAAATGAATTATTCACACACACTGCATATTTGTATCTTTTTATTTTGTTTGTATATTTTCTGATTTTCAAAACAAATCTAGCTTATTCCTCATTGCACTCCATCAAGGATAGGATGTGGACCTCTTAAGACCACACTACTGTATTGGATTTAAGATAAGAAAACCTTTATTTGTCTAACAGTGGAGAAATTTCAAATTTACAGCAGCAAAATTCTGAAAGGGAGAAGTAGAACTTTCTAAGTTTATCTTATTTTAAAAAATGTATCTTGCACATAAGACAAAACAAAAGTAGATGCTAGTCTACTTGTTTAGTCTCCCCCCCCAATTCAACACAAACATGTCTTATACAGTGGTACCTCGGCTCACGAACTTAATTGGTTCACAGAAAAGGTTTGTGAGCCGAAAAGTTCGTCTTCCGAACATTTATTTCCCATAGGAAACCATTAAAATGAGAATAATCCGTTCCCAGGTCCCCATAAACATAATCTTCGACTAACTAAGCCTTAAAACTACACAAAAATATACCTTATTTTATGTATAATAAATGTGCTATTGTATTGAAATTAAAGAAATAAACTGTACTGTATAATAAAGTCGTTTTATTTACCTTTGTGATCGTAGTTGATGGCTTGATGGAATGGAATGGAAGGGGGAAGGAGGGAGGGGGTTACGGTTTGGAAGGAGAGTCACCTTCCATAAGGACTGTAGGTAACTCAACCTCCGGTGTGGCTTCTCTTCTTTGCTTCTTAGAAGGAGACTCTTTATCCTTTTTGCTGACTAAAAACCTCTTCATTGACACCTGTTGCGTGTTCGCGTACTGGTACTGGGACGCTAAGTCACACAAACGCACACCTCGTTCGTGTTTTTCAATGAGCTCCTTCTTCTGCTCGATCGTCATTTTCTTTAATGTCTTCTTAGGCTTAACACTAGCCTGTGGCGGGGTCTTTTTTGGTCCCATAAAAGCAAAAGTACACTCAATATGGTCCAAAATGTCTATCAAACACAAACCACGTCCGCATTCAAAGAAAGGGGGTGACGAACTGGGACGGCGTGAGCGTGTGTCAGCTTCTCGCGGCCGCCACAGGGGCGCTGTTCGACCGCTTGGTTTGGTTCGTCCGCTGAAAACTAGTTCGTCAGCTGAGACAAAATTCTCGCGAAATTAATGTTCGTGAGGCGAAACGTTCGTGAGCTAAAGCGTTCGTGAGCCGAGGTACCACTGTACCACTGACAATGGCCTTAACAAAACTACAAATACTGTAACCACATTACTGTGCTTGAAATGAATTTCCAGCATTGATAGGTCAAAGCATATACCTCATGATACTTGTGCAGTGCATCCAACAAGCAAACTGTGAATCCATTGATGAGTTCTTCATTCGGTCCTTGAAAAGTTACTCTGGAATACCAGCGAGTTATTGAGCTATTAAAAGAAAAAAAGTGTATAACCTTCCAAGAAACACAACACAATACTATTCATAATACAGGCCAAGAGAGAGTGAGGGGGGGGTAGATTTGCAAAGCTGAACATGAACAACACCAATAAACGGTGAATAAGACTGACCTGTTCATGCTTGCGACAAAGCCCATGACAGATTGGCGAGCCTTGGTGGTGTCATGGTGGACATCAACTCCCACCACCATTAAGTTTTTCTGTTATGAAGGGTATGCAAGTAAAAATGCAATCACCCAAACCTTCACCACAAATGGTGGAAATAAAAACACACCCCTCTTAAACTACAGATTTTTTTCTGGTGGGTGGTTCGGGGGGATAATTAAGACGAAGAGACATTCAAATTCCTCAAAAGCCAACAGTGCGCCTTATAAGCCGATGATACTTCTATATGGGTCAATATTCTGATTTTTTGGACGTAGTATTTTAAATGTTCTGTAAAGCGCTTTGTTGCAGCTGCAGCAGTTGTGAAAGCTCTATATCAGCCTTCCTCAACTGGCGGACCGCGATCCACGACCGGACCGCCAACCTCCTCTGTCCGGACCCTCAGCAAATTGTATAAAATAATAAATTATAAAGTGATTTTACGTTATACATTTTATATTTGTGGACTATAATATGCGCATTACCGCGATCGCTTGTTAAAATTATCCGTTGTATTCTTTGCGTGCACTAACAGATGTATTGCAGAGGACCGCAACAGCGCGACTGTGTGTTGTACAATGTTTGACTAACTGGAGACCCTGGCTGAGCAGGGCATGTCGGCGATAACAACGCGCTGATTGGCTCCTCTGAATTTAAGGTGTGCCCATACATAAGCGTCAGCACGCGTCTCTTCCAATACACATGCATTCAAAATGGATGATTGTGTCAGGAAACAGACGCATGCGCGACGCCACAGTGTGCTCACAGCTCCAGTCCAGGAGAGCCGCACACAGACAATTAGACAAGACGAATTGCGGGAGGTTTCGATTGTGTACAGTTTTGCTCCCGTCTTTGCGGCTGTTTAACAGCATAACACCGCAACATGGTAAATGAACATCACAATGGCGTCCTCAAATAATATTTGCATGCCTCAGACATTGCATTCACCTTTGGTGGAAGAACAGCACTGCACATTCCTGTGCTCCCTTGTGTCAGTTTTAAAATGGTTCTTAACTCCTCTTCTGATATATTTTTCAGTGATTTCAGAGGGGATGTGAAAAGGGGAATTGTACAAATGAAAAGGATATTTTTGTTTTCATGTTTAGTATTTATTTTGGTAAAATTAGTATTTTGTTTTGTTTTTGTTAAATTAAGGGGGAAAAAAGACAACTACTGTTTAACAAAGTTAAAGTCAAAATGTCTTATTTCCCTAAAAGGGCTATTTCTATTATTAAGCAGGCACAACTTAACAAAATAAAAGAGTTCCTGTGCCTCAACATAATACCTCTCATTATTTGCTGTGTACTGGCAAAGTGAATAATTGTTATTTTCATGCACCCCATTATTGGTTGGTTGTGAGGAGTGTTGATTTGTATAAGCTTGGCTTGACCATACTAAATGGTCAAGCCAATTAGTATGGTCCCCAAGACCTTGGTGGTCTTAAAAAAAAAAAGGTGGACCGACAGCATTTCAAGTTGAGGACCACTGCTCTATCTAAATAAAGCTGTATTGTATTGTATTGTATTGCTTTAGCGTAGCTCCATCTAGTGGATACACAACGCACCTCAGCAACTACAGTGACACTAGTGCGAGCGCGCGCGCACACACTCACTAACACGTGTAGTAAACACTGATCTAGGAAACCACTTGATTAGACACTGATCAAAGAGTAACCCACGTGGGGAGACAGAAGGGAAGGTGCTAGGCGGGGCTGAGAATACGCACAGCCAATCAACATGGCTGTGCATCATAGGATAGATCCACTCCTGCTGTCATTGGTCGATGTCGGCGCTGGGAACCAATCAAGTTACAGCCATGCGCAAAACCTCTGAGTCATTCTGCATTTTTTTTCTGAATGCAGTACCTTGGGAAAAAAAACGCGATGCACCTAGGCCGCGATAATCAAAGTGCAAAATAGCGAGGGATCACTGTATTGCGGCTTCTATGCGCCTTATAATGCAGTGCACCCCTATACTGTATATGAAAATTGTTTAAAAATAGGCCTTTCATTGAAGGTGCGCTTTATACTCCGAAGCGCCCTATAGTGCGGAAAATACAGTGTTTGTGTGTGTGTGTGTGTGTGTAGGCATGATGAATGAGGGACTGACGTGCCCACCACTGCGAATATCTGACCCGCCTTAATAATGTGTGACTGTTTACAAGCATGGGGCTTACCAAAGGCACAGCGACAGTCCAAAGTTCCCCTCCTAATTTGCTGTTCACTTGCAGGAGTATCTTTTGGGCCACACTCCTTAATTTCTGTTGCTGGGAAATTGTCCGGACATTGATCGCCTAGCAAGCAAACACAATACTAATTAATAGATTGAGTATTACAAAGTCTAGACTGGGGTGTTAAACCTATAGCATAGTGCATCCACAAAATGTTCACAACATTACAGTTTTTTCCATGTTACAGCCTCATCCCAAAATGAAATGCATTCATTTTCCCCCCTCAATATTCTACACACAACACACAATAATGAGAATGTTTAAGTTTTTTTTGAGGGGGTGGGGGGGGGGGGTTGGCAACAAAAAAAAAGAAAAAAACGAAGACAATCCCAATGAAGTTGGGCCATTGTTTTAAACATGGTCAACCGACAGTATATTTAAGTGAATAGGCTGTTGACATTGATAAATATTATTGTTTTTAGGAAATAATAATTAACTTGGAATTTTATGGCTGCAATATGTTCCAGAAAAGCTGGGGCAGGGTTATGTTTACCACCGTGTAACACCTTTTCTTTTAAGCAACATTCAATAAGCATTTGGGAACTGAAGACATTAATTGTTGAAGCTTTTAAGTGGATTTTTTTTACCATTCTTGCTTGATGTACCACTTCAGGTGTTCAACATCCAGGGTCTCTGTTGTCATATTTTTTGCCTCATAATGCACCACATATTTTCAATGGGAAGACAGGTCTGGACTGCAGGCAGGTTAGTTTAGTCGCCACATTCTTTTACTATGAAGCCACACTCTTGTAACGTGCAGAATGTGGTGTGGAATTATCTTGCTGAAAGAAGCAGGGACGTCCATGAAAAAGATGGCAGCATATGTTTCTCCAAAATCTATATACACCTTTCAGCATAAATGGTGCCTTCACTGATCATGTTCCATCGGCACTAACACAGCTCCATACCATCACAGATGCTGGATTTTGAACTTTGCGTCCATAACAGTCCGGTTGGTTCCATTTCCTTTTTAACTTTCAACAGAATAACGACCCAAAGTACACAGCCAACAAATGTCTGTGACTGTCCTTGAGTGGCCCAACCAGAGCCCAGACTTGAATCTCATTGAATATCCTTGGAGGGATCTAAAAACGGATGTGCGCCCCATCCAACCTGATGGCGCTTGAGAGATGCTGCGAGGAGGGATGGGCAAAACTGCCCAATGATATGTGTGCTGCCCTGAAGGCAATAGTTATCTACTGCATATATTTATTCTTTAACGGGTTTCTTTCTGGTAGGGCAGTTATATGGGAAAAACTATATGTGGGTTTAATGTGTTAGAAGTGTTTTGAGACACTGTCATTGATGGAGTCTTATCTGCCAATGTCATTTCCTGTTTGGTCTCGTTCGGTTTGAGGGTGAACACAGGGCAGACATATTTTGTGTGCTAATCACCGCCATCCACGGTGAACCATTGTAGAAGTAATGCCATAAGTTCAATAATGTCATTTTCGAGGTGTTGTGAAAGCCGAGATAGTGACGTTTTGGTTGGATGTGTGGTTTATTGGGGCTTTGTGTTGGTGTTTGTTACAACTGTGGACTGTCGTTGAATGCAACGATTGATTATGACGCCCTCTACTGGCTATTTTCTGCCATTGCCTTTGAATGATTGAATACCAAGGAGCAGATTGTTTGCTGGTGTTTGTGCATATAATGTGAATTTGTGTATCTTGATTGCGTTCAGGCATTGATTGTTTTGTATCTTCTTGTTTTCGGTTTTCACCGGCATGTATTTAAAGAATTGTGGAGGTAAATGATCAAACTTACATCTCCTTTGTCTTGATTGGCTATGGTTGAACTTGGTGTGAAGTCAGTGTTTTTGAACATACTGCATGAGAATACTACAATAGGTGTGCTAAGCTTGTGACATCATATTCAAATAGACTTAAGGCTGCAATAATTGAGAAAGGTGCATCAAGAAGTATGGAGGAAAGGTTGTGAATACTTATGTGCAAAACTAATTCCAATGAAGTTGGAGCATTCAACATAAATTCACTTGGGGGTTTTTGTGTGTGTGTGTGTGTGTGTGTGTGTTACTGTATGATACCTGGGATGGGATGGGACTTTTAACACAGCAAAGCTTCTTGATGGCACTGTAGAGATCTTCTCTGTTCCCTACCAGGATGCATACTACAAGTTGCAAAGTAGGCTGGAAACGAGAATAATAATAGTAAAAAAACATGACAGGATGTCTCTAAGTGCATTTTTTCCCAACACAGCTAAGATATATTTAATTTGCTCATTTACAGACAAGAATCGACATCTGAATTTTCGGGGATTTTCAATTTTCTCCCACCCTAAGAAATGGATGTAAATAATCAGTTCCATGGTCAAACTGTCACTGTCATGAGAGTCCGAGGAATTCGGGTACCTTTTCTGCCTCAAGTACCGGCCTATTTACGTAAAAACTGCCAAGTAGTAGTTGTTAGAGCCATAAGGAAAATTTGGTTAAATTATATATTTAGCTTTTGGAATAATTTGAATTGAATAGGTTTGGTTTATATTTGATATTTGCTATTTTATTTAGAATAAATGTATTAAGAATATCGAAGTATCTGGGCTACATTGGTTGTCCTGTCTATAGCCTGTTAAGAGGCCAGGTTTATGTAAGTTCAATTAGGAAGACAGTAGGGCATGGAGCAACACCTCTTTTTGACCGTGGAACGTGTTTTGTGTATCGTGTTAATATCGTGTTTCGTTTAAACGTGTTTCGTGAAAGTGTTTCGTGTTAACGTATGGTAGAAGTTCTATTTTTTCCTTTTTTGGTAAAGCTTTAATTTGTGCAGAAGAGGAAATAAAACAAATCCTTTTTTTTGGGATCAACTATGGTGGCCTCGTGTTTTCATTGTCGCCGTTGAAAGGAAAAGCCCGTCGAAGAAAAGCACGAGTCAGAAACCTACATGCCCTGCTGACGTAGCGACGAAAGGACACCAAGTTGCCGCTGCAGTAGTAGTCCAGCTAACCACGGCAACAATTGTTTATGCTATGCACAACAATAACAGTGCCAATGGCTGTAAGAAGGCCAACTTCAAAATAAACCTATTAACAAATACTATTTGGACATCAATGCCTAGGTACACCTTTATTAATTATAAGTTATTCCCGCCAACGTGTCGCTGTGTCCCGGCTGCCTTGACTCTGTTTGGGGTCATTTGCTGTCACAAACTGTTGCTACCGATTTCAACAACACAATGTGTGATATGATGAGAATATAGTATTGGCATGGAATTGAGGAAAGAATAATACAGTATTTGCCTATTGCTAAAATGTATGTCTTACCTCACTAGTGAACTGTGAGTGGATGCTCTTGACATAGGATTCTGTGCGATCATCCCTCAGCTCAACACACAGAGGACGAGCCACTTGCACTCCAAGAGGCGCACCCACTTTGTGAAATGTTGAAATGAACTCTGTAGCCTGGTCTGCACAGCGTCGAGGGTAGAAAATCGCCCACGTTTTCAGGGGTACCTAAGAGATTGATTTGTCAATGAAGGCAAATGACCAGAACAAACCTGGCTAAACTAAAACAATACCAACACTGGTTTCTGTGCAAGCTTTTCAAATGAGTCATTTCTTATGCGTTATGATCATGTTTAGGGATAAAATGGTTTAGTTAAGTCTTCAACCTAAGCATTACAATTTCAAATTTCAATTACCTTTACTTTTTAGAGTATCTTGGAAAGTGCTTACTGTTTGCTCAAACAACTTTGGACCCCAACTTTATGGTTACGGACCATGCTACTTGAAGGCACAACACACATTTGTACAACAGTATGGGTAATCGCACAATCAACTTTTGGCTGAATTAGATTCTAGAAAACTAGTTCTTTACATTCTTTTATTTGATTTTTTTACTGGATTTTATAATGCAGTTTCTTCTGTTAAAACATTATGGAAGCCTTCTGTGCATCAAACAGACAACTTGCATTAAAGGGCGGACAAATTCTGTTAGACAGGGGACCAAGGCAATTCTCCAGTACATGCCCCAACAGCAAGAAAATGGTGGAAGTACCCGGACCACATTAAGATGACCAAGAATAACTCAGCAACAAAGACAGACACCTAGGTTACAGTAGTGACCATAATCATGAAATGATATTTCAAATGAGGTATCATTTATGATTCAAGATGCATTTATCAGTTGTCGCAGTTACTTACAGAGCCAATTGGAGCCAGCCTGACAACCTCTCGGGACCAAGATCCATCAGCACCCATGGTCAATGATGATGTTTGGACACAGATAGTTTCAAAAGGGAGCGTTCTAGCCTTTAACTGAAACAGCGAAAGTGAAATGTCATCAGAATCAGATTTACTAACATATCAGCGCGCCCGCAGATGCAAGGGCAAGCCTTATCAGTCTCGAGCTCCCGAAGGGGGGTAAGGATAGGAATGCTAGCGCCTGAGCGTATTTTTCCAGCCAGGGGAAAATCCAGATAACAGTTGTCTTAGGAACAGGCCGTGCACAATTTCAGACAATTTAGCTTGTGACTTGCAATGGCATCTTTTCCATTTTGCAAAGTGACTCCAACGCCGCATCCACTTTGCAATTGAGTTTGGTCAACACATGAGTCTGAGTGTTGTTCACCCACCCTACACCATCCAGAAAGGCCTGCAGCTTGTTCCCTTCTAATGAAGCTGCTCCCACCAGCTGAACTTCATTAATCTGGTCTGGATTGGCTAGCAAATGCATGCCATACATAGAAATTGAGTAAAATGTTCATTCATTCATTCATCTTCCGTTCCGCTTATCCTCACAAGGGTCGCGGGGGGTGCTGGAGCCTATCCCAGCTGTCTCCGGGCAGTAGGCGGGGGACACCCTGAATCGGTTGCCAGCCAATCGCAGGGTACACAGAGACAAACAACCATCCACACCCACACTCACACCTAGGGACAATTTAGAGTGCTCAATCAGCCTGCTATGCATGTCTTTGGAATGTGGGAGGAAACCGGAGGACCCGGAGAAAACCCACGCAAGCCCGGGGAGAACATGCAAACTCCACACAGGGAGGCCGGAGCTGGAATCGAACTGTGAGGCCGACGTGCCAACCACTGGACTACCGGGCCGCCCGAATAAAATATTGTCGTTGACAATAGTACAACTTACTTGCAGTATTTCTGAGCCAAATTCCAGGCCCCATTGGGCGATTTCTTTCTGGCTGTCAAGGTTAGAGCTTATGTTCTTCAGAAGTTCCTTTATTGAATGTGTGTGCTGATCACCATTTACATTAATGTGCATGGTCAGGTCCTAAAATATAAAAAATACAAAATTTACAATTGTAGCAAACCAAATGCCTTTACCAATCACATTTAGAGCTAGGCTTCTACTTTTGAGTCTACTTTCCGTTTAGATGAGCTAAAAACAGTTCACCAAGAACTAGATAAAAAATGAAAACTGTGGTATAAAAACTTTAGTTTGTGTCTAAAATAAAAGTTGACATGGTGATCAAATGTACCTTCATTGATCTGAAATCCTTCTTCATGTTTTCTGGGATCCCAGTCATGAAAGAAAGCTCAGGAACAATTAAAATCTCTCCAGTCAAGACTTGCTGCAATGAATAAGTGTTATAACTATTTAGCGTTGCAACAGTGACATTGTCTACAAACCCAACTTCAATTAAATTGGGACGTTGTTTGTCATAAAACAGAATACAATGATTAGCAAATAATCATTCACTTAAAATGTTATGTCTGCAACACTTTCCCATTAAACTCAGGCTGGTGGACTGAGAAAGTTGAGGAATGTTCATCCAACACCTGTTTGGAACATCCCACAGGCGAACACGCTAATTGGGGACAGTTGGCTGCCATGATTGGGGATAAAAGGAGCTTCCCTGAATTGCTTAATCATTCACAAGCAAAGATGGGGCTAAGTTTACCACTTTATGAATAACTGCATGATAAAATAGTGCAACAATTTAAGGATAATGTTCTTCAACGTACTATTCCAATGAATTTAGGGATTTCATCATCATAATATCGTCAAAAGGTTCAGAGAATCTGGATAAATCCCCACATTTAAGTGGCTAGGAATTGAGTTTGTAATCAACATTTTATGGATTATTTCTGGTTTACGGTACTATTTAGAATAAGGATATGATTGAGACAACTAAATTGCAATACATACGATGGAAATAGTCTACCTGTATACTTTTTTTTATAATGGAAATACAAGAACAAATATGAACGTCCAACTGACATATTTTTTTCATAAGGAAAACAAAAACACTGTGGTTATGACAAAAAAGGACATAAGAACAAATAAAAATCCAAGCTTTATATCTATAGTTAAAAGGGAATAAACGACTTGACGACAGTCGGCTAAAACTTGTTGCAAAATGCCACATCTGCTGCAATTCAGTCATGTTTGGCCTTGTCGCTCAGTATGGGTTTCTAAGTATTACTATTTGAATTATCTTTGCATTTCCTTTTAGATCTAAATGTCAACTTTGTGTCGAAAGACTCAAGAACATAGACACTGCAAGATGTGCTGTGTTGACCTTAATAAACTAGAATTAAAAAAATGTTTACCTTTCCCCCTGGCTTGGACCGCTCCTTTGGTTTATGCATGAGAAGAGGTTGGTCCATCTCTTTAATAATAATTCCATAGTTCTTGCTGTGATAAATTCACAATGAAAGATAATGATAATGTTAAGTTTCAAACAATTCAAATCGAAGTCTAAGCGATGTAAAACTATACATTTAAATATCATTTGAACATGACTTAAAGGGGAAGTCAACCCTATTTAAAAAAAACATTTCTCTGCGCCTTCACGCGTCTAAACACTGCATTGTAATTCACATTGTGTTTGTGCAATACGAATTAAGCAGCAAGATACATCTGTTTTTAGCCATCTTGAGGCGGCCATTTTGCCACTACCTATCGGCTGAAATGACATCACAGTTACTCAGGGCCAAGATAACGACCAATCACCTCTTTTCCGAAGCTGAGATATACTGTGTGTGTGTGTGTGTGTGTGTGTGTGTGTGAGAGAGAGAGAGAGTCTCCCCTCCTTTTCCTCCCCCTCCCCGCGTATCCTCACAGGGGTCGCGGGGCATGTTGGAGACTATCCCAGCTGTCTTCGGGCAGTAGGCAGGGTATGACCTGAATTGGTTGCCAGCCAACACACACACTATATCACTAACTCTTCCACTCCCGCAGTCACAAGGATGCGCTTATTTACCGAAAGATGGTACCATTTGATTTTATGACTGTATGAATATGTACAAAAGTAGTACCCAAAAGAGTAACAACTTTGTGTGAGTACAATATGAGTCATATCATTGCATACTTTTAGTAAATTTAGTCCTTTGATTCGGTCTGGTGTAGAAGTGCATGCATGCATTATGATCATCTCAAGGACAGTTGTCGCACCTGTAGTAATCGACAAAAGTGGTTTTTGTGCCATCCATCAAAGTGAAGGTGTCTTTGGGTGATTTGTCCCACTCAATGGCATCAACGTGGTAAGTCCGGTTATTGTAGCGGGTGATGATGATGCTACCAACAAGTTCTTTGGTGCATTCATCTCTAAATTTCTCTTTGCTTTGTCGGTAGAGAATGTTCCTGACAGAAGGAAGAAAGCATATCAAATGTTAGTTTTAATTTGCATGTCGCGTCGTGCTTTATGTATTTTGAAAAAGGCAGCTTTATTCTTTCTCAAAAATCTCTCAATCAATTAATCATCCAACATGTTGGTATACTGTTATTTGCCATGGAATTTACAAACACAGTGTGCTGTTCGATAAATACCATAGATCCTCAAAACAACAACTGTTCACTGTAATGTGACGCTCCTCTTTCTGTTTTCATTAGTTGTTTTTCTGTGTTTTATATACCCTTTTAAAAAGCTAATCGTTAATAAACCTAAGAGGAACATGAAGAGTGCCGGAAATAAAACAGTGAATTATTGTTCATAAATAGTACTTTGGGTACATTTTATATGAAATGAGAATGAATACAACTAAATTACGTAGACAGATGGTTTAAAGCAGCAAATGCCAGATATTAATCAAAGTTTTGGCTGTGACATGGTTGGGGTGATGAATGTTCACAAGTCAATTTGTGATATTAAATGTGAATCACCAAAGCAAAAAAATTATCTATATAAAAATTTCTTTATACTGTACATATATCTAATTGCTGCACATCTACCGGTAAATAAATGTCTGCACCTTGTTGCCTTAAAAATATGTACTACTCCTACAGTTACCTTTTCATTTAGTCAATGTCAAATAAATATTTAGATTTACCATTCAAATTACAAAGTATAAGTCTAATAAATATTCAGATTTAGCATTTTTTTTAACTTATTTTGTGTCAGTGATGTTTCATTAACTCACATGACATCCAGCACGGAGTCATTTCGCAAGACTTTGTGAGACACATCAACACACAGGTACAGACCTCCATCTGTATGTTTGATAGACGTTGAGTAGCCTGGCCACACCTGCAGTCTACAAAAAATTCACACGAGGTAATTAGTTAAACAGCTTTGAACACAAGTGCCCCATGGCAACAGATCAACATGTACTTGCCGATGTTTTCCAAGAACTATTGCATTTTCTGGATCATAATGATTTCTCCCTACCAGTTTCAATCCAATCATTTTCATGACCCTTGAAAGAGAAAAGAAAAAGATGCACACATGACCGTGTTTGTAGAAACATTCATCCATTTTCAACACCGCTTATCCTGAAGAGGGAGTTTCTGGAGCCTCTCCCAGCTGACTTTGGCCGAAAAGCAGACTACACCACCCTCAACTGGTCGCCAGTCAGTCGAAGGGCACATATAAAGACAAATGACCATTCACGCCCAAATCCACACTGTCCACTGAACCCATCCCACACTGCCTGCATTCAAGTAAGGCGAGTGTATCATTGCACCATCAGCGACACGTCAAAACAATACATTTAAATTGAAATACATACCTCCTGAGAACAACATTGTAGAGTGGGATGCACAGATCACAGCTGGGTGGCAACATCTTTGTCATCTGTATTTGGATTTTGATTTCTTCATTGTCGGTTCTTCTCATACTCTTGAGAACCACCTCCTGTGCATTAACCTAATGTTACTTTAAAGCATTGCCACAAATTTATAGTTTGATAAATACGAACGATTCCCAAATTGTGGGCTGACCTCCTAGATGGGCTCCCAACTATTTGAGGGAAGGTGCAAAAATTGTGAAAAAGTGAAAAATACATTTTCTAAAATTGTGTCAATCAACTTCCAAAGCTAAGGCAAAAAAAAAAAAACAACAACAAAAGTTAAAAAAAACAAGTATGAGCTACAAATTACAGAGCCTCTAACACACGAGCTCTTGAAAATATTACCCCCCAAACAATCAATCAATTGGCTGAACTCTATGAAGTTCAATTACCGGTAGTTAACTGGCTTTTAGCTATAAGTTTCGCCCCAGTCATATGGCCACAAACGTAATATAGTGTTCTTTTTCATTTTCTCTCTCTCTTTTAAGATTTGTTTTTTTTTGACTAGTGAAGAGAGTGTATATTTAAATCTTGCGAGTGGTTTTAAAACCAGAAACTCCTTAAACATTTGCATATTCAGTAATCACACACTTTATAGGGTGGTGACATGCATTGTTTCCCCCACAATTTGTGATGCTTGTGTGCTTGTGTAACTAGTGCAGTTCACGTTAAAAAGCCTCATCAATTAGTTCGAACACTATTTAAATGGGTTGGAACGTAAGATCCTAAACTTGCACAGTTAAACTTGTCTCGTGCATGTTCAAGCTTGTCTCACAAACTAGTTGAGCATAGCTTGCTACATGGCTAAAGTTATTGACTGCGAGCGTAACATGATGTGATTATTGTGCGAAATAGATACAAAAAATAAGGACCATGCGAGTGTGCCAGTGGCTGCTCGATCATTTTTTGTAAACGTCATCACATCCACTGGAGCAATTAATGGGGAAAGAGAGACACGAGTGAATCTCAATGACAAAAGACTGTTGAAAATCAGGATTAGAATGTTCTTTTCTTTGAAATTGGTATAGTGTTCAAAAATCAAGTTTGTCAAACTCGAGTGTTGTGTGTCGAAGCTTCCCGATCTAAAGGATATTTCAGATTTGGTTATCAGGACAAATCTACTCTTAAAACACCTTGGACTAAAGGACAAATATTATAGGATGATCTTATCAGACACAATACAGTCAGGCGTTTGATTTCCTTAGTCATGAAAGTGAACACTACATACTATATAGTGTATAGGTCTGCCTATAGGCAGACTACAAATGCCTCTTTGATACCTACATCCTTCAGTTGGAGGGGAAGGTACAGTACAGAGCCATCAAAAGCTATAACTTCTCCTGTGGTCAAGCGGTGATCTTTGATCATCCCATAACGCATTGACATGGATTCAACATTTGGCCTGGAAAACAGCGGACATACAAATTCTCAGAAATATTATCACAGCGTATATGCGAATAAGAAAGTGGAGAATAGAGAATATAAAGCTTGAATGCTTGTCAATTGGACATCATCGTAGGACGATAAACACCCATGCCATGGCAAATTATCATAACACTCGTAGAATAAGCATATAAAAATGCACACATGAAAGCTGCTTCAGTGAATTAATTGTCTGCTGAAGAAAAAAGGTCAGGGATCAGTGTTACTTACGTAAATGTCACATGGTACTGATAAACTGCTTTGTTCTTGCAGTGAATTGGGATATGATTGGAGCCAATAGTTACAGGAGTTCCTTTTGATCCAGCCTTGTTGAGTGGCACTCTGACCAAGAAAATGGATAGACAAAAATATAATACATATTCACCAGAACCAGATGTTGATTTGTTTGCCCAGCACAGTATTTTCTAGGCCTGCGCGATTTTGGAAAAATATCAATACATATCGCAGCAGGCACATCACATAGATACAAAACAACATTTTTATCCTTGTCTTAAATGTGTTTTTCTGTTTCCAGTAGTTGTATGTGTGTCATATTTAAATGCTAACATTATTCGGGTTTTTTTGAACAAACCATAATTTTAAGTTGTCTGTGAAATAGTAACATCCATGTCAATTCCTCGACAACATTGGTGATGCGTTGAGCATTGCTGATAGAAATAAATTGCACGTAAAGACAGTACGATGTCTATACAGTATTTAGTTTCTTAAGACAGATGCAAGGAATTGTTCTAATCGAAAAATACATGAAAATACTGGAAAAATATCTCACTCCCTTACCAAAATATTTATGTACAGCCTTTATGCACTTTTTCACAAATATCAACCGATAATTATTGGCCACCGATTGATTGGAGCATCCTTAGTTTTAAACGAAATTAACATGCGTGGTGGAAGTTACACGAATCATGGCCAGCGAAAGGCTGCACACCTTTTCAAACTGAAAAAATATACCCCTAAGTGGAAGCATTGTGATATACACACATTTTATTTAGATGGGCAGAGGATACCAGGAGCAACCGGCAAGCAGAAAAAAGAGCAAAGAGGAAGGCAAGGGCAACCTCTGCCGTACCACAATCCTCTTTCGTGTGCAGCAGCTGCTTCAGAGACTGCCACTCTAGAGTTGGGTTGTACAGCCACTCTAGAAAATGTAATCGTACATGATCGCGCTACACCATCGTCTCCCGAGATGAACGGATGCCGAAGAGAAGATATTTAGATGATAAAACTGAACATGAAGTCATTTGCTTGTTAAAATACAGCAAGCCGAATATAAAAAAGATGCCCTAGTGGCTACATGACAGATATTACTGGTAAACACAACATGGATGACAGTTTAATTAACAGAGAGACAGCTATTAAGACCCTTAATTCATAACAAGGGTTTGAGACAAAAAAGTAATCTTACCGAATTGCCTCCACTTTCAAATCTTTTTCTCCTGGTACAATAACTGAGGGGTCTTGCACCTCTTGAACGATGGAGACAATTTCTAAAGAGGAATGGCAAACTAAATTGTTGCTCAATCAATCACTGAAATGTCAGGAACAAACACAAGCAAGCTGAACAAAGAAAATGTTGCTGTTTGGAGCCCAACTGCATGTTCCAGCCTTGCTCCACACACGTAATTCGTTATATAATTTTCAACTGTATAAAAATGATTTGTTCAAATCGTTACTTTTTCTTTAAATTGTTTTTTGTTCTTAATAGTGTCATTGTGTTCAGTAAATTTATATTCACATCTCTCTCTCTCTCTCTCTCTCTCTCTCTCTCTCTCTCTCTCTCTCTCTCTCTCTCTCTCTCTCTCTCTCTCTCTCTCTCTCTCTCTCTCTAGCAGTGTGAAGCCATATTTTGGTGTTTTTCATATTAGTAACTTTCAATAAAATCTTATTGATATCTATGGCTAGTCACATCTATGATTGAATGTGTTTAATGTCTTGGATGATCTCCTCCCTTGTGTTATTTTCAAACTTTGAGGCTTATTACCGGTGTCAGAGATCGGCGTGGAATCGCAAGCTGTGGCCTCTGAGGTAAGATAACCAGCCTGAATACCTTCGAGAGAAGAGGAGGAACGCGGTAAAGGGCTTCCTCGTCCGAGTCCAAGCACAGGCATTGCTACTCTTCCAACTCCCACCATCATGCTTGGGGAAGTTTCTTGGCCAAGAAAGCTGCAATAGTTCACAGGCCATGCCAGCCATGAGTACAACTCATAGGGATAACCCAACAAAATATGACATTTCCTAAACATTGGGAAAAATATTTAGTGAATAAGAAATTGGTACACTTTAATTCCCATTACACAACAACAGGACTTTAACACTTCAGAGAAAATCAAATGGGAAAAACTGAAAAAAAATGTACAACTGAATTTTGCTTTTGGTCTGTTCCTATGTCCAACCAGTAATATCGTAACAATTTGCTGTTCATAGTTTATTACTCTGCAACGTAATGAATGTGGGTCCAGCAAGACTTAAAATTCTACTCTACCTAGAGTCACTAGGCCTAGGTGATATATTGTTATTGTATTGTGATTGAGATATGAACATTCTAGATCACGGGTGCCCAAACTTTTTGGACCGAATATCGACTTTTCGATCAACCAACCTCCTGGGATCGCCCCTTACCACGCACGCACGCCATGATGAGAAACAGCCTGACACTATCGCATGCGATGCACTTTTGCAGCCTGTTAACTATCTTAGCTCACACGTACCGTTTTAAAGTGCTTCCCTCGGCCCTGTAGATTGCTATTCTTTGTTCGTGCCCTCTGTGAATTGTCCACGAAACAAACTCTGAATGAGAATAATGACGAGAAAAGATATAGCGCAACAGCTCTGATCACATGCTGCAATTGCAGACAGCTGAGCGCTAACAAGCTCTGGTGACGTAGGTCACGCGCCACCATAGGTTAAAGATTTACCTGCTTTTTTTTAAATTTTATAATTTTTTGGGGGGTGAAAATGAGAATGATAGGATGATTAGCATGCAGTGTACATTAACACAAAAATATATTACAAACATGTGTAAAGACACACAAATGTGTTCTCCTATACACCCCTCGGATCTACTTGGGACCAGTCATAGATCAACTGGTCGATCAGGATCGACATAATGGGCACCCCTGTTCTAGAGACTGATAACGATATTAGGTGAATAGTCACGTGAACTTGCCACGCTTGTGCTACATGTAAGCTGAGGCCACCCAACCAGGCAACTACTTTCACGTTTGGCGTTGATCGACAGCTAACATGAGGCAATAAAATAATCATCTGATGGAGGGAGTGAGGGATGGTCGCAGCGGTACAGCTGCTGTATATCCACTGCCGCATCTGTATTACAGGACTGCGGGAAATACTGGTACACCATAACAAATATGAAAAATGTAAAGGGAGCTGGACTGTAGATTATCCTGTCATATGCAAGTGATGGAGAACATGTCATCTTGTCATTCTTACCTTCTCCCTCTGCCAATCACTGCTTGTGGGTGGCCACTTGTCTGTGGGCTACGGGCTACCACACCTACATCCAGACTTGGTTGCTTTAACTCTTCCACCTCCCCAACTATTTGTCTTCCTGCAAAAATAATTATATTCAATTTTGCAGATTAAAATTTGAATACAAATGTGCAAACTATAAAACTCTCAAGATATTTTCATTTTTCTAGTCCTTTTGTCAGGTACAGTGGACCCCGGCTGTTTGCGGGGGATCGTGATTGGGCTGGCCCACAAATGGCAAAACACCACTTCAAATTGACGTCCAATAAGAATGGATTAGGGCGAGACGTTTATGGAAAAAATAATTGCAATTATTTTGGATTGAGATCCGGATCGAAACTAAGCATTTGTTTAACTATTAAAACAACTACTCAAAATTATCAGCATAAACTGGGTTGACATAGAATTGTTGCCATTCTGAGTGACACATCATTCAAAATGAAGATCTCTGGTCACCTGTTTACATTTGACACGATCTTTTTGATCCGCCATTTACATGCTCTACTCCGTTAATCGGGTCAGCCGGCTTACAGCTGTGTGACACAGGGAAAAACAATTTTCTTGCATTTTCATTCTCTGACATCCACACCATTGCACTTATTGAAGCATTGCCCTTGTCTTTTTTCTCAAATTTATTTTATCTTAAATTATTTGAACAAGTCTTGGGACTTATTGGGTGAACCTGAGATCTCAGGTATCGTACTTCGAGCCATGTCATGTAGAAATTTATGATGTTACATTATTATTTGTTTTCTCTGTCAAATATCACTTGTAAATAAAGTACCAGACCGTTCGTCTTTGTGTGCCCTGCGATTGGCTGGCAACCGTTTCAGGGTGTGCCCCGCCTACTGCCCGAAGACAGTTGCGATAGGCTCCAGCACCCTCCGCGATCCATATGAGGATAAAGCGGATCAGAAAATGGATGGATGGATAAAGTAGAAGTCAAAGATTTTGAAACACCTTCAAATTCTAATGGTCTCAAACACAGTAAGAGGTCAACAAATTTGTGCAATTAAATCTTGATAATATGAAGTGTAAATCATTCCAGACTAAAAACGTCATCCAAATCATACATTTAACTGAGAGAAAACCACAATGTGCAAACTCCTCTGGGCAAAAGGTGCATACTTTGAAGAAACCTTAATTACAAAACTGTTTTTTTATTCATATTTTATTTACTAAATAATTCCTCCATCAATATTTCTTCATAATGTTGATGAGTTACGTATTAATCTTCAATTCAGGAATTTAAAATGATGGATGAAAAACAACATAATTGTTTGTGCGTCCAAACTCTTCCCCGACACTGTATATTGCAATTCCTTCCCTAATTTTAACTAAGCTAAAAATTAGCTTAGTTAAAAATTAGGGGGCAGCAGCTTAAGCAGGGAAGCCCAGACTTCCCTCTCCCTAGTTACTTCTTCTAGCTCTCCCCGGGGGATCCCGAGGCGTTCCCAGGCCAGCTGCGTGACATAGTCTTTCCAGCGTGTCCTGGGTCGTCCTCGGGGTCTCCTCCCGGTGGGACATGCCCGGAACACCTCACTAGGGAGGCGCTCAGGAGGCATCCGAATCAGATGCCCCAGCCACCTCATCTGGCTCCTCTCGATTTGGAGAAGAAGCGGCTCTACTTTGAGCCCCTCCCGGATGACCGAGCTTCTCACCTTATCTCTAAGGGACCCTGCGGAGAAAACTCATTTCGGCCGCTTGTATCCGGGACCTCGTTCTTTCGGTCACGACCCATAGCTCGTGACCATAGATGAGGGCTGGAACGTAGATCGACCGGTAAATTGAGAGCTTCGCCTTTTGGCTCAGCTCCTTCTTTACCACGACAGACCGATACAACGTCCGCATCACAGCAGATGCTGCACCGATCCGCCTGTCAATCTCTCGCTCCCTTCTGCCCTCACTCGTGAACAAGACCCCAAGATACTTAAACTCCTCCACTTGGGGCAAGATCTCCTCCCCGACCCGGAGAGGGCACTCCACCCTTTTCCGACTGAGGACCATGGTTTCAGATTTGGAGGTGCTGATTTGGAGGTGCTGATCCTCATCCCGACCGCTTCACACTCGGCTGCGAAACGCTCCAGTGAGAGCTGGAGAGCCCTGCTGGAAGGAGCCAGCAGTACCACATCATCTGCAAAAAGCAGAGATGCAATACTGAGGCCACCAAAACGGACCCCCTCAACGCTTCGGCTGCGCCTAGAAATTCTGTCCATAAAAGTTATGAACAGAATCGGCGACAAAGGGCAGCCTTGGCGTAGTCCCACCCTCACTGGAAACGATTCCGACTTACTGCTGGCAATGCGAACCAAACTCTGACATCGGTGGTATAGTGACCGAACAGCCCGTATAACGGGGTTCGGTACCCCATACCCACGAAGCACCCCCCACAGAACTCCCCGAGGGACACGGTCAAACGCCTTCTCCAAGTCCACAAAACACGTGTAGACTGGTTGGGCGAATTCCCACATACCCTCGAGGACCCTGCTAAGGGTGTAGAGCTGGTCCACTGTTCCACGGCTGGGACGAAAACCACACTGCTCCTCCTCAATCCGAGGCTCGACTTCCTGACGGACCCTCCTCTCCAGCACCCCTGAATAGACCTTACCAGGGAGGCTGAGGAGTGTGATCCCTCTGTAGTTGGAACACACCCTCCGGTCCCCCTTTTTAAAAAGAAGGACCACTACCCCGGTCTGCCAATCCAGAGGCACTCTCCACACGATGTTGCAGAGGCGTGTCAACCAGGACAGCCCCACAACATCCAGAGCCTTGAGGAACTTCGGGCGGATCTCGTCCACCCCTGGATGAAAAGCTCCTCGGTGGCCCTGCCACCGAGGAGCTTTTTAACCACATCGGTGACTTCGACCATCCTTCGACCATCCTTCGACTACCACAAAATAATAATAATAATAATAATCCTGGACGGGCAGTTATTTACACACCAACTGGCAATGTTCCTCTTCCCCTTGAGACCGCTGAGGGTTCCAAGCCTATCCCTCTGAACATGGAGACCAGTGAAGCTCCTTGACCATGTGTAGGGGACTCAACCTAAACACAAAATAAGAGTTTAGAATAATTTTTTTGTGGTTAGTGATATTGAGACAAAGCAGTTTTCAGGCTTCAATTACCTCTTTCATGGTGAGGGCTCCTTCCACAAATTCTGTCCGAATCTCGGTGTTTGCCAGTACTGTACCTCTTGCAATGCCTATCTTGGGTTCTGTTGAGGGAAATAGGCAGCCTCTTGCTGGAACAAGTCCTCCATCATCAGACCGAAGTCCTCGTCCAGCGAAAGGGTCACAAGCTGGTATACTGGATCCTTGTCCTTGGAGGACATTAGCAGGAGAGAAAAAACCTCTGGCTCGTCCTACATCGAGCCCTCGACTGCGTCCCCGCCAAGGAATGCCCCCCATATTACTGAAGTTCGTTGGTTTGTTTGGATCCATTTTATCCACTCGAAATATTTCGTGGGAACTGCAGTGCAAAGGGGAGAAATCAAGTAAATTAATCTTTAAGTTTTAAATTATTACATTTAAATCTCTTCCTTGAAATGCTGTAACGCACGTTCCTGTCGTCATATATAATCCCCGCCAGACCCCCCTCCACCCTCCACCCAAAAAACGCCCATAAAACAGAATGCAAATTATCCCAATCCTTCAACATGATTCAGTTTCATTGAATCCATAAACACTGTAGACGCTTTAACAGACTTCTCAGACATTGTCAAATACTGACCACATCCGGCACGCAGCAACTTTAGCAAAATGAGCACTTAGCTTAACGAGACTGCAGGCCTCTGACGCGGACAAAGCAGCAATTAGCAAATATGACTTTCAATGACTTAACTAACTAACCAATTTCAGTATGAAGGTGAAGTGAAACAGATCTAAAAAAACGTATTATAAAGATTTAAACTCACATCTTTTGGGGTGACAGACTTTCAGGTTTCAGAAGCAAACTTCTCGATCGTTGTCCTCGAAAATGGTTTAGAATGTACCTGCCCTACTGCGCTATAGGACAATCCAATAGGTAGAGCTTTATGCCATTGGTTAACGGTACCTGCCAATCAATTCACTGCCAATTAATACAGTATCAGAATGGGGTTTAGAAAGGATTTGCCGCCCCCTAAAGTCCAACTTTCCTCCCATTCAGACGTTGAGAATGTATATTAATACAGTACAGGCCATGCATAGGACGTAAAGCCAAAAACTCCTCTGTCACGCTTCGGCTTGAGTCCACTCCGCGGAAGAAGCTTGACAGCTGGGCAACGTCAGAAATGTCGGCGCTCTCATCCACAGCCAAGGAGTATGCGATGAAATGTTTTCCCCTTTTCACAAGCTGCTCTTTTCGATTAATGGACAACTGCTCTACTCGCTCGGCAATGGTGTTTCTGCTCATGCTCACGTTTAAAAAGAGTTGCTTTTTTTCAGGGCAAACTTCGTCACAAACTTTAAGCATACAGTTTTTAATGAAATCCCCCTCCGTAAATGGCCGGGCTGATTTAGCGATCTCTTCTGCCACAATAAAACTGGCATTGACAGCAGCCTGGCTTTGTGATTTGGCTTTTTTGAACAGAGCCTGTTGAGATTTGATGCTTCGTTTTAATTCCTCAACCTTCTGTAGCCTTTGTTCGATGTCCATATTCTTGTTTTTGTCCGCGCGTTTCGTTTCATGCTGTCGTCTCAGATATGCTTTTCATAGCCCTAATCCATACCAAATTCGCGTTTATTCAGATAAATCAAATGCATCAATTTTCAACAGTTTTCTGGAGCCTATCCCATCTGACTTCAGGCGGAAGGTGGACTACACCCTGAACTGGTCGCCAGTCAGTCGCAAGGCACATAAAGAGACGAACAACCATTAACACCCACATCCACCCTCCCACTGAGTTGGAACCGATCCAAGGTACCTGCACACAAGTCAAGCGAGTGTACCCTGATTACACCATTAGCGACAAGACCCAGATAAAATCCCACCCTCGATATTACAATACAATACAATACAATACAATACAATACAATACAATACAATACAATGCAATACAATACAATACAGTACATGCTGATTTATATAGCGCTTTCACAACAGCGACAGCTGTAACAAAGCGCTTAACAAAACAGTTAACATAAAGTAAAATAATAAACACAACACACAACATAAAACATGAACATAAAGTAAAATAATGAACACAACACATGACATAAAACATGGACAGTCGTGCAGTCCTAACCACTTTTCCCCTCATACGCTTTGTTGTTTAAAGCAGTTTACGATGAAAGAGGAGAGAATCAACGTGTCCTTTCACCAGTGGATCAGAGACGTCATGCTCAAAATGTGCACAGGTCGGCTACAAGCTAAATTTCAAAGTCAACAAGAAGCTGTAGCATCCATTGACGAAAAAAGAGAAAACAGTTCACTTCTCTTGTCCCATGTAAATCCATTCCAATTCCAAGCGGTGACTCTCAGTTCCAAATACGCATATGCGCTCCGCGCCGACACTCCTCTCTCCTCATCCTCAACTTCAGCAGCCATCCATCCAGCCACACCAACACAGACTGTCCAACAGCGCCGACATCTCCACTGAACAAAACGGGGCTGTGAAAAATGCTGCCCATTACAGGCGCAAAAAACACTAGCGACATTCCTCCCAATCAAAATCTGTGCTGGTACAGGTGTGCTGCCGACAAGGCGCAACCACCAAGCACAGATTCTTCTCCTTTGACGGATGTCCTGGCCAAAAAATGCTGAAAACAGTCCACATCAGGTCCACACGATGAAACAACAAACAACATGTGACAAAACAAAAAGACAAAACAACAAAAAATCAAGGCTCTTGAAGAGCACTTGCCGAAGGCTGCCTACTCAAGCGCCATCTTTTATTATTGGGGATATATATTGGGAAGCGCCACACCATAGCGCGGTCCTTCAAGATAATTTCAAAATAATTGGGAAACATTTTAATATGTAATCATTAGAAATAACTCTTGTAAATCATATTTTAAATGGTCCTTGAAATACAGGTATATTATTATTATTTATGTAATGCATGAGCTTGTGCTTGCTTTATTAATTGTTCCTGAAGACATGGCATTTATCACATTAGCAGGCTATCCAAAACGTTTTGAAATGATACAGTCATGTCAGGTTCGAGTTTACCACAAAGACATTTATTGCCTTGGAGAACGGACATTTGTTGCCTTTCAATGGAAGTGTAAGTGTGTCTGTCTGTGTGAGCGAATTAGTTGAAATAACGTGATGCACTGTACCATTTTGGTCCTTTTTGAAAAGTGTTCTTATTTTTCATCATGAGCTTTTTACGGTACAGCAGGTATTCTTGTTTCTGATGCTCTCGTGGTGTTTATGCTTCAATACAGTATCTGCTGACGTACTAAATCACATTTTAAATAAATTGTTATACAAATGTTGGTAAATGGGACGTCACTTATATAGCGCTTTTCAACAATTGTTTTAGTCAAAGGGATTCACACTGTTTGCTCATTTACCTATTGATGACGTAGCATCAGAAGCACCTGGGGGTTCAGTATCTTGCTCAAGGACACTTCGACAATGTCGCAATGGCCGGGGATTGAACCTCTTACCTGTGGGTTGGGAGACGACCGATCTCCACTGCGTCATACCTTCTCCATTTACCAAGGATATGTTGCCATCTACTGTTAGACAGAAGTAGCTGCAACGACAAAAACAAATCAAGCACACATGGGACGTTTCGTGCATTTACATGATGATTAAGATATCTTATAATCACAGAACTTTCACAAACGCAATAAAAAGCATACACACAATATATATTTTTCCACATGAAGGTCCTAAGAACAATACTATACTGAAAAAGACATGGCAACTACAACACGAACAAAAGACCACAAAGTCAACCTCACTAATTCTCTAAACATGTTTTATAAACTTACACAGAAACCCAACGTTATTATTATTATTATTATTATCATTATTATTATTATTATTGATGTTGTTGTATTCTTATTATTATATCAGACTTTGAGTGAATCCAACACATTGAAGCTCCTTTCCTTTCAATATCGACCTGCAGTTTACTGACAAACTACAGTATTTGATTTCTCAGTCACAGCAGATGAACTCATTTTGGGCCAGTGAAAGTAGCCATCAATCAAAGTTCACATTTAAACTTAAAATGAAAACCTGACCAACAGCCAACTTAACAAACAAAAAACGTGATTTTTTTAACAGTTTCATTTATGGCCACCTTTATGAACTGAGCAAGATGATAACAAATTGTTTTGTTTCACCTCTACTCAACTGCCTCATTAACTGTTTTATTTGCAGTGGAATAATCTCATATATTACATCTTTTAACTGTTGCGTCTCATTGTTCTATTTATTTTTTAGCCTTCTTATTTGGAGATATTCTGAAGCACTGAAAAAGACACTGACCTGCAGAATTTGCCTCACAGTCTTTAATCCCTGCAAGTCTGACCCATCTTCCCTGACCTATACAGATTCGTAATAGCCTTTGTGTAAATGGGCCAAATTTTCTTGACAGCAGGAGGCCTGGGAGAAAGTGGCAATTATTTGATGTGACAGTCATTACAGACCTGCCTGTCAGACTGCACAGTAGATAATTAGGAGTCAGCAGCTGAGTCTGTCTTGGCCTGCATCTTCAGTTAAGGAATTGGATGAGAGGCAGGATTGTGGGTCACACGACAACCGTTTCTGCTTGCGTGATAATAACGAGACGATCAATCATTTTCTGTACCGCTTATCTCCACTAGTGTCATGCTTTTTTAAAAGTATACATGCATGCATACATGCAAAGGTACCGGTACATGCATGTATGAATGCATACGTGCTGTACATACATGCAAACTCCACACAGGAAGGCCGTAGCCTGAAAATCAAACTTTGGACGTCCGTACTGTGAACCTATCGTCCACGCGCCTTATTTATTTATTTATGTGTTTATTCATGTATTTATTTAGTTCACCCAAGTAAGGCAATAAAGAATCGATTAGCATTTGCATTGATATAGTTGCCATCAGCAGAGTAAACCAAAGCAAAATTAAATCAAAAGTTTAAAAGTTAAGTGTGGCATTGGTCAGACACCAGTGACCTCTGACCTCACAATTCTTTTTTTAAGGATGAGTGCAAAAACTCCCCCCATCACACACACTCGAAAATTTTGTAAGACGTTTTTGCAAATGATTGGAAGCAAATTGGGCACCAATTCAACATTTGGTTCCATTTCCAGTTTGTTTTGGTGTCCCAATATTTTGTTCAAAAAGAGTTGTACAATGTAAGTCATGGCAAAAAGTGAACCGATTTTAATGAGTTCAGCTTTAATCTAAATACTGAACATTTTAATGTATTTTTGACACACGAGCCCAGCCCAAGCCAAAATCTGAGTCAGGACATTATGTTGATGCTATGCTACACAAATCATCACTCAACATATTCTGAACAATAGCACATGCTACATTGAAAGCCAAGTCTGGTGATGACCAACTCCCTTCAAGTACGACTATTTCAGATGTTGCATCACAAAGCTGAGATCCACTAAAGGTTAAATATGCACAAAGGCACACGTTTTAAATTACAACAAATTCATAAACAATTGCACAAAAGTGTTATAAATACTGAAATAATAATGATCTCCTCTTAATTTACTCATAAATTTACTTTATTGTTTGCGATTGACTGGTGACCAGTCCAGGGTCGAGTCAGCTGTGATATGTCAAGCCAACTTCCTTTGTCAAAATTTGGCAAACATGGAACCCACAGATTAATATACAGTAGCTCAGTTCGCACATGTGTGTTCTTGAGACAAATTATTGCGCAATCTAGGGTGTTGAAAATGGCTCGCTCTCTTTGCAGTGTTAATCATTGAACAAACATTCCAATTTTATCATATTAAAAGTACACTTTTGTAATGGCATAGTCAAATCATTTCCTATCTGTATTTGGAACGTCCTCTTTCACCATCATATGAATCATTTCCACAGTGAAGAGAGAGAGAGAGAGAGAGAGAGAGAGAGAGAGAGAGAGAGAGTGCGCTTCGCGTGTGTCGATTGACGTGATTTACAAAAACGCATGATAGGATCTCTCCACATTGTCTTTCCTATTGCTTTGCTGTGGAGTTTAAGTGACGACTGGGGAGGTGGAACAAGGGTTTGCACTCCGCTCGATGGACCATCTTTGGACCGGAAGCCACCAGTACCCCAAACTGTCTTCTGCTCCAAAAGCGCCCGCCCTGATATAGTGAAGCGGCATCTGGTTCGAAGTGAAAAGCACTAAATCGGGCGGAAAGCAGGTCACAGACATCCAAATATGCGCGTTGGAGTGCCCTGGCGAATCGTCCCTTTACTTCATTCACCAGCGTTGTCGTGATGTACAACACTTCAGGTATTGAGCTCAAGAAGGAGGACATTTCTGAAGTTATCAATGGCACCTGGCAGCTTTTTTACAACGTCCTGCAGAACATCGGCCCCACAACCATGCGGAATGAGTCGTGCGGAGAGCAGCTGTTGGATTTCAGGCGTCCGGCGAAGATCATCATCGGGGTTATGCTGGCCATCATCACAGCGGTCACCGTGATGGGAAACACGCTGGTCGTGATCGCGGTGTGCGTGGTGAAGAAATTAAGGCAGCCTTCAAACTACCTCCTGGTGTCTTTAGCGGTGGCTGACCTGTCAGTGGCCATCGTGGTGATGCCATTTGTTATAGTGACTGACCTCACCGGTGGCAAGTGGCTTTTTGGCGAGGTCTTTTGCAACATATTCATCGGCATGGATGTAATGTGCTGCACCGCCTCCATCATGACCCTCTGTGTGATCAGCGTGGACAGGTACTGTGTACAGTATCATGAAACGTAAATTGCTTCCATGCGCGCGCGCCTGTTTTTAAAATGTGACTTGAACAGAGACCGACGGCCGCTGACTTCAACGAGCTATAATTAACATTGTAAATAGTTCATCCGCCCGTGTCAAATGAGCTGTGAGTGAAATCCACCCACTTACGGGACATTTGGCGATCATATGATATTGTACTTGTTACAGTCATTGGATTAACAAATTCGCACGCACACTTTGATTAATTTACGACCCAATTAATCTGCTTGACCAGATCATGGGAAGTGTTTAATCAGGCATTTAGGATCAGCTGCAGGACTTAAAACACCAATGTCCTACATTTGTACTCAGGACACACTGCATGGTTTATCAGCGTTTTTACAAATAATATTGTGGATTGAAATTGCAATCAAGTTAGCTATTTCCACCCCCCAAAATGATTACAGCAAGCAGGTTTTATCAACACCAAAACAACTAGATTACTGGCTAAAAGTGCAGCATAGGTTGGCTGCATTCAGCACTAATTATTGGAGGAGTGTTATGTTGGGTCTGCTTGTGACAAATGAGTCTGCCTTCCCTGATGAAGGCTGTAATGAAAAAGTCGAGATATCGGTATTTAATCTGTGGTGCTCCAAGATTTTCATTCATTCATCTACCGAACCGCTTTATCCTCACTAGGGTCGCGGGGGGTACTGGACCCTGTCCCAGCTGTTTTCGGGCAGTAGACGGGGGACACCCCGAATTGGTTGCCAGCCAATCGCAGGGCACACAGAGACGAACAACCATGCACGCCCACACTCACACATAGGGACAATTTAGAGTGATCAATCAGCCTGCCATGCATGTTTTTGGAATGTGGGAGGAAACCGGAGTACCCGGAGAAAACCCACGCAGGCCCGGGGAGAACATGCAAACTCAGTGCTGGGAGACGACATTGAAAAAAAAGTAAGCTTCTATCTGTATTAGAAGTCCTAAAATGAAAAATTCACTTTATTTATTGAATGACCCTCGCATTAAGGAAATAATTAACATCATAACAAATACTTTTCCCAGTAGAAGAGATTTTGGTCATTTTTACACCCCAATGCAGCAAGCATTTAGCATTAGCGTGAGTGGATTTACACAGTTTTGAACACTTCGCCTCTCATTGCTAATATCAGGTCATGTGATCAGGCTCAATTGTACATGAAACAAGAAGAACCATCACCAAACAAACTTTGAGCAAGTTGACATCTGTTATCAGGAAAATTCAAGTTTCTGCATCCCTTTCCTTGAGGAGACCAGAGTGAAACAAAACCGTTTCTTTCAAAGAGTGCACAGTAATCACGGTGAAAAAGTAAGAGTGTAGTTAACATACTGTATGAATCAAAGCCCGACTGACGGGAATGAGTGATAGGATAGCTGCGGTCAATATGAAAGAAGACTAGACTTATAAAATATGAAGCTACAGGATTCGGCTTTGGATGAGTGGATTGGTCAGGATTTGAGAAATGTATGTTGGCTGTCTCACCGAGTAAGTTAATGCCGTTGGCATCATAGAGCCAGAAGCATGACCCCTAGTGTACAGACCCATAAATATTTAATCCCACAGGCTTAGATGATGTTCTTCGAGAGACCACTCTGGTGGAATTCAGTATCTCTGGCCTTCCCTGTCCACAATCAGAGCTAGACAATAACATGAAGATCCACGGAGAATGGAAAACTAGGGGTTCCATAATGGTTATCATGTAACCACATAAACACATTGATGATCACATCAATGAGGGTGCGACACATTAACAGAAATATTGTATTGTGGATATTGATGTCAAATTATTTTATTACATTTTAAACATACTTCTGTGAGTTCCTTCCTGTTTTATAGAGTCTTTTTTTTCCACTAAGTTCGGGTAATTAACATACTTTCACACAAACAAACAGAACAATGTTTGAGGATCTGACATGATCCATCCATCCATCCATTTTCTGATCTACTTTATCCTCACAAGAGTCGTGGGGCGTGCTGGAGCCTATCCCAGCTGTCTTCGGGTAGTAGGCGGGGTACACCCTCAACTGGTTGCCAGCCAATCGCAGGGCACACATAGACGAACAACCATCCGCGCTCACACTCACACCTAGGGACAATTTAAATTGTTCCATTAACCTGCCACCAATGTTTTTGGAATGTGGGAGAAAACCGAAGTACCCAGAGAAAACCAACGCAGGCATGGGGAGAACATGCAAACTCCACACGGGAAGGCCGGAGCCAGAATCGAACCCTGCACCTCTGCACTGTGAGGATGACGCTCTAGACTGGAAGGTGGCTGGAATTAAATGTGTGAAGTCATCTGATAAATCATCATAATGTCGTGGTAGATCAGATGAGATCATGATGCACATCAAATGAAATCCAAGGCAAGAGTTTCACAACTTTACATTTTTTTAAAATGCTCAGCTGACACTATCAGTTTTATCAATATAATTATTTTTGAGTTGCAATGCATCAAGCATGTAGTTGAGACCTTTCAAATATATATGTACTTGCAATAGTCAACATGTTACATAGATTTGTGCCAGAAGGGCCTATCAAGGCTCAACATAAGCGGATTCGCAGCGCAATTTGTGCGTCAAAAATCCATATTTTGTGAATCAATCCAACAGTTTGAAAATCAAAACGAACGAGTGTTTATGTGCAGAACGCTTATTTGCCAAATGTTTAGGAAATCACTGAACTTTAATTGTTACGCCTGTAACAATGATTGTTAAATATGTATATAATTGACATTAATACCTTTATTTAACAATACGTTTAATATAAATAATGTAATCAACCCTGATTTCACTATGTATCATTATCGTCATCATTATTCATTGTTTTAAACGTAAGAAAACATACAACACAAACATACCAAGTCGAATCGAACAAAAGAACTACAAGTCCCAATAGTCAATCCCGGAAGTGGAGCGCCGGCATGATTAACCCCAGCTGCAACGCAATTTACTTCGTTTAAACGTCAGATTGCAGACGGACAAACATGACAACTATGCAAAAATGAGCTAAATAAAGACAGCCCTGTTCTAGCAACATTTTAGCCCACGCTGTTTAAATTTCCGATTGCGAACGGTAACTGACTGTGATTGCATAGCGATGCGCAAACAAAGCACAGCGGACACAATGCAAAGCACACAAAGCAACCGATCATGACCGAATCTAAAAGCTAACTTTACATATCTGACTTGATAAGAAAAGCACACGCGTAGCTTATTATTATTAGCTCTAATTTTTTAAATCACCAGAGTGGGTGCTGCTATATCAAGGGCTTTAGTTTTCCCTCTGATTCGTAAAATGTTTCAGTTCGGCACCAAGTGGAGAACTTGAAAGGCGGGGAGTGCAGCAGCCCAAGCGGGTCCCTCAACCAACTAGGCTAGAGAACCACGGTCATGTGTGAGTCTGTCACTCTGCTGGAGTTGTAGCATATTACCGTAATGTGCTTATGAAGTGTCGATGGTCAATGTGTGGTGCAATTCACATTGGCTCCCGTGGCTACTAGCTGCCTTCTTCATCGATGGTTGGTCCGCTTGTCACACTTTGGTTGTTAGTTGGCTTGTTGGCTCGGCGCAGAGCCGTAGCTTGTCATTTGGGGCCCGAGCCTAAGAATGGCCAGGACTTGATTATAAACATTGGAAGATGTTTACCCTTGCCTGTACGCGGGTCACAAGTACCGCTCCATCTGGAGCCAGGCCTGGAGGTGGGGCTAGATAGCAAGCACTTGCTGGCCTGCATGGGACTGGGCACAGCCTGCATGGGTGGGGCCCCTTCCAATGGGCTAAACATCTGTGAGAGGGGCAATGTGAGCTGGACGGTTCGATCACCGCCTACAGAAGTTGGCCCTACTCTAGGGGTGCCCACACTTTTGCGAGCTACTGATACAATGACCAAGTCCAAGTGATCTACCTGATTTATTTATTTGTGTACTTTGTATAACTGCATGAACTCATATTGCGCAATACCACTATTAGTCTATATTTTCTATCCTTATTTTACTGTGATGAATGGAATTAGCCAGCAGATCTATGTTGGAGGAGTTTCTGATAGCGAGTCGTGCACACACCTCCCAATTAACATCAGTCATATTGGAAAGATACTTGTTCATGTTGTTATCAATGGGCAGAAAATGTGGCTCCACAGCCAGCATGTCACTGTCCCAGTCACTACCCCCACCATCACCACACCAACTGGCAGAAGCGACACACCACCAGAGGGCCACAGGCCTCATGCAAGTGTTAGGTAGACAACTCTTCCATCCCAAGCGTCATTCTCCAGCACCGGGGAAAATGGTCAACGTGAGCCCAAGCACATCATGCGCTTCCCCTGGCCCGCCCGCTCTGCAGCAAGTCAGAGACACCCAACCACAGAGCCCACCACAAAACAAAAATCCTCCTCTCATCCTGTGAGAGCAGACGAAACAAAATGGAAACTGCTAGTTTTGCCTTTGCATGCACATGCACAGTGAGGCATGCATCAAGTGCATGACTGGCTGCCCTGTTTGTCAATAAAGTGACAAATGTAACAAAAGATGATAGCAGGTTTTAAAAAATTCCATCGTGCAATTTAAATCACTCTTTCTGCGACAGCATAATCTTGTCTCCTTCATAAAGAGAAAGGTATGTAGGCATTAACGTAAGCATGAATTTTTGCGAAAGATTGAGATGTATTCAGACCCATTCCCCGAATGAGATAAAATGTGTTTTGGCTTCACTTTTTTACTTTCCCTGTGAGTAATATGTCCACATTCAATAATTTAAAAGTAAAACATGAATGATTTATTCAAAAGAGTGGGAAGAGTTGATGCTTTTCTGTAGTTCCTTGGATGTCAAAGAAAAGTCAGTCCGAAGGAATGAAGGAGCTTGCCTCATAGGTTGGATGATATTGAGAAAAAATATCACTTAACTGGAAGAGTTGACTGTCGATTACACCCAGCATGGGAAATCAACACATTTTAAAACATTTGTGAGATGAGGAAGTTTGTCCCTGCAAAGAGAGTGCAGCTGGGGAATAGTCACCCGCAGCAACACACACACACATGACCAGACATAGCTGACACATCCTCAGGTAATGCGATGTGACGCCCAAGCTCTGCTCTCGGGCACTTTCCTTTCCAACTTCCACCTTGCGAAGGATTGGATATTTCCAGCAAGGCTAAAATGATCGGATCAAAGGTAGTTCATGCTTGTGATGGAATGCTTTGAAAAATGTGAAGAGTGTGTATTCTAGTGAGGAAATACAATATTTGTGAATCTCATGATCACAAGCGTAGTTAATGCAACAAACCTTTCTGTCTATTTCATGCTGACTACAGTTTTCATCTTCAAAGAGGTCACTAAATAACATTACGTTTATGCCTTGGAGCGCGTGGCGTTCACTTGCAAACTTCCGTCATTGAAAATATTTCAAAAGTCATGAAATAAAAATGGTCGGAGTACAGTTCACATTTGGTTGATCATTGAAAAGGGCTGCTTGCCAATGGCAGCTGTCTGACTACCTCTTCGTCTTTTAGGACAAAATAACCTGAAGTCCAGGACAGATTAGATTGTATATGAGCTCGGAGAAGGTGTGTGTGTAAATTGGTTTCAAAATAGAAAATGAAAAAGTGAAACCCAAAATACGTACAATGAAACTTCTCAAGTTGAACATGATCTGTTTTGTGTTGCTTATTTCAAGACATCTTAATTTTTTCATAGGAAATAATAGAAAAAGAAGGATCAAACATATTATGTTGTAAGATTCGTCATCACTAAATTGACCACTCACTGTCAATTTAAAGATTAAAAAACAAAAATAAAATTAACTCTAATGGCATTCCGGAGATGTTGGTCTACATTTGTGTGGACTGATGTCGGCTTAGCGCACATGTTTAAAAAGACATGAAGTAAAACGTATTTTTGATTTTCTCCAGAAGAATTACAGTATCTACTAATCAGGTCCTTCCAGGGGATCTTGTCTCACAGGACTGGTCCTGCGGTGGCCTGTCAAACTTTCGTTTCGTGTCATGCACCTGCATCATTTCTTTCTCATTGTTGAGTTGATGTGTTTTGGATTTCCACAGCCTTTTTTAATTTTATTTATTTATTTTTTTGTGGTTGTACTAAATGCTTTTACTTGGTTCCCGTGATTGCAGCATTTCTGTCTTGAGATTGTTAATTTCGGCATTTATGTTTTTTGTTTGCAACATTCCTGTTTGTAGTGTTTGGCAATTTGCACCATTTGTGTTTTGCAGTTGTTTTGTGGGGCGGCCCGGTGGTCCAGTGGTTAGCGTGTCGACCTCACAGTGCAGAGGTATTGGGGTCAATTCCAGCTCCGGCCTCCCTGTGGGGAGTTTGCATGTTCTCCCCGTGCCTGCGTGGGTTTTCTCCAGGTACTCCAGTTTCCTCCCACATTCCAAAAATATGCATGGCAGGCTGATTGAACACACCAAATTGTCCCGAAGGTGTGAGTGTGAGTGTGAGCGTGGATGGTTGTTTGTCTATGTGTGCCCTGCGATTGGCTGGCAACCGGTTCAGGGTGTCCCCTGACTACTGCCCGAAGACGGCTAGGACACGCTCCAGCACTCCCCGCGACCTTTGTGAGGATAAAGCGGATCAGAAAATGGCGGGATGAATGGAGTTGTATTGTGTGTGTTCTTAGTTTTCCTGTGTTAGTTCGTCTTTTTTTGTTTGCATCTTTCTTTTTGGTCAACATTTTTGTGTTTGCAGCGTTGTTTGCGGCTGTCGGCCGCCATACAGGAAGGAACTTGTGATTTTCAAATGTTATACTGTATGTGTGTGAGCTAAAAATCTCAGCCAACTTTTTTTTTTAGCTTAAGTTTTACTTAGAATGATATCACACACTGCTCTTGAGAGGGTTTATGTACATACAGTATATGTCATGAAACCCTTTATTCTAATAAAATAAAAAAACATGTAGACAGCTACACCGCAATCAACAGCAGAATTGGAACATTCCACCCTCTTGTGGAAGTTGACATGGAGGATGATGGATTATCAATAACTGGCCGACTGATAGTGATCTCAGTTTTCCTTTGTTATTGTCTACTTGCCACACTATTTACTGTATTCAACAATCTCCGGAGACAGGAAGAATAAAAAGGGTGAAGTGCTGAGTGACTTTAGTGTTGCATAAATCAAGCTTCAAGTTTGGCATTACAATGATGGGATCCATTATTTGTCAATACTGAACAAGAGGCCAACAGACAGTTACAAATCAGAGGGATAATAGGCTTTGTGTTGGCTTCATGTTCTTGTGGGACTAAAAATATCATCACATGTAATTAATTATTTCTTAGTTGTTCTTTTTTTGAACATGCCACACATGTTTGATTGCAACTTGGTGTGTGGGCATTCATTTGATAAATATTTGGTGGGTTAGTGTATATTTAAAAGAATTATGTCTACAAACAGAGGTTCAGGTCCTCCAAAGTATACACGTGCTGTCTCTGTTGGGAATCGGGACCTGAAAGGTTTGGAATACAAAATTATGGTATGATGCTTACATTATTGGTACCCCAGAACTGACCTCTAACTATTTGCAGCACAAATCTTTTCGATGTATACAGGACAAAAATGATCCACTCTGTTTTCAAGTAATGTCAAACATAGCTGCACATTCTTCTCGCAGTTGAGAAGTGGGAAAATTATTCCATACTGTCAGCTATAATGATGATGACTTGCGAGGAGTTTCTCAATTGCGACAGTTGTGTGATTAACAGCTTATTAACGGAGCCCATGGTGAGATTGCTTGCTGTTGAAGCATTCTGGCGCCACTAAGATCTTTGCACATGATTCTTCCTGGTGTGAGGTCACATTCAATATGCTCAGAAGTGGGAGCTAATTCTGGACCTTGAACAGAGAATGAAAAGAACACAAAAACAAACAATAATTAGGAAGCAATTCAGAAGAATATTGACTAGCAAGTTTACGAAGCCTGTCGCTTGTTGTTCTGCAGAATCTGTAACTGTTATGTGTTCCCTAATAATCCGGATAGGAGTGGATCTCCCAAACGTAGACAAGGATAAGGTCTTTTTACAAAAGGATTTATATGCAAAAACAATGCAGCACCGGTAAAGTACAACTCAGGATGCCAGTAACAAAGAACCAGGAAAATGTGGAACAAACCAAAAGCGCTTGTGCGAGGCAAGGAACGAGGACATGTCAACTGGTTGTCAACTAAAAGGACAAGAGAATCCAAAACACGAGAATAAAAAACAGATACGACACTGTTATCAAAAAAGACAAAAGAAACACAATAGAACTACGTGGCAAAACCATGGGGCAAAAAAATCCAGAATGTCTAAAAAATTGAAGCACTTGGAAACAGAGTCATGATCAAGCCTTAATAATCCGACTCGAGAAGGAAACACCCACACTCTTGCCTGAGACTGAAAAATAACACAAGACACGACAGGATCACGAGAGTAACATTGACTGCTTACTGCATAGTCACCCTGTCTGGACAAAATGCTTTGACTCAGTCAGTACCAAACGTGTCTCTTTAATTTAAGTATATATGATTTATTTACAGAGTGATGGGGCATGATGGTCAAAGCTATGCGTTGTACTCCTTTGTAACAAGATGCTCTGTATATCACATCATCTACGAGTTCTGTTGGGTGAGGCAATACATCGGATTAATAGTTGTCATTCAGTGACCATATGTTACCATGTTGAAATAGCTGTTAGCACATAATGGAGTGATTGTGTCTTGCATGGACAGTGTTGTGCAGTAGTGGTGTTACAAATAGTGCCATTACTAGTACATTTCTTGGTAGCATGGGTTGTAATGTTGCTATTTTCAACATGAAGTACCTTTTCACTAGTGAACCTACTTTTGGAATCAATAATGCAGTAGTGTCCACAGAAGCTACATTTTCCCAGGCAGTTCTAAAACTGAAATGCTTATAGGATCTGTGAATTATCTGGTAATGCAGTGGGGTGGGATCTGGAGACATTGGCCATAGTATTAAGATAAGATAAGTCTCGCAATGGAGAAATTCCCAATTATTATTATATATTATATTATTTATTATATATAATATTATCTAATATATATAATATATAATAATAATATATCATATTATTATATTATATATTAACCATAAAATCGGTAAATTATCGATCCATCCATTTTCGGATCCGCTTTATCCTCATAAGGCTCGCGGGGCATGCTGGAGCCTATCCCAGCTATCTTCGGGCTGTAGGCGGGGGACACCCGAACCGGTTGCCAGCCAATCGCAGGGCACACACAGACAAACGACCATTTGTGCTCACAATTACACTTAGGGACAATTTAGAGTGTTCCATTAACCTGCCATGCATGTTTTTGGAATGTGGCAGGAAACCGCAGTCGCTGGAGAAAACCCACGCAGGCACGGGGAAAACATGCAAACTCCACACAGGAAGTCAGGATCAAAATCACGAACTCTGCACTGTGAGGTCGACGCGCGAACCACTCGCTCACCAGGCCGCCTTGGTTGGTTCTGTACTGTTCCGGAATTATCCAGATAAAGGTGGATCCCACAAATGTTGACAAGGATAAGATTATGGTACAAAAATGGTTAAACAAACCCAAGACCGACAAAGTACAAATAAGGACGCTGCTCAACACACCAGAATAAAAGGAGAATAACAAAACGCGCTTGCAAAAGGACAAGAGAATCAAATCACGACAAATACCAACGGAGAATAATTTACCAAACTAATTGACGACTGAGAAGAAAGCGGAGAGCAATAAACAAGGAATGAGGAAAAACGGAGCAAAATGTGGAACATCTAGAAAACTGCAACTTGAACAAGGGCTTGAGCAAGGCAAATCATTCGACGGTCAGTTGTGGGCAGGGAAGTCTTTAAATAGTCCTTTAATCCTAATGGAGAACAGGTGCACAGCTGGGAAGACCGGAAAACGTCTGCCACCTCTGACACATGCCCAAGGAGCAAATGAGCGAGGCATCTTATCAGATCGCTTCACTTTGCAGCATCCGATATAGCCACAACGTCGACGTTTGATTCAGCACTCAAGGCGGGGTCTGTGTAAATGTACACCTTGGTGCGGGTGTCGCAAAGGATACCATTTTATACTATTGACTGCGTGTTGCAATGCTGCTTGAATAGAGTACAGTATGGAATCATTTAAAAAATGTGGAGCTAAGTAAGTACTATCTGAAGGGTAATAATAATTGGGCCCCTAATGTATTTCATGTCCCTCCCAGACGCCAACCCCGTCAAACCTGAGGTCTGGCAAGGGGTCGTTATGACATAATGCAAGACGCAACACATTTCTGAATTAACTGAAAAAGATTGACAAAGATTGACCCTCTCAAGTCACAACAATTTGCTCCGTATTTGAAATCAGAAAGGATACCATGATTACATGACTTGATGGCTGAAAGCAAATTAATATTTTGAAAAGATTTGGTCTAAACTGGTAAAAATTGCTTTGGCTATTCTATTTCCAAGATACTCAAAGCGCTTTTTAACTGGAGCCGCATTCACACAGATGGCCCCTTTGGCATTGAAAGCTTGGTCACAGAACGTCTGCAGGCTGGTGTTTGGGAGGGAGAGCAGGCCAGCGTCAGATGGCCGCAGCTTCTGTGATGGGGTGTAGGAATCGAGGACAATTGTGTGTCGTGGGGCCTCGGCGTGTGGAGATTGGAGCAGTACAACCATAGTAAACAATATAATTTCTTGCGCACATTAAAGTACAGATATACTGCCGTTCTCCATGAATTTTGTCGGACCGATGTCCCATTTTACATGTGCCTGTTGTAATTAATTTATTTTATCTTCTGGTCATACTACGTTTACCTCCGCAAAACTTCTTGTGGGTCTTTTCTTAATGTGGTACAGTTTGTATTTGCATTCCCTTTACATTTTAATCCTCACGACACATAAAGGCATAACAAAATTGTTGGGATTTCTACTTTGTTGCTTATGGACCATTCTTCCCTAAATAAAGTTTGATGTAAGAGTTAAACTACTGCACTTATTGTGGTTACTTTATTTGTATTATTTATTTATTTATTTTTAACATCTATTCATTTGTCATTGTCTAGAGACAGAGAAGAATGAAATGACTGAAAAGAAAACATTGAATTTTCCATTTATTTCCTCCGTGTCTGTTAATAACTGATGATTTCTCAATGTTCCACTCCTCTTTGAATATGTTTCTTTTCCTTCCAGGTCACTGATAGTGTAGCGATACAAAGATCTGATTTTGGTACAGCCAGTGTGGGATTGATTTCCACTCTGCGACTGTATAATTTAATGTCCTGCCACAGAAACTGGAACATTTGAAAGACTAATCCGATTTCCAATTGATCGAAACGTACACTTGCAAGAGTAATTTGATTTCCGATCGAATAGTCTCGTTGCGTTAATCTACGTTTAAAGTGTTGATCAAGGTCAGAATCAAGTGTTTGCATCTGCAGTATTTTGAAATCTGTTTTTAATCAATGTAATGCAATCGTTTGGTGCGCTCAACTGCATATAAATACCGTGTTGATTCTGGGTTTTTGATTACACCTTGCGGTCACCAAGACCCATCACATATTGAAGCACACACTTCTATTTGCCGTTATGTTAATGCACAGCAATAACTGAGTGTGCAGCTTAATTTAATTTGTCAGAAAAAAGCAGCCCTATAAATGGCTGTTAACTCTTTCACGGTGTACTCAAAGTGAGATTAGAAAGGCTCCACCTGCGACACTAATAAGAGGCCAAGCCCTTCAAAAAAATGAATGAATGAATAAAAAGGCAGTGATAATCCCCATCAACACCGTTATTTTAAAATTTTGCTGTTTGTTTTGAGTCACTCCTCAGAATTCCTGTCCCAGGCGATACAGACAAAGTCATCTGCCTTAAATAGTTCACTGAGGTCTTGACCTTTTTATTTTATTCTCAGCATCAAAATATTTTGAATGCAGTCACACAAATCTTATGACCAGTGATCCATGCATGACTGCTTAATCTAGCATGCATCTGAAATATCTATGAACAAACGCTTTGACTTGGCTCTGTTTATCCTATGAGAAGAGGATTTAGATATGGCAGTCCAGACCAGAGAGACCAGAGCCACCCGTGTTGTATACGGCAACCTCTATCTCACATAAAAATGTTTTTTTTTTTTTTGGGTCATTCATGTCTGTGATTTGGCTGTTCGGATCTTGAGCACAGGCTGTTGAATCTGGGTCAGAGTATTTTCATGCATTTGAAACAAGCAAGAGAGCTGTTTTCTGCATCACACAAGCCTACAAGAGGAAAACAACCCCAAAACAATCTACCCCTTCAAATTTACTTTCACTTTCTGAAAACCTGTTTTGTATTCAGCCATATTCTGCAGCAAGCCACTTACTGGACATTAGGCATATTTTCATGGAAAATACAGGGCCCAATTTTTCATAGAGCCAAAGCCTCATTTTCTACAAGCAGCACAATACTCTTGAATTTGATAGGTTACGCATATTCTGCATTTCCATTACAAAGGGTAGCTGCAGTGTTGTAATACAGTTGTAATACAGTCATATGTATTGTCATATATATTTTCATGAAATCATGCCAGACAGTTAAAGTATTTCAATGGATAATTAAATCATTTTTACTGCCAACGAGTCCAGTTTCATGACATAGTTTTCAACCTTGCCAATATTTACTTGACAAAAGCTAATGGAAGTGTTCTGGCTCCATACCTCCACCATGCAAACATCAATCAAATCAGGGTTTAATTATTCCAAAAAGGGGTGAGTGGGTCAATGGGGCTGTAATAAGAACCGATTTGAATGAGAAGATTGCTTTTGTTTTTAAAGATGGGATTTTATTATCGAACCGAATTGAATCGAATCATTCCACCTGAAAATATATTGAGATACATAAAATTCGCCCTTCATTGGTAGATATGTTAAGGATTCTATGTTCGTGCTAAGTAGCAAAGCGCAGTCTAACTGTACGCATTGGTGGACTTTTCTTTGTTTTGGTATTTTGCTAGACTTTGCACTGGTAGAACTGGACATAAAGGGCATTGTAGAATGGAAATAGTCTTTTCCCGGGCAATCTTTGTGCCATCCCTCATTTGCATCAAAACGAGGGCGTTGCAAGTGCAGTACACCCGATTATGCCATGCTTAACATTGCGAAAACAGAAATAGACCCAATGGGATGGGTGCATGACATTAGCAGGTAATCAGCAAAATCTACCCTTGCAGATGATGTCGTCGGCCGTACATGTAACATTGACAATTGGAGACCGCCTTGTGCCCCCGATCATGTGTCTGTGTGTTAACCCCAACCAACCTAATATTTTCAAGATGATAATGATGATAATGGGTGGCACGGTGGAGAACTGGTCAGCACCCCGCCTCACCTTGCAGAGGTGCAGGGTTCGATTCCAGCTCGGCCTTCCTGTGTGGAGTTTGCATGTTCTCCTTGTGCCTGCGTGTATTTTCTCCGGGTACTCTGCTTTCCTCCCACATTGCAAAAACATGCATGGGAGGTTAATGGAACACTCTAAATTCTACCTAGGTGTGATTGTGAGTGCGAATGGTTTTGACAAACTAAGACTAAACACAGCATCAAAAACCAGTTGAATCCGTAACAAGGGCTCAGTAGAATATACTAAACCTATCTATGACCCCAGTTTGTGTTGTCCCTGTGGATCCGGCGATTGCGGGTCACTTAACACCAAAGCGCTGGTCATTCAAGCACTAACTGCTACGACAGCTCCAGCGGCCCCTGAAGCAGCGTAGTTTCCTATCAGCCGAGGCAGTATCGATGTAACCCCTGCACTTTGCAGTGCGGTTACATTTTTATTGTTTTACACCGCTACAGTAATTCATCATCATCTATACAGTATAAGAATTGTTGATACAGGTGCTGTGCTAGTTTTTTTGCTCTATTTTTAGGGGTACGTACATTAATGTTTGAGAGATGCTTGGAGGTGTTTGAAATACAATGAAATTGTTTTGAGATCAACATTTGTGGTAAATTTATGGTGGATAGGGTACATGGAAACCTTTACTAATTTATTTCCAAGATGATAAGCAAGTATTTTCAGTCATTTTATAGGCCTGGCAATAAAATGGCATACATGTCATGTACGCTACAACCTCTTTCCCCAAGGAGACGAAAACCTGTGTCAGAGGTTTCTCAATTTAGGAGTCTTACTTAAGGTCATATGATTGATAAAAAGAAGGTAAAACTGCTATGTTGAGTCTGAATATTATTCTTGTTGAGTGATTTGTTCCTGATATTTAAAGGAGGAGCTCAATTATTCAAAGGCGCTCACTGTTTTTGTGGTAAATGTTATGTGTGGTAGAGTTTCAGTATATATAAAAAGCGCAGGTTCATTTGGCAGCATTGCTTATTTTTATTTTTTATTTGAGTTAAATTGAATGCAATGGCTGAGAATGAAGTAAAAATTAAGGAGACAAAATCAAGTGACTTTCATTTCATAGTTTGATGTGTTACATTCTACTTTGGAGAATTATCCAGACGTACGAGTGGATGTACTCATGGCATGACAAAAAATACGCGACTAAAAAGGTTGGGAACCAATGATTTAAAAGTATTGATTATGTATCTATAATGGGGACCGTCAATTATTTGCTAGTTTGCTGCTTGCACTCATGCTTGGTCCCAGTCCTCACGGTATCCACAGCTTTTCATGCGCAGCAAAAATTCATCTTAAATATGCAAGCTCATGCCAGTGCCTCAGAGGAAAGTTCAAAGAATAAATGTAAATGTTGATTCATCCATTAATTTCTGCATTAATACTGCATTTTCCTGCAAGGAACTACAATCCCCTATAACTTTGCAAGCTGACACTAAATCACCAAATCCATTAAAGACAGTCATAGCTGAATAATGATGTGTCTTTGAATAAAGCATTTGTGCCACAGGCGACCTAGCAAGGACATCTTCTTCTGTTTCCCTGTCATGATAATGTAAGAGCGGCAGTGCAAAGTACTCCTCCTTTTTTGTCACATTCCTTTTGGTTTGTTTCTTAAAGAAAAACTTGAAAGCTAAATCAGCTTAGAGCAACATGTCTGGCCAATTTACTTCTGACCTTTAAGGACAAATGTTGAGCAAAGGATCGGAGAGGCAACTAGCCAGGAGTTAGTATGGTTGAAATAGCAGCCTTAAGTCAACACTATATGGCACAGCACAAGGACGCTGAGGATTGGAGTACAACTTCTGAGAAATGTAGAACTCTGTGCTTTTATTTAACCTGTTGTTACTGACATTTTCTATGAAGATGATATAATATTACGGGTCTGGTGGTTATCACAGTTCAGCAAAGAGCAACAAACGGTGTTGATACCTTTCACCTATAAAGGCTGCTGGAAATTCAGGCACTAACGATTTTACAATTGTCACTATGAGTGTATGCGTCTGCAATGAAATGGAATTTATTTTCAGGCTTTTAACACATCTCAACCAGGGGGCCAATAATTGTGGAGGGCACTACATATATATATATATATATATAGAACGTCAAGTTACCCAGTCTGCTTGGGTACTCTAATGCACGGCTTTCTTGACAAACGGCAGTTAATCGGAAAGGGAAAGTGTCATGAAGGAGGACTTCAAACGATTATTGAGGTCCCAAAATGTCCCTCAGATGGACATTTTTAAACTTAGTAACACAGAATAAACAAAAACAGCAGCCACGGGTTGACAAACATAGAGTCCACATGAAAAGAGAACACTGCATTTTTGTTGCTTTATTTACCCGAAAGATGACCTGGCACTGTGTGTCCCCTGCATTGAATTACGGTAACTCTTGAGTTAATCGAGTTGATCCTCGATTAAGTGGGGCACCAAGTCTTCCCTTGGGCGTCACATTGGCTAGGGCTGCCACTGATTGCGATATTTGTGCTGTTTTTTAAACTTTTTTTTTTACTCTTATTTAGAAGCCACAATATCTTAAAGGTTATTGTACACCACAACGTGCCACCTCAAATCTTTTGTCTCTTATGCGGCACAAGACCCACACACTTCTTGTACTCACAATTCTAACAGCCTCTGCCGAGATATCTGATTAATGTCCATCCATCCATTGTCAACACCGCTTAGGCTAAACGGGGTCGCATGGGGTGCTGGAGCCTATCCTAGCTGACTTCAGATGGAAGGCGGAAAACATCCCTAAACCGGTCGCCAGTCGTTAAAACAAACCATTTACACCCTCATCCACATCATCACTGAATGGGCACTGATCCGACACTGCCTGTGTACAAGTCAGGCGAGGGTAGCACTACACCATCAGCGACGGCATCTGATGAAGTTTTTTTATTTTTAAAAATATATTCTAAAAACACACACCTCTATCCATATTATTCCGGGACGTTACAACACTCTAATCACGGTGACCGTTTCCCACTGAGGACATCCTGTTCAAGTCAAGTCAAGTACATATTAGTACTTATAGTCAACTTTATTGTCAAATGTGCTGTATGTGTAACATACAGCACATTTGAAATTTCTTCCCTCTCAAGACAATGTGCAACACGAGGAGCCGCTGTTTGAATCCAGAGATACTGATGATCAATTGTTGTGTTGTCTAGGTCTTATTATGTCAAATTGTGAACAGCCTTATGAACAGAACTGTTGAAATACCATTTCTAACTGGGACAGGAAATGTCTTGGTCGATTCGTGATCAAACACCTGCAGTGAATTCAGCCGTGCATCTCCTTGTTAGAGCACAGCAAATTGTGCAAAAAGTACTGAAACATTGATCTGTTGGACACATTCACAAGTTTTCAGAAGGTCAATTTACGTTCCGCTGTTAAGGATATGGTGCATTTTAAGTTCATCCTGATATTTAACCTGAAAGTCAAATCACCTTAACCCTTTGTGAGCAGTGTTAAACTAAAAGGTGAATAAGCAGAGCACATAACTCCACTAAGGCTCAGCTACTGAAAGCAATGCACAGAGTTTTGTATTTGAGGTTGCTTGTCTTTTTTTCCGTCAATTCATCCTTTGTGTTTTAGAGAGCATGAAGAACAGGCAAGGGATGCCAATGTGATTCTGGGGCTGAGTTAGATGAAAATCAAATGGACTGAAATATACTGTAATTGGTTGTTGATACGTGATTTGTTATTCTACTTCATGCAACATTCCGCGACCAAGTTTTGTGGAGATTGTTTTTGTACGGAGGGCGATTCAAAAAGAATAAGGCAAAATCAGCACGCAATATTTAAAAATGAAAAACAAGAGACAACTCTAGCTTGGACACATGTTGCACGTAAAAAAAAAACAAAAAACCTTTTTATTTCAAGTTTTACAGGTGCTCAATGTGGCCAACGCCGGCAGCCGATATGACAATTCCTCCCAAACGTATCTTGGGACGTTGCAGTCCACCATGTTGATTGCAGCTGTCTTTTGTATCTTTCATGTCACTGATATTTGCCGGAAGTGGTGGGACATAAACTTTGTCTTTAACATGCCCCCACAAGAAGAAATATGTGTGTGACTTATTCTTGCGGCGGTATGATAAAGATAAAGTTCCACCATTTCCAGCAAATATCAATGACATGAAAGATCGAATAACAACTGCAATCAAAACGTTGGACTGTGACACCCTGAGGCATATTTGGGATGAATACTCATGTCAGCTTGATGTTGTCCGTGCTGCTGGTGGTGGCCACAAGACGTACTTCTAAAGCATGAAATACAAACTTGAAGGTATGTACGGTACTTGTGTCCAAGTGACCGTTTTCAATAGTTTTTCATTTTTTAAATATCGTGTGATGGTTTTAGCTTATTCTTTTCATATCACCCTGTATATTTGTGCAAAGCTGCTCTTTTGGTGAACTAAGACTTTGAAATAGTAGCAGAAGCAGTACATCATAACAGTTTAGAGTCACCGATTGTGTAGTGGTATATTCCCAGGACAGTTCTTACTTAGTGACAGTATGAATGGCTGCCTTTATATGTCCTGCAACTGACTGGCCAACAAACTGGGATGCAGTCTAATTCTGGCCCGAAGTCAGCTGGGATAGGCTCCAGCTCACTTATACCTCAGAACTGGATAAGCCATCCATCCATCCATCTATCCATCCATCCATTTTCAACACCACTTATCCTGAAGAGATTCACGGGGAGTTGCTGGATAACAGGATAAGCAGTGTAGAAAAAGGATGGGCAGATAATACCTTTTATTTATAAATATATTTTGATATATTTTCCCCGACTCACTCAGAAATATATATCAGTGCAATACATTTAGATTTCAAGTGTGGTTATGCATTTTCTTGTCAATTGATCATTCTAATTAGATCCAGTCCAGTACCGCATTCAATATAAAATACTGATATGTGGCCCCAAGGCCATAAATAACCTTGCTCCTTCACATTGCTGCACACTCTCGTTCCCTCAAATCTTCATCCTCTCTCCATCTCTCCGTTCCTTCTGCCCGTTTGAACATTGTCCGGGACAGAGCCTTCAGCCGCTCTGCCCCTTGTCTTTGGAACTCACTACCACTTGACAGCCATAACACAGACTCATTATCCCTTTTTAAAACTAGTCTCAAAACACACTGATTGCAGATTGCTTATTTACTTTAATGTTGCTTGTATCACTTGCCATTTTAATTGATGTTTTTGTCCTGCTATTTTATTGTACAGGCTTTTAATTATGTTGTACCTTGAGTGCCCTGAAAGGTGCCTATAATTAAAATCTATCATTATTATTATCCATCCATTTTCTAATCCGCTTATCTAAGGTTTGCAGGCATGCTAGAGCCAATCCCAACTGTCTTCGGGCAGTAGGTCTGGGACACCTAAACTGGTGTCCAACCAATCACAGTATTATTATTATTATTATTATTATTATTATTATTATTATTATTATTATTATACAGCTGGGATAGGCTCCAGCACCCCCCACGATCCCTCTGAGGATAAAGTGGATTGGAAAATGGATGGATATTATTATTATTATTATTATTTTTATAGATCCTATACAACAGCTTCAAGATGTCTGTATTTACAAATACAAAAAAAAACGAATCAGTTTTGAGCGGTGGCGTTTTCAACAATGTTCCTGTTATTGTTGTCACACTTTGCACTGGAATGTAGTTAAATCAGATGGACACTGTGTTGTTGTTGTTGTTGCGTGGCGGCGGCACAGGCTCCCACAGGGGTCGCCCCGCTGGCCCCGCCGAGAGCTACCGTGCAGGATGAAGGAAAGGTGTTGGGAGAGGTTAACGGGGGACAGCAGAGCGGGGGGGGGGACGTTAGGGACGGAGATGAGGGGGGGTGAGGGGGACAGAGGGGTCGGGGGTGGGTGAGTCGGGAGAGCGAAGTGTGGGAGGGGGCGGGCGGGGGCTGGGGGGGGGGAAGGGAGAAGGTCAGGGTCAGGAGGTGGCCAGGAGGGAGGAGGTCTAGCTGCAGTGGTGGCAGGTCCGCAAATGCCGGCAGTCCCGACAGGAACTGCGCGGTCTGGAGGGGGGCCGCCCAGAGGTCACCCGGCGCCAGATCGGTCGGGTGATCTGGGCAGCAGAAGAGGTGGGCCACCGTGTGTGGGGCGGTGGAGCATTCTGGGCAGAGGTCCGAAACCGCCCAGCCTACGGAGTGGCGGTAGGAGGCCAGGCGGCTGCAGTGACCGGAGCGCAGTTGAGACAATGTTGCACGATAGGCCCTCGGCAGCAGAGTCTCTGACGGGTCGACATCGGGAGCAGGGCCAGGAGGACCCTGTTAGGGGTCCTCTCGGCTATGGTCTTGGCCACCGCAGCTGCCCGCAGTCTGCGGCGGGCCTCTGGGTACCCGTTGGCGGTGAGGACACCTCCATAGATGACGGGAGGAGGGCCGTCCACTGTGGGTCCCAGGACTTGACGTAGGTCCCCCATGTACTTGGACTGAAGTGTATGCTTCATGTTCCGAGCACCTGGGGGCCTCGTGACTATCGCGTGGCTAGGGTGCGAGGGTCGGAGTGCACTGGCAAGAAACTGCTTGCTGCACAACTCCAGGTGGATCCTCGTGGGCAGCACCTTAGCCTCGTCCTGCAGGTGTTTGTCTGCCGCTTTCCTGTGGTTACCGGTTGTGATCCTAAGGGCCGAGTTCTGGGGAACACTAATCTTGTCCAGATGTGATGAGGACAGACTAGGTTGCCAGACTGGCGCGGCGTAGTTGGTAATCGTCCTAATCAAGGCCAGATAGGTCTCACGCACCGTCTCGGCTGGCCAACCCCAGCGGTTGTTGGCTACAGCCCGCAGGATTCCGAGGCGGCTGTTTGCACGTGCGATGACGTTGCGGACGTGCGGCCCGAAGGTGAAGTGGGTGTCCCATGTGACTCCCAAGATGGTCGGGGTCTTGTCCAGGGGGACAATGTGCTCGCCGACTCTCACCTGAGGATGGTAATGAGATTGGTGAGAGTCTGGAGTGAAGAGAGTCACCGATGATTTGTGTGGAGCGATGGCCAGCTCCTTTCTCTCAGCCCACTCCACGACTTGGGTCATCATCTGGTTGACCTCCGCCTCCGCTTCCACCACACTTGGCGACGTGGCCATGAAGGTAAAGTCGTCGGCATAGGAGGTCATGTCTGAATCAGGTATAGGGCAGTCCGACACGTAGTAGTTGAAGAGTGCTGGGAGATGACGGATCCTTGTGGCACACCTGCTCGAACCTGACGGAACGATGACCGATGGTGCTGGTAGAGGCAGGCCGCCTTTCTGCCTCGCAGGTATGCCACACTCCAACGTACCATGTTGGCGCATAAACGGGAGTGGTGGATCATCTCAAGGAGGTGTCGGTGTGGAACGGTGTCGAAGGCCTTGGATATGTCCACCGCCACTGCTACTGTCCTGCCTGGTGGCTTCTTTGTGTTAAAACCCGCGGCGATTCTTGAGGCCAGCGGGAGCAGGGCCGAGACGGTGGAGTGTCCCGGTTTGAACCCGTGCTGAGAAGGTCTTGTGCCCAGGGCCTCCAAGATGTGCGGGAGGACCAAGCGCTCCAGAATCTTGACTGCGGGGCAGAGAAGGGATATCAGGCGGTAGGAGCGCCCCTCAGCACGTGGTTTCCCCGCTTTTAGGATGGTGATGATGATCGAGTTCTTCCATATGGCAGGGATGTTAATGGTACCGACTGATAGGTTGAAGAGCTCAGCCAGGAAGTAGATACCATTGTCTCCGAGGTGTTTGAGGTGCAGTGGGGTGAGACCATCAGGACCTGGAGCCGTGGATGATCCGGACTTCCTTATTGCCTCCTTAACGTTGTTGTGGTTGAAGGGGCGATATTGGGGATCCACTTGTTGGTGTTTGCGGATCTTTCCCATCAGCTTTCGCATTGCACGATCTTGGCGGTGGGCGACAGTGGTGGTGAATTGCCGCGCGAAAGCATCTGCGATTTTCTTCGGGGTGTTGGCGATCTTTCCACCGAAGTCTATCGAGATATTGGGTGGTTGTTGGGACCTCTTGCCAGACAGCTTACGCAGTAGTGACCAGTAGCGGCTGGGGTTTGTGGACCTGTCACTCTGATTCAGCAGAGCTTGCCACTGGTCTAGCGTCTCCTGTCGTATGCAGCGCTGGATCTGGATGTCCAATTGCTGTATGGCGGGGTCGGTGGTCTGTCCTGCGGCGCTGGTCTCGTTCTCGATGAGGGCCTAGCTGCATCGGGAAGAGGGCCGCTGTAATCCTTCCTATATCCTGCGGGATGTGATGCTTCGACGCTGTGGACACAATGTGTCGGAACGTCTTTTCCCTTTGGCGCAGGAGAGTGGGGCTGTTGCTTGCGCAAACAGGTCCTCCGACTCCCGCGTGAAACCTTCCCAGTCTGCCCTCCGGAAGTTCGTATAGGAACGAGCTTTCCTCGGGGCTGCCACTCGACCGAGAAGTTCCAGCGTTATAGGAAGGTGGTCCGACCTAAGGGTTGTATAGGTGGACCATGTCATGTCCAGGAGGAGATGCCCACTGATGATGGAAACATCAGGGGACGAGGGCGGATCCGGCGCCGAGCCGGGTGGGGGAGTCCTCATTGAGGATCCCGCACGTGGAGCTGTTGACCGCAGCATCCAGGGACTCTCCTCGCGCGGCCGCCCCATCATCTCCTGTTCTGGAGAACCAGGAGGGGTGGTGGGCGTTGAAATCGCCCAGCAGCAACTGGTCGCCCCGGTCCTCCAGGAGTTTGTCAAAGTCGGGAGCGTAGCCCCGTGGGCAGCTCGAGTGTGGGGGATGTAGACGTTGATGAACGTGAGTTTCTGTCCCCCCAAGTCCACTGAGACGCCCAGGGTCTCCGCTGTGTCGTCGTCAGGTAGCAGATCGTCGTCGAGCTCCTGGAAGGTGAGCTTATGGGAGATCAGCGTCATGAGGCCGCCCCCCATGCGCCCACCCGGTCGATCTCGACGGACGATTGCGTAGTTGTTGATGATGAACTCCGGGAGGGGTACGGAGTTCGTCGTGAGTTTCGTCTCTTGCAGGCAGGCGACCAAGATCTCATGATCTTTAAGGAAGTCCGCCAGCTCAAACCGCGTGGTTGTGATGCCATCACAGTTGAACTGGAGGAACTTGCCCCCCTCCTGGGCAAGTCCTGCTGCGACGGTGGCTGTGGGTGGTGTGGTGCTCAAGTCGGGGTCCGATCCTGGCAGCGAGGGGTCCGCGGGTAACTCCACCGTAGATGGCCAGCTCGCGCTCGAGGAGGACGCCAGCGACGAGAGAGTCCCCTCTAGGTCCGCCGATTCAGCTTGACGAGAGCTGAGGGCGGGAGAAGTGGGGGACGAGCAGGCAGGGCAGCTCCATGGCGCCAGTCGGTAAAAATCCGCTTCGCTCTGGATGCCTGAGCAGCGCCTATGGCACCAGAGCTCGCAGACAGTACACCTGAACGACACGAAGCCTGCCCCTACATGCCGACCACACACGGCGCAAGGGTCACGGATCGGTGGGCCGGGGTTTGGCTCAATACCCCCCAGCAGTAGTAGAGTCCTTGAGTGGCTCCGGAGGCCCTCTGTGAGCCTCAGGGGAGCCTCCGTGTGTCGGTGGGAGTCCGGGCTATGGTAGACCGTGGGGGCTGTGTGTCCCACAGGAGGTCGGAGGAGAGGGTGGCCGGTGGTCGGGCTGATGCCTAGCTGGGTGGGCCGAAGCTCGCCCAGCAGGTGATAGAGGATGGTTGGGGACCGGGCCGGTAGGGGAGGCAGGTCGATGCCGGTCACATCACCTGCGGGCGTATGATGTTGGGCGGGAGTGGCTGATGGCCGGCGGGGGTTGGGCAGGGAGGGGCTCTGAGGTAAGGTGCGGATGACGGGGAAGGCAGGGGGGGTGGGAGACGGTAGCCGTCGACGGTAGTAGCCGAGGGTTCCCCCCGAGGAGGTGGCCGTCGGTGAAGTGATGTCCATTTGGTCCGTCCGGTCCTTGGTCCGTCTGGTCCTTGGTCCGGCGGAGTCCAACCACCGCGTAGAGGCGGACATCGTTGGAATTGGCACTGTGTAAACCACTAACTTTAACTTTCATTTTGCTGATTACATAAACAGAAGACAGTAAAGAAATGTACACTTTAAACACACATTGATTTGACACCAGATGCCATAAATCAGTACATTAAATATGGAGATGGAATCTGTGTCCGTGTCTGAGAATTGTTTGCTCACACCAAACAAACTATGAATGATGACATGATTTTCCTTGCAAGAGCTTATTCTGATATTTATCTTTGCTCCGTCTAGCAAGAAAAAGAAAATAATTTATCGTTACTCAGCTTGCAAAGCACATTTGTACATTCCACAGATTCATCTCCACACACACCAGTTTGAAAGATGGACTGGCAAATAGCGTAGCATTACAGACAAGTAAACACAGCTGTGACAACAGTCTAATAACATTTATCATACTGATCCAGCTGAGTGAAGGTCACGCAAGCACGGGCAGTAAACATAATGATGGATAAGCAGGTAAGATTGTAACTGGCAGACCAATGACATTAACTGATGGAAGCGATGACAGAAGTGGGGTTAAAATAAAATGACACACGAACCGACAAGACGATTATAGTTTGGTTTGGCTCCCCAAAAAATACAAAATTATGTACGTGTGCCCAGACCAGTGATGGAAAAGAAATCATGGACCGGCAAAATTTTGTAAATTGCCTACCTATGGATAAACTGTAACAAGTCATTCTTTTCCATTCCATTCCATTCTATTCTGCAAAGGCTGCGGGACCTGTGCAATCTTTGCTTTGTGGAGACCAGGGGTGCCCAAACTTTTTTGACCGAAGATCTACTTTTCGATCAACCAACCTGCCGCGATCGACCCGTTACCGCGCACGCGCGCATACGCACGCACGCACGTACACACACGCATGCCATGATGAGCAATAGCCTGACGCTGAGGCATGCGACGCACTTAGGCAGCCTGTTAACGATCGTAGCTCACGCGTACCGTTTTAAAATGCTAATCACGGCCCTCCAAATTCCCATTCTTTGCCCGTCCCCTCGGTAAATTGTACAAAACAAACTCTGAATGAGAATAATGATAACGATAAAAGATATAGCGCAACAACTCTGATCACAAGCCGCAACTTCCGGTGACGCAGTCACACGTCACCGTAGGTTAAAGATCCATCCATCCATTTTCCGAACCGCTTGATCCTCACTATGGTCGCGGGGGGTGCTGGAGCCTATCCCAGCTGTCTTCGGGCAGTAGGCGGGGGACACCCTGAATCGGTTGCCAGCCAATCGCAGGGCACACAGAGACGAACAACCATCCACGCTCACATTCACACCTAGGGACAATTTAGAGTGTTCAATCAGCCTGCCATGCATGTTTTTGTAATGTGGGAGGAAACCGTAGTGCCCGGAGAAAACCCACGCAGGCCCGGGGAGAACATGCAAACTCCACACAGGGAGGCCGGAAAAGGAATTGAACCCGGCACCTCTGCACTGTGAAGTCGACGTGCTAACCACTGGACTACCGGGCCGCCCTAGGTTAAAGATGACCTCCTTTATTTTATTTTTATTTTTTAAATACTTTTTGTGAAATCGATTCAAAGTATTATACGTGTACATTGATTTGGGTGCAGTGTGCATTAACACAAAAATATATTGCTAGCATGCACAGAGACACAAATGTTTTTTTTTTCCTCTACACCCCTCAGATCGACTTGGGACCAGTCCTTGATCTCCTGGTCGATCGCGATCGACGTAATGGGCACCCAAGGTCGAAACCATGCTGACAGTGGTTAACAATGGTTTTTAGATTGCACCTATCATTGTGGCACTAATAGTCATTTCTATTGCTGTGGGAGCCAGTAAAAGGCTGATAGGAGTATTTACAGGACAGGTGGCATGCCCCACTAGAAAGACTATAAAATATAAACTTCCTTTCTTCATCGAAGAGGAGGAATGACAGCAAACTTTGTGGACACGGATTTAGTCCAATTATTTGATGGATAACTTTGTTTCCGATGCTTATTTTGAGATTGAACAGAAGAGCTGCATGCAATATGTATACATATATAATATGTATGTCCAGTGTCTGCAGTAAAAAGCAGTTCATTGTAAATACACAATGTAAAATGTATGCAAAACTACATCAGAGTATGTATGGAATATCTCATATTAGGACACGGTATGGCGAATAACATTTTAATGGCTGTGGAACAAATATAAGTAATCCCTCGCAGAAAATGTGGGCCACTTCTCATTTTCAAAAGCATATTTTAGATCTCCCTCATTGCCACTGGAAGTCTAAAGATAAAAACATGAGTGGAAAGCTTCTGTGGGGAAAAAGTAAATGGACTTCCTCACTGCCCTCTGCCTCATTTTGCTGTTCTAAATTTACCACACTGACACCTAAACCAACCACAGCTCGGTAAATATTTCACTGCGCATTCCTTTTCAGACATAAAAGGTTTGAGAGATACCCCTAGAGACAGGATGCTGTTGCACAGTCTGGCCGATTACAGTGTTATGGTGCAGAAAATAATTTACTTCACTGTGCCCTAGCTGGTAGTTCAGTGGAAGTAATGACATTCTCCATTAGTTTGGCCATGCTGTTGGTCTGTGACAGCAGAATCCCCGAGGCTTCTGCATTAATATGTCTCGAATCCTCCTGAGACACACACACACACACACAAACAAAATAAATAAATAAATAAATAAATAAAACAAAAAAACCCCACTTTATTTCGGTCTGTGTGTCACTGTAACTGCTTGCGTGTGTCACTCTCGGGGCAGCTTGGCTCGGTATGTTAAATGAGTTTCTCTCAACCCGCAACCTTGCGGGTTGAGGGTTTGACTCTCTGGGGCTACATAAAAAATATAGTTGAACAAGATAATGAGCTCTCAATTTCCTGATGTTGCATCATCATAGTGTAAATTACTCTCCTTCAATAACAACATAATCCATAAATCATCTCCCCTCCAAAAGTATTGAAACTGTGTGGCCAGTTCCTTTATTCACGCTTTAGACTGCATACATTTGGGTATTCGACATGAAAAGCTGAATATGGGACATAAGATTTTGGGCCATATTTTTGCACCCAGCGGAAGTCTAGCGCAAGATGCAGTCAAATGGATCATGGTTGAGTTTTCTTTCTTTTCGCAGGTAAGCCCATCAATGAAGTTAGATGGGCATTTGCGCCGTTGTGGGATGGAACACAGACGACTTCATTCCTGTCTTATTTGGCAAACAGACCCTCATCACCTCCGTTTGTGTGTTTGGCTGCTGAGGGGCACTACCCACTGCTGGCCTGCTGTTCGGAGTCGGTCAGGCATAACATTCTTAATGCCTCGGCTTCATCTACTCGGTTTATGTATGCTAAGCCAAGAGGCGGGGGCCACAATCGGTCAGGACGGGGGAATGGCAAGCGTTTGCTCCGCTGTTCCCCCAACCTCTCATTGAAAATAATGAGACCCGGTGAACAAGCTGTGCGTGCGATCGCTCGTGAACATTTTTATCATTAATCATCAAAAAGTCATCCATTAGTAGATATAATATTGTAAATATGGTTCATCGTTGGTCCATCGATCAGAAAGCCCAGATTTCCCTCTTCCCAGTCACTTCATCCAGCTCTTCCCAGGGGGATCCCAAGGCATTACCAGGCCAGCCCGAAACACCTCACCAACAAGAATTGTTGGTGATTTTACATTAGGAACTCTTTTTGAATTTTAAAGCACGTTTAATACATTTGTTTGAAATTTCGTCCATCGTCACAGCTTACTCGATAGTTCGAGTTACAAGGACTCAATTACAATGTCAGAATAATCGAATCATTACCAAAGAAAAATACTCATAACTTCCTTTTAAACTGTCAGAAATTTCACATATAAACACCAAAAAGCAAATCTAAGCAGGAGTTTAATTAGGTTTGTACACTGCTGATGCATGCTGCTCACTGGCGGATTGTCTCATGCTCCCGAAAGCTTCGTCTGTTAAACCAGAGCACATACCACACAAAACATAAACATAAATAAACCTAAATATACTGATTTGATTCTGAAGTTGAAGGAAAAATGTTGTAGGCATGCTGCCAAAGCACAGAGAGCGGCTCTACACAGTCTTAGCATTTTGTAAATATAGGGGCTATTTTTACAAGCTTTTTCAAGCTTTCTCGCATTTTTTTTCCACACTTCTTCATCTGCTATTCAAAACCATAGAGCGAATTACTTGATTGATAGCTCTCTCTCGACCAGCTATATTCCTCCCAAGTCACAGAAAAACAGCCCGTCCTGGCATGAGCTCTTATTGAAACGTTTTTGTTTGAAAGGGCATGATTAGTGTTTGACACACCACTTGCAGTAAATTTCAGCATTTTTCTTCCAAAAAATAAAGATGACATAATACTTTGACTGTCAAAATGGAGGAATTAATATCCTAAATTAGATACCAAGGAACTTGGAGCAAACAATGTGACCTACCAGAAAAAGGCATGCAGTAAGAGTGCATTTCTCTCCCCCAATATTTGACATACACAAATGTACCCTCATAGAGGTTATTACAAGACACCAGAATCATTGTCTGTGCCTTTTCAAGACCCAATATGGTTCATGTACTGGATGTTCTTATGCCACAAATGTTAAATATCACTGTCAGTAAAAAGTAAATATCCCATTTAAGGATGTCACAGACCAGGAAAACTACAGTATTGTATCTTAGTTTTTGATATATTTTATGTTGAATCTTCCATTTTCTCTTCCGTCAACAATTGTTCAATATTAAGGCCCTGTCACACCTTGACGATTCAGCCAGCGTATGCCGACGTTCAGATTTTCCCTAAAACGCTGGCATACGCTGAATTATCGATTTTTTTTTTCAATTTTGGGCGTATACATAGCGGATTCATAACGGGCTGGACGTATACATAACGTATCAGTAAATTATATAGAACGTTTCGATAACTTATAGATAACTTATTCCAACGAATGCCTAGCGTGTTGCCGGCGTACACAACTTATGCCCAACGATAGTCTAATTTATGCATAGCGTGCAGCAGCGTATTGCCGACGATCACGTGACGTAGTCTATAAAAGGCTGGCGCCGACGTTTCAAGCCCCTGTCACACCTTGACGATTTAGCCAGCGTATGCCGACGTAGGAAAAATTTGGCAAATACGCTGGCGCACGTCGAATAAGTTATGGGTAAGTTTTGTATACGTAACAGCACGCTGAAGCACGTTGGTATACGTCGGCATCGTCGAGTCGTCGAGAAATTTTAAGCATGCTTAAAATTTCTCGTCAGATGTCAGCGTATGGCTATATCGTCCCGTATATCGAGGCCATAAGTAATAGGTAAGTTATGCGATCGTTGCACACGTTAAGTGTAGGTTACTCATAAGTCCAAATACGTCGAGAATACCTACTAGCTGTTCTCCAACATCCGTGCCTTTCGGAACTTGCGCTTGGACATGCTGACCAGGCTGTCACGCACGTAGTTGGCGAAGGCTGCAGTGGCTGTGATGGGCTGAGCCTCTGCGAGACCTTTGATGAGCTCCCCAGACTTTTCTTTGCCATGACGCTGATGTTGTTTGGTTTATTAATGACACAAGTCATAATGGCGTTTGATTGCTGCTTTAATAGCGTGAATAGCAACTCACAGTAACGATGGCAAGCCGCACCTTGCCTCTTGGGTTATACCATTTTAACTAGACCGGGGATAGTCCCCAAACAGATGTTGGTACTGCAATGTCTAGTGCAGTTATGATTTGAAACGTCGAGCGCCAGCCTTTTATAGACTACGCCACGTGATCGTCGGCAACGTCGAGCGCCAGCCTTTTATAGACTACGCCACGTGATCGCCGGCAATACGCTGCTGCACGCTATGCAGCAGCGTATTGCAGTTCGAAAGGCACGGATGTTGGAGAACAGCTAGTAGGTATTCTCGACGTATATGGACTTATGAGTAACCTACACTTAACGTGTTTGAACGTGTGCAACGATCGCATAACTTACCTATTACTTATGGCCTGCGTATACGGACGATAGCCATACGCTGATATACGACGAAATTTTAAGCATGCTTAAAATTTCTCGACGACCTCGACGATTGCCGACGATACCAACGTGCTTCAGCGTGCTGTTACGTATACAAAACTTACCCATAACTTATTCGACGTGACGCCAGCCGTATTTGCCAAATTTTTCCTACGTCGGCATACGCTGGCTAAATCGTCAAGGTGTGACAGGGGCTTTAACGTTTGTAAGGTTGGTCAGCACGTTCGCCTCAGAGTGCAGAGGTGCAGGGTTTGATTCCAGCTCTGGCCTTCGTGTGTGGAGTTTGCATGTTCTCCCCGTGCCTGCGTTGGATTTTTCCACGTACTCCAGTTTACTACCATGGCAAAAACATGCATGGCAAGCTAATGGAACACTCTAAATTGTCTCAAGGTGTGATTGTGAGTGCGAGTGGTTGTTCTTCTACGTGTACCCTGCGATTGGCTGGCAACCAGTCCAGGGTGTATCCCGCCAACTGCCCGAAGACAGCTGGGGTAGGCTCTAGCACCCCCGTGAACCTCGTGAGGATAAGCGGATTCAAAAATGGACAGATGGATAATATTTTAATGCGTTTCAATTTAAAATGAACCTCGCATTATATCTTTTATCTTTCTTTAAAATTAAAACAAGCTAGCTCACAGTAGAAAGTGTAGTCAACTGTGAGCGTTTTTGTAATTTTTTTTCTTACAAACCACATGATATGTTGATATCACATCCAAAAACACATTTTGAACTTCTAAAATCAATAAACTAACCAAAAACATTGCAAATCTTTTTTTCAGAATGGGGAAATGAATTGCCTTTGAAGGACTCATCACAAATTCAAAACATTAAAACGAAGTTGATGATGGTCAAATTGCAGTTCGAAACTGTGGAACAGTATAAATGAAGAATTAAAGCAATGTCCAAACATAACCCAGGACCAGTATGAAAGAATGTATAAAAAATATGCTGCACACAGGATATGGGTATGTTTGGTTAGGATGAAAAAGTTATACTGTTTTTGTCTATGGCTAATTTTTTTAGATTATGCAAATAATAAAGTACATGTAATAAATATTTATACATTTCAGATTTCACTTCTTGTTAGATATTTCTTAATGTAGTAGAGAATGGGTAGGATTGATTAAGATTTAACTTCCTACTGCATTTCTGGACAGCAATACGTGGTGTTTCAGAATTGGATATTTATATTGACAATTGTTGTATTTCATTTTTGTGGTCATGTATGTTTTAAAGAAAACTTTGAAAACATCAATCAAACTTTGGGGTAGATTGTTTTAATTTTGCAATCTCTGTCCTGTATAAACTATGAAACTTTTAGCCTCTAATACAGAGTCCAAAACATGCAGTATATGGCACCAAAACATTTAAGGACACCACCACAGTGACAAGCCATTGTGCCCATAAGGTCCTTTCCGGTCAATTTGTAATGCTGTTTTTGTGTCCCTCTCACAGGTACCTGGGGATTACGCGGCCCCTAACCTACCCAGCGCGACAAAATGGTCAGCTGATGGCAAAGATGATCTTGGGCGTGTGGTTGGTGTCAGCATCCATCACTTTGCCTCCCTTCTGTGGCTGGGCCAAAAATGTCCACACAGCCGGCGTGTGCCTCATCAGCCAAGACTTTGGCTACACCATCTATTCCACAGCCGTAGCCTTCTACATCCCGATGCTGGTAATGCTGTTCATGTATTATAAAATCTTCCGGGCAGCCCGCAAAAGCGGTGCCAAACACCGCTTCACCGACTTTTCTCGCCGAGAGCGCCTGGAAACAGTGACGAATGAAACGCTACGAATGCAGGGCCTAAAGCCTCCTGGTGTGGCAGAGGAGTGCGTTGCCCTTTCCCGACTGCTGAACCGCGAAAGGAGAAACATCTCCATTTTCAAACGGGAGCAGAAAGCGGCCACAACTCTGGGGGTTATTGTGGGGGTCTTCACTGTGTGTTGGCTGCCGTTCTTCATCCTGTCCACTGCAAGGCCCTTTATCTGTGGGGTAGTGTGCAGCTGTGTGCCCATCTGGCTGGAGCGCACGCTGCTCTGGTTAGGTTACGCTAACTCCCTAATGAACCCCTTCATCTATGCCTTCTTCAATCGAGACCTACGCTCCACTTATCGTGACCTTCTTCGCTGCAGATATCGAAACATCAACCGCCGTCTGTCAGCGGTGGGCGTGCACGAAGCCCTCAAGGTTTAAGGAAGTTTTGCAGCTGACATTGACTCACAGAGAGTGAGACGCGGCGGCCTTGCGCTTGTACTGGTGTACCTCGTGGATTGTGGCGTGTATGCAGCAGGACTGTAGATAAAACACATTCTGACAGAATGTGAGTCACTGTTGGTACCTCTCTGGTCCCACTGCAAAGGCAGATAGACAGAGTGTGTGTGAGAGAGAGAGAGAGAGAGAGAGAGAGAGAGAGAGAGAGAGAGAGAGAGAGAGAGAGAGAGAGACTGAGACTCACTTATGCTATTTTTGGAAAGAAAATCATTGAGTGAACTTTGTGAAATATTCAAGTCAACACTACTTTTGTGCATTTTTTGTTGGGTGACACCAGGTGTGTTACACAATCAAGCATCTTGTATTCTTCAAAAATAATGGTGGCTCATCGATTTATGTATACTGCAAAAATTATGTTCAATAAGGAACCTTGGTCAAACGCAAGGCATAAAAGTTGAACAATTCCTGTGTATTTTCCTGTGCACTTATGTATCCCCCGCATCGCTTCTCTTGGAAGTCCTAGTTTCAAAGTGCTTGTATCACTGAATAAATGAGGAAAAAAAATCATGAAAAATGTTTCACACTATTTTATACTGTGGTGATGAAAGATGACATGGATTATACCAGTGAAAATGTGTATAGTTGATGGTGTGTGCTCGGAAGATCTGTCGTACGTGCTACTTTTAGATGTCATCAGAAGTGTTCCACGTTTCACACTGTCACATACTTCAATTGTCACAAATCTGCTTTGAGTTTTTCCACGGCTGTTATTTTTCACACCACAGTTGTCTTGCTGACCTTGATAAAACAAGTAAACTTTTCACTCTAAGAGACAATATGATCCAGAGACTGCTCCAATGGTAGTCAACAGTTTCCCTTACCTTTTTCTGTGAGATGAACCGTCATCAGGCAACACTGACCTTACAAGTCTGCGGTGACTCGTACAAACCTGTGTCACATGACATCAGTCAAAACGGTGTATGCTGATTCTACCTCGACTTTTAACAATGCAGTTCATTACCTCCGGGCTGATGTGATTCAAAATATATATTTTTTTTGTAATCAACAGCTCTTTTTCAATCAAGCGGATGTCCAACTGCTCCAACTGCAATTGCCTGCTTTCAACACTTTGACATTATGTTCAGTGGCACTCATCTACAGTTTTAATTTTGTAAATAAAGAATTCCCTTCTCATAATGTCACCGTGGTCCTGGCCAATCCTCATTATTTTGATTCAGTTAGACAAGATTCCCCCCCCAGCCTCCTCAAACTGCAGACACACTCGACAAAGGCGATATGTTCTGTTGTTATTCCCACACCAGCTTGTCTTCATCTTAAACAAGATTCCCTTCATACAAAGTTAATCACTCTATGAGATGACGGATTTGTCCATTCAGACAAAGGACCTAAAGGCTGGCTCGAAGCCTTTCCAGAAGTTTTTGACAATGTTTACACATGAGAACTGCCCTTCATATTTTGTTTGCCTGAACCTAAATATTTTATTCATAGGCAGGTGGGTGAGAGCTGTCTGCTAGTTTCTTGATGAAACAATTTTGTATTACACAGACAGTGCGAGGAAGTGGTGTGATGCTGTATGTGTTATCGACGACTGCGTCAAGGCTTTTTGTTAAAAGTGAGGATTTTCTTTTTTTTTTTCTTTTAAGGTTTAGGAGCGGGCCACTGATTTGTATCCCACGAGAATTAATGTGCTCCTCCACTGAGCAGCAGCTGAATCCCATCTCCATATTCAGAACCAAAACAAGAGCAATCTGTTGTAAGATGACCATGATTGAGGATCATACATTCCCCTCCAAAAGTATTGGAACAGCAAGGTCACTTCCTTTGTTTTTATTGGAGACTGAAGACATCTGGGTTCCAGATCAAAATATGAATATCAGTTCATTATTCTAGCTTTTATTTCATAGTATTTCCATCTAGATGTCAGGACATAGCACCTTTAGTTTGTAGCTTTTCACTTTTCAAGTCAGCAAACATATTTGTACGGACATTATTAAATTAATTTAATGTGAAAAACAGAAATGGGCAATTTGCCAGTCATTCGTCAGTAGCCGGTGTGCCAGTTTCTCTTCATCAGGACGCCATTATTTCTGACCGGCCTAGTCCGTTAGTTGTCAGTCCATCACAATTATTTTAACCGTGTTTCCGTCATCATTAAAACACAGTTCGTCAATGCTACTTTAGGATCATCAGATTTCTACTGAGAGTTCTGAAATAGTGGTTGCATTGTATTGTATTGTTAGATGTTTTGTATGATGAAACATAATTCAAAAGACTGTCACTCGGCTTAGTTTGAAGCTAATTGCATTGTGCGAAAGCTTCGTTGCGAAATAAGACCATTCTCTCTACTGTTTCCCAAGGCACTCATTTTACAATATTTGTCATGTCTTTGTTTATCGTAGTTGCTTATTATTGCCTGAACTACTGGAGACAAATTCCTTGTGTGTTCTACATACTTGGCTAATAAAGATGATTTTGATTCTGATATAAAAATGACACAGCATCCAATCAAACAAACACAAAAAGTATGAACACTGGCATTATGATGGTCTCGTCTCAGCTAACTAACAAATGGGCTTAATCACTGTGAAATCTGGACGAACACTCACAGGAAGCCATTGTTCTACCTGTCACTTTAAACTGCTGGACTATATACATCAATCAAAATATATTTGTAATTATTGACTTAATCTCCAAATTGCTTATTCTCACGAGAGTTGTGGGAGCCTATCCCAGCTGCCATTGGGTAACAGGCGAGATGTACCCGGAACTGGTCATCAGCTAATTAGATACTTTCTTACGCCACCCTCATTGGGAATCACTGCTCCACTGTCAAGACGTCCGTGATAAATGCGTACATGTGATAAATATGGTGTAAATGTAGTGATACATATTCTAAAGGTAATGATTTGGGTAAACCATTATTGTGATTTATAAAGTAGCAAAAGTTTTATATATATATATATATATATATATATATATATATATATATATATATATATATATATATATATATATATATATATATATATATATATATATATATATTTGTCCATTTCACCGTGAAGATCTTATCCCAGTGAACGTTAAAAACCCACAGTTATGGGCAAGACATAAAAGATGCTTAGTGGCCTGATGTTTGACTATTCTTAGTGGTCTGACACAAAAAGAAAATATATTAAAGTTCCTGAGGTGTAAAGTGGGGACTTCTCTGCCAGCATGTTGACATTTTGCTTGGGCACATTGCTTGGGCAGGCCGCCTCAGTGCACCTTGTGCAGCCCCGTGACAATGTCCAATCTCCAAGCATCCATGTCAACAGGCATTACACTTGCGGGGAATGAGCAATGCCACATTTCACTTGCGGTGACTGTGGTTTAATCCTGAGCCAGCTGTCCGTGTGGGTCACAGTGCTGAGCGAGCAATGAAGAAAATGTGCATGTGATGATGTGTATTGCGTATTGGGGAAGCAGATGAGTCTTGCACACACTGGACGGATGCCACCCAGCGGCTTTACTGACAGTGCTGACAATGGAATGCACACATTCACGTTGCTTTTTTTGAATGTGATCCTGAAATTACGTGAGGAAACTTTGATTAATTTGTATTCTTTGGCATTTGACTCAGCATGACTCAGATTTGATCTTAGTTTTACTATTTGGGGCCTTCTACCATCTTTGTTACTGATTTATTGCTTTATTGTTGTATATATGTTAGTTGCTCCATGTAAAAGCACTTTGTATGCAGCGAGGGCTGTTTGAAAGTGCTCTATAAATACAGTTGAGTTGAGTTCAGTTGAGTGATTGGCTGGCAACTAGTTCAGGGTTTCCTGCCCCAAGACAGCTGGGATATCCCCCAGCACGCCCGCGACCCACGTGAGGATAAGCATTTTAGATAATGGATGGATGGACATCTCTATGAGTTGAACATCTTGCACCGGGAGTATCTCATATCTGCCTCATAAAAGGTCAGAGACCAAAGATTGAAACGTTTTTCTTGAGACCTCTTGAACCCCTTTACAATGCATAACTGTCGTTAAAAAGTGATTAGACTGTTGGTAGACAACAGTTTAATCACAAACAATCTGCAGTTGCCAATTAAGTACTCCAAGCTCTGCACTGAACATTTTGAACCGGTTTACTTCAGGAAACATTTACAATAGCATCAGTTACACGAGTGATGTTCAACCCAGGCTGAAACCAGCTCCCGCCCCAGCGATTTTTCCTTCGGCAAATGCGACTTCAACTCCCAGCAGCAGCAGGAAGAACCCCGGTGGTCCTGGTGTATTTGAGAAGCGGCACAGGCAAGAGGTGAGGCGTTATTTGTATGCACCTGTGACACCTAAGAATGGTGATTATGAATTAAGCGGTTGGAAAAAACCAAAAACACCCGTACTGTAATAATGTACATGGCAAGCTGCCTGACACGGCAAAGCCTTTCTGCACAGCGTGTTATAAACACCCCCATTTACTGTGCATAAGATACACATCTAGAATTTTCATGCATGGAAAATGCAGGTCAAGATTGGCCCTGTGTTGTAACATTCCATGTATGGCCAACACATAATTATGAATCCTACATGCACAGCGGGGCCAACTGTTGATGTCGAGGTTACTCAATCAAGATACAGGGGATACAAAAACACACCAATCTGTATTTCCAATCCACTCCATGCGGTATTATGTCGATTCTAAACCAGGCTCCTCGGTGACGTCACAGTCATCACATTCACTTTCTCGTCCACTGATGTGTCTGAAGTCCTGATCGTCTTAAACATGTAGGCTTTGACAATGAGCGCTTCAACGGCTCCTGTGTGTAAAAATCCTCGACTTCGAATTCTACAACATCGCTTGCCATTGAATGTACTGTGTTGTGTAGCGCATGCACATTGTACAGTATCTCTATGGTATAGCGTGTTGGTCGGCGATTAAAATGTCACTTCCGGTAACCCTAGTGGTGGCTAGAGTAACTACACTTACAATGGCTCGAGCTTCTGGTTGGTTCAGAAACACTCAGAATGAATAATTCAAACTTACTTTTTAATTGAACTGTGTTTGACAACTGGCAGGAAGTGACGTGCATGTATTACAGAACATATTACCAATGAGAATATGAATTATAACAGACTGAAAAATCGTAGGAATCTGGCCTTTAAAAACAGAGGGAAAATTTATAGAAGAACTAATTAGCTTGAGACTGTTGTGACAAAAAAGTATGCAAGAAGGATATGTTTTTTTATTTAAACAAATGTCCTTGGATGACATTCATCTGGAACAAATATTTTATGATGGCGAAGTCTCAACTAAATGTGCAATTTCTGACGGTCTAAGTATCTAAAAAAGTGAGTCATACCACAGTTACCTGAACCGGTACAACGCCAACAGCAAAAGAGAAAATGCGGCGTGCGTTTCAGTGCCGGCTACTTGATTCAAGGTGTTATGAAGACAAAGACAGAATTGAGTTCAACAAAGAAGTTCTCGAAATTTCGGAGTCAGCATTATAAGCCCAACTGCATACACACACACAGCACCAGAAGGTCTTTCATTGCTTTCACCCTGTCACTCACGATGCATGCAACAAACACGCTAAAATCAACCAAACATGTTCATAACAATATGACAATGATTACTGCACTAAAAGGGGCACAACAAAAACAAAGGCATTTTTATGAATCAAACACCCGAGGCTGTGCTCCACCACTCACTTCCTTTGAAAGACCAACAGGTCGTTCCGTTTTTTCCTCACTAAACACAAGCAAAGACAACACTAGAAACTAGTCTGTGCCCAGTCTTTACAAGGTAACCTTTTTTGAATTTTTAAATGGTCAATCTATTTCCCCTGAAATGGCACAGTGTTTTAATCCTAAAGGCCAACACATTATTCAAAAAGAAGCCAAAACGACAGTCTGATGTATCTCCCGAACATATTTTTTTGGAACGGCTTGAATCACGTTCAAGACATGTCAAAATATTACCACAGATTCTGTTCTGCATTTCAAATGTCTCCTGATGTCTGTGTCCTTCTATCATGTCATGTACATTGTATTGTCAGCCTGACTGTTTCACTTATCAGCAGACAGAAAAAATTGATGCACACTTTTGTCTGAGGCTGGATTGTTGTAACACTCTTGTTTTTTTTCCCCCCTTTGTTGTTGGCCACTTTCAACCCACACAGACTGCCGGAGCAAACCATGTCAAGCACAACATTTTGTCATTTAAAAGCCTTTACATTGTTTGCCTTCATTGTTCACCTCAACTTGTAAAATAAAGTGTGCGTGTGTGTGTGTGTGTGTGTGTGTGTCTGTAGAATATGTTATATATATATATATATATGTTTTCTTATCATGCTTTTTCTAATACAGAAAGTAAAACACAGTGACACTTTGATATCACTTTTGGGGTACAACATAGTTTGTGTGAACCCTGTTTGATGCACTAGGGAAAAATAAACAATATTTTTATGGTTTCAGACTACTGAAGATAAGGGATGTGAGGAGATCCTTTCAAGAATTTCAGTGCTGGAAAGGGAACACAAAGTAGTGCTGTGCTTCAGAGTAGCACAGAAAAGGATCAGTGGGATGCCATCCACAAAGGATGTATGTGATTTGATGTAAAGTGCATAATTTTCAAAGTGAAGACTTTTCTGGTCTTTCTTTTTTTTAATCTGGAAAATGGGACTGAATAAGAATGAAGGAACATGAATAAGATGGCACATGCAGTGATATGCACTGAAACAATACAGTGCACAAAAAGAATTGTTCCTCAGAGAAATCTCCTGGTCCATCTATATGAGAAAAGCTCATCCCTGGAGTTAAAAAAAATAACATAAAAAACAATTACTGTAATATTCTCTCAGCAATTTCATTTGAGGAGCTGCTGGGGAATTGACACCCGGGATGGTGGCTTAATATGGGGATACACAAAGCTTGGGATAAACTTGATTCGTACCCCTCAATACAAGAAACATCTCGAACAAGCAATAAAAAGCAGGCAATATAAAATGGCATCGCTACAACTTTGAGGCTATATCTGTCTTTTCATGTCAACACATATTCTTTCATTTGTGATGCAATATCGTAAAAGATGGCAATCGGTGTCACGGAGAGCCTTCTAAATTCAAATTCTGTTCCGTGTGAAAATCAAGCAAAAGGGCAGAAAATGTGCTAATATTGGCAGTAATCAAACAAGCCTGTTTCACTTCAGAGAACAAAAGTCGAGCGATAAATGAATTGTCAAAAATAATATCTCTAGAGTCCATTCAAAGAAACAGATGCCATTTTCGGACTCAGCTGCCCAGAATTAGTCGGAAATCATTAAAATATCTTTGGCACTAAAAAACAAAGAAAAAGGAGGTGAGAGGGGAATGCCAGCAAATCAGGCACAAGTACAAAGAGAAAAAAAAATCATTTTTAAGGGTGACTGTGTGTGTGTGTGTGTGTGTGTGTGTGTGGGAAGGAGGAGAGTGCTAAGCACGGGTGCATGTTATTCACAAGATTTTATTATGTGTGTCTGTATATCTATCTACAGTACCTATCTATATCATACATTATCTGAACTGCTTTATCCTCACCAGGGTCGCAGACGTGTTCGAGTCTATCCCAACTGACTGTGGGCAGTAGGCGGGGTACACCCTGAAGTGGTTGCCAGCCAATTGCAGGGCATACATAGATGAAAAAAAACCATTCACACTCACAAGCACGTCTTGGTACAATTTAGAGTGTTCCATAAACCGACCATGCATGTTTTTGGAATGTGGGAAGAAACCGGAGTACCCGGAGAAAAGCCATGCAGGCACGAGGAGAACATGCAAACTCCACACAGGCAACGAAGCTATCAAAATGTAGGATCAGATGTTCCATCACTAGGGGCCCAAGCATAGGGTGACTGGTCATTAGGGTGGAGGATGTAGGAGAGCTGGAACACGTGGGCTGACCTGCCAGGAACAGAGCGACTACCTTGCCGCCGACCAGAGTAACCCCTCACGTATTGTGCCCCCCAAGACCAAGCAAGGAGCACCTGTTATGATAGAAGCCACTTGGCGGTTTCAGTATGACAAGCCAAGCTGGACCAGCCCCATAAGCCTAGACTCTGAGGTTTATGGGATATGGAGATATATACAGGTATAGTAAATGGTTTATTATACGTACATACATCTTCTGAACCGCTTCATCCTCACTAGGGTCGCGGGGGGTGCTGGAGCCTATCCCAGCTGTCTTCGGGCAGTAGGCGGGGGACACCCCAAATTGGTTGCCAGCCAATCACAGGACACACAGAGACAAACGACCACACTCACACCTAGGGACAATTTAGAGTGGTCAATCAGCCTGCCGTGCATGTTTTTGGGATGTTGGAGGAAACCGGAGTACCCGGAGAAAACCCACGCAGGCCTCTGCACTGTGAAGGCGACGTGCTAACCACTGGACTACCGGGCCGCCCCGTGGTTTATTATGATATATTTTTACATTTTGTATTCTTTGGCATATTTGCTATTGCAGTAATCCAAAAGTAATTACAATTATTCACAATACCTTACTTTAATAACATTACATTACTAACTCAATTTTCAATAACTGTATCGGAATATATTTTTGATGTCACCCTTCCCAACCCTGGTGGTGAACCACAACTTCAGTGACTGCTGTTATCACATACCACTTCCTGCGGGGATGACCCACAGCAAATTCATTTGCAGAGACACTATCTGCAAAGTGCCAACGCAAATAGTTTATTTTCCCTCCTTTTCTTTTCAAGGCAGCGTTCTGTAATTAGCTTTTGCTAGAAGGTGTATGCATGCTTTTTAAGGTTGCCAGCATCAAAGGAATGAGGCCATGCGGCCAGTGCACTTCAAAGTGAACATAATTTCATTCCTACTCATGTGTTATTGAAGTTAACGGCATGTACTGTGGATATAAGAAGCCTACACACCGGGGACGTGTGGCCAGGGCGGGCAGGGGAGCCAGAACCTCCCTGCCCCCTCCCTTCCCCCCCTTGCTCTTCCGCATGTGAAGAGTAAAAAGAAACAAACAACAACCAAACATAATAATGATTACATTACATTACTCTGGTCCGCCCTTTACTTTAATTTTCCTTTTCAATCCAATAATGTCAATGGTTTCATCATTAAAACAGTTGAATTTGCATATTTCCTGTTCAAATACACGGGCGAGAAGGGAAGATTGGCATCGTACTTTAAGTGCCGCAAGGCCCACATTAATTGCTCCCACACAAGTATATATATATGTACTTTATATGCTTTCAACATATTTTTAATGAATGTATGTGACATATTTAGTCTTTCTGATCACCTCCACAAGTGCCGTTTCACCCACATGCCGTTATATTACCAAACTCGTGAGTAATTTTAAATCGGGGCATTCTAAATGGGTTAGGCTTTTATTTTTAAGAGAGATCAGAATCAAAAAGAATTAACTTGACCTCGCATTAAATATTCTTTTTGTTTTTCTTGCTCTGACTCTAGAGGACTCAGTGCCAGTAATGACCTTCACCGCAGATCTTTGACTACGTTTAGATGCGGTCAATAGTCCTTTCAAAACTGGAGTATTATCAACACTCCAGTTGTGCAAGGTCATGTAAACACCTGCAAAAGAGAGAATATACTCGTATTCTGTTTAGTTTTTTTGTTTTTGTTTTAAAATCCAAATGCAGCACAGTAGGGCACTTTTGGAGCCAATCAGTTAATTGTATAAGTTTTCTGTTTTTGACTTGTGTGTGGGGGATTGATTGGTATAAGACATTTTGTTGCCCAAAAATGTTCATGGTGACAGGCCAGGGCTGGTATTGTGGATATGCATCAAACTATTTATTAAACAGGAGAAAGATTATCACCAAAGGAATTTCTATACTTTCTAGATTAGAATTACAAGTGCGAAGAACTTCAAAAATAAAACGCCTTCAAAAACTGACCGTCTTAGTGCAGTCACTGTCCCTGTTTGGCGAGGAACTCCAGTATAATGGATGAAAATGGTGAAAGTCTTTTGAACATCTTTTGACTTGATTTTTATTTGATCATTTTAAATTTGAGGCCATTTACCTCCAAACAGAAGCCACGGTTCTGAGACATTCACTGGATTTGAACGGCAAATTGTTTTATTCCCTTCCTCAAACCACAGGTGTCAATCTCCGGTCCTTGAGGGTCGCTGTATTTCATGTTTTAGATGTTTCCCTCCTCCAACACACATGATTCAAAGAATCAGGTTCATGAAGTCTGTAATATGCTCATATTTAGTCATGCTGTAGAACTTTCCCACGCCCACAGTGTAGCTTAGCGTCCTTGTAGCAATCATCACCTAGAATTGAAATACTCCCTGCCGCAGACGCGCAAACATTGGAATGCGGTAAGCTGAGAATCGGTTGAGGAGAAACAAAAGTTATGATATCACACCTTGTGTCTCGGTACCGCCCTTCCGATGGTATAAAAGTGATGTGAGTCTCTTCCTGCTTTGCAATTGTGACCCGCAGCCTTTGTCTGTAATTCACTGATGCCCAGAATATTCTGTTATTAAAAGCTTTGAAGAAACTGTTCATCGACTCCAGCCAGTATTTGGATTACCAATATTCTCCTCGTCTGAAATTCAACGAACGCGTGGGGGAAGGGAGGCCGCTTTCCCCCCCAACATTCATTATCAGGGCCCTTTAGAGCTTGGTGATTATCTGATCATTTAATTTAAATCAGCTGTGTTGGAGAAGTGAAACGTGTAAGACATAAAACATGCAGGTTGGCGGCCCTCGCGGACCAATATTTGACATCTGTACCTTACACCTATTGCTTGGTTGGTTTAAGTTACAGAGTGAAATTGGCTGCATTTACACCATAGAATAAGCTATTCCACCTTTGGGACTCCTAATTTGAGGTTTAAAGTTAGTCCACAATGTAAGCTTATACTACGTTCATACATACCAACAGCGGTAAAACTAGTGATTTAGATTTACCTGGTATCATCTATTCTGACGCTGTTCTGCTTTCATGTTTATGGACCTCACTATTTAGGAATCCACAGATAGCAAGACAGGAAAACCCGCACTGCAATGTTGTTACAAAAGAACACCAAACAGTCAGAGGAGCAGGCAGAAAGAAAGCATAAAGTGCTCAGGCAGAACGTGTGATCGGGGGCAGAAGACTGACGTGCTCAAAAGGAGAATTACAAGGCAGGAATGTCAGAGGCAGGCAGGTTCAGGTCATGGCAAAAGAGAGAAATTGATGGAGAGTCTTACATGAGATTATAAAGAGCATTCTGGCGATGAGTGGGTGAGCAGGAGAGGCTTAAATAGTGCCTTGATTGCCGTTGTGGAGCACAAGTGTGCTCAGGTGAGAGGAGTGACTAATGTGGTTGGAGTGAGCGACTGACAGAGAGGAGCACTGGTGGGCTGAGTGGGGAAAACATTGTAAGAGCACACACGTGAACAATGGAGCAGAACTGTGACATTGAGGTTGAGTTTCTTCTGCTGGCACTGGGACCGTAGTCAAGCTGGATGAAATTATGAACAGTCTCAAATAAATATCAGTATTAGTGCAAAGACTTGAGGCTTCTGCTAAGGGGTAAAAGCCCACTGGTCCATCTGAACTTCATTTGGGGGAGCAGGTGTGTGATAACTCCCAGTTAACATGAGTTTGAATGTAACTGGTTATTCTGATTGAGTTGTACATCTTCCAGGGCACATTCATGGTACCATTTTTGGAAATGTTTAATGACAGATAACGCGCAAAATAACACACGAGTCTGGCATCTGAAAATGTAGACTTTATGTTCACTCTGTTGTGTTTTACTCGAGCTTCAGAGTCATGTGGATACATCTCTGTGTGATTTTATACACATCCACACATCTTGCTTGCCAAAAATCCAACAATACCTCCAAGACATCAGTTATTGGTTGTCTGGCCATTGTTTTAATGAACATGAATGACTGCAAATGTATGCACATGCTCCAAATCTATTAATTTGTGTTGCTGTCATTTGCATTTGCAAAATTTCCCTAGTGATAAATGGTGTGTTTTTAGGTGGCAGAAGGGGCACGCAGATAGTCTAACATGTCTGCCTCGCCGTCAAAGGTTCACGGTCAAGTTCAGATCTCACTTGGTAATTTCTATGTGTGTGTGCAGGAAAGTACCCTGCATGTTTGCCTGTTTTTTCTCAGGCACTCTCACATTCCAAACACATGCATGCTGGACTCTGAACTATCCATAGGTGTGAATGGACAGAAAGTATCCTTTGCCCAGAGACACCTCGCCATCTTTGTACTGTACTGAGAGAGCCCTCAGCAGAAGGGTGTTGCCACTCGGTTTTAACGTATTTGCCAGTTAATATATTTTTACTCCGCATTGGCATGTCCACGCTTCCGTAATGAATCACACTTGAGAGAAAAGTAAATCATGCACACAATTTAGGAAGATTGCACCTGCGCGTTGAGAACGTCTTGCGTGCAAGTTATACAATATGTCGTCGGACTTGTCACTTATAACTACCGTAACTCACGTGTGTGACATGCCAACGGTATTAAGAGAGCTAGAGTTGTGAATGTCTGAATACATTCTGAAGTATGCCCTTGACGGCCCGTCATACATTAAATGTCATCACCTGGGTTCCGTACAAGGTAGATTTCCTTTTCTGAATTTGTTTTACTGCATGTAAGAGTTGTGAAGCAAACAATATACCCAGTTAACTTGTGATTTGATATGGTAGGCCCAGACAGAATGACTGTAAGTGCATCCACAAAAAATGCCCTTTTGAGTCACTTTTGATGCACTCTTGGGATTTACAGTGTTGGGCAATGTCTGTATGGCAATTCAATTAAAGCATGCAAACGGAGGAAGAAAAGTATTATAGAAAAAAAATATATATATATATAAGATGTTTTTTGTTTTCTTCACTTTCTTTTATATCTCGTTTGCCTTTAAAGAGTTGGGAAATAAAATACAAACATGTTGATGTTAAGACAGTACATCCCAACAATAATTCCTTTTCAGTAGCTGTCAAATCACGTCAGTGATGCTGAAGAATGCATCGTGTCATTTTTGTACTGTATCTGATAACGCAACTGTTTATTGGATTGTTAAAAACACTGACAAGTGTTGGACATGGTAGGAAGTTTAATTATTTATAACTCAGCACACAACAGCCCGGACAGTCATTTCATGTGCAGCACAAAGCATACCAGTATGATTCACTCTCTCATCTCTACATTATGTACGATGACATTTAAATGACCTTTCCCTCTTCTTTTCATGGTATTTTAATATATGTATGCAACTTTAACTTCATTTACATTTTGAATGGTTGTTCGCCAAACACTCAGCAACTTTCACCTCTTTTTAAATAATTATTTTTACACACCACTGCAAAGAATTCTCAGCTTTCTTTCCTCGGGCTTCCTCAGCTCATTTATGTAAAGAGAGCACGGAATAATGTGCACATGATGCAAACCATTTTATCATATCCAATCAGACACTCGGTTTTGTTTAACATGGCTTATTAGGGCATCAACACTGTGCACTCAGACTTTTTTTTAACCATCCCTCCATCCAGCACCATCGAATGCGTCTGTAATCTGAACTGGCATTGTGTGTGCAGAGGGAGAGAGTAGGTGACTTGGCACAAGTTGTGTTGCGACAGCTCCTGGGGGTGAGCAACGTGATTTAATAAAAAATAAAAAAATAAATCTGGCTTCCGAATAAGATTTCAAATGAATGAAGGACAAAGAGTAATAGGAGCATGACATTCTTTAACACAGAAAATTATATACAGTGTAAGTCGGACATGTTCTTTCAATGTAAACCAACAGGGGAAGTTTGCAGTCATTTTTGTTCAGACTGGCAGTACAACAGTAAAATAATATGTGGTGGTGGGGGGACAAGTCAGCCCTTTCTGCCGCCATCTTGTACCTGTAATTGCATTTGTAAGAAACCACCATGCCTGAAGGAAAAACAACCAATCAGACGTAAGGAGTGACTGACGAGGTGACAATTTTTCTTGTACATTGGTTGGCACATTTACAGTGAGCACATCCACTGTGGGCCAAAGGATTCAGACCGGAAGGAGTGTGGATCCCACAAACGCAGACTCAGATAAATGACGAGAACAAAAGAAGATTATTTAAAGAAAAACGGGAGACCGGCAAAGTGTTCAACAAAAGGCGCGGGTGACAAGAAGCCAGAAAAGCCAAATGACAACAGAAAGCATTTGCCAATTATAAGAACAGAATGATCACCGAGAAATACACAAAACAAAATGAGATGAGTTCAATCACACGAAAACAAGAACAAATACAATGATTTGACAAATACTCACAGACCAAAATATTCTATGACGAGGAGAGCAACTCGGAACAAGAACGAGGCATCTACAAGAAATGGCACGTGGGCAAAAGCAGTGAACAAGAGCAATAGTCTGACAAGTGAGACAAGAAGTCAGAGTCCTGAAGTAGGCCGCCACTTGAGTGCACCGCAAAAGGGTGACGCCCCACACTCCAGCTGGTGCTGAAAAAAACCAAGAACAGCCTAACACTGGTCATTTGTTTCTCGTGTTAGGTTTGAGGAGCTTGCTGAAGCAAAGGCGGAATATCATCCTCAGGTTAGCAACAAAAGAAGGAATTAGACATATCCTGAGACAAAACAACAATGAACATCGCAGCTGCATTTCAGTCGTAGAGGGGCAAAAGGCAGCTGAGTGGTTCCGGAACGAATTTGGAACAGCAACATTTCTCTTGGTTAGGTAAATTTATTGCGTCTTTTTTTATTTTTAATTGATTGTACATTCCAAAATATACAACTTCGAACATTTTGGGTTACAGTCACACTCCATTATGAATAAGTCATGAGACCAACATAGCAGCTGTGGCTAATGTCGCCTTGTTGCCAGGGCAGTTACATGCAACGCTTTTCTTTGGTCAGAGACTCAAGTAGAATGGGGGGGATTAGTGAAGCGAGGCTACATTCAAATTATTCTTGCCGTTTTAGTTGTATTATAAGTTCTACCACTATAAAGAGAATAACACTCACACATCTTGATCCGCCATTTTTGGCATGCACGTAACCCTACCTCTCACCTACTCCACACAATCGGAGCCACAGCAGTATTTAAAGACCTAAAATTAGTTCCCTCTAGATAGCTCACTTATTTGTCTCTTTCAGTCCTGTCATTGATAGGTAATCAGTTCCCTATGATTACATGAACCTCCCTGGACTTTCCTGTCAATTGCACGCTAAAGTCCCCACATGTATTCAGGCACTGCATAGTCACTCCCAGCACTCCCTGCCTGGCGAACAATCCTTTTTCTGTCCCCACGGGTGCCTTTCATCTACGAAAGAGCGACAGATGCTATACTGTTGATAGACCCCCAACTACTAGTAACATGACACAATTCAACATCTAGTGCTGCAGAAGTAGAAGTAGCATGAAGATGTCAACTAATGTTATGTTATTCTACTAGTGAGGACAAAGTGCATCCGAGTGCATAGAATTTCAACTTGGCATGACATTGTTTGGGCATTTATTTGATATCCACCAATCATCTGCTGAATTGTCTAACTATTAGAGGTGGGGAGAGTAGCCAAAATAATCACTTAATATGGCTCAAGCAAAAGTAAAAAGTAGTAGTAGAATAAGAACATTGTGTAAAATAAAAAAAAAATAAAACGATTCACTTATCCTCATAATAATAAAGAATTCAGAATAATGTATATTGATTGATCGACTGACCAGCCTTCCAACCAACCTACCTACATAAAATAACCAACTAAGGTAAATTCAGCCACAAGAAAGGGTCTGAAATTAACTTTCTTGTGTGGTATGCATACATTTAAACAGAGTAAATGTGGCTCATTACTTTTTACCTCTGAGGACAAATAGCGTATTTGGACATGGACCGTAAGATGGCTATCAAGGATATCGAATACATGCTCTAACAACTTTCCATACAGAACTTACTCTATGCAAGGTGGGTGTGGACTGATGTAATGTGGCCCAATGTAATATAATTTCAAGGGGCCGGAAAGTGTGCTTGGCACCATTGAACAGGCGTGTGAGGTGGGAAGGAACGAGCTCACCTTGCCCACATTAATATGCTCCAAGATGGCCAGTGCGGTACTACGAGGACTGACAGCAGCCAGTCTGTAAGTGTAAACTTAAGTACACTCAAGTGCCCTGTGCTGTCTAAAGCCGTTAGAACAGCAGTCAGTCTGCACCTGCCTCTTGTCATTGCACATTATTCTTGATCTCTTGTGCTGAGCTTGCCCAAATATTACCTGTCCCAGCATGTTGTTTGACTGCTTACGAATTTCACCTCGATTTGTTCCTGTCATTACCACCCCACACCCTTTGGTTGATCTCCTGCACGATGTTAGGAAGTGTTAAGAAGCAGTTAACATCATTTGGCTTTGACCATTGTGGGACACATAGGTCAATAAAGCTTGCCAGGATACTAGTATATTTTTCATTTGATTATTCTCTGTCTGTATTGCACCCATAGAACTGTGCACTACTTACTATTTATGTTGATATTCCATTTGCATTTATTGACCTGTAATTGGCTGCCAAACAAACTAGTGTGTGTCCTGCCTCCCGGCCAAAGTCACCTACAGTAAGTTAGCCTCCAGCTTCCCAGCAACCCTAATGAGGACAAATGGCACAGAAAGAATGGATTTGCATTTAGGACCGTATTAACAGCAGCCTCTGCAATATAGGTACCAAAAACAAACAAACAAACAAAAATAATCAACAATCATTATATAATTCACAAATTTGACTAGACTGCTGTCTGCAGTAATAAATCTTGCAGTGAATTAAAAAAAAAAAAAATATATATATATATATATATATATATATATATATATATATATATATATATATATATATATATATATATATATATATATATATATATCGACCGGTCCCGGTCGACTGGTTAGCGCGTCGGCCTCACAGTGCAGAAGTGGATTACAGCTCTGGCTTTCCTGTGTGGTGTTTGCATGTTCTCCCCGTACCTGCATGGGTTTTCTCCGGGTAATCCGGTTTCCTCCCACATTACAAAAACGTACATGGCCGGTTAATGGAACACTATAAATTGTCCCAATGTGTGAGTATGAGCGTGGTTGGTTGTTCGTCTGTGTGTGCCCTGACTGGGAACCAATTCAGGGTGTACCTCGTCTACTGCCCGAAGACAGCTGGGATATGCACCAGCACGGACGTGACCCCTGTGAGGATAAGCGGATCAGAAAATGTGTGAAAAATATATATATCTGTATCTATATATCTTCCAGTGGCAGCTAAGGAGAAACATGTCGCAATGTATTAATATCCGAATCGAAGATTGATTTCTTATATATATTTCCAGCAAGAAGAAAACATTTATTTCCCCATCTCTTTTGATTTTCCTGAAACTATCTTGCTGAGGCATTGACGATGACACATTCTCACTCTATGATATTTGTATTGCAGTTTTGACCGTTTGTGTGGGTAGTGGAGCTTTGCAGAGGCTGAATGCAACTCAGGCAGTGGAAATGACCTTCAAGAGAGGACACAGTCAGACACTGTTCTCATCTTTTGATTTCAATGCTCGCTGACGCATGATGATGCTCTTCTTCGCTTAAACTTCATTTGGTCTCTTTCCACAAGTCAGGTGGTTGACAAGAATTTATTATTAAAAGCACTGAAGCGGCAGGGCAATTATATGATTGAGCACTTGGCTTTAGAGTGCAACTCATAAAACTGCTGTACACTTGAAACATTGTGATTGCCTGAGGTGTTTTTGCAAAATTACATGGATTGATAAAAAAAATTGCATCTATGACCAACTTTCACCAACCATTTAAGTGCATTACACACAACCTGTGAGGTGACACTAGTTTTCCACACTAAATACTTCACCTTCACAAAATCAATACACCTCTTTTATTTAACAATGGTAATATTTCAAACTAATGCCTTTAAATTGTTTAGTTGTTTTGGTTTCATAATGTCACGTTTTGTGTGATGGTCATTGGAGGACCCCCAAAAAGAAGGGAGGCAGGGAGCAGCAGGGTGAACTTGACAAAATGTATTAACAAAAAACACTTGCAGGGTACACTGGAAAAAACAACTAAAGTACTCGAACAAACTCCTGAAAACCACAAGGAACCAAAGTAACAAAACTTATGCCAGAAAATAAAACACAACAGGAGCACACAGACACTCACAGTAACCCAACAAAGACTGACACAACTCAGGGAACTAAATACAAGCAAAGTGACGAGACAACGTGAAACACCTGGACACAAAGACACAATGGGTTGAGGGAGCTGATTGGTTAAACACAAGGGACACTGATGACGAGAACAGGTGGAGACAAAAAAGGGCAAAACAAAAACACACACATAAAAAACACACATAAGGATGCTACGGATTCAGATGAAACAGCTTTTTCCCCAACCCAGCAGATGTTGGAATGTTGGGATGCATCCAGAGGCTCAAAAAGCAACAGAGTCAAAGGAAAGCGCAATGGGAAGATTGTCTAAGCCCTCAAGGAAGCCGTTGAATTCTGTTGGCTGAGGCTTTGGCAGTGGTTGAGAAGAGAGGACCCAGATAGGTCAACAATCCAGTACAAATAGTTGCAATGATTTGGCCATTGCACACATGCAAGCCTGATTAGCGTGCTTTGAGCCAGCCTCATTAAAAGTCACAGTAGTTAAACACAGGGCAGTTGCGTGTGTTTGTTTTTGCCAGCGGAGTATACATTTATGGAGACACATTAGTCACAGAGCTCAAATTCTCAACCTAAATCTATACTGAGTACACAACTAAAAATATGCTTTTGGACAAGAGCAGGGAGACAGGCAGTTAACGTTCCCACAGGCATGTCATGCAAATGATGTCTTTAGCTCATCTGTAAACAGAACTATTCAAAAACATGGAGGAAAAAAAAGTTACTCCATCATTATTTTTTTAGACATGGTGTCAAATGACATTCAAAATGAATGTCTACTCTACTGTCTAACCAACTCTGAATAATGTTGTGCATCGTGCAATGCTTAACATTTCAAAGCAGTATGACAGGTTGGATTGGAACTGGAAATTTTACTCATAGTTTCCTTCCCTTCAAAAAAAAACAAAAACCAAAAACAGGAGCACAGTAATTGCTGTAAGTGTAATTAAGATTGAACTAGTGGTGCAGCAATATGTGTTTTGACCGATACGATACATATTGATATGAGGCAAGTTGGCACAAAGCGATATATTGCTTTTTTTGAATGATAGAATTTGATCGGTTAAAGATGATACTTTGATAAAATATAAATTTTGTTACAGTTCTCTATAAATATACAAATGGTAATAAAAGGTCATTCCAATTAAACAATAGCATGCCATTTCATTATGTTTAAACCAACTTTGGTGATTCCAAACAAGAAGACATCATTGATATGAGAACAAGATACTGTAGTTCTGTTTTTAGACACTAACTTTTATGATCACGTTAGATGGTTCTTTTTATGCATTAAAACGTCAATTCAAACAATCCGGGTGGCATGGTGTCGTCGATCGGTTAGCACGTCGCCTCACGGTGCAGAGGTCCAGGGTTCAATTCTGTGCTCCAGCTCTCAAGTGTGTAGCGTTTGCATGTTCTCCCCATGCCCCCCGGGTACTCCACTTCCCTCCCACATTCCAAAACATGCACAGGTAGGTTAATGGAACACTTGTCTTTAGTGTGATTGTGAGTGTGAATGGCTGTTTGTCTGTGTGTGCCCTGCGATTGGCTGACAACCAGTTCAGGATGTACTACTGCCCGAAGACGGCTCTGATATGCTCCTCCATGCCTGTGACCCGCAAGAAGCAGCCCAGACAGTGGATGAATGGATGAAAACAAACCCTTTCCATAAATTGTTAATTCATCTGAACAACATTCAACATTTGCCATAAAAAAGTATTACGGTACATTAGTATATTTTCACATTAAACTAACCTGCTGCTGTGAATGTGGCCCATCCCACATGTGGTGAGCCAATGGGAAGTAGGGTGATGACTCACGAAAGGGGCAATTAATCAAGATTAAGTAATTACAGAGTCTGTAAATAAATAGATTAGCATTTTTAATTGAGTCCCACCCCAAGGTTAAATTTAAACTTGAAAACGATGTTTTATTTGTTTGCCTGAAAAAAAGTACTGTACCAACGTTGAATCAGCAAGAGAGGTGGCAAGTGCATTCAAGACAAGTACTTTCTAATGAATGATTGAACACCATTATAAAGCTGTTTTGGGCCCTCATTAGCCAACTTATCTTTGGCAAGTTATCTTAGTTTATTACTAAATCCAGCAGAGTTGGTCACAGATGATACAAGCACTTGTCTAAATTGCTTCGATGGAGGCCAGCCTGTCGAAAACAGTGCACTGTCTCAAATCACAAATAAAATCTGGTACCTTACACTATAATGAAGCTGGCAGTGAAACAGTGATGATAATCTTACTCCACCAGGTGTCTGTACAGTCTTGGTAGTGATTAGATTAAGAAGGTCTGAGAGAAATATTCAATTATCCTATATCAAGTAGCAATAACTTTATTTTGGCACCTTATGATTTAATACATCAGCTGCCCAAGCTATAATCTGCTCTTGGAAGTGATATTTACGCATTGTCACATATCCTATTCTTCTGACCTTGGCTGAGTTTGACACAAAGCCTTTTACGACTAATCTAATGTAAGAGGACAAGAGAACAATGCTTGAGGGCAGCAGCCTGGTATTGGAACAGGAATGGATGAAAAATGCATCATGGCATGGCATGGCAAACCATTGCATTGTTTGAAAGTCATTTTTGTCGATTTCGGCAACCATCAAAGCAAAGTAGAGTAAGTTAACCATCCTATCTATATTACTATACTTCATACAAGTATGATTTTGTTTTTCTACTATAAAAAGCAGTACTCAGTATGTAGACCCATATCAGAACATTTCCACCGCGTCATTATTTTGTTACAACAAATGTCAGTAAATCAAAGGTCACTGGCCAGAAAAACAAACAACAAAAAAAACATTCAGATAAAATGAGAGTCTGGTCGAGATTTGTGTTGCTGTTATCAAAATTCAGCGTGTTGTCTCAAACCAAAAGAGAACTTAAAAGAAATTCTCTCATACTCACTTTGTGGTGATAAGACCGAAAAATATTGACCATAAAATCAATATTTCCAAACCAGACATGGTTTTGCCTTTGTTTTACAAGCGGCAAACGAAGCTTTTATTCTTTTGGCGAGCAAAATGTGCTTCACCGACTATTTTTATGTCCTCTCTCCTCAAAGACTTTTCACTAGAGGGTGGCAATAAAATCACCGAGAACACATCAGTTAAGAGACCCTCATGACACAATAAACACAAGCGTTTGGATTTGTTGGGTCCTATTACGATAGAATGGATTGAGATCACTTTAGTGGAGCTGATAGAGGACTTCATTTGGGGTTCTTATATTTGGCCCTGCTGGGCTGTCAAAAAAGCAAAACCAAAAAAACAAACAAAACAAAACAAAACAGCTAAAATGACTTCACATCTGGTGTTCAGTCACCCGTGTTGCAAATTTGCATCCGGTGAATTTTAAGTGAGGTAAACCTCTGTGCCAAAATTGCTACTTTTATGGAGTGGCACTAGAAATATAACACATTGTCAGCGCTGACATTACGCATACCATATTTCACACCTTCCATCTTTTAAAGAGAGTAGTGTGAAGTGTGTCTATTTCTGCACTGCCACCTTTTCATTTGGCTTCAGAGAGTGCAGTCCATACATTCTCCCTCCTATAGATCTGTAGGAATTGGGATACAACTGCACACTATACATTGGTTGCAACTTTACAGTATACTCATACATGGGTAACAGCAAAAAGCTTTACTGATGTTTGTGTGTCCGCCATTCAAGTGCCTGACCATAATTTGGCTGTATATAATATATATGTGCAGTTTATACTCCAAATGGCTTATTTCATTCAATTGAGGAAAGAGCTGTTTGAAGGCCAAACCTGAAATGTAATTGGTGGACTCCCAGTTGTCTGATCCATTACAGGTCAATCAAATCAGCAAATATAAGAAGAAAGTCTGATCGGGCTGCCACAACTTGCCACATCCATTTTCTACATCGCTTCCTCTTATTAAGATAGCCGAGTTGACTTAAATTGTAAATCTGGGGGCTGATTCGAGGTATTGAGGGGAAAACGGAGCAATATTGTAAAGTTAGATGAATGTCTGGTGTTCCCTTTCATTTGTGTGTGTGTGTCCAGTCTTGGATTTGCCAAAATAAGGCCCCTAGTTAATTATAACGGCACCATATAAGGAAAGATGTGACGTCGTGTGTGTGTCCAGTCTTGGATTTGCCAAAATAAGGCCCCTAGTTAATTATAACGGCACCATGTAAGGAAAGATGTGACGTCAAGTCGATGACTGGACCGTCCCTGGCAACCACCAGTTGCTACAGAGTGGTACGCCAGATCTGTCATCTTTGGATGTACAATCTATTTGTTTCCTCAGGCGTTCTAAGTAAAAAAAAAAAAAAAAATACCAGTATAATAAATTTAGTGCATGATTACTACAAATGCAGGTGCTACAAATTATGATCTCTTGCTAAGAGCTGACTGATCCTGCTTCCACAGACAGGGTGCATAGTGTTAAAATGCTAAAGAGAATGACTCACAGTCACAGGAAAAAATAACACCTCTGCTTGACACCCTCAGTTTTCACACTTGCGGTTGCAGTATTAAAGAATATCACAAACCGCGCTAGTTTGTTCTCTGGTAAGAGCTGGAAAATGTTAAACAACTGACACCAAATGCAGCCAAATGACACAGTCATTAGTAGGGAATGTGCCTACGTCTCCTTCCTACGGATGATCTATTGGGAATTGAACACACAACTTCCTGAAACATCCTCCGGGGTATTGGGCTTTGGATGGCCACGGTTTGAGTCCCGGTACAAGCAAAAATGTAAAAATGGCAACAAGTTGTTGAATGTGCTGTGCTTGCTGGCTACTGTAAGGGTGTCCTTGAGCAAGGCTCCATCCCCAACCCCCAGCTCAAGAGGTGGTTTATAATGACTATAATGGATTAAAAATGTAAAATTAATTCTAACAAAAGACAAGAATGAACAGAATGACAGGAAGGAAAAGGTTCTTAAGAAAACATTTAGGTGCGAATGCTGATGATTTCTTGAACTTGACGGTCATATAATTATGATTATTATTATATTTTAGGAAAACTGTGGGATCACAGAAAGTACAATAAACAATTGTTCTGTCATGATAGACATAAATACGAGGAAGTATGCGATTAACTCTTCTGTAGACTCTATGGTGGGAGGATTGAGGAACAACGACATTGCAAACCTTGACCTATATCCAGCCTACACTTTGAAATATAGCTGCAAGCGCTGATGTGGAGACCAAGGAGTGGAGAAGGGCGTAGTCACCGTGGCAACCCGATAGGTTCATCTTTAAAGCATAGCTGAAAGCACAGTCTCCAAGTTGCAAAGTTTTTGGGCAAGTGAAATATTAGATTCCACTTTATGTGGTCTGCTTCCTTGTGATGGATTAGCGGGTCACAATGAGGTAGACATTACTATCTGTCATTTAGACTTTGTAGAAACTCACACTAGCCTGCACCGGCATGTGATTTTTTTCATTTTCATCTGAGGCTCTATATGAATGAGGAATGTGGGGACAAAGAAAAAAATCAGTAGTTTCACACAAGAATGTACAAATGCATATATATATATACTCGACTGTACGACATTCATTAACCACCATCTAGTTCTAATTCAATTCAACAGTTTGATATACTGTACCTAAGAATGAGTTTGTTTCCCAAGGAATGCATATCCGTTGTTTGGAAACATAGATGACCGATGAATGCACAGGGGTGTCCCAATGGTGGTGTGCATTTGCATAGGTATAAGGGGCTCGGCGTCTGAAAATTGGCCATATTGTGTGTACGTAATAAATGGAATACCCTCCCCCCCGACATATTGTGCGTGCTTAATATGTTAAAAAGGGTGGAAATAGGAAAACATGATACTATTACACTTCCGGATTGTTGTCATTGAATGAAAGTTTTGGTGTAATACCAGGAAAGCACAATTTTGGGCAAAAATGGTGCAACAAAAAGCATTCGATTTGTCAAAAGCCTTCTTATAATCCGATGCATCGTATATATGGATGAATATTCTGATTTCACGTAGTATTTGAAATGTTTTGCAAAGCGCTTTGTTACAGCTGCAGCGGTTGTGAAAGCACTATATAAATAAAGCCATATTATATTGTGTTGTATTGTATTCCCTTTAGCGTAGCTCCATCTAGTCACTAGATTCTAGTGGATGCATAATGCAACCCCAGTCACTATTGTAGCTTCTATTCTATGCACCTTATAATGTGGTGCAGCCTATGTATGAAAATAATTTAAAAATAGGCCATTCATTGAAAGTACGCCTTATACTCCTAAGCGCCTTATAGTGCGGAAAATATGATGACTATAAAATGTATTATTGTTTCCCTACGTCCTCTACCTTACCGTAGTGGTGGCGTTTTTGTATCCCAATGGTCCTAGCAGCTACAGAGTATCAACGTAAACTATATGTATGCTGTCTGTGGCTTTTTGTTCCTGGCAGGGTCACCCATGGCAAACAGGTCTGAGGTGGGGGACCAGAAAAGCATGGCTCGCAGACCATTACATCGTTGGGCTTGCCCATGACGAAGCCAGTATGTGGGGCTCAATTCATTGTCGAGGCGATCAACAGTAGCCGTGGCCGTAAGGTCGGTGTCTGTTCTATCGGGCCTTTTTTGGTCTGTGGGACTCCGGATGCAGCTAATGGGTACTGGTTGGCCAAGAGGAACATGGATTCTGCGATCACTGAGGCAAGAATGGTACAGTGAATAGGTGGATGGATACATCTACGCTCTCATCTGCGTTTTAGTTCAATCATAGACAGATGTAGAGAGAGAGACCCTGGGACTTATTAACTCTTCGGTCAGGGTGTCTGCCATCATGAGACAACAAGGCATCACTGACTTGGTTTTGCTTGCACAAATTGTGAAGCAATTGAGAACAGAATGTGTGAAATTAATTACCTTTCATAAGTAGGAGATTTTTTTTTTTGCTTTGACATTGACAGCCACTATTTTGAGCTCATGTCAGTAACAGTTTAATTTTTCAACGGACTGGGCTTAAATGAGAACACTAAAACTCCAAATTGACAACTCACTGTAAGACAGTCCTTTCGGTAGCTGTCGTTCATCTTTAAATATGTAATTATGTGCACATGTAAAAATACAGTATCTCTATTTTTAAAGAAAGAACATTGTAACTTTTGCACTACTGTAAATGTTCAGTGTACAACAATTTAACTTTGTATGTAAATGAGTTGTTTTATATATTTTGGTCATGCACGGCAATATCCTCTAAATTGAGATTGTATGATGCAGTGTCAACATTTAATTTACTGACTTTTCCATTTCCTCTCCCTGACTGCTACTACAAGTATGCTAAATCACGCAAACAATAAATCACTGAATACAATGATTCTTGAGAGTCACATAAATGCAAACATTAGAGCTATTTCTTCAGCAAACACATCACTGTCACACGGACTTGTACTGCTTGAATGGACCGTAATGACACCACAATATGGTTGCTGCTTGGCGGTATAGGAGAAAGGGGCCGACACGTGTACCGGGGCGTCTGTAGATGTCTTGATTTTGATCGCTACATAGTTTCTGTCTATACAACAATTACTCCAAGAAATGTAACTGGGCAAGGGTCTATGAGTGATGATTTACTGTACAGGGTACCAGCATGGAATTAACACTCCATATTCTTAACCATTAGTTGGCGTATTGCCCCATTTCATGGTTATCTCACATTTTGGTAGGTTGTCAAAGTGTCACAAAGATGAACATATTCCCCGAAATAACATTTGATTGAAAGAATTAATGGGCGTCAGATGAAGACAAAGTGAAGAAGCCCAGTGGTGTCACCTCAAAACTCCATGTGTGCTGAAATGACATATTGATGACATATACGTGTACGTGAAGGAATACGTATGATCCTTTTATGGTTTTGCACAATATGACAGCCGGGTATTTGTAGTCTAAAATAGCTGAGTTGATTGTCATTCAAATTTCAACTCAGTCATAATTATGTGCTTTGCTCAGCCCCAGAAGCTGCCTTTCTGGACACTGCAGTGCATGAAAATAATAAATCAACGTGAAAAATACACTACAAAAAAAAGAGAGCGATATCATGGAATTAAAGTTGCAAGTGTAAGGTTTTCATGGATCTGGTGCAGAAAGCCCATCTTTTTCCTTATCTTATCCACTTTGCCCGTCTGTCCATCTGTCTCTCTTTAATGGACACATATTGAAAACATGCTGATTTAATAAAATAGAACTTACTCAATGTTCAAAATTTTCTGCCTAAATAAATGGAAATATTCCAACAAACAATGCAATAACCACTGGCATATTCTATTACTAATTGGGATTGTTTATTAGCATATTGATAACCTAAAATGCTCAATTCTGGGGCCTCTGCTGTTCTCGCTGCATCTGCTCCCATTGGGTTCCATCTTAAGGAAACATGGTATTCCTTTCCACTGCTATGCAGATGATTGCCAGATCTATATCCCACTGAGCAAAAAAGAGGCGTTCTCATTAAAGCCACTCCTGTCCTGCCTGGAAGAAATAAAAACCTGGATGGCACAAAATTTCTTGAAATTCAATTAAAAGAAGACAGAGGTGATACTATTTGGTCCCAGTGGCCCTTGTACATCCCATCCATTAGACTTGGGCCCCCTGTCTCCTTATCTTAAGTCAACAGTCTCAAACTTGGGCCTTAAACTGGACAGTGATTTCAAATTTGATCGGCAAATTGGTGCCGTTGTTAAATCCAGCTTCTTTCACCTTAGACAGCTGGCCAAAATAAAACCTCTCCTCTCTCATGAACACTTTGAGACAGTAATTCACGCCTTTGTCACATCCTGGCTCGATTACTGCAATGCCCTTTACTTTGGAGTCAGCCAGTCCTCCATTAAGCGCCTTTAGCTGGTCCAGAATGCCGCTGCTCGCCTCTTGACTGGTACTCGTAAGAGGGAGCACAAAACTCCTACTCTGGCATCCCTTCACTGACTCCCCATACATTTTAGAGTTATTTTCAAGATCCTCTTGTTTTCAAATCTCTAAATAATCTCGCGCCACCTTACCTCTCTGAGCTCATCCGCCCCTACGCCTCAGGTCTGCGGACCAGACATTATTAGAAGTACCAAGAACTAAACTGAGGCTTAGAGGGGATCGAGCCTTTTCTGTTGCTGGTCCCTCTCTCTGGAATGACCTCCCACCGAACATTCATCAAGCCTCCTCACTGCCCATCTTCAAAACCCTCCTCAAAACTCACTTGTATTTTCTGGCTTTCGACTCAGCATGACTTAGATTTGTTCTTGGTTTTACTGTTTGGTGCTTTCTACCGTCTTTACCGCAATTTAACATATACAATAAACAGTAAAACAAATCGGTATTTGTTTTACTGTTTATTGTATATGTTAAATTGCTCCATGTACAGCACTTTGTATGCGGCGATGGCTGTTTGAAAGTGCTCTATAAATACAGTTGACTTGACTTGACTTAAAATAATGACAACAAAGAATACAGTATTGTCTTATATCTTCATATCTGTGTATGTAAGAAGAGGCATACAGTACTTAAAACCGTTCTTTAATTTGATACATGCTGCTTTGGAGGATGACCTACAAAGATTGATACAGCGTATATGAGTTTGCGTATAGTTTGATATCTTTATTGGCAGACCTGTCACGATAACAAATTTTTGCGGATGATGTATTTATCCAGAAACTATCACGATAAATGATACTATCGTTATTTATTTATTTATTTATTTATTTATTTATTTATTTTTTAATGTCACTAACGTACCGATGATGTTGGAGCAGAAATAATGAACTGCCATTTTCTTTTAATTTTCAAGGATATGAAACATTTGCACATAAGAAAATATCTTGGATACATAATTCAAATTAAATAAAAAAACTTTTTTGTTTTTGTTTTTAACAACATCAAGAGGGAGTGATGTTCTACTATATGTCATCACAATTGAGATTTGGTCCGATAGAGGTCACACGCAGAATGATATACTGTAAAGGAAAACATAATGACTACACTCCACTATTAGTTTTATTTGACACATTTTATGATTTATACCATTATGATACTATTATTATAGTTTTACAACAGTAATGAGCAACAACATTTATATTTGTTTGTTTACCTAGTGACTAGGTACTACACTTGACAACTTAGATAGCAATGGCTCTAACTCATCCTCTCTGTCCCTGAGTTGAGACGTGAGCAATGTACAACCTGGCGTTTAGAATTGCAGTCACTTTTTTTCTCTGAAAAGAATGCGTATGCAATAAAATGCTTTAGAATTGCCCAGACAGCAGCTCTGTCTAGGAGCTTTGTACTTTTAAATCTCAGACATTGGTGAGACTCTTACATAAAGTAGCGACACAACATGGGTAACGTCTGTAATCACAAACACCACTCAAAGCCCTTCTTGAATCTGGAGGCCAAGCAAAAAAACAAAACAAAAGCAGTAATACCTGGCAAAGCATAAAGGGTCAAATCTGAACACAGCGACTTGTCTTTCTAAAGCTGTGTCTCTTGAAATACGGCGTTTAACATGCAAAAAGTTCTCCCAACAGTCTTATTAATTTTCCCATCATATTCATTCAGCTCAACCAAGAATATACATGACGTTTGAAAGCCTTATACGAAAATATGACTGAGCTGCCAAAGCCAGGTGGGACAGATGCTTCCGCAGATAGATTTTCTGCCGTCAGTTCCTGCCTCTAATCGATGTCGGATTTTGTATTTCAAGTTGCAGGGATTATGTGTTGTGGATAGGAAATGTCAAAGTGTGTGTACGCACTCTACTGATGAATTGGATTCAAATTTAATACTATACAAATAGGAATAGATGCTCTCTCTTGACAGTTGTTTTGTATTCAGGCAACGCACTCATATCCAAATGTAAGATGGTATTTAGAATTAAGATGGATTGTAACATCAGTTCAATTAATCACTGTCTGAACAAAGTAATTAGAAGGTGAGGTTAGACAAATACATTTACAGGGTAAAAAGGGGGTCTTATTTTCAGGTGGAGGAGAGGTTTCTATATATATATAGATAGATATATATAGATATATATAGATATATATCTATATATATCTATATATATCTATATATATGTGTGCTTCCAAAAGCTCCTCCACCCCATCGCTTATCACAGCACCATGCATCATTCAAGCTGATCATTCCAAACGTGATGTTAGCCCACTCTAAATCCTGTGTATAACCAAAGCTCTGGAGTTAAGAAAATCAAATGAAAATGCTACCATGGTGCCGGGGCTCAAAACTTCAAAAAGACCATTGTCAGAATCAGAGGCAGAAGTCCTGCATTACTCCCAAAATACACATGGCTTGTAATATGTGTATCCAATTAAGAGGTTGTGTGGACATGCAGCAAATGCAAAGAGCATCACAGGAGTGGTGTGAGATCTTAATCTAACAGATGAAACGGTGAACTATTTTCCTTATTTGTTTCTTGACTCCTTAAAATCTTGAATTTGTCTCAGTTCATGTTTTCGTGTAGTTTTGAACACAGTACAACACTACTGTTGATTAGAGTTCGTCCACTCTTTTGTAAGCAAACTCTAGTTTGAAGGGAAGCTTGTTCAAACTGTGTTTCAATCTCTTACACAGATACTCGACTGCATTTAGATCAGAGCTCTTTTACACAGTCCAATGTGTTCTTGGCCTTTCTTGGGATTTTTTGAACCCTTGGTAAAGCCTTTCTTGCCTCCCCCTCTGAAAAACATTTCCGAGGGGAACAATGAAAAAATCCTTTTTGACGTATTTGCCAATCAGGCCCAATGTCCGAACACATATACTAGAAAATGGGAGAGGGGCCAGTTTCAAAAGATGAATTATGCATGCTGTTTATCATTTACATGCAAATATTTTTTGTGTCACTTGGATTTTAAAAACAAGAACAAACTAAAGCAATACCTGAAATTAAAAAAAGGAACAGATCTCAACAATTGCATTCGCTGCCACAATACCACTGATTTGTGTCAGACTGGTGTGTCAGCAACATACAACCTGTCTTCAACTTCACTGAGTGCTGAAAACGCATATTTAATTTAAGTATCATCTCGTGTGTAAAATATGTCAATTATTAAAGTTGAAATAGTGTCTCTTACTTATCCCAACACACAGTACATACTGTAGTGTAGCTTTCCACTCTCAGATCAACTGAAGCAGACGGGATTGAAATGAACATCTGGATATCCCCCAAAGGTGAAGCTTGAACACACTCCGTAAGTAGCTGAAAACGCATTGCCCATTAATGTGCGTGAGTGCACACTATGGTGAGTCCTCTGGCTACATTACTTTTAAAATAAAGCATCATACATGCTCTGTGTAGTGTGATTCAACGTATCCCTTGCCAAGTACAAGCAAATCCTAGCGACTCTATTGAAGGAATGCCTTAGAGGCATTTTGGTGGTATAGATTTGGATTTGAATACAACAGCATCCTCTTTAACTGTCTCGCTGTGCTATAGGAAGACACAGTGGAGGCGTGTTGCAAGACAGGAAGCCAGTAGGTCATCAAGAGAGGATTTATTTCCACGTCTACATCCCTGGTGAAAATTTCAAGTTCATCAGTGACATTCTTGTCACCATAATTGAAGGCTGTTGAACTGAAGAGATGGCAAAAGACAAAAGGCATTAACAAGGATAAAGAGGAGAGTGGTTGATACGAGTAAAAGTGCCACCCACTGAAAAGGAGGACTCGGATTTCCCACCGTGGCTTCATGCCCGGTTTGTCTTTTCCGTGTGGAACGACTTTGTCTAATTGTGCAATGTCAAATCGCAACAATTTAGCAGAAAATGTAGGACATTTTAAGCACTCTAACTGCCTCAAATCACTTGGCATTCATGACTCGCTGTCATGAAAACAATATGTTGCCATTATCCAAAACAGAATGTTGCATATTACAGGAATATCATCTAATCATACACGATAAGAAATTTACGGTTTCTGCCATCGCTGTTCTAAATTAACAACACATTTTATTTTGTTGCCGTAATGGTTAATATTGTGCACTTGCATGCAGGTAGTGCATGTATGAGCTCATATTGTTTGTAGTGACAAGTGCTCTAATAGACTTGTTAAACCTTGAAGTGGGATATTTTTTGTGCAATAAAATAGGCCTATCTATCTATCTATCTATCTATCTATCTATCTATCTATCTATCGGTCCATTTTCTCATGAAAGCAAGCATGCTGGGTCTTATCCGAGCTGTCTCTGGTATCAGTAGGCGGGGTACACCCTGAACTGGTTGCCAGCCAATCGCAGGGCACACTTAGATGAACAACCATTCGTGCTCACACTCACACCTAGGGACAATTTAGAGTGTTCCGTGCATGTTTTTGGAATGTGGGAGGAATCTAGAGTACCCGGAGAAAACCCACGCAGGCACGAGGAGAACATGCAAACTCCACTGAAGAAGGCCGGGTCCTGGAATTGAACACCGCACCTCTTTACCTGAGCCCAAATGTCTCTGAAATAATAATTACAGTATATTGTTAAGGGCCAATTGAACACAGGTGCTTGAATTCAGTGTCTTGTTCCAAATGACTTACAATGACACATTATTGACAATGAGGAGAATACGAGTCATTTATTGAAATCGGACATCAAATGAAGCTGCCACATTCTCTTCCGAAAAGACAAAGTGCCTGCCCTTCGAATTCAATTAGCAGGAAATTGTAACTACGGGCTCACCTGGACTCCTCACAGGGAAGTGGCTTTTACTGAAAAGGTCGTCTCTGCAGTGGTGTAACGCTCCACCCACACATCTCTCTCCAAGGGGCCTCACTTCAAGCTTTATCTGGACTGCCAGACTCACTCTCCACTTATATTATACAAAAGGCATGAGTGCGTACACACTCTCTCAGAGCTGTTATTAGTGCCAAAGCAGGCTGCACAAGAATCAACAAATGAGGAGAAAACCTTCAAATGTTCAGATTCGGTACGTCTGCATTTCATTAGGTAAATCTGCTCAATCTATTGGAGCATTTCCCAAACTTAATTGAGCCAAGGCCTATGCCTTCTCAATGACAAAACCAAAATAAACAACAACAACAACAACAAAAAGACACAACAACTGGATACACAAGTAGGCCAAATGCTGAAACAAATTAGCTTTTTTTTTTTTAAAACAAGTGCATGCCCATGTCAATGCCCTCTGGCATTTTGGGGAAAAATGCTACGTTTGTATGATTTACCCTACTTGTGAGTACATTCAAACGTACTTGCGAGTATGTTTGAACGTATTTGCCCTTCCACAATTTCTGGCAGCCATTTCAAAACATCGCTCTTGGAAATAACACATTCGACTTCTGCCTGTTCGTACAAACGCCAACGGTGTAACAGGTTGCCTAACTGTGCAAGACAATAATAAAATGAATACAATGTTGAATGATTTGTTGAACTTTAATCAAGATTAAAATGCCGACCGACCATGTGATGAGATTGAGGACGTCCTTAAAGTCTATTGAGCCTTTTGGACGTAAAGCAGGTCGCAGCTCATCAATATGCACTTGTGTAATGTATTTGTCACTGTTAAAGCACACACACACACACACACACACACACACACACACACACACACACACACACACACAAAACCCTTGTTGTATTTATCATAAGGTGAAGATACAAGTGAAGCATGTGTGGCTGTGCTACATTTGATCTGAAGCTAATGTTTGCATTGTTGAGACGCACCCTTAACACACATTATTGTACTCTCACCAACCTGGAGAAGTAATGGAGATCTTTGTCCATCCCCAAGCTTTCTCAACTACAGCAAAACATCTGAGCGGATGCGAAATCTCTCATCACAGCGGTGCTATGTACCAATTTATATTTTCCAACTTGGGCGCGTCTGCTGCGGCAGCAAACATCCACCTCATGCGCTTCCAGCCAGTGTAGCGTGGCGTGATGTCACTGCACCGCAGCAAAAGATACAGAATGAAAAGGTTGGTTAGAGGAAGTGCAGTGCGAAAAGGCCTATAAATTCCCCGCACAGCGCTGTCCAGTACAATCCGCACAAGATCGAGCATTCTTTTTTTTTTCCTCCTGCAAGTTAATAAAAGACTACACCAATCGAAGCAATAACAAGATGGAAAATAAAAATGCCAGAGGGAGAGAGAGAAGAGGATAAATACAAACAGCCAGTGGGCTGGTGACTGAATGTCAACAGCAGGCTGGGCTGACTCACTGGGGTGAATGTAATAATATCGGGGGTTGAAGAAGAGGTGCCTCAACGCTTCCTGGACCCAATAGTCACCGGAAATACAAAGACAGGACTAACAATGCAGAATACGACCCACGCTGCTGTACAAAAGGTGTATCGAATGGACTCCACCATGAACAGCATGCATCATTAATGACAAAATGGCTTGTGTAACTGACCTGACTGGTTTATCTGTGATACATACTATTTGTCTTTGTTTTTTTTATCAGAGGTAGTGACTCAAGTCACTGACTTGCATGGCAAAAACTTGGCAAAAACCCGATTTGACTTTGACCTGGCATTGATGACAGTCAACTTTGACTTGAAATCAATGAATCGACAAGTCGGCCCTTTGGAAATTGGAAGAATCGGACATTGGATACCCCATTTCTTTGATGACAATGTGCCTTTTATTTTTTAAACTGGACTTATTTTCCCGACAAATTATACTGTTTATAGTCACGACGGAGAGCTGCAGGGGCACGAAATGTTTTGTTCTTCCTGGGGGCCTGTAACAGAAAGTAATTGAGAAGCACTGATATATGTATGTAGTTATTTTTTAAAAACGCAAAAACAAACATGCTAGGAACCCAATTCAAAATCTTAATATTAGGGCTCCCGTCGGCTTTTCTTTTGTTTCATTCGTACAGTGTGTGTGTGCTACAAGCCGCAGGGAATGTGTCAAAGGGGGGGACCTCTCACAGGGCGCCATTTAGGACTGCCACTGCTTGACAACTTGGGGGGGGGGGAAAGTCAAAGCACGAACACGAACAGGCTGCGCTGATAGCAATGCAGCTGTCCTCATATTAGCCATCCAACAAGTAGAAGGTGGCTGCGGGCGATGTGAAGGCTGTTCCTCCTCAGCCAGGCACTTGATGCCGTATTTATTTATTTCTTTATTTATTTTTACGGTGGCCTTCTTTGCAGTCTCTCAGCAGCAGTTGTTGCGTGTGTCCCATCAATCAGCCGCGACCTGCATTGATCCCACTTTTGTACTGTCGCCTGCCAAAAACTCTGCATGGAGAGATGGGCAACATGGTGCGAGAGTTTGAATATGTCACTACCGCTGGGTCAAATCAATGACGCGCTCAGTCAGTATCGTCCCCTCACACGGGGAGGTAGACGGGTCCCAGAAAACCAACATCAATGACGCTTATTTTGCAGCACGGATTGAAATAGAATAGAAGTTTGTTCTAATAAAATAAGAGATGGCAGATCCAAAAGGCGGACAATGGGGTAAGGGAGAACATTAATAACAAGTTGCTGAAACAAAGACTCAGGAAATGAAATGTGAGGGGGACATGCTGTCATTTTGGAGACTGATGAACCGTAACTATCCATTTACTTAAACTCACAAAGTATTAGCTGGTTTAATTAACAGCAAGAGAGCTGAAAGGAAGATTATTTAACTGGCAGGAAATTAATTGCAAAAATTGAAGGTCCTTTTCTTGTTCCATAGACAGGACATTTTAAATGGATATGCTTGACCTGCCGCAAACAAACTCTCTGGAAGCTTCACTTTTCATTTGCATCAATAGCCCTGGTTCCAGCTCTTGACAAAATGCCACCTTGACAAACATTATGATTCATCCTAATGGGGCGTGTGGGAGCATTTTTTTCCTCCCTACATCTTCATTAATTTGCTTCAAGTAACAGGTTTCCACCAATTCATAAGGACTCTTTCAAAAGTAAAAATACATACAAACATGTTGTTGTTTTTTTTAACAAATTCATGAGAAGTGTGCATTGTTAGCTACCCAAAATAATGAACTCAAAGGAAAGGCTATTTTTGGCTGTTCAGTGTCCAGTAGCTTGTACCAAGGAAACAAACTAAATCAAGAACCTTATCACAATAAAAGTCAAATTCCTTTCAAGTGACTTGCACTCACACATAGTTCTTTGTTATCTAGTGTTCACATGACACCCCATGCTCCTTTACCCTGCCAATGAATGATTGACATGACATTGCCAACTGCTCGGGTGTCCCTCCGGTCTGGACTGTCTCGAAAACTGTTTGATTGAGCGGCATGACATTTGCTGTCGACACCAGCTGATCTTTCGGAATCAATCCCAATGACATTAGGCAGCTGCTGGTTTTGAGCCAAATGTCTTGACATTGCTCCAAATGTCTCGTGATGAGGTGACGTTTTTTGAAGTGTTCATTTCGTGTCGCTATCTGGGAAGTGGAGGTAACTTCTTCACTACCGTGGTCAAAGACAAAAGTGAGTTTCTCCCGATTGACTACATTAAGGGAAACTGTATAAAGGAGTGGTAGTTAAGTATTAGTCCTGAAGTCAGACACTGCGTGGCAAAAAATCCCATACACACATTTTTGTTCGACCGCATTTACAGTAGCGTTGATGATCGTAATCACAATCTCATCAATCAATCTTTACCCTCCAGACTACATGACCTTTTCCCAGAGACCAATATTTTCCTCTCAATGTGCAGTTAACAGAAGCCGCCCGCCACTTTTTTTTTGTAAACCACCTCTCTCGCTGGTAAGTGGTTTTATAAAGGATGCACACATGTCGTTGTCTCTGCATTTGGCTGTGGAAATGCTCCTACTAACAAATAAGCAAGCATGGTTGTTCAAGAAATGAGACGGAAGTCATAACTGCAGGGTTAAAAAAAATCTCAAACATATCCATCACTGAGGTAATTAACCAATGACAAGGTCTTCAGTTTTTGCTTCGTCAAACCCTGTTGTTGTCTTTGTTGACGCACAGCGCATACCTATTGACAATCACATTTGAGCCTTTTGCCTTCCTTGACATCGGAGTTAGAAAAGAACAGATTGTCGGATGCACCCCAAAGATTCTCTTGAGTGATTCTTATGCTGTGATTTGTATTGAGTGAATTCCGAGCAACTGGTTCTGTGAAGCGCTTGTACAACATATCTCACCAATATGTCTTAAGTGTGCTACACACATAGAATTGATTGGAGCGTTAGTACGAGAAAATATAGCAGGTGCTAGGTTAACCGTTCGCTCATCTGGTAACTACTTTGTGGTTGCAAACCCTCCCCCTTGTCATGTTTATTGTGATGAAGAAAACAGAATGTTTAATGCTACGTATCACATGAACTATAGTAAAAACACCCCATCGCTGACATTGTCCAACAGATGAGTGCTAACAATGGTGTGTCAAAATGAAACATTGCATGTACGTATTTTACCATTTTGTGAAATGAAAATAGTCCTCTTTGGTTCTAACTGACAGCTGACTGCACACTCCAGGATAAAACAAGGGCGGAACACAAAAGCAGATGGCATTTCTGGTTTGCCGCAAGTGGATCATTTTATGAAAAGGAGGACGACTCAAATATAAATTGACTATTTCATTTCAAGTAAGCGTCAAGCAAGTGTTGTTCAAATTTTTTTTTTTTTTTTTTTTTGTGTTGCCTGCAGAAATCACATTTTGTATTCCAGCACACAAAGGAGCCGAGTGAGGATAAGCAGTGGAGACAATGGGTACATGAAAGAATAAGGAATCCGCATTTGAAAATTGTACATGCGTGTGTTCAAGTGTGGGTGAGTGATCACCTGTGACCGCCCCCTCCCCAACACAAAGTAAAACTGAGATATGACTTGTTAACCGATTAATATTGGGCAAGGTTGTATAATATCAGCTGAACTCCGTACCCACGAAAGGTGAGAACACGATTTTGTATGTTAGTCTCTATCACTGTGCTAACACGGTCGTAAAGTCATAATTACAGTAAATATTTGTATTACTTTCAGACATAAATCTAAAATAATCAAATGAAAAACGGTTGATTTAATCATGGCACGGCAGTTGACTGTTTAGCATGTCTGCCTCACGGTGCAGGGATACAAGGTTCCGTTCCGGCTCCGACACTTCTTGTGTGGAGTTGATATGTTCGCCCCGTGCCTGCGTGGGTTTTCTCTGGGTACTCCAGTTTCCTCCCGCGATCCAAAAACATGCATTACTGGTTAACGGAACACTCTAAATAGTCCCTAGGTCTGAGTGTGAGAGCAGATGGTTGTTTGTTGTTGCGATTGGCTGGCAACCGGTTCAGGGTGTACCTCGCCTACTGCCCGAAGACAACTGGGATCGGCTCCAGAACGCCCCACGACCTTCATGAGGTTAAGCGGATTGGAAAATGGATGTAATCACGTGGTTGGCTTGCACACTGTAAGTACCGTGTGAGGATAACGCCCGCCACTGCACGAACTAGCGGATTGCGCACAAGTCCTATTCATGACATAAATATTACAATTCAAAAAGGTTTTCAAAATAATACTCTTTTGATTGGTTTATTTTGATGTCGGTGTATGCGCGTATGTGTTCATGCAGGTGCACGTTTTATGTTCCTATTTTGTTTTATTCATGCTTTTATTTCTTTGTGGCTGCTTATGTGATGCTTTGTTTTATTTGATTTTGAAATCGATGGTTTCATTTCCGCTGACTGCATCATTGGCACAAATTCTTGCTTTAATTGAGTGTGGGCCTGGATTTTAAAGAAATTCAAGATGTAATAATGAAATGTAAGTAGAAACATAAAGTGGGTCATTCCAGAATTGGGAAGACATTTTACATCTCCCCAATCAAATTAGGAAACATCCATATATAAAAAAATAAAATAATAAATACTACAACATGCATTGGCCAAATCTAAAAAACAAAACAAAACAAACGAACAGAAAAGAATGCTTTAAAAATACCAAATAAGTCTGGAGTACCCTGAAAGACATTATTCTTTTGTCCCACCCCACCAATGACCAATTTGCCTTACGTGCCTGAAGAAGATGGACAAAAGCACAATGTCTGGCCTCAATAATGTGGATAAAATGTGCTCTTAGGTCTTGAGCTGCTTGCCAGGTCTGTTCTTGTTGCTGCAATGAGTCATTCGGCTGCTGTTTTGCTCTGTGGTCGTGGCTGTTCTCCTACCCTTGTGAAGGTGATGCTTTTCTTGTCATGGTGTTTCTGAGTATTGTTGTAATTGGCTACTACCTGGAAGATGGCTTGAGCTCCTGCCTTCAGCACCTGGTCATGCCGCCAGGGGTAGTGGCCCTCTCCCATTGCCTTCGGGTAGCTGCTGCTGCTGATGGGATTGATTATTTTTCATTTGAATATACATGTTTTGCTGAGGGTCTGTCCTATTTGGGGCAGTATTTGATACCAGAGCGCCTTGATTTGGCTCCCCCGTGCTTACTTTGCCTCACCAACCACCTGTTTTGAATGTTTGCAGTAATTTGGCTGCTATTTTCTCAAATGCATTTGACCACATGAAGAACACAGCAGCATAATCTTTTTGCTGCTGCTGCTGATAATATGTCATATTCTGTGTCAACTTCACATCATATAATGCATATATAAATATAATGAATGTCATGCAAAATGTGCGCTCTGCACATCTATGTATGAAGGTGGTTAAACTTTAAATTTAATTTGTTTCAGCATGCAATGATGTTATCAATATTTGTTTGAACAGAAATACAATTTTATACATTATAAGATATTCATCAATATATAGCAATAGGCTTACCATCCGCCTGCTGTTCTTTATTTTCACATATATGACCAACTTTCTCATCCATTGAGATGTATTTTCTAATGTATTGCCATGTAAAGTCTAGTAGATTGCAATGTATTTTCATTTCGTAAGGGCGGTGCACGTTTGTTGGGGTTTCACTGACCATTCGACTACTATTTCATCTTCAACAAACGGAGAAGCGAAGATGTAGAGAAGATAGAATTTAATGAAGTGACATCTTGTTTTTTCAAACTGTGTTTTAGTAGTGTGAACTTCCTGCCTGCTGCAGAGAACTGAGCCTTGAAGGGGACACACATATCACAGGGGAAGTGGGTGAGTTAAGTTTTTCTGGGCCGCTAATTTATCACCTGTGTCATTGAGAAAGAAAGTGTTTTGAGTCATTGTCCAATAACTGCTGTTGTTTTCGATAAACATTTTTTCCACAAAATTTTGCTTCTCCCTTCTTTTTTATGAACCCTTGCAGGTTGGAGCAGCCAGCTGGTTGCTCATAATTTTACTTTCCATATGATTCTTACATGTCAGAGACAAAAGTACTCACTCTTTACTCAAGTAGTACAGGTACTTAAGTAAAAAGTGCAGTTTCTGAAATGCATTTTTTTATAACTGTCAATAGTATACAGTACATTTTTATTTATATCACATTTTCACAACAGGTGCGCCTGTAACAAAGCTCTTTATGGAACAGTTAACATAAAATGACAAAATAATATAACACAACACATCAGAAACGGACAGTCATGCACTCTTCACCACTATTCCTGCATACACTTTGTTGTTTGAAGCAGTTACAGATGAAAGAGGAGAGAATCAAAGTGTCCTTTCACCAGTGGCTCAGAGACGTCATGCTCAAAACGTGCATGACATCCCACATGTCTGCTACAGGCTAAGTTTGAACGTAAACAAGAATCTGCAGCGTCTGTTCACGAGAAAAGAGATTGGTTGTCTTCTCCTGTCCCATGTAAATGCGCTTCAATTCCAAGGGCTGAGTTCCAAATACACATCCGCACTCTACGCCGACGTTCCTCTCTCCTCATCCTCAGCTGCAGCAACCCTTCATCCACCGGCACCAACACAGACAGTTCCAACAGCGCCAACATCTCTGCTCAGCAAAATGGGGCTGTGAAAAACGCTGCCCATTACAGGCGCAAAAAACACACGCACCCCGGGGCTGTCCAGTAGCGACGTCAAATAGCGGCGACATTCCTCCCAATCAAAATCAGTGCTGGTACATGAGTGCTCTCCAAGAAGGCGCAACCACCGAACACAGATTCTTCTCCTGCGAATGTCGCGGCCAAAACGCTAAAAACAGTCCAAACCGGGTCCACATGAAGGACATCAAACACCATATGACAAAACAAAAGACAAAAACAACAGGAGAAGAAGAGCTCTTGCGGACGGCAGCCAACTATGCCACCATCTTGGATTAATCAAGTATCCAACTTTCAGTCCAAATTTTGATAGCTTGGCACAGCGAATCAAAACGGCAAATAGCAAAGATGAGCATTATATCAGTACTGACGGAAGGTTCACAGATTGTCTGATTAATGGCGACAATTTTTGTTTTAAAATGACAAAGTACTGACGGAACTGGGTTTTTATCTGTCAATGTATGACTAAGCGGGTCAGGTACCGACGGACCTCTCAGTTCCTCACTGATGGAGTGTGAGGACAGTTGTACAGCAAGTATTTGTGCATTTTTAATTTGCCTTATATTCCACAGAAAAAGAACAATCACACCTTTTAATTATTCCATGAATACAGTAGCCTAAATGTTTTGTCAATGAATTCAAGGGGCGTTTTTCATTTCTTAAAGTTTCCAGGATGAAGATGGTCACATAACATTTTCAACCCAGAAATTACACTTCTAAAAAGAAGGTCAACAAGCAAAGCCAAACATGCTGGAAGTCTACCTTCAAGATTGCACTCAGATTATTGAGGAGGGCTAACGTCGGGCAAAGCCTCAGTGCCGTGCAAGGACACGGGCATTACAGCTGAAAAATCTCCTGGACCTGGACAGGCTGCTGGATTTCAAAATGAGGGTGGCACACAGCACCCACACACAATGAGTTATCGAGACAAACCAGGATGTATTCATGTTAATAAAATGAATTCCATGACACACAAGTCCCTCTTTAAATAATCAAAAAGTCGCTTTTAATTGACACCGTCAGAGTGAGTTAAGTGTCCGGTTTACAAAAGCGTAACCTTGGAGGGTACTACACCAGTGACAAATGATTGTGTACAATAATGTGCTTTTGCTCTGACATTGAAGTGTCCACAGGGTGCGTTGAGCATAGCCCGACAACGATTGACCTAAAATGTCTCATTAATTCAGATTGTGCCCTCAAAAGAGTAGGCCTTTTTTATTTTAATGTCAGCTTTCAGTGTCCTATTTTTTTGTCCAAGCGCTTCTGTGGCTGTAAAGAACCAGATACATGATTGCACACGAGTTTTTTTTTTAAATCACAGAAAAATGCTGAATATTTGAACAAAAGTGGACAAATCATCCACTGTCCTCCTAACCAACAGCTTACAACTGTTCTCACTGAATCTTATTTGCCAGTGTGAAGCTTCCCAGCCCTTCATAGACTGTACTTAGTTGATTTGACTTTGCAAGGGAACCGGGAAAAAGTCCATCATTAGTGAGGCGGCCGCCAGACTCGAAAACGTATCAAACCACCAAAGCTTTGAGAACATCGTCAGTCATCAAGCAGACAAGGAGGCATGATATGCTCTATTTTTCCTCATATCTGATGGGGAAGCAAAGGTTGAGACGGTACGACAAGGGCTGAGTGCTGCTGTCCAGATACGCTATGGTCAGACGTAAGTGGCTCCATCAGAATCTGAGCTTTCCACTCCAGCGCAGTCATGACATCTCAAGCCAGCTGTGATCGAGGAAAGATTCTTCCATCAGCGACTGGGTGCGATCCTCTCAAAGAAGAGTGGAGGAATGGAAACCTGTCACTCCCTCCTATATAAATAGCTCCATGCCACTTTATGAAAAAGTAACGCTGGTTGAGCATTTAAGATCAGAAGCACAAGGTTTCAGAACGTCTGCGGAGAAATAAACATTGCACTTTGCCTCATTTAATGCAGAAGTGTAAATGTCACGCTCCCATCTGTCCATGCCACACGCTTACACATTCCAACACATCCAGCCTGGGGGGTGATGTGAACGCACTTGGCCCGTCAACATGATTAACCGCTTTATGTCTTTAAGGAGCGCGAATTAACTGTAGGTACTCAAATAGACAGACAGTCGAAATGTTCATCGTGGAAACACACCCGGGAAGATTTAATAGATCCTTGGTTACTTGTGATTATCATTATGGTGATACGCTACAACCAATGGGAATTGGAGCGCTCCATTAGAGAGGTAATCAACCGTATGAATTTGGGTCCGATGAGACATTCCTTTGCATATGGGAGAGAGAAGATAGCTGGTTGATGATGCAAATCACTTGCTGGTTATGTATTTATTAGGCCTAACGTTTCTTACATTTGAAAATGCCGGTGAATTCAATGAATGGCTGTATGACAGGTGTCAATAAAGACGGGAGCATTGTTGTCTTTGTAAAGGGACGCTTCGTGAGACAGCTTTCAGGTTGCGCTAGTGTACAACGTCGTTCGTGGTCACAAGGTCAAGCCACCAAGCCACTCTTAAGTTGGCGTGCTCGAACACGAGGAAGCAGCTGTCCATCAAGGAAGGCATTGGTCTGAGCAGCAAAAGTGACACCTGTGTAACATGGCAATCCATTGTAACATTTTTAATTTGATTTGAATCAAAAAAGTCACACTTGCGTGAATCCATCAAAACACGAACGTGATTATTTGCAAGAGCTTTAAGGGAAATCAACCCCAATTTCCCGTTGTTCGTGACAAAACTGATTTTGATGGGACAAATTTATGCTCAAGAGATCGAGAGAAGAGATGAGGTGCCATTATCACCCTCAAATTGCTGCTGCCGTCATGTGAAAAGCGTTTGCTTCCTGGAAGGTAATTTTTTTAATCCGCAGGTAATTAGTAATTCACGACCTCTGACCATTTAGCCAGACAGCTATTAGCGCCTCAGGCGGTAATTTGTAGATATTTAGTCTGTCAGCAAGTCTGATAAGAGGCACCGTGTGTGATTTTTGTTGAACGAGACGAGCAATGGAGCAATGCGGTGATTCAGACTTCAACTTGTTCTTAACTCCAAAAGTACAATAAGAACCCATCAGGGCAAACAAAATCACACAATCCATGCTGCTTATGATGTTCCAATACAGAGTGTCCACAAAGTCTGGCAAGATTGGAGAGTGGAGCGGTCCCCTTGTTCTTCCAAAGAGAAAGTGTACTCGATGAAGATTACAGATTTCAAGCACACGAGAGAACGCATTACCAGTCTATGTGCTGAAATCCACCGCATTGCAGACCTATTCCGTCGAGTTCACCTGAATTTTGCAAAGCGCATCAAATCATGCCATGAAAATGATGGAAATCCTGTTGAAAATAATATCTATAACCAATACAATTGTTTGGTTTTAAGAGGTAGTTTTTATTTATTTATTTTTTTACCGTGTAAAGATTTGACATGTGTGATTACAGTGAGACTGTTTATCTTTATACTTTGTTTACTCTGTAGCGTTTGCATATTCACAAAGCAATAACTGAGATAACATTGAAACAGGGAGCAAAAAAAATCTATTTGAAAAACACAATCACTAAATACACCGTGTCATCATAAATATAACATGTCATCTGATGATTTTCTAGCCACAGTAATACCTAATTCTCAATAGATAAATCCCAAAACAAAACCGTGCTACATGCTGGGCTCATTGTCACCATAATCCTCTTAAGACACACACAAAACAAAAAAACCCCAGCTCAAATGTCAAGGTGTCTTGGTGAGAAGCAATACAGCACTAGCGCCCCCACGTGCTTACTTAGAGACAGACAGACAGACACAAACAGAGTCATAGAGCTCATGAATGTTTTCCAGATCAAATAACGTGATTGTAAACACGTGCAAATATGAAATGATACAGTACATTCTGATCATACATCAAAGTGAATATTTGAATTTGTGAACACGTCCTGCATTTCAATTCCAGGTATTTCCCGTCCGAATCCGAAGATAAAGCGCAGCGATGAACTGCCACCCAACAGTTTAACTTTAGAACTCTGACAGCCAAGTTCAAGTGTCAGCAACTGCTCACGGTAGCACATTAAAGACAATATATACGCCGGCTTGCAAAAGTACCGGTATTCAACCACCCCTTGAACTTTTTTTTAACCTTTTGCCACATTTCCGTTTTCAAACATAAAGATATGAAATTGGATTTATTATAATTTTTTTTGTGAAGAGTCAACACCAAGTGGTACACAATCGTGAGGTGGAACAAAATTCATACAATATTTTAAACTTTTTTTCTTATCAATAAAAAAACTGAAAAGTGGGACCTCGAACCATTCCACTTTTTTGCTTTATGTGAAGGATCATTGTCGTGTTTGAAGGTAAACCTCCATCCCAATCTGAGGTCTTTGTAGACCTAAACAGGTTTTCTTCCCAAATAGCCTTGCATTCGGCTCCATCCATCGATCTTCCCCTCAACTCAATCTGTCTTCCCTGTTCCTGCTGAAGAAAAGCAGCCCCAGACCATGAGGGACGACTGGGTCTTGGTAGGTTTGCAGTGGTCTGATCCGCTTTCCATTTCAAGACGATTGATCGAACAGTGCCCCGCGAGTGTGGAAAGCTTTTAAATCTTTTCATATGCTAATCTTGCTTTAAACTGCTCCTCAACTTCATCCCGAACCTGCCTCTTCATTTCATGGATGGATCGAACAGTGCCCCGCGAGATCTGTCAAGCTTTTGAAATCTTTTCAAATGCTAATCTTGCTATAAACTGCTCCTCAACTTTATCCGGAACCTGCCTTGGTCTTTGCTCCACAGTATGTTTTTAACCGAACTCTGACACCATCGGACCATATACTGAGGCTTGACAACACACAGCTGGACAGCTTCAGAGGCAGGATTCGTCGAACTACAAAAAATTATTGGCTGCCGCGTTTCGGATATCTCATTAACGTAAAGAAATTTTTAAAAGACAAAAAAAGGGCATGCCAGTAAATGTTTTTACAGGATATACAAACACGTGCACACAAAGACACTTCCATATATGCTGAACTGATAAAACAACTATGGATAAAATACAAAGACAAATGGGAATTTAAGGGAAAGACAAAGTGCAGACAATCACCATTTGATGTCTTTGTTAGTCTGAATGTGACCTTTTGACCAGTAGGGAACACACATTTCAATGCACCATTTAATACGACATACCACATTATGTACTTTTTGATTTCTGAATCAAACTGAAACATTTTTGTTTGAGATGCCACCCTATTCCCGTTATCATAGATTCTTGAGTGGTGCCCTTTTTGGAACAACACAATCCCACTTTTCCAACAGTATTTGTATTGTTGGTGTACAGCAGCAGGCATTTTCTTTTTCAACATCGTCCTTCTATCACCAAGGATATCCTTGTTCCCAATGTGGTCCACCCAGGTTCATTTACATAAAATCACCGCACTGGCAGATTGGAAATAATGCATAGTGTCTTTTCGTTGTTGCCATGACTCACTATTTTAAAAACAGCAGGCTCATTCATATGCATCAGTGTTTGTCAAGTTCTCTGCATTGAGCTTTCATGATTGAATGTGGGTGTGACATTTTTATTTTTGTGTGCTAACGGCCTACACGGAGGGTCTCTTCTGAAAAACATGCATTATGGAGCAAGTACATTTTACCAACACATTATTTCCTTTCTACGGAAGCGTGGAACTGCCAATGTGGAGTAAACATTTTGGATTGGAAAATACGTTCCAACATAGTTGGAAGGACTTTTGCCTGCTGCCCGAGGACAGCTGGCATAGGCTCCAGCACGCCCCGTGACCCTTGTGAGGATGAGCGGATCATAAAATGGATGGATGGATGGATAAAAACAATAACAATAATAATAATAATAAGAACAACAACAACACTAACATATATGGAGGTCATTCTTCTTAAACATCTAATCACAGTACCCACTATTTACTGTATCTATCCTTCAAGCCAATATGAAAAATTTGTATATATGTTTCATAGGCATTATGTAAGAGTTTTAAGAATGTTTGTGCCGACTGCATGTGTATAAATAGTTTCTTTTTTGTTTTGTTGTTTTGCAAGTCCAATAACCTGTGGCAATATGGGGGGGGGGATACATTGAAAAAAAAACGTTTGAGCATTTAGCCTACCAGTACGTTCAAACACATTTGCAAGTTTGTTTCAACGTATTTCCGTATACGTTCAAACGTATGTAAATATGTTCAAATACACTTGGAAATATGTTCAAACGTGTGCAGTTGAATGTCAATATGTCTGAATGTATTTGCAAATGCATTTGAATGTGTTTGCCAGGCAACAATTTTTTCTCCACATTGGTAGTTCCGCGCTTCCGTACATTTGTGCTTCTATTGTAAAACATTATTTCATCTACTGCTTATGGGTCTTGGGTTTGAGAAAACATGCTCTCATGACAAATAGTCGTTTTACACATGGCTCGGAGTTTTCTTGCACAACTCAACAGAGAAGAGTCACAAACTCAGTGCGGCCTCCTGTCCATTGTGCAGAAGAAACAGGTAAAGACAAAAAGAGGCGTGTACCTGATGGGCATCACTGAGATGGGGGGTGGGGGGGGCTTAAAAGACATTCAGTCCAGCGGAACCTCGGGAACAGTCGGTAACATGGTCGCCGTGCCCCGTTTGGACTCCCTCATCTTGTCCAGGCCAAAGAGGAGGTCGAGATGGGTGATTGGTCGCAATCTATCCTCATCCACGGGTCTGTAGAACCCAACATCAAAAATTACTAACAACACGCAGCCAGAGGTATGAATAGTTCGGTTTGGGTATGTGCTTGGGTATTTTTTTTCTCCTAGTACTCTAATTATCCTCAGAAGAGTATAGTTCGAGCGTGGTTTTTTTTACCCCTCCCCTCCCCTTGTGGTTTCCTTTCTAACTAAGATCTCGGGGCGCTTTACAGCGAGTACCGACAGGCCCTTTGCACTGTATCCCATGTTCGTCATTGTTTTTTTCATGTTTCTTGTGCGGAGCGTGCCTGTTAAGTGATGTTTCGTTGCACGAAAGTGTAATGACAATAAAGATCCATCCATCGTTTACAGTTTTACAATTAGAACACAGATAATCCAATACTGTTTCAAACAAGAGTCATTATTTTGCTTTCACATAGATAACATTTACTCGATATTGACATTGTCAGAAACGACCTTCAACGATTTATTATTGTATTGGTGCCTACAGTGGTGTGGACAAAAGTACAGTAGTGAATGCATTCGTTCATTAATTTGGATAATGCAACTCAAAAAGTGAAACTCGTCAAGTCAAACTCAAAACACTCCTACCTCATATCGTCTTTCACCGTTTTGGTTTTGTTTCTTAGCCCATATATGGCATTATCCTTTCTCTGTTAGCATTTAGCTTGTAGTCTTTCCTAAAGCAAATTTATATGGTTGGTTTAAATACATGTGTAATTCACTATACCTTATATTTAGTCTGACAGGAAACTTCAAGTGGGAGTAAACGACTGGCCTCTTTTTTTAATAATAATAATATAATAATAATACATTTTCTTTATAAGCGCCTTTCAAGACACCCAAGGACACTTTACAATAACAAAGTGTTGACTATCTGCAAATTGCTTGCTTGAGAGCATATTGACCCGATGCAGCTTTGTCACGTAATCACCTGAGTCCACCATGACATACGGCAAAAGTTAATGACTGCCGAATTGAAGTGCACGGAAAACGGAGCGATTTTGTGACTTTATTATTGAGTTATTTTTGCCCATCTAGCCATGAACATCCACCACTTCAACTGCTGTCTGCTGTGCTCACCGTTTGAATCATTCCATTCACACCGCACAACCTTTATTGTGATGTTTTCAAAGCCGTATCCCCTTACACTGGAGCTGATTTAATGTAATGGCGGAGGTTAAACTTGCCTGTGATGGTGACGTTTATTTATATATAGCAGAGCGGGCGTTCCGTAACGTGCAAGCAAAAGATGAGCATGGAAATTTATAATAAACCTTATTGTGCGTTAATTCACAATTCATGATTTCATCTTGAGTCAAGCATGGATTTGAGACTGCTGTTGTTAAGCAAATAAGAAGTTGAGCTGATTTGCGGTGGGTGTGGCTCATACGTTTCGTCTTCCTGGACCTCTCCTAACTGCTGGGCGATCTGCCTCATCTGTTCCTTGCGGACGTAGTCTCGAACTCTGTACATGGCGGCATCGCGGCAAAGTTCCCGCAAGTCGCTGCCCGAGTATCCGTCTGTCTTCTCAGCTATCTCCTTCAGATTAATAGTGGCGCTCAGCTGCCCAACAAAAAGCAGGATGGTAACATGACAGAATAATTGTAAGGCAGTCTTTAAAGTCCACTTTTTGCACGCATAAATCACCTTACATGTTCTTCCGCTAATATCAGCCGCAGGATGTCATGTCTTTGTTTTGAGTCCTGCAGAAAAAGCACAATAAAGGATACTTTTTAGTGGCGGTGTTATATCAGTGCTGGATGATTACGGAAAATATAACATATAGTATTTTGATTGAGATTGAAATCGTGCTTATTAAAACGATGATTTGATTTCAAAACTTGGCAACTAAAACTCTTCTCAAAACTATCATCATGGCCCGTTCATCCCCGCACGTTGACCATTTTAATCTTGTCCACTCTAATAATCTGTTTTGTCAAGTACAAAGTGACTTTGTAAATGTCATGTGAAATTCTAGGGCAGGGGTAGGGAACTCCGGTTCCTCGAGAGCCAAATCCTGCCTGTTTTCAATCCCTCCCTACACCAACACACCTGATTCAATTGGCCATGATCATTTCAGGCTTCCACAGAGCTTGCTGATGAGCTGATAGTTTGAATCAGGTGTATTGGTGTAGGGAGGGATCGAAAACAGACAGGATATGGCTCTCGAGGAACCGGAGTTCCCTACCCCTGTTCTAGGGTCTTGCATTTTAATTTTGCAGCAACATATATGCCTTGCATCGATGCATAGATTGGAGCCTTGAATAACCATGACCCTCATCTCTGCATCACATTTATTCTTATTTTCACAAATCTTGGGATTTACTGGGCTAACATGGGATTTCGGGGATTGTATTTTCGTGCCATGTGAAAAGTGTTCTGGTAAAAATGTGGATCTTTGCATCCTTGAATTACCGTATTGGCCCGAATATAAGATGGCCCTGATTATAAGACGACCTCCTCTTTTTCAAGACTCAAGTTTGAAAAAATACTTTTTGAACAGCAAATTAATTTTTATACAGAAAATAATTACAGTACATCTGAAACAAATGATTATAACAATATATTTGAGAGAAAAAGCATGTTATTTTGCCTCATTCAAATTTTAATATCTGAACATTTAAATATGCAAACTAAAGTGCAATCACATTCGTAAATGATTGGCTTCTGGTTTTTGAAATGTAAATTACATTCTCCTCAGCTGCCGGTTAACCTGGCCGATCTTCGACCCACTTTTCTTCAGATTGTCTCTATGTTTCTCCATTTTCTGTTATACCTTCTATTGTTTTCTTCTCTTTTCTTTCTTACCGCTATTTTTTATTTTTCTTCTTTGTGCTACTGCTATTTTTATTTTTATTCTTCGTGACAGGGGTTCATTTGGCCTGGGAAGTCAAGTTCAGCATTCGCTTCAATATCTGGCGCCATCCAGTGTCGTAAATGGGTATAATGTCTAGACCCCGAATCTAAGACGACCCCCACTTTTTCAGTCTTATTTCAATGCAAAAAACACCGTCTTATATTCGGGCCAATACGGTATGAGAAAAGGAAATGTCTGTGAATTCATGAAAACTCAACTTAAATATAACTTGAAAGGAGAACTAGAAAACACATAAGAAGGTGAATAAGACTATATTACATTAATAGCAATTAGAAAGAACAAATGCCGGCTGTTCTTGTGTCTTTTGCCCTCTTAGGGACAGTGTGCTGCCGTGCATGGATGGAGTACACACCTTGAATGACAACAGAAGAACCATCCATCCATGCATCCATTTTCAACACGTTCTGCTCATTCATCACTTTTCTTCAATTGAAACGTTTTAAACATCGATAGAAGCCAAAATTGAAATCAGGATTGGAATTTTGATGATTCGTTCATCCCTAAAGTGTATCACATAAATCCCAATTAACATTTTATTAAATAAATAGACTGGCCATGACCGGATCTTGTCAGGTTTCCATTCCAAAAAGTTATTGCCTAAAGGTGTTTGTGGATGACTATGTGATTATTTCTAACCAGGCATGGCAAGAACTAAAATCTGTTCATTCTGTGGTCATCGTTTTATCATTAAATAATGACTGTTCCCAAAAAAAGGACAGTGTTAACTCAGTGAATAGTGTCCCAAGTGTCGTGCTTTCATCTCCCTTGTCATGTTTGGTGGAAGATTTTCTTCCCCAAAAGCAATAATCACGGGTGAATTGTTTTGATTTCTACTACTGTCTTGAAGGCACTCTCTCCTAACTCTACAAGCGACCCCCTACGTCCCTCCCCCTCTACTTTTCTGCAGCATGATTCTGGCTGATGGCTTACACTTGCTGCCACCTGCTGGACAGACCTTAAATCATTTACAAAGCAGACAAGCCTCATCCTGAGTCGGAACCCGAGTTCGACCCTACCTCACACTATCACTATGACGCAAAAAAACGCAAAATACGTAAAAATACATGTTTTTTTAATACATCATGGGGAATTAGAGTTAAGTGTTTGTGTATGTATTTATTGTACAGTAACGATACTGTTCAATATTCTTCTGAATATACAATATTTCACAGATTCAACATGCTTTTGCAAGGAAGTTCTTACAGGGAGGCCAATGTGAAACGTGGTGGGCATTCTGCGTAGGATAGCAGGATCTACATCTTGTGGCCGGTTTGTTGCCCCCATGACCATCACCTAAAATAGACACAATGATACAGCAATGATAGCGCTAAGAGCCGTTGATAGAAAACAACAATGATCTGGGTGCAACTCCAAACCGACACAAGCAGCTTTAGTCACAGAGTGTGAGTAAGTGCTTGTATTTACCTGGGTGGCTGAGGAAGTTTCCATGCCATCCCACAAGCTCATGAACTGGGCCTTCATCATGGCAGTAGCTTCGTGATCAAGGCTGGAGCGGTTCCTGAGAAATGATTCTGACAAAAATAAATAAATTAATAAATAAATAAAAATAAATCATACACCTGAAGATCAAACTGGGATTACAATAATTACTTTTGACAGAACTATGATTGGAATTCTGGAGTTTGGAGCAATACCCCGGTACATTTTCCCATGTGTTCAAGTACACCGTAAGAGTAACCCAACTCAATTTTGAGTGCATCACCAGATTCAGAACATGGTGTGCCTCTTTCTCCCCCACACTTGATTTCTCATAGAGTAAAAAAAAAAAAAAAATGCAATCATGGATATGCATTGTTACCATCAACTAAGATGATTATTATTACTATTTTTAACCACAATATATATTTTTCATTATAGGGAATGAATGATTGAACTCTTCAACTTTAGCCTCACACATGTGCTATTTAGACAGAGCATATACACACTTTTTTCAATTGTTTTTGTGACATAGATGAACACGGCAACACTGCAGAGGTGTTTCCTATGATGTCGCCACTCGGTTCGCAGAGGGCATTGCGTGGTGTAATACAAAGTTAAAAAGACGTCAATCCCTGTCATTCATTCATGTGTGTGTGGATATTTTATTTATTATATATTTTTTTCTATAAGGGTGCCTTGAGGTGTCAAAATGACCTCTTAGAAATATGTGGAAATTCAAACTGGCCATTTCCCGCCATGGTGTATAAAGAACCTTTCCTTCCAATAGTCACATCATTCTGATGCTCATCAATGCATTCTCCCATGCTGCAGAAAATGCAACTTGAGTTTCAGCTGCTGGGTGAAATTTACAGAGGAAAACGATGACGGAAGTGCGGTTAAAGGTTGTCCATGTGATATCAAAGAGGGACTCAAGTTTTTACCTCTAATTTATTGGAATATTTGTCCGATACAGCATTTGACGGAAATAAAAAGATCTCTGTGAAGTGATAGATTTTTTGTTTTTGTTTGTTTCTTTGCAGTTTTGACTTCTTTGCAGTCATTTGGCATTTTGAAACTGTTGTGCATAATATTTGGAATTTTGCATTTTTTTTAGTAATTTTGTAAAACAACTCATTGTGCGGACTTTGTGCAATAAAACCCTAAATAATGGGAAATGTGCTTATATTAATAACACTGTTTAACTCTAAATCACTATTGAGGAAAATCAGAAAAACAGAATATATCTAATCTGGAACCCACTCTATTGTAATTTGATCAAGCATTTGTGAGCATTGGGACATTGTATATAACAATCTTAATTTTGACTTCCTGTGGTCAAGCGTGAATCTTGTTATATGCAGCTATTTTCATCCCGCCATCGATGGAGAGACAATATTGCTCGTTATATGTACAGTATACATACAAAAGTAAACATTTTCTATAATATGTGCTTGAGAGTCATCCTGTTTGATCCACTCACCAATTTCATCAATAAAAATGATACATGGTTGTAGTTTGGCCGCCAATGAAAAGACAGCAGCTGTGAGCTTTTGCGATTCGCCATACCACATATCGGTCAGCGTAGATGCCTGCAGGTTGATAAACTTGCAGCCAGAAGCTTTGGCTGTCGCCTTAGCAATCATGGTTTTGCCACAGCCTGGAGGACCAAACAACAAAACACCTGCAAGGACAAAACAGTCACAGGTCTTACTCATTTTACATATGGACTATTATTCTGGTGAGCTCTTTGCTGTTCTTTGAGACAAAATGTAAATGTGTATTACTACAACAATATATCAATATATACAATATATACATATATATATATATATATATACACATAGATATGTACATATACACATATACACAGATATACATACATATACATATATGTACATATACACATACATACACATATATGTACATATACACATATAATAATAATAATAATAATAATAATACATTTAATTTATAAGCGCCTTTCAAGACACCCAAGGACACTTTACAATAACAGTATATATATATATATATATATATATATATATATATATATATATATATATATATATATGTACATATACACATATACATACATATATGTACACACACACACACACACGCAGCACACACACAGACACAAACACATCTTTCCAGGATTTGGAAGAAAACAACACCATTTTCAATACCATTGCAGAACAGAACATTTCTTTCAGACTGGTTTGGGTCCCATGAGTTTACGCTTTTCACAGAGTAGATAAAACATGGAGACTAAAAATGGTACAAGGCTCACAGAGCACTAATTTGGGGGGTTGTCTAATCCCTACACAAAACCTGGAGGCAAACAGAAAAAAAAAGTAGTGACTGTTTGAATTTCGGGCTTGGCTGATACGGATTTTTGGAGACCAATGCTGATTCTGATATTTGGCATAAAACAACCGAGGTAACCGAGTCATCGGCCAATTAATTTAAAAATAAATAATGAAACAAATAACTTGCTGTTTGGGTCATTTAAGATTTACAAGAACCAAGATTAGAATTACAGGCAGCAAATGTGACGACTTTGCAATGCTTTGTCCTGTTTAATTTGAGAGCGGAGAGGAATTTTCAAGTACAAAAGATACAAACTTGGTGGCACCTGATTAATTTATCTTTCGATTTAGGCCATGGATGTATGCACTACATAAGCGACATAATGAGCCGAGTTACTGGCAAAACATTATGCATGATGCCTTTTAACGTTAAATCCAATTTCTTCTCCTCTATTATTTTTTTTTTTAAGTGTGACTTGAAAATAAAAACCATCGATTCCTCCCTCAGACATCAAAACGTGTCACTTGTCTTTTTTTTTTCTTTGATAGGGGAGTGGGGGATTATTCAACAGCAATTCATTCCAAGTGTGGTTAAGCGGCCCATATGTCGCAATTGCCCATCCCTGCTCTAATTAATTTGTGCTGCCGTGCGTTTATGACCAAAAGAGTGCTTTGGTCCGGTGTCTCAGTGGTATTAGCTGGTGGCCTCTGCTCACATTTTGAAAGTAACGCCACACAGGCAACGGCAGGGACGGCGAAGGAGAGGAGGCCCACAGATCACCCCTGCGGCAGATCAGCTCTCACCTCCGGCTCGTTAAAAATGTCTATGGTATGGTGTTGGCTTTTAATGTTTTCTTTTGAAATAAGATGCCAGTGTGCCTCCTTGTGGGTTGTTTCTGGTCAAACCCATTTTTGTAGTGCATTGTGAAATTTTTCTTTGTGTTCTCTTCATTGTTGAACATCTGATTTATAATCCGGCTTGTAAATCTGCACACATATTGTGGTCTTGTTGGCCTCAACATGGATTTACCCGTATTATTGAAAATGTTGCCATAAAAGTGAAATATATTAATATAAAGGTGTATTTTGACTACATTAATCAAATAGTGTCATACCTCGGTTTTCAACCATAATCCGTTCCAGAAGGCTGTTCAAAAACCGATTTGTCCGAAAACCGATTTGTTCGAAAACCGAAACCACGCTCTTTAAAAAAAACTTTATTGAACACATCTGTTCACAATAGAACGCTCCACGAGGAAGCATAACTTCCTCGTTTACCCGAGGAAGCGTCATTTCCTCGTGTAAGGAAGGCGAGAGGAGTCAAGTGACGCATTCAAGTGCGCTCAGTTTGTTCAAGAACCAAAATTCGGTCGTCATCTGAGGCATAAAAAAACTCAAAATTTTTGGTCGAAAACCGATTTGGTCGAGAACAGAGACGTTCGAAAACCGAGGTTTGACTGTACTGTACTACCAATCAAGCCACACAAGTAAAATTAACGAAGCCTTCCTTTAACTAGGAGGACGGGATACTGGAGGCACTTGCTTGTAAGACTGTCATTAAAAAGAGTCGATCTAATATTTGCAGCTGCTGTTATCGTACTCAGGCTGGATTTAGGCTTTACATGCATATTTCAAGTGACACAATTCAGATTTATTGCAAGAGGAACAATTCATGTTATCAAGTGTAAATAGAAAAAAAAAGGCATCGGAATCAGATAACTTTTCATTGGAAACAGCCATCTTCCATTGCATGCTTATGATACAGTATGTGCGGGATACAGTATCTGCCAATATGAGTGGAGCGTAAATGCACTCATCAGCTATAGCAAACTGACAAAGACAGTTTGAAGAAAAAAATACAGCGATCTACACAACAGTAAAAGCATGGCCGAGTAATATGATTTAAATACACATCAGAGTCGGCAATGGAGGTTAAACTCATTTAAATCAATGTGGGAAGCATCAGCCCAAGCCAACTGGACATTTTGTAATGTTTAATACTGTATTTGTATTGTTTATTTGTTCCGTTTTGTCACTGCTCTGTGTTTACGTTTGTGGTGCCATTTCCACATCTGCGTTTGCAGGTTGTTTCATGTGTTCTATCAGTGTAAACACAGCCATATCGGCCACGGCACCGGAAATGTACACAGACACTCGGATATAGGCATGAAAGTGGAACGAGGCAGTGGGTATACATCCAGCCTCATCTTATATTACATCAAAATGTTTGTTGCCCAGCTTTGTTCTTAATGGTGTAAAGGAAAGTGCAACAACAATAACAGTAAAAGGATCTGAAGCGGTAGAACTGGAAAGTCGAACAAGCTGGCACAAGACAAGGGCAAACCTGACATAACTGCACTTGCCAAGGGGATGTTGCCTCCCTGAAAATATCGTGTTATATTAACTTTGTTATATTTGCTTCAAGCTTACACTGTAAAATAGCCTGTTGCCACATTATTTCTGTGTATGGCTGTTGAAATTATTTAACATCGAAGTATAATCTTCTGTCCAGAGAGCAATGAGATTTTCCAATGGCTGTCCATTGTTGTTCTGTTTACAACATGAACGAGTTACCTTTTGGTGGCTGAAAGAGTTTGGATCCAGCTAAAAGGTGTCTTTTCTGAAAGGGCAGAATGACTGTGTCTTGTAGCTCATTGATGATCTCATCAAGACCTGCAATATCTCTCCAGGACACCTGCAGCGAGACAAAGTATAGTTAAAAGCGGAAAATTTGTGCAATTAGATTACACAGTAAAAACTGTCCTGCCATTGTATTTATTTTGCTCAGAAAGAGGGCTGAATGAATCTTTTCAATTCAATTGTTTTCCTCAAGATTGTGACTGCGGTTTAATATGCATATTTTTTATGAGTCCTGTTTGGCTGCTGAATAATGCAGAATGGACGATCTGTATGCTTTTTATGCTGGAAGAGTTTTTCGGTATAATAGTAGAGTTTAGTATTCTGCCACTGTGGCAATTTTTTTTCAGGGTCTTCTTCTAATGCAGGTATCCAGACTGCTCCTAAATGGCTCTATTTTGTCCCGAAAACCTGAGACAGTGCAACTACATTTTTCATTGACTTGTGCAAGTGTGGCCAATAAATCTGCAGATTTTAATTGTTGATTTTTTTTTTTTTATTGCGGAAAATGTTCTGCTCCACTCTTTCGCCCATTCATCAGCAATAAAGTGAAAATTATTACAAAGGTGAGTATTTACTTCGCATGTCAATTTGTGATTCATCTGTAATAAAAACAACTTGTATTTCCAAAATTATATGTATGTATAGCAATGTATTTGTTCATTTCTGTTCACAAATTATTTAGGAATTGCTATTATATTGAAGTTTATCAGTTCAGTCTTTGTGCATGTGAAGAACATGCTTTTTAGAATTAATGAGCCATCAATCGGCGAGAAGTTTCTGTGACATTTGATCACTCCGACTGGCTGATAGCAAGCGACTCAGAAATGTATTTGCATTTTTTTTAAACCCTGATTGTGGATGACATGTTAAACAATGACTTATTAGTGGCCACACCATGAAAACACTTTATTCTGCCACTACAATACAATACAATACCTGCTGATTTATCTAGGGTGAAGTGCTGCTGTGGGTGGATGAGTGAGTGAGTGAGTGAGTGAGTGAGTGAGTGAGTGAGTGAGTGAGTGAGTGAGTGAGTGAGTGAGTGAGTGAGTGAGTGAGTGAGTGAGTGAGTGAGTGAGTGAGTGAGTGAGTGAGTGAGTGAGTGAGTGAGTGAGATGCTTCAGGGGAGGTAGTAACATTTGTTGCTTGATTTGACGGTAATGTCAGCCCGTTTTTTTTCTCCCGTCCCTTGTCAACCCCCAAATTGCAGCTTTTGCGATTTGAAAATTGCCTTATGCTACTTCACAATTTAGTTTTGATTTATTGTTCAGTCCTACTCAAAACTGGAGCAGAATATAACTAACACCAAACAATATAATGCAGTTGGGAATTCGAAAACACCGCAAACCAACACCACAATGATAGATACAATGTTCAATTAATAGATTTCTTACAGCGTACAACAAATGTTATTATTTAATTGAGGCCTTAAGAGTCTTCATTCTTGACTTATGGGGATTATAACCATCACCTTCATTGTTTGTGGATCCACTAGTTGTGATGCGATGTTCATCTCATACTCAGTGAGTTTGACGCCCTCAACACCAATCCTCTTCATAAGCTGTTCTGCCTGGGAGCACATTGGTCCAGATGCTCTTAAAGTAGCACATTTGATTTTAATTTTAACAATGAAAACAAGACAAATACCCTTTTTTTGGCTTGGCCTTTCTGTTTAGCAGTGGGGTCCATTGCTTCCACAATCCATTTGATGCTGTAGTAGGTGGCTGCTCCAAAGATCGTCAGCCTCAACAGCATGCTCACCACCTCAGTCCTGGTCAACGGCCGGAGCAGTGCTTCTCGAGGAAGATCTTTTAGCATCTTGGCTGGGAGATATCAGTCCATTCACTTAATGAAGTAGAGAGAAGTACAACTACAAAGACAAATTTGGAAGACACCACAGTGGAGTGGTCACCAACATTTTCAAATGAGAACAACATTTTGGGTTCTGATTGATGCATCGGGATACCAGTGTGATATTTTGATCAGTGTATCTTGAATTAAATGTGAAAATGTAAATATTATTCACCCATGTGAATACATTGATCATCGTGATGATTACTTGCCATTTTTCAATATTTAACAAGATAGTTAAATTTAACAAGGATTTAACAAGATAGAGAAACGATAAATGTCAATATGCAACACTATATTTCTATAAATCCCAGCAAGTGTTGACATTTTGAAATAATCCCTTGCACAACATTCCTAGGAAATCACAATGTCCTATCAATTAGCATTTTTTTTTAAATAACAGGGCAGCTGGTTACTCATGTAGTCTATGTTGATGACCCGTGCTGTAGTTTAACACAGATGGCGTGTGATGCATGCTCGCACTATGAACTGCATTTATGGCCCATAGCTTTGGTGAATCCTACAAATGCACGCTTTAATATTTAGTCGTGAAATGTTCTTAAAATAAAATTGGACGTTAAATACCGTGCACAACATTTTAACACAAATGATAAATAAGCCGACACGTCATTTTCAAATTTAAACAATAAAGCGGTATTTGACATTCATCCAGTTTAGTGCGATTTAAGGTGCAAGGTTGGGTATTTATTATAAATTCGTTTTCAACATTGGCAACATCTTAACCTTGCATCTTGGAGGAAACTGCGGCGAACAAACAGCGCGTGTTCAGTAATGTGTCATTATCATCATCATCACGAGAGCAAGTTAAACATAGCTCAATCTTTTTTTTCTGCAACGCTGTACGCAAAACTTGAAAGTTGTCAATCTTACCAAATAAGATTATATGATGTAAACACGCAGGTACCTACGGTGCATCACGCATGTTAGACCGGGAGAAACACGAACTTCAGTTGGTTCCGGGGCTTTTGCTTCTTCTTCCGATTATTGGAACAAAAAGCCGCCACTGGGTGGCAGAAAATGCACAGAGGTTAAAGTTCCAGCACCGAGGACAGCGTTCAAATACGGCACTGAAATGACACATGATGGATATATCGAGCAGGACAAGCACTGTTTATCATATCGCAAACAAACCAACAAACAATATATTTTACAGTATTGTATTACAGTATGATAATAAGCACAGTGCCAAGAGATAACTGAGATTTGAGGGTGGGGAGTGATGTGCCCCGATGGAACAGTTCAATGTGTATTGCTGGACACAAACCAGAGCATTTTGTCTTCTCCTTTTCAAATGAGTGGTGCAAACTGCTGTACAAATCTTAAACGGTCATCGTTTCTATTGCGGCGTGATAACGGATAATCCCATCTTTTGATCAGCTTTAGGGATAAGGTCCTAACAAATGGGCTTCCCTCAAATGCAATGTATCTCGTATGTGTCAAAGTGATTGTTAATTGTCCCAGATTGTGCATTTAATGGGGAAATGTTGGAACAGCCTGTATCCAGATGGCTCTTTCATTCAGGATTTTCGTTAGGAAAATAGAAGGAGGCTGCTGAGAAGAAAATAAATTGAATGATAGACTGCTAAATGAAGGTAGATTCAAATTATTATTTTTGACACGACACTTCTGTAACGTAAGAGATCACAATGGCTCCTGTCCAGCCCAATCAAGCCAGAGAAAGTCAATCTTGCACAGACTGAGCTTCTAGTAGTGAGCAACTGAAAGTCCAGACTTGCTGAAGAAAATGGCACAATACTTTATGTGCGACTGCTCACACCTCTGGCCCTCAAAATCCTTCATAAAAAGCCCTAATCCCTCATATGGCACTGTGGCGTGCCCCGGGAGATAGTGGACAAGCCACAACATGTTGATGGGTCTGGGCAGTAATGCACTGGCTTGTGTATCTGCAAAATGCAGCTGGGGATCCAGATTCCCACAACACCTTGTGCCATGCCTAAACATTCACTCTAAAGTGACTAGATTTAAAAAAAAATCAGATGGCTTGTCTGTCAAGCTTCACTTAGCATTGCTGAAAAAAATCACATTCGAAAGCCTTTCTCAGCAGTGACAGTTTGGTAACAGCAGAAATAGAGGTTAATGCAACAGTATGATGGATTTAGGATTTATTTCACCTGTACTTTTTTTTTTGAGAGGCTTGGCAGTATTTCACATAATGTAATAAATAGATTATAGATCGATTTGATCATTTTGCCATTCCTCTTCTTCGACACACTTCTTCTGCGCCATTGCAAACAGACTTAGGTCTCTCTATGTGCAGATAACTCAATATAAAGCACAGTGCTTCATTTTATACCGGTGTGCCAACTCAGAATTTTTCTCAATTTTAGAAGCATATCTTTTGAATTTACAGTCCTCAAATGAAGACATTTGTTGAAATTGATTAAATGTGGCAGAACCAGCAGCAACCGACACAACCAATGTCCCGGTGTGATGCACCACTGCTCAACATAAAGATTTCGTATGGTGCTGAGGCTCTCTGTTCTCTTTATTCATTCTGTGACTTCACAATAAAAGATGATTACAGCTGTTTCTCCTGACTGACAGTGTATGCAGTTTCCTTAACTCGGAGGGCCTCTCCATGGTAACCAAGGAACTAGCAACAAAAGGGAAAAAAATACAAGGGGGAAAAAAACGGAGAATGAGTTCTTTCCTTTTATTCTATCACATCAGATAGGTAAGAAGGCTTTTCATTCTCAATGGCCTTTATGAAATTCATGCATACAGATAAGCCTGATGTCAGAGGCAGTGTGAAGAGAACACTTATTTATTATTCAGTTGAATGAAAATTTATAGAATATGCTTGAGAAACTGGTTATTGTGTGGGTCTGCGTGTGTGTGTGTGTGTGTGTGTGTGAGCGCGTGTGAAAGTGATTATTTTGTCACACATGATAACCATAATATAACATTATGACTATGTGGGCATCATTTAAATGTAACCCAATAGTAACCAAAACACAGGGTGTTCCAAAAGTCTTAGGCACATTTGAAGTCTATGAATTGTAGTAAGATAAAAGTCGTGCCAATTTAAAGCTAATTACAAGTTTTTCGTAAGGCTATTGATTTTTTAAATTTCTTTTCAGACCTATTAATGGCCTTCACTCAACCAGAAAAGGCGTTTTGTGTGCTTAAATTTGCAAAAACTGAATCATGGACTGTTGTTCAACGTGCATTTCGCAGAAAATTCGGAAAGGAGCCACCAGAGAGGAAGTCCATAGTGAGATGGCATGGTAAATTCATAACGGATGGGTGCTTATGCCCAGCTAAAAGATCGGGGCGAATAATAGAATCTGTTGCAACCATTGACAATGCAAAGCTGGGACGCGTTTGGCAAGAATTTGACGGCTTGATGTGTGCCGTGTGACCAATGGTGCTCACACTGAACATCTATTCAGATTCAGATTCAGATTCAGATTCAGAAAACTTTATTTATCCCCGTGGGGCAATTAGAGAAATTATTGTAAAGAAATCTTGTAATCTCAATCTTTACATAGAATGTATCTATGAACATTCCATGTAAAAATTGAGATTACAAGATTTCTGAATTTACCAGATATGTTTTTATATCCTTAATAGTTTCCAAGATATTCAATGTCAAAATGTGCCCAAGACTTTTGGAACACTCTGTATTTTCCAAGATCAATATAATAACCAGATAATGACAAAAGAAAATCGTAAAATAAGTCGATCCAACATTAAGAAGACCTGCCACTAACAATTTCTTAAATGTAATCCACAATCATTTGTTAAAACCTGTTGAATAGCTCGACATTCAATTGCTGTCACATAAGCCTCAAGCATAGTACTTTTCTACAGCGTACTTTAACCAAACAAATTGAATGTCATTAGAACTGCCACCCATGATGGCAGTTTTAGAGACAATAATGGAGTTGATAACATCTTTAATATTTGAACAACTTTCATAAAGCACCTTTAAGATGCTGAGCAAACAGTTGCTTAGACGAAACACACGCAATGATGCTTTTAAGTGCTCACAGAGTTTTAATGAAGTCTACAACTACTGTCTTTGTCACATATGTACCGTATGTGGGCAATATGCAATTGTCAATGTGGTCCGCTGTAAATGAGCGTAATATGTGAATGAAAATGAGGCACCAACATCCCAAAACTGTGAATGGAAGTCTCTAAATCACCAAATGTCTGCATGTGTGTGAATGTTTGTTTGTTCGACTGAATTTTAATAGACCATGGAGACCCATAGCATTGCTCAAAAATCAGTGCATCCTTGGCCATCATGGCTGACAGCAGTCATCCCACTGTCAATGATTCTATTTTAGCGCGTGACGGCCGCACGCAAGGTCTAGCAAGGTCTGTGTGACAATGATTCCACGACACCGGTACGCATTTCAGTCTGAAATGCTCCCACGCGTTCTTTTTAACTCATTTTTATTTTCCGCTCTGTCAACCACTCGTGCCAAATGAGCTGTTCAGTTTCTTTGTATGAGGCAAATATGAAAATGCAAAATGCCAATACAGCTCAGGTTTGAATGTTTTATTGAAGTTCTGTCTACATTTGCCGTGGGCTGTGGGGTTGCGAACGGTGTGCGATTCCTCATGTACATAGCTTAGAGGAAACATTGGTTTGTTCTTTTACCAAAGCTGAATTGGCTAAAAAAAAAAAAAAAATCTACCTTCATGTAATTTGGAGGATTTTCACTTTGCAGATCTCAAAAATCTAAAACCTAGGCAAATCACTGATATTATAAATATTCACAATATTAATATTCATTATAAGCTGATTGAAAAAAAAAAACAACAATCACTGGAGCTATTTACTATTTTGGTTTCACACATCACCATTGGACGCTTTGAGCCAAGTCTCAATAATAAGATCCAGTCACAACAGCTTCTTAGGTCCTCACCACTCTCCTGAAACGCTGGAGCCAACTCCACAATCATCACCTGGCACGGAGCATTCAGAGAAATGGACATCAAATTGAAGTGAACACGCCCAATTCTTCTGGTAGATTCTAATTGCAAATGCAATTCCCCCGTGCGGGTATCGGGGTTGTGACTGGAGAGTGTGTGAGTGCCAACACAGTGGCATCGTGACACGAGTGTCTAAAAACCCACAACAATGACAGAGCTCCTCTGGCAAGGAAGACATTTGAGTTCAGAGCATGTGAGACTTGTCCTGTCAAGTGAAACAATTGGCTACTTCCAGCTCCCATTCATCAGAGTGACAGCACTTGGCCACTTGGAAATGAATGAATAAATAAAGTAGGATATGTGCGTATGTAAAGTGGAGCCTGCTGCGATAGCACTGTTCAAAAGGATTGTCGACATTGTTGACGAAAATTGACACCCCTCCTCCCTTCCCTCATGACTGAAACTCAACATACATCAGTTTACTGCCCTCTCAGCATTATATATGCATTAAATAGAAATTATTCTGACTTTGAAAATCTCAAGAAAACTCAATCAATGTCAATATTCTTGTCCCAAAAAAAAAAATCCCAAATAATCTTGGAAATTTGACCTGAAATGTTAACGATACATCAGAATCGTCTCTTGCATTCACAGTGCAAAGGAATATATTTATATGTATTTCAAGAGAAAAACATTCATGTTTCACCCTGACTCTCTTGCTGTTGAGCTATGAGCTGCCAGATATTCATTATTGATTATGACACTTGTTGGCTGCTGTGCTGCCTTGGTAATCACTTAAAGATAACCATTTTTTTCCCATGAGTATGGGCATTTTGTTTGAGGTTGAAATTAATGCATCAGGCTACTATTCATATTCATTGCATGTGCCAGGTACATAAACAAGACACCAAATCAATGCAGAGCAATGTTTTGCAAACAAAAGGTTTGATCACTTTCAATAATCCATCAGAAACATTTTGGGGCCTATGACCTTGAAAGAAATATAGAGCCAGCAGCTATAGGAGGGTTTGGATGGAATTCTCCAGTTTTATCACACAACAATAGAAAAACTAAAACATGACATGATAATTGACTTTTATTTCAACATCCATCCATGCATTTTCCGTTCCGCTTTATCCTCACAAGGGTCGTGGTGGGTGCCGGAGCCTATCCCAGCTGTCTTCGGGCAGTAGGCAGGGGACACCCTGAATTGGTTGCCAGCCAATCATAGGACACACACAGACAAACACATCCACAACACATCCACACTCACACACAAGGACAATTTAGAGTGTTCAATCAGCCTGCCATGCATGTTTTTGGAATGTTGGAAGAAACCGGAGTACCCGGAGAAAACCCACGCACGCCTGGGGAGAACATGCAAACTCCACACAGGGAGGCAGGCCGGAGCTGGAATTGAACCCGGTACCTCTGTACTGTGAGGTCAATGCACTAACCACTGGAGTACCGGGCCGCTCTTGTATTTAAACAGTATGGTAAAACTGAGTGTTTTAGAGCTGGATCGCAGCTTTAATTTAGCGTATGAGGTCGCTGTGAAACTGTACTTCTCCCAAGCACGTGCACTTCCCAAATGTCAAACAATACTTTGTGTTATGCATTCTAACTCCGTTTCATAAATCACTCATCATACTTCATTCATCATAATTCACGAGGGTGGCCTGAAAAGATTGTATTCATTTCATCTGTCATTCACAGCCACTTGAATGCAGCACTCAGCTCTTATCTGTTATAGCATCCCTCAGATCAATCAACTTGCGAATGAAAGCGCACAGAACCCCAGTAGAATTTGTTTTTTCCTCATAGGGATTAACATTTCTATTTTTCTTGTGAATTGGGCTCCCTCGCCCATGGCGTATCATTCTGGAAGTGACACCTTCCTCATAAATTACACACAGACAGAGTGATTGGATGGTTGTAGGCAGACTTGTGTTTGTTGGAAGCACAGTGGCCATATCGTTTAGCACCCGCGTTTATTTTGAATTCATTTCCGTCACTCACTGCTCATTTTCTTCATCATGTTTTAGACTGGGACACAGTGTGGTAGAGTTTCTGGCAAGGAAAGGGAAAGCAAAGTTTCATTACCTGCCAACTACAGGTGCAGCGAGGGCTCCTTCAGATTGCGAACAAAAAAGGCAACTGCCGTATTGTTTTGTTTGTATTTTCACTTTTGGAGGCATCACTTCATCACCACCACCACTTCATCTATGCATGAGGCGAAAGCACGAAACACATTGCCTAACACAAATAGCACCCACCCACACACCAAGAAGTTACAAGCCAAACATTTGAGTATGTGCCAGGTATCAGACCGCTGATAACAATGTTTGCTCATAACAGTGCAACTGTAGCTCTACTTACCTTTTGGCTTTTGACATGATGGTGCCCAGTGTGGGGGTGCTATTATGTAAATTGAATTCTGTACATATTCTGAATGGGAAGCTCACAGACATATTTTAAGAAATAGGCAGATCAGGTCACCAAAGATATACTTGTTGCTGTTGAATTTCACTTGCCAAAAGGTTTCAAAGTTACACACGGCACTCAAACTAGTTTGCGCAGCGGCATAACAATACATCATTCATCACGTGGCACAAGTTACTATTGTTTTTCATTTCATAGTTTCATATTTATGGACTGAAAGTATTTTTCATCTCAATATTTACTGTAATTATGACTTTCCTACTGCATACACTTATTTTGGCGATGGACTATAATGCATTCTAACTTACAAATTTAGGTTACATAATTTCCATAGGAATGGAACAGTATCATAAACAAACAAACCATTATTTCAAAGTGGTACAGTTTTCCATGTACTCCTGGACTAAAATTTCACCAGAGTGTGTCTCTCATGAAATGCATTCCTTACAATTGCAGGAGCCAAGCATGGTATGGGCCTCAACTAAGCCAGCTTGGTTTATTCAACACATTTATAAAAAATAAAAAAATAATCAAATCAAATCAAATTTGTGGAGCTGAAAACGCTCAGATGGGGTCAGCCAGGTTTATTTTTCCTGAAAAAAACTGGAGCTCCGTCCAGTGGGCAATTGAGCCCCAAGTCCCAGTTTAGCGAGTCCATCAGTGCCTATGTTGCCTTGGGGATGTTGGCTGGCAGCCTAGATGAGTTCTCCCTTGCACCTCTTCCTTCTCATGACGTGTCGCTGTGGTGCGATGAATTAGGGGCTGCTCTCAAACCTCTCGTTTGATATCTCTCTATGTTGCTTTTCATGACAATACAAAAGCCTGCATGTGTAACAGGGGGAACCATTACAAAACATCTTTGCCCCATACACCCATTGTCCAAAGCATCTAATTGCCACTCCCCCCCTCATACAGTTTGTGATGAAAAAAATATACAATGGAAACAACTCAAATTTCCTTAATTTCATACAACTCAAATTTACCTACAAATTGGGTTGGATCCTTTTTACTTCCAAGGTTTCTTTTGGGAAAATGATTGCAAAAAGGTGGGAGACCAGTGCCCTGCATATTTGTTGACTGATTAGGCATGATGTCAAGGTTAAGCACTATATTATATTACAACTACTCTTCCACCACCTTCCTGACACCAACAAAGGTATCAATACACAAGTACATGCTTTGCCACATACATTTTACCAGAAAGTTTGTTTGGGCCTATACATTTCTATAAGTTTTGAAAATAAACTCATACATTTTACAAACAAATGTTTTTCTCTGAGCAACGGTGCATTACCAAAGACAAAATCCTAGTCCTATGAGAATAATCTTTGCTGGAATTTGCCGGAACATAATGCAGTCACCTCTCATTTTTGCCTGAGCTGTTGCCAAGCCTCGGAGAAGTTAGGCACAGGCACATGCGCACAAATACACGCACAGACGCACGATGAGAACAATGATGATGCGGCATGAAGAGTATTTCTTACTGTCCTTTCGGTATCTAACTCAAGGATACTAGTGTTGAACCATATTCCAGGTATGAAGGATTCTGGATTGGTGGATGTACTTTTTTGAGTGTTATAACCGGGTCAGTTTTCTTTTGCAGTTATTTATCTCTCCGTGATCTTTGGCCAACTGTGCTGAGCTTCAAAGAATAAATTCATACAGACTGTGATTACACATTCAAAAGTTCACCAGGGCGTCAATTGCCTGTAATCATGCATCCAATTTAAGAAGTACAGTTTCATAAGGTCTTGAATTGCTCTTTCTTGTACATGACTGGGTTCATGTGGTAGTTAAGACATTCATGTCAACCCAGAAAACATTTTTCTGACCCATCAAGGGCATTTGGGAAATTGTTTGCTGAGAGTCTTTCAGGATTAGGCTTTTATCTTCTTGCCTTAGAACTGACAGATTATGTCGTATGGCCATATACCGGTAGTTTTAGTGATGACTTCCTGCATTGTCAAAAGAAGGACAAGGTTGTTTGTTCACTTCTTCAAACCATCAAGCTGCTCATTCCCTGAGGTTTCATCAACTTTGGATACATTTCTAATGACTTTCAAGTTAAGCAGAATTTAGAAATGAATGCAGTGATTTCACACACCAACAGATGGCATTTGGGATCAGTACCAGGCATTAGAGGACACCCAAGGCTATTTCAAAGCACTACTGTCTGGAGCGCAACTTCAAACTGAAACCACCAAGGACCTTCTATAACCTAGTTTTATTTGCAAAGTGTAAACTATATGTAAAGTAGAACATTAAAGAGCCTTGTAATACTAATAATGGTTATAAATAAGATAACTCAACTCAACTGTATTTATAGAGCACTTTCAAACAGCCATTGGTGCATACAAAGTGCTGTACATGGAGCAACTAACATATATCCAAAAATAAAGCAATAATCAGAAACAAAGATGGTAGTAGGCACCAAACAGTAAAACTGAGATCAAATCTGAGATAAGATAAACTTTATTGTCTCAGCTGAAAACAACATTAAACTATATAATGTTGCACTATGACTTCATTCAATTTATGAAATTTGGGCATTGCAATTATGATAAAATAAAACTGTAGGGTATCAACCTTGAAGTCGAAAGGTCTTTGTTTGAATCTCGGCTCTGAACTCATATTTTCTCCATGTTTGGGAGTGTTTCAAACATGCATTAAAGCTTAATCGCAACCTCGAAAATTGCAGCCCAGGAGAGCGAGTGAATGTGAATGGTTGTCTGTTTCTGTATGTGCTTCTTGATTGACTGTTCATGTCTGTGACCCTGAACACAAAAAATGGCAGTAAATTGTTGGATGAAGTAAACACACCCGTCAGTGTGCTCTTAAGCAAGTAAAATGCATGCTCCGTAGGGTTTAAGGCTGGAGATTGGACTCATCAGCCTAAAACAGTCTTGGCGGTCACCAACATGGCGCCCACGGTTACCGGGGAGCATAGGTGGGAGTAAATCACCTATTTGCAAGTCACAAGTTCATTAAGTCTTAAGTCGTAACCTTCAAGTCTGAAGCTAGTCCCAAGTCACTGTGTGAAACAATCAAGTCATAAAATCTTGCTCAGTCAAAATACATGTTGGATTACGTCACATCTCTGAAAAAAAAGAACATTTACATTTCTAAAAATGAAAAACAACATAAAATGGATGTCTACATTTAAATTATTTAGAAGAATGCAGCAGTAGGGTGGTTGACTGATTAGCACGCCGGCCTCACAGTGCAGATGTGCAGCGTTTGATTCTGGCTCCGGCCTTCCTGTGTGGATTCTGCATGTTTTCCCTGTGCCTGCGTGGCTTTTCTCTGGGTACTCCTGCTTGCGCCCATATTCCAGAAACTTGCATGGCAGGTTGATTGAACACTTGAAAGTGTCCCGAAGTGTGATTGGGAGTGTGAATGGCTGTCTGTGTGTGGCTACGATTGGCTGGCAACCAGTTCAGGGTGTCCCCTCGTCTACTGCCCGAAGACAGCTGGGATAGGCTGCAGCACCCCACGCGACCCTTGTGTGGATAAGCAGATCGCAAAATTGATGAATGGATGGATGATCATTTCCATTATTGTGCTACTTTTACCTTTAATTTGAGCTTTTTCAGGCCTTTCTACTGAATTAGTTAATGCCGGTATAACTTGAAGCAGGATGCTTGCTTAAAATAAAAATACTTTAACAGGGAGAGGAAGGGTTACTGAGAGTCTAGCCCACAGTCCCCCTGGAGAATTTTCTTTCTTGTTTGTGTCCTTGGGTGTTATTCTTCTTTGAAGCATCAGCGGATCAAGTGCCAAGGTGAAGTGTAGGATGTTCGAGTACAATGAGGTTTGTGGATGTGTGACTGTAATGCTCCAGCACTTGACAAATGACGGGTTGATTGCTCTCCTCTGGCTATAAACACCTTTCGTTTTGTCTGGGTTTAGTGTCATCAATACGCCTCAGCACCACATTGACAAGTCACAAGGGGCATTTCGTTTCGTGACCTTTTGGATCGGCATCATCTATCGCTCTGACAGGCAGCCTTCACCTCTCCTTATCTTCCCTTACAGGAGATTTGACACGGCGGCTGTTGATGAAAATGGTTACCGGTAATCTTATTCAGGGGAACTTTCACTGTTGTAAAACGATACACATATCACAGGAACTGGCGCACACTGTAGATATGGGTCCAAAAAGCATTGTGTTTTTCTTTTTTAAATTATTAAACTAAGCTGCCGTGTTGATGGAAAGTCTTTTTTTTATTTTTTTATTTTTATTTTTTTAATGTACTGTATTCTAATTTTGTTCTTCGAAAATCCGACCAAATTCTGAACTGGCTGTACAAGTGCAAGCCCATTTACCATTTTACCACTTTAAGATGTCTAACATCAGAAATATTTTTTTATTTCGGAAAGCGATTCGACACATGAAAGGGGAAGAGGCTTAGCACCATGTGGGGAACAGCTAAAGCTAATTCTGCTTCATTGAAATGTGAGGGGCATGTAAAAAGCAAACACACATACAGTCAGAGAAGTTGACAGCTGAACTAGAAAGAAAAGGGGCTCAGGACTCAGAAAAAAAAAGAAAACGATCGGACAAATTCACAAGTCACTGAATGCCGCTGCCACTCTGCGGTTCCTCAAAGGTGAGCTCTGCCAGAAAGCAACAAAATGACAAAGAAATGTGAGAGCTTCCATCCATCTATCCATTTCCTAACCTGCTTATCCTCACAAGAGTCACAGGCGTGCTGGAGCCGATCCCAGCTGACTTTGGGCAATCGGTGGCGTACACTCTGAACTGGTTGCAGCCAATCGCAGGGCACACATAGGAAAATATCCATTCACGCTCACAATCACACCTATGGACAATTTAGAGTGATCAATGAACCTACCATGCATGTTTTTGGAATGTGAGAGGACGCTGGAGTACCCAATGGAGGCACAGGGACACGATGCAAACTCCCTCGGACCTGAAAACCTGGACTCACCCCACTCACCCATTTTTAATATGCTTATTTTTATATTTATTTATATACTTTTTTTCTTCGACTATCTCCCTTTCATAATTTTGCTGCTGTAAATTGGGAATTTATCCATTATGAGACAAATAAAAGTGTTCTTATCTTATTTTCATAACTGCCAATTTGAAAGATTGTCATGTTTTTGAATAAAGGGGTGGAAATCTAAATGTGTTTTTAAATCTGATTCATTGATTACGGTTGAACAGGCTTCCAAATTAACTGGCTCCCGATCCCAGCAGTGGCTGTTAGAGCAATGTCAGTGCAGTACATTTGTTTCCATTATTTTCTTTGTAAAAGCAATAATTAGATCAGGGTTGGGAAACTGATGGACGGGAACACAATTTTCTAGGAGTGTTACTAGGGGGTCCACATAGGACCACCCACTTCCTAACCAGATGTATGACAAAAACGCAATTTAAAAAGTATATTCATATATTTTGTTTTTCAGAGTAAATTTATCAATGCATGTATAAAATATCAATGATTCAACAACAAAGGGTTTGAAGCAAAGAACAAAATCACATATTGCATTTCTTGCGGGACGAAGTTGAAAGAAGTGGTGACCAGGATGTGTAGGGTGTGAGAGAATTTTGCCAACCCTTGTCTTCATTTCTTGCATCATGCAAGTCCTCGAAAGTGGGTAGGTTGGGTATTAATGATCTTCTTTGCAGTCCTAACTCCTCGTTACAGTCAAATTTATTTAACCTTCTTTATTAAACATGTCCTACATTATGAACCATAACATACAGTATTTGTGTTGTCAGTAGGCTGAGCAAAAAAAAACAACATCATGAAGGTCACATTTCATGTTCAGACTGGATGAATTGCCTGTGACATTTATACTGTAAGTTGTCTTAATATGTTAAAGAACAGGCATGTGAAACTGTACAGAGAAGGTTTGAAAGCAAGTTGCGGCTTTAAGAATTCTCTTGTAAAGATTACACAAGTGTCCCTGAGGACCTCTCATTAAAAGGCAGAGCATAGCCTCTAACACTGATAGGCGTGAACTAGTTCAAAGCATAATGCTGATAAAGTCAATCACAATCTGTTCTGTTACACTGGTAGACTTCCACTTTGTTGTCAGGTTTCCATCATCATAAACGCTTTATTAACTAGATAGGCAATTCTCACCTGTCATACAGGTGAGTAAAAGAAGGGGGAGTCCTTGAATACAGTTTGAGGATGTAGACTTAGAGCCAAGAACAGATTGATTAATTCATTCAAAGCATTTCAAGTTGAGGTGGGTGAGGAATACAGACGATGGATAAGGTATTGATAAAGGAGGAAGCCATGAGGAAGTCATGAGGGGGTACAAAGGGTCTTGGAGCGAGTGCCTGCTATGTTCAAGTCGGTGGTTGGAATAATTGGGAAATAAAATGCAGGAGATGGAATTAATACAAACCTCATATCCTAAGGTATGTCAATGAGGTTGGTGGACAGCAATGGAGATGTGGATGGCAATTAGGCAGGTCTGCAGTTGGGAAGGAAGTGCAAGAGAGGCCTTCAGTCTCATCCTACCCAGACACAAAACGCTGCAAGGAGGATACATGAGAACATCAGAACATCAACATCAGAACACGGCACAAGTGCAACATGGTGAGTGAGAGGAGGGATGCTTTGGGAAGGCAACTGGCTTCATGGATGAAACATTTTAGCATTCTGGGCTCTTATATTGTGTCAGTCTAAGTCAAACATTGTAGAGTAACACTTAACAAACAACAAAGGATGTAGTCATTCGTTTTTAACTTACAATTGAGTTATGAGTAAATTTAGATCAGGGGCTCTTAACCCTTTTGACCTCGGGACCCCAATTATGCTGTAGACAGTGGCCTCCTGGCCCGTTCAAATATTTACAATGTATTTGTTTAGCTGCTGTAACTCTAGTTTGATTGGTATCCCACGACTAAATCAAACCAATTTATGGTTTAACAACCAAATTCTTGTCGATTAGGTTCCATTTTACAATGTGATTGTCACAGTGACATTTATTACAGTACTGTCTATAATCCTGCACATATGGGTAAACATGACGGCGAACAGGCTGGCACAGGGGTGTCAAACTCATTTCACATTGGGGGCCACATACGGCCTCAGTAGATGTCAAGTGGGCCGGACCATTAAAATTATACCATACTCTGCTATAAATAACCAATATAATATGCCTTTGTTTTGGTCTAAAGAAGCACAAGAACATTAAGAAAATGTTGACATTTAATGAATGTATCTTTTAGAAAACATTTCTGAGGTCTTCTTCTCTGATCAAAACAATGTTGTCAACAATATCAAAACAATATTAAAAATATTCATTCCGTGTCTTTTATGCATTTTTTTCACTTTTAAATGATCCCGTGGGCCTGATCGAACCACTTTAGGGGCCGGCTCCGGCCCGCGGGCCGTATGTTTGGGCTAGCAATTCATGGAACAAAGCAAGCAGCTACAGAACAAATGTAAGATCTCAAGAAAAAAACAGTAACTCGTTAACTCAAATTAGGGCAACAACAGCAAAAAGGGAGAATGACAATAATTGATGAGAAAAATAGAAATCTCATAAATAACATAGCTTTGGAAATCTTCAGTTTTGCAAGAAAGTTTATTTCTGCATTTATAGCCCATTGTCTTTTCATGTAAAGAAAAAATCCTACTCGCATTGGATTCCTTGTTTCTAAATACTGCCAATGTTTCAAAGGCTTCAGTGGTTAGCCCAGAAAAAGCCAAAGGAATGCACCCCTTCTCTGCCCTGCTCTTCCCAAGCTCTGTTAAAGCCTCATGTGTAATGTGGGTTGAGCATCTTGACCACCCCATTCTGTTCATTTATGCTGAACTACAACCAGGAAATACATAGCCAACTCGTAGCTTGAGCAGAGTATGTACAGCACTTTAACTGCTTCCTTATTCTGCAAAATTCTGATGAGATTTGCATCTATTGCGAGGCATGTCTTGCAATTGGAGAGCTGTCTTTTCCCTAACATTTGTGGTTGTACAAATAGAGAAGAATTTCAAGGTTCCACTACATAGTTGTTGAAACACACAACACTATCCACTCTCACTCAGTATATTTACACTGGCTTTCCTCATTGGTGAGCACTTCATCCCCAACACTGCTGACTCAGTTTGTCCCGCTTCAAAATGAAACTGTCAAGAAAGTCGTTCAATCTTCTTTTCAAGAATACCTAAAGGGAGGAGGAAAAAAAGAGCAACAAGGAAAACATGCCATACTTTGAGTGAGTCATGGGGCCTTTTGGGACAGCACAGCATCTTTACAGCTGAATAAATTATGAAGTGTCTCTCACCTGAGTTAGTGCTTTCAAAACGAATGACTGGAGTGTGCTTGTCTCAGTTCTCTATCAATCAAGCACATAGTCCCTCTTTCCAGGTTGCTGGGGGATATTTGTGTGCAGTGGGATAGGCTAAGACATTGCCAAGACGGAATAGTGATGATGCTGGACACCACCCTAACTCTTGCCTGGTTTGGCAAGTGGATGCAACCTCATTTACTATTCTGCTGTTCTTTTGGCTTTGGACCACACTTTAAAAGGAACCCAGACTGTCATGACATGTTGAGCTACATGATTTATTTCGTTGTAAGAAACATTAACTATAAGATAACAAGTTTTGAAAAAATGTCCAATTCAGTACAGTATGTAGAGACTTCATTTGCATATACACATTCTGGCTATTGGTATAACATGGTTGCACGCTCAAGATTTCGCGCAGTGCTCTACAGGCCTGGCAGGCTGCAAGGCTTGGCAGGGTGCACGCTCCCCTCCCCGTTCGCCACCTCGCCAATGATGAAGTGAAAAAAGGTGTGGTGAGGTAAATATTTCCCACAATTGTCTTGTCAAAATTACACTGGAGCACATCAAGCATATACATGTCTGTGTGCAAAAATAAATAAATAAATAAATAAATAAATAATAATGTCCGTATGCAAATTGCATTCAGCAATCCCACAGTTCTGCACACAGCCAGTGACTGCACCATAATCACAACAACGCTTGGCGGCATGCCAGCCAGCATTAGCGAGATAGTACTTCTGTTGCAATCCTACAATAGATGAAATTGCACAAAAAACCCCCAGCTACATTGACCAGAGTAAATATTCATTCGTACAGTGAAGAATATTCATGCTCTGAAAAAAAAATCAGAAAAAACATGTTTGTGGTTCTTTTGTGATCAAAGATAACTTAAAGCTCCATTATGAGGCTGTTCTTTAAATGGTTTTCAAATGAACATAACATATAGCAGATCTGACCAATCCATGTCAATTTCAGACTTAAAATAATGTACAGATTTAAGTCCCACCCGTTTCCAATTAAACCACACCCAGATATGCAGATAGGCTTAAATCTCAAGATTTGATGAACTCTACCATGACATCACACACAAGGTTTGCTTTGAATTCAGTTTTTGTTTGAATTCAAATTTGGAATCGGAAGTACTGCTGTTACAATTGCTCAAATTATGTGCAAAGTATAAGAATCAAGTTTGAAATAATACTAAACTGTTTTTTAAATTCAAAAATTTTTAATTGAGGTGATAAAACCAGAATATCTGGAAGTGAATTAACCATCCATCCATCCTGGAGTCTATCCAACTGGCTTTTGGTTGCAGGCTACGCGTCCACACTGGACCGGTCGCCAGACTGGTGGGGCATATGCAGACAGCTATTCACACTCACATTCACCAATGCGCAATTTATCTTCCACTTAGGTAATTTGTATGTATTTGGTACGTGGAAGGACATTGCATGTATTTAGTATGTGGAAGGACACTGGGTGGTAATGTGTATGTATTTGGAATATGGAAGGACACTGGAAATAGTGCCCACAATTGGAAATCAGCAAACAATATTAGTAATGCAGAAATGCCGACTCTGTTGTTGCCGTGATTCAAATTGAAATTGAACTCTAAGGTTGAGCAAGTGCGTTTCTCCGAGTAGACAAATAAGAGAATCAATTTGAGTCAAGAGCACCTGGCGCCACAATTGTTTGAGCGTATCAAAGGCTAACCTTCCTGCTCCCGCACAAACAAACAAACCATAAATCACCACTGATGCGGTGAGGCCACCACTGGCTTCATCACAAAGCTCCGAAGAGTCAATGCCTTTCAGGACGCCCTTTAACTTTGAATACAAGCCGCAGTGTTCGATTCTAATCATCCATCCATCCATTTATTTTTTATTGTTTTGCAGATGTCCCATGCTTTAAACAATTCTGGGTGGCACGGCGGACGAGTGGTTAGCACACCCGCCTTAAAGTTCCGAGATTGGGGTTTGGAATCCGGGCATTCCTCACAGGAAGGCTCCGGCCTTCCTGTGAGGAATGTACATATATTCTCTTTAGGTTTTCTGTAGGTAGTCTACTCCGATTTCCTCCGACATTCCAACAACATGCATATAAATTTCACTGTTCACTTAGGTTTCAACGTGAGTGCAAATTGCAGTGCAATGTGCCCTGTGATTGACTGGCAACCACATTAGGGTGTATTGCAAACAAAAGTCAGTCAGCTGACAGACTTCAGCACACCGATATCCTTGTAAGGATAAGGAGCATAGCAGGAGGATGGACAAAAACAACTCTGGTATTTTAAGGATAAAAGCAGACGTAGAAGGACCAAACTGAGTTGCTTTGACAGTCATTAATATTTTATCCTACTCGGCACGATGAGATTTTCTTGGAAGTTTGTCCTTCCTTGACATATTTTTCTCCCACGAACGCATATGATAAATCAGATTGTTTTAAGTGCTTGGTTGCTTTTTGAGTGCTAATAGCCAATGATGATGAATCACCAGAAGCAAAGTCAGATATGGTGATTAACCCTTTCAGGGACAGCGGAAACTACAGTGGACAGCTTATCATGTTATCAGGTTACAGGGTGCATGAAAGGGTTAAATGTGGTTTTCTGGTCAGAGAAATCAGACGTTGCCACTGCGGCGGCAATTCCAACAATCCACAAACTGATTGTTGAGCTTGCTTTGAAGTAAAACTGCTCAACTTTTCAAATTCAAAATGTTCAAACTAATTTTTATAATGTATGTCTTGACAGTTTTTTTTTCTTCTTAAAGGTGGTAAGGACAACAATTGTCAGTCACGCATGTTTGTTTTGTACAGCCCTGCACGCACGCATGCATGCAACATCAAGGGCAGGGCATCATTGGCTTGCGTGTATTTGAGCTGACGCGCCTGATTATTTGATAGATAAAAGAACACTCATTAGTATTCAGTGTGTGTCCCAAGTGAGTCTATCACTCTCAAGTAGGAGAGATATTTGCAAATGAGAGCAACCCGGAGGTCAAATCAATACCCCGTCGAAAATATTACAGTAGTGAGGCAAAAGCATTTAGATTCTTAATAACACTTTCGTCTTCAAAAGTTCAATGAACGACAGCAGTGTCAAGGCTCCCAATCATTGCACTTGCTTTGAGTATTTCCATGACTATTCCGAGATGTGACATCTGTTCAGTTTTCATCTAGTGTTTAAAGACAAAAAAGAAGACACTGACATTTGGATTTCTCTTATTTCCTCACTCATGTGCATATTTGCAAGGTTGGAAATTAAAGAAATCCTATAGTAGTTTAGCTTCTCATCTTTTTAGTTTAATTTTTTTGCATTTTTCTTCTGAGAAATTTAACTAAAATGGTTTTAAGTTCACTGTGGGTTTTTTCTTTTAACAGACAAATTGGTAAAAAAAATTTACTTGTTTACTTTTTGCTGCAATATGGACAAGTGTGGCTGTATGGCATAAGTGTAAAGATGGCTTCTAAATACACTCGGTTTTCATCCAAGCATCTGAATTTCATCTAATGTGAAAATAATGAATGATCAGTCATGGAGTGACTGGGATGAGTACATTCATTCATTCATCTTCCGAACCGCTTGATCCTCACTAGGGTCGCGGGGGGTGCTGGAGCCTGTCCCAGCTGTCTCCGGGCAGTAGGCGGGGGACACCCTGAATCGGTTGCCAGCCAATCGCAGGGCACACAGAGACGAACAACCATTCACGCTCACACTTGGGATGAGTACAGAAAAGTTCAAAAAGTGAATTTGTTTGACTTCTCAAACATGAAACAACTAACTGCTATTCTTATTTGAAACGCAATAGCAGCTAAATGGCACTAAATATTGACCAAGCTGCATCGATTAAAATACCAATCTTAGCAATAATGTCTGTGAATCCTCATTGAGTATCCTGCCACTCTTGACTTGCCTCATGAAAATGACACATGACTATTGTTGATGTAAAACGGCCAATAAAGACAACAGAGGTCTTTGTTGAGCCAGGCAGATTCTTTGTACGGATGATATCGAGAGCTTGCAACAGAATGGTAGAAATAAGAAAAAGTATGAAGGAACAAAGTCATCGCAGATGATCCAACATGTACGCAAACGCGTTTGGGCCCCGTTTTGGTCGGTTGGCGCATGGGCGCTTAGCATAAAAATTGGTACATCATTTTAGTGCCAGGGCAAATCGAGTTTACCGTGTTTTGAAATTGGACAGACCATGTTGTGCCTTGCTGGGCTTTCTGGCAGAGCGAGGATGTTTTGTATCACAGGCCCTGAGGTAACAGAAAGTAGGTTATTTAGACCAGCTAAAAGCAAGTCTAAGCTGTTGTGCAGGTGGTATAACGTGATTTTGGTAAATAAGCTGCCCATCCTGGCTGCTCACATTAATTAAGAGGTGGCATTTATGAAAGGTAAAAGGTTCCTTTTTATATTCTTACTTTTAGCAGATGATTGGATAAGAGGGTTCCTTGCCTTGAGTTATCTGTTTGAGTTAGCAACCGCTCAGCAAAGATTGGTGGGTCATTTCAGAGACTTGTCGAGGAAAAGTTGGAGGTGGCTTCCAATCTGAGACGAGCACCAGAACAGACAGATTTGTATAAATACAGTATACCGTAACAGTGTATCAACGCATAGTCAAATTTGAAATATTTCTCAGCCAAGCTGGATGTTAAATCAAAAGCAAGTATCTGATGTGAAGGAATTAGAGATCAAAAGTGTATTTATAGATTCCAGACCAGGCAACATTCTGGATCAATTGACTGGGCTTTTCTCTTTTCATTTGATGGTTGATCCCACAAGAAGAAAGTCATCAGAGCTTTTGTGGAGGTGCTCTGACCTTGAGATGTTCCTTTGAGCCTTCTCCACAGAGACTGGAAGGACTGAAGGAGACACATTCCCTACAAACTCAATGACCACATTGGATAGACAGTATCTGTACAATTACATCCAATACAAGAGATAAAATGATCTCATTCCAACATTAATAAGGCTGAGTTTTGAGTGACTGTTTTAATCAGAAATGTAATGAAAGTTTGCAGTGGTGTAGAACTGTTGTATAGTATAGTTTGTATAATATACTGTGGGGGCACGATGGTCGACTGGATGTTCGCCTCACAGCAGATTTGGCCTTCCTGTGTGGAGTTTGCGTATGCTTCCAATGCCTCTGTGGGTTTTCTCTGAGTAGTACAGTTCTCTCCCACATTCCAAAAACATGCATGCAAGGTTAATGGACTACAGTAAATTGTCCCTCGGAGTGATTGCGAGTATGAATGGTTGCTTGTCCATGTGTGCCCTGCGATTGGCTGGCAACCGGTTCAGGGTGTACCCTGCCGACTGTCAAAGACAGCTGGGAAAGATTCCAGTATGCCCGCGATCCTTGTGAGGATAAAGCAGTTCAGATAATGGACGAAGGGATGGATGGATGGTATACTGTAGTGTGTGCATTCTTGACTTCAACAATCAACAAGCAGGACCAAACATATATTGTGAATTTGATGAGCTCCTGTATTAGATCTTATGGCATGATAATACATGTAATGAGTACTTTTCCGTTTAACAACAAATACATCTTAATTTTCCCCTTACTTACTGTATCCATGGTATAAACTTGTATTTGTCTATTTTCTGATCCTATAATTTCCCCATGAGAATGAATAGCATTTTCGGAATTGAAATTTAATTTAGTGCATGTGCACCTATTGTTGTGTCGGGTAGTACTGGTAGTACAAATTGAGGTAGTACTGGGGACCATCCATCCATCCATTATTCCATCCATCCATTCTCCATACCACCTGTTCTCACTGGGCTGAGGGAGCCTAACCTAGATGACTTTGGGCAAGAGTTTGGGTACCCCCTGGACTGGTCACCAATCGATCATATGCCACATATACACAAACAACTGTTCACCCTCTTGACTACCTACTCTTGCGACGGAACCACTTGAATCAGCGGTGCAATGAGTGGCCTGTAGCGGAATCTTGGAACAAGGCTCGACAGGAAGACGCAGCAGTAGGTAGCCGGGAGGCAATGGGAAGGTGACACATAAGGTTAAGCCCAGCAGAAACTCAAAATTGCCCAATGACCGCCAATAACCACTCTCAATCAATGTCTTAATGTGGGAATCATCCGGCACCGGCTCGCAGAGCCGCTGAGCTCTTAATTTCAGGAGTTTATTGCTACAGGCGCCTGAGGGTGAATGAGTACCCTGCGGAAACCATCTCGAAACAAGAACTGAACTCGCCAAAATAAAAAGCAGTCACAACAAATTAACCAAGTCAGTGCATGAGCATCTTAAGGAGACCCTCCTAAATCAAAAGGCGAACAAACAAACGACACATGAGCCAGAGCCAAGATTCAAACAAGACGTCTCAAGTGTAAGTCAGACGTGCTAACCACTGCCAGCACAGAGGCATCCAACAGCAAAAAATGATAAATCAGTGAGAATTTTTTTTTAACTAAACACAGTTCAGAAAGCTCTTCTTTCAGAAAGTAGTTCTGGATTAAATGTGGCTTTTAATTTGGGTTGTTCAATAAAATAGCCAAATGCATGGATATCCTCTTACGACCTCACTATAGATTCCATTTATCCATGTTTTTAAAGGCCTGGAGGGCAGCCAATGAACACATTGTATTGTATGGCAAAGCAGAGCTCATCTGACAATTCAATTAGCCTCCTCCATTTTCGCACCACCTTCACAAGACCTGCATCAGCAGTTTTTGGCTGATGGGAACAACAAAGCAAAGGGCTGTACCTGGAACCTGCATGCTGATTGTTCCAACCAAGAATTTTGATTAATAAGCTTGCTGGTGGATTTTACTCAACTACGTTCAGCTGTGCTCAGAGATTGACTTCTGTGAAAGGGCAGCTCCCAATTAGGTTTTATCTCAAGAGACACAACAACGCTGTCACATTTGATCGCCTTTCTCCTAGCATGTGACGGGTAGATCTGAATTACACAATTTCAATTGCATCCATAGTAATCCACTCTAATGCCCTTCTTTGGCAGTTAGGTTGGTGTCTCAGAGGTAATATTATTCGACTAAGTAGCTAATTTCATATGAACAATCCAATTGCATTTCATTCGACCCTTGATGCGATACACCCAGTTAAAAAAAAAAAACAATACACCCTGTGTAAATTCTACATTACACAACATTTGCATATTTTAAGATTATAACCAATGTATTTTTCAGTATTTGTCAGATTTTGCGTGATGGGAGTTGGAGGATCCCCAAAAGGAGGCAGGAGCAGGGTGAACTTGACAAAATGTATTCATCAAACACTGAGAAAATTAAATCCAGAACATGAGAAGCCCTGAAAACAACAAGAATCCAAAGTAACAAAGAGAAACCCATGGCATAAGCAAAAAAAAGCATGACATGACTAGACTACAAACAAAAACCCATGGCGGTAACACACGCAAACACTAACCAACAGTGCAGTGATAGCAACAGAAACACTGACTCCCGACACTGAGTGGTCAGTCGGGAGTCCTTTTAATAAGAGAACCTACTAATGACATGATGACCAACAGGTGTGCCTTTGTAGGAGGAGCCACCTTTTGGTCCCAAACAGATCAACCATGACGGTAGTAAATCATCAGTCACCATAAGAGGCACCGTTCCATTATGATAATGATCCATGGTATGAGTTGATTATTTTGCTGAACTGGTCATTTTACATCTTGAGACAAGTAAATGGGTATGAAGCAGTTGAACAGTTGAAACCCGCAACATCTAACTATAATATAATATACAGAGTGTTCTATTAAGATTCCTCTGACAATGTCAGTCACAACTGAGCATTACTGTATTTGCAAAGCTCCAATTTATGAGACTGCTCGTGGACACCTTAACACAAGTTGAACCTAGATTTAGGCAACATATTTGCTACTACAAGTAATAAGCTTTCCGAAGCTGTTTTTATGGGCTGCCACTTGGTTTGTATTCTTGTAACACCACACAAAAAAATTGGGGATAAACACTTCTTGCCAGCTTTACCAACCAAGGTGATTGTTGATGGCTTGACTGTATCGACTTGGCATTTGTAGTTTTGAGTGAACTATGCGTAACAAATATTGGCTCTCCTGTAATGAAATATGTTTGAATTCCATCCTTATCCCTGTGGTGATCCTCTTGCCCTTTTGGTGGCAGGGAAAGGTCAATATGTAGAAAGTCCCAATTCTGCACGAAAAATCCTCTCTGCCTTCTGATGTGCTTTTGTTGTCAACATTTACAGTATGAGCAGTATTTAATGTCCTTAATACTGTGACAGAGTCGTAAAAAAATGCTGAATCTCTCTGACAGTCACGGCCAAGTTCAAATATGTTGAAAATGAGATGGTTGCCGTGTTTGCTTTTTCAGCCGAGATGATCTCATCGAAACCATTTGGCATTCATTGTCTTCAACACAGGTTGCAAATCCTTGGATGCCGTTCAGTGAGCGTTACTTGGCAAACGCACAACGTATCACTGTGACTCACACAAGAGGCCTTTGACAGTGACACAAACAGCAATGCGAATAATCCTTGACACTAAAATTGGGCTGCATTTCATTCCCGACTCTTGCAGTGCTTCTCCTCCCTCACGTGGGAGCACTTCGCAGCAACTAGTCTGCTCTCAGCGTCTATTTATGAGCCTGTATCAAACAGTCCTTTGTGAGCTTGTCTCAGGTTCGGGTTACGACTTCAAAAGTACTCGTGTTTTATATCCAAAGCTTTTAACCGTTGTACAGTTATATCATGGCTGTGTTTATTTCAGTGGCATTAACAGGCACTCTGATCATGTACTTTTTATAGGGGCAGTGTGTTGTTGATATGGATGACCTTTGGTGGGAGGAAGAACAGGAGTGGTGTCACTGAAGTCAGGGAGCACTGAGAGAGCAAGGAAAAGAAGAGTTGACCGTGAGGCAACAAATTACCATGTGGCAGCCCTTGGGGCCGCACATCTTTGAGCGATGATGTAAATGTAAAACCACAGTGGAACTCCAAAAGGTCAAACACCATTTGCCTGAATTTCAAAACACATTTTCCCATGGAAAATAATGAAAATGGATGAACAGTTGTACTTTCACTTACAAGTGCCCCAACTGTGGGTTCTCAAAGTTACACGCTTGGACGATATTTAGTTTTTGTGTCGCGAGCCAAAATTTGAGCTTGGGAGCTCAAACTGAAAATTGGCATTTCAATTGGGGAAAATGGATTTGAGACAGAGTGCATGTAAGTTCGGTTGTGAGCTTGGTCAAGGAAATAATTAAACTTGCAAGTCAAGGTGCTGCTTTAATCCCCTCCAGTGTCAGACCCTTGCCTGTCTATTTGTCATTGCAACTACAGTATTTAAGTAATCGTAGCAAGTTTTAGAAGAAGTTAACCACTGTCCGAAGAAAACAAAGCACTACAAGTCTTCAAAACCACGGCAGTCACGTGTAATATTTTCGGTGATTCAATGTCGCCATTTACGGTAGATGACTAGTCATTATTACGCTTTATCGTCATAAAAGAGCAACAAATGGCAGTATTGCGGACTACAGGAAGTTGTCAGTATGCTCCTTGCATCTTGTCATGCTGAATGTATGCAATGAGAGTTAAATCTGAAAAACATACTGATGAACAATATAAAGTAATTCAAACACAGTATAATGTCAATATCAGTAGCAGTGCCATTGCTCTATTAGTTGCTATCTGATATGCGATATCAGATATAAACAGTACTGCGTATCGAAACAAAAACATCATCCTCCGAGAAAAATGAATATGATGAAAGAGATCAATAAAAGATGCACACACAACATTCGACACAGATGAACACCACTGTAGGTTTTATTTACAGAAAACAATATCACCTTTGGTTGATTTGGTTGATTTTGCGACTTTAACGTGCATGTGATTAAGAAATTGAAACAAGACTCCCAAGTGCAGAGATATGAGCTATTAAACAGACAAGTGTTAACACACAAAATCACATGGCCTATGAGTATCTCTCTCTATACACGTTGCTGTTTCCGAATAAACAATACATGCTCTATTCTGTCAATAATGCAGAGTGACGGGCAAAGGAGAGCGCTGACAGCTACACGAGACGATGGGATGTGAGAGCGAGTAGACCTGCTGCTGCTGAGAAGCTCGTGGATCTTATAATGAGATCTCCAGAGAAGTGAGCACACTAGCTCCGAGCCACAATTAGGCATAGTGTTGCTTTGACTCCCTTTCACACTGTACAGTCAGAACCAAGGTGATGCTGAATGTGTGTACGTGACATTGCTGTGCAAATTAACGGTCTACACTAAACAATCCACTGATTGCTATTCAGCACGTTTCATTTCAAGCTTGATTTTGTATAGTGTGTGACTCTATCTATCCGTGTCAAAATAGCGAAGCCAGTGACAGCTTGTGCAGCTTTGCCTTGGCTCTCTGCACCGTAGCTAGTCAGATCACCTTCTTCTTCCGCACGGAGCTCCAGGCTGATTTGGAAGCTCCGAGGAACCCGCCTCTCAGCAAGGTCTCTGCACCATTTGTTTGGACTGCAGCTGTCCCACATACACAAAGTAGCCCAAATGAGGAAGCGACAGCTCCAGAGCAGAAAAATAACTGCTGTAAAGCAGTGAGGTGTGAAGATGCCTTTAGGCTAGGATGAATACAGAATCAGCAGCCGTCTGTTCGCCAGGCTTACGTCGAAAAAGATGAGAGCAAAGGTTTGTCAGAACAGTGAGCTGTCAACATGATGAATGGCTTCTAATGACTTTCTGTACATGTGGCAAATTCCAAAAAATAGTCTGATGAAAATTTCAACCAAAACGCTGCTGACAAATTGTGCACGTGACCTGTCAGATGTTCAAATGACGCTTGACAAGCTACCTCATATTGTGACATTCAAATGAATGGCCTGATTTATCACCAAGTATGCATAGCATGGGCATCCATGACATGGTGGGATAGTAATGATATTTTGTTTGTCTTGTAGTAAACGTACAATCATTTTGTCCAAGTAAAGCGTAGAGTGGACTGTCAGTCATGCTAATCACTTATCCACGGTGCTGCGGAAGATTGGACGGAAAATGGAAAGATAGATACACACACACGCACACACACACACACACACACACACACACACACACACACACACACACACACACACACACACACACACACACACATACTGTGCGTGATTATGATACAACGCTGAATGAATGAATATAAATGCATGTGTTTCACAAACCTCACAATGTTGTCAGACTAGTTTGCATTGAAATAAGATTAATCCAGAGTGTAATCATGAATTTTGCCTGCAAATTTGATTTGCAATCAGTCTTTGAAAATACTGCACACTTTCATCTATTCCAAGCATTTTGCTCAAAGTCCAAGGTTGTTGGTGTCTGATTTATTAAAACGCAGCGATAGAAAATGGGATTCTCTTTCGCATTTTTGTGTACCTTTGCTTGTTACCAATACAAAGTGGATGGGCGTGCTGTGGTATGAGGCAAAGGAGCATTCTGGCAGCAAATGAAAACATGTCTTACCTTGATGTTATGAAATGTTATGTTTTGCATACATAGAGGGTTCTGTATTTGTAGAAGGTGTAGCTGCATTCAAGCGTAAAAACCTTCGCACCTTGATTTTGGTGCCAGTGCAGGCCTTCATTTTGCCTATTTGGGAAATTGGCAAACCGCTCATCGGGTGTTCTGGTGTACCAAGGGCATTGCTTAGGACATGCGGCCCCAGTGCACCTGAAAATTGACACCTGCTACAACCATGTCTAAATATAAACACAGGCAATGCAATGGGATTTTAGTGAATATGATCAGGGCACAGGTGGACAGATTCTGCCCTTTGTGGACATTTATGGTGAGTGTCATGTATGCACTGGATTGAGGTCATAATTGTACCTGTACTTTTTTATGACTCCCCGCAGCCTAACAAGCAACATCTTTGTTTCCTTTTTCTTCTTGTTTAGATTCATTCATTCATCTTCCGAACCGCTTGATCCTCACTAGGGTCGCAGGGGGTGCTGGAGCCTATCCCAGCTGTCTCCGGGCAGTAGGCGGGGGACACCCTGAATCGGTTGCCAGCCAATCGCAGGGCACACAGAGACGAACAACCAACCACGCTCACACTCACACCTAGGGACAATTTAGAGTGCTCAATCAGCCTGCCATGCATGTCTTTGGAATGTGGGAGGAAACCGGAGCACCCGGAGAAAACCCACGCAAGCCCGGGGAGAACATGCAAACTCCACACAGGGAGGCCGGAGCTGGAATCGAACCCGGTACCTCTGCACTGTGAAGCCGACGTGCTAACCACTGGACTACCGGGCCGCCCTTGTTTAGATTAGATGTTATTTTTTCCCAGAGTCTCCCTAAATAGGAGCCGACGATGAGAAGAAGGGAGCGTCAGCGCAGAGCGCCGATGCGTATGTGGAACTGGGAGTCGTGGCTTAGAATTGAAGCGGACTTACATGGGACAGGAGAAGAGAGTCAATCTCTTTTTGTTAATGGATGCTACTGCTTCTTGTTGCTTTCAAGTTTAGCTTGTAGCAGACGTGTGCACATTGCAGCATGACGTCTTTGATCCACTGGTGAAAAGGACACTTTGATTCGCTCCTCTTTCATCTATAACTGCTTCAGACAACAAAGTGTATGCAGGAAAGTGGTTAAGAGTGCACGATTGTCTGTGTCTCATGTGTTGTTTTGTATTTTGTCTTTTTTTGTTAACTTTTCTTTTGATGGCGGCGCGGACACCCGCAGCGGCTCCTCTTGTTTCATGTTGAGAGGGAAGAAATTTCATCTGTGCTGTATGTTACACATACTGTACATTTGACAATAAAGTTTATCCAATAAATACTTTTTTTATCATTTTATTTTTCCTTTGTTGGTTGCTCTTATTTTGTGGTGTAACTGTGAGCATTGCTGCTCTGACAATCTAATTTCCCTCGTTGGATGAATTGGAAAGACAAATATCAATAGGCAATACTATGTCTATAAATCCCCAGACGTATTTATATGTTCAAATAATCACTATGAAAACATATCCAGGAAATTACAATGTCCCATCACTGGAGAGCTATTTTCAGAACAAGCCAGGGAGGGGCTGCTCATCCATTTGCTCAGGGACAATGGTGGTGGTGACTACTAGACCAAGGTAGTAATCAATCAGTCACCAATATTTCAAACAGACCAGTAATCAGTTGGTCTTTATGCAATATGTGCAATATCTTTTCAGTGTGTTGCAGGGAATTTGCTTTGGTGTATGGCCTCACGGTACATGTTGTTCCTTTTCAAACACTTTCACCAGATGCTACCCAGCCAGCCACCCCCCGCAGCGTTCTGAATAATGAAGTCACCTCTAACTCTTGGCAGTTGCCCAGGCGTAAAAAGAGTATTGTCAGCATCACAATGCGCGCTAACGTGGCTCCCCTGCTCATGAGACGGGTGCGTTGTCCTTGTCCATGCGACCTCTTCTCCAGTCTCAACACTATTCCCCTCCCCCAGTCCCTCATTTTGGTACCATCCCATCACTCACTGTCACTTTGTCATCCACTCAGGGGGAAATAAAATCTGTTAACTTGGACCACTTCCCTTCACTTGCCTTTTGGGCTTTCAGAAGAATTGTGAAGAAGCAAGCTTACGAACGCATATGCACACACATTCAGTTTGAGACATGAGCACGATGCTTGAATTCCCCTTTTGTGTAACGAGCATGCACTAAAAAACAAAAAAACTTTAGATTTACTTAATACGGATATGTACCGTATTGGCCCGAATATAAGACAGCCCTGATTATAAGACGACCCCCTCTTTTTCAAGACTCAAGTTTGAAAAAATACTTTTTGAACAACAAATTAATTTTTATAGAGAAAATAATTACAGTACATCTGAAACAAATGATTATAACAATATATTTGAGAGAAAAAGCATGTTATTTTGCCTCATTCAAATCTTAGTATCTGAACATTTAAATATGTAAACTAAAGTGCAATCACATTCGTAAATGAATGGCTTCTGGTTTTTGAAATGTAAATTACACCATAACTTCTCCTCAGCTGCCGGTTAACCTTGCCGATCTTCAACACACTTTTCTCCAGATTGTCGCTGTCATGTCCCGTTTTCGGCAGCAGGTGGCAGGCGGCGCATTCTGGCTGGCTGCACACCTGCCACCTATTTTGTCATTAAGCACCTGCTTTATTAGGGCTGTCTTTCTGTGTCTTGTTTGCCGGAGAATTGTTTGCCGTGCCACTGCTTCTGCCCATGTGTTGATCTCTTGCCTCTTGTAGTAACAGTAAGTGCGTTAGTTAGGATCGTCGGCTGTTTTGTTGTAGTATTTCCTGCGTGTAAATCGTGTTCGAGTTGATTTGTTCCTTGCCGTTGTGCGAGCGTTTTTTGTTAATGAGTTTGCGTGTTTCTCCTGGTACTCGTTTTGACCAGCGTTTTTTGTTGTCTATTTTCGGCTTTGCGGTTTTTGTTAATAAATATAATTTCTTGTACGGAGTTCTTGTTGGTGTCTGCTATTTCGGGAATCCCCTATTTTCAATTTGGTTGCGAGTGAAGCGCTTTACCTTCCGCTTCGCTCGCAACGTAACAGAATTCTCCGGCCACCATGGATTCCGCAGACACCAATAGGATTTTTTCCGCCCTGGCCAGCCAAGAACAACTGGTGAGTCAGCAGGCCCAAGCGATCTCAGAACTCCGAGACGCGGTCTCCATGTTGGCCCACCGTTTCGAGGAGTATGGGCCGCGTATGGAGCGTTTAGAAAACCGGAGAACGCCAACTCCGGAAATCCCCCGTGCTACCGCGGAGGTACCCAGTCGTTCCCCGACAGGTTGTCGGGAACCAATATTGCCACACCCACCACGCTATGGTGGTGAGCACGGTCAGTGTGGGCACTTTCTCCATCAGTGCTCACTCGTTTTCGATCAGCAACCGTCCACTTATGTCAGTGACGACTCCAAGATAGCGTACGTCATGAGCTTGTTGATTGGTCAGGCGGCGTCATGGGCACTGGCAGTGAGCGAGGCTAAGCCGAGCCTCCGGTCTTCCTTCCCCGATTTCGTTGCCGCGTTGCGTCGGGTGTTCCACCATCCCGTTCGGGGAAGAGAGGCCGAAGGCCGGTTGCTAGAGCTCCGTCAAGGTACACAATCTGTTGCGGACTATTCCATCACATTTCGTATCTTGGCCGCTCAAAGTGGATATGGTGACCGAGCCTTATGTGGACTGTTTCGCCGCGGGTTGAACACTCTATTAAAGGATGAACTGGCAACCCGTGACAACAGCTCGGACTTGGAGGAGCTCATAGACCTCACTTTGGTCCTGGACAACCGCATTAGGGAGAGGAGCCGGGAGCGCGCAGGTGGATGGGTTCCTTACCGGCATGCTGCTTTCGAGGGGCTTCGAGGAACGCCGGACATCGGGGTCCGGGACCACTCCAGGACACGGAATACGGCCGCAGTGGACGAGCCGATGCAGCTGGGAGGCGAACACTTGGACCCGGAGGAGAGATGGCGTCGGATCCAGGACCGGACTTGTTTTCACTGCGGCCAACATGGGCATCAGGTCGCCTCCTGCCCATGGACATCTAAACCACCTACGTCGCTCAATGACTGTGAGTTACAACCCCGCATCGAACATCGGGAACCGAGGAGAGTCTCGTCTCGTTCATGCCTCCCTAAGAGACTGGAACTGGAGGGGGAGATTTACGGGCCGATCCGGGCTTTGGTAGATTCGGGGGCCGACAATTGCTTCATCGATACCAGCATGGCCGCCGAAATAGGTTGTGACATCGAGGATTTGAATGAAGAAAAACGGGTTCATGATCTCGATGGGCGTCTCCTGGCGGTGGTGAAGAAGATTACGGGACCCGTTAAACTCAAGCTCTCGGGCAATCACGTCGAACATAGGCGATTCTATGTGATGCAGTCGAGAGCCGTCCCAGTTATTCTCGGCTTACCGTGGCTTAAGACTCACAACCCGTTAATTTCGTGGGATCGCCCTGCGATAGAGATTTGGAGCCCGTTTTGTTATGAGCATTGTTTGCGGTCCGCCGTTGGGGGGCCTGTGCGTTCTCGTAAGAGCCCCTGAATCCATTTGTCTAGATGGAGTACCTGGTTGCTATCATGATTTGCAACAGGTTTTAGTAAAGACCGCGCCCAATCTCTTGCCACCGCACCGTCCTTACGACTGTGCCATAGACCTGCAGGCGGGTGCCCCGCTGCCGAGCTCTCGGCTTTATCGGGTTTCTCACCCTGAACAAGAGGCTCTGAGGGAATACATCAACAGCTCGCTCACTGCAGGTCTTATCAGACCATCACGATCGCCGTTAGGTGCTGGGTTCTTTTATCGAAAGAAGGACAAGTCTTTGCGCCATGTGTGGACTATCGAGGACTCAATGAAATAACCATTAGGAACAAGTATCCACTTCCACTGTTAGATTCCGCATTTGCTCCCCTTCAATCAGCCGCCTTCTTCTCGAAGTTGGATTTACGCAGTGCGTATCATCTGGTTCGCGTCCGGGAAGGGGATGAATGGAAGACAGCTTTTAAGACTCCCTTAGGCCACTTCGAATATTTGGTCATGCCTTTCGGTCTGACAAATGCCCCTGCGGTGTTTCAGAGTCTCATCAACGACGTGCTGAGGATCTATTGAATGTGTTTTGTTTTGTTTATCTTGATGACATTTTGATTTTCTCACGGACTCTAGAGGAACACAGACAGCACGTCAGGCTCATATTACAACGGCTGTTAGAAAATAGGCTTTTTGTCAAGGCCGAAAAATGTGAATTTCATGTTAAAACTATATCATTTCTGGGATTTGTCATAGAGAGGGGTCAATTGAGAGCCGACCCCGTCAAGATTAAAGCGGTGGTAGAATGGCCGACACCCACCACTCGTAAAGAGCTGCAACGTTTTTTGGGTTTTGCTAACTTTTACAGGCGTTTTATTCGCAATTACAGTCAAAAGGCCCTTCCGTTGACCCGGTTGACCTCCATTAAGATTCCGTATAGGTGGGACTCGGACGCCGACTCGGCGTTTACGGCGTTAAAGAAAGCTTTTACGAACCCACCTGTACTGCAACATCCTAACCCTGATTATTCTTTTATCGTAGAGGTGGACGCCTCGGATTCGGGAGTGGGGGCGGTTTTGTCTCAGCGTTCCCCGGTTGACCAGGTACTGCACCCTTGCGCCTTCTTCTCTCGTCGCCTTAGTCCCGCTGAGTCAAATTATGATGTGGGAAACCGGGAACTGTTGGCTGTAGTGGTAGCGCTACAGGAATGGAGACACTGGCTCGAGGGGACTAAGGAGCCGTTTACTGTATACACAGACCACAAGAACCTTGCGTACATACGCTCTGCCAAGAGACTGAACTCGCGTCAGGCCCGATGGGCACTTCTGTTGACTCGATATAATTTCACACTCACATATTGCCCTGGTTCAAAAAACACCAAACCTGATTCCCTCTCCCGGGTCCACGATCCCGCGGAGTGGGACGGCGAGCCAGGGACGATCCTCCCGGACCACTGCGTCCTGGGGGCTCTGAGATGGGAGATTGAGCGGAGGATCCAGGAGACTCAGGACGGGATCCGAGTCCCGGCTGGATGTCCCGCAGGAAAGCTGTTTGTGCCCCCACCACTGCGTTCAGAGGTATTGCAGTGGGGCACACGTCTAAAGTGGCTTGCCACCCAGGGGTGAGCCGGACTTTGCATATCGTCTCCCAGCGGTTTTGGTGGCCGGGCTTCGTAGGGATATCGTGGACTTCATCAATGCCTGCTCCGCCTGCGCCTGTGGTAAGGCCTCGCACCGCCCCGGCGGGTTGCTTCAACCCCTACCCGTTCCCCTCGACCCTGGTCCCACATATCCATTGACTTTGTCACGGGCCTTCCTCCTTCCCGTGGAAAGACCGTCATTCTCACCATTGTGGACCGTTTTTCAAAATCTGTTCATTTTGTTCCGCTTTCCAAGTTGCCGTCCGCCTTGGAGACCGCCGACCTATTGGTAACCCATGTGTTCCGTCTCCATGGGATCCCGATGGACATTGTGTCAGACCGTGGGCCCCAGTTTGTTTCCAGGGTGTGGAAACGGTTCTGTCGGGCTCTGGGGGCCACGGCGAGTCTCTCATCTGGGTACCACCCGCAGTCCAATGGGCAGGCGGAGCGGGCGAACCAGGACCTGGGGGCGGCTCTTCGTTGTGTGTGTCTCCACCGGCCCTCGTCTTGGGCCGTCCACCTGCCTTGGGTGGAGTATGCGCACAACACCCTCGTCTCTTCGGCCACAGGTCGGTCTCCCTTCATGTCGGCTTACGGTTATCAGCCGCCACTGTTCCCGTCCCAGGAGGGAGAGGTGGAGGTTCCGTCGGTGCAGTACCATCTGAAGCGGGCCCGTCGCGTGTGGAGGGAGACTAGGGCCGCATTGTCCCGCACGGCGTCCCGTAACCGGCGGATTGCGGACCGTCGTCGCCGCCGGCACCGTCCTATGAGGCGGGGCAGGAGGTGTGGCTGGCGACGAGACCTGCGTCTGGCCGGCACGTCGTCCAAGTTGGGACCACGCTTCACGGGACCCTTCGTGGTGGAGTCCGTCATCAGCCCCGTCGCTGTCAGGCTCCGGTTGCCGGCCACCATGAAAGTTCACCCTGTGTTCCACGTCTCCCTGCTCAAGCCGGTGGCGACCAGTCCCTTGGCTCCTTCTCCCACCCCGCCTCCTCCGCGGATCGTTGACGGTGACCCGGTGTACACGGTGCGGGCGATCTTGGACTCTCGGCGGAGGGGTAAGGGGTTCCAGTACCTGGTCGACTGGGAGGGCTACGGACCGGAGGATCGGCAATGGGTCCCCCGCTCCTGGATCTTGGATCCGTCCCTTCTGCGTGACTTCCACGCTTCTCACCCTTCCAAACCGGGTGGGCCGCCAGGGGGCGTCCGTTGAGGGGGGGGTACTGTCATGTCCCGTTTTCGGCAGCAGGTGGCAGGCGGCGCATTCTGGCTGGCTGCACACCTGCCACCTATTTTGTCATTAAGCACCTGCTTTATTAGGGCTGTCTTTCTGTGTCTTGTTTGCCGGAGAATTGTTTGCCGTGCCACTGCTTCTGCCCATGTGTTGATCTCTTGCCTCTTGTAGTAACAGTAAGTGCGTTAGTTAGGATCGTCGGCTGTTTTGTTGTAGTATTTCCTGCGTGTAAATCGTGTTCGAGTTGATTTGTTCCTTGCCGTTGTGCGAGCGTTTTTTGTTAATGAGTTTGCGTGTTTCTCCTGGTACTCGTTTTGACCAGCGTTTTTTGTTGTCTATTTTCGGCTTTGCGGTTTTTGTTAATAAATATAATTTCTTGTACGGAGTTCTTGTTGGTGTCTGCTATTTCGGGAATCCCCTATTTTCAAATTGGTTGCGAGTGAAGCGCTTTACCTTCCGCTTCGCTCGCAACGTAACAGTCGCTACGTTTCTCCATTTTCTGATAGCTCTTCTATTATTTTCTTCTCTTTTCTTTCATACCGCTATTTTTTATTTTTCTTCTTTGTGCAACCGCTATTTTTATTTTTATTCTTTGTGACAGGGGGTTCACTTTGGCCTGGGGAGACAAGTTCAGCATTCCCGTCGTGAATGGGAATAATGTCTAGACCCAGAATATAAGATGACCCCCACTTTTTCAGTCTTATTTCAATGCAAAAAACACAGTCTTATATTCGGGCCAATACAGTACATTGGTTGCACATGATTATAATGTGTTAAACTACCATACATCATTTGAATATTTCCGAGGAAAAGCGCTGACAATTACCGTATGTCAGTTTACCACTGCTTATGTGCCACCCAAGTCCTTTTTGTCATCAGCTCTGTGACCATGGAATTGTGGTGGTCCCCCTCACTGTATCAACTGTACCCACCCTAGAATAATAAACAAAGAATGAATGTCAGCAATTAAAAAAAAAACAGCAGATGAGAAAAGCTGAAGATTTGGCATAGTCAGCACTGGGCCTCCCACATCCCAAAAACATGCATGGCAGGTTCATGGAACACTCTAAATTGTCCTTAGGTGTCATTGTGAATTTGAATGGTTGTTGTTTGTCCATGTGTGCCCTGCCATTGGCTGGCAACCAGTTCAAGACAGCTGGGAGAGGCTCCAGAACGCCCACGACCCTTGTGAGCAAGTTCAGATATTTGGACGAATGGATAGTTGAAAGCAGTTCAGATAATGGACGAATGGATGGATGGATGGATGGATGGTGTGCTGTATACTCTATAGTGTGTGTATTCTTGAATTCTGCACCCAACAAGCAGGACAAAACACATATTGTCTTTGTGTGCCCTGTGATTGGCTGGCAACCAGTTCAGGGTGTACCGCGCCTTCTGCCCGAAGACAGCCAGGGTAGACTCAAGCACGCCTGCGACCCTCGTGAGGATAAGTGGATTCGAAAACGGATGGGTGGATGGATGTACAATTAACACCTGTAAAACAAATTCTGCCACTTGCTGAAAATGAAATCCCATGGACTCACGCCTCATGTAATGTTCGCAAGCTGAGCCATGATTGTTTGTTACCTGAGGACACGCAATGTCATTTTCAGGAGACAGCAAGTGGCAAAATGCGTTTTTTTAAGGTGTTCCTTGTACATGAAAAATAAAGGAGTTCTCAAGTTGGTTATAGACACAATTTTCCCTTTTTACTGCTAAAATAGATAAAAAATAAAAATTGAGTTTCCCTTGAAATATTCACAATCACATCTTTTTCACTTGGCTCAAACGAGTGTTTTTATTGCTGCTAAACTACAAGGTTCGCTTACCTGTATGTGGGTTTTATAATAATGAATGAAGTTCGACATTGTCATTGTTGTCTCCGCATTCCATGAGATTTTGCCATCCCATTTTTGTCAAGGTCATTGACATCATAATCCGGTAATTCAAATTAATGATCTTCTAAACGGCTCCCACACTGTTAGTGTTTACGTCGCCACTTCACACTAACAAGTGCTGCTGACTGGGTTGCTAGGTTGGCGCGAATTAAACAAAAAGCCATTTTTTCTTTCTTTCTCAACATGTGTTAAAATGCAGTTTTGAAGTTATAAACAAGATGAATTGACATTGTATTGTCAAGTCATAGATCAAGTTGAAGTCAAGTCGAGTCACAAGCCCCAAGTCAAGTTTTTGGCAAGCAAGTCACCAGTCCTAAAAATAGCAACAGAGTTCAAGTCACACGAATCAAGACCCCCATCTCTGATTTAGATACAGATGAGTTTCAAATTATTGGTCAATACAGGTCCAGGATTTACATCAAATAAACAAGGTTGGGCTTTTTTTGTTGAAGTGTTCACATATGTTGTGTCTACTGTCTTTTTATATCACTGGTATCAATCGCTTGCTAATTAGTTTCCCATTTCAGCCATGTTCAAGGGAAATTCCTTGTTTCACATTGAAAAACTTTAAATTCCATGTTTTCATGCAGTATGGAGAAAAAGAGGGATCTTCATGCTGATAAAAAGTGCAGATTTATCCAATGCCTTATGACAGCAATGAAAAAAACTGGCCGTTAAATAAAAGTATGATATGTTTGCACTATGTCCCCGGCGAGCACGACAGCCCTGTTTATTGCCATCGTGGACAAAATGGGATAGTCATAAAACAAAATGGTGGGGCGGGATGAGCAGATTTGACAGGGTTTGATTGCTGTGGCTGCTCAGCGAGCTGCTCTGTGGGATGATTAAATTGTCAAAAAATTTGCCACACCAGTCAAGGTGCAGATGAGAAGCCCTGTCAGCCATAATGAGTTAAGTATGCAACAAAAACTAACAGTATGTTCAGTCAGAGGACACAACGTGGAGGCATTCATTCGTGGTAGTGGAAGTATATTTTTATGCCGACAACTCTCACTCACCGCCTACAATTCTTGTAAACCTAAGCGATGTGTTTAATTTTATTTGCATACAACACGCCTGCCATGGCAAACTCTATTTACATAAACTCCGTAAATCGTGCATGGGGTAATAACACTAAACATTTACTGAGTGGCATGACAGTGACCCCAATAAGTATTATGAAACAGTTTAAAAAATAATTTTATATTATTCATTGCTCTTGCTCTCTCAATATATGTATTTAATGTGTGTTTTAAAACCTTAAAATAATGTCAAAGTGCCACAAATACTATAAAAAAAAGGCTTAGGGTGGATTTAAATTGGATCTTTCTAAATTGCGGATTTTCATTTGTAAATGTGCATGTGGGGTCGGGGTAGGGAAACTAAAGTTGAATGGAGTAGAATTACTGTTTAAATGTGCACACTCTATTCGAATTTAGCGGTGGGACCAAACATGATCGAAGACTGCTCCATCATTGTCCATGTTTCATCCGTAGAAGGCAATCCAATATAATCCAGAATATCACAGAGACCAATTGGCATCCGTGGTAAACTGCAGGTTGAAATTTTGTGCACCTATAATTTTTCGGGACTCAGCAGCCTCATCCCAATCAGGCCCATTGTGAACCCAAGAATTGACTGTAAGACAACTTTGTAAGTCTTGGCTACAGAAAAGAAATTGGCCAAATTCACAAAATGGACTATGTTTTGGCCATAAGGGGCTGCTGAGGCTGTCGGACACTAACTGTAGACCGAATCAGATTTATCAGCCAACTATAGAAACACACACAAAGAATTTACTTTCCCAGTTACAGCCCATCCAGAAAAACATAACCAAAAACAATGACCAACAGAGGGACACAGAACGCCAAGCCTGATGGTTCGCTGTTTGGCATCCCAATATCTTGGATGTGAAAGGAAAAAAATTGTGAAGAGTAGCAAAAAAAAAAAAAACCAACAGACTCTTACTATTCTCCTTGAATGAAAGCATGATGTGAGCACATGCAGTGTACATTTAAAATACATGTACGACAGATCTCGAGACTTTACATGGAGTGAACAAGGATGGAAGGGGTGACGGGGGAACATGACCCAAAGTGTCTGACTAGTAGCTCAGTCTTTTCGTTATGTTATGTCCGGAATGAGAGGGAATAGGAAGCCAACGAAGGCGGTCACATCAATGGGTGTGTATGCGCATGATTATCATGGGTCTGCATCACCAAGCTTATCGCCTCTGTGGAGACGTCCTTGGCACACAGTCTCAGACTCAGGAAGGGTAAGGGGCTGATAGGAATGCTCGAGTCCGAGTGTATATTTCATCCAGGGGAAAGTCCAGATAACAGATGTTTTGGGAACAGGCCGTCAAGAATTTCAGACATTCTTGAAAGACGTTTCGGTCAATGTTGTCAATTTGAACACACCTGATTCAAATCAGCAGATTCAATGTCAGGCTTCCGCAGAGTTTGCTGATGACCTGATCATTTGAATCAGGTGTGTTGCAACAGGGAGACTTTGGAAAACATGCAGGACAGCGACCCTCCAGGACCGGAGTTTGAGACCCCTGCCCTAGAAAAACCGTCAGCTTATTCTCTTCCAATGAAGCTGCTCTCTTCAGCTGAATTTTGCGATGGAGTCGGGAACTGCCAACATCAAACAGCAGGATACCATAGCCTTTGTGCGATCATTATACTGTTAAAAAAATTCACAGTGCGAACCGGTTTGTTCCGATGAAGGTGACCTTTTGCATAAAAATACGCACATTGTATTAACAGAGCAGCTGTTTAAAAAGCCAGCAAATGAGTATTTAAAGCGGCTGTGGAGATGCTTTTGAAGCAAAACATTGTACAGCATTTCAGTCACCCCTTACCAATCTCACAGGAAGAAACTTTTGCATTGGGCCCAGAAATGCAGGCAAATACACATTTTGTCAGAGTAACAACGGGTGGCCAAAACTTCCATCCATCCAGCCACGATCTGAACCGCGTTATTCTCATGAGGCTCGTGATGACTCCGTGCAATAGACAGGGGGGCGCCCTGAACCGGTTTCCAGCCAATCATGGGGCACACGGACAAACAACAACCGTTCACACTCACAATCACACCTAAGGACTATTTAGTGATCAATTAACCCACGGTGCATGTTTTTCGAATGTGTGAGGAAACCGGAGTGCCCGGAGAAAACCCACGCAGGCACGGGGAGAACATGCAAACTCCACACAGGAAGGCCAGAGCCCAGAATCGAACCCAGGATTTGCAATGTGAGGCGAACATGCCAACCAGCCGACCACCATCTCATGTCTCAGCTGAGAAAATCTAAGTATGTAAAACAAAAGTATTATTGTAATTCATAATTATGACGCTTAAAAATCTAACAAACGTTTGCCTATTTATTGAGAAAATGTCATCATAGAGAAATGAATCGCCTTACCAGGGTATGGACAGTTACAATGTGAGTTGAATTGTCTGTGCAATAGCACAAATGTACAAGGTTTCAAGGATGTGAGCCATGCAAAAAAGAACCATTTGAGCAACTGCATTACCTGTGGAGTGAAGATACAAAAATCATTATTGTGAATTACACTCCCGTTTTTAGTGTGAGCTGCACTATGACTTCCAGCAGGCAAAGTGACCCACTGCACTCCTGTCACATTCACTTGATGTCTATCACTCGAATGCAAAAGACAGACTGCAAATGTACATACTGTAACTGTTTCTAAAAATATATTCAAAATAAATGTAGTGGCTTACTGAATCTTGGCAGGGCACTCCATCCCAGACATAATGCATCTCACATTTTGACAAAAGTGTCCAAGGAGACACATCACTCTTCGCCGTCAGTCCTTTTCTGAGAGTTTGAGCCAAAACAAATAGTTTAGTTGAATTCCATATCAGCACTGCTGGCTGATGATGCTTTGCAATGATGTCACCCTTTTGAAAATAAAACAAATACTGAGAAAGTTTGGAAGATTTTGGCGCTGTGTCTCTCAGTTTTAAACCTCTACGCATTCGCTGACATGGAGACAAACGGATGCCCTTTTAAATCGAAATACTGGTGGGGCTTATGCAAATTGACATGCCGCGGGCTGCGGCTGTCATTTAGAATGAATTTTGATTCATCAACATACTCACAATTGTGCGAAGACAATGGGTCAGGATGCACGTGTCAGGAATCCAAGCGTGATTTATGATATACGCTTAATTTGTGCATAGAGTAGAAACATTTGTACACATATTTAGTGAATGAGATGCAGTGACGTGAAGATGCCAGATGCTGAACATCCGACAGAAGAACTTCCACGTGCGGAAGCAACTTCTCTACTCACCTCACATGACACCATGTTCTTCCCCCCCTTTTTCCCAATGTCAAAAAAGAGTGCTATTTTTAAAGACGCTGTTGAGTCCTTCCAAGAATCCTTCCAGGCGTGCATAGAGGCGTGGCGGATGGGGCTGGAAAAGTGTGTGAGACTCCAGTGGGGTTACTTCAAAGGGTAAAACTTGTAGTTTGTCGTTTGGATTTGAAATATCTTTTGTGACACCTGTTTTGTGTGGCTTTAATTTTGTGAGCTGTCACTCTCAGAACCACGAACCTACATTTATAACTTCAATGAAGTAGTAATCATTTATTTCAAACAGTCTTTTGTGTGTGACCTATAACCTGTAAAGCCCAATTGAAAAAAAAGGGAAATCCAAGTAGGAAGATAAAAACATAAAATAGCCTGGTGGCATAAATATGCACACACTCTCAGTCATATGCTGTTGTGGCACCGTTGGCTTTTTAGGTAGGAATCTATTAGCATTTTTTCTTGATAAATACTGTAATACCAGCATACGAAATATACACCAAAAAAGGTACAACAGAAAGTAACTCACCTTGTTTGAAGTAAAGTGAGACATGTGATCATAAAAGTGATTTTAATATCATATCAGTTTAAATCCTTCATTCTTACAGTCGGCTTTACTATATTTTGTCTTGTTTTATGCATGGCTTTAGATATTAACTTAACAAATAGTTTGTACATGCTTTAGGGACTCACATTCCCCGGTCAGATGAAGCAAACACTGAAAAAAAAAGGCACACAATTCCAACTGAGCAATAATGTTGAAACAAAACAAAGTACTATTATAGTTTGTGTTACTGCATCTGAAACCACCGTAAGCCCTGATGAGAAAATAACAACCTCCTTTAAAGCTTATTATATACTTGAGTAACCAGGATCGCGCAATATGTCAGACGCAATTGCCAGAACCCCAAAATAATCATTTCATGTGGTAAATTACAATACTGTACACGACTCTGATAACATTTGATTTACTCAGATCCTCTCATCAAAACAGTACACACTTGCACACACTCACATTCATATACAAAGATGAACCGGATACCTTTACAATATAAATAAGATACAGTATTTACAAGTGGCACCCGTGTGCCACTGTACACCTTTTTATACAGGTCAGAAATGGGAACTTTTTCCAAGTCTAGTCACAGAGAAGTCAAGGAGTTGGAAAGCTCTGTCGCATGAGGGAAGCCCAACAGTGAAGTGGTGTCATACCACATCTTCCGATTCCCAACTGTGACTTGAAAAATGACCCCAAAAAGTCTCAAGGTTTTTCCAATGGCTTTAGTGTCTGGGATGCTTAATCCAGTTTCGGATGATCCACTTCTGACCTGAGCATCTCTGCACCACTAGGCGAAGGCCGAAGTTAGCATCTTTAGACATTTCCACTTCTAAGCAACGACCCGTGTCCCTGCTGATGATTGGACCGTTCTGTGTGTGGGAGGGGTTGGGGGAGGTGGTGGGAGAGTCAAGATCAAGCAAACCATCGGTTATCGGTTTTTCTAACAGAATATTATTGTGCAAAAAGCCAGTATGTTTTTGTCATTTTCTTTTGCCAAGAACTACCAGCTCATAAATGTACACAGTTACCTTTATCCTGTATTTAATGGTCCCCAAATCGGTTTTGATCAGATGTGTTACGTAAGGTCATCACAAATACGTTTTCCTTTTATGGTGACATTGATGGGAATTTATGAATCTATACATTTCTGCATAATAGGATATTATTTGTTCAGATCATTTGTCAACTCACAGAGTAAATACCAAATGACCAAGTGGCAACATGGTCTGGAGCTGTTTGTCACATTGATCTGTGTGTGTGTGTGTGTGTGTGTGTGTGTGTGTGTGTGTGTGTGTGTGTGTGTGTGTGTGTGTGTGTGTGTGTGTGTGTGTGTGGGTAATATATATAGAATATTTATACACATTTGTAACAACTGGACAAACTCTTTCCACAGTTGTGAATCAAAAACAGACCATTCAAAAGCGACTTTCATATTCTTCGCTAAAACTGACCTTGAATATTTAAATGGTTGACTGGCAATTTGTTATGTTTACACTTCTCAGGTTTGGTTTAGTAAAACAACTCTGGTACACAGCTCTCATGTTGCAGTCAACTGTGAGTGCTCAACCCTGATGCGCCGCGCGAGAGGAATGAGACCACGTGCTTCAAAGGTATGCTTGCAAGTGAAATCTGATGATTTCTTTAGCTCAAGTCTAAAAATTGCATGGACCTGTGACATGGAACAATGGTAAAATTACTGCAGAGAGCATATGGAGATGAACATCGGAACACATTTTAGCAACCTATCCAATCAGGTTGAGATCGTACGCAAATGTTTTGTCCAATGATACACTGAACCCGGCCATAACACATTGACCAACAACCATCCGCTCTCACACTCACACCTAGGGACAATTTGGATTGTTCAATCAGCCTGCCATGCATGTTTTTGGAATGTGGAAGGAAACAGGAGTGCCCGGAGAAAACCCTCGCAGGCCCGGGGAGAACATGCAAACTCCACACAGGGACGCCACAGCCCGACCCTGCACCTCTGTACTGTGAGGTCGACGCACTATCACAAGTATTAATACAATTTAATGTAGATTTGCAGTTATCTTTTTCATTTTGAGCTGGTGTTTCTCCTGTTCACAATTTTCTATCCCACCTGAAATGGGCGAAGTACCTGGCCAGGATAAACTCCGGAAGGAAGACCAGTCAATGAATCACTGTGTGATTGTAAACAAGATATTGTTTGGGAACACTATCAATAACTTTTAATTGTATTTGTTTTGCCATAAGTTGTTGAAAAGATTGATATATTTAAGACACACGTGGTCTCCTCCAACTTATCTTCAAGTCTTTTTCCGATGCCACGATCAGTACATCCACTGATCACGCAACATTGCTTTTCTTTACCTGTGTGAAATCCCAAAGCCGCTGGGAAATCCTGGCAACAGCTTCACATTTTTTCAAGCTTGCAATGCGTCCTCTGCCGTCATCAACAAGGCATTTGGTGTCAGGCAGGAAGGTGGTGGATCCCAGGGGTCCAAGCTGTAGGACTCCATCAGTAGAGTAGCGCGCAAGCTGGAACCCAAAGATAAGAAGTGTGTCTCATTGTTCAGTTCAAGGACGGTTATAGTAGTCATTGCTTTTTCAAAACATAATTGTCAACTTCAAGAATGTTTCGAAAACAAACAAAAAAGTTGAAAAGATACAGTAGGAAATTAAAGCAGTCGCTCAAAGAATAAGTGTCTTTATTCATGGTGCGTTTCTGCTCATTATTTACAGTCGATAATTATTTCACGCGATACAAGAGTGGAGAAGAAAATAATTAAAATCATTTACTATATTTACTTCAACATGCAAATAATTGAGGCTTGCAGCTTCATGGAATGTACGTTACCATCCTATGCATTGAGCACTACTGCCTACCACAACCTCCTACCACATGCATACGGACTGTATCGTAAATTGATGATGCAATGAGCAAATCTAGCATTACCCTTTGACCGTTGTTGATGTGGCGACCTAATAGTACAAGGAATGAAAATGCCCAAGAAGGGACATGCAGTACTTCTCTTCTGAGAAATCTATGAAACAGTGTACTGTATCTTCAACATCTCACTTGCAGTTATCCAAAGTCCTTCAACTTTATTGCATATAATAGCAGTGATCTCTGACTAGCGTGAAACACTGAGGGGTGTTGGTTCTCACTTGAATGTCACTTTGGATAAGAGCAACTCATGACGCAACAATCTGCAACATTGTCATATTGCTCCACAATACTGTGCTGTGTGATCTACAACACCACAAGGTGGCTACACCACTGGAAGAATCGGATCCCTCTGTGTTTAATGCATTAAAGGCTCATTGATAAAATGGTGTTTCTATTATGCAAGGATACAGGAGACATTCGGTGTATTATTTAGAGAAGTGATCCCGCATGAAAAATGATATGCCAACGAGACAAAAGACGGCATATCTCTCTCTCTCTCTCTCTCTCTCTCTCTCTCTCTCTCTCTCTCTCTCTCTCTCTCTCTCGAATATTAAAGCATGGAATAGTTAACACCACTTTTTTCAGGGTTCACTGTGTTCTGAGTCCCCAAATGGCTTGTGTAGGTGTTGCAGCATGTAAGGATGAGCTATTTACTGCTATTTAATCCAATCAAATGTTCTTCCCTGAAGGGCCAAAGAGAACATTTAGGGCATCTGTTAAGTACAACTTTAATGTCACTCCAGGTTCATTGGATGCGGTTATGGGCTATTCACAAGGCTGATGAGTCAATATTCTTGGGACACATCATGCTGTGAACCCGTTTTAATTTGTCTGTGGGTGGTAGCCTAAAGGTCTGTCGTGCATGCAGATGGCTCGCTTCTATACAACTTTCTGATGGAATGGCAAATTGTTTGTGCCATGGCTCGGTGTATGAATAATGCCATATCATTCTCTTCATGCCGCTTTACATTTGGGTCTTTTATACAGTAATGCATTCGAAATGAGGCGATGAGAAATAATGAATGCGAGCCAATTAACCTGCGTCTCTGCCATGTGCGACGCTTCATTGCCTCTCTGAGATCATGAAAGGTTTCGAGTTGGTGGGGGGTCAAACTAATCCGTTTCTTAATTAGCTCATTAACAGCGTGCCGCTGTTGTTGTAAGATGCGGTGTCGATACAATATAATCTGCAGAACTGTACATTTGTGGTGTCTGGATGCAGCAAGCTGTTGTGAATATGTTCACGGAACCGATTATTGCAAACATTTGAAGCAGGGCTTGACATGCTGGAACAGCTGCGGACATGCATTTGGTTTGTCCATGTGTTACTTTAGCCGCTCTGAACATGAATAAGCAATGTAAGATGAAGTCATTTGGAGGGCCAAAAGAAAAGGAATAATGGAAGTTTACGTAGGGCGTTTCGCGGCTAAAAGCAATAAAGCTAAGAGAAATACAATAGACAAAAAAACAGATCACCGTGCGCCACAAAATTGAATTGTCCTACACTGCTCATCGTTGTAATCTAATAACACTAAGACAAGGTATCCCTCACTGTTTGTTTATTTCCCCAGAGGGTTTAGGATTAAGACATGAATAACATTTACATGGTCTCAAAGGGTTTGGCTTTTGTTACCCTGCACCAAAGGCAGAAACACATCTCGCACTTAAGGGACGTCACCATTTTACTCATCGGTAGCATGTTCATGGAAATGATTTTGTTGCACTTCACCATGCAAGTTCTTTTCCTCACAAAGCTGCAGCATTTTCATGATCACATTAGTTGCACGGAAGTATCATCTTGAATCTTAGAGGGCTTTGTTGTTGAGTTGAATAAGCAATTTCAGTGTGTAAAAACGCCACTACACACACCCATAGACAATGTCAGAATTTCTCCCAAATCCAGCATTTTCAATGCAGTATGAGTCTCTGCAGAGGTTTGCACACCTATGTAGCCAGAATATCGATGAATTATTGTGCACTACCACTGCATGGCAGCCTGAGGCATCGGTATGTGTTTCAGTGTTGAGGCTGACGGTTGAAAGAGATTTCATCTCATGCTCGGTACCTGAACAAAAGCTCGATGCGTATGCAATTCATTTACCATTCAAATCCATATGCATGTATGAAATACACAAGTCGTGCATTTCAGGCATTTTATTCCACTGCAGTTCTGTTGGGATTCACGTGTGAAACACAAAATAGCTCAGCGAAACAAATTTTTGAAAATATTTGGATTTACTTGAAACATTTTAGTTCCATTCATCTAGATGGGACCTCAGACATGCTAAGACCATTTCACAGCAATTAATGAGTAGGTAAAAACGACGCAGGGTGAAGCACCAACATTTTAAAATCCTTTTTGAGCAAATTAAATAAATAGCATGACATCAGTAGATTGGTTTTGTAGGACAGCCACTTTTTCCCCGCAAGTCATTGTAAATCAACAATTCTAACACTTAGAGGTGAGAGCTAAATATAGACAGACAAAGCCAAAAGCCAACAGATTTCGATTCACTAATGCAGCAGCTCCATAAAGTGAATGAAAAAGTTATCAACGCAAAAAAATTGCCAATAATGTTGTTTTTCACTTTGTTGCCACAACATGCTACTGTAAGTGAGTGTAATCCTGGATTATGGAGATTCACAGAGATAATGGATTAGTAATCCATTATCTCTGTGAATCTCCATTTTGTTTTTTGGAATGTGCCGCATTGAAAAGTACAAATATGAGTGTGTGGAGTGTTCAACCACTGTCTTTGATTTCTATGCAGTGAACACGAATGATGACTCAATTTTGATTGCTTCCCACAATCAAGCAGAAGAATTAGGGATAAACAAATGTATATACCAGTAGTGTTGCGCAATGCAATTATTATAAAAGAAATGACAAAACATTGCAAATAAGTACACCCTTCTTAATTGTGGAACAGACCTGTGAGGACATGCCATGGCACGGATAGAGGATTGCTTTGTCATCATCCTCAGAGCCCTGGTCCAGACAGTAGCCACTTGCTTTGCTGTTCCTTACCTGAGAGACACAATATGAGGTCAAATGGTCCATTCATTTGAAATATTAGCTTTAAAATTTGTGACTACATAATGAAAGGTTTTTAGAACACCTGTTGAACATAGCGACAAAACATCAATTACGTCATGAAATTCTTTCATGTGAACTTCTCAGTGAGTTTTTAACCTTTCGAACAATTTGATTAGAAATTAGCAATCAAAATAATACACAATGGAAATTACATCACAGTTGCTCACTGATCAAAAGTTGTCTTGATGGTAAAATGAGAAGATAAGAAAACCTTTATTTGTCTCACAATGGAGAAATTCGCAGTACTATGTTCTATGCGTCTCCACTAGTCTAAAGCGAGGCATTCTGTTTCTTTGAATTATGGAATATGAGTTAAGCAGCAAAATCCACCCGTTTTTGTCCATTTTGCCACTTACTGTCAACTGAAAATGACATCACAGTTGATCACAGTGAGTAATTCAAATTTCACAAACGGAATGGTGTGTTTTGATTAGTGGGGCAAGATATAACACATTATTGTAAAGATCATTTTGGGGTTGGCTTCCCCTCTAACAGATGAATATTGGACAAGTGCCCAACACTTCTACTTTCATTTTCAAATACCTGTATAATACATCATATACAACATATTTTTGGATGAGCAAAAGTAGTGGACCAGGTACACTGAATACATTAAAGTGACTCAGTCATAATATTTGAATAATTTCTTTATAATAACTGCATCTAGCCTTGACTCATTTTGTGATGCTTTCACCAGGGCCTCTTTCAGTTGTTGTTTGTTTCACTCCCCTTATTAGTAGGTGAACTGCTCTATAAAGTTTGTATCCGGAGGAGCGTGCCTTTGTCATCTTGACAGTGGATTTCAAGTCATTTTATCGCTTCATACGTCTCCAAATTTGTGACATTTTAGTTTAATTTAAATTGGAAGACAAATGGTTCGGTATATGTTCGAGTTCATTTTACTTTAATCTGTTTCTATTTCTTGTCTATGTCTGACATCTGGAAAAATAAAGCAAAATTACTGTCTCAGATTTCTATGCATGTCCAGCCTATTGATTTTTTTTTAATCCCAAAGCAAAAACTCATTCTATGTCATAATAGGATATTATTATGCTGTGACCACTCCCTGTCTCTGCCTGTTAGCTATGCTCCCAGATGGTGCCATGCATCAAGCATGAGCTTTTGTTCTATGTGATTTGAATGAATATGAGTTCATTTCCTGGTCGTGACATGTCCATCATGCGCAGTAGTCGAGAAGGTTCTGGCCCCATGGTTTTGTTTGCACCGCAGAAAAAGGCACTGACAGATAAGATTCTGGGCCACGGCAATCTCATTGGAATAGAGGACCTATAAGAGTTTGATTAAAATTCATTTTTGGATAAAAAAAAAAAATACATAGAATTCTGCTTGGCACTCGGACCTGTACACTATACAATATGTAATTCATGAACAGTCCGTGTCTTTTTCTGTGTAATACGTAATGAGAAGGAAAAGCCTGGAATTGTCAGAATGTGTTTGAACACTTTTTTAAAGATCAGGATATTAATTATCTCCGTGGAGGTTTATTGTGGACCAAGGTTTATCAGTAATGAGCACCCCACACATAGTTTTCACAGACTAATTTTCTGTTAAGTTAAAGGTCTCTTTGTCTGTTGAAAGCAAACCGCTGTTAGAATTACAAATGATCTTTCTCACCTCTCCATATGTGATGGTGTTGTTGTAGATTCGCATCTCAGGGTAGACGTGTTCAAGGTACCAGTGAAAACTTCGACATTGCAGTCTTTTCCTTAAGGCCAAGCGCTCAGAGACATCACCAAAATCAACCCCTGGGTTCTGTCAAGAGATGTTAATCAACATAGGTGAAATACTTTTGACAGGTGAGAACTTTTAATATGGGTAACACAAAAATATATAGCGGTGTGCTTAATGTATAGGTCTGTTCAAGTCCTACAAAATGAATTGCAACTATCTGTTGGAGAGATGCTAGTTTGCATACTGTCAAAGTGTACATGAGCAAGGTTCAAAGAAACAAGCTCCCCCATTCACGCTTAAGTCAATTCCTTGCGCAACTTTCTTGCATACTTCAAGATGCTGTGATTCTCCCGTCCAGACTTCAGACACACCCACCATCTGTAACCAGGAAGTTCATGCACAACCAGCAAAGAAACGTGTTTCAGTCAGTCTGAGAGTGGCCCTAATTTTCGGATTGTGGCGCTTTCATGAGACTTGACTTCCATTGAGATTCCATTTGAAAAATATGTCACAATTTGATTGTGAAATTAACTTGCATCATGGATCCAGAAGTTATCGGTGTGTGCAGCTCTGCCGCAGATGCAGATTGGTTCAATTGCTATCTATAGTGTAAAATGCATGAATGAGCTGCACTCTCTAAATTGTGGGCTGGTCTCCTGGGGTAAAATGGAGGACAATAATTAAATAGCACCGCATCTGCACTAAAAGATGCCGGACCACGTGTCTTACTGCCCTGTAAAAGAGATTGCCAGTAAGTGAATGCTTAGGACATGGTGCAAACTGAGTGTTGACCAGGTTGTCGAGCAACGCAATGTGCAAGGGGTGCATCGGTTGCAAAACACAAAAATCTATAACACACGCCCCATTATTAACATGACCGTATTGTTTGTCATAAGGGCTTTCACTTCAAGTCCCATCAGCATTATGGAAATGCTTCTCATAGGTCATATACGAATTATTATGCCATGATGTCAATGTCTGGCCATCATTGTAATATTGTAGGGACAATATACAGCCGATGCACAGTTGATGAGGACAGGTGTTCTCCAGCCGTGTCTACATGTCAGCACGAATGACGGCCATCATTTGTTGTCAGCGGCTGTGAAATGACTCAAAAATGCAATAGGGTGTATTGCCTTCGAGAGGCGCTAGACCTTAGTTCAGCCCCCCGGAGCGCAGAAGAGAATAGACGCTTAAGTCTATGGTCGAATGGATGCGCTGACAAATTTGTCAGCCAATGCCCTCATTTCAAGGTTGTTCCACCCAGAGTGCATACATTTCATGAAGGTGCGCAAGTGGCACAAGGGGAGAATCTACACAGCCAAAAAAATTGCATGGCAACGCATCTCTTCTAACGTAAGCACACGGACGAATATGCCCCTAAATCCTTCCGAAACAGCCCAGGGTCACAGTTTGCATGACCCATAATTTGACATCTTTACTTGTGTGCCTATACAATATGATATGTGGGGTTTGGTTCTCGATGTGGTCTGCAAAACCAATAAAGCCACTGTACAAGCATAATACTTCTTAAAGATGTGGCCACAGTATTTTTGTTATCTGCCTTGGTTTGTTGTTAAAATCAAGGGAAAAATCTCGAAATAAAGTGATCTCACATTCTCTCCGTAGCAACTGCAATCACATGGTACAGCTTTTTTTGTGGCCATGCAGCGACAATAACAAATGCATTCCATTTCAGCCAAGCCGCAGTCGTGATTCATAAAGTCCTTCTGCACCAGTGCAGTCGTGCTCGCAGCGGGTAACTTAGTCGATAAGCGCAATGAAAGATTGTGCATATGGGGGTTTTGTGAATAAGGGAAGATGGGATAACCATTGTACCAAGTCTCTCTAGTGCAGATAATGGAACAATGAGTAATAACGTTTCATGCCACTGTGTTTGTAAAAGCAGTCCAGGACGGAAGTAGTGCCATTACATATTGGGCCTTTCTTCTTGATCTTGCTTTACCACTATTAGTTACTTATGAACAGCTGTTTTGGCCAGTGCTCAGAGGGCTTTGCTGATGTCCTTCACTATCATCCCATTATGCATCGCTGAATGGCACCAATTAGGACTCACTATGTACTTTAAAAAAATAATGATAGTAGCAGTTTGTTTTTTTTCCACGGCCAATCTCAAAAGACTATTGAAGGCAATTAAGCTAAGTGATGTGTTTGAAAATTGACTGATTACACACGAGGCCCCTGTCATTTGTCTGTCTTTGCACTGCCTTCATTGTGCCACCAATGTGACAGTCAAGTTGAATGAATACAGAACTTTGACATTTGATTACATTGCCTGCAGGGATCCGCTCTGCCTGTCTGCATGCGCAAGTATAGGAAAAGGTAGATGGAGCCAAGACATGGAGCCTGTAATGCTTACATTCATGGGAATGTTCCAAGCCATGTAGACGTGAGATTTGTATTCGTCCATCCACACCTCAGCTGCTCGCAGGGCATTGCGCTTGGCATAGTAATCGATGTCGTTGTTGTAGGGCTTTTTGGTGCGCTCGATGTGGGCCACTCTCGCACAGGGTAGGACTTCCATACTGCCACCGCACTGCCACACCTTGAGAATAACAACAACAACAACAACAAAAATCCCAAGATACTGAAATGAATTTACATAACAGGAAGGAAGGCATTGCATACAGGAAGCTCTGCCAGTGTCATTTAGAACCTTTGTTTGTTTCCTGTAAATGATGTATGTGAAAAATCACCAAACTATACTCAATATTACAATGACAGTTTTTAGGTTGTAAAATGTTAGTCAGAAATTCATAAACGTCGAATCAACTCAGTCTAAAGTAAACTTTCGTCCACACGCAATTGTTGCCCCAGTTACTTTCGCAATGACCATTCAAAATGATCAATGACTCACTGGGGCCTAGCGAAAATAGGACTGTATCTTCAATTTGCAGCATTGATGTGGAAACCCCTGCTGAGGAGAATCATAGTGTCATCTTGAGATGCTGTGCTGTGGTCCAACTGGTCAGCTCTGATTGCCAACAAATATTGCTGCACATGGAATGTTGCACACCTACAGAGCTTACTTAACAATCATCCATGTCATATCAGTGCTACTAAAGCAAAATGATGGAGTGAAACTTGTCTCCTCTCCTTTTCAATAGATGCTGAAATTATTATTTTATGCGGAAGGGAGGCAACAATTACTCTCCGGGCTGTTTTATAGTGACAGAAAATCCCCACTCTCCAAAAGGGAATTCACTAATATCAGAATATTGTCTGTTTGGCACAGGAGTGTGTAAAGTGAATAAATCCTGGCAATAATATGTCATTTTGGAAAGTATCCATCACATACAGAGTACTGATGGATAGGAAAATGAAGGATGTTTTGACACTTAGGTCAACACACTCAAGGTGAGAAGACTGAGGCCATTAAACAATCCTTACTCAGGAGTGCAGCAGAAGATAAGAATTGTGAAAGTGCAAAAGAAAATCGTCTCGACTCCTCTCATTCCGATCACCTCACACAGTGGTATCAGGATGTGACAACATCCGTTTAAGACTTTCCCTCAGACAAACTGCATAGCTCCCACAACCCAACCCAGAATCACTACATAATGATCGTCACAATGTGGACCAGACACTGCGAGCCATTCACTTCTCACTGAAAGCCAAAATGAGACCTCCTGCATGGCAGAAAATATGAATGCTGCTCCAAGACTCTTTTTGGAGTAGAGCGGCAAGAGTGCAGCCAGTTCTCAGTTGACCATCTTAAGCTTAAATGTGTCATAAATGTAATTTTAAGAGTTCCGGTGCACATTCATAGTTTATGGTTTATTCACACCATCTTTTTAGTCATTAGTTGAAAAGTGAACCTGAATTTGGATAGGAGCATTCATCTGACTTCCGTACAGGTCGCTTGGGTTAAGTTCCTGCTCTGTGAGGGTGTGAAGGGTTGTCTATCTCGCTCTGCCCTGTGTTTAACAACTAATTCAGGGTGTAGCATGCTTTTTGCCCAAAATTGCCTGGAAACAGGATAATAGACACATAAAAAACACAAATTTGGATCGTGCCACCTTTGTACCCAAATAAGCGACCTTAAGGCGCAGGTGGTGTTTCATGAACCAGTTCACATCAAAAAAGAGAACAGAAGTAGTTTGAAAACTGTGTAATGAAATCATGTCAAGTCTGAAAGCAATACGCATTTATCTGCTTACGGCTCCGTGTTCAGACTGAAAGGAAGCAATTGGAGAGCAGCCTGAGATCACTTGCTTGCTAAAACAATGTTGACTTTTAAATGAGTTCATGATTGACAGTTTTGCTTAAAAAATAAATTGTGGTGCGGTTTTATTGATGCATGCTGCTCTCATCAAATCTCGGGAGCACACCATACAGCTCATGCCAGTGTGTGAAGTAAAGAGCATTTATTATATTCGTACATTTTGTCCATTCATCGTCAGCAATAATCTTCTTTAAGAGTCTTTCTCGATGAACCACAAAATTACCTGCTGCTCCAAGTGCAAAACATGCCGTACACGCTTTGGTTTAATAGTTACTTTTTTACATAATGAAACAAAGTCATGGTTCATCAATGACCTCTTGATTGCAAAAATGAAACACTAATATATGAATAAGAACTCGAGCCTGCATTGGTTTCGCCACCTTCTGCTAAGATACGGTAAGATGGCCGCAGACACAAGCCCTTGACTTATAATTAGATTTTAAAACAGTCAGATTGTGTGAGCATTAAACCACATAACACAACTGAAGGTTTGCTACAATGCATTATTGAAAAGCATTAATTCCCCCTTTCGCTGTTTAAACTGTATACAATTCTGATATACATAAGTAACGCAACTCGAGTTGTTTTTCAAGCACTGCGGAGCGAGCTGAGAGAAATAACAATGACTTAATTGGTTATTCGATGTTGACGCGATTATGATCAACGTAGAGTCGACTACAAAAAAATTCAAGTCGTCCAACCCCTCTAACAAACGCATTTTTTCTTCTCAAGACTGTACAATGTTCATAAACATGTGTCTGTACCTATTGTCTGTGCCATTGTGTGTGTGTGTGTGTATGTGTGTGTGTGTCTGTGTGTGCATGCCTAACTCACTCTGTATGCACACCTACGGATAATTGAAGAAATGTGTAATTGTGGTTTTAGCAGTTAACCGGCTAACACCACGAGAACATTGAAGATCAATATTTCCATTTCCAAAAAGTCACAGACCTGATAGCTAACTCGCCACCTGGAACAAATAGCGATTTCCTTTGCTTCAAATTACTTTTCATAAAATGCAGCTGGATTGTGGCAATACAGCCTATACAGTCGTGACATTTATTTCTGCATTTGATAAAACAAACTGGTGTTTCATTCCTTTTTTTACACATATTGGAGCAGAAATTAAACACATGGACATGACCTTGGAATATGTGAGATAAATCCCATTATCAGCCATTCATTTTTTATAGCTCTTGGCCTCATTAGGGTCATGGATGAGCTCATCCTAGCTGACTCTGGGCAAGAGGCGGGATACGGCAGCCAAGTTTGTAAATTAATTTCCTTTGGCCGGCTCTTCGTTTTTACATTTTATACTGTGGAGTACCACAAGTGATTGTGCGGGCCAAAGAGTTAACAAAATGTGTCACATTGAAATGCGCGACGGTTTGCTTCTGGTGAGGAGCACTAATAAAACCCTGAAAGTCAAGGTGGCATATAATTTTATCCAAAGAGTTATTAAATGAAGCAAACAATGCCTAGTATTACATAATACTGCAATCAATGTGTTAACTCAGTGTTCCGACGGACAATATACTGTCCCGCTTGCCGCCAAAGCTGCAAAGGAATAAAATGGCCTTTCAACAGTATTTGCAATCAAGTCAAAAGTAGTCATATTCAAATGGTTGTAAGAGAGTTAGCAAGACCAATGTTTATTTAATGACTCGACAGTCTATCTGGGTCATACATATTTCAGATGATTGGTTGAAATATTACCCCAAAATGTGTTTTCGTTGCTAAAATGCAGTGTAAGCATTGTTCTTCACGTTTGGATTTCGGGTATCGTTTTTCTGTTTGTGCACATCGTATATGGTACTGCAACAGGATGCATGTAGTAAGAATAAAGAATGATGTTCTGCATCTGAGAACTCTGTGAAAACTTTTGAAGTAACGACACTGAAGTCGAGTCATGAAAGCTCCTCAAAGGTCTCAATGGAACAAGTCAGCATGTTGGATTGGATTGGATAAACTTTATTGTCAAATGTACAGTATGTGTAACATACAGCACAGATGAAATTTCTTCCCTCTCAACATGAAACAAGAGGAGCCGCTGCGGGTGTCCGCACCGCCATCAAAAGAAAAGTTAACAAAAAAAGACAAAATACAAAACAACACATGAGACACAGACAATCATGCACTCTTAACCACTTTCCTGCATACACTTTGTTGTCTGAAGCAGTTATAGATGAAAGAGGAGCGAATCAAAGTGTCCTTTTCACCAGTGGATCAAAGACATCATGCTGCAATGTGCACACGTCTGCTACAAGCTAAACTTGAAAGCAACAAGAAGCAGTAGCATCCATTAACGAAAAAGAGATTGGCTCTCTTCTCCTGTCCCATGTAAGTCCGCTTCAATTTCAAGCCGCGACTCCCAGTTCCACATACGCATCGGCGCTCTGCGCTGACGCTCCCTTCTTATCATCGTCGGCTCCTCAATCCATGCATCCATCCAGCTGCAGACTGTCCATCAGCACCGACCTTTTCGCTGAACAAAGCGGGGCTGTGAAAATGCTGCCTACTTCAGGCGCAAGACACAAGCGCCCCGGGATGTCCAGCAGCGACAGTCAAATGGCGCCAACATTCCTCCCAATCAAGAAATCAGTGCTGGTACGCGTGTGCTGCCGAGAAGGCGCAACCACCAAGCACAGATTCTTCTTCTTTGACGAATGCCATGGCCAAAAATGCTGAAAACAGTCCACTTCAGGTCCACACGACGTAAGAACAACACCATGTGACAAAACAAGACAAAAACAACAAAAAACAACAAAAAACGCAAGGCTCTTGAAGAGCACTTGCCGATGGCTGCCTATCCGGGCGCCATCTTGGGGGGGGGGAAGTTAAATATGCAGCAGTTTAAAAAAATGTGGTGATACATGACGTCTTTGATGATTACTTGCCGATCACTTTTATATTTTCACATGAAGTGGACAAGAGTTGCAATGCGCGTAAGAATTTTGGCGGCGATTAGTCACCGTTTTCACACGCAAGGTGACAACAAACGGAACAGGACAAACCAAGCCGGGAAACAATATTGCAATGGTTGGCTCCTTACGTTACTGCCGTAGTCTGACTGATGTCTCTTCCTGATTTGGGGCCACTATAAATTATGCAAACATTTGTCACCAAAAAAAAGAAAGAAAGAAAAAAAATTACTATAGGGATGAATTGTTGAAATTTCATCAAAAGTTAAAAACACAAAAGTATCGCATCAGTCAGTTCGTTCTCAATGGGGATGTGTGTGAAAGCTTACATTGGTCTGGATTTCAGAAGGATAAAAAAAGAAAATAAGAAATTCCCCCACTTCTTTTGATATCCCACACACAGATTGTCCTCTGGACTACATCTCTGAAGTCCATTCGGCGTTGACCTTTCATAAAATCGCACAGTGTGTCATTAAACCTGAGCGCCTAACACGTGGGATTTTTATGTAGTGTAATGTAATAGCTTGATTAATTTCATCGTCACTGTACTTGTGGTTGGTTGATTGCATCTAGGCCATTTGAGTGATCGGCTCCTTGGGGCTGCAGAACGCACAAGCTATAAAAAGCATAAGCAGCATGAACAGCGGTAAAGAGTTTTCCACCAGAACCGTGACTCAGCCCCATCCATAGCACAGCAAACAGGAGCACAGTACATTTCATCTTCTGTGACATGTTGTGTGTGTCTTTCTGGACTAAAAAATGCCCCGAATATTTTATATTCACGAAGATCCTGGGGTAAAATGTGATACTCAGCCACATGATGTACATCAGCCCAAGTCAACAAAAACAATTGAGCGTGGCCTGAAAGAGTAATCAAAATGATCATTTTCTAACCCGACAGTATTCAAGTCATACTCTCTCAAACACTGATAAACAAAGACTCAAGCCCACTGGTTTTCTGACACTGCAAGGTTGGTGCTTCCAAATAGTGTTCCAAGATGAAACAGAGGGAGAAGAGTCTTTCAGGAGTTTCAAACCCAAACTTGAATGATGAAAGTGTGGGCTGAGGTCATGCAAAGTTAATACGGTACGTCATCCCGACAGACATGCATAAGAAATCTTCCCTACAGCAACAAACAGAGGCCTCGGGCTTGCTGAAAGTGGAAGAGATGCCTTAGGTCATCTGGAGTTCACCTTTCATCAACTGCTCTATGGGCTAAATTCTCCCATTTGGGTCTTGGCCCTATTTTATGCTTGGGCACTTTTTATCGATGTGTATTCTCACATCCAGACTTCTGACACACCCACCAAGCATGACCCGAAAATAAGTGCGCAAACACTAAAGAGTTGTGACTCACTGAATTCTCAGAATGTCTGGAATTCCAGAGACTTGTGAATGTCATTGAATTATAAATGACAAAAATAACGCACACCATAAAAATGAAAATCACATCCAGTCAGGATGTGCACATTGCTACGGCTAAGAAACTAACATCAACACAGAAGGAGAGGATGTTTTTTTTTCTCTATGAAATAGCCATCCATCCGTTATCTGAGCCGTTTATCCTCGTGGTGGAGCCGATCGCAGCTGTCTTCGGGCAGTATGCGGGGGGCACCCTGAACTGGTTGGCAGCCAATCGCAGGGCACACCTTGACGAACAATCATTCACACTCACAATTACACCGAGGGGGAAAAAGAGTGTTCCATTAACCTATGGTGCATGTTTTTGGAATGTGGGAGGAAACCGGAATACCCGGAGAAAACCCATTGACATCTACAAACTAAATCCAAACACTTGTTAAAGCAAATTGCATTATTGTATTCCAAAAAATCTAGTCTCTAGTAATTTCATCGTGTTTATTTTGGTTATCTGTAACATGTCAGATCACAGGGAAAATGTTGCTAATTGTTTTTTAAACTAAAAGCAGATATTTTCAAATTTGTTATGATTTTGATTAGAGACAAAAGCTAATCAGTCTGCTTTCATTCACCACATCTGCCTCATCCGGCCCGATCACAGTTTCTGCAGCTGTTAGGGAGTCAAAAAATTATTTCCTTCTTCCCACTCCTTCTCATGCATTAATCTTGATCCTTTGTGTGTGAAACACTTCTATAAGTACGATATGAAGTAAGTTCTGTAATTGTTCATTTCCTTGCGTACCATCATGAATTGCTGTTGCCTGAAAGAAATACTAAATACTGACAAAACGTCAAGTATGCGCTGCTTTCATTTTGATGTCCATGCGTGTCAGCAGTGCATACAAACAAAAAAAAGGCAGTTTGGAAATAGGCCCAAAATTAGCAAGAACTGTTGGATCAAGTGCTCTTTTTTTATTTTTAAGCTGAAAGACTGCATGTTTCATTTTTTTTCAGACCATACCTGAACACAGATACTGCAGTCATTGATAATAGAACAGACAGTCCGAGAAGGGGTCTATTTAACCCTTTCAGGGACAGTGGGTACTACAGTGGAGAGCTTATCATGTTATCAGGTTAGAGGGTGCATGAAAGGTTTAAATAAACCCAGCAGGAAAGCGTCATGAGGAGAAACTGAGGGCTGCAAGTGACCCGCAGTTAAACAGGGTAGAACTACAGACTCAAAATTGTGAAAAGCAGCAGGGCAGGTAACAGTGAGGGGGATCTCTTTTTGTTAATGGATGCTACAGCTTGTTGTTGCTTTCAAACTTAGCTCGTAGCAGACGTGTGCACATTTCAGCAGGACGTCTTTGAGCCATTGGTGAAAAGGACACTTTGATTGCACCCGCAGCGGCTCCTCTTGTTGCATGATGTCTTGAGAGGGAAGACATTTCATCTGTATTTGACAATAAAGTTGTACTTGAATTGACCTGATTATCATAGGAGGCTGGCATGGCCTTTGTGAAAGACACATTATTAAAAAAAAAAAAAAAAAGTAACTCTTAACTAATATGAGAGCGAAAGACCTGCGGACAGACGGGCTTCTTTGCATTGACAAGAGAATTAAACAATGGGTAAAGGTTCTTCCTTGGTCACATAAATAATTAGTTTTCTGCCTTTTTAACACATCCCGCAGGATCAGTGTATAGAAACACAGCAAAGCAAAATCGCTCATTTGGGATTTTGGTGAGGAATGCTGAAAATTATTTAATTACTGCGAGTCTGTTTGCAGAAGACAGCCTCATCCCCTTCTTATGATCAATCCTTTTCCGTTCTTAAAAAATTATATTCCCATCAGAATTTACACTCGCTCCTTGCATCATTCATTCGTATGATCTATTGGGCATGTTGATGGTCAATATATTGAATCTTTACCCAGAGGTCCTGTCTTTGTCAGAAGATAATTCCATTGGCTTCCTGGCCTTGCTTTTCACACGATTGTTAATTTGCTGCAGTAGCAAAATCAGTGCCTGTGAGCAGCACCCCAGACACACCTTCTGCCTGGTGAGGTCATTCTCCATTTTCAGCCAGAGTCAAAGACTCTGACAGTAGTAATTTTATGATCTAATTAAGAGATGCTTAGGGGGAGTACATTGAGTAATAAGGAGACAGTATGGGTCTAGCTCGGCTTCTTAAAAGTATCGTTATTGATGGTGATGATAATGCCTGCAGAGAGGACGTCCCCTTGCACAGCACACTTAAGTGGGGGTATCTTGGCAGGGGTCATAATGAGGTGGAGGGTTTATATTAATAAAAGGCAAGCTGACAAGGTCTCTCTAATTAATGCTGGCCTTGAACCTTAATCAGTGACAGTGATATATGAGGAGTCGAGACATCAAAATGTTTTTCACAAACTATGTGGAACACTTTGTCATGGTTTTACTGTAGAAATAAAATATAGATCTAAGACAAATAAAACAGATCTTTCATGGTGAAAATATATCCAGAGCCAGGATCCGCTCGGCAAAAAGTTTTATCGGTCCAGGAAAAAGAAAATATTTGGGTTATTAAGCACAAATGATACAACAACTAGTGGCACAGCGGAGGGCTGGTTCGCATGCCCCGCCTCACAATGCTCTTCTGGGCAGCATTCGACTCTGGCCTCGGCCATCCTGTGTGGAGTTTGCATGTTCTCCCCGTGGAGAACAATAATTCCTGATTCTCGCATTGGACAGCTTTTACAGCTTTATCTATTATCACTGGGATGACTTCCCCGATCCAGATGTGAGCTCAAACATACGACAATCAACACCGGTGTAATTAAAACTGAGTCCATTAAGCTTGAAAAGATTGACTGGGCCTCTAAATAATGCAGCCTTTGAAAAAGACAAAGGCTGGATCAATATCGAATGCTACCGCCCCTACATCAGCGGAGGGCAGCTGGTTCCACCCATGTTGCTGCTCAAACTCCATGGTGAGAGCAAGAATCAATTGAGGATCATGAATAAGATACTTGAAAGAAGAGCCGAGACCTCAACTGGATATAATTAAGGCCTCTGTCCAGATAAAGCCTGAAATAATAAAATCATTAACTGGTCTTTCAAACTCAATGTCTTGAGACCATTTTCATTCATAGACTTGACAATGGTCGAAGTACAGTATTACAGAAAAAAAAAAATTTCCACAGAGTTTCTTCATGGTAGGACAAGGTCCATTAATAATGCAATGTACTCAGCATTGCTTACAAAAGCAATGACAGGACAAATGTACGGCATGTCTCGAGAGTCTCTTACCTCCTAATTAAATGTAATACTTTAGAGGAATTTGTCCACAGCCAAAGATTTGTTATCATCTTTTTTAATTTGCCCCGTGTTGAAAGTGACTCGCATATGGTCAGTGCCCACTATCATTTGCTTCTTGATGTGCTCGGTCATGCTGGTGATTTAGAAGCTGCCAGAGTGGCTGGTGTCCACAGATGGCCGGGGTTTATTGCCATTTCAGAGCAACAGTCTTGTCCTTCACAAGGTCGCCGCTCTTGTTGCAGGAAGCTGCAGACTGTACCGAGTTCAAGGCCAGAGCTACTGTAGATCAACAGCAGTCCTGATTTAGTGTGACTAAAATCTTGAATGGCAACATTTAATCAGACATTAAAAAAAAAAAAAAACATTTTCCTTTAAAGGGGAAGACAACCCCCAAATTTTCTAGACAGCAATATGTTCTATGCGCCTCGACTAGTTTAGTAGTTTTTAGGTTGATTAATCCATAAATCTAACTGCAACACAAATAACATCAAATATATTTGGATTTACAAACAAATTTATTTTTGGGGGGGCTTAATCTGACCAATTTCAACAGAACAATAAAACACATGAATAGTCCACTACACACGACTTTCCCAATGTATAATCTGAATGGAAATTAATCAAACTCCAATAATACATACACGATAGACATGTGCACTAAGATAGATGATTGCATATTATGTAATTGTTTGCAGGGTTACTTAATGAATGAGTTTTGTGTATCAGTGGTGCAAATGTTCTCTGTTTCAACGACTATGAAGCCACACCTGACTTCAAAGCAGCACCTATTGGGAATTGCCTGAAGAAATGTTCACTGGCTCATAGGAGTCAAAGTAATTTTATTAACCATCTGGTTTATATATATATATATATATATATATATATATATATATATATATATATATATATATATATATATATATATGTCTACCGAAACATCTGTGCCGAGTATGGACTGGAAACCCCAAGGTCAAAATGGGAAACACCTCCCAAGGTGGTGGAGAATGACCGAGCGAAGATCCTGTGGGACTTCCAGATCCAGACTGACAAGATGGTAATCGCAAACCAACCAGATATTGTGATCATTGATAAAGGGCAGAAGAAAGCCGTTGTAGTGGATGTAGCGGTCCCAAGTGATGGAAACATCAGAAAGAAGGAACACGAGAAACTCGAGAAATACCAAGGGCTCAGAGAGGAGATGGAGAGAGCCTGGAAGGTAAAGGTGACAGTCGTGCCTGTGGTGGTCGGAGCACTCGGGGCAGTGACCTCCAAATTAGATGAGATCCCGGGAACAACATCAGACATCTCAGTCCATAAATGTGCATTGCTGGGAACAGCAAGGATACTGCGCAGAACCCTCAAGCTTCCTGGCCTCTGGCAGAGGACCCGAGCTGAATGGGGGACGGACACCACCCGAGGGGTGAGATGAGGATTTTTTTTTTATGTGTGTGTGTGTGTGTTTATATATTTTTTTCATTTCGAGTGTGTTGTGAAGAAGATGCAGAGTAACGCACACTATCAGGTCAAACAATTAATGGTATCTTATTCATTATCCATGGCTATATTACATCATAATTGATGTCATATTGATGTTGTTTAAACTCATCTGAAATTGTCCAGTGAGCAGGAATTATAGTTTGAAGTAAAAAAGATGCCAGAATCAGAGATGATATCATCCTTCATTATGATGATGACCGTGACATTACAATGTTGTTTTTTAATTATCAAAAATAAATAAATAATAAATTGTACAGTCAACAAACATGTCACGCATCTCACTGGCTCATTCATCGAAAATGAAATATGATGTGGATAATAAATGTTGCAAACTCCACTCATTCATCCAAATGTAAAAGTGGTGCCAAGGATGCAGGGGACCAAGTGAGGTGTAATTATGTCTCTCGCCTCTCTTGCTCGTAGAAGTGTTCAACTTTAATTATCTTCATTCGCCACACTACCCATATATAAGTAAGGACCTAATGCCTCAAGGCCAGTCCAGGTAGTTGGAAAGTGTGAATAATAAAAATATATTTTTTTAAATCTTGGATTCATTACTTCAGATGGATATGCATGGTTGGTTACTGAGGCATGCAGACCACCTCATCATATCACACTGCGTTTCCAGGACGTCTAAGTGGCATATACTGTATGTATATCAGGCTTTTAAAAGCTTGCATTATTTCCTGATGACTCCTGTGTGAAGTAAACCCAAAAAGATTCAACTGAGCATTTGTTTTGCCAGCAAAGGTTTGGCTAGACACATTCAGACACTGTCTGATTTCAGATCAAAGACATAAAAAACAGTTGTAAAATTTGCGTGTTCTCCCTGTGCCCGCGTGGGTTTTCTCCGGGTTCTCTGGTTTCCTCCCACATTCCAAATGCATACATGTTCGGTTCAACAAAGATTCTTAACTGTTCTGACTGCAGTTTGCAGGTTGGCTGAAAATGGTTGGGTTTTGCTATGTAAATCATATTCCACAAACATAATATTAATCAGAATGCCGTGTTTGCACCAGTGGGGGAATTGAACATGAGCCCTAAACAACATAGGACAATCCTGTTTACTCACAAAGAAGCCAATTCCCTCCTTCCTGGAGCTACTTTTAAAAGGAAATGCTCAACTCAACTGCATTTATGGAGCACTTTAAAACAAACACCGCTGCATACACATGGCTGCAGGGCAAAAATTATTCATACAACAATAAATTAGTAAAAAGCACAAAAACTGTCAAACTAAAATCAAGTCTCATATGAGTCAAAACCCCCTGCCCCCCAAAAAGTGTGTTTGGAAATGGCCAGAGAGTGTGAGCTTGCATAATAATTAGTGGGAATCCATTCCAAAGAGAGTGACTCAATCCCGTTTGAGGCTTTGCTTCGTACTTGGTACCTCCAATAGTGCCTCATCTGCTGACCTGAGGCACCAGGCAGGTACGTTGGGGTGGATGAGCTTGGAGAGGTAAGGTGAGACATGCAAATGAATTACGAATATGTAATACAGGTACCATACAATCTGTATGGTACCTGTCTTTCATCAGTCAACACCCTGCAGTCACAATGTCTTTGAGTTATTAGACTTGGTTATTGAGAGCTATTCAGGCCAATTGCTTAACTTGTTCTTGTCAATCAAGCCTTTCCCAAATGACAGCTCCTTTCTGTTGACACCACAATGAGTTGCTTGAGACATGCACTCACCAGAGGCCCATGTTTTTTTCGATTTGCTGCCATATGAACAGCCGAATCAAACCATTACTAAGCTATTCAAGCTTGTACGTTCGCTCACATGCACAATTTCAGTGGTCGGGGATTCATTCTTTCACAGCACAAGAAGAAAAGGTAATTGGATTTTGTTGGCCACGTTTGATTCATGTGCATAATTCATGTGTCATAAATTACAGTGTTGCTTGTATCCAGAACATCCCACCCCACCACACCCACACACAAACACAACAGTAGCATATCACACAGTTCAATAAAGTTAGTCAAACTTAATTTAGCCGTTGTACCTGAATTGATCTCCCCCCTAATTTATATGCCTCGTCAGGTACATAAAAGTGTCTCGACTGAATAAGAAAATATGGTGACCACGGGGGTCCATAGTGGTCAGCAAATAACACTTCACATTGAGTTATAACTGTGATAATGGCAATCTAACGATCAGAAAGCTGGTGGATCATAATAATAAGCTGGTGGACAATAATACCATCAGCGTTGTTGATGGTATTATTGATGAAAAGTAACCTCCACTCTATTTAGAATAGTGATGTTCTCTGGAATGGTAATCAACCACTATAAACATCTCTGGTTTTACTGAAGCTGTCTCAAGAGAGGACTGTAATCAGCAAAGCATACGCCGACCCCCATTCAAGTGATTTTTTTTAAAGGCGTTTGGTATTGGATGACGTTTTAAGATTTGGATACAAGGGATGGAAAAGGTAAGAGTAGTATATCTCGTATCTCTGACAAGCATAGGTGGGATTTAGAGCCAAAATGCTTCCACTTGGCTTGAAAGAATTTCTGTGATTTTAATCAGCAAACCAGCAAATGAATTCTTCAAGTCTTTGGCTCACATGAAGCATTAAATTCAACTCCAAGCAGCAGCAAAAGAGCCTTTGGCTGGGCTGTGAATTTGCATAAGAGAGATTTTCCACGTGCACTTCAATTTCAGAAATTCTAACTGCATATTTTAATCGCGGATTCTGTTGATGCCTTTGGGTTTTTGTATCTTACGCTGTAGCCTAAAGCTGAAAAACACGGGAAATGTCTTTAGAAAGTTGTGGCAAATATGTATATTTCACAAGTCAAACCATAATTATTTATATAAACACAGACTTTTAAATGTTAGATTTGTGGTAATGGATTTTAAAAATGTATTTTTAGCTTTGATTCGGTCACATTAAAACTTTTCTGCCTCAGGTTTATATTGATTTTGGTTTATTCATCCTAATTTGAATGAAGTTGGGACATTTTGTCAAACATAATAATATTACAATGTTTTGCAAATCCTCAGAGGTGTGCAATTTACGGAATTTTGCCTGTCCGTCATTCTTCATCCATCAGCGGCACCCGTGCGTCATCATCAGCCCGACATTTTTTTTTAAGCTGAAACAAACTGTATTGGTTAGTTGTTAGTCCGTTCATTATGTTATTTGAACCGCGCTTCTGTCATAACATAAGTTGAAGATGATTTACAAATAATTTTATCCTGTTTTTGTTCACATCCCAGATTCACTACAATTGGGGTTTGTATCTCAGTGTTTCAGTTTTGGAGCAGGTCTGGACTCAGTCCACGCATTTATTCATAATAAAACAATGATAACAGAGTTTACATAGGATTCCCCTGAGGAACTTTCTTTCCTGTTTTAGACTTTTTATTCAGCCCAAATGGAAAGATTGTCCTCTTACTTCTTCCAAACCTCCTCCAACAGTGAATGCATGACAAGTCAGCTTTTTTGCAAATCAGACTTTACCCTCATGCCAAGCTCGATATTCTCTCCTCCATAGACCTCCATACCAGGATCCAGCAGACCAATTTCTCCAAAGTACTCACGATCTACCACAAATGAGCAGCCAATCATCGCTGGGGTTCTGGAAGACAGAGATGACAGGATCATTACACTAAAATGAAAAGACAGATGGTTCTCCTTTTCTACACTTCCCTTCAAAAACACTGGAACAGTGAGGTTGATTAATTTTGTTTTGTCGCTGTGGACTTCAAATGATATTATGAGCTTTTTTTTTTTAATCAAGCCAGTTTTCATTCGGGCCACGATATTAGAACATGTGACAAATAGGTTTTTTTTTTAACCCAGACTTATATGGCACGAACATGTCAAAAAAATAGCAGCAGATGATGACCGAAACATTGTGAGAACTGTTAATGACATCAGCAATAAACTTCAGCGGTTCTGTGTGAAGGTATCCCTTCTACAAGACTTCATTAACAAAAGTAAAAAGCAACCAGAGATTGCACAATGCTTATCAAGTAAGAAAAAAAAATGAAGATCAGGCCGAAATTTGCCAAATACCACAAATAAGTGACAGAAAAATGCTTTCGCATCACAACAGTGGCTTGCATGGTCTCCTGGGATGACCTCATTAACTTCAATCATAAACAACATGAAAACAAGCAGCAACAATCAAAATGAACTCCAAAGTCGACAGAAACATCTACTAAGTTATTTTTTTTAAACTTTGGCTTGCAGTTCATTAATCATCTAACATACCGCTAATAAACATGCACATGGAAATAAATGCATCTTTCCATTCCTCAAGGCTGTTGAACAAAAAAGGATCCAGTGCTATAAATTGCATCAACGTTATTCCTAGATGGTCGGACAGAAAACGAGGGATTTTTTTTTTCCCGGATAAGGCGTAGAAAAAATAGTAGTGTGTTTCCGGTAACATGAAATTTCGGCATAGGGTTGGTAGGTCGGACAAATGTTTTTATTTTTTAAAATATTTTTGCCACGCCCCCATTATAAATGTAAACAAAATAACCATAAAACATAAAACAAGGAGACATTGAAACCCCCGCTCGCCGCCGAAGGAAAACAAACAAACAAACAAAAAACTACGGCAAGCCTGAGGATTTCACGTAACAATAGTTACCGGTAGCTTGTCGTTTCCGTGGCGTCATTTTACGGTACCGAAACATAGTTTAACCATTAAAGTCACCGCACACGACTTGACTGTGTGATCAACGCGATTTCACTGTGCCTCTGTGTGTTTGTGGTGTGTGGGTGTGTTTCTTCGAATTTACTTTCATTTTGAGTGTTGGGGGGGACGCAACAGGTGCGTATGCGGGTTGCTATTTTAGTCCGCAAATTGAGGAATCGCGCGGATGAAAGTTTGAGATGGCGGCGAAAAAAACTCACTAAGGTCTACTAATTACGTCATTTAAGAAATGGCAATGCCGGTCTGATTTTTCGTATGAATCGTCCGAAGGGCGTATCACTAAACTCACCTGTGACGTATGCACAAAACACGAGAGCGAGAGACGGACGACGCGAGGCACGATTACATGGCAAATTGGTCATTAGATTTGTAGGCTAATCGCTGTGAAAAATATTATGAAAAAGTATTGGTTATTCTATAATTTACTGGTTGTAGCATGGTAACTTTATGAATAAAATATTCGTCACAAGGTGTAGTAATGCTAGACTGCAACACACAAAACGCGGTCTAAACTATTTTCGGAGATCGCGGCCGCCGCCATGATTCAAAAATGTTGTTGACACACGACGGCAAATGACGCGCATGCTCAACGTGAATATCGCGAGAGTTTGCACCGATGTAAACATCTTTCCTTTTATTATTTACAATTTTGTCTGTGGTTTTATTGTTCTTGTTTTGATTGTAAAGCGTCCTTGAGTGTTTTGAAAGGCGCGTATGAATGAAATGTACTATTATTATTATTATTACACAAAAATGTAGAAGGTTTGAAAAAAATGCCGACCGGAACGTTTTTGTTCGAGGTAGAAATTCTCGGTCGGGTTACCGGAAACACACTACTTTTTTTTCTACGCCTAAAGCCACACGTGTGAATAAAAATCAAGTAATGTGATCTGGGTGCATCATTGTAATTTTCAAGCGTTTCAAATAATCATGACATCAGAATATGTACCCACTTCTATGCTTATTCTAAAATGCATTGTCAAACCTATTTGGATGGAAGAAGTTATTTGCTACTGTCTACAACCTGCTAAACTGTTGTAAAATTGCCTCCAAAACTGTAAACATATCCGAATTGAGGCTGTAAGAACCGTGTTTGAGAACACTCTACTACAGTTATGTGGTGACTATGATGTGAGTGTACGTCGCAAAATTGGATAATACTGTAGTTCAAATACACACAGGAAACTGCTTATTCTCAAATGTGTAAGTCTGATGACTTTGTTTTATGACGTTTTGTTTGCTGCCCAATAATAGCAATGATAATTATGTCATCGTAATCCACCAGTATCTTTCAACCTCCAGGCATCCATTCATCCATCCGTCCATTTTCTAATCCGTTTATCCTAACGAAGGTTGCAGGCATTCTGGAGCATATCCAAGCTGTATTCGGGCTGTAGGTGGGGTACACTCTGAACTGGTTGTCAGCTAATCACAGGGCACACATCGATGATCACACACACAATCACACTTGGGGATAATTTACAGCTACCATGCCGCCCTCACACACAATCCAAATTGATAAATCCCTTACTGCGTGGGAATGTTCCTATTCATGCTCCATGCATACTTCTGTGCGTACGCATGGTTGTTAAATGAGGCCTCGGGCGATCGTGTGATGCAGTTTAATGACCTAGAACTAGGCCAAGTCAACTTTTTCTTTATTTTCAGTATTGTATTGAAATGTGAATTTGTAGGTAATTAAATAATGATTTATGCTTTTGTCAAGTATAGCACAAATTTAAATCCACCACTTCGATTGAAATGTTTGTTTTTCTTCTTTTCTTTAAATTTCCCTTCATAACAAGTACTCCATCAGTGCAGCTAACTGAAATGATGGTTTTTAAGTGCATGATTGCACTTTTAAAACTAGAGCACAACCTGAAAAGAACCTCAGGTCAGCATGTAGAGCAAATATTCAAGAATATTCTTCACAAAAGTGGGGTAACCCACTCCAGCAGCAGGCCCTGGGGTTCTTTTATACCACTATTATCTGCTGGGTCCCATCTTAAGTGCTTTGGGACAAAGACCCATAAAAAGCACTCTATTCATCCAGTGTTCTCAACAGTTATTTTTTTCCTCTAAAGTGACTTGCTAGGTATATTCTTCCTTTTGAACTTCATCATTTGAGATACCATGCATGCATGCTCATGCATGCAGATGTATATATACACACACACACACACACACACGCACACACACATTTCAGAGGACTATGACTAGACTGTTAATTCAGTCAAGAAACAGAACTAGCTCCATTGGTGATGCTTTATGAATCACAAAGAGGAAGATGGTTGCACATAATATTCATAACATTCTGGGCCACCACGAGATTTGGGTATTGAGGATCAAGTGGACGCTGCACAGTATAGACGGTATATTCAATATAAGACCATCTGGTCTCTTCAGCATGATAAACTACTGTGTACTTTTGCCATGTGCTACGTACTCAAAACGAGATCCTTGCTGGGTCGCAATTGTAAGTTCATTTTAGACCTAAAATCAGAGAGGAATAAATTATATAACATTACTCTTACACTACTCCACAGAGATCAAAAGTATTGCTGAAGTTCATAAAAAAACTAAACAACAAAAAGCTTCCGTTTTCTCCTCAGTGCAATTTAGGCTATCGGTCCATGCAATGTTAGAACTTAATTCTAAACTTTAACTTAGCAGATGATTTCCACATTTTGGCTCAGCTCACTGGCTGTCTGTCACCGCCACCATTCTCTGCAAAAGATCCAAACGGATAGAGTGAATACGGACCTGTGGACCTCTTGCAACCTGCTTTTGGAGAGGCTGTACAATGTAAATCATGTTTGCAGCAATACATTTTTCACAACAGGGGGCTGTTCACTGTCACAAATTCTATCTCAGATGTAAACACACACACACACACACACACACACACACACACACACACACACACACACACAACGTATGTGTGTACTCTTTATTTTTTATTCCAATACGTAGTGCATAAATATGAGCATACACTTATTTGACAGTTCATATAGCCAGTGTCGAACGAAAAAAAGGGGAAAGAAACTGCAAAATTTATGGTCAGCATTCACTATCACTTACATCAATTTCTTGGATAATGTATTTTATTTTGCTTCCTCTGTCTTTCATTTTAATCACTTTTACCCTCTCTTCCAGCGTCGGAGCTCTTCTTGTCGTAGTTGCTTGACATCCAAAGGTCCGTTTTGAAGCCATTTTGGCAATGCAACATTCTTGCTGCGTCTGAAACTAACAATAACAAATACTTCCTGGACTATTGCGCATGTGTAAACCAGTGTGGTGGTTGCTGTTGCCATTTCCGAACGAAGCAGTAGAGGTCGCTGTGGCATGCTGAGGTTGGATTTGACTTTTGCGGAAGACTTGTTTTCCTTGTAGTGAATCTCGTTGCAAGGCAAGAGCAGAGAAAAAGATTTCGTATAATGGAACAGGGAAACCTTTCGTTGTGGGGGGAACAGAAAAGTGGGAATGGCTTTCATGAATGAAATCTTTTTCACACTAGGGGGTATTTTCGCCCATGTAGGTTACATTGTAGAGGAATTTCACTGTACCTGCTTGAGGGATGTGTCTGTCAGCAAGAGGAGAATAATTTGATACCTGTAGATGTGACGTGCAGACCTGACAGCATAGCCAACCTACTCGTCTAACTCGCATTGCCCCATGCAGCCTGCTAGCGCCAAAGAGCCTGTTAAGAAGCATACCAGATTCACCACTTCGAGTCCCACTCGAGCTCAGTCTTCTGACTCTCCACACCTTTATCACAAGTGACTCCATCACCTATGACATCAAGATGAACATTTTACTGTGTAAATTGTTAACTGTGTATACCTGAGCCAGACTACCGAACAATGAGACGCTCACCTAGAGAGCTGATGCGAAACAAGTTAAGACACAAGGGACAGGCTAAAAACACTCACTGATATAATTATACACGTGGGCTGTAACGTTTCAAGAAAGAGGCAATTAGAGGTTTCAAAGAACAACATAGCAAGGCCTTGTAGTCTCGCTAGAAAGTCTGCCTTGAGTAAGCACCTCCGGTCCTTTGCTTGCTGATGTGAGGTTTCCCACCTGTCTTGTTTGTCTGCCCACCCTAAATTGGCTGCCTGCGGATAATCCCCCCTGTGTCCCCTCCTCTGATTTGGTTAAAATCTAATTAATTTTTCCATTAAATGAAGCATCTCCCACAGACTTTGTGAGCTCACATGTTGCGTGCACTCATGTTCAGAGATAGGCCCTCATCTCTGAATCTGGTTTTAAACTCAGTCCTACATTTAACAACATCCTCAAATAATTTGGAGTTCTCTTTCAGCAGCAACTACTACCGTCCCCTTGGCCTTTACTCTTGAAATGAATTTTCTGAATTTGTTGCTGACTTGGTGACCCACAGAGATCATATATTAATCATGCATGACTTTAATATTTATGTGAGACAATATTTAATACTATGTCTGGTAGTCCGGTCAGCATTGCAAATGATAGTCTGTTCTCTATCGCCTCACCTGGATCAGTAAAGGTTAAATAAATAAATACTTTTGACTTCTTTAGGCAGCAAATACCTCAACCAGCCCATAATAATAGCGTTGGTACCCACCCAGGAGATCCTATCCTGCTGCTGTCTGACCATTTCACAAATTTGAGGTCTTGGCACGCTGCCGTCATTCCATTCATGACCAACGCTACACGTTTTTTTAACTGCTATTGCACTGTTTATTACCCACAGCTATTCTTTCCCTTCCATCTCATATTGGTACTCTACATAACGTAACAAAAAACTTCCATGTGGCTCTCTGTACCACCTTTGACATGTTACACCACCAATTAAAAAATGCGTACTAAAAGACACCCAAGTTCTCAGATAAGACCGAGTATCCATGTCGGAAGCTTGAGCTCAAATGCCATGCGATTAAACTTATTAAACCTGAGGTCTTTTGTCAGGCATGGAGCAATGATTTGTTGAAATACAGACACATTATTTCTCACGAAAGACTTCCGGGCACAGACATATTCTGGGTTTCGTGTAGGGCTGCTGCTGAACAAGGGGTTGTGGTTATTGGACTGGGATTCAACACAAATTACTGCTCTTTTGGCCGTCTCATTTAAATGCAGTGCACAATGGAGGAAGCCTTGATAAATACACTGCATTTAGCTAGTGATTAGTTAAAATGTGCTGAGGCTTCAAACCGTATGTCGAACAACCCAGAATGGGATTTCTGAAGCACGTAGCGGAGTGTGATTCGTTTACAGGGAAATGACGTCATGGATGATGTATTGGTCTGGCTGGAGAATGTGAAATATGGCAATGTGATGCTTGTCTCGCCTGTGTCTGCACGCAAAGTGACTACACTTGGGTTTCTTCGAGCGGACAGGAGGGGCTCTTCTCTGACACACCCACACACAAACATACACACACACACAAATATGAGTTTCAACATCGTTGGTCAATCTAGTGACGGGTGGTTGTGTTGGCTTCTAAATGCTATCTTGGTTGACAGTTCAACAGTTGAAAACAATTCAATCCCCTCATAAGGCACTCCAACATCCTTGCTCACAATTTACCAAGCCTGCTCCTTTTTAGTCTTGGTCCCGGCTGGTATAGGCAATATTAGTTGTCGTGTTGTTAGTAGTAACTGGTGCAACTCCATGTTACTCATAGTTACATTTTCATAACTTACTACTAGACATGAAAGCTTTTTATAAATTCCCATTGCACGTTTTTATTGTTCTCCAGATGTTTTCGGCATTGTGGGCTCATTTATTAACTTTTTTTCCCCTTCATCTCAGGTGACAAACAGTAACATACAAACATACAAAAAAACGATTCAAATATCTGTCTAGCCATTCACACTAAATTAAGAGTTCTGAACCTCTGGGACCTCAAAGTTTGTCTTGCGCATCATCAGAAGAATAACCGCAAGCATGCTGTTCTTGTACTTTCTTGTGACCTCTTTCTGTCTCTGGTGTTCAAACGGCCAGAAAGGGCACTGAGAATGAGCTTTGACTGGCCACCCAGCTTCTGTTGTTGATGGGAAGAAACCTTGCGGAACAAGTGGGCAAATGATTTCCAATAGAAATCCACACAGCTGAAACGCTTTGCCCTTGAGGCAAACTGTCCATAAGCAGCATGTGAGTAAAGTACAAACGTTAAAGTAAAAAAAATAAAATAAAATAGGCCACAGATTTACCGAAAGTAATGTTATTTGCACAGGACTGCAGCTACACTACAATGAATAAGTCAATGATGGTGTGCATGAGTCATAACTGAAAGAAATCCCTAATGCTATTTGCATTTCTGTTTTGTGTTATGGTACAGATCCAACAGGTTAACTACAGTTTCCCAACCTTTATCGAGATAAGGCACATATTTTCCCATCGGAAAATATGTCAAGGCACACCACTTAGCGAAATGATTCATGAAAAGTGGATACACCGATTAATTGTGTACCTTCTTTCATCTAGTGGAAGAGCATTCTCTTCTGCCTGTTAATATCGGTGGTTGCCAAGATAAAGTCACTAAAATATTTTTTTAATAGAAAATAAATAGTTTTCATCTTGATAACTGACACTGGATAAGGCGACACATCTGATGAACTCTCACAACACACAAATGTGCCACGGCACACTGGTTGGTAATCACTGAACTAGAGCACGGCTGCATTTTCATCCTCAACCACATTTTACTCAAAGAAGTGTCCTATAATAACCTACTATTCAAAAGAACTGCATTTATCCGAAACCCTGCTTTTTCCATTTGTACATGTGATATTTAATGACTGAAATCATGTCCAGCTGTGCATCTCTATGTTTTGCGATGCTTATGCATCTATTGAGCATCCATGTCAATAACGGTTCTGTCATGCTGCCATGGTAACCAAGCCATGCCATACTGTTATGGGCGTGAGTGGAATGATGCATGTCTATGAATCACAAGATTGACCTAGATTATGTTCATACTGTTCATAACAACTAATTGAGGATCAAAACACCTGAAACAGAATCGAATGGATGTACAGTATATGAAAAATAAATACGGTCACTTTTTCCTTTTTACCCTTCCTAGATGTCTATCTTCACCTTTACCATTGATTGCAACTTGATTATGGCACCAATGACTTTTTAAAAAAGTGGTATATCTGAAGTTATCAAATGCTCGGCAAATATTGGTAGGGGATGTTATTATATTTCATTCTGAAATAAAATGACAGCATGCATTAGTCCCTGAATCATTGTAGAAATCAATTCATTGGCAAATCATTACTATGATGATTTTTAATATATTTTGACCTTCACCATGACTTAACTATGGGTTGGGTTGTTACACACGGATGCACAATCAGGGGTAGAATGCGGTTTCTAAGTGCCTACTAGTCACGTTGCGAGGTGGTGGTGGACCCCAAGAAGCAGGCACGAGGGAGGAGCAGGGTGTACTGACGAATTGTATTTAATAATACACAGAAAACCAAGTCCAAAACAAAGTCCAAAGTATCAAACAAAACACATGACTGAAGATAAAACTCAATAACAGAAACATGACCGAAACAAACCTGACAACAGCAGACAAACGGCAACAAACAAACACGACAGTAGCCAAAAAGCAACAATGACCCGACACTGAATGCTCGGGGTGGGAGTCCTTTTAAAGCACTAATTGCCAAATGACCAACAAGTGTGCAGCTCAGGGAGAGCCCTGCAGTGCCACCTGTTGGTCCCAAACCGAATCATGACAGTACCCCTCCCTCAAGGGACGGATCCCAGACGTCCCAAAGTTGTCCAAAAGGGTTGCCTCGCCGGGGAATGGGAACAAAATCGACGGCGACCTTCGCCTCGCCAAGGAACAGGAACAAAAGCGACGGCGACCTTCGCCTCGCCAAGGAATAGGAACATAATGTGACAGCGACCTTCGCCTCGCCAAGGAACAGGAACATAACGCGACGGCGACCTTCGCCTCGCCGGAGAACAGGAACAAAAGCGACGGCGACCTTTTGGCTGGACTTGGCCTGACGTGGCCGGAGCTCGATGTAGCGGGGGACATTGGACTGCCGGACGTGAACAGGGGCTCGTCCTGACGTGGGCGTCGACGTGGCCCGGCTCGTCGTCGACGTGAATGTGACACAGCTCGAACAGACACGTGACAAGCCTCGGCTCAATGTGGACGCGGACGGGCTCGGCCCACCGTAGACGCGGCTTGACGAGACGAAAACAGGACAGCTGCATCACCAGCGCTGCCTGAAGGGGAAAAGGGTGTCGGCCGCAGGCGTGCTCCGCCAGGCACATGGTGGAATTGGAACCAGTCCTTTATACCTGCGAGGTCCAGGTGGTCGGGTCATTCTGTCACGTTGCGTGGTGATGGTGGACCCCAAGAGCAGGCAGGAGGGAGGAGCAGGGTGTACTTGACAAATTGTATTTAATAAAACACAGAAAACTAAGTCCAAAACAAAGTCCAAAGTATCAAACAAAAATCATGACCGAAGATAAAACATAACATCAACCGAAACATGACAGTAGCCAACTGCAACAATGACCCGACACTGAGTGGTCGGGAGGGAGTCCTCTTATACTAATTGCCAAACGACCAACAGGTGTGCAGCTGCAGGGTGAAGCCCCACAGTGCCACCTGTTGGTCACAAACCGAAACATGACACTACTTCACAGCGGCCAACTTTACATCATCAAGGTGGAGATCTTGTGGTTCCTTTTAAATGTGCTTTGTGCACGCTGATATCCTGCATGGATCCCAGCAAGTCTTTCCACCATGAAGAACGTGCACCTCTCCTGCGCTGAATTAAAAGGGAAGGAGGGGAGCTGCTTCCATTGCCTGGGTAAGAAGCCAGCTGTGTTCACTCCCACACTAAATTCAGCTAAATTCAATTTATTTATTTATTTTTTTTTTTACAAAGAACGCATAACCAATTTAAGGATTATACCCCAATGTGATCCAAGTTGGCTCTTGGATGCCATCCAAGTACATTAATGATGCCGTATTGCTGTGGCCTTGTGATTCTGCATACGACTAACTGTATTTATCATGGTAATGAGTAATGAGTTTTAAATGACGTTATTTATTTGTGTGTTTGGTCGGCACATCGGTCCGAAGAGGATTTTACTTTGATGGGTATCTACATGAAAAAGTGACAGACTCCAGTTATCCATATTTAATCCAACATCCTCATCTACTATGAATGTTGTTCACTTGCTGAGGTGCTCACCTGATAGGAGCCGTCTCATCGCCCTTGTCCAGCCACTCCTGTGGAGGGATGATGTACATACACCACAGCCCCCAGTTGTAGCCGTGGGCAGCATTGGCATACTGCTGTACTTCAAAGGTGTTGTATTTGATGTTGTCTATAGCGGGCAAAATGATGCGGGTATGATCCTCTTTCATTCGGGTTAGGATCGGTTCAGCCCTTTGGAAGAATGAAAGGAAAGAATAGAATCACAGATTAATTTATAAATCAACACTGCTTTTGTCAACAGGTATGAGACTTCTAAATTCGAAATGTTTGAAAGAGATTCATTCCCTGTAAAGTACTGGTGGAAACAGAAGTTTTCTTCCCTCAGAAGATTGAGAAAGGTTGTCCAAAGATTTGACCTTGATTGCAATGTTTTCTCATTAGTTACAAATCATTTCAGTTTAATTACCCACATTTTTTAAAAATTAATTACAATGAAGAACTTTTCACGACATTGTGTGAAAATAGGTGCACTCAGTTTATTCTTGCACATCTGTGAATGAAATAACTTCAAAAATACACTGACAGCATTTGCACACAGCTGCAGATATCATCTCACATTTAATTCTCTGCCAACATGAATTGTGCTCGGTTCCCAGCAGTGTTACAGGCTGTCAAACCAGTGTTATTTAACATCCAAAACAACTGCCAGATTATTTCCCTTGACTGTTGATAATGCAAAGGTCTTGCAAAATGAATTTTCCGCAGGTCAACAAATAAAACCAGATTTCAAATCTCCTGCACATGAAAACAAATGCCAAGATTATCCCCCATTTGAGACTTGTTGAGAGACAAGAGCAAGGCTTTCTGAAGAAGCGCACAATGAGAAGAGAAGCTTACTTTGCTACAACTAGTTTGTTTGTTTTGCCTCAAATCTCATCACAACATTCATCTGAAAGGTTTTGTACCTGTTTTATAGTTTTATATAACTATTGTGAAAGAAAGAATGGAATACACGCACACACACAAAGCCCCATATATATATATATATATATATATATATATATATATATATATATATATATATATATATATATATTAGAGCTATCAAACGATTAAAATATTTAAGATAATTAAAAACTCAACTGTCATAATTAACTCAAATTAACTAAAAATTAATCGTGATTACTCACGCATTTTTTATCGTTTCTGAATTTCCTTTTATATTTTTTGTCCTATTTTCCCCCATTTTAATGCTCTCATCAACATGGAATCATGAATCAGTTTTCTATGTGCAAAATGCAAATATTGACTAAAATAACAATTTCGATTTTCAATTTTACATGAACATTTTTCACTTGGAGCAGTTATTCACACATAATCTCTCACACAATATTACTGTCCATCAACAACAGTGAAAAAAATATGTTGTCACACAACAGCTGCTTGAACAGCTATTTTTATGGAATCAAAACAGCGCAATATGACATTATAAAGTGCACATCTAAGGTAAACTAGTACTCAGCCTATAATGGATTTAAGCAATGGTTGCATACTTCGTTTTTCTCAAATTTGCTTTGAACACAGCAGTCAGGCTATGCTGATTCTGTCGGTCCTTCTTGCTCGGATGTCTCTCTACGGTTTTGTGTCGACATCATTTCGGATGCTTGTAATGGAGGCTCTCGCTGGCAATCCGTAGTGGAGTTGTTCAGTTAATTCCGTTTTTCACAGCCCCCTGAATAGGGATTGTCGGTCAGCATGGAAGGATCTCTCGTTCTGTACTTTTTGATCATTTATTGGAGCACTTTGCAGCAGAAGTAGTAGTAGTAGTTGTTGTAACATAAGTATCAGAAGCAGGTAATAACCTAAACTACACATAAATGCAGTAAAAAATTAATATATCTATCTTTCTGCATCACAATGTAAATACTGTATGTATATAATTGACATTAATTAATACCTTGATTTAACAATACGTTTAATAAATAATTTAATCAACCCTGATTTCACTATGTATCATTATTGTCAGCATTATTCATTATTTTAAACGTAAGAAACCATACAACACAAACATATCAAGTCGAATCGAACAAAAGAACTACAAGTCCCAATAGTCAATCCCGGAAGTGGAGCGCGGCATGATTAACCCCAGCTGCAACGCAATTTACTTCGTTTAAACGCCAGATTGCAGCTAGACAAACATGACAACTATGCAAAAATGAGCTAAATAAAGACAACCCTGTTCTAGCAACATTTTAGCCCACGCTGTTTAAATTGCCAATTGCGAACGGTAACTGACAGTGATTGCATAGCGATGCGGCAAACACAACGGACACATTGCAAAGCAGACAAACAAAGCAACCGATCGTGACCGAATCTAAAAGCTAACTTTACATATCTGACTTGATAAGAAAAGCACACGCGTAGCTTAACGTTGGGCCATGCCATTCACTCACGAAACAAAACGCTATGCTGCTTTTATACATCGCGCGAACGGTCACCTGTCAGTGGCAGCCCCGCCCCTCTTAAAGCGCCAGGTCAATCCAACAGGAGTCGTTAGATGCAATGCGAATGATTTCAGATTGAGTGAAGTTGTGGACAATGTTGACAGGCTTGCATGCAGTAGCCATATATTTAGCTATGGCTTCAGCAAATGTGTTCTTCGTCGTGTCATCCATTTTCTTCGCTTTGAAATGATCGATAGCTGTCTGTCTGAGACGAGGGGGCCGAGTGCTCACGTCAGCTGTGTGCCTGGCCATTAAGTGGTATTTCAGACTCGACGTGCTATGATGATAGCTCAGTTTACGACTGCAAAACATACAGGTAACTTTGGTCTTGTCAGTGGAACAATCTGGCAACTTTTTAAAAGTAAACTTTCCATTCATAAACTATTTAATCCGTTTTCAGTGTCTCGCGCTGCCGTGGCTGGCAAAACAAACGTGCGTGGATCTGTGCAGCGGCTTGATGTTTTGTTTCTGGTTTATTTATAGAGCAACGTAACATCCGCTGTGACGTGTGCCGCGTTAATCTCGCGAGAAAAATTTTAATCCCGTTAAACTTCATTTAAATTAATGCCGATAAAATCGCGCTAAACTGACAGCTCTTATATATATATAAAAAAAAAAAAAAATCCTCATCTCACCCTTCGGGTGGTGTCCGTCCCCCATTCAGCTCGGGTCCTCTACCAGAGGCCAGGAAGCTTGAGGGTTCTGCGCAGTATCCTTGCTGTTCCCAGCACTGCACATTTCTGGACTGAGATGTCCGATGTTGTTCCCGGGATCTGTTGCAACCACTCATCTAGTTTGGAGGTCACTGCCCCGAGTGCTCCGACCACCACAGGCACGACTGTCACCTTTACCTTCCAGGCTCTCTCCAGCTCCTCTCTGAGCCCTTGGTATTTCTCGAGTTTCTCGTGTTCCTTCTTTCTGATGTTTCCATCACTTGGGACCGCTACATCCACTACAACGGCTTTCTTCTGCCCTTTATCAATGATCACGATATCCGGTTGGTTCGCCATTACCATCTTGTCAGTCTGGATCTGGAAGTCCCACAGGATCTTCGCTCTGTCATTCTCCACCACCTTGGGAGGTGTTTCCCATTTTGACCTTGGGGTTTCCAGTCCATACTCGGCACAGATGTTTGGTAGACTATGCCAGCCACCTGGTTATGGCGTTCCATGTAGGCTTTCCCTGCCAGCATTTTACACCCTGCAGTTATGTGTTGGATCGTCTCGGTGCCTCTTTGCACAACCTACACCTTGGGTCTTGTCTGGTGTGGTATATCTGGGCCTCAATGGCTCTGGTGCTCAGGGCCTGCTCCTGAGCAGCCAGGATGAGTGCCTCTGTGCTGTCCTTCAGGCCAGCCCTCTCTAGCCACTGATAGGACTTCTTGAGATCAGCCACTTCACTTATGGTCCGGTGGTACATCCCGTGTAGGGGCTTGTCCTCCCATGATGGTCCCTCTTCCAGCACCTCATCCTCTGTTCCCCATTGTCGGAGACATTCTCTGAGTACATCATCCGTTGGAGCCTTCTCCTTGATGTATTCGTGGAGCTTGGATGTTTCATCCTGGACAGTGGCTCTCACACTCACTAGTCCCCGGCCTCCTTCCTTTCGGCTTGCGTACAGTCTCAGGGTGCTGGATTTGGGATGGAACCCTCCATGCATGGTTAGGAGCTTTCGGGTCTTAACATCCGTGGTCTGAATCTCTTCCTTTGGCCACCTGATTATTCCTGCAGGGTATCTGATCACTGGCAGGGCATAGCTGTTTATTGCCCGGGTCTTATTCTTGCCATTGAGCTGGCTTCTTAGGACTTGCCTCACCCGCTGGAGGTATTTGGCCGTAGCCGCTTTCCTTGTTGCCAGTTCGAGGTTGCCATTGGCTTGTGGTATACCGAGGTACTTATAGCTGTCCTCAATGTCTGCTATTGTTCCTTCAGGGAGTGAGACCCTTCAGTGTGGACTACCTTTCCTCTCTTAGTCACCATCCGACTACATTTCTCAAGCCCGAATGACATCCCGATGTCGCTGCTGTAGATCCTGGTTGTGTGGATCAGGAGTCTATGTCCCTTTCGCTCTTAGCATACAGCTTTATGTCATCCATGTAGAGGAGGTGACTGATCGTAGCTCCATTTTTGAGGCGGTATCCGTAGCCTGTTTTGGTGATTACTTGGCTTAGGGGTTCAGTCCTATGCAGAACAGCAGTGGGAGAGTGCATCACCTGGTATATGCCACATTTGATGGACACTTGGGTAAGTGGCTTGCCATTGGCTTCAAGTGTGGTTTTCCACATCCTCATCGAGTTCGCAACGAAGGCTCTTAGGGTCCTGTTCACCTTATACAACTCCAAGCATTCAGTGATCCATGTATGTGGCATCGAGTCGTAGGCTTTCTTGTAATCAATCCAGGCTGTGCACAGGTTGGTATGTCGGGATCTGCAGTCTTGTGTGACTGTTCTGTCAACCAGGAGCTGATGTTTGGCTCCTCTGGTATCTCTACCAATGCCCTTCTGTGCTTCGCTCATGTATTGATCCATGTGTCCACTTATCTTAGCCGCAATGATGCCTGACATGAGCTTCCATGTTGTGGAGAGACAGGTTATTGGCCGATAGTTGGATGGGACTGTACCCTTTGAGGGATCCTTCATGATCAGGATCGTTCGCCCTTCAGTTAGCCATCCTGGGTGAGTCCCATCCTTCAGCAACTGGTTCATTTGTGTTGCTAGGCGCTCATGGAGTGCTTTGAGTTTCTTTAGCCAGTAGGTGTGGACCATGTCCGGGCCTGGTGCTGTCCAGTTTTCATATCTGAGACTCTTTCCTGTATGTCTGCCACTGTTATGGTAACTGGGTTCTGCTCAGGGAGGTTGCTGTGCTCCTCTCTCAGGGTCACCAGCCATTGTGCACTGCTGTTATGTGCAACCTCCTCTCCCATATTCCTTTCCAGTACCTTTCAGTTTCCAGTCTTGGTGGGTCAGCTCTGCTGTTAGGACCCTGCCACTGGCGTACACTTTCGCAGGTTGTGTTGCGAACAGCCTGTTTATTCGCCTGGCCTCATTCTCTTTCGTGTACCTCTTTAGGCGACTGGACAAGGCTTGGAGCCTTTGTTTGGCAGTTTCGAGTGCTTCAGGTATGGTCATCTGGGTGTACCTCTCAGGTATCGGCCTTTTCATCACACCTCTCTGGGCCTCCGTCAATTGACTCACATCTTTCCGAGCCGCCTTGATCTTAGCCTCCAACCGTCTTTTCCATGGTGGAGTAGCGTGTCTCATAGTTGCTCCGATAGCCAAGGATTTCTAGGATCACTGATGCTGAAGCGTATATCAGCTCATTGGTTTCGGTGATCGTTGTGGTAGGAATCGCCCTCAGTGCTGCATTCACACTTTCCATGAGACTTTCAGGTGGTACTTCACATAGCCGTTGTAATCGGTTTCTAGGTTGCCCAGCTTTCATCCTCGCCATGATCTTAGCTTTCAGGTCAGTTGCTGCCTTGCTCAGCATTTCATTCATTGGGGCTGGCCTCCCAATCTCATCATCTGCATTCATTGGGGCTTGCCTCCCAATCTCTGGTATGACCTCCTCCTCTGATCTGGCAGCCTGGGGCCCTTCACCATGGAACCTGCGTTGTACCTCATCAATCTCAAGTTGTGACAGCAATTGCCGTTTGTGGATGTTGGAACACTGAGTTACTAGTTGTTTCGTGGTCAACCGTGACTGTGGGTTTCGAAGTAACCATTCAGCCTGCATTCTCTGCATGTAACCCCTCTGACTAGGGTTGCTTGAGTAGTAGCATTCCAACAGAGCCATGTTATCGCATCTCGCCCATCTCCGCTTTGTTCCAGTAGCCCATTTTTCATCAAGGTGCTCTGGTTCCCCAGCACCTGGCCAGACCTTGTTTGGCAGGCTACGTCTGAGCCGGCATGTCATTCATTTTATTGTCTCTCATCATTGTATGAGGTAGGCATTAGCGTGAAAGATCTTGCCCAAGGACCCACACTGGATGGTGTTATGTGCTCATTTTTTTGCCCCAAGCGGGATTCGAACCACCGTCTCCCGTTATGCCAAACCGATGCCTTACCAACTGAGCTATCCAGCGCATATATATATATATATATATATATATATATATATATATATATATATATATATATATATATATATATATATATATATATATATATATATATATATATATATATATGTGTGTGTGTGTGTGTGTGTGTGTGTGTGTGTGTGTGTGTGTGTGTGTGTGTGTGTGTGAAAGTTTACATTTTTGATTAGCTTTCGCGGGCCACATAAATGGTGGCAGGCCAGGTCTGGCCCCTGGGCCTTGAGTTTGATAGCTTTGGTTTAAGTAATTCAAGGCTCTTTTTACAAGCCAATTTAGGGGGCACTTCAAATCTCAACCTCAAAAAGGTTTTGTGGAATTTCATAGACAAAGAAAGCTGAAATGTGGCTACATGCAAATTTAAGTGCCTCAATTTGCTTGGTTCCCAAGGCTTCAATGAGATGACGATTGTCCGCCCGTCCATCCATATACTGTATGTTACGCTCATTCACACGTAATTTGTAATTTGCAGCAGTGAAGCAAATGAATAAATCTTATTATACATTTCGTTTAGAATTTCACTCATTTATCGTTGACTGATTTCTATTGGTGAGGTGCAGGGCTCATCATGTCTATTTGTGCTAAAAACCAAATAAGAGCCTCGGCTCTAAAACCACTAGTCTTTATGTTACAGTTACAATGAAATCACTGCCAGTGGTACATGAGAAGAGTCTTTCTCATGCTCAGAGATAACATCCACCATATCTTCAAAGCCAGTCCTAATACACTCAGCTTGTCATGTGATATACTTCTAAATTTATAAAAGGGGGCTACAATTATACCGTGATGAATGTGTCTCTGAAGGATACTCCCACACTTGCAGTTTCTCTCTCTTTCCGCCCACTGCCTCTGTTCACCCTGATGCTTATGCTCTCTCGCCTCATCTACTTTTCTTCAGTGGGACCCATTCGTCTTGGCCAAGCAAAACTGCTACTTTTCACATGAGGTTAGGGCTCAGATTGCCAATACAATAGAGCAGTTGAATTGCATATGCTATTATGATTTAAAAAAGCTATTCTAAATACATAACTTGATAAAGATGGTTGAAAACAATAATACAGCTATAAAACGGCCTTAACTCCACCCCTTCTACAAATGATGGGCATTTTACTATCATTCATCAACCAATACTTTCTAATGTGACATCAATACAGTCTCCCGTGTAAAGAAAGGATAGACATTTTGGGGAGTAAGATTTGGACTGTGCAACATTTAATGAGCTGTTGATACATTTGAATGTATGTTATTTATGCTAGTTCTAACCATCATGTATTTGTATGCTTGGTTCAAGCTCAATATGAGAGAAAAATATATTGAGGTTCTGAATGAGCTTGGTAAAAATAACACTGCCTGTATATGACTTTCCCACTACGAAGACTTCAGGTTGTCTACACCCTTAAGTGTCTTTTCGCAAGATTCTGAATTTATAATTGCTGCAGATTGGTTAAATGTATGAAAGCCTCTTGCAATGAATGCTAATTTATTGGATACACAAAGGCGAGCGAAGCAATTTTGTGATCTTTGGAAATACGAAGCACATGTATTGTTCGCGTTTTACCAAGAGATCTGAAATGAAAACATTGCTGTTGATAAATGATGTGGGAATATATGCAATTAAGGAAGATGGGCGCAAATACGACAACAAGAAATTATTTGAGTGCTTCATGGCAAAAAATCAAGGAACCATGAGATTTTACAAGATGGAATAGATAAACATATAGCATTGAAATCAGCAAGGATGAAGACCAGTAAAATTTGGAGTAACTGTCCAGTCTAATAGTCGACACACAGGCATGAAAAAAAAAGGCTATTCAAAGTTACGATTGTGATTAATGTTCAGTGTTGAGAGATTGTTCCCTTCTACTTATCAAATAAAGACAGAACGAGTCCCTGTGCCATCTGAAGAATGCAACCACCTTTTAAACTTGAAATAATCGATATCACTTTGCTGACTTGTTACGAGGTTATAAGTTGATATCTTGTATTCATCTTCAAGCAGCCTTGTGAACCAAAAACAGCTCCTGAGCCAAGAGGCAACTTCACCACCACAAGAACCCATGAGGATGTAACGTAAGATACGTTCTGGAAATGAGGACTTGCGGTTTGAACAGATCAGTCTGCATGTGTCATTCCCTTCCATTATCTGCTGTCTCATCCACACAACGTTGAGAGGTTTATTCATCCGCATGCAACAAAATCACACTGAGACCCATAATACAAAAGAAGTGAATCCCTTTCAGAGATGAATAACGAGAGATTATGTAAACATGTCAACACCTGTGGTTACTTTCCTCCCACTATTCAATTCCATTTCATGTGGTGCTTCACCTGGGATTGGCTGGCAACCGGTTCAGGATGTCCCCCGCCTACTGCTCGAAGACAGCTGGGATAGGCTGCAGCACCCCCCGCGACCCTTGTGAGGATATGCGGAACGGAAAATGGATGGATGGATGGATGTGGTGCTTCACAGTAATGTACTAGACCTACCCATTGTCTCTGCAAGGTAAATAAACATAGTTGTATTACAACGATAAGCAGGCTGATAACCAGCACTGACAAAAGGTCCGTCACCCATTTTGCTGACGATTGATGAATGATGGGAAACTTGAAAAAATTACGGACTAAGCAATGATAGAGTGGGGTGTTCATCTGTCATTGTAATCGTCACTGTTTGAAGTTGCGACAGACATCTCAGTCCGTCACTGATGGACACCCGTTTTGCTGACGACTGACAGAACATGCCCTGACTATACAACGTAAACCTTGAACTGGTTGCCAGCCAATCGCAGGGCACACAGAGACGAACAACAACTGCTCACACTCACACCTAGGGACAATTTAGAGTGTTCAATTAGCCTGCCATGCATGTTTTTGGAATGTGGGAGAAAACCGGAGTACCCGTAGAAAACCCACACAGGCACGGGGAGAAAATGCAAACCCCACACAGGGAGGCTGGAGCTGGAATTGAACCCGGTACCTCTGCACTGTGAAGTCCACTGGACTAACGGGCCGCCCATATACTGTATATACCATGTATATATATATATATATATATATATATATATATATATATATATATATATATATATATATATATGTTTAAAAGTCAGATGTGGTCATTTGTCCTTTTTCTTTTGTTTATTCCTGTTGTACGCCGATTAAGATCTTGGACTCATGGTTCATTGTATAGTTTAGGTGTACAGTACTGTTTTTCGTTTGTTTTGGTGTCCTTTCTTGTAATACTCATTAATTGGGGTCATGTGTGAAGTGACCATTGATGTCATGGAAGGAGTCCTCATGTTACTGTCATCGGCAAACATGCTTAGATCATAGTCCGTTTAGTACATGATGTCATGAAACGGTATTCCTTTTGTGATCGCAGCTGTCGATTAACAAATGCACGATTAGCCCCTACCTGTATTTACAGAGAGTAATCACAACTTTTTCTTCTTCCCGAAAAGTGTTGAGTGCACATGAGATCCAGATTGAGTAAACTAGTGAATATATTCTTATCGACCAACTAACAGGTTATACACTCAATCCAGTGATGTCAGCTTAAACAGTAATGAGAACAGGCAGCATTTCTAATGCAAGTACACAGCAAACGGGAAGGGAATGCAACGTCAATGAATCAAAATACTGCAGCTGCAAGTTGCCAGCATATTTGGTGGCACAATACGCACAGGCAACACGCACAAGGTCATTGATGGAGACTCTCAACACAGAGCGACCATCCATCTTACTAATCACTGGATGTGTCATGGTGAATAATCATATTATGATAAATAGCTGACGACTTCCATTGTAACAAATAGGTTTTGCTCAGAGAGGGTGAATCTTTGGGAAGAAAGGAGATGCAAAAAAATGCCTGCACACAGACAGTAGATTATGTAAATTCACACATTTACATGCACACACTAAAGCGACACGCATATGTCTTGAAAAAAAAAAACATCTCCTGCTTCACTGAATCCTCTCACCCCTTCCCCATCTTCTTCTGGTAAAATCACAGGAATTTTTCACACACTTCCTTGTAGATAACATTTTAAAGAGCTGACTTGTAAAGAGAGGGGGGGAAAAAAATCCTACACAACCTGGCATGTAAAACAGAAGTGGTGCGAGGGCCCGGCACCACATGTCGAGTAGAGAACACGTCCAAGGTGAATGGTGGATATAGAAGCATAAAAGGCCAGTGTTGGGGGTAGAACGTTATCAAAGTAATATATTACATTTAGGCAGTAGCAAAGTAATATATTAAGCTATTCATTATTTTTCGTAATATTATTCTTTTAATGCAATACAAGTTTGGGACTATAAGATGTAATTCATCACCAAAAGTAAAGGGGAAAGCAGTTCATTAGGTCATTTACAACACAAGCTGTGAACCATCACCATTCAGATCTCACTTGCCTCTCAAAGTCACGCATCAAATGTGTACGGAGTCCCAAAAACTCTTAGGAACACTTTTTTTAATACACTATCATTGGCATGTTACATGGCTGAGAGGTCAGTGTTTGTCAGACTAATCACTGTGATGGTTTCATGCAATGAAATGCAAAACATTTAAAATACAAGTCGGAACACACCAAAGTAAAAAGCAGCCTTTCGTAAGAGTCAATGTGCATCTGAGAAATGATTTGAATGGATGTGCTATACAGCCTGAGAATTTTATAGTATTGACTAAAAGAATCGAATGATTCTTTAAAATAAATGAATGTAGCGATCATGCATGGCGAGTGCATGTGATGATGTCACCATAGCTAAAATTGGGAACCCCTGCAGAGATGATTGTGCCCCATGTACTGTGCTTACTCTGTGCATAGAGAGCGGCAGCCCGGGAGCCGCTTGTATTAAACATGACCTTCTCTTACCAGCCAATGTTGAACTCGACGTGGGCATCAAAGAAGCCAACAACAGGAGCCGTGGCCGCGTTCCAACCATGTATTCTGGCTCGGATCAGACCCTCTCGTTTGCTGTTCCTCACTATCTTGACCAGGCCAGGGTAACGTTTGTTCACATACTGATCCAAGTTGAATTTCAGCTCCACTGTTAAAAGAGCAGATTAAACAGTGACATGTCATGACAGCGTTAAGATATCTAGTGCATTCAACGGTTGGGTTCAAATATTAACATTTCTCGCGTAGCTTTATTGGCAAGCTTGAATAGAGTAAAGCAGTTTATTTTTTAACACTTTTACCGTTTATAATAATCTTCTTCATGAAAAACATGATATAAAAGATTGTGCACACTGTGCATGTCTTGTAAAAGTATGCATTCAAACAACCAATATGAACACATTTGATAATACTGCAGCTGTGACTTGGTTCTCTTGGCAGTTTGGAAGTCAAGACGTGTTTGCATTCAACATGTGCTCCTTTCTTCTGCCACAATACCATGTGGATGAGGAATATTCAAATATTTTCATGAGATATGTTTTAATTACATCCAGCATTTCATGAACGACACAGGGAAATGAAAATGATGCAGCAATGTTATACAGTATAAGTTACAGGAGAATATGCTTTTGAAATGGTTTAAACTAAATGGCTGATAGACATCACTTGGGGAAAAAAGACTGTCTGGCATGAGGGAAACACGCATGCCTGTCATATTTAATTCAGTGAATTGACTTTAGCTCGTTAGTTTGTAGTTTGTTATTCCCATTATGTTTTTGTTGTAAACACGGTTAGACATTCATTGGAGTCATTCTGCCCTCCCTCCCCTACCCCAAACACACACACACAAATATATATATATATATATATATATATATATATATATATATATATATATATATATATATATATATATATATATATATATATAGCTGTCCATCATGTCTAATGATGACGCTTGCTCCAAGGGAGGGGAGGATGGGTGGGGTGGGGGAATGGGTGGGGGTCAGCGATTCTGTCGCTGGTGCCACCTCTCGTGGGCATAGAGACCGATCCTTGAGCCGCAGACTCGACCACAGATGGAGCAAGGGAAACCGGATACCAGGGGGGTACCAGCTGCCCGCTGGTGTCGTTGAATGCGTCTCTCGGTTCGTCTGGTTTGGTTAGTTTGGTGTATTTGAGAGACTGCAGTGCCACAAGTGATCTGCCAGGTTGGTCTGTTGAGTGCAAGTGTTTCAAGTTGCGTGGGGTTGATGTTGGCTCGCTTTAGGAGGTCCCTGCTGTAGTCCTTGAGGCGCCGCTTTTGCCCCCCAGCAGAACGCTTTGCACCTCTCAGTTGGCCATAGAGGACCTGGCGGGGCAGGCGGTTGTCGGGCATGCGAATGGTGTGTCCGATCCACCGAAGGTGTTTCTTCGCCACGGCCGCTTCCATGCAGATGGAATTGGTGCTTTTAAAGATGTCTGTATGGGGAACTCGATCTTCCCAGGACAGGCCAAGGATCTTTTGCAGGCAGCGGATGTGGAAGGCTTCCAGGGTAGTAATGAGCCGGCGATATGGGGTCCATGACTCTGACCCATAGAGCAGGGTGGAGAGACATACTGCATTGTACACGGCAATCTTGGTGCAGATCTTTAGGTTTCGGTTTTCGAAGACCCTGCTGCGTAGGCGACCAAAGGATGATGATGCTTTATTGATACGGGTGTGGACTTCAGTGTCAAGGGAGCAGTTTGAGGACAAAGTGGAGCCAAGGTAGGTGAAATGGTCCACTACGTTTAGTGGAGTGCCATTAATGTGAAAGCTGGGGGATGTGGAAGTTGGGGTTGTGAGTTGGAACATGACCTCAGTTGTTTTAATGTTGATCTGAAGACCAAAGGATTGGTACAGAATGGAAATGGTGTCCAGGGCGTGCTGCATAGAGTTTGAGCTGTGAGCAAGTATAGTGCAGTCATCAGCATACTGAAGCTCACAGATCTGACAGATTTTTGTCTTTGTGTGAGCCTGGAGCCGTCTGATGTTGAAGAGGCTTCCGTCTAGGCGGTACTCTATATGGACACCGTCATCATGTCCCATGCCACGGTGGAAGAGGCACGTGATGGCAGAGAGGAGGATGTTAAAAAGCACTGGAGCCAAGACACAGCCCTGCTTCACCCCAACGTTCACCTTGAAGAGCTCTGACTGGAGTCCTCCGATGAGCACTCTGGCTTGCATCCCATCATGCAGCTGTTGGAGGATGCAGAGAAACTTGGGTGGCACCCCAAGTTTGGAAAGGTGTTTCCAGAGCAACTCACGGTTGATGGTGTCAAAGGCTTTGCTGAGATCGATGAAGGCTATGTACAGGTCCTTGTGATGTTCTCTGCTTTTCTCCATTAGCTGTCTTAAAACAAAGATCATGTCAGTGGTGGATCTAGTCTTCCGGTAGCCACACTGAGTTTCTGGAAGCACACCTTCTGAGATGTGCTTGACCAGCCTGCAGAGCATGATTTTGGCCAAAATCTTTCCTGCGGTGGAGAGGAGAGAGATTCCTCGGCTATTACCACAGGCTGCTCGGTCCCCTTTCTGCTTATAAAGAACAACGATGTTAGCATCCTTCCAATCCTGCGGGACGGTCCCATGTTCCCAGATGTTTTGAATCAGCAGGTGCAGTCGGCGCGTGAGGAGATAACCTCCGTGTTTGAAAACCTCTGCGGGGATGCCATCAGGTCCAGCGCTTTTGTTATTCTTTAGGCCCGCAATGGCTTGCTGGGTTTCAGAATAAGATGGTGGGGTGTCGAGGCTCATGATCGTTGGCAGGTCTGGAAGATTGTCCAGAATGTGTGGGTTGACAGGGTTGGAGTGGTTGAGAAGATTTTCAAAGTGGTTTGCCCAACGAGCAAGGATATCATGGTGGTCTTTGATGAGTGCAGAGCCATCAGCTAATCGGACTGGAGCAATTGCCTGCTTCTTGGGACCATACAGTGCTTTAATGGCATTGTAGAAGCCCTGGGTGTTGTTACAGTCTGCCAGGTTTTGGATCTCATTTGCCTTCTGCACCCACCAGGTGTTCTTCATGATTCGGAGTGCTCGCTGGGTCACTGTCCTAACTGCAGTAAAGGTGGCTTTACGAGTGAGAGATGTAGGGCAGGACAGGAGAGCTTTATGGGCCTCATGCTTTGCTTTCAGAAGTGTAATTATCTCAGTTGAGTTGCAGTCAAACCAATCCTGGTGACGTCTTCCTGACTGGCCAAGCGCCTCCGAGGCTGTACTCTGGATAGCCTGGTGCAGAGCTGGCCAGTCACCTGATTCCTCCGGAATCTTATCAAGGTTTTCAGCAAGGAGTCGCCGAAAGTTGGCTTTGGTGGTGGGATTGTTCAATGCTGCACAGTTGAGTCTTTTGTTGGGAGCTGTCCTTGGATGACGGGGTTGAATTCTCATGAGGAGTTTGGATCTCACCATGAGGTGGTCAGTCCAACACTCAGCTCCGCGCATGACACGGGTGATGAGGACATCCCGTATGTCCTTTTGACGGACAATCACATAATCCAGGAGATGCCAGTGTTTGGAGCGGGGGTGCTGCCAGGTGGTCTTAAACCTGTTCTTCATTTGGAAAATGGTGTTAGTGATGACCAACTGATGTTCTGCACAGAGGGAGAGGAGCCGAAGGCCGTTGTTGTTCATTTTTCCCACTCCATGCTGGCCAATAACTTTACTCCATACCAGGTGTTCTGTGCCCACCCTAGCATTGAAATCTCCCATGACTATGAGCTTGTCCGTAGCCGGTGTTTTCTGCAGGATGGTGTCCAGAGCTCTGTAGAAATCCTCCTTAATATTGTGCTCGGCATTCAGAGTTGGTGCGTAAGCGCTGATGAGTGTGGCGAAGTGTCCCTTTGCCAGGGGAATGCGCCATGTTATCAGCCTTTCATTTATGCCGGTAGGGGATTCTGGGATGCGCTTCAGCAGTTGGGACTTCACAGCAAAGCCAACTCCATGGTTTCGACGAGTGCCTTCAGGGACCCCTTTCCAGAAGAAGGTATACCCTGCACCAACTTCTGTCAGGGAGTCCTCTCCATGTAGTCTGGTCTCGCTGAGAGCTGCGATATCGATGTTATACCTCGCGAGCTCTGTGGCCACAAGTGCTGTCCTTCGGTGGGGCCTGTCAGGAGTTTCAGCCAGGTCCAACAGTGTGCGGACGTTCCACGAAGCTATGCGTAGATTTTTTTGTTTTCGTTTATTGTCATTTCGACCGCATGGGGGATGCTCCGACGATTGCGGTTTACCGTCCGGAGTGTAGAGAGCAGACAATTTTTAGACCACTTTTTCTAGGTCTCTCCCCATCACAGGGGTGAGCAGTGTGGAGCTGCTCAGTCACAATGGAAGCTGCCGAAGAGATGCGCTGCTCCATCCCGCAGTGTCAACGACCATCACTCCATTGCCGCCTGTGTGCATGGTTTGGCTAGGTACTCCCAGCCACATCCTTGGCCTGTGCCCACCGCCATTCCACATCGCCACAGGACTTTGGGGTGATGCAGGGTGGGGGATTGGGTGTGGGGTTGGGGCAAGAAGCTTGCGCAGAGGTTCGGATTAAGATGAGGGTGTGGGTGCACAGTCCTCACTCCCACCATCTTCACTCCTACCAGGTGGTTTCCAGTGGCATGAGGGTACCCATGACGACCTTCTTCTGGCAAGAGTTGCAGGGGGCTGCCGGTAGTCCGGTTTGTTGGACTCCGCCTGTGCCTGGCCCCAGGTGCCGGTTTGGGATCACTCTTTGTCTGGCCTCTACCCTTCGACCTGTTCGGCTTGGGTGACCCTGCCAGGAGTACGGGACTCCTGCCGACATAGCTCTAGGGGTTATGGAGACGCGCAAAGTGCCTCACCACGATAAGGTGGTGATCCCATTGAGGCACACACACACACACACACACACACACACACACACACACACACACACACACACACACACACACACACTTACTCCTACACATTTGCGCTTACACCTGTTCAGCCAAAGCGGAACTCATCAATATATGACTACAAGGTTGCATGCCGTCCAAGCGAACTACAGTAATGTGTTGTGGGGAAATAGAAACCATGCACCTTGTGTGTCATTTATCTTAAACGTTTCAATTCATACATAAGGGGGAGGAGGAGGACAGCCAGAAGAGATGAAGCGGCCGAGTTCGCTTGTTATTTATCTCACGTCAGGTGAGAAAGGTGCCAAATACACAGCTTGTACATCTTTCGCAAATGATTCATGATTGTACTTCAAACATAAAGTCCGAAATACTAGCACCAAATCTGACCTTTGAGTGACGATGCACCGACCACTGAAAATATCGAAAACCAACAGTCATGCAGTACAAGACAATCACAATAAACTACACACTGCAATGACCGTGATATCGTATTGTATTGACCAGTTTTTGTTTGTTTTTTCGTAACTGCTTCTGGGAAAACTGAAAATTCATGTGACAAAAAATACAAAAAAATACATGTGACTTTATTTGCCTTTGTTGACTTTATTTGCATTTCTTTTAAGTGTGGCACTGTTTATCTTAAAAATGTGCCGTTAGCGTTTGATTGTGTTCTGTGAGGTTCAAACAACCGTACTACCTAATGGCATTTGAAATGATAATTTAATGAACAAGTTGGAATCATGTTGTTAATAGAAGATATGTGATGAACACATTCATTCGGGAGCATCAAATCGTTAAAGTGAGTCAATAAAATAAATCAATTTAATTGTTAAGTCCTTTTTTATTTTATTTTATTTTTTTGGTGGCTAATTTGAATAACAATAATTATCTTTTTTTTGTTGTTAAATAATCATCGAGCTCTAAAAAGGGTTGCTTAGAGGTCTGTCTCATTTCACCAAGTCATTGACAGAGAGCTGTTGAGCAGGATTAAACCCACTGTATCTCCAACCGCATATTTCATGTAGATTTTCTGTCAGAAAAGGATTGTACCCTGATTAGGAAGATGCATAACCAACTTCCAGATTGGGCAAAACAGATGAAAGCACTTCCTTCCGGTACAGGTAAGTGATTTAACTTTTGTCCGAAGACACCAGACATAAAGACAACAAAATTTGAGTTTGGCTTTAAAGCAACATGTCATCAATCCGCTGTTATGCTAGTTCTTCTGCTAACCTGTTTTGTCGGGTTTGGTCGCATGATGTTCCACATATAGCAGAAAAACTTTTTCCGTAAAAATCGGGTTTACCGACATCCATCCATTTTGAGATCTACTTTATCCTCACAAGGGTGGCGGGGGGTGCTGGAGCCTAACCCACGCAGGCACAGGGAGAACATGCAAACTCCACACAGGAAGGCCGAAGCTGGAATCGAACCCGGTACCTCTGCACTGTGAGGTCGATGATATAACCCAGGGGTCGGCAACCCAAAATGTTGAAACAGCCATATTGGACCAAAAAACAAAAACAAAAAACAAATATATCTGGAGTCGCAGTAAATTAAAAGCCTAATTTAAGCCTTTTAATGAAGGAAACACATGCTGTAGCTACAGTATATTTGCCATATTAGCCTGCAATCAAAATGACTAAGTTGGCTACAAATACACAATGAGCCTTCATGATTAAATGTTTTTTTCCCCTGCAGTGTATCCTGTTGTGCAGGGGTGCCCAACCTTTTTTGACCGAAGATCTACTTTTCAATAAACCAGCCTCCCGAGATCGACCCGTGACCGCACGCGCGCACATGAACACACTTAACACACGCATGCCGATGCATGGGATGCACTTTTGCAGCGTGTCAACTATTGTTGCTCACGTGTACCTTTAAAAATGCTCCTCTGTGCCCTCCAGATTCCCATTCTCTGCCAGTACCCTCGGTGAATTGTATAGGAAACACAGTTTTTTTAAAAATAACAGCCACCTGTCTGATACCGCCACCCTGGTAATAGAAACGTGTGTCGCAGGCTGTGACGCAAATCTCCGTTGACAGAAATGTTGAAATTTTATATTTATTCTACACATTTTTACAGCATTGGAAAACAGCAAGAATGTTTGTGTCATGTTTGTCCTCTTACAGAAACCACATTAAAATATATTTCCCTATGCCATCGTTTTCCATTTTCAAGCATTTTTGAAAAAGCTCTAGGGAGCCACTAGGGTGGCACTAAAGAGCCGCATGTGGCTCAGGAGCCGCAGGTTGCCGACCCCCGATCCAACCACTCGACACCAGGCTGCCCTGACAAAACAAATATTTTCTTTTAATGACGTAAATACAATGAGTGAAGTACAACAAATTTTCCCATCAACTTCACAGTAGAATGACAAGAATGAGATTTTAAAATAATTGCCTAATGTAAGCAAAAACAGAAGCAAATATAACAAATACGTATTGTGAGCTTTGTGTAATGAGTTAATGAGCATGTGAGTACTGCTGCTGTTTTTTCAACTTTCTGTATTTTGTTTGACTCCCGGGAGCGAAGATGTAGGTGTGTGCCTTTTAGTTGCACATATGTTTTTCAAATTCTTTTTACTCTGCCAACCTGAAGGAGCATGATCGCGTTGAGTGAAGAGGGCCAAGTGTAATCTGGTGCCGTGTTCCTCCCACTCTCTACACTGAAGCCTTTGTGATGTGGAGTTGAGCATCATGACCTGATGTGAGTATCACACAACATAAGGCTTAGTTTTCATCACCATGGAAACAATACTAAAAAATAGACTGGGAAAAGATGAGACTCGTCCCATCATCTTGGCTTTCTGTTTTAGTACCTGTTGACAGTCACAGGCCATCCGCAGGGATTCCCCAGTATGTTACTCAATTGGAATATTGTAATCATTGATAGCACATTCTGGAAATTGTCAGCTCTCACACTCCTCGCGTTACAGCTAATGTGTTGTCAAAAACGTAACGCTAATTGTTTATTCGACTCCCCAATAGCTGTCACAGTTATAACTCATAGCATGGGGACTAATGCGCTACATTAAACAATGACTGGAGAAAGACTTCAAAGATCTCGGGAAACTAAATACTCCCAGACAACAATAATATAGCTTTTATGTGTAACAAGACAGGTGTGCAGATAAGAGGAATGAACAGGGAAAAAAAACCCACACGGGAGGAAAAACATGACCCTAAAACTGAACCCTAAATCAAACATGATGGCCAAACAAAATTATAGACCAAAAGGGAACTGTAACAACCTGTGACCAAAAATTGGATCTCGTCAGTCTAAGCAGGCAGATCACTTCGACTCTTTCAGCGCAAGCCGAACATCAGAGGATTGACTGAGGAGCGGGGCGGGAACAGTGAGACATCTTTTCGGGAAATGAAATGGTTGCCTTTCGAGACGTTGACTCAAGCTGACTTTGCGTCATTGAAACTTGTCACAAATTAATCGTCTGTGTGGCTGGATTATTAAAGTCACAACAAATGCCCACTCTATGCTTTATGTTTCAAGAGGGATCAAATTAAACTCAAATGTCAACACAGTCACTCTTCACAACTGACACGTTGCGAGGTGGTGGTGGACCCCAAAAAGCAGGCAAGAGGGAGGAGCAGGGTGTACTTGACAGATTGTATTGAAACACAGAAAACTAAATCTAAACAAACAAAGTCCTGAAAACAAAACCAAAGTATCAAACAATATCAATAATCAAAACATGACCGGAACAAACAAGACCTGACAATGAGTGGTCGGGCGGGAGTCCTTTTATACTAACAAACTAATTACATAACGACCAGGGTTCTCCCTGCAGCTGCACACCTGTTGGTCACAAACCAAATTATGACAACAACTTTGCCAAAATGATCATGATTGGCCTATCATACAGATTGTGTGACTGCAAGAGCTCCCTAAATTTTAACAGTATATTAACAATGCACATTTTAAATGTTGAGTTTTGTTATTACAACATGAATAGTTAAATAATGCAAGTAAATAAGACTGCCTTTATTTCAGAAATGATTCAAGAGGATGTCAAAATTATTTAAAATATATTTTTCAAGGGAAAAGTGAGTAAAAAGTATTTCATATTTATTTTTTGTCTTATTAGGTAAATATTGATTAGTAGTTTGAAGGTGATGTTTTTGGAAGATAAGTTTAACTGAGTTTCTTCCTTAAGTTATAATGGTATTCATTATCAAATTGATGAAATGCTGCTGTCGCTTCTTTAATGCCTCACATAGTTTTTAAGTTTTTAGTGTTTTGTATCCAGTACAGGCTGATCTTATTATGGGGTGGTCACTTAAATCGCCACTGAAGGCCCAGGTCTGAAACATACCGCCCACCACTGATAGACATGTTTTTGGACCGTGAATGAAAGTCAGGTACCTGGGAAGTACATACCCGCAAACTATGGACCAATGTAAATCTGAAACTGAAAAGTTTAAACCAAGATTCAAACTCCCCTTCCAACCTGACAGTCTCCCAAATTATTCTATTCATTCGTTCAAAATGGCGTTAAAAATGGCTCGCTCAACATTAAAACTTAGACAAAAAACATGAAACCGAATTTGACCAGTTTTTTTATTGTTTTGTATTGTATTGTTTTGTGTTTTTTGTTATTGTAAAGTGTCCTTGGGTGTCTTGAAAGGCGCTTATAAATAAAATGTATTATTATTATTATTATTAAAGCTACCACTTACCACTGTCGCTGTTGTCATCCACTAGGATAATTTCTTTTAGCAGGTGAGCTGGTGTGTGGTTGACCACACTGTGGACGGAGCGCAGTATCACTGACAGAGCCTCGTTCACAAAGATAAAGACCACAGAGATCTGAGGAAGGTCCTCTGGATACGTCAGCTGCTTGCACCTGCACAGATAATTACAACATTAGAACCATTTACTGATACTTATTTCAAATCAAATGTACGGCATTTAGCAATCTTTCTCCAGCATTCTCCCACCCTCCGCTTCAGTTAGAACCTGTGCCACTCTGGGCCCTAAGGGCGCGCGCGGCGCAACTGCGGCGGGGCCAAATGGGATAAGACATGAGAAAAAAAGGAAAACAAAACCAAAATCTCATTAAAACATCGTCAACGAAAACACAGATCACGAGAGTAGATGTCCCAAAATTTTCTCCGCAACATGGTGTTTAGAAGTGGGGATAGGTTCTGGTCATCAAGGCCAGTCTGGTGGCCATCCAGGATGGCAGACACGGGGGGTGCTTGATGGAGGACATAGGGCTTTTTGTCATTCAGGCAAATGACCACTATGCCAGCCCCTATAGTATTGCAGGGGCCACACTTAAAGCCTCAATGGCGGCTGCAAGTCGCACGAACAGGGTCAGGTGGCAGGAGCAGGACAAGGCAGTGAGTGGCCCGGTGGTCTGTTCAGCTCAATCGTGACATGGTCAGGCAACTGGTGCAGTGACCCTAGATCAGCAGCCTCAGAGGATGTGTCACTGTGGGAGGACATGAGTGTCGTGCAGTAAAGGGGGCATGGAGATATCGCCGCGCAGGAGCAGGGCCATGGAGCTGCCGCGGCTTAGGAATGTGATCTAAGGAATGTGGTCAGCATGCTTCTCAGCCTTTGAGGTTGGGGAGCAAAACAAGGGACTGAGCATATGCGAAAAACAGGTGGAAAAAGACAAGATGAAGAAGTGGCCTGCAATAAAGTGACTTTTAGACAGATTCGGAAGAACTGGACTTGGATGGAGATGAGGTCCAAGAATCTGACAAGATGGACGTGGAATGAAGTGAGGAAACTGTTGACAAATGACAGAGCTTGGAAACTGGGGCAAAATTGCAAAAAAACTTGACCTTTACTTGGGCACTTGCGTTGTCCACCATGCAGCAGCCCCGCATAGATTGACAAACGGGTGCTCAAGTAAAGGTCGCAGACGAAAGACTTGGGTGCAACCTCACGGGGCCAAGGAAAGGAAAACAATTACAATTGGCTGAGACTAGAAAAATAAGAGACAGAGCCGTAGAAAACAAACTTTTTTCGAAAAAATGCTTCTGTAATGGCACATATAGCGTGTCTGAATAATTACAATGATAAAATAACACAGATGATTTATTGTAGTAAATCATTCAAATTGTCCTAAAATGTTATAAATATGCTCACAGTCCACTTGAACAGCCTTGCCATGTGTGTCATATCACAAGTGGTCAATTCTGTACATCAAATCTGAGCATTACTTTCTTTGGAATGTCATACTTGTTGATGCAGACCTTGTATTAGATATCATTAGACCTAAAGTGCTTAATTTTCGAACAGTTTTTATGTAAGCCCTTAATGGCCTTGCGGCTTGCTTTTAGTTCTGTGCAGGAAATTAATCCTGCTGTTATAGTAGCCTGGGGTTTGACCCATGCGGGGACAATTATTAAAATGAATAGCAATCGTGTTGAGGATTTACCCCCCCATCTCATAATTCAAACAAAAAAAGCCTAGTATTCCCTCACTCAAATCAAAGCTCACTTTCACTTCCAGCGGAGTGAGTCCAATGTTTTCTTCACATGTGCACTTTGACTTTGAAGTCAGAAATAAAAGTGTTGACAGGACAAAAACCTTTCGATGAGTCTTGTACAAACGTACATTTTGGAGGAATAAATCAAAGAGGAATAAAGCGGAAACAAACCTATGAGTGAACATGAGCTGAAGAGCTCGAGAAGTGTTTTCATCCTCTTCAAGGCAGATCATATGCTGAGGTGACAGTTTGCAGCTAGCAATTGAAACCATTCCCGCAAAAGCAGTGAGCATATTGATTTGTCAGAATGAATCAGTCTCACACTTCAGTCTCTCTATCATTGCATATTAGATGTGACGGAGAACTAAAACCTTAAGAGTCATCGCTTGGCAGGTCATAAATATGAACTCGAATCACAAATTACAAATGTTACAGGCACAAAAATATTTTACATGTTACTTCATGAGACAGGGTCGACACTTCTGCCCGATTTAAACTCGTGGTGAATATTTGTGTGATCTTAGCTCAGCATTTAAAGTCGGCTGCCTTGATCAACGTCTACAGTACATTCGGTTTCTTCACCGCCGCTGTGATTGTGTTCTTTTCTCAGACAGCCTATTTGCCATCTCAACTCTGCAGGCGCTCTGTTGAACTGGGACACACGAGTGTGACGACAAGCAACTGCAGGATGGGAGAGGAAAGGCGACCCACCAGGTGGATCCCAGCATGGTGCTGTGCTTACATCTTCCTCATCGTTGTCAGCATGTGTCAGTATTCAACATGTAATGATGCGTCCATCCATCCACCCATTTTCCGAACCGCTTGATCCTCTCTAAGGTTGTGGGTGGTGCTGGAGCCTATCCCAGCTGTCTTCGGGCAATAGGCAGAACTGGTTGCCAGCCAATCGCAGTGCACACGGAGACAAACAACCACACTCACACTTAGGGACAATTTTGAGTGTTTAATCAGCCTGCCATGCATGTTCTTGGAATGCGGGAGGAAACCGAAGGACCCAGAGAAAACCCACACAGGCACGAGGAGAACATGCAAACCACACAGGAAGGCCTGAGCTGGAATCGAACCTCTGCACTGTGAAATCGACATGCTAACCACTTGTGATGCAAACCTTCATATTTCATCATTTTTACATGACATTCATGACACCAAACCGCTGATTTGGGATCATGGAAATCACAACAGCTTTCTTACTCTCCCTTGCCAACGGCTTAACTGGGGTACACACAAGCCCCTTCCTTCTGCTCCAGTTCAGCAAAGCTCAATCCTCAGATGTCTCGGAAAGATTATCCTGACCCATTATTCTGTGGTGTGTGATTTTTCCCTGCTCGATCTGCTCGAAGAATTGTCAGGGCCAACAATTATAAATATTATACCCAGCCCCGTGCGCACGTCATTGAGACATGAAACGGAACGAGAGAAAAAGCTGCGTTGACTTCGCTATTTGTATTTCTACTACTTCTACTTCTTCTTTGTATTTTCTGTCACAAAGGGTGTCGCCTCTCACACAGTACTACACCAGTACTACATTGTCTTTGCATACATTATTTGTGTGGTATGCTGTGTTGATCATTTCAAGTGCATGGCAGACTGCAGGAGCAAGTGGTCAATTGTTTCACATGAGGAGTCACTTGGATTCTAAAAATCAGTTAGGATGTTGCAAATCGGAATGCGTGTCTCCCCCTTTCATCAATTACAGTCCGATGCAGTATTTGCAAATAATGATATTTACAAATTAATTTCTCTGAGATTTGGTGTTGGGTAAAATGTCTACACAATACACATTTTTGCAAAAATGTATTCTAGCACTTATAAGTTATATGCCTTGGACAAGTTACTGTAAAATGACTCTACATATACTGGATATGTGCCTGGTGAATAAGCGGGCAATACTAGATGGTTTAGGCTTCCACAAATTGTATAAATGTTGCACCATGGGCCTACAATGTTGAAAAAATAAGGTCCCGGCAGCCGATATAGCAGCACAATGGATTATTTAAATTGGCATGTACCGGGTTTTGTCGTCTGCAGCTTCTGCCTGTTCATGCGATCATTACACATGTGCTGCACAAACATGTCATTGTAATACATTTATGAAATTGGGACAAAATCAAGAAGTTTATTGTTTGTTGCCGGCAAAAGAAGCGATGTAAATTTGGCAATACTTTGGATGAAACATTTGTCTCCATTTTAAACCATGCCTTCAACCTGTCTTCTGAAGAATAAACATGATTGATACTGCCTCAATGTATTATTTCTGTCTTTTTTTTTTAATGCATGTATGCTCTCCCACCGCAACTCTATTTGTTCCCTCTCACAGCTTTCTCGATGGCCTCCCTCAATCATCCCTGCCAAGTGTATAAATGCAACGGCAAATCTGGCAGCGAGTTTGTATTGGGATCGTTTTGCATCACAGTTTGGACTTTGCAGAGCCAGGCACCACATTGCAGAAGTGCAAGCCAAAAATGTACACACAAATTTTCCTCTCTCTGCCCCATGACTTGTGGAAAGGCACTGCTTAAAGAATGCATGGAAATGTCACGATGGCCACAGATTCATCTATTCGGGTTAACGTGAGGAGATGAGGCTAGATTTCAGTTGTGAAACCATATAGTGACGTTGTTCCACTTCCCTAGTTATTGGATCCAAATGTAGGACATGGGTCACCCTTTTCATTCCTACCTATCAGCACGTGTGAGGCAGTCTTGTAAAGCTCCAACTCATTGAGTGATTGACTCATCTGCTTGAAATGGCCAGCATTCCTAATTCGACCAAGACCAATCTTTGACAGAAACAGAACGCCAGATTAAGATGTATTTCCAAGATACCGCCTCCATCTCCACCTGCCGCCAGCTTGCAGTCCCAGCTGCTGCCCCCCCCGTCCACACAGTTAGTTATTCAAGATGTGGATTTAACCTAAACCAACGCAATACTATGACAGTGGCATTCCAATCCATAAATATCCCCCCAGGGAAAGACCGTTTAGTTTACTGATATCACCCTCTATAAAATCCACTCAGGAGATGTCCATTGTTACTGGAAAGAATGAAGGCTGTGTGACAGGAGATTCAAAGGTTTGAATCCATTTCAGATCCTTATACAGGATTCGGTGAGCCTGTTTCCTTTGTATCAGCTATTGCCTTGATCGTTTTATCAGCTTCCTACACAAAGAAACTTAATGTCCAATAATCTTGGGGATGGCATACCAGCTATGTATTCACTTTATTTAATGTTTTCACAAAATAGATCAATTCACAGATAAGTGAATATGTAGAATATGTAACACCTGGGAAGGGGAGACCTTGCAAGTAAAAACCAACTGAATGATCAAGTTATAAAATTGCATTTTTCTATTTGTGACTCCGTTGAGTTATTTTTGTTCCATGACCATTGGTAATCCTGCCATCATGTCAGCTTTTATTGTTTTTTTGCCTCCCATGGCCCAAAAAGCCATTATCAGATCAAGGCCATGGCCCAAGGACAGCAGAAAAAAACACACTTTGGTCCCTGTTGGTGTCTCGCCCGGACATTAAGGCGAAAATAGAAAAACAGGCACATGGGTTGGGATTTTGGGATAACCCACAAAAAAATTCTGTGAATAAAACTCATTTTTTGTCAATATAAAATGATCCAAAAACATTCCCACCGTATTATACAAGGATTCATTACAAATCAAATAAAACCGTTCAAGATGTTTTCCGGTACCTAGATGATACAGGATACTTGTTGTCTAATGTTACAAATGTATGTAATATTAAGTACATATACGTCGTTTGAAAACTTTGCTCGCATGTGCGTCTGTGGATTAGACAGACAAGGCTAGTGCCTTTGTACACTTTTATTTTTAAGTTATTTCCGGCAGTGTGTTCTGGCGCCTCGGCTGACTTGACTTGTTTTTTCGAGTCACTTTAGTTGAGGCATTTCACAAACTTTTGCCGCAGACCTCAATGTCACGTCGTCCTGAAATCAAATTCAATCACTAATTCGGGATGCTAAAAATTAAATACTTAGTAACACAGATAATGTATGATACAGCGTCTGTTGTCAGCGCATAGCAGCGGCCGCAGCGTTAGCGTCTAATTCCGGTTAGCCGTTAATGAGCTAAAGAGAGCCATTAGATTACTTTTCAAAGGGAATTTAATAGACTCTGCGTTCTTTGATGCTGACACCTAGACACAGTTGCTGATTACAACTGATCAATTTTTACCAAGCCAAGCTTACTCAAATATGCTGTTTATGCCAGTTTCCTTCCACCTTCCAAAAACATGCAAGGCATGTTAATGGAACACTAAATTTTCCCGAGGTGTGATTGTGAGCGTGGATGTTTGTTTGTCTACGTGTGACCTGCGATTGGCTGGCAACCGGTTCAGGGTGTCCCCCGCCTAATGCCTGGTGACGGCTGTGATCGGCTACAGCATGCCTCTGACCCTCGTGAGGATAAGCGGTTCAGATAAAGGATGAATGGATGTTTTGGAGTTGAGTACTATACAGGACAGCAGTCCTTCACCCTTTAAGTGAAGGACTGGAAAATGTTGGATAGGACAGGACAATACAGGGACAAAAGAAGAAGGCAGCAGGACAGGGACACACACACACACACACACACACACACACACATGTATATATATATATTATATATACTTTCAGAAAACCAGGCAGTATAGCACCAAACAACAATGAGTATAATATAATAATAATAATATAATTTTCAGACTCTCCAGCCCAGAGTTACTCAGAAACCATGAAAATATCTTTGGCCAATGTAATCAAGGATGCCAGTAAATCAGGATACCAAATTATAAACAAATACAGAGGGCGAAAAAACAATTGCTGTTTAATTGTGATTCACATAGATTTGCACCATGAACCACAGAACTGCGCTGTCACATCAGAATGACATGTAAAACATGTCCTTAGTGATTACTAACACGACATGACATGTGTTGTTCAGACCTGCTCAGTATGCTTGTTTCTGAAATAGTACAATTTAAAAATTCTGAATAACAGCTTGAACAGAAAGAGGTATATGAGAAAGAGCAGCTTGCAGAATGTAGTCCCAGCAGGACAACACCCATTGAACAGAACAAAGTAGGCGCAGAAGCAACCATTTCAACAAATCGCAAATACTGTACTCTCTTCCCTTGTGTGGGAAAACATTTTCTTTTCTTTCTATTTTTTGGGGGGGGAGTAAAAAAAGATTATTCTAAAAAAACCCTCTACTCCAGAGGTACCCTCTGCTGACTTTATTAATTAACAAGCTTTTTTTACCTGCCGTTCTCCCACCTACGGTCTTGACTATTTTCCCCTCTGAATAAAGCAATGTGAAGACAATTCATTGTTAGCCCTGCCACAGTCCTCAGAAGTCTCTCTTGCCTGTGTGATTCCGGACCAGCGTCACATCCCAGATTCACATTGTTCTGACACTGAGTGACAGGAATGCCATTCAGTCCAGAATACTCTCTGCATCAAGATCTCACACAAAGCATCTCTAGCAATACAAATCATTTTAATTAAAAATCTATGAGTAAAAAAAAATCAGACTTGTTGCCAAGAGACCACTTGTTCTCTCAAATGAGGAATACCATTGTTTGGTAGTTTCCTTCAGTGTGCTTAAAGTTATTTTCTTTTGTGCTCTTTTTACGTGGTGGTAGCCTTTCCTTGAACTGAGCTGTTCAAATCACAAACTAGGGCAAAACGGTGTTGCGCTAGGCTGCATTTATAGCTCTGTGCAATCTTTGTTGGTGTGTGATGCTGCTTGTGACATGAACAAAATGTGTTGGAATTTTTGAGGTATTTTTCTCTGCTCCTGTTTTGCTTTGCTGCTTAATGTCTGTTTTGTGATTGCTTGAGGGTATCTCTTGAATGACTTTGTAGGAGGTTTTTGGGAAGAATGAAGCTGTTTGACTTCTTTCTACTCACAGCTAACTGTGTGACCACCTGCATTTCATCGGCAGCATAACCTTTTATGTCCACAAACTGCAGGTTTGTCTTCTTAAAGGACAAACTAATCAGTCCGCAGAGTGCACTCATCATTGCTTCCTATCATTAGCCATACTTCACACTTAACAAAAACGCTGACCAATGTAGAACTAAACGATTTCTGTCGTAAACAACTGAGTTTCAGCATAATTTGCAATTCAGGCAGTTTTGTAACACGAATAGTTCCAATGAGAAGCTACACGTAATTATCGCCATAAACCACCCGTTGTGCAAGGATGTCCCGAAGGAACCGTTTTAAATTTACAAGGGTCAATTTGAATGTTTGTTTTTGATTCATGTGGCATTTAAAAACATTCCATCTGCAACTATCCCACAGCATGTGATGACATCTTGCTTTTTGCAAGAAAATGAATGAGAGAGATATATTTATTGAACTATAACAAGGTAGAGCACAATTTCACCTTCATAGTTGATGCAAAAATCAATAATGAATGCATCATAAAGAACAGAGGGTGAGTTTTTTTACAGTAATGGGGCCCATGAACTGATGCTGGAGTCATGCTGGTCTACAATTTAAAACCTACGGCATCAGCAGTCGTTGAGCTGTCGATGGAGGGACAACCCAAATTGCAGAAAATGGAAACAAACCAACAAGGGACATACTTTTTAGGCCTGTAGTCTGGGATGCTCCTGTCCAGGGAGATCCTGTCACTGAGCTGAGCATTGTAGCCATACTCTTCGTACTTCCCCTCGGCATCACGGCTGTCCTCCCCAAGTGAGGCGGCAGCTCCCCCTTGACCGAGTCCACCGGGACCCTCCACCAGCCCCATGGGTTTTGCTAAACCTGCCAAAAAAATGACACAGAGGATCAGCGGTGGTTGCAAACAGAGTGGGCAGATTTAGGTGAGCAGAGTGCGCATGTAGAATGGCAGCTGATTGACATTTGATGGCAGCATCCAGAGATTGCAGGAGCAGTTCCGGTACAGCAAGGCCTCATCCCGAGGGCATCATTATGCTGTCTGTCAATGACACAGCTGCAAAACACTCACTTGGACAAGGACATGACTGAGCTCCACAGCAGAGGAGATGCTGAGAGAAACAGTGGTATGAGGCCATAGCGGATAGCGGAAAAGAAAAACTGATGAATGAATGATGAGGGACTGATTCCCAGCCGTCACATGAACACAGAACTACCATCGTGCGACAGCTGAATTATTGTTCTGATTATCACTCATTATCTTGGATATTGTTGATTCCATATTGAGGATGAGGGACGATCTATGATTTTGTCTTCAAATATCCAGTACATTGTACATTAGAGTATGTAATGAAGTCTAGAGAACAAATAAAGGTGCTTTTATATCGTTCATCATAAACACATGGTGGTTTTTTGATCAAATTCAGTGTGGCTCATGGACATAAGTTGAAACATGAAACGTATATTTATCTGATGATGTCAACAGTATATCGCAACAATATACACAGAGTCAAACAAAGTCATTTTTATAGATGGTTATGCATCTACTTGCGTGCATCATGCATTTAGTGAGAAATTATTTCATCATTCGTGTTATAAAAAATACACCAGATGAAGTTGCATCAACCCTCGACAAGAATGCTTTTAATCTTTAACTACCCTGTAGTGATTAAAAATAAACAAATAAATAACGACATTTTTAATCCAGCACCAGATGTTACATTATTCTTTTTGGAATAGTAATCACAGATGCATTGTGTCAAACCAGCAAGACAGTGAAAGGGAAAAGTCTTTAAGTCTGGACTTGATCCATGTGGGGTTTTTTTTAAATCACCATGAATCGACTCCCCAGGTAGTTCTTTTTTTCTCTCTATGATTCTGAGACCTTGATCATCCACCACCCACAATACATTATGCTTCCTTAGTCTGATGCAATTAATAATAGGATTTTACATGTCAGACTTCTCTACACTGATTGAGGTCACTCATCATGACAGTAACTTTGAACAGACATCACTGGGATGCTGTGACACGTTTTCAAAGGGAATGGGGAATGAGAGATGTCATCTCTCCGTCCAGCAACTACTGCCTACGCTTTGTAAATCTTAATTTAAGCTTTATGTGCAAAGACACTAACCAGCATTCTGAACACTTGCAAAATTTGATATTCACGACAAGAGCTGTATCTAATACACTCCGGAAACAAAGATAACCAATGTTCAGATTTTGTTGACGCTCTCAGAGAGGGCCCTAATATTTTTGACTCTCCGATACTTACAGTGACTACATCATGTAAGAAACAGTTCTAATGCAGGCCGCAGGATTTCATGGTAAAGATCATTACCAATAGCTTGTCATTTCCATGGGAAACTTTTTGTGCGCATGCGGATTGCTATTTTTTAGTTGACAAAGCGCGCGGGTGTCTCAGCGCGCCGATGACAGATTGAGATGGCGGCGAAATAAAACACCAAAAGGTGTTTTACTTATGACGTTTAAGAAATGGGAATGCCAGTCGGATTTTTCATACAAATCATCCGAAGAAAGGCGTATCACGAAGCTCACGTGTGATGTACACACAAAACACGAAATAGAGATTCGACGGGATGCACGATTCCGAGGCAAGTACTTGAAATTGGTCATTAGATCTAAAGGTTAATCGCTATGAAAAATATTATGAACTAATCTTAGTTATTCTATATTTACCAGTTGTAGACATGGTAACTTTATGAATAAAACATTCATCACACTGTGTAGTAATAACTGTCGGTAAGGCCTAACGATGACGTATGGTAGAGTCTTTGGTTAAATTGATAGTACATTACACACTGCCTCATCTTGGGGTTGCAAATAGGACATCAAGCCATGTCAATACGATATGACTATATATAGTGATAAGGTCTTTTTTTTTAGGATTCATCACGTGATTTTAATCATTCAATTCCTATTACATGCTTTTGTATTAATAAAGGGGGTGAGTAGCCATTGATGCTTATTACATAAATAGTACACACACACACACACACGTATAATCACGTTAACAGCGTCAGGTTTACTTGTGGCCTATGATATATAGCCAGGAGTGAAGTATTGTGGACACATATGTGTTTCTGATGGCCAGAAATTAATCTTTGCAGTGTGAGACTGGAAAAAAAATACTCTGATATTGTTGTGTGCTGTATTCATGATGCCATATGAATACAATAAAAGTGTTAACATATTTTGATCCATTTATTTTATTGAATAAACCTAGAGTACACAGCTGCTGATGTAATTATGTTCATTGTTAGTGCATAGTGTTCCAAAATGTACCCTTCAAATATTGTACTTTTGAATATCAGAATTCTTGATTATGAATATCAGTCAAAATAGATAAATGGGTTCCCATTATGAACGTTTACGGAACCCCAAATTAGTTACGGTGGTTTCCTATTAGGTGATCCAACAGAACCGAAAAACGGTTTCTGTGAATTTCTGAAATCCTCAGGCCTGCTAATGCCATACAGTTCTACACCATGTGGTTCCAGTGTTCCATAATACCCAACTGGCTCATTTCGCCAGACAGATGGACATGCACACAGTTAGGAAATAGCACACAGCAGTGCTACACCCACTGCAGTGCAATCACCATATTTGGATGGCATTGAAATACAGAGTGTCACTGAAGATTACTAATGGAGCTGAATGGAAAATGGGCTTCTCCCATGAGAGGGATTCAAATATGCCCTGCTCCAGTAAAAGTAGTGATATTTTGACAATTAGGGGTGGGGCTCACGTCACAGTGCAGCCATATGGCATCACAGCCATGTCACAAAACAACATCGATTCTCTCCAGAGCCGGTGACATGAGAGGGGAGGGCCTCTCTCTCTCTGCATGAGACTTGGAAGCAAAGATGCCAGCTTTTTTCTTTTATTTGCTCTGTTATTTGGCTAACCCCTGAACCTCTTCTTCCGCAATGTGACTGAATGAAATTCCACTGGAGGATAAGGGCCATAAGAAGAGGTTGAAAAGTCACATATAGTATTCTAAAAAAAAATGTGGGTAGATCGGCAAACTAAGTCATCACAGAGCTTCATCCTCATGGCATTTGGCTTCGGTTTAAAATGTGTTATACCAGTGGTACTTTGTATAAAAATCCTAGGATGTGTGCTGTTATGTCCCAATATTAAATAAAGTGAGCAATGCTTAGTGTGTATGTAATATCGATTCATCGACTGCTAAAATGAACATCACACTTTCAATTTTGGACCAAACATTGTGTTGTGCATTGGCATGCTTTCTAAATAATTGATGATATACCATGTGCAATATTAGATGATGGAGATGCTACTCCACATAGAAGCTCACTTCTGTTTTTACCCCTTAAGCTCCTGATGCCTTCCCACAGCTCCATATACAGTATATGTGTACAGTACTATGTGTCACATGACCAAGCTTTATTTCTTGAAGTCATTTTGTTCAAATATGTTTGCCACAACACACTCAGTGCTGCGTATTGCGAAACAAGCTGTTTATTATGTGGCCCTTGTAAGATTGAGATTCTAATTCAACGATGACCATAGAGTGATAATTAGGGTGTTTGCGTACGTGTAGCTGAACAGATGTGTCATTTCTACACAGGCTGTCATGATGAAAAATTTGAAACGACTTTGGACAGATAATGTCAATAAGGGCAACACTCTCTCCTTCTGAACATATTCCATTACTGTGAGTGACTAGCTGCTGATTTTCAGGTGAGTCACTGAATTCATTATCCCCATTTCTCAAGGCTGAGGAGATTTGATTCTTAACTGCTCGGGACACTGGTTTGTCAGGCAGAGCCTCATCTACATATCGTTATTGGAATACATATGATTCCATCTTGCTTCTTTGAGCCTTCTTTGTGCTATAATGTGATGCGCTGCTGCCATGAGCTATACATACGGCGCTGATGCACACAGTGATTTTGATCATTAAGATGCATTCAGGGCATTGAGTGCATCAACGTAGAGGAGATGGAAGCGTAACATTTCTCATCACGGAATGGTCTTCTTGGAATAGTAACGGCATGGGTTTCTTTGCTATAGTTGGGAATTATAGATAAGAAGCATATCGGGTTCTGCAACTGAGCCCATCCTATCAGCGCCTTCAAATGGGAAGAAGATGCAAAGAGTGACTTGCATGGCTGATGAAAAGAGCCTTGGTGTGACCGAGGGCTCAAACAAACATCTAGTGCTGTTCTGCGTTAGAAGCAGAATGCGGACACATCAACTGGTTGATAGGTATTATCTATATACAAAATTGATGGAGTTTTGTAGTTAGGGTAGTAGTTTAGAGTTTGCACATTTTCCCTGTGTTTGTGTGGGTTTTGTACAGGTAGTCTGGCTACCTCCACATTCCAAAGAGTGAAACAAACCCAAAACACTTGCAAAAGGTAAGGAACAAGATAAACATAAATTGGGGACTCAGCAAGAAATTCGGGGAAGGAAGACTGTAGTTCCGGTCGCGCATTTCTCGCGGCCATAGACCAAGAACCAACCTGGCCAGTCAATAGACTCATGACAAACACGGATTTAGAATCATCATGGGAGTAGACGGAGGAAGTCAAAAATTAAATGACCCCGATGAATGAATTGACCGCATGATCCAGGCTCTCCACCATAACGCGACGGATGTGGTATGTTGGGTTCGACCGGAGGTGGACACACCCCATCTGACAGTGCAGGGATCCGAGGGGAGCGTTCCTCGGGGGCCCACCTGCTTGACGTGTATGAACAACTCCTGAACCTAGGAGGCCAGCAAGACTCCTCAAGCGCGGCCTCCTGCTGTCCCACCAGTCTTGTTTGGCTGGACAAAGCCTAGTGCTTACTTACTTATCCAAGTATGCAGGATCCATGGTCGGATTATTCTGTTATGTCTTCGTAATAATCCGGATAGGAGTGGATGCCGCAACGCAGACAAGGACAAGATTGGTAAAAAAAAATATATATATATATATTTAGAAAACGCACAACCGATAAAGTTCAACGAAACACGCAGGTGACAAGTAACCAGGAAAAAGCAAAACAAACCAAAAACTAGTGATGGGTCCAGCAACACCGATGCGTCGACGCACGCATCGAGCTCACAGAGCAATCCCTGCGTCGGCGCGTGTACTGCTTCAAGACGATCACGTGACCAATACATGGAACTGCGTCGACTCAGTCCAGGGGTCGTCGATGCCGCAAAAGCCCGCCAAACTGTTTATAAGGAAGTGCGTCGAGCGACGCGATGCGCCTGCCGAGACCTCACCCTCGCTCGTATGAAAATATATATTTGGGCAAAAAGGAAAACACACAGATTATCAGAAAAAACGCGTCCGTCTGACTTCGAGGTTATCTTAGCTGATGTTGTAGTTCAAAGCTTATTTGATATGTGACGTGGGTTGCGTCGGCGCCTGAGTACGTGCTCGTGCTCGCTCTCACGCGCGCACAGCAGTGAGCAGCGGACTATCGACTGCTGAGGCTTGAGTCGAGTGCCATTGCTACAGTACGTGCATATTATGGAGCAGTTCCCGGAGAAACGCAAATTGTCTGCTGTGTAGAGCTATTTTGAACTCCGTTTGGAGAATAAGATATTTATTCAAATCTCCTTGTCTCACCAAGTGCCTCTCGGATTTTTGACATGTCTTATTCCATTCTAATTCAAATTAATTTCAAGGTAACTCTTAGTTTACTATTCCCATATTTTGATGCAGGTGAAATGTCGAATTTGACATACAGAAATATCACATACCAACAAATGCGCCTCTGCAACTCCATCTGGCATGTTACTACTCATCATTAAGTTAGTTTTTTGGAAACTGTTCTAAATGCCAATTTTGTTATGTTTGGTTTTTTTAGATGACCTGTGGCAACATTTGGATGACGAGGTAGAGAGACTGGGAAGAAGTGCAACAGCAGATGCTATACCTGAGGTCCAGCGATACCTGGCAGACAGGAAAATTGCACGCAGTCAAGACCCGCTGTTATAATCGAAGGACCCACATGCTACTTTTCCAAACCTCTCCAACCTCGCAAAACAGTTTCTCTGTACGCCGGCATCACAGTGCCATGCGCGCGTGTGTTCTCCACGGCAGGGGAAATGGCATGCAAGAAATGCAACAGACTGAAATTCAAAACACTGGAGCAACTTATTTTTCTAAATAAAAATTTGTGAAAACAAAGCCCACAAGCATCCTCATTAACATAATTTTCACATTATTCAAACATATTTAATAATACAATATGAATGTATAGATCTGAATGATATTGTAATTGTAATTGTATTGTAATGACGTTGCCGGCAGGGATAGTGAAAGTCCAGCAGGTGTCAGTGGTCAGCGACACAGTCTCAACACAGTGTGTCATTGTGTCAACACGCTTCATGAGGCCTCATGGATCCACTACAAAGAAATCCAATACATGAGAACCAATAAATAACAGCAAGAACTAATTCCATGAAAAAAATACAAATATAAAAATATGGCGAGAAGCTAAGAGGCAAAAAAAGTCAAGAATAATCAGGCACTTGAAGACAAAACTCATGAGCAAGGCTGAAATAATCCAATTGCCAGTTGTCGGTGTGGCTTTAAAGGCAGCTGGTAACGAGGCATGATTACAGACAGGTGCGGCTCATGAGGGAACACCCACTCTCCAGCTGGAGACATTTTATAAATAACTGTTGAAAAAAAGTGCCATTAATTTCAGGAAAAACCTACATCACATATGGGGACATATACTGTTATTGGGACATAAAATTAATTATGTCGGCTTGTAAAGCGAACACTTGAAGTTACATTGTGTTGTTTACGTGTTCCCTTTTATGAGCACAGTGTGTGTGTGTGTGTGTGTGTGTGTGTGTGTGTGTGTGTGTGTGTGTGTGTGTGTGTGTGTGTGTATCTATCTATCTATATGGTCATGACCGACCTCAGTGGTATATCATTTACATCATCATTATTCCCTCTGCCACTGAGAATCAATCAGAAATTGGATCAATGTGATCATATACGGATTGCTAAATTCCTACCAATTCCAATACTTGAATATTACACACCTGAAGACTAATAGAAAATCAAATAAACAATAACTTGGCTCGGTCATGAAGCAGAAGATTGGATGACCAAACATGAAGTACAATGGAGAGGATAATTTAATACTATTGTGAAGCCTACTCTGGGAATGTTACAGTTATCCATCCATCCATTTTCCGATCTGCTTATCCTCACAAGGGTCGCGGGGCGTGCTGGAGCCTATCCCAGCCATCTTCAGGCAGTAGGCGGGGGACACCCTAAACCGGTTGCCAGCCAATCGCAGGGCACACAGCAACGAGCAACCATTCACGCTCACACTAAGGGACAATTTGGAGTGTTCAATCAGTCTGCCATGCATGTTTTTGGAATGTGGGAGGAAACCGCAGTAGCCGGAGAAAACCCACGGGGCCCTGGGGAGAACATGCAAACTCTACACAGGAATCGCCAGAGGGATCGAATCCACGACCTCTGCACTTTGAAGTTGACGCGCTAACCACTGGACCACCGGGCCGCCCAAAGTTATAGTTAATAGTTGAAAAAAATACTCGGAAAAGGCTAAAATCACTGCATAGCCAGCAAAATGGTGACATCTTCCTTAAAACCTCAATCAACAATGTCATGGCTGCAATATTTTGCTTGTTTTCTTAACAAATAGTTGAACAATACATTTTTCTTTCATAAGTTCAAACTTCAGAGAATATTGGACAATAACGTTGCCAGTCAAACTGCAAAATGAACCTTTTCAGGGACGGTGGTTACTACAGTGGACAGCTTCTCGTGTTCTCAGGTTACAGGGTGCATGGAAGGGCTAAACAACAATAGTATGGTACCTGCTCAATGTCAAAACAATTCTAATTTAGGTCAAGTGTCAATTGTGGACCTTCATAGATGTCCACAAGGATATTTAATAGAGCTTCATTCCATTATTAAGAGCTATGCATTATTGACTGAGAATGTGCAATAACTGGCCAAGTAAATGGCAGAAACAGGCAGAACCAGGAAGCAATAAATAGCCCAGAAGAAGCACAGGGACAGACATGGAAATTCATACAAACACATAACAAACATTCCGAGAACGAAACAATAGGCCAGAATCAAATGCACTCAAATTTAAAGCAAAGTAACAGCTAAAAATGAGAAAATAATAATGAGATAAACACACTGAAAAGGGATGTGTAAATGTCACAATATTTAAAATATATATACCGGTATTTACATATCTTCATTACATTAATCATATGTGCGTACAGTCCTAATGACGCTCAACAAGCAACAGTGAGTATCTTTTGAGCTTCATGCAGAACTTCAGATCAAAACACAGCTTCGTGAGCTGGTTAACAAGCTTAAAACATTTTCAACTGATTAGCGAAAGGCGGTGGCATTCACAGCTAAGTTTGGCAGCTGATAACCCTCATCTCGATGCTTTGTGTGGCAAAAGGAGCGGCTAACAAATGTCGACTGTTTTTTTTTCTTGTTGGGAGTCAAGTTGTCTGCCATCAGGAAACTATCTAAAGTACAATTCCAAGACGTACTTATGTCCTTTAAATCTAATTGAACCTTGGTGTAACTACCATGACATGCAATTGGAAGGCAATAAACAACAGAGAGAATGGGTGATTACTTCGTATCGCTGCTGGACATGGTAATAGTCTCCCTGGCATTCTGAGCCGCCCTCTCACCAAGGCTATGTCATGATGATGAAAAGTAATCACAATTTAGAAACGGCAGTGAGCTTTGGATACTGAATACTATTATGTTTGTCATTACTAAGAACTCATGCAGGGAATGTGGCAGGATGTGTCTCCAGGCAGAGATTGTCCCATCCATCCATCCATCCATCCATCCAGCCATCCAGCCATCAGAGGCATAGTATATCCTGCACTGGTCGCCAGCCAATCGCAGATCACTTATAGACAAATAAGCATTCTAAATAACAGCTCTGGATGATTGATATTCTTCAATTAGAAAAAAAAACCCCATCACAAGCACGGGAGAACGTGAATATTCCACACAGGAAGGCCATAGCAGGTGTTGAATGCAGACATACTGTTATTTCGAGTGAAACACAATTAAGCTTGAAAAGCTTGAGGCATGACAATTGTTTGTTGTTACTTGTATTATGATGTGGGAACTGGATACAGTTCAATCCTCTTGTATTGGTTTTTAATCAAAGTAGAAATCTGCACACTGTAACTTCATACATGTGTTGGCCACTTCCTCTCTTCAGCCATGCGTAGACTCCACAATAACCTCATAATCACAAGATGACTTGCTTTGTATTGTCATTGCCGTGGTCAGTTTTAAAACATTTGTTTGTTTTTGTTTTACGATGCATTTATCAATTTTCTTCCACTTATTGTGTTCAGGAGAAGAGGTTATCCAATTGGACTGTGGGTGAGTCATGGTACAGTCACCAGTTAATCCGCGGCAATTTAGTGACCAACAACCGTCCGCACACAGCAGTTGCAGTCTTCACTGAACATGTGTGCTTTTTTAAACGTGGGAGGAATTGTGATTACTGGGAAAAATCCTACACAAACACGGGGTGAACATGCCAACCATGCCAGCTGAGATTCAAAGCCAGAACTTTTGACTCGGATTGCACTGTCCTATTTGTATTTGGGGTTCAGGGAGACAGCCATTAATTAAAGGGCTTTTGAGATAGTTGTGCTCTCTACTGGTGGCCAATATGAACTACATCAACCCTATGGTATTCAAGTTTCAACAGTACAGGTATTGACACAAATGATTAATTGTGGAATAATTAATTCAGAATCAATAATTAAGTAGAGACCGGCAGGCCACAAAACAGTTTATGGAATACCTTCAACATTTGGCAGCGGTGTAATCTTTATATTACAGGATTTGACTACTCGCCTAATTTTACAAATTATAATATTTAGATCTTGTGCACAATGTCTACATACTAAACAACCTACAGTCATTTACACTTAGGATAAAAGAAAGGAATTTAGGTGATGCATAATATTCAACCGATTTCGAGTTTGATGATTTATAAACAGGTTTGAATGATAAAGGTTATGAAGATACGGAGGAGGATTAGGGCCAATGAAAAAAAAAAACCAAGGTTGGCAAGATTCTCACTTTAATCTCAGAATTCTGACACACCACACGCTGACGGTCCCCCCACAATTCATAGCTCCAAAGTCAGAATTCTGAGATTAAAGTGAGAATCTTGCCAACCTTGTTTTTTTTTCTTCATTGGCCCTAATCCTCCTCCATATGAAGATCATGTCAAGGCGCATGAATCAATTACCGTTGCCACTGGTAGAGTCGTATATTGTACTTGAATGCATAATGCTGCTTTATTATCTTCCTAAAATTAAGTGGTTCATCGGCTTCACATTCTTGTTTTTCCAAAGTCTTACCTAGTACATGAGTCTGTATGAAATGAAACGGATGATTTTCAGTTGAATAGGATGACTTGAGCAAATGTTGATGCGATTGTGATTATTATGATTCATATCGTAGTAATCTCCCTACCGTTGAGCTGATTATAGACGACATCCTCCAGCCTCTCCAGCCGCTGAAGAATAGACTGCCTGTCCACCAAGTTGCTAACTTTACCATGTCGGGCGCGCAGCCTCTGGTCAGAAGCACGTCCGATCTGGACGAACTCGTCAGAACGGTCCTGGATCCTGCAGTAGACCGAGAACAGGATGATGCCCACAAACACGAGAATGTTGACGGTCAGCAAAGTTTTGATTTTGCGTGCCACGGCCATGAAAGTGACTTGCGGGTGGCCGCCGAGTCTGAACTGTTCATGTGCGTCTTTGGCCAGCTATGGGGGTCTCACTGGAGGGTGACTCCGCTTTGAAAGAAAAAAAAGATGATGATGATGATGATGATGAAGAAGGTCAACGCGTGTTGTCGCTCCGAGCTGAGTGATCCGTGCAGTACCACGGTCAGCTCACGTGGGACCTCGCGAAAGCAGCCGATACGGACTTGAAGGTGCGGTGCTCTGCGATGTCTCTTCTTGTTGCCGGCAGTTGCGCTTTACAGCAGAGATATAATTCCACGGGACGCGTTTATCATCTCAAACAGCCCACGGCGGTTCCGAAGCATCTTCCCCTGCCCGTACCGTGGAACGTCGCCGCTCGGTTAGCCCCAATATGTCTCGTCCATCTTTCGGGGGAAACACAACAATAACATCCTCCCTGCTATTTCGAGATCCGTCCGTTTGTGAAAATATGAAACCAAGCAGCTTAACCTCCGCTACGTGCACACATGCTTCAAAATAAACTGTAAAAAAAATAAAATACACATAGGCCTATCGTCCTTTGCCGAGTGCAGTCCTTTGTTAGTGGTTCTTGTCCTTCGACCGGAGTCTGAATCGAGAACCGAGTCGCCCTACAAAGCAACGATGTTTCGTGTCGGCGGGAGAGATGCAGTCGGCCAGTGTGGCATGCTGTCTCTCCAACACGCAGCCTCACAGCTCGATGCGCTGCGTCCTGACGTCCACAGGCTCGAGCATGAATAGTCATGAGCTGGATTGGGTTTAAAGCACAGAATCAGCTGCACGAAGGAGTTCCACTTGACAGAGCGGCCATCTACTCCTGTTAGCTGCTCACGTGTGAATGAAATGTCAGTGATTGGATACGCCATGCGTGGATTATTTTCATCATCTCATTTTATACAATTGCTGATCATCCTACCTGTCTTTATATCCGGCACGTGCACAGACATTTTGAGGGGCAGGTGCTCAAGTCCCCCAAAAGCCCACGCATCTCAAAATTATTCATACAATTAAGGGAAAAAACATTAGTGTGGATGTATTTTGCGTTCAAGCTGTGTAGTTGTAAACAAAATGAACAAAGTTGATTATACTACTATTAACAAAGGAGGTGCAGTGACGCTACAACGGATCGATAAAAGTATATATATATATATATATATATATATATATATATATATATATATATATATATATATATATATATATATATATATATATATATATATAATGGGAAAAATAAGACAGTCAAATTACCTGAATGTCAAGCCTTATCCAAACCAGGCAACAAAACACACTTGAAATATTCCAAGTGTATGTGTTTGAAACTCCAACGAAACCCAGGTTGAACATTTTGGCCATAATACCAAAAAAAAGTAATACCAAAAGTTGTGTTTAGTGTAAACACAATCGTGCTCACCCCCAAAACAACGCCATATCTTACAAACATGGTGGAGAACAGTTTTCTAGTTCTTTCTTTGGGTCAAATTTTTTTACATGACAAAAACCTAACATTTAAACAGGGGTGTAGACTTTTTTCTGTCCGCTATTGATTAGTTTGTAATACAAAGTATTAATTATTCAGCAATATTATGACTAATTTATGAACCTTAACTGTTTAATTTTAAATGCTGGCATGAACAGGAGGATGGCGGGCAAGGCGGGAGCATATGTGCAATACAATTCTCCGGAGAACTCCCATCAGCTCTTATAATAATTTGTGTGGAAATGATGATAGTGAGATTGTTCCCCCATAATAATAATAATAATGATAATAATAATAATATAATGTGATTGTTATTATTACATATTTATGAATGAAGGGGAAAATGGCTGCAGAAAAAAACGTGTTTTTTTTTTCATCCAGGGTAAAAGGGCAGGTGCTTGCACCACCTCGGGGCTAAGTGCACTTCCATTTCTATTTCTGCATCTTTGCTGCACTTCATGTTCCTCCTTTTTTGGGTGTGCCAGTAAGCAACCTATAAGCACACAAATGAAAACAAAATCAAATGAAAGACAAGAAGGAAATCATACTCAGTGACTTTCAAACTTTAACCATTGAAGCAAAGGTGTCAAATCCAAGTCCAGAAAGCAGAGCTGTAGTACGTGAGTCTGAATCCAGACTCGAATACGACAAGCTTTTTGTCTTTTTTTATTTTTTGTCTCAGACTTGACTCAGACTTGTCTCTGACTGCGCTACTGGATTTGCAAAAAATGTATTGACTCTAGTGAGTCCAAATGTGTTTTGATTCCTGTAAATTAACATTGTCCATCAAAATGAACTTGAAGTATTGGGTGATCAAAATAGCCATCTGATGGGTTAACTGAACCGCGAGGGAATTGGGGACAGCAATCATTCATGTCCATTTATGATAGCTTTGCGTTTGGCGCTTCTTTGAAGCTGGCTCTTACTGTTTGGTTCAGTTTGCTACTACCCGGTGCAAAATCCCCCCCTCGTCACTTGCCCTAGGCCAGCCACCATTAATAAAGCAACATTGTTTTTGAAATTGTTTTTGTTGTTTATCTGCACAAATTGTGAATAAAGCAGCGGGAACAGGTTCCATGCCATCAAAGAAGAATGTTAAAACAAATGTTTCAAATTTCGTGGTCGTGAAAATATTATTTTTCTGTCTTAAACCCTGCCACAGATTGGCTTTGGCAATGGGTGCTTCTCCTCACGGGGAGCTTGTTTACCTGTCCGTTGAGTAGAAGCACCTGTGGCTAAAGCCAAACTGTGGCAGACGTTTTACTTATCGGACCTGAATTTTATACCTTTGTATATTTAAGGAAAAAAGACCAACTGTTTAAATGGCAACATGTTTTGAATGTTGTTCACCACCGTATGACTATCATATATCTATCCATCCATCCATCTTCTAATCCGTTTATCCTCATATGGGTCACAGGTGTGCCGGAGCCTATCCCAGCTCTCTTTGGGGAGTAGGCGGGGTACATCCTGAACTGTTTACCAGCCAATCGCAGGGCATACATGAACAAAAATCTTTTGAGCTCACACCTAGGGACAATTTGGAGTGCCCACTCAACCTCGCGTGCATGTTTTAGGAATGTGGGTGGAAACCAGAATACCCGCAGAAAATCCACATAGGCACGGGGAGAACATGCAAACTCCACACAGGAAGGCCAGAGACGAAATGGAACCCTGCACCTCCGCACTGTGAGGCCGACGCGCTAACCAATCGACCACCGAACCACGGCAATCATGTAGTTTTGTAAAAAGCAAACTGTTTTACAGCAAACCACTGATGACATGTTTAACATCCGAAGAATCCGTGTTTGGATAGCGAGATGGGTGGTTCCATTCACCATTTGACATTACAAGTAAAACATTCTCAAAACTACCACATCTGCATCATAAAGGCGCCTCTCAACTAAGTGATATTCATAAAGCCCTCGTGCTCCTCTCAGCTTGTTTTCATGTATGTTTGGCTTCTAACATGCAGGTGAACATGTTGAATGGATGTTGTATTCATGCAGAATCACACCGTCATACATTCGCATTATGTTTATGAAATAATATGTTTTGTCATGCATGAGTTTACATTCAGACACACAAACACACGTAAGGATACTGGTTTGCGAAAAGGTTGGTCGCTGGAAACAGAATTACTGAAGGAAAAAGTTGCAATATGCATTATGCAATCCCGATGGGAACTGTCAGCATACCATTCAAATTCATTTCTCCCACTTCCCTTTGCAATCTTCCCATCCACATTTCCTCATGAATTATGGCCCTAGAAAATCATGTATTCGTGTATAAATATTTGCAGAGCCTTTGTTTGTTTTCATCGATCGTGCAGAGGCAGACTTGCAGGTTGCCCAAAATGCACTTTGATCTTACTTCCCACCCTTGGCAGGATCTCCAATGTAACACCTTTGATTTGTTTGCTGCATCAATCTACCGGTAATCAGAAGGCAAAAGTGAATTTAAAGCTTCCAGACAAGAGCACAGATCTCTTCATGTGTAGCGAAAATGTGTAGATGTACACTTATTTCAGTAAAATAATGACTTCTCTTATTATATATTTAAAAATATTCATTTTTTAGCTTTAGAACTGAGGGAAATGGTGTACTGGTATGCAGAGTACTCTATGAAAAGTACAGCAAATTAAACATGCTGAGCAGCACCAAGGGCTTCGGTGATCCTTCTATTTCACAAAGTCGCAGTAATTATTGTGCCCGACGTTGAAAAGTGTGTGAACCAAAGTCACTGTCAAAGTTCTGATGAAACACTCTCTTTTCCATTATGCACCCTTTGTGTTTTAATGATGTAGCCTGTGCATTTCCTTCCCAGTCTTGCAACTCTTGTGTCTTTCTACCTATATTCAGATAACTTTTGCCTCAGTGGAGTATTTAATTGGGATTCCAGCTTCATGTGAGTTCCACTACACAAGCTGCAGATTTGATTTGAAGTCTGCAGAAAAAAAAGAAAAGTCGGAATGTGAAATGACTGTTGCAACCACATCAGCTGCAGGGCTTCAGCTTAGTCGCTTAGGCAGAAGCCACATACTCATTGATCCCTGTGAAAGACTCTGAAGATGTCAGCCTTCTGCATTCTGCACTATGCTTGCTCGCAAAAATGCAGGCACTGGCGCTCAACTATTTTAGCCATATTAACCTGGGTCACTGCCAGCTACCCCTTAGTCATCTCACTCGCTGATTCCACATGAGCCATTTAACACATTCAGGGGTAAGGACACATTCCGTGCATCATATGCCCTTGCATGTCAGCAGGGAACCTGCATAGACATCATTTGCACATTCATCCCATCTGTTTTGAATAGCTTTCAATTATAACACCCGGAAATTAGGCTTAATCAGAAACGTCGATGATGGTGTTAGCAAGGGTATTTAAAGTCATACTGTGTGCGATGGCATCACCTGGAGATATATTTTTCATCATAAAATATGTCGTGCAAATTTAGACCACAGTGTCACAGTAAAACAATAGTCACAGTTAATAAAAGCTTGCCGTATAATCAAAGAATCTCCAGTTCCTTCAAAAGAGGATAGTATTAATTGTCAAACACAAGGAAGTAGGAGTATTGGGGCACCATCTTATTCTTTCCATTTCACTAATTTGTAATATAGAGTATGTTGAGAGGTGTGCTCTCTTGACAAACAGGTTTAACTTGGAGATAAGTATGAGACTTTCAAGTTCAAGGCCGGTCGGTTTATTTCTGGCAAGTCAATGGTACGTCGGCAAAAAAAGAATATTTAGTGCGGCGAGTGCGCCGAGTGCTTGGTTCGTCCAGCTCAATTTTTGGCAGCTTGAGCCTCTCAAGAACACGTTGAAATTGTGCGACATGCCTAGTGAAAGGTCTAGCGCGAAGTGGAGTTTAACTCTGTGCTGTAAAGGGGGTTTCTTTCTTTTTGTATTTTTTTAAATTGTAGTTTGTGTCATTGCCAGTGAACACAGCCAACTTGTCTACGGGTCAATGAAATTGGCTTCCCTCAATCTCTGTAAGTCAGTGCTGGAGTCCACGCACAAGATCGAAGAGCGCAAAATATGCTTATAAGGAACTGCAATGCCAATGATTTGGCCAGTGCTCTCACAGGTCACCGCTGTGAAAAGAGAGTGAGACCGCCATGACACCGCAACCACTCTGCATAGCTGTGCTCGGCCCAGAGGGGTGTTTTCAAACTGTATCATAAAGACGATGATGGTGATAATAATAATGCATTCAATGAATTTACCGTAATTTCCGCACTATAGAGCGCACCTGATTATAAGCCGCACCCACTACATTTTTAGAGGAAAACCAATTTTGTACATACACAAGCCGCACCTGTATATAAGCTGCATGTGCCCACATTAAAACATGTAAACATATTTACAAAGAAAGACGGTACACAGAGAGAGTTTTCAAAGTTTTAATAATATGACTTAACAATAATAATCATATAACTTTCTTCCCAAACGGTGCCTGTGACGTGGCAGTAAAACGGTAGCAACATGGTAACAACACGCTAGCAACAGAATAGCAACACAGTATAACAGGTCTGGTAAAAGAATATACTGGTAGTTGTAAAAATCACGGTGAGCCATCGTTTATGCCAAGTTTACGTGCAGCAGCTCTGTTTCCTTCTTTATCGGACAGCTTGATTGCTTTTAGTTTAAAAGCTGCGTCATATGCCTTTCTTTTTGCATTTTCCATGATGAGGGTATGTTCACGCTAATTTAATTTATGCACAAGACAAGAAGTTGCAGTCTTCCTCAACGCATATATTCCACCGGTCTTAATCTTACATTTTCTACTCGAGCGCCCCTGGTGGCTGTTAGAAAAATTTGACAAATTGGCCACATCACTGAATAAGCCGCAGGGTTGAAAGTTTGTGAAAAAAAAGTAGCGGCTTATAGTCCGGAATTTACGGTATGTTACCTGGATTCAGAGGGTTTGATGCATGCTGTTGTCATATTTATGAATGAAATATTATGATATCGACCACAAACAGTATATCAGTGGAATGCAGAATCTCTCTGCCTCCGCCACGATCAAATTCGCCAAAATTTTGCTAGACCACCTGCGCTATGGCTTAGACCTGTTTTTACCTGGTCTAAAGTCTCGTCTTTCTGTCACCAAGTGGTTAGGTGTGCCCGGGGCATGTAATAGAAAACTCCCAAACATAGTAAACTAGTGACGCCCCAGCATGAAGAAGATGCAACCATTTTTACCTTAAGTGCACATGTGCTTCTGTACAAAAATAGAGTATCTGTAAGTGCTTGTGCGCGGTCTTCGAAGGAGCCTGTCAACAAGTTGGTGGCACATCTGCCGATCACAATTAATGAAATGGGCTTGTGCGGTATACTCAGCCGCTTCCATGAGACAATGTTGCTACCTGTATTGTTATCCTGAGTTGACCTCAGTTAAATCTTAGCAGAGTTAGGTTATACGTATGTAATTACATTTTCATCTTAAGTATGATTCTATTCTCCAATACGAACGTAAATGGTCAATCAATTATTTAATTCATTAACGGCGACTCGAATTTAATGCTTAACGGCGACTCGAATTTAATGCCTGCATTAAACCTCATGCATGTACAACATGCATGTAAATGACCATTTGTCGAGTTCTTCAAAACAAAAACTGTGTCCATTTTCTTTCTCAGTGATAGATAAAGTCAAGATAGTAATTATTGTGACATGCCCGCCTAATGGATAATCCTGCTCCAGTGAAGTTTTTATCCTGTGCCATCCCATTCCCATGATTAAAAGTAAAACTGACGCTCATTCTGTGGGCATCCTGTGGGATTCTCATGACCTGTGAGATTCCCCCCAAAATGCAGCCTCTCATGTGCACCGCCACGGAGGATTTGCCCTTATTACTCAACACATGCTTGTGTCTTTGCCCAGGACCCATCACTCCCACAACTGCGCAAATGCCTGTTTCTAAAGGCCCTGTCACACCTTGACGATTCAGCCAGCGTATGACGACGTTCAGATTTTCCCTAAAACGCTGGCATACGCTGAATTATCGATTTTTTTTTTCAATTTTGGGCGTATACATAGCGCATTCATAACGGGCTGGACGTATACATAACGTATCAGTAAATTATATAGAACGTTTGATAACTTATAGATAACTTATTCCAACGAATGCCTAGCGTGTTGCGGCGTACACAACTTATGCCCAACGATAGTCTAATTTATGCATAGCGTGCAGCAGCGTATTGCCGGCGATCACGTGGCGTAGTCTATAAAAGGCTGGCGCTCGACGTTTCAAGCCCCTGTCACACCTTGACGATTTAGCCAGCGTATGCCGGCGTAGGAAAAATTTGGCAAATACGGCTGGCGTGCGTCGAATTAAGTTATGGGTAAGTTTTGTATCACGTAACAGCACGCTGAAGCACGTTGGCATACGTCGGAAATGCGTCGAGTCGTCGAGAAATTTTAAGCATGCTTAAAATTTCTCGTAAATATATCAGCGTATGGCTATCGTCCGTATCGCAGGCCATAAGTAATAGGTAAGTTATGCGATCGTTGCACACGTTCAAACACGTTAAGTGTAGGTTACTCATAAGTCCAAATACGTCGAGAATACCTACTAGCTGTTCTCCAACATCCGTGCCTTTCGGAACTTTCACGCACGTAGTTGGCGAAGGCTGCAGTGGCTGTGATGGGCTGAGCCTCTGCGAGACCTTTGATGAGCTCCCCAGACTTTTCTTTGCCATGACGCTGATGTTGTTTGGTTTATTAATGACACAAGTCTATGGCAAGCCATTTGAGCATTTATTCCAAATCCCTGATATCAGACATGAGTGTGTTACACTAGTTCGATCTTTTTCAGCACTAGTTCGATACTCAGCCACACTAGTGACACACTTTGTCGAACTAGTTGCATACAAACTTCAACTAGTCATTCATTTTCAGCAACATGTTAACTTGTCAATCATGGATTATTCCAACATGTGAACTTGTCACCCGTGATTTCCTGCACTAGTAAACAAGTGCGAGCTGAAATACTCACTAGTTTACTAGTGGCGGATAAAACAGTAGCTAGTTTACTAGTTAAAGCCCCTTGACGCCTTGATATCGAACTAGTGAGTGTCAAAATGTTACTTGTTCACTGGTGATGCCCCAAACATACACTAGTTGCACTAGTGCGACATTAAATGTCGCACTAGTGCAACTAGTGAGTCTAAAATGTTCACTAGTAGAACTAGTGGATGCCAACCTGCTCACTAGTAAGCTAGTTGCACAAAAAATAATGAGGAGGTGGGGCAGAAATGTGGCTGCAGGATTCCTATTGGATCTGCAGTTAAAATACACCAATCGGGATTCAGATTTTGTCATAACCACACCCACTTTATTTGCATGTTTTACACTAGTTTACAAGTTGTCCTGAGGATTTGCAGCTAGTTCACTAGAGGATTCTCATTATTGGTTACATGTCGACGAGTGAATCCAGAAATCCAAACTAGTAAACAAGTTGCAATCGATTTGACCTTACATGTTAACTAGATGGTTTCAAAATGTGAACATGTTCACTAGTCAATGTAGAGATATCCACTAGTTGCACTAGTTGGGCTCATTTTCACTTTACATGTTAACTAGTGATACACATGTTTCCTCACTAGTAAACTATTTGGGTTCAGAGTGACACACTAGTGAGCTAGTGACACAGATTTTCATTTCACTAGTTAACTAGTGGAACGTATTTTGTCTCACTTGTCAGGCTCAATGCTTAACTTGTATAGACTTTGACTGAACATGTTTGACAAAACTGGGAACTAGGTGACATGTGCACACATCTAGTTTACTAGTGAAATAATCCCATTTGGCTAGTTTGCATGTTTGACAGTTACAAAACTTTACAAGTTCACTAGTTGTGCACACATGTCAACTAGTAAGCAATTTTATTTAGCTAGTATGATGTACATGCCAGCTAGTATACCAAAAACATGAGCTAGTGCAACAAAAATCCCTACATGTTAGATATTTGCTGCACTCGTTGTGCTGATCGCTCACTTGTGCTGATTAACACCAACAAGTGAAAAGAAAAGCCCAACATGTAGGAAAAATGTCAAGCGTGTTCAGTCAAATCTTGCACAAGTTCATTTCTTGGTCTGACTAGTGAGACAAAATGCCTCCCACTAGTTAACTAGTTGAATAAACATGAGCGTCTCTAGTGAACTAGTGGCTCACTCTGCACTCAACTAGTTTACTAGAAAGAAAACATGTGTTTCACTAGTTCACATGTGAGGTCGAAATGAGACCAACTAGTGCAACTAGTGGAAATTGTAGCATTTACAAGTTAACTAGTGAACATTTTGAACCTTACTAGTCAGCTAGTAAGGTTTGGAAGATCCAACTAGTGTAACTAGTGGACATAATATGCCTTACTAGTGAGCTAGTGATCACATTTTAAACTGACAAGTTCACTGCTAAGGCCAGAACACCTTAACTAGTGTACCCAGTGGACATTTGGCCCTTACAAGTGAGCATGTCAACTGTAACATTCGATCATTCATGTCTCACTTGCGACTCGAACACCGACATGTTCACAAGTGGGCTGCATGCAAATGAAGCAGGCGGGACAAGAATTTTGATTGGTCGGTACTCAGACAATGAATATTCAGTCTTAAAGCTTTAACCCTTACGCGCCCGGCTCGTAATACCTTAAGAAGAAAGTAGAGTAGTGATTTTATAAAAACAATTCATACTTTTGATTAATCTCTCTCTCTCTCTCTCTCTCTCTCTCTCTCTCTCTCTCTCTCTCTCTCTCTCTCTCTGTCTATCTATCTATCTACCTGTATATACCGTGTGTATATATATATATATATATATATATATATATATATATATAATATATATATATATATATATATATATTTTTTTTTTTTTTTTTGCAGTGGAGTGCAAAAATAGGTGCAGAGTTGCAAAAGTAGAAAACACACACACAATGTATTAACTATCCATCCATCCAGTTTCTGATCCGCTTTATCCACACAAGTGTCGCGGGGTGTGCTGCAGCCTATCCCAGCCGTCTTCGGGCAGAAGGCGGGGACACCTGAACTGGTTGCCAGCCAATTGCAGGGCACAGAGAGACGAAAAACCATCTGCGCTCACACTCACACCCAGGGACAATTTAGAGCATAGGTGTCAAACTCAGGTCCTGGAGGGCCAATGCCTGCATGTTTTCCAACTCTCCCTGTTGCAACACACCTGATTCAAATGAACAGGTTCAATGTCAGGCTTCCGCAGAGCTTGCTGATGATCTGATCATTTGAATCAGGTGTGTTGCAACAGGGAGACTTGGAAAACATGCAGGGCATTGGCCCTCCAGGACCTGAGTTTGACACCTATGATTTAAGTGTTCAATCAGCCTGCCATGCATGTTCTTGGAATGTGGGAGGAAACCGGAGTACCCAGAGAAAACCCATACAGGCCTGGAGAGAACATGAAAACTCCACACAGGAAGGCCAGAGCTGGAATTGCACGGAGGTCGACACGCTAACCACTGGACTACTGGGCCACCCGTGTATTAATTATAAAGTCATTAAATATTACATTAAAAATACATTCATAATATTTCACTAATTTCATCAATGTGATACTACTGTATACCAATTTTGCACCCGTAAAATTGGATCGATAAACACTGTGTAGATACTACTGTATACAGCACAGGTATCAAAGTCAAGGCTCAGGGGCCAGATCTGGCCTGCCACATCATTTTATGTGGCCCACAAAAGCAAATCAAACATGGCAACATCCATGATGCTTGCTAAAATCCATCCATCCATCCATCCATAAATCCATTTTCCGAACAGCTTGATCCTCACTAGGGTCGCGGGGGGGTGCTGGAGCCTATCCCAGCCGTCTTCGGGCAGTAGGCGGGGACACCCTGAATTGGTTGCCAGCCAATCGCAGAGCACACACAGGCGAACAACCATCCATGCCCACACTCACACCTACGGACAATTTAGGGTGCTCAATCAGCATGCCATGCATGTTTTTTGGGGGGAATGTGGGAGGAAACCGGAGTGCCCGGAGAAAACCCACGCAGGCCCGGGGAGAACATGCAAACTCCACACAGGGAGGCGGGCTGGAATTGAACCCGGTACCTCTGCACTGTGAAGTCGACGTGCTAACCACTGGGCTACCGGGCCGGCTGCTTGCTAAAATATGTACCAAAATTTTCAATTATCATATGTAATAAATAAGAGACACTAAGCATTTTGTTGTGTTTTAGTTTTTCTTGTTGCGTGGCTTTTTCTTGACTTTTTGTGACAAGATTTTTCATTTGCAATTTCCCTTGTCGTTTGCAAGAACTTTTTGTTACCCTCATTCTTCTCCTGGTAATTTTGTTACCAGCGTTTTATGTTGTACTTTATCGGTTGTGTGACCTTATTTTGTAACTAAAGCATTTTTACATTAGAATTTCTTTTGGTATACGTTTGTGGGATCCGCTCCTATTCCGGATTAGTCGAACACCCCAATCGGCTGGAAGTAGACGTATCATACGCAGCGAAGTTATTTGGCGGGCCTCCTGCAGATATGAGCGGCAATTCAGCTGAATCTGTCACCGAAAGTGATTTCAGTGAAGTTATTAATCGCGTCTGGAACGCTCTTGACGTTGCAAGACGAGAATTGGCGGTGCAGATGGACGAAAATAACCTATTGCGAGCTACAAGAAGCACTTTTCGGAGACGAAGAAGAGCACGCCCGACGGCAGGTAAGCTAACTTTGACACATTTTATTGTCTCTATAAATGTTGCTATTGCATGAGTGTCAATCAATGTTACGAATAATATGATAAAAATTAAATAATTTTGGTCATATGCCTTTTATTTGGTACTGTGTAACTGAGTGTAAGTATATAATAATGAGAGAGGAATCGAAGATTATTTGCCCGAACGTCTGTGGCAATCTTGAGATTAGAATACCTGTACCCCAATTTGCTGAAGGTACAATTGACAGTTGCATATTCTGTTCCTGTATACAGAAACCCAAGCACGTGTTCATGGGATACACGGAGTCTGGAGAGTAAGGCTATTCCTGTTGCCGAATTCCGATCATCTTACACTCCCACCTCATTCGGAATGCTGCAAACTGACCAGAATTGGTTTGGGTAATGCACAAATGACATATTTTCACAGTGAGATTGTATTTTTACCCCCACCCCCATGTGTTACTGTTATTGCTTCATTGGATGTGTAGTCCTGAACTGGCTGCGAGCCATATCACTCCTGTTCAAAATTTTGGGGTAACTCAGAAAATCCTTATGCTTTAAAGAAAAGCAATGCTTGTTTGTATTCTTTTAAAAAAACACTAGCAATGTCAAGGTTGGTATTTCCAATTAACTTAATGTTATTGTCATTGATAAAACGGTGGGTAAGGGTATACGTGACCTCAAACGTAGGAACAGTACATACCCTTGTGCTTTTATTTTAAAAATGATTTACACATAAAATGATGCTCATGTGTTTGATTTTTCTTTTTTTTCTGGGGCGTGGGTATTTATTTTACAGGGATGCCAAGTCATGATCTGCAAGGGACAAACTCCCCCAAGTGTTATGCACAACTTTCATGGAGTCTCGCAGAGTTTAATAATTACATCTGTCAAAGCTTCCCATTAGTTAGCCTAAATGTGATTGGATTTCATCTCGCAAGAGCTGATAAGTCGAGGCGTCTGACTAGAATTCAGGCAAACACTTTAAAGGACCTCAAAACAGCAGTTGGCAGAAGCAGAATATATATTCTTCCCCAGACCAATATTACACTGCCGTTAGAGGTTAGTCTTTGTATTGATCAAACATTCCTTTTGGATATTAGCACTGTGAATGATTAATAAGAGTTTGTCTTGTCAACGTAGATCGATGAATTTGAAAATACTCACGCTGTACCAGAGACATCCCAGCCAAATGAACAGGAGAGCCTTCCCAGTCTTTTTCTCCTCCACCATCCACAACAATGATGGCTTCACCTACTGCTACCTCAACAGCTACCAGACCTGAGGTCTCACCCAGTGCTCAATCTCAACCCCTGCATCATCAGGTATCGTATCTCTGCCCTCACCCGCAGTCCCTCAGGTCATGCCCTCTGCTCCTGCAGTACCAGTTCCCTTGTCATTTGTCACATCTTACAACAATTCTGATGCAAGTTCTCAGTCTTTGCCCCTCAATGCCATAGCTTTGTCTTCATCGATGAACAATGATGGAAGCTCAGCAAGCACAGGCTTGGGCTCTTGTCAAGTAAGTATTTGTCCACAATGTTGTAGTTTATATTTAATAATTCAGACTGGAGGCAATTGTGAGCTAAATGGTTACAATTGGAGATTAAAAGGCACCCTCTTGGTGTACACGTCAAAAAAGACAGCTGCATCTAACTCTTTCCAACAGGAGCCGAGCTTAGAGTCAAGTTTGGATTCTGCACAGTGGCTCAATGCAGGGACCCCAGAGGTATATCCCACATGGAGATTATAAATAATCTGTCATATGTTCTGAAAATATGACTGCAGACATGTTCATGTTATCACATTATAACATGCACCGTTTGTACTTTTGAAGGTATTTTACAGAGCGACATGCTTGGAATCATTGAACAGGTATTTTGTAGGTTTAGAAACATGTAGCATATGTGACACGGAATTCTATTCAATTTCTGTTCTGTCCTCAACACTTGTGCTGTGCCCTGTATATTGACACATAGTTAAACAGCACTTTCTTATTAATACTCTGGAGACAGTTTTGTCCTTTATGAAGGTTTGAATATAAGAGGCTTTTTCTCCAGCAAAACTCTATGGAAAATACAGAAAGCAAATAAATGATTTGTCACTTTGACTCTACGGACACCAATGTGAATGAACAAGAAATTAAGGAGATCCACATGCATGAATTATATCACAATACATCTGTAGATAAATCAAAATGCAGTACATCGATGATGTAAATGGTATGAGAGTCTGGGGTTCCAGTATGTAATTATGATTTGGGTAATCTGATTTTTAGGACTCGTGTGGATGACTTTTTATTGATGATTCTGAAGAAGAGGTCAGATGATGACCTCATGGTAGTTGCTTATGAAAATGACAGTCCTCCATCAGTAAGTTAGAGCTCTTAAACATAACATATGCCAAAAATTTCAGGAGTTGTTTCTGACACTGCATTTTAAATATTCATAAGTGGAAAGAATTGTTTTGCCTCTCTCTGCCGTTGTTTTGCCATTCATTTCTAATGTACAGTACTGTTCTTTTAATATACATTAGGAAGAAGTGGATCTTGCCACTATTTTGAGGACTTTTACGAGGATCACATTTCTGGCAATCCGGTATCCACCGTCTGTATCAGAAGGAGTAAGCTTCTGGAGAGTGCCATTAAAGCAATCTCCAGAGTGACTTTCTGTTGGACCCATTCACCACACATAGAGTTTGTAGGAGAAGAGGCAGATGATATGGGGGACCACAGCGGGAGTTTTCAGGTATGAATGGCGGTTTTAATTTTCCATTTTCAACACAGGGTGCTGGAGCTTATCCCTGCTGTCTTCAGGCGGAATGCGCACAGCACTCTGAACCGGTTGCCAGCCAGTTGACTGCTCCAAATTGTCAGCAGGTTTGAATGGTTGTTCGTCTCAGTGTAGCTTGCGATTGGTTGACGACCAGTTCAGGGTGTACATCACCTACCGCACAAAGACAGCTGGGATGGGCTCCAGCAAGCCTGCAAAGCAATTCATAAGATGAATGGATGGCTGAAAGAACCCCTTTCCTTTTGATTTTCATCCTAGACTCCTGATGATAGAGATACAGACCTCCCTTGGAATCTTTGAGGAAAGGCTGGCCAGGTCTTTCTTGGTTATGACCAAACGGCTCTAGACCAGCAGAAATATTTGAAAGCTGGCAAACTTATCGCTTGGTCAATTGCTCATGGTGGTCCGTGCATTAAGGCCCTGGATCCTTGCCTCTTCCAGTTGATGTGCGGCCAGGAGCCAACACTGGAGCAGTTTGACTGGCATGTGCTGCCTGACCCAGATGTGCAAAGCAAAATCAAAAGGGTACATCATGATTGTCATTTAAAGATGTATTTGTAAAGAGTTAAACTGCTACCAGTTGCTGTTTATTTCTATGAAAAGAAAGTTCAGTCTGAGACTCGGCTGCATTGTTCCCAATCTTGTCTCTCAGATTCAACAGTGCAAGACAATTGAGGACCTGATAGCACTACAACATGACTTGGGGGACTGGATTTCTGAGTGTGGCATCCCAGGAATATTTAGTGCCAAAGTTGAAGACATGCCAAAAATCTATGCGTATGTTGTCAAGCATTACATCTATCTCAGGTAAAAACATGCAAAGGAAAGAAACATTTCAACTTTTAACTGCTACGAAATAGTGTCACTGAGGTGATGTAAATATGTAGATTTCAATCAGACTCCGCCTTGACTAACTTATATTTTGAAATCTTAAAAATTGCAACAAGTTTTGAATTGACAACAAATCGTGATGGACAAATAGGCTTCATGAAGTACTTATTTTTGACTTCTCTATATGGCACTCACGGTCTAAATGTAGCCCCAGATTGGTTTGTGTGCGCCTATTGGGTAGTTCCGTCCACCGATTAGGCGCACATAAACCAATCCGAGACTACATAAAGATGCACTAGTGTATATCTTCAAATCAAAGTACCATCTAGAAGAGTAAAAAATTATCACAAATGCTTAATTTCCCAACATTTCCGGTTTGGCAGACTCGGCAATACTAGTGTTGCTAATTCTCAGGACAAAAATAATGTTGCTCTTACAAATTACAGAAGTCCCATCCGAATATCAGTTGGAAATGTGTTTCTCATTGATGAAACAAAGAGACAGATGACATTAAATCATGAAAAGGTGTACGTATAGGGTTTTTCCTTTCTGACCTGGTCATGACTGCTAAAAATGGAAAGCTATTGTAAAAACATAATTATGACTACATACCCTACAGTCATATGACTTTGGGCCCAATTATGCATTTTATGAAAAACTCCAAATGAATATCAGGGATTCAAAACTGTTATAGACTAATATACTCTGCATATGTTCTTACTGTTGCATTATAGAACAGCCAAGATGATACATCAGTTCACAGAGGGATTAATGCATTTGGAAAGTTGTGGGACCTGGTCAAGAAAAACTGGATCGCTTTCTTGCCCCTGTTCACCAACATGCAAGAACCTCTGTCAAAGGCAGCCTTCAAAGCCATCCTCACTTATAATTACAGTGACAGAGGAACCAATAATCGGCAGACAGAGGAGGATACCATCTACAGCTGGGAAATGGTTTTGAATATGATTGAGGTAACTTAATCAAGCCTTTGTTGCAGAAATTATTAAATACCTTGCACAAACAAAATGGCACACTTAAAATTTTCACTACTTTTACGGACTGATCAAAGTGCTATTGTCGGATGTTTTACCATTTGAGGACAATGTAAATGACACAAGAAAGGGTTGTTAGAAACTTTAATGAAATGCAACTTTTTTCTCCTTACATTATGTTCATATAACCTAAATTTGTTACACGAGGAGATGGTGAAATACTGTCAAGATGTTATGTTTGATTTACTTTTTTTGTCCAATGGCAGACAAAGTGTTTGAAATCAGATTTGAAGACCTTCTCGTCTTCATCACTGGAGCGGATGAAGTTCCTGTCCTGGGTTTCGCGACAACATCTGCGTCGATTTTTATGACCAGGCTGAGGGCATGCGACGTTTACCCTACGCGTCTACCTGCATGTTGTGTTTGTACCTGCCGAGAGGAGTTACAGAGGAGAACGACCTGCAGCAGATGCTCTCCCAGGCAATAGGCGACTCCTTGGGCTTTGGAAAGGTGTAAAGGTGCGTTTATCTCCCTTCAATAATATTTCTAATCGTTCTTGCACACACCAGGTATTTTTCCCTCAAGTCTGTTGTTTCATTGATTGCATTTTGAACATATTGCATGTGCTCTGGACTCAGGTTAAGTTGCTGTGATATAGTCACTGGTTGTTCAAGACCCTCACTGTTTCCTTGCAACTGGTTGAGCTGTATGCCGTATCTTGCCAAGCCAGCTTCGAGATTTTCTTGGCTGTAAGGATCATCTCCAAAGACATTGTTGAGGGCTGTTGTTTCCTGCTCACTGTTGGCTAACATGCCCTCCATCCAAATTTGTGTTGGAGTGCGGTTGTTTGCTGTTCTCATTCTATGGTTGTTCCAACCACATTTGAATAAGCACAGTCGTTTTTCCATTTCTGGCTTGTATACGATCTGTAGTGCCATTTTGTGAATGTTGTCTCCGGGGTTCAGTATTTGTTCATCTTCAAACGAATAGAACAGCGTGTAAAAATAGTGCACAACCTGATGAAAAACATCTCTCCAAAGGCGTTCGATACGTTGATTGTGCACTGACTGGCCTGTAATGTGCCTTGCGTGCTCTTGTCCCTGCAGTAGGTTCATTAAAAGAGCAACCAGAGTGTTTTCACCACCATGGTCGGATCTTACTCTGGAGGGTAACCCATACAGGCAGGTGGCTTGGACAAAATATTTCAACACTGTCAAAGCTGTGTTGTCTGTGCTGCAGTTGAGGTACGTTATTAGCCTGGAATTCCCATCAATGCCAGCATGTGTCACAAACCCCACCTGTAAAACAAACATAAAAGAATAATGGATTAAATACAAGAAAACAATAAAGTTTCACATCTTGTTTAAAATATTATCTCCGTAGAGATGATATTGCTGTGCATAAGACTACATGGAGGCAATTTGGAGTTTGTGTAACTTGGATATACAGATGATAAAATTCAGTTTAATCTGTGCTGTCCATACAATATGGCTTTCTAATGCTCCCACAGTACAAATACAATATGATCCCTTATTACCGAATGAGACGCATATGTCCATCTATGTGCCATAAACTATTGGGAAATGGCACATAGTAAGTTCTTCTAGCCACAGTCTGGCTCCATCTCTGGGCTGCAGCAGCTGGGTCAATACGGTTGAGGATTTCTCGAACTCTTTTCCTTTGTACTACAATACCATCAGCACGAAGGTATGCCCTCATCATCTGCAACAGGTTCATAAAACAACACAATAAAGAAAGTACACTTTCACACTGAATATAATGACATATACATGAAGGGACAAGAGTATGTTGCCGAACACTTACTTCCGAGCCTGATCTGGGAAATTGGCTGTGCAATCTTCTGACATGCTCCTCCAGGTCAACATCATGAATGGGAGTAAATCTATTTCTGGCTGAAATCTGAAAAGACTTCAATTTTTTATGCAGGTATGAAGAGGAACAACCCAACATCCCTGCGATGGCTCTCACTGTAAAGCCCTGAGTGAGGAGCAGTTCAGTTTGATCCTTGTAATGTCAAGTGCTGGTCTCCCTCGTCTACCTAAAGTATGGAAATAAAAGGATTAAGGAATTCAAGCAAATGAATCACTACGTGTTTTTATATACTGTATACAGTACAGCCATATACACACACAGATGTACATAAAAGTATATGCAGCTTCAAACCCAAAGCAGCTATTTTATCTAACCATTTTACTCAAGAAAAAATAATTCAAAATTACAATTAAATAACTAAAAGTCCACTAGTTATTGCTTAAAAGTGTATAGCCATCGTGTTACTTAATAGTCGACTGAGCTGCAGGAAAACTACTGGTATAAAATGATGTTTGACGGCGATTGAAGGTAAGTCACCGCAGGTCGTCAGTAAAACCCGTGTGCAGTTCGAAGAAAAATACATACAAAAAAGTAATGTCAAAAAATCGTAGCCATTTTACCTGTGTGCAAACGATGTGCCACATGGGAACAAACACGTCCACCATTAGGAGCGGGTCCCGCAATGATGACGGATCGGAGATCTGTTAGACTTTGAATCAAATTTTGAATAGCATTAGCGCTAAACTGGTCACTAACTCTTCTTAAATTAGCAATTGAAATGTTTATCACGCGTGCTTCACTTTCACCGGCAGACCCTTGGCGACAGGCACTCTCTATTGCCCTGCACCTTCGCGAATACGTCTCAGGACGCTGTCCGCCATGGTTCAAAAAATTAAGTGGGCACAGAATTTCTAAAATCATGAGCCCTGACTGGTTGGATTACTGTATACTATTCTGAAACGGACAGCCAATAGGATACCGTTGCATGTTTTCGTAATCATCCTTATTATGGCCTTACATGTTCACTAGTAAGCTTCAAAATGATCTTACTAGTGAACTAGTGGGCGTTTTGTAGCTTACATGTTCACTAGTAAGCTTCAAAATGATCTTACTAGTGAACTAGTTGGCGTTTTGTGGCTTACATGTTCACTAGTAAGCTTCAAAATGATCTTACTAGTGAACTAGTTGGCGTTTTGTGGCTTACATGTTCACTAGTAAGCTTCAAAATGATCTTACTAGTGAACTAGTTGGCGTTTTGTAGCTTACATGTTCACTAGTAAGCTTCAAAATGATCTTACTAGTGAACTAGTGGGCGTTTTGTGGCTTACATGTTCACTAGTAAGCTTCAAAATGATCTTACTAGTGAACTAGTTGGCGTTTTGTGGCTTACATGTTCACTAGTAAGCTTCAAAATGATCTTACTAGTGAACTAGTTGGCGTTTTGTGGCTTACATGTTCACTAGTAAGCTTCAAAATGATCTTACTAGTTAACTAGTTGGCATTATGGAATAAATACTCAAAGGGCTTGCAAGCCCTTTGAGTATTTATTCTTCCGACGTGCTCTCTTTCGTAATGTATTGTAGACCAATGAGAGCACGTCCGACAGACTACGTGGACTTCGGGCAGCCAATCATGATGCATTTCGAGCCAAACTGCGACAGAAACGGAGGAGAAAACTTTCAGACGCATTGAAAGCTTTTGGGGTAAATATTACTCTTATTGTTACACAAAATGTTGTTTTACGATTATTTTACGCGGTAAAGTTATTGTGTAAATGTCAAATATGTGGTCGATTTATCAAGATGAAGCCTGCTTAAAAATTTCCTCCAACGATTTCGGAGATGTGTCCGACTTTGACAGCAATGGCGGCAGTTCAACGCTGACAGTCGTAGCCGGTGGCAGATTTATTTCGGCAGGACTTTCTAAAATCTGCCGTTTGCTCTGACAGTTCTCTGTCTGACAGTCACATTTTCTCTTATTACTCACAAGCTAATTGACATTAAAAAAGAGTTAAAGATAATGTTTGGAACCTGATTTTGCTATTACTGTTTGCTGCCTTAGTTCGTTTGAATTATTCGCTTGCCTGCATTACATGAAGTACATTTTAAAAAAAATATTCATATGACTGTAACTGTGTGTAACTGTTTTACTGGATCTACAACTAAACCTCCTGCATCACAACCATTCTGCCGGCACACCTTCAGCAGCACGATGTTTCTAACGGGAGCTGGAGGGTGATCAGCTTCATTGAAGAACAGGAGGAGAGGCACAGCGTTTGTCATCTGTGATATGTTTTGAGACTTTTCTCCGAATTAAAAAAAACTGTATGTTTTGTTAAATTCTTGATATAGTTCTTGTATTTAAATATTTTAACAATCAAATATTTTTCAACTGTGTTTTGGATATGAATTGTATGAAATAAATCCGTGAAGCCCCAATAAAATTCTACTCGATCTGACCTGCTCGATCACACTGCTGTCAACCTGCTGTAAATAATGCCTTCATTTATGATTGTAGAAACCTCAGAACGGTAAACATGTGAATTATTTTATTTTAAAATATAAGAAACCTATGTTTTTCAATTGTGTTCATTTTCGTTGTATTGCACGACAAAGATAATAGATGAGCCGGTTTGGGGACATCATCAACCAAGCTGCTGCTCCAATTGCAATGCGATATATTGTCCTGCTCTCCTAAATTCGCATCTACACCACAAATTATAGCATCCTGAACTGATTTAGCAACAACTGAAAATTCACATCATCATTTAGGGAGAATATGTTGCAGAACTGTTACATTATATGGTGCCGTATTCATTTTATTTAGTATAGCATACATATATAAAAGTGGAAAGCTACTGTAGAGCTGTACCATTACCCCTCATCTCCGTGTACATAATAAACAAACATAACCTACAGATACATTGACTGGTACAAATTGCTAGATTCCTTCTGTATACTGTAGATATTACGCAAATGGCAGTAAATAATTGAAAGCTCAGAATCAGGCTTTACAGGGTTAAGTTTTTGCTGGGTGGAGCACTTGTCAGGGAGCCAATAGGATGTGTTCACTTCTGGCACTGTCCTGCCTCCTGATTAGCATTTAGCGTAACTAGTGTGACCAGTGAGCCATTAGTGTTTCACATGTTGTACTAGTGAACATTTTGCCGTCACTAGTTAACTAGTTCAATCAAAGACCATTTAACTAGTTGACTAGTGAGTAGGGTGACATCCACTAGTTCCACTAGTGCGACATTTTGACTTCACTATTTCGCCTAGTGAAGTCAAAATGTCGCACTAGTGGAACAAGTGGATATTTGGGGCATCACTGGTGAGCAAGTAACGTTTTTGGACTCACTAGTTAGATATCAAGGTTTTAACGGTCTTAAACTAGTGCACTAGTCAATGTTTTATCCTCCACTAGTTCACTAGTGGATATTTTAACTCCCACTAGTGAACTAGTACAGGAAATCATATGCCACTTGTTAACATGTTAGAACAATCCACGTTTCACTAGTTAACATGTTAACACTTTTTAAATCTTACTAGTAAACTAGTAAGACTTTGAACCTCACTAGTTTGGTCCAGTGGGCCACTAGGGCATAAAAGGCTGACTAGCTGGGAAGTTCCCTCTGCTTGTGTGCTTCCAGGTGTCACTAGTTGGAATTTTGTCAGCACTAGTTGGACAAAAGTGGCACTAGTTGCCAAAAATGAGTGGCTAGTGAGGATTTCCATGCAACTAGTTCGACAAAGTGCGTCACTAGTGTGGCTGAGTGTCGAACTAGTGCTGAAAAAGATCGAACTAGTGTAACACACTCATGTCTGATATCAGGGATTTGGAATAAATGCTCAAATGGCTTGCCATACAAGTCATAATGGCGTTTGATTGCTGCTTTAATAGCGTGAATAGCAACTCACAGTAACGATGGCAAGCCGCACCTTGCCTCTTGGGTTATACCATTTTAACTAGACCGGGGGGGATAGTCCCCAAACAGATGTTGGTACTGCAATGTCTAGTGCAGTTATGATTTGAAACGTCGGCGCCAGCCTTTTATAGACTACGTCACGTGATCGTCGGCAACGTCGGCGCCAGCCTTTTATAGACTACGTCACGTGATCGTCGGCAATACGCTGCTGCACGCTATGCAGCAGCGTATTGCAGTTCGAAAACACGGATGTTGGAGAACAGCTAGTAGGTATTCTCGGCGTATATGGACTTATGAGTAACCTACACGTAACGTGTTTGAGCGTGCAGCGATCGCATAACTTACCTGTTACTTATGGCCTGCATATACGGGACGTATAGCCATACGCTGACATACGACGAGAAATTTTAAGCATGCTTAAAATTTCTCGACGACTCGGCGATACTTCGGCGTATACCAACGTGCTTCAGCGTGCTGTTACGTATACAAAACTTACCCATAACTTATTCGACGTACGCCAGCGTATTTGCCAAATCTTTCCTACGTCGGCATACGCTGGCTAAATCGTCAAGGTGTGACAGGGGCCTAACTACTGCACGTCTACAATAATAGTAAAAAAAACTCCACCCTTGCACATAGTTGGACCACACTTTGCGTTAGACATGTGCTGGGCAAGAAAATAGCGCTCATATTCAGCAAGAAGATTAAGATTGATAAGACTCCTCAAAGGGCGTGCTCAGCTACTACTGTACCCACTGTTCTCCGTCCTGCAGTCCAAGATAGGACCATACTTAACACGCATTACTGTGATTATTATTTTACTGCCACGTTCAAGTAGGTTTCAAAGCACAAACTCAGGCTACATTTCCACCATAGGAACGCTGTCAACTAAGGAAACCTTGTATACTGGCAGCACAGCGATCAATATGATCCCGCAACCCCTTTGGATTCAACTCAGACCTCCAGTGTCACATTTTGCAAGAAAATCGCCAAACCAACTTTCTTCCCCGTGCCTCATTTGCATACAGGGGCTAAATTACAGCTCATAACTATAAGGTCTGTTCTTGGACTCACCCTAGTGTCTTAAAACATTCTAGATTTTAATTACTTCAGTGACACACTCGCATATTAAACAGTCACACTTTTTCTTGCGGGTCATTTTTAATTTTACTTCTAAAATACACTACAGGCCAATAAAACAAAATGAGCTGTAGGCCATAAATGGGCAACAAAGTTGTTGGGTCATCTCTAAAAAACACAAACAATTAATAATCACAAATTCACCTTGCAGCTACATCAAGGTCAAAGTGACCGCTGCAGGTACTGCAAACTGCACAATCATGCCTATAGAAGCAGTGATACAAGTGTACAGTAGCTTAGCAGATCATTTCTGTTTGTTGCTGATCGCCTGATGTGCAGATTTGCTGTGTCATTGCCTGAAAAGTAGCCACCACACTTGCTACTCACTAATGCAGCGCTGTCACCTTAGCTGCCAGCATTAAGTTCATACATTATCACTTTGACCCTGAGGCTAACAGCTTAGCCCCAGTTCTGTCTGCCTCAACTTAACTCATTCACATTGCACCTCTGGCTCCGTGGCCCCACTGCACTGCTGCAGGAGCTGCAGATTTGCTGAATGCCTTCACGAAATTAGAATAATAACCCCGCGGACTAGAATATTTTGCATTCAGTGAGAAAATGTTGAAATGGAGTTTGTTTTTTTCTAATTTTATTTGATGATGATGATAATGATTATTATTAGTTTTTTTTATACCACATTTTCAGTTGAGCATTTTACCACACTATTGTTTTGAATGGTAAATGCAAGTACCGTAATTGTAAACAGTCTTGCGGATTGTCATGCAATGCAGTCTGTTGATTGAGAATTTGGCGTGTTTAAGTAATGCAGCTCCACCCCAACCAATGGAGAAGCAATTAATCAAATAAAACAAATATGTATCCTGTATACTGTGCAATAATTTAAGTGAGGGTAATCTAATTAATATATGCATGTCAAGTTATGGTCTGCACAGCAGAGAATTTGTTTACAAATACTGCAGTTAATAAACACAACACTCTCAAAATCGATTTAGGTCTTACCATACCATGAGTCTTTACTTTTGATTGGCATACAATAATTCTGTGAGGACATTTGTAATAAAACGGGCAAAAACATTACATTTTGTTTTCTCTTTATCTGCTTGAGTGCCACCATAACTAAAACAGTCAAGGCAGATCTCTTTTGTGAGTTGGAAAGAACTGTAAAGCTAAATCTTCTTGGCTGTACCAGTTAGCAAGAAGCAACACACTTCTTCATTCTCGAATGCTTACCACAAAGCAAGGAGAGAGGAACATAATTGCCACTAATTGTGGCAGAGGTTGCGATAGTGTGGCCAAAATTTGAATGTCACCGCGCAGACAAAAACTGAGACTTCATAGAGATGTGTGAAAAAGTATAGCATATACTGGTATATGACACATTATTTCAGTAGCCTCATAAATTCTGTGTACGTGAACGCATAAACAGTGCAGTGTTGCATGCTGATATCCATGGATTGTATTCCCTTTCTTAAATTCTCATTATTGCACAGTTAAGGCAGTCAGACAGTTTGGATCAACATTCTCATCAGTGTTGCCACCAAACTGGCCACGTGATCCAACTGTGGTGTTTAAAAAAAAACAAACCGGTACATTACAAAACATTCATGTTGGCACAATTTTAACAATCTATATATATATATATATATATTAGAGCTGTCAGTTTAGCGCGTTTATATCGGGATTAATTTAAATGAATTTTATCGGGATCAAAATTTTTCTCGCGAGATTAACGCGGAGACGTCACAGCCGATGTTACGTTGCTCTATAAATAAACCAGAAACAAAACATCAAGCGCGCGGGTCCACGCACGTTTGTTTTGCCAGCCACGGCAGCGCGAGACACTGAAAACGGATACTTAAATAGCTCATGAATGGAAAGTTTACTTTTAAAAAGTTGCCAGACTGTTCCACTGACAAGACCAAAGTTACCTGTATGTTTTGCAGTCGTAAACCGAGCTATCATCATAGCACGTCGAGTCTGAAATACCACTTAATGGCCAAGCGCACAGCTGACGTTCTACTCCGCCCCCTTGTCTCAGACAGACAGCTATGGATAATTTCAAAACGAAGAAAATGGATGACACGACGAAGAACAAATTTGCTGAACGACTCCTGTTGGATTGACCTGGCGCTTTAAGAGGGGCGGGGCTGCCACTGACAGGTGACGTTCGCGCGATGTATAAATAGCGTTTCGTTTCGTGAGTGAATACATTCGCTTCGTCGTCGGCATGGCTCAATGTTAAGCTGCGCGAGTGCTTCTTATCAAGTCAGATGTGTAAAGTTAGCTTTTAGATTCGGTCATGATCGGTTGCTTTGGTTGCCGCATCGCTATGCAATCACAGTCAGTTACCGTTCGCAATCGGCAATTTAAACAACGTGGGCTAAAATGTTGCTAGAACAGGGCTGTATTTATTTAGCTCATTTTTGCATAGTTGTCATGTTTGTCCGTCTGCAATCTGACGTTTAAACGAAGTAAATTGCGTTGCAGCTGGGGTAAATATGCCGGCGCTCCACTTCCGGGTTGGACCTTTGGGACTTGTAGTTCTTTTGTTCGATTCGACTTGATATGTTCATGCCGGTGCTCCACTTCCGGGTTTGAGTATTGGGACTTGTAGTTCTTTTGTTCGATTCGACTTTATGTTTGTGTTGAATGGTTTCTTACGTTTAAAACAATGAATAATGATGACGATAATGATACATAGTGAAATCAGGGTTGATTACATTATTTATTAAACGTATTGTTAGATAAAGGTATTCATTAATGTCAATTATATACATATTTACATTGCGATGCAGAAAGATAGATATATTAATTTTTTACTGCATTTATGTGTAGTTTAGGTTATTACCTGCTTCTGATACTTCTGTTACAACTACTACTACTCCTACTTCTGCTGCAAAGTGCTCCAATAAATGATCCAAAAGTACAGAACGAGAGATCCTTCCATGCTGACCGACAATGCCTAACTGAACAACCATTACTGATTCCCAGCGAGCCTCCATTACAAGAATCCGAAATGATGTCGACACAAAACCGTAGAGAGACTTCCGAGCAAGAAGGACCAACAGAATCAGCATAGCCTGACTGCTGTGTTCAAAGCAAATTTGAGAAAAACGAGTATGCAACCATGGCTTAAATCCATTATAGGCTGAGTACTAGTTTACCTTAGATGTGCACTTTATAATGTTATATTGCGCTGTTTTGATTCCCTAAAAGAGCTGTTCAAGCAGCTGTTGTGTGACAAAATATTGTTTTCACTGTTGTTGATGGACAGTAATATTGTGTGAGAGATAATGTGTGAATAACTGCTCCAAGTGAAAAATGTTCATGTAAAATTGAAAATCAAAATTGTTATTTCAGTAAATATTTGCATTTTGCACATAGAAAACTGATTCATGATTCCATGTTGATGAGAGCATTAAAATGGGGAAAATAGGACAAAAAAATATAAAGGAAATTCAGAAACGATAAAAAAATGAGTGAGCAATCATGATTAATTTTTAGTTAATTTGAGTTAATTATGACAGTTGCTTTTAATTAGATTAAAAATTTTAATCGTTTGACAGCTCAATATATATATATATATATATATATATATATATATATATATATATATATATATATATCGTTTTGTTTTGTTTTTTAATAATTGTGCTATAGTGAAACTGAACTTAACTGTATTACTTTTTTTGTGCAACAGAAAGTGACTGTGGTGTAGCATAGGACACTGGGGTGCTTGATCATGGGAGAAAACTGTGGTTGACCCCACAACGAATCAACCAGTGTCATCTAAAACATAAATTAAGCTAAAATCAGCAAGGAAAAATGTGCAAGCATCGACAAAGAAATTTAAATATCAACAAGTCGGAATGAATGATTTTACAAATGGATATGAATGTAAGCCATGCATCTTGTGTTATTGTTACTAAGCATGAGCACTCCGTGTTTCTTGATTTATGACAATTAAATAATTATATATTGCCAGTGTAGCCATGCTTGATGAGTGAGCCTGTGCAGGTAATTAAAAAGAATAATGAAAGAGGGAACCGAGGGAACGTATCCTGGCACGAATGAATCGAATCAAAGATAACAAACTATCCATATTACTTATCGTCAGGATGTCTGGGAGATTATTTAAAAGCTTACTGTGTACCGGGCCGGGCCAGCTATGAAATTCTTTCTCTTACTAAAGCACCTCTGACTTGTTTACAGAATCGCTGATATCCCATGGCTGGTGAGCCATCTTTCAATTAGTGTTTTCAATTTCTGCATGAGAAACAAGGATGTGAGGTTTTCTCTGAGACAAAAAATCAGCGACTGATGGATTTGCAAACAGGCATAGGAATCAAAATGTATTTAAAAAAGGCACATTAGAGCTAAGACACAGAACAGGCGCACCCACACACACCCAAAAAGAAACAAACAGGAGTGTTAATTGGCACAAACATACAGTCTCAAAGCCTAATGTGGCCTAACAAATGCATCAATAAATGTGTGCTGCCCTATTTAAATAATCACGTTAAAATTCACCATGGCACCATAATTTCTGAGAGGATTTCTATACTGAGACACCAAAAGCAGTTAAAGTGAAAACAGCTCCAATTACAATCAAATCCCATGCTTAATTTGTGAACCTTGTTTTTGGGTTTGTTTTTAACATCTCCAAATATTGTATTGGAATGAAAACACTTCGGGCGGCCCGGTGGTCCAGTGGTTAGCGCGTCGACCTCACAGTGCAGAGGTACCGGGTTCAATTCCAGCCCTGGCCTCCCTGTGTGGAGTTTGCATGTTCTCCCCGGGCCTGCGTGGGTTTTCTTTGGGTACTCCGGTTTCGTCCCACATTCCAAAAACATGCATGGCAGGCTGATTGAACACTCAAAATTGTCCCTAGGTGTGAGTGTGAGCAAGGATGGGCAGTGTGCCCTGCAATTGGCTGTCAACCGGTTCGGGGTGTCCCCCGCCTACTGCCCGAAGACGGTTGGGATAAGTTCCAGCACCCTGCGTGACCCTTGTGAGGATAAGCGAATCAGAAAATGGATGGATGGATTTATAAAGTGATCCTGTTTAGTATTTATCTAGATAGCTGTACCAGCAGCATTTAAGACCACTTTTATTCAACCCTACTCAAGCAACCATACCTTGACCCAGAGAGTCTCTGTAATTATATGCAGCTTCAAATTTCCCGTTTATTGAGAACATTCTTACAAAAGTCATAGTGCAACTGCTTAATGATTACATGGCCGTTAGCAATTGATTTGCAATTGTTCAGTCAGGATTTAGAGACCACGTTAGTGAGACGGTCCTTGCCAAACTGAAATCATGATCTTTTCCTAGCTAATTATTCCGACACCTCATCAATACTTTTACTACTCAATTATAGTGCTTTCTTTGATATAATCAATCATAATATACTATTAGACTGCCTCGAAACATGCTCAACACTTTCTTGGTTTAGTTCTGACAAATGACCAATTGTATGTTGAATATGAATGATGCACCGTGTAACTCATGGAAATGCGACTACTGAGTTTTGTAATCTTCCATGTGGAGTCTGTGTGTGTGTGTGTGTGTGTGTGTGTGTGTGTGTGTGTGTGTGTGTGTGTGTGTGTGTGCGCGTGTGTGTGGATCTGTCTGGGAAATGCGGGGGTATCGCTGTGCTTATTGTTTCATTTATTGTTTCTACCTTGAGCTGCTTTGTTGTCTGAAAAGTGCTCACTAAATAAAGTTTATGTGATTGATCGATTGATCAATTGATTGATTAATTGATGTTAGAACATGGATTCATGGCTATTAATACACAGCTGCCAATGTGTGTCCTAATGTGTTTATACAGCTAAATTTAGCTGTTGCAGCTTTTCAGCAGTGTTTTGTAGTCCGTAATTTACGGTATTCATCACAAATTTTCAACAGTCCGTATTTTCTGCAAAATAACCGTGGATTTTTCCCCTTGTCAGCCGAACGTCACTGCTCCGAAACCAGTCCCAAATCCAAGCCTTCTTAATCTTTAGACAAAGACACAATGATTATATTCCATCACTGCCAGAGAGATTATGATGTGTGGTAAACATTATATTGGCATTTTGCCATTTGCTGTTAAAAAAAGAAAAAACATGCTGAGCCAAGAGCGGACGACATCAAAGCAGAGTCTCTGCCCCGTGGAGTCAGCAACCCCCTTTTGCAAGATTGTAATTAAAGATAGAGGGCCGCACGGATATGTCTCGCAGAGGAAATCATTATATAGGTCTGCAAAGGAAGAGGGAATGTGCATGGGAGCAGAAAAAAATAAAGGTGGACCGGAAGAGGGACTGTGGTACTGTGTGGTGAAAAAGGTGTGCACAGAGGGAGGCTGAATGGCGCGGGGAAATGTGACGGCTGAGGTCAAAATGGGTGCACAGAACTGCGGGTCATTTTTATCGCTTCACATTCATAATCCCACAATACACACTCACACTCCACACGGGCTGATTAGATGGCAGTGAGGGGCAAGATGTGGAACTGCAGGGTCTGCTGTTGTAAAATGGCATTCTTTCAGTGGTGGGCTGTTAGCCACAGCTGTGAAGCAGATTTTACATGGTTGGTGAGCAGGAAACATCTCTACGCAACTCACCTGTATTTATAGAGCACTTTAAAACCACTGCTGTCTACAAAGTGCTGCACATGGAGCAAAAATACATCATATAAAAACTAACAATAAAGCAATATATTAATCATGAAGACACTAAAACGCACAAAAACAGTAAAACTTAAATCAAGTCGCATGCTGAGTCTAAAGCCAAAGAATAAAAATTAGTTTTAAGACAGGTTTAAAGATGGGCAATGAGGGGGGGCCCCACCTCACGTTTGGTGGGAGGTAGTTCTATAGAGAGACACCGGCTACGGAAAAGCCTCCATCCTCTCTGACCTTCCGCTTACCTGTAATATTTGGTCCGCAAACCTGAGGCACTGTGCAAGTGCGTAGGGGTACAAGTGCTCAAAGAGGTAAGGTAGGGGTGTGACCATTTAAAGATTTGAAAAGAAATAATAGAATCGTAAAATGAATTTTAAAATGAAGCCAATGAAGGAGTTATGTGCTCCCTCTTACAAGTACCAGCCAACAGCCGAGCAGCAGTGCTTTTAAGTCGGCCGGTAGGCACCAGTATGGAGTACCAACACTTCTCAGTTTTAGCTTCCAGCATATCGGGACTTTTTACAGCATAGTGGGCTTTCACATGTGGCCACAGTACCGTTTCTTGTTCCATTTCCCTCTTGCGCTTTGTGAAACTCATACTCTATGCAGTGTTGCACCTGAACAAATTAAATAAATGAGAGTCCATGAACTCCTTCATATTTTGGGTGAACAACGCAATGTATTTATTTGTACTTTCGTCATTTGGACATTTCTGTGACTGACCTCATTCTGGGGCAATGAACATTCTTGGAAGGACAGTTCATTTTTTTCAGGAGTACAAGATTTTCTTTTGTTAGAATACAAGGAGAAAATCCGACCAAACACGCTGTGGAGCCTTAATGGCCTAGAAAAGGCCATTATTTGGCACCAACATTCGCGTGGCGCATCCATCATCAAAATGCGATGCGTAGTTGAAGGGCAAAAAACAAAGCATGATAACACACAGAGTCCTAACATAATGTTACACAATTTTATGAGAAGGTCAGAAAGGATTCAAGAGGAAAAGAAAATCTTACATGTTTGTGGAAACTTTGCTTGCTTGGAACATCAACAACATACCTGACATTCTATATTGATTTAAAGCACCCTGCCAGCCTTTCGAGGTGAGTACAGGTGATTAAAAGAATGAAAGTAAATGGCAACGGCAAGTCGAAACACATCATTTCCAATTCCAAAAACATTAACAGCATACAGTAAAGGCTCTGTTGTCAGCAGATAGATGTTCATGTTTGCACATTCAGGACCATAGTCTTGTTTTTGTTTTAACACATTAAAAAAAAGATTCAAGCATTTTTTTTTAACGTGGGGTGATCCCTGCATCTGGAGAGTAGTGTGGACTGAATGGGTGCCAACTATGTGCAAATGCTAGTATGCCAGACAGCTTCACTGCCTAATTAACCTGGCAACAGTTGAACGAGGGGACAACCGGCACTTTTCTTTTCCATCAAAGCTCTGATTTAAAGTGATCCAAAAAAAATAAAAAACACACACACAAGAACGCATATTCAACAGATTTGTGGTGTCCTTTTATTTTTTTTATCACACAGCATAAGAGAACAATTTCCAGATTGTGATCCATAATGGTAACCAATAAGCCTGCAGCTGACAGGAATCCGTCAACCTAATAAGACCCATGTTCTCCCATGTACGTAAGAAGGTGCACAGCTACATGCTACTTGGATTTTCCGTGTGTGTATGCCTGCACATATGGTCACGGTCGATCGTGAGGGTTGGCTTGAAAAGTAGATCTTTGGTCAAAAAAGCTTGGGCACCCCTGCATTAAACTATCTTCATTATCATCATAATTATTTGTGCTGTGAGAATGTTTATGCTCCCATATGTGAAAATAATGCTCAACCCTAAAAAATGTTCATGTGGAGTGGGGGCATCAAAAATCTAAGATCATCCTGGCCCTTGATTAATTTGTGATGCAGTCCACTGTGAAGAATCCTTGTGAAATGGAAGGACCACTGGTGCTTACAATTGCCTCTTATTGCTTTTAAAACAAAATAAGTATTGCTTTTTTAAACTAGTGTGACAAACTCTGTGTGAACCACCGATGTCTTGCTCTCTCATTTTTTCAGCTGTGGCCTCAGTTTTAATGCAGAACAGTCCAAAAGTCAATTGAAAGTTAATTCCGATGTGTTTGATTAATGGGCACTGGAGGAAGCTCTGTAATCTCGGCACTGTTCAACTGTTTCACATCAAGACACGCAGAGGTAATTATTTCTGCCGCTCTCCTAGAGTAAATGTTTGGTGCTGCATCACCTTCCGCTAGTGACTACTTGTGTGGCATCTTAACATCCTCATAGGAAGATATGCTGTTAACTTAATAAGCGGAGTAAATTGAATGATGAAATAGAAGACTGATACACAATTATACGTAACATTTTCACGACTTTGTTATTGTTAAAAAATATACAGTAATCCCTCGTTTATCGCGGGGGTTACGTTCCAAAAATAACCAGTGATAAGTGAAATTTGTGAAGTAGTGAACATAATTTTTTACAGTTATTATACAATACTTAACTATATATACAATGAAGTCAAAAGACCAAAACCTGTTTTCAGGCCCAATTATAAAAACCCCAAACGTTTTCAACAGATAACTATAATATTTTTTGGAAATACTGTTCTGTCGACACGCGGCGCCGCCGACGCGTTCTGATTTAAAGGCTTAAAAGCATTTTAAAAACCGCACCAAAAAAAATCTGTGAAACAGCGAAGCCGCGGAAAGTGAACCGCGTTAGAGCGAGCGATCACTGTATATACCGTATATGCGTTTCTGTTTCTTGAGTGCTTTGGTTCTTGGTACCAAGTGCTCCACTATGACATACTGGAGTAGAGCACGACATTCAATAATCTCTTGAGAACAAAAGAATGAGTGAACCATCTTTATTTATTCAGAGTACTCAGCAGGAAGGTTTGATTTCAAGACCCAGTTTTGAACAACTTTATTTTCATGTCACACTTCTGCACCCAACTTCCGGAGGATGTGTGAACGGTGAACGTGATATTGCATAATTGCTGAATTTATATTGTGGCAAGTAAACAAAAACTTGTATTTTTAGTAAAGTATTTTTATTGACTTTTTCTGTGTTTTAACTAATTATTGTAAAGGTAAAAAGCACCACTGAAAGGACATGGCATTTTAATCTGATTTAGCAATTTTATGATGCTTACACTTTTAACAATTACAAAGTACTAGTTTTAGTATTGACAGCAGTGATATTGGCCCAGTAATTAGACTGCAATGGATTGATACTGTCAGTTTTTGTCTGTTCATGGTAGGACCCCAAAAACCAGGAAGGCAAGGAGGAGCAGGTTGGTCTGACCAAAATCTATTCAAGAAAAATGCAAACAGGAGTGCACTGGACAAAATTAACTGAAGTACTCGAACAAAATCCTCAAATCACAAGAGACCAAAGTAGCAAATCGATGACAGAGAACAAAACGTGACAGGCGCGCACACAGACACTCACAATGATCCGACAAGCTCTGACAGAACCCAGGGAACGAAATGCTAGCAAAGTGACGAGACAACGAGAAACACCTGGAAAAGACACAAATGGTTGAGCACCAAAAACATCATTCATTCATTTCCGCTTATCCTCACAAGGTTCGCGGGGAATGCTGGAGCCTATCCCAACTGTCTTCGGGCAGTAGGCGGGGGACACCCTGAACCAGTTGCCAGGCAATCGCAGGGCACACAGAGACGAACAACCATGCACGCCCACACTCACACCTCGAGACAATTTTGAGTGTTCAATTAGCCTGCCATGCATGTTTTTGGAATGTGGGAGGAAACCGGAGGACCTGGAGAAAACCCACATCAACTCCACTAAAATGTTCTCTACATCTCCAGAGATCATGACCTTGTAATAATGTCCCCCAAATTCTGGAAAAATTGCACAGCAATGAATTATTAACCTACTCTTCAAGTTACTTTAATTCAAGACAGAATTAATTGATTGACTCCAATTTATTGTCCACCAGGTATCAAGAAGTTGAAGTACATCACGGCCGCCATTGGGGGGGAAAGGCACCATCCATCCATCCATTTTCCGAACCGCTTGATCCTCACTAGGGTCGCGGGGGGTTCTGGAGCCTATCCCAGCCGTCTTCGGGCAGTAGACGGGGGACACCCTGAATCGGTTGCCAGCCAATCACAGGGCACACAGAAACGAACAACCATCCACGCTCACACTCACACCTAGGGACAATTCAGAGTGTTCAATCAGCCTGCCATGCATGTTTTTTGGAATGTGGGAGGAAACCGGAGTGCCCGGAGAAAACCCACGCAGGCCCGGGGAGAACATGCAAACTCCACACAAGGAGGCTGGAGCTGGAATTGAACCCGGTACCTCCGCACTGTGAAGTCGACGTGCTAACCACTGGACTACCGGGCCGCCCTGGAAAGGCACCAGACATCGCAAATTAATATAGCAGGGTCAAATGCAGATAATGTGTAATCGACACACTGCAGATTAAGTCAACACAATTGGGAGAGTTGATGTTAAAGGTTAGCGATAAACAGCAACAACATTCATCCAGCCGTGCTGTTATTATAGAAAGTAGGCAAGACAAACTTAAGGCAGATGACACTGTATCTTTCAACAAAGAGCCGACGGGAACGAGGTTCAAATGAGAACGTTCCCTTTTCATCACTCCCCTTTTTGGCTCTACTTTGTGTATTTTTTACATTTGGCAGTTGTTGTACCTAAAAATAAATAAATAAATAAATAAATAAATACTTTCCATTTTTATTCACAGTCAAAATACATTCTGCAGAGAAGTAAATGTATGGTAGTGTCTTTCGTCAATCTTTTAAAAATCTAAAGGCATTTTTTAAATGACGATTAAGCCCCCCCCAACAAAAAAAATGCATCTCACAGTATATGAAAAAATCTTACCACCACCGGTTTTATTTTATAAGCCTTTTGCACAATATGACTTGTGGAACGTGAACAAATAGGACGCAGCAGGTGGACACAAATGAATGCGCACAATTTTGTTGAGGAACAGTGCGTGAAGGAACAACAGTTACATTCCCAGAACCACTCTGATTACATTTCATAGACCTGTCAAACGTTTTCACATTTCTTGATAGTTCCTAGGCCCGCGCGCTCTGCTGAGTGGCATTCTGCTATTTATGATTATGATGGCATCACTCCAACAGAAAATGTAACGGTGGCCTCAAACTTTAATACTGAAATATAAATATGATATAAAAAGGCATCAAAATATATTTCTTGTCAGGCAAAATGTAAAATTGTCTCCATCCAAAGAGGCATCATCACTGGCATTAAGTCTCTGGCCACGTATGTTAAATTTGAACATAAAACAAGATGCAACATCTAGTTGTATTCAGCAATGTCTTAATTTCATGTACCAAGCACCATTTCACTAACTTTCCATGCAAGCAAAGATCTATCTCCAAGTCTTCATTCACCACGTGCTAGCAGTCATAACGTTTCAGCCATTAATTAACATTGGTTGTGGTTGTTAGCGGCACTGATTAGGTAATCCTGGTGATCATGGCCTTTTTGGCACCTTTGAAGCATTTCGACTGCAGCAGCTTATCTGAGGCAAGCAGAAAATGGTTCCTTCCTTTGTGGACCCCACACGGTAGCTTCACTGGTTTTCTAGCTGTCTTTCAATTAGCAATTAATGAAGACAGAGCAGAAATGGTTCGACCTGATCAATTGTGCACATAATTAGATCAGGGATTTTCTCATGAGAAGTGGAAGGGAGGTTGCAATGAGGGAGGGCGGTGCAACACAACCACTGCTAACCTACCGCATTCGAATACATCCTGCATCAATTGCAACATTCCACAGTCAGAAGTTCATCAAGTGTTTTATTGGGGGAAATTAAGTTGATCCTGCAACAAAAGTGGGATGCATAGCAGTTAAAAGAAAAACGATGAGAAGTCTGATACAAAGGAAAATACTGCCCTCTGCTGCAACTACTTTGTACTCTGTAATACAGCATTTTATTCAGTTAGGTCATTGTCATTGTTAATATTGATAGTACATTAGTATTGTAGTATACTTTTTGCACTGAATGCATATTAATTGTTTTAAAATGATATTTGATTGATGTTAATTTCTTCTTGTAGTATGGTATCAATTTAGCAAGAGTTGATTTTCAATTTGTATCTTTTTTTTTTTAATTTACTTTTTAAATCCAATGCGCACTAGTGCATAACCATATTTTCGTGGGGGGTAAAAAAAACATGTCATAAAATGTAACTTAAAAGCAAAGCACAATCATGCACAAACATTCTAATAATGTATTTTGTTGCCCGGGGGGTAGCACAAGAGACCATCCTTGTATGAATTTGTTTCGAGTTGAATGGTACTGAACATACAGCTGTAAGGGATTACAAATTAAATAAGGACAAAAAATGGCTCGCCAATGAAGCAGTTTCAACTGCTGCGAATGCTGAATTTAATAACCACCAGAGGGCAGTGTTGTCTTGATAATGGCCAACTCGCTCATGTACAAGTAACCCGCCACCCTCGTGAAAATCAAGCAGTTGAGATAATGGCTAGATGGATCGCTGCTACACATCTATCTCATCTCAGTAAATGTACATATAGTCCCTGACGTGAAATCATTTTATTAAATATTCATAAATAAATAACTTTACATATTTAGTATATTATTTTGCATTTTTGGATTACAAGGTGACAACAACTGTTATCAAAGGTACCAGGAAGAAAATCCACAGGGTACGTCGAGAGGCGTAAATGGAAGTGTCCCTTTTCTTTAGCAACAGAGGAGTAAGAAACTAGCAGGCTTTTACCTCTCTATAAAAAGATACTGGCGTGAGATTTCTCAGACAATTTTGTCCGGGAGATTTGGGAGTTTCCTGACGTGCAAGAAACCCTTACATGACAAGACAGGTTGAGGCTGCCTTTGAATGTTTTTAAGAGCTTGCACTTCAAATAATATCAGCCCTTTTCACAACGTCACACTTGTGGGGGCATCATTTCTGAACAACTCCCCTTCTAAATCATAGAACAACAAAGGCAGAGCAATTTCGAAAATAGGTCAAATGGCTTGCATGATGATTTTAGCCTCCATCTTTATCTTTTGAAGAAAGTTGGGGAGGGGGAAATCATAAAGCTGCTGGCGTCAACCTGTTTTTGTCATCATTTCAGTTCAGGTCAGTGGCAGCCAACTACTTTTCCGACACCTGGAAGTAGCCTCCCACATGTTGTTTAAAAACATTATGAAATGGCCTGTGGCTTGTCCAGACAGAAACAAGACAATGTGTATATGCAAAGATGGATGCATTAGTCACATGCCGTTGTAACAATAAAAAGTCTTGGATCCTTTCTGATCTGAAGAATCTGCATAAGTGAGATTTATCAAGGACATGCGATAAAAAGTCAGCTCAGCTGAACTGTATTTATAGAGCACTTTCAGCCCACCACAGCTGTATACAAAGTGATGTACATGGAGCAAAAGTAATTCAGACAGCAACAAGAAATAAAACAATAAATTAATAACGTGTCACGATCTGTCCTGTTTGTTTTGCTTTTTTTCAGTGGCGGCTGTGGTCGGCGTTCCCTCACGAGCCGCACCTATTCATACTCTGCCATGCCGACAACTGGCTGTTGGATTATTAAGCCTTTCTCATGACTCTGTCTTCAAGTGCTTGAATTTTGCCTCATAGCTTTTCACCACGTCAGTTTCGAGTATTATTCATATAAGTATTTCTTGTTGTGTATTCTTGGTTTGTATTTCTCGCGCATTGGATTCTCTTGCTCTTTGAGTTGACAAGCAATTAACGTTTTTCTCGTTCCTTGTATTTTGGAAGCGCTTTTGATTTCTTTTCGCTTTTTCCTGTTTCTGTGTTACCAGCATCATTCATTGTACTTTGACGGTCTTGCGTTGTTTGTAAATATATTTTTGTCAAAAAACTGTGTTGATGATTGTGGAATCCAAGTTCTGTCCGAAACTATTCTGGAAACCTGATATAACGAAGACCTGATATAACGAAGAAGTAGAAAGCACAAAAAATAAATAAAAAATCAAGTCTCATGCTGAGTCAAAAGCCGATGGATGAAAATTAGTTTTAGGACATATTTTAAAGATGGGCAGCAAGGGAGTTTGCCTATCATTATCCGGGAGGTCGTTCCTAGCAACGGAAAAGCAAAGTCTCAATCCCCTCTGAGCCTTCGCCTCATTATTGGTACCTGTAATAGTGTCTGGTCCGCAGACCTGAGGCAGGTGCATAGAGGCAGAGGAGCTCAGAGAGGAAAGGTGGAGCGAGGCCATTTAAAGACTTGAAAACAAATAATACAATCTGAAAAAGAACTAAAAAATGTACAGGGAGCCAGTGAAGGGACTAGGAAGTATGTGCTCCCTCTTACGAGTACCAGTCAAGGGGCGAGCAGCAGCATTCTGGACCAACTGGAGGCGCTTAATGGAGGATTGGCCAATTACAAAGTAAGTGCATTCAAGTAATCCATCTGAGATGTGATGAAGGCATGAATTCCTGTTTCAAAATGCTCTTGAGAAACTGTTGTGTTGAAAAACCACAAATTGACTCATCTACAAGCAGGCATCACAGGGTTTAATCTGTGTTGAACATTCATTCATCTTCTGAACCGCTTGATCCTCACTAGGGTCGCGGGGGGTGCTGGAGCCTATCCCAGCTGTCTCCGGGCAGTAGGCGGGGGACACCCTGAATCGGTTGCCAGCCAATCGCAGGGCACACAGAGACGAACAACCATCCACGCCCACACTCATACCTAGGGACAATTTAGAGTGCTCAATCAGCCTACCATGCATGTCTTTGGAATGTGGGAGGAAACCGCAGCACCCGGAGAAAACCCACGCAAGCCCGGGGAGAACATGCAAACTCCACACAGGGAGGCCGGAGCTGGAATCGAACCCGGTACCTCTGCACTGTGAAGTCGACGTGCTAACCACTGGACTACCGGGCCGCCCCTGTGTTGAACATTTTACATTAAAATCTTGAATTAAGTCAATTTTTTAAAAACTGTAAAATGAACAGACAAACATATATGCGTTGATCTATCGATTTCAGCAACACACACAGAATAGTGAAATGTTCTTCTATTGGATGGCAGGTGTGCCTCGACTCAATACAGGTTCAGAAACGCTGGAGGAGAGAAGCAGGGAAAGATTCAATACAGAGATTTACGATGGTCTCAGCTCCCTTTACCTTTCAAGAGCGATCTCACTACCAATAGGATTAAAACTAATGATGTTTGACACCACCATGCTTGAGTATGTTTAATCTTGTGGTTTTTATCATGCTGACATTTCAAAAGATTAACCTGTGTGTCGACCTACAGGTCACCAGGAGATGCAGAGTGCCGTGACATATCGAGCACCCAGGGGACCCAGGCATTGAATTGGAGATGCTGCCAATACAGCCCCCCGTTCTCGTTGCCTGCCACCGATCCCATTCCAGTACAACACATTTTATAGGCATCGCAAAGGATAAAAGACTAAAAACAGTGCTCACTAAACTGCATGTTTTCTGTGAGGTTGAAGCTGGGGATAATCATTTTTCCTGCGCATTTAAGAAGTCGTCTGTGAAGAAGTGTTTGTAGGTACAAACACTTCCAAGCAGAATCAGTTGACTTCATGATGTTAAATTAAAACAGAAAATTATCATCTTCCTATTTGCCATTTAATTTTTAATTTGTACAAACAAGACTCTTCAAGGTCAGTAAATGAATGTAATGAGTGCGGAATATAAATGGAGTTGGGTACCTCTGGGATTGGACGCGATTAAAATGTGCTCGTCTTCACCAGAGTACTCTGCTTGACCTGAATAACAATTCAAACATGGTCACACTTCTTGTTTCACATCATCCTATTAATATTTGACAATGTTATCTCTTCATTTTGCCTGTTGAAACACCAATTGCAGATTCACGTATTCATGTGAACTGGTGATTTTAGAACAATGATGTATGTTTTCTTAATTGTAAAAAAAAAATCTCACAGAGAAACAAACTGACAACAACCCTCCAAATAACCCTTTGAACTAGTCGGCTGAAAATCAAAGCAGACTCCATATATTTATGTGCGCTTTCTTGCTTGTTAGGAACTGGATAGAGAGCAGGTGTCATCAGATGAGATTGGAAAATAAAGATAGATTAACACACAGTGTCGATACCTCTCCTCAATCATTACGTTGGAGCAATTTCCAGCCTGGGAAGAGTGAGTCGGAAAAATGGGAATACATTAGCAAGAGAAATGAGATCATAAGTTCTATTTGTGAGGTGGCTGTGAAATATCACTTGTCTGTGGAGTGTTTGGAGTTGGCAGAAAGCTTCTACGAGGGATTGAACTAATATTTGAAGTAATCACCTCTGCTACATGTTCAGTGGGAATGAGTGGTGTTGCACGTTTTGGAGTGCCTATTTAGAGCTGCTGCGGGGATTGTTGAGTAAGTCATAGTTTAAACAAACCCTGGGACAATTTCTTTGTGATGATAGTTTGTTTGGCCAATTGTGGGTGTTATCATTTGAATCCTAACCAAACAAGCAGACAAGTACTGTATAAGAGGCGAGTCTCTGTACATTCTCAAACAAGTTTTGGTCCAGTAGAAGCATGAACAAAACACGCACCTTAGTCTGTATGGAAGAAATTAGCGGCACTTAAAATTTCACAAGATCCAGGGACATGGCAGGTGGTAAAAAGCCAAACCATAAAGACAAATCAACATGGGTACATGTGATACAGCACACAGTATTATGTATTTTGTTCACAAAATACAACAGGAATGTTGTCCAATTGAGCTGCTACTTTATTTACATGCTCTTGAGGGAGCCCATTTTTAGGCAGTAGATGTGCTCTAAGATCGAAAGATTCTGTCTGCACTCAGACTGTACTCACTGTATTTCCACTTGAGCGAACAAAATAACCGTACATAGGGAAATGAATTTGGCTGATTTCTCACTGAAGTGTAAGATAAGAGCCGAGGAAGTGTTGTCCATGGAGGCAAGCCAATCCGCACGATAATAATAATAATAATAATAATAATAATAATAATAATAATAATAATAATGAATATTAGTATTAATTTTATTATAGGCGGCACAGTGGACAACTAGTTAGTACGTCCATCTCACAGTGCAGAGATCATTGTTTACATTCTGGGCTCCTTGGAGTTTGCATGTTCTCCTCGAGGGTTTTCTTAGGGATACTTCGGATTCCTCCGACATTTCAAAACATACATAGTGGGATTGTGAGTGAGGATGGTTGTTTGTTTATGTGTGCCCTGCCTTTGGCTGGCAACCAGTTCAGGATGTAGCCTGCCTAATGCCCGAAGACGGCTGGGATAGTTTCCAGCATGTTCGTGACGCTCATGAGGTGAAGCGGTTCAGATAATGGGCAGATAGCAACAATAATTATTAATAATAATGATTACATGCCTGTATCTCTTTTAATTGTAGTTCTCTTGTCTACATTTCAAATTGATTTGATTTGTTTAGCCAAATAACGTCCATGATTGAACTGTTAAAATATTTTAGTTTGCATATTTGCTGTTCAAATGACAAGGTTCATAATTGTCTAGAATGCTACAAGATGGTGGTGCAGCACTAGTTTTGTCTACATGATACTCATCAACTCACTTACACATAGTTACTTGGCAGCAAGATGCCACAAGATGTGCACTAAATACATTAATATCATTGATTTGACTTGAGCACACTATCAGACAATGTGAGTTTGGTCAGCAAAAAACACAGGAAAGATCCCCCCGCCCTCTCCTAGAATTCACAAATAGGTGAATGTTTTTTATTCGTGAACCTTTATTTTACCACGTAAGGCAATTGAGAACAGATTCCCATTCACAGACGGCAATTAGGGAATATGGAACCGCACATGTGCAGGGTTTATTGTACCTGCCCTTTGTTCCATTTCAATCAATCTCATGCTTCAGGTATGATTGAAAACGCATCTGACCTCAATCTTAACCAAATGACAAATGAACAGATCACGGTTGACCTTTATGGTAAGATAAGTCCAGGGAGAGTGTAAACTGATAAAATCAGGCGGACGCGTGATCCGGTCGACCACCGTGCCACCCGCTTTTCTCTCGCATGTGCATCAAACTTAATTTTTCTGTTTAAAACGAGGAGCAGCATGTTTCTCCTGATGATTCATGCAGTATGCTTAGGATAATCCATGTTTTCGTTCAGTAGCAACCGTAGTGAGCTGTGTCAACATTGTGGTTTCACACCAGTGGATACGTGTCGGAAATCTGCACACTAGATGGCAGGCCAAGTCTTCGTCTTCAGCTCCCCCACCTTTTCTTCAAACAATGATGTAATCCTTCTCAGAACATTATACCACATGGAACTGGCAGTCCTTTCTCCCCCTCCTCTATGTAGGGGCACTAGTCATTGCTTTTAGCTTTGGTATTCTTTTTTTCTCGAGCTTACTCGGGTATCATCTTCACAAGGAGCCTTGCTGTGTCTCATGAAATGAAAGTCATTGCTTATCTTGTGGCACGGCTCGGAGACAAAGTCTCCCATCTTGTCACATATACACAATCCTCCTCTATTATAGATTTTAAATATGGCAGTGACCTTAACAGTAACAAAAAGCAATTCTCACAGCACTAATCCTCTGCTCTGGTCTCACTGGCTCTTAACCTTTTCTGCCACCGCAGAAGTGTACTGAGCTGTAATGCCTCGCCCAACAACCATCAATAACCCCCACAAAATCAACGGCCAATAACACTGGCTCAGTGGCAGACAAATTGTGGCAGGAGAGCATCTGCTGGAGGGAGAAACAATATGACGGCTTCTTTCCCATGGGGGCAGTGGCTGTAAAAGACAATCAGAGCAAGCGAGAGGGGGATTGAAAGTAGCAGGCTTCATCATAAACACACGAATGAGGGAGTGTGTCTTATTTGTTCCATAACTGTTAGTCTGTTAGACAAAGTGTTACAATTAAATTTGAAGACAAGAAAAACTCTCACGGAGCACAGATATTTACCAAGGCTAAAACATTTGTCACATCCGCATTTTGTGAAAGGCTACAATTTAGTCGGCCGACAGAAGACACCCTGAAGTCAAAAGTACTGATGTTCGCAAGACAGCGATTTGCAACAAGGCAAAAGCAAGATGCCTTTCTTTACCACTGAGGAATAATACAGAAACGACTTCAGAAGTTGGCAACGTTGGAGACAAAAAACGCGCTGCCTCAAAGTGTTTGTGTTGGTAAATAGACAACCGGGGAATGAAAGCACATTCCCAAAACAGCGGACAGGAGCAAGCTAATAAAGAGTTACTCAGGGTTACAAGTCTAAGCTTATGTTATATTATTAATTATCAGTTTATGTTTGAGCATCATATTATTTCATGTTATGATGACCTAAATTGCATTCTGTTGTTTAATAATTGCTTAGACATGTTTTTATGTTGATAGATTCTAAATGGCTGTTGAAGTAAAGGAAAGCAGGAAGTGATTTTAGTTGCGAGGAGTGTGTTCCCGATCGTGCTGCGGTGCAGACGTCTTTGTTTTCCTTTCAATAAAACTGCATTCAAAGGATTCGTCTCTCCTTTTGTCGTTCGTAAAGTAGAGCCATCCATTAAAAACAACGAATCCCTCAACTTAAGGATGGATGTAACCTATCATTGATGTGGCACCGATTCATCCGGAAGCCCTCCATAATATTTGCTCAGCACAAAGCCCAAAGATAGACACTGCGGTCAGCAGCCAGACGTGATCATCAACAAATGAACGAGGAATCCGATTGGCCTTGAATGTCTCAACGCTGAGGAAAAAACAAACATGGATGTGGCTGCAACAACAAACGTAAATCTACTCAAAACACGGACAACTGAAAAACGGATTTGCTGCACTCTCACTCAAAAACAAATCGGAATTGTACTCTTAACACTGCATGAAAAAAATCTGATATTCGTCGCATATCGGCAGACAAAATCCGAATTGAGCTATCGTGTGAGCATAGCCTGTAGTTGGCCAGTCTTTTTGAAACAATATGAAACAGAAAACTCAAGTGGAGGTTATTTGACTTTTTTTTTTCATCAATATCATCATGAGAGTTTCGCCTCCGTTAAGGAAATTTGATTCTGTCTTGCAAGTGTGTAGGAAAGGGATAATGAAGAGAATAGTCTTGTCTCTAACCAGTGAAGGTCAATCGTTACATAAGGGTGCCGTTTCCATTTCAAGTTGACACTAATCAGGGCCGCCGAGTCTTGCTGGTCAGTTGATTTTTAGTTGTTTAGCAAACCAATGACGTGAATTGAATCCATTCTCGTATTTACATTTTTCTCTGAGGTGAGGCAGAGAGAATCTTGGCAGGAAGATCAAAGCTAAACACTTTATTTGTCACTGTTGTGCTGTATGCAATACATGTAACACCCTATGCCGAGACAGAAATGTGTGTTTGGAAATGCCAGTATGAAAGATGTGTGTTTGTCATCATGACTTAATTAAAGGCAGGAAAACATAAAAAAGAATGACAAATGTTGTTGGTTGATGTGCTGGAAGATGTGATCATGCTTCTAATTCTGAGACATTTTCACATATTTTGTTTAATATACCGCAAGCTTTAATGAGAAGTAGATGTGCATACAGAGAAACCATCTCAATTTGAGATCTCATCATCTGTTAAAATAAGTCTTGGTGTGATTCAATCCAGATTTGAACCTCAGTAGACATAAAAACAAAAACAAAACAAACAAACAAAACCCTACAGGTTGTTCTCTTGGTACAGGTAAATACAGGGCCAGTATTGTCAATGCCAATAGACCCATTTTCATTCTGTCATCAAAAGCTCTGCACATACGTGTGTGTGTGTGAAGATTTGTTTTGTTTGTGTGGGGTCACATACGTGTGTAGTGTGTGAAGATGTTAACTGTTTTAAGCGCTTTGTTACAGCTGCCGGGTCGTATATAGCATGTATTGAATAGTTTCAAACAATATCAACACGCCTCATTGTCGAGTTTACGGAACCACAAATCCGAGTCGAGAGGCATTACATTTTTTTCTCAATTCTAAGAGGAAATGAGTCATGTAACTCAAGCTCTTAATTCTTTCGCATTATTGTTTGTAATGCTCACCTCAGCACCTACAGCACCTCAGTAAGTTAATAATAGCCCTTCATCGCGGTCCCACATCGAGATCGTTGTCACAACAATTTGACACGATTCTCCGTTCCCTTTTATGTAATATAACAAGCAACAAAACAAACTAGTAGACTAGCTGGTTACGTTACTCACCCTGACATGCAAGTCGAGTTAGCTGTGAGCATGTAGTTCTCCTCTCTGTGAATGATGGCTCAAATAGGTCTTGCAGTTTTTTTCTCAAGCGAAAACATGAGCTTTCTCCACTAAATACAGCATTTTGCCACATCTCCCACTATGTCATCTCACGAACAATTGGAAAGTTTTTTTTTTTTACACCTGGCAAAGTAATTAATAAAACACTTTCCTGTAGAGTTTTGTACTTATTAACGAACCCCGCCATTCTTTCTGCATCAAGATTGCGCTCGCATCCCGATTACTTCATTACTACTTTGTTAACAAACTTAAAATAGGTCTACACTAAAAGCCAGAGACTTGACAAACTGGGGGTTTGTATTTATCAAATGATTTGGGGATTTTTCTTTGAACTTCATTCCCAGAACACTAATGTTTCAAGTGTTTATTTTCATTTTTGCTGCTGAATGAGTTGCACAGATTCTTGGGGAAATTAATTAGATTTCTGACAATGCTGTTTATATGCAACCAAATTTGGGGAAAGGTCAAAATGACTGTTTGTGAAAATTTTGGAATAACCCGTTTATGTGCTTGAGCAAAAATTGTTACTCCCATGTACATGGTAATCCCCATCCAAACTTTGATGCACGCACAACTTCATGACGCAATTAAGTCATTTATGCTTCTTACTTTCTACCCTCAATAAAACACTTCATATACATGTCTTTCACACAACACTATTAAAGTTGTCGGTTTCCTCTTCTAATAGATAATATTGGGCGGCCCGATAGTCGAATGGTTAGCACGTCTGCCTCACAGTGCAGAGGTGCAGGGTTTGATTCCGGCTCCGGCCTTCCTTTGTGGAGTTTGCATGTTCTCCCCGTGCCTGCGTGGGTTTTAACCGGATACTTCGGTTTCCTCCCACATTCCAAAACTAAAGCTTGGCAGGGTGATTGAACACTCTAAATTGTCCCTAGGTGTGAGTGTGAGCGTGGATGGTTACACAGTTACTGTATATCTATGTATGCCCTGCTATTGGCTGGCAAACATTCAGGGTGTCGACCGCCGACTGCCCGAAGACACCTGTGAGAGGCTCCAGCATGCCCTGTGACCCTGGTGAGGATAAAAGGATCAGAAAATGGATGGATGGATGGATGATACTGGAAAAAAAATACTGTAAAAAAATCCAGAAGATGTTAATTTGCAGGTGCTGAAACAAATCATATAAAACCTAATGTATTTGTAAACATATGCATACATTAATATCAGGCATTGTGCCAGGATTTTTTTTTTCTCTCCTCGGGATTGGGGGGGTTTGTTTTATCATTGAGTGTTTAAATAAAACAGTGTACAATCACTGTGTGAATGTTTTCTAGAATACAGTAGTACACAGTAGGAATATCATAAATACATGGCGTCAGTAATTTTATTAACATGTGTTTAAAAATGGCAGGACTCACAGGCCTCAAACTGCAAAATTATCACTGATTATGTTGTGACTTAATTTTCTAACAATTTAATTCAATGAACTGATTCCACGGGTTAATTTTAGCTGGTGCGACATTTAAAAAAAATAAATAAATCTGTCTATGTATCAATTACTTTCCTGCTTAGTGGGACTCACAGCCCGCAAAGGTTAATGAGCTCAAACACAGTTCACCGTGAGCTCATTAAAATGACCGCAGAGTGTGGGAGGACAGTCGAGATGGGAAGAAATATACTGTAAGAGTGCAAGGTGAGCCATTGGACTTGCAATCAAGTACTGTACATGATTTTGTTGGGGTGACTGCCTTACCAAAGTGGCTTAACAAGAGTGATTATACGTATTATTATGAACCTTTACAAATGTAATCATGAGAAATAATAATAATAATGCGAGCTATCACCATGCCCCTGATTGGTTTTTATTCTCTTGTGTTCTGCTTTTTTAATTCAATGCATAGATCTTTTAATGAGAGTCACATACAATTGAAAATAAAGTGTTTAATAAACACATTTTAAAAGATCATATACCTGCTCTGCCTATCCTTTTTAAATACTGCCTCACTGCTACATCACAGTAGAGAAAACAACACTGGCAACAACAGACTGGTAAAACATCTGGAGGGGTTTATTACAGTTGCAGGAGGAGCTCAGTCTCAGGAAGCCAAAGCAGGTTTTCCATTGTAGCGGTTTGCACACCGAAACGTCATTTTTCCATTATATATTTTCAGGGCCATGTGATGACCATGGCCCCACTTTTTAGACACGCTTCTGAGGTGCTTCAAAAAAAGCAGGCCCTGTAGGGCCGTGACATCATTTTTATCTGATTGTCCAACAGATGTAGCCGTTTTAAGTGCTGTGGCAAGGAACATTTTCCTTGGTCAATTTAAATTTTTTTTTTTTTTTTAATGTCCAGACAGATGATAACAAGCAATTTGGAGGAAAAGACTTCCAAACACACTATAAATTCCCTTTGAACTACTTGCAATGTTAGAAGCAAAAAAGACTTGTGACGTAATTATTGTACCCATCATGATGTAATGGATTCTGCAACTGGCGTAGAGCCTCCAAATAGGAAAAGTGGCAAAAACATTGTTGACACAGTCTGTGAGGTCTTTGCCAGCAGTCGAAAAGTCAGTTTCCTCCACCAGAACTGTGATACTGACAATACAAATGTAGTCCTCACAAATGGACACTGTTTTTGCAAAAGTGGAAGCCACTAAAAAATCCATGACGTGATGAGCTATTCCACTCACCGTCTGTATTTTTTGAGGTGATTGAATCTCCTCATCAATAAACAGCCCCATCAAGAAGAAGTGTGTGTGTGTGTGTGTGTGTGTGTGTGTGTGTGTGTGTGTGCGTGTGATTGTGATCGGCATGTTTGGAATTACAAACTCCTGTTAAGCATGCCTTGAGCATGCATTTTAATATATTCATAGGCCTATTTTATGCTCATGCATAACACAAGTAAGATCCTTAGGACCTCCATTAATTAAGAATTGCTGAACACACATTTACTCACACAGTGACATGTTTTGTAAAGTCCCAGAAAAGCCCAGAAGATACAGACAAAAGCCTGCTCGTCATGTTTTGAAAAGCACCATCAAGCACACATTCCTTCATGAAAGCTGACGAAAACATCAAAGTCAAAATGTTTTTGTTTTTCAGCTTCAACACGCTTTAAGCCTCAACCTTGATTTTTGTTTGGTGCTTCTTTCAGTTTAAAGGTTGTTGCACTGAGCCACTCGCATGATTTGTTTCCTGAAACAATTCAATTGTTGTATTTGTTTATTTATTTGTATTCGGGTTTGGGGTTGGCAGGGGCTAGATATTGGGTCAGTGGACGGAAATTTAACCTTCAACTTCAGCACAAAAGGCAGCAGCATCTTCTCCCACGATACTACTTAGTAAAAATATTTTTGGGGAATACTGACCCAAGCCAAGTAATTTGAATTTCTTCAGATTTCCAACACTGAAAACACAGGTCAAAATGCCAATTTTCCATGATGCTGCTGTGTATTACTCACATTTAATGCCTAATTTTTTGTGATTAAAAATCATTTTCTTTTTCAACGCAAAATGTCACCCATCCAAGCTATCAAACCAAAAGTGATTAGTATATTGTGGAGCAAACCCAAACACATTAAAATTGCATAATTATGTTGGATTCCTTCGTAAATGAGAACACGTACAAACGATTGTCAGGGATTACATTATTATTGTTAGTCTAGAACAGTGCTTCTTAACCTCGTTCGCAGTACCGAACCCAACCAGTTCATATGCACGTTCATCGAACCCTTCATTAGTGAAAAATAAAAATTTGATTTTTTTTTTTACAAATTCAAGACATTAAAAAAATACATTAAAAACAGAAAAAAGTAAATAAAATGACATGGCATAAGTATAATTTTTTTAAATCACACAATGTACTATCACGACAGTCACAGGTTGACTACTGAGCGAACTAAATTTCCCACAGCACTAATTGGACAAGCAATGAAATGTCATCATCTGCAGCCAGTGATGGCCAGGCGGGCGTGTCAGAACTAATTGACATGTTGAGTCGGGTGTCTTAAACTCCATGGCAGAGGCTCCGTCGAACTCCTGATACCGATTCACCGAACCCCTGGGGTTCGATCGAACCCAGGTTAAGAACCACTGGTCTAAAACTATGACTTAGAAAGCCGCTGGTAGACGAGGGACTTTGACATTCATCCATTATTTAATATCAATTTCCTCAATTATGAAATAAGTTCATACTGACAGGAATTAACCACCCCCCACCCCCAAAGAATACATTAATGCTGCACAAGAAAGCAACTCATTGGCTGACACTATAAAGACATCAATACAAACCCATCAGAAACATTTGTCAAGTTTTGCAGTGACTAGGTGCTCATTCTATGTTGTGCCAATGTACATTTCACAATCAACAAACACCATTTGTACTACGAGACCGTAGTCCACGACCACAGGCCGTGATGGGATGCACAGATGAAAGAAAAAAAATAAGTACATCCGATCTGTCTATTATCCGGGGCTGAAAAATAATTTGAAAAGTGAACAAGTTCTCTCCATTATATTCATCAATAATTGACTCTTGACACATGTCGTCTCTGTAATGCCAATATTAAATCCACAAGTTAACGAAATGAGTAAAATGAACAGACGTCTTTGGAAAGTTTCTTTGCAATAAGGTAAAAGCCCTTTGAAGATTCTACGCAAGAGCCTGTGCCTAAGAAGAAAAAGAGAGATGCATTTCACAGACACTACCCAACTACCTACCGTATTTTCCGCACTATAAGGCACTCCTAAAAGCATTCAATTTTCTCAAAAGCCGACACTGCGTCTTATAATCCGTTGTGCCTTATATATGGATCAATATTCTGATTTCTTGGAATTAGTATTTTAAATGTTCTGCAAGGCAATTTATTACAGCAGCAGGGGTTGTGAAAGCTCGATAATAAAGCTGTATTGGCTTGTATTCTGTAGTCATCTAGTGGATGCATAAAGAAAGGACAGCAACTATTGTAGCTTCTATTATATGTGCCTTACAATGTGGTGCTATATAATGCTGTATATGAAAATGGTTTTAAAGTAAGTCATTCATTGAAGGTGTGCCTTATATTCCGAAGCGCCTTATAGAGCGGAAAATACGGTATTTGAAATAGACGTTTTGACTCAGATATGACTCCCTAGTCTGACAAACAGATTCTCTGCTATTTTCAGCTTTTCAGGCTGCTCACTGCAGCTTGACTTGTCATAATATGTGCTCTACCATCTGTCTGTTTTATTTCAGATACACAGTTGCCCTTTGGAATCTCCCAAATTTTGGTTGCATGTCTGTACTGATGATGTTCCTACATTTGTATGCATTAGTGTGATGGAGTACTCGCAGTTTAATCAGTTAGAGTTCAATTAGTGTATGATGGATTTGTTTCATTGAAATCTGACTGTGGTGCTCAAGCCTTTCCTGAAAATGAACTCCAATGAGACAGCTTCTCTCAGCACAAATTTGCTGCAATGTAATCTCTTTTACTGTGTTAAATGCCTTGAGAGATGACCTCACAGCTGTAAGGATGTTTCACATTTTACAGCTGCTGTAGAGAGAACATTTACAATATTTGCTCCCCAGTATTGTACTTATTTTCATAATTGTCAGTTTCATTCAAACTAATTAGTCCATGTTCGGTTGTGTACTCCAGCGAACTCTTGTTCCTCTTTTATTTTATTATTATTATTGTCATGGGGTGGATTTATGTACAAAATGCAATGGAATTTATTAATTCTATGCACTATAGGTGCATTCAATAATTGAATTGTATTGAAACTAACCTCAATGACCTGGAAATGCAGCTGTATTCAGATAGTTTCTTTGCAATATAGAGTTTTGGATTGATCAATGGAATTTTTTTAAAACGTGTTCAAGTTCTTTAAAAAAAAAAACAATTTCTTGTGAGAACACAAAGCAGCTGGATTTTTTTTAAGCTGAAAAAACTTGTACCAGTCATTACAGTTTTCTTTAAATAGTAGCCTACTTTATATTTGTCATCTACTCATACAAATTAACATTGGCGCTTGTTACGTTTTCTTGTTCCAGTGGCAACACCCCACCAACAATCAGGGATGTGTTGGCCCTTAAGGTACTGATTGCATGCTGTGGTCACAGGCGAACTAGTGTTTTGTGTAGTTTGGATTTCGTAACCATCTGGAGGCTGCATTGTTGTTGCTGTTGCTGTGACTGCTGCTTTGTAATGAGCCTCCAGTGCTGAGCTGCTGTCAATCTAGTGGACATGCAGGCCTTCACCCTGGTCACTGCATCGAGGGAAGGGGGGCGGGGGGGGGGGGCATGTCAAAAGCAGTATAGGAGGAGTTAAAGGGCACTGATATAGTAAGTGTGAATGTACAAATGATGTCAGCACTAAAATCCACCCACCAACCCGAAAAACGAAGAATAAGGGAAAAAAAACGTTGCCTGTTAGATGTAAATGCTATCAACAAAGAAATGCGTACATGTGGCCTATATATAACGTTGACAAGATATTGAGAACTGTTAATCTCTACAAATTATTTCCAGACCTCCTTTGTGACCCCGCTACATAAACATAAGATTGATTGTTTTACCATCAAGTCAAATAGTTGGGAATGTGGATCAGGGGAGTCGTCGTCAAGACTTTTTGGGAATTATTTTTTTCATAATACAGTTAACTTTGAACTTTAATTTGTAGGTTGACGATCTCTTCCATTTTCACACCTTTTGGCACTCCCTGGAGTTCCTGGCGCCCTGAGCATCTGTCTGAATGGCCAAATGGGCGAGCTGGCCCTTTTGATCGTAAAACTATTCACAGAGTTTGCAATACTAAAAGCACAAACACTGCTTTGTACTGAGGTTGTAATTTTGTTACACACACTATCCAAAATGTAGGCTGTAAAGGTCGAGTTTTTTTTCCCTCTGCAGAAGTGGAGAGGGACAGAAAGTTTAACCGCAGTTTGGCTTTAGCCACAAGTGCCTCTGCTTAACCAGCAACTAAACAAGCTCATTTACCTGCCAGTTTTCACAGTATTGGATTGGATTGGATAAACTTTATTGTCAAATGTACTGTATGTGTAACATACAGCACAGATGAAATTTCTTCCCTCTCAACATGAAACAAGAGGAGCCACTGCGGGTGTCCGCGCCGCCATCAAAAGAAAAGTTAACCAAAAAAAAAAGACAAAATAATACAAAACAACACATGAGACACAGACAATCGTGCACAAGTATTGTATTCCTAACTATTATTTGTAGTTATCATGAATTTGATTGTATTATAATTCATAATTATTTGTAGCATTTATCATTATCATATCATATCACAAGTATGATACCGGAAATGAATTACAAACACAATAGCTTAGCGTGTTGTAAGCCTCATGGGTAAGATTATGAGATAATGTCAGGCGATAAAACATGACAGCCTCGCTAGGAACGCTGTTTCCATCAAACCTTAAAGATGCTGCAGTCAGACCGAACGGTAGTTGAACATTTCTGACGGTGCATTTCCATATACTGTATAGTCAATGCAGTTTACGCGCTCATGCGTGGTTGCGTGCCGGTTGGTGCAGATGAAGTGCTCGAAGTGAAAATTTAGCTCTTTCACACTTTGGGCAGGGGCTTGCAAACCTTTCGGTGGCGCAACCAAAATTTTGCAGATTCAAAGGGACAACAGCATGTCTGACATAACACAGACAGATGGTGGATCACATATTGTGACAAGTCAAGCCACAGTGAGTGGCCTGAAAAGCTGAAAATAGATTAACGGTCTGTTTCACAGACCAGGAAGTCAAAACGTTTATTTCAAGTAAACCTTTTGGTATTGTCTGTGAAACGCACCTTTCTTTTGCTTCTTGGGCAGAGTCTCTTGTGTTGAATCTTCAAAAGCCTTCTACCCCATTGCAAAGAAATGTTCCAAATGTGTCTGTTTATTTTATTCATTTTGCTAGCTTGTAGATTTACTGTAATATAATTCAGCGTTATGCATCTGAGACTGTTTGAGCGTCAAGAGTCAGCCATAGATGGGGTGTAACAGAGAGAATCCGGTCATTTGTCCAAATGAAATATGATGATGTAATATAAGTTTTCTTTTCTCTTCTGTGTGGCCCACAGCAGCTTGGTCCAAAGTGCCAAGCGGCCTGGTAGTGGTCCACAGCCCGGTGCTGGGGGACCACTCAAAACTCAATTGTGCCATCTAACCCGATATTTTTTATTTTGAAGTGAAGGCAAGGTATTTGAAGGCTCCAAGAAGTGAGGTTTTCCTAACCTACACTCATGCAGCACAAGCTGGTGTCCTTTACATCGGTCAGCTTTTTTGCTCCGAACGTAGCATCGCGTTTGTCACTCTCTCGCCATGACAAATCAATTTCCAGTCAATGCAACTGGTCATCGCAACCTAAAAGTTTGTTTTTCTTGGTTTGAGTGCATGCTTGGGGAGGGATGGATGTATTATATGGCGGCGTACGTGCTCTATGGACGTTGCCACAAGTGCAATCAATCATTGAGGGAAACACTAGCAAGCTGAGAAAATGTGCATCTGACCTCACCAAAGGGCTTTTCGTTCCAGCCTTGTTGCTTTACGCTCGTTTTCTTTTACACTAGATAATTGTTGATGTAATGTTTAACAGTGTAATGATTTGTTCACACCATTTCTTTTAGTTTCTATTTATTTTATTTTGTATGTCATTGTGGTTGCAAGAAAATCATGTTATTAAAAAACAAAACAAAGCAGTGTTCATTCAAATCCTTTTTTTGTTTTATTTTTTTGCTTAGGTGTTTCAAAATATGTACTGATAAGAGTAAAGTACCAGATTGGTTAATATGTGTTGTATAAGAGTAGTAGTATCGCTAAAATCTTAACGATGCCCATCCCTACCTCATATCACAGAGGGATACTATATAATCAACATGACCTCAAATCTTTTCTTTAAGAACCACCCTTCCCTTAAACCCACCCACCCGCTTTGCTTTATTATGCATGTGGATTAAGCAGTTAGTCTTTCTCCATTCTAGTAAAACAGTACCAAGCTGATTGTTTGATTTTTACAGGAATATTATATTGCTCTGGGATGTTAAAATCACGGTATATACTCTATTGAAGGAAATGGATAAGAATATGTTTTTCCTCTTGCTTTTCACCCCACTCGCTGAACATACGTTACATATTAACTACTGCAATGGTCTCTGTGGGGTCCTTTGCAACTTTGTGGTTAGATGTGGTGCATCAGGGGTTCAACTACAACCCTGTACCTTTTTTTTTAAATGTATTTTTTTAAAACTACATTTACAATTTCTTGTAGCTAGTCGGGAGTTGTAAACGAGCCGTTTCGTTTCACGTGAAGAATCGAACAGTGACACAATTGAACAATTCCGACAATTGGCAAAATGATTAGGCCCCCAAAAAAGTAAAAGATTGTAGTTAGGATAAGTAGTGGGTGAATGATAAAATGATCTAAAATTAATCTTGAAAAATGAAGGATTATGCTCTTACTGATCTCATTAGCAGGAGCATATCAGACCTTGGAGTAACTGTATAAAACATAGGGGTTAAATGAATCACGTTACTGTCACACTGGTTTCACAGACAGATCGTCACCAAGGGGGGTAGTAAGTGCCAAGTTACAAGTTGCTCTGAAATTGTATTTGCCTTTATTTTCAAATCTCTACCAGCACCACTTCCTGTTTGGATTTTAATTTGAATTACCGGTATATCCCAGCACTTCTTGTCTGACAGAGCACCTGGTCTCAAAGTGCACCTCCCCAGAAACCCTTGGGGTGCCCTCGGCAAATGAATGTTTGCAACTGACACTGGGGGGGCACTCATATTTATGCGGCAGTTTGTAAGCTTGCAGGGAATTTAGCAATTCCTTCTTTGTGCAGACTTGTTTCATGTTGACAGCTGCACTTTAATGTCAAGCCGGCGAGTAAAATTAGGTGTTCTTACTGTCAGCTCATGCTGAATTACAGTTAGGCAGTAATACAACAGAGGAACTGTCTGTCAGCAGAGGACGAGAGGGAGAATGAGAGGGCCAAAAGAGTGACATGCTCATCAAAGTGAACGAGAGACGATAAGAAAAGCTCTTTGGTTCACACTCAGCATGCAACTGGAATACAGTCATGCATCCTCAATTGCACTATTACTGGAGAGAGAGCAAAGAAGGATTTTAATGCTTTTTAAGCCGCCAAGGGAAATCACAAGTGGGTTTGACTGTGTTTTACTTATCCTTAAGTGTTTCGTAATGATGATAATACTGAATGCCTCCCCCTGTTGTATGACTCTGTTTATCCTGTAAGTGAGATGTACTCTGTACCTTGTCTGCCTGTAAAGGATGTCTGGCAATCACTGCACTCTCATTCTGATGTGATTGCAAACAAAGCGACTCAACTGTTTCTGCTGCGTTACAACTATTGCTTCATCACTGATATGATTTCAAACCCACTTCAGTCAAGTGATAATTAGATCACACACAAAGACTGAGACATTCTGGAAAAAGACTGCCGGGCTTCTATCCTTGCTTCCCAAATCATAAACCGCGAGAACATTCAGCCGTCTGTCATCTCTATAGCCCTTAATTCCAGCACACAAAATAAAGTTATTCCGCTATCATTGGATGACTGTCTAAAGCCTCTGACAGCTTACTGTCCTTGTCTGCCACCAGCTCTGTAGACTGACAGGTGATCTATGGCTGCTTGAAGTCAGGGAACCAAATCTGAAATGAGCTTAGCCACAGCAATGAGAATTGATAATCAAATGATGCTGAATGAGTAGGCCTGTCAGTACATTGTAAAGCAGCTGGCGGATTTAGTGAAGGGAGAAGGAAAGCGTAGCAGATGAATTTTGGCAGGATAAAGAATTGCTCAGTGCTGAGAGAGAAGCTGATCCCCGTGCAGCTATTTCTTATATTTTTACGGGTTGTTGGTGCACAAGATGAATAGCCGAAGGAGAAGAGAACATAATATCATGACGGATTTGAACACAAACAAGGTTCATTCTTAGTAAACCTGCCCTCAAAGATTGTCCGTGCAAAAAACTTAGGTACGCTGGTAGAGTGCAAACATTGATTATGCCTAAAGGAATAGAATTTCGCATGACAGTCGTATTCATCGTGCTCCAAGCAATGGTACAACATATTGATATGATTTTTCATTTGTATAATTATGTCCGAGTTGCCGATAGTGTGGTGGTACATTCACCTGACTTGTGTGCAGGCAGCGATACTGCATACGTGTCAAATTCACGGTTTCAGCCAGCCAGCCAGCCAGCCAGCCGCCAGCCGCACGCACGCACACACACACACACACATGGAAACAAAAAAAAAGCTAGTGGAACAAGCAATGGTGGGAGGATTGAGTGCTCATCTCATTTCTCTATTTGCAATTTTCCTTTTCCTCGCTCCTCACACCAGAAAACCAATTGAACAGGTTACGAGATTGAAAGAGGGACAGATAACTGTCGTGGTTTGGTCCTGTCTTTGTTTTTGTTTCAGCTCTGGCTGGAGTGAAGGGTGTTCCCATCCAGCGGCGCACTTGTTCCTTGTTTCAATCACCATGGTAATTAACACCTGTGATAAATTATGGAAAGATGTCAGAGACAGTGGGGATGTACACAAACATTCTAAACACCATTTCTATGTGGGTTAAAGAGACTAGCATTCTTTGGGAGTATGTTCTCAAGAATGTTCTTAGGAAGATTGCACTCATTAAATTTATAAGACTGTACTCTGCGAAACAGCTATATTACATAATCTGTTCTCGTCTTGCCTTTAAATCACCTGTATGATGACATTTTAAGTTTTCCACAGTTAATACACTATCTTTATATTACCTTTAGCACAATGGCATTTTTAATGAAATTTGAGTTAGCTTTGTGGCGATTGTTAAGTAGTAGTAAAACGCCTGGCTTCCTAAAACCATGCCTCTCGCCATGTGGCTGCCGAACCCCTTTCGTGACATTGTCCTCAAGCCGACTGCTGCACTCACATGCCAATGAAACAGTAAATAATAATCAAGATGGGAGAGCATATTGTGAAACCTTATGTCCTCGATCCAAAGTCAAGTGGCAATCTTTACACAGCATTGATGTACTATTTGTCCATACACACATTTCTATATACCAAAGGTCTGACATATTGAAAAAGGAAGCTAATGTTGGTGCAGTAATGCTTTTATAATGTCATTATTAAGCTACAGGTTTAATTTACTTGTAGCTCTGGCCTTTCCAACAGATTTGAATGTGGGAATTGTGCCAGTTTTAATGTTTGATCATCTGGCCAATCCACTTTGGCCAAGGTTCACCAGGCAGTCCTCGGAGGAATGACAACACATGTACACGAACAGCTGCTGGATGGTCTGTCGCCGGTGAGGCCTGCATCTCGGCCGAGGTGGCTGCTCACAGCACCTCTTTCTCAGATATGATTGTGGAGCATCCTGCTGGCATGTGTTTAGTCTGCAGGGGCAGTATTGGGGTGGTTTCCCCATCTTATCCAACCATTTTCTTGGATTGTGGGTTTCTGCTGCTTTGAGCGCAGAACTTCTCAGACGTTTGTGTTGACTTCAATAGCACAAAACTTGCCCGCGGCAACCCTTGCCAACAGCGCCTAATTGGAGTAACTTGTAAATATGTATCGGTGTTGGTATGTTGCTCATGTATTGCTTTGAATGCAACAGAAATATAGAAGCATCCACATTTTTTACAATTCATTTTCTTTATGTGGCCAAATGTTTGAAAACTAGTCCTTGCTGCACGGGGGTGGGAGCATTAACAGTTAAAGATGTCAGATCAAAAAAGACTGCCTTATCTTATATTTTATGAAAAGAAAACCTCTTATGTTTAGTGAAGTCTTGAAATACTTTATTTTCATAAAAACAAGTACCGTATTTTCACGACCATAAGGCGCCATTAAAAGTCTTAACCCTATGTTGCATACGGGTTACTTCAGTAACCACATTCAAGTTACCAGTTTTAGTTTTTAAATCCACCGCGAGATGTCTCTAGCGTGCGCAACAGCAAAAGCAACATGGCAGCCTCCATGAGGAAAAGGTGAGTGTGAAAGAGGGTCCACAAAATGTTGAATCATTTCTATCCGTGAGATGAAAAGGTCCAAATACCCTATTGTACTTGTGCAGAAGAGTATATAGAACATATAGAACACAATAAATAACAGTTTCTATGTGTTACCTAGCAGTACTGCCATGCTTTTTGGCAAGGTAATTGTGTAGTGATTAAGTTATTATGCACACGAAGTACCTGCACTTTGGTTTTCCCAAAATTGTGAATTTATTATGATATTTGGCCATAATCTACCCTAAATTTAAAAACAAACCACAATTGAATAACTCCTGCAGAAGCCATGCAACATAGGGTTAAATTTTCTCCAAAATGGACAGGACGCCTTATAATGCGGAGCGTCTAGTGTATGAGCCGAGTTCCAAATCCTGACTGAGAGCCGACATGCTGTTTATATAGAGAAAAGGCGGAAGTGAGCATGAACAGGCATGCGGGAAAGCAGCCAGCCAATCAGTGAAGGGTGGGCGTGTAAGTGGCCGCGAGTGAGGACGTAAGTGAGGCCACGCATGCGGGAAAGCAGCCCGCCAATCAGTGAAGGGTGGGTGTGTAAGTGGCTGCGAGTGAGACCAGGAGTGCGGGAAAGCAGCCGGCCAATCAGTGAAGGGTGGGCGTGTAAGTCGCCGCGCATCATTTCTGTGGAGCCACACGGCAACGAGAGTGACTCTGACAACGAGAGCAGCGTTTTTTATGGACTACCGGTACTTGCACAATTGTTCAATTCGGATACAGAAGATGAGGACTTTGATGGATTTCTGGGTGATGATTGATCGAAAAACGTGAGTACATTGTAAGATGGCTAAATAAAGTACAACCGATCTCAGTTTTGCTTCCGTTGCCTTGTTAAAAACGGGTTTTTAGCATGTCTTAGCATGCTACGCTATGCTTCAAGCTAACGTGTTTTTAGCGTGCGTGCATGCATGCCGTATGTTTAAACTGGCGTATGTTTAAACTGCCGTATGTTTTACCACGCCTGGCTGCGCCCAATAATACAGTGCGTTTTGTGTATGTGTAAAATAGCACCCGTTACTGAGACTGCGCCCCAAACAACACGGTCCGCCGAATGGTCGTGAAAATACGGTAACCAATTTATATTAATGAGTAAATAAAGAAAGATTGCCTTTATTTGTTTATTTTTTATTAGAAAAAAATATGTAACTCTAAAAAGACTTTTTTCCCCATAAAACCATCATTATCAAACATTACTTTTAAAAATGCACTTCGAAGAAAATATTGGCAAAACCTGCTGACATTTTTATGCTGAGGCACTGTTGTCACCGGCTTCCGAATCGTCCATTCAGAATAACGCTCACTAGACAGTAATGTGATCAAAAGAGTAATAAATAACAAATTACAAGGAGCACAACATTTCCTTAAAGGAAAAAAAAAAGGATGATCAGATAAAATATGCTCCTTCAAAAGGCTTGCAATAATGGCTTGAATATATCTTCATTTCCATGGTTAGCAGTGATTGTTTTTCAGTACCATTATCTTCCTCATCTTCTGCCACCCCAAAGTACTCGCCCTTATCAGCAGACTGACTTCACTCATTCCATCTTCAGTGTATTAACGTATAATTGAGGACATCCAATCAATCCACAGGGGCCAGTAAGCCATTCCTTCTTAGCAGGTTCATAAATGGTATAATTATGCCGGGTCAGTGGATGCGTTCAGACACGAGAGAAGGACACCAATCGCTCTTTTAGATCATTAGATTTAATATGTGTCTGCCTTGTTTGATTGTTAAAGACACACATATTTCTGACAAGCTGCCACTGGTCCTTCAGCAGAATGAGTGGCATTATGTTGTCTGGCCCATCAGATTGTGGTAGTAATATGGAGTGTTTTGATTTAATTTAGGGAACTCTCAAGTGAACAGCATAAAGGATTATAATTATTTATCATCATTTTCAAGAGTAACAATTGAATTCAATTATCTTTACGTATCACTAAATCACAACAGACGTTGTCTCTGTAATTTACACGAAGAGCAGGTCTAAAATCCTCCTTACGTAATTACGTTTTCTATTATTCACAAGAGGCATTTGTCTATTGTCATCTCTTTCATGAGATCACATGATATTCAACCTTTTACAGTACTTATTTGTATCCACCAATGTCAGACACAACTAACACTAGCAACACCTTGCCCTAAGAGCCCCTGAAAAAGACCTGCAGCTATATTTTTAGACAGCTATTAATACCCCCAGCTAATTCATTTCAGTTCTCCAAGCACCTCACATGGCCTCTCAATAATGGGTGAGGGGGAAGTCATTTGATTCTCTGTGCTGTGAGGATGCTGACTTAGGCCACTCTACACATAGATGACAGAAAGCTTCAAGATGGCAGAGACAAGACCGGATTGGTGAAGACAGTGAAACTGTAGAACATATAATGATAACTGAAGTCTTGAATGACCAATAAAAGACAAAACATTAGATGAAAAAAAATTAAGCCAAAGGACATGAGAGAGAAAGCGGTGATATCCTGTGAAAAACTAATTCTTAAGAATATCTGATGTTAGATTACTGACAGAAAAGCAGCGGTGGTGCAATAATGTCATGAACCTTCCAATTACATTATTCTTATGTCATCCCTGTACAGCGGTTATGTTTGTGTGTTATCTGGCGACCACTATTTGACATCTATCCATCATCTATATTTCTCATCCTGTTCAGGGTCAAAGCAAGGGGCTTTAGTCTATTCCAGCTGATTTACAGTAGAGTGGGACTGCACCCAGCACTTGTTAACATTCAATCAAACAGCAATTAGGTCAGGCCACTTAGTGAGACTCATCCGATGCCAGTTTGGTCATACTTAGCTTGCTTGCTTACTTACTTTCTCACACAATTGCAGAGCAAAATGAGGGATGGTGGAAGTGAGGATACCACTGCTGCTTAACAGCAAAACAAACAAACCAAGAAAAAAAAACTCAGTGAAACCCACATAGAACACCATTTCTATGTGGGTTTAATCTAAGTGCAAGATGTTTTCACCCCCAAAAATCAAATTTCCAGTCATTTCCATTGACCAAGAGGTTGACACAAGCTCGAAATTTGGTCCATGCTTCCCACTCTTCACTCCTAAAAGATGGTTGGAAGGCAGACCAAAAAAAAATTGCTGTACACTTATACCTGAAAAATACCTTTACATGTAGTATTCAATGTACCAACAAGACTATGTGGCATAATAAAGACAAGAACACAAACCGACTCATTTGTTTGTACCATGTAACAACAAGTATTGACGTCGCATTTTGCTTTTGATCAATATTTGCGCTTCTAGACAGGACTTCAAAACCTGATCAGATAAGAGAGTTGTGTTTGCTTTACATTCACTTTCATCTCTTCTTCCTCATGCGGGATCCAGATTCTCAAGCAAAGAAAAGTGCTAACTACAGAACAAAGACTTTCCTTGGAAATGAATCAGTCCAAGGAGCACCGTGTTACATTCATCAGAAAGAAGAAATCCCTGTGAACTGCTTCTCAGCCGGGGCTCTGCCACCAACATGTTCATTACTCTTCTGGGCAACAAGGAGAGCATGTGGGTGAATTGGGTTTAGCTCTTGACCTTTTGGATTTGATTAATGGCCACAGCAGTGGGTAGCTCCAGTACAGGTCTGGGGCGCTCTGTGTGTTGAGAGGAAGAAATGACAGAGAAGGAACACTACGCGAAGCCAAACATCCTCCATTCAGTTATTCGCTTTAAAGTGAAAGGGCTCATACGATTCAAGAGTTGATCTTAAGGATTGGTTTTATCTGTACGTGTCTTCTCACATCCAATAAGGCTTTGGTTTAGTTTTTATATTCCCATCTCATCTTGCAATCTACAGTAAGTAAGTAGTCCAAGCCTTTGGACTACGATTATTTCGGCGTTTATGCCATCTCTGTCAAATGTAACCACACTGTGACAGGTACAACTCAAATTTTTAAATGCATATTGTCAGTGTGGTTCAATTTAAAATGTGGTGTTTATGTATTGCTTACAGTTTTTTTATTTTAGGGTTGTTCAGGGATACAAACACTTGAGAGCTTGACTAGCGTAAAACTGATTAGCAACGGTCCAAATTCCAAATCAAATCCAGCTGACAGCATAAAACAGAAGAAGGCGGCAGGCCTCCTTAAGTAACCCCGCTCGGTTTAAAATTGTATTTGTCACACAAGAGGAATCAGAGACCGAAAGCAAGATAATCAGATTTGCTTCCTCTGCCCTCCTATTATGACAAATTAAAGATGTCTGTAAGCCACATTTTTTTCCAAAGCACTGACTCCATTGCTTTTTATCAGCTAACAGACTGACAAATTGATTAGTATTGATCTTAAAAGCAAAGCTTTGCTGATGTCTCTCTCGGCTGTGGTATTCTACCGAGATAAAGACATAAAGACACAACCTATTCAGAGCTGTCAAACAGATGTTGTGTAGTTACAGTAACGAAGGACACAACTTTAGGACATTTCTTGTTCAAAACACCATGGGAGATGTACAGTTACTGAAAACATTTTTGTGGTACTGTATTGATGCATACATATTGCCAATTACGCTGACTTTGGGACACTGATAAAAGCATCAAATGTGATTAACATGATCTCGATGAAAATGTTGGCGCAGTGCAGGTGTGTGCGTATAAACCGGTGCGTCTTGATTTTCGTGCAGATGCATACCAATGACATGCAGTGATGTTCATGACTGATGAGACCTTACTCCTCTGGGGTGGGGTATAAAAGTATGACAATAGAAGATAAGCCTATATTTAAAATTTTAACCTTTATTGAAAGATATGTTTCAAATAAGGTCAAAATAATTTTTTGAAGGTTTGATTTAAAAGTTTTAAAGATGTTTCTATCAATTCCACACTGTTCAACAATCTGATAGGAGGAAAAACAAATCGATATTTAAGGTCAAGTTCATTGTAGTCGGATGGTGGTGGTGTTGGTTTTTTTTGTTGTTGTTATTTTTGCAGACCTCTCTTTAAAAAAAAGCATTTGGTCTTCCATTTATATTTCATAATATGAAAACAACAATTATAATGCCCCACAGCGTGACAATGAGTGTGAATGGTTGTGTACCGTGATTGGCTGTCAACAAGTTCAGGGTGGACCCCACCTCGACCCAAAGACGGCTGTGATAGACTCCAGAAAGCTTCCTGAGGATAAGCAAAGTGGATGAGAAAATTGATTCTACAAATATTCATTGAAAAGCGAGGTTTAAAAAAAATTATAATTTAATGTGTTGTATCTAAAAGCATATACAGAATGTATTTTAGATTTGATTCAAATCAGTGTCTGTGATAAAGCACACAGTTTACATTGAGATGAAGCTTACAATGGGTATTGTACATAAAACGTAAAATGCAACGAAGAACGTTGTCATTTGCTAGTGGGTATTGTTTGGCTTTCATTTTAAACCAGAGTAAGTAAGTATCAGGGTTGTGTGGTGTTGCTGTTCAGATAATTTCACTCTACATTCAAAACAGAATCAATACCTATCCTTTCTCCTGAAATAAAAACACTTCAGGCAGATTCCTTTTCAGTTGAACAATCAATACCACAAAAGTGCTCAACGGAAAACATCATGACAATCACTGCTCGCTCTCTGCAGGTGCAGCTGATGATTATGTTCACGAGACAAGTTCGGGAGAAAGCGTGGAAGGTAATTTTGGACCAGACATTCCCCCGGTTGTCATGGTAACAGGAGCAACAGCAGCAGGCCATTTTAGTACAGTGTACAACCAGGAAAACATCTCAGTGGCTCAATGTAATACAGGAAGGCACAACAAATTTATTTAGGTACACAATTGACGCAGGCAAGCAGAGTAAAACAGAGTTGAGTAAAGGTAAAGTGGTTTGGTGCGATTATTGGAGACAATTTATGCACAGTGATTGTGATGTTGTAAAGCTGTGCAGGTACAGCGGGTGCAGAAATTGAAAGAAAACAAGGAAAGGAAAATCGATCTTCATTTTAGATGTCCAAAGGCATTGTGGCTGCCATGTTTTTTTTGTTGTTGTTTTGAAAAGAAGCGTGCTCAAAAGGCTCGTTAAGTGCCGACACCAACGTAATATGTCCCTCCTCACTTGTTATACTGCGATGCGCCATGATAGTCTAAATGCGTAATGTAGGAAACTAAATGCTGCCAAATGTCCGAAAACTGCGATCAATTGTCACCAAAACGTATCCTCCCATCAACCTCTGAAAATATTCGAATGATTGCCCAAGTATTATTGATTTCATGGCATTTCCCTCTCTATAAAGGGACTAATAAAATGTCCATAATAAAAATATCCAACCACCATTATCTGAGCTGCTTATCCTTACGAGGGTCATGGGCGCGCTGGAGCCTCCCCAAGCCATCTGTGGGCAGTAGGCGGGGTAAACCTTCAGGGTTTACCCCTGATTGCCAACGAATCGCAAGGCACACACAAACGAACAACCATTCACGCTCACAATCACACCTTGGGACCATTATGAGTTTTTCATTAACGTACGGTGCATGTTTTGGGAATGTCGTAGGAAACTGGAGTACCCGGAGAAAACCCACACAGGCACGAAGAGAACATGGAAACTGTCACGCTTTGCGTGGTGGTAGTCGGAGTAGGACGCCAAAAAGCCGGGAGGCAGGGAGGAGCAGGGTGGATTGACCAAAATGTATTCAACAAAAAATACACACAGGAGTACAATGGAAAAAACACTAAGCCAAAGTACTCAAAAAATGCCTGGAAATCACAAGGAACAAACAAAACTAAGACAGGAAACAAAACACGACAGGAGCACACACGTGTTCACATACTCACATTGACCCAACAAAGACTGACAGAAACTCAGGGAACTAAATACAAGCAAAGTGACGAGACAACGAGAAACACCTGGACAAGACACAAAGGGTTGAGGGAGCTAATTGGTTACACACAAGGGACACTGATAACGAGAACAGGTGGCGAAAAAAGGGCACATGAGGAATCAAAACCAAAAATAATCAGACCGAAACATAACAAACTCCACACAAAATGGTCGGAGCCCGAATCGAACGCTAAACCTCACTGCTGTGACGGATGCAAGGTAACCAGTCATCTCCTGTGCCAACTCAATATTATTATTTCACCATGCAAAAATAACTACTATTACTTTTTTTTTAAGTGTGTTTTTAGAAATATGTGCCTCAAATGGGGGTGCAGGTTTGGCCCCATATGTCCCCTATGTGTCTCTTTGCACAAATGCAGTATGTATCAAGATACAATATTCAGCCTACTATTTAAAATCATAACTCTGAAATTGATGTAGATTTTACAAAAAGGTAACCATCTTCCACATCAAATCAGAGCAGTGACTCGGCTTTGTGCAGTGTGGACACAAACAAATGAGTGGGATATCCGTTTGTTATTTATGCATGAATGGATTTCTGTGTCTACGACTGTAATAGTATAAATAAGTACATCAAATATTCACTGCAAGATAAATGAAAAATGCTGCTCTGATCTTTGTTTTATCAGTAGCTTGAATACACATTGTTGACACACCATTCATCTGTAATGTATTTTAATCACAGCAGTTTGGGTAATTACGAATACTGTTTATGACATAGTAAATAGTCATGCCGTAAGAAAAGAAAGTGAATGCATAGAAAATATAAGCAACGATTCAAGATGTATTGAGAAACATAGAAAGTCAGTAGTCCAATTGTAGTCCTATTGTTTGTATTCGACTTGCCGAGATATTCTCAGCATGACTCCGAACATCATTGAAAACAGCTGAAAGGTAACAGCTCCTGTGCAATGCAGCTGTTCTTGTTTCAACTCCACTGTGGCACAAAAAGAGAGGGAGGGATAAAGCGAGAGATGCTGCTGACACAGCTGGAGTAGAAAATACATTCCTGTCAATGTTATCTTTTTATGATGGACAGCCGTATTGCCTGCTCACACCGTGACATTCTCTATCAGGTATTAAAACGTTCATTTATAAGTTATACCAAGTCATACGGTTGCAAGAAATATTCACCATTTGACACATTTTAGGCATTAAAAAGGTTAATAAATCGTTCCTGAGTTTTACAGAGATTGAAAGGGACTGAAGAAATACTCCATCTAAGTTATTTCTATTGCATTCCCAGATTAAACTGTTATATTTACATGTTTTGCATGTGTAATCTACATTTAGTGAGATATTCAGATACCATAGCTGGCTCACTACATGGAAATCAATGTCAAGGAAATAATGTATCCTAAACCAAAAAAATAACAGTTTTAGAAAACCAGCAGAATTAGAGCTCGAGATCAGCGGTGCCCATTACGTCGATTGCGATTGACCGGTAGGGGCCGAGAGAGAAAAAAACAAAACATTTGTGCGTCTCTGTGCATGGTAGTAATATATATTTTTGGTGTTAATGCACAGTGCAGCCTAACCATCCTATCAGGGCCACTTTTACAAATGGTATTAAAAAAATAAATAATGGTATTAAAAAAAAAACTTCCCATTCATTGCACGGGCAATGAATGGGAATCTGGAGGGCCGACAGAAGCATTTCAATAGTTAACAGGCTGCTAAAGTGCGTCGCATGCCTCATTATGGGTGCGTGCGTATGCGCGCGTGCGCTGTAACGGGTCGATCGCAAGTGTTGGCTGATCGATAAGTAGATCTTCGGTCAAAAAGGTTTGGGCACCCCTGCTGTTGACATTTCAAGCTGTTTTAAGATGTTGCTGTTGTGTTCCGTGACAATATGTTTCGTGCTCTGTCACACTCCATTTAAATACGGTTGCAAATGCCAATTGTTTGATTTGTGCTTTCAAATTATTTTAACTGTGGATGTCTTTTGATACTTTGTTGCTAGATTCATTAAATGTTGATTATATGGTCTGCGATTTGCCACAGTGACGCATTACATCAAAGGAGCGACCGGCAAACGCATTGTCAAACATAGATCACAATTATCTCCCAAGTATTTTTGCTTGTACAGTATTCACCCTGTTAGAACAATGTGAGTCATGTCTTTTTTTCCCCCCTTTTTTTTAATCCCATGCACGTTACAGCTGTAATAGGGGTTGCTTTTAGAAATTTCTGGAACAAATTACAGACAATCCGTAACACTTGTGCGCTCTGAGTTAATGATTCTCAGTATCCTAAGGGGATTTCTATTGTAACTGAAGTTCTTTCTTCTCACTGATCTGTAGCACTTATATACACCGCATCACCACCAGTGCACTGGAGCAGGTAAAATGTGTGTGTTGGCACACCAACTCTTTTTCATCAAACAAGCATCTCTTTCTCCGTATCTTGCTATGGTAAACTCTGTGAAACACTAACACATACTGTGTCTAGTTTAATCCGAAACGGCACATCGACCCAAATGGCCATGTTTTTGTTTCCCTGCGGCCCTCTTTGATGTTAACGTTCCTGTGAATTATTTATCGGTATGTTTTCTTCACTCTCTCCTCAACTTCTCTGAAAGAATAAATCACAAGAAAGAGGCCCAAAGAAGTGAACAGAGCGACGGGATTTATCATGGGGAGGATTGTTTGCCATGGTGACCTCCAGGCCCTGCTAGATACACATCGCTGTGCCATGCTATCAGACAACCGATCTTTTTTCATTGAGCTTCAGGAGAAACTCACAACACACATGCACACACACACACGTATAAGCACAACAATGCTTTCTCTGTCATTAAAATGACCACAATGACGAGCGCAGGAAGCAGATTGAATAACTCAATTTCATTATGATACTATTAGGAATATATTTGTGTGTCTCTACCAATTTCTTAGATTCCCAGTCAACATTTATGTAACAGGTGGTAGCTTTAACAATGACGAAAAAAAAAACCATGCCTTGACCCATTCATGACAAAATTCAGCAAAATAAATATAATTGATGTTTTTAGTTTATAAATCACATTACATTTAAACATTTTTTGCTCTCCTATAATCCTGTGTCTGCAATTAGTTATTTAGACATTTTGAACAATTACAAAAGATTATTCATGTTCTTCTGTATCCACAATTAAAACAAGGAGGAGGATAATGGAGATTAAGAAAAATAAACAGCATGGTGAGCAATACATTGTTATCTTTGTAATAGCCACCCAGCAGAGGGAAACTAGGGAGCCCATCTCGTGCCAGGCATGAGAAAAATAATATTTTTTGATAATAATTTAGTCATCTGTGCCCCCAGTTTACGAATCTGGACATTTTTTTAGACATTTATCCTCAATTTAATAACCCGTACCCTGATTTTAATAATGTGTTCCTCAATTTACTAAACTGCATCATCAGTTCAAAAATCACTACCCTCAGTTTAATAATTTGTAACCGCAATTTACTAATTTGTGTGAATTTACTAAAGTCTGAACCCAAATCCACAATTCAATCACATAACAGACAAAGTTTAAAAAAATACAGGTCCAATAAAGTATCACATGAGAAACAGAATTTGATCCCAGAAGCAGCCAAGATACAGCAGTGGGAGAAACATAGAATATTTATCTAGAAAAATACAAAGTAAGCATAGACAGCAGGGCTGAGTGCGGAACATAAAAATATCAAGTAACAAAGGAGAGTGGGGCTGGATGCAGATTGATCCCTCGGATGAAATCTCCATCTGGGGAAATCACACCTGACCCAAGTCAAATTAATGACATATTTTATGCCATTTGCGAGGACCACGATTGCTGATAATGTCCCTCGGATGTTTGGGAAGGAGAGAACCCATTTGGCAAGGTTGTTTTCCCTCAAATAAATGAAAACTTGGGTGCCGAGCTGGGCAATCTGATCTCATTCACGGAGGTGCAAGAAGCTATTTCAGCACTCGAGAGCAGCAAAACTCACTGCCCAAATGGGTTCACTACTGAGTTCTTCAATTTATTTTCAGCTACTATTGCTTCAGTGCTTCAGAAAGTATATAATGAATCGTTTGTTGAGGGTCATTTGTCCCCACATGTTGGAAGCCTCAATTTCTATCCTACTGAAAAATGACAAAAGATGTGGTAATTATCAACCCATTTCAGGATTAAAGGTGTATCTGAAAATACTTTCAAAGATCCTTTCACAACGTCTTCAACAGGTCCTGCCAAGTATAATTTTTTTTCCTGCTCAAACAGGATTTATGGCAGGGAGGCACTCCTGTCACAACACGAGGAGGCTGGTAAATGTAATCTGTTCTTCTCATCTAAACCCACCGAAGTTGATTGTTTCCTTCGATAGAGTAGAGTGGCCTTTTTCTTTTTCTGATGGAAAAGAAATGTGGTGTTATTTGAAACTTTTTATTAAGGATCCGAATGTTTTATACTAGCTCTCTAGCCTCTGTCCTTACTGTTTTTGGTCTGACCTATTTCCCCTTTTTAGAGGAAGTAGACAAGGTTGCCCTCCTTCCAAACCGGGTATCATGAAATTCAAGGACCTTTATGATCAAGGGACTTTTATGTCTTTCTCTGAGCTCTGTAGAAAATTTGACCTGCCACCGGTTCCGTTTCTTTCAGGCGCGGCATATTATTTGGACGCAGAATCCCATATTCCCGAGTCATCCTCCCAAAACTTTGATCGATTCGTTACTTGTGCTTGATTAAAGAAACTTCTGATTTCTCACATTTACGGTCTCATTAGCACTCTGATAGCGAACCCGCCTTCTGCCCCAAGAGAATCTTGGAAAAGTGACCTGGGTACCACAGAACCAGACATTTAATGGCAAAAGATGTTACGGTTCGTGCTCTCCTCTTCAATCTGTGCAATGCACGACCTTTTATAATATAACGTGGAGCACAAGTCTCATGACACAAATTTAAAATTCCCTCAAATTTTCCCCACTTCAACCGACACGTGTAATTGATGCAAATCGTCTCCAAGATACCATTCCCATATGTCTTGGGCCTATGCTTGCCACATTTTGGTCAGAGATTTTTTACTTAATAGTATGTGGCATTGCTCTTTCCCCTTTTTTTGGGCGCACCTTTGCATCTAGTGGCTTTGAAACCTTTGCGCACAGTTGTTGCCCTTTACACCTTGTTAGCTAGAAGACTTATACTCCTTAAATGGAATCTTCCTCAACCTCCTTCCCATGATCGGTAGATTAAAGTGTTGCTGCGCTCCATAAAACTTGAAAGCCGTCAGCTATCCTTTCAAAAGGGCTCCTTGTCCTTTTTGATGAGGCACCTTTACTGAGGTCCTAGGAACTTTGACATATGGCTGATTATGACAATGAGCCACTCCCCTTCCTACAATCCGTCCTTCCTTTTTTGTTTTTATTTTGTTTTTCTCTTTTTCATTGATCGGCGTTGTTTCAATTTAGTTTATTTGTAAAGCACCTTCTCTTAATAGGTTGGGTTTATGGGGTGAAATGAAAGACTATAAAAAAGAAATAGCTTCCAATAAATTAAGCCATCAAAAAAAGACTAATTTCATATGTTGGTTTGCCCAAGGTTGTTAAATCTAATATCTGCCCGTTTATAAATCAATGAAGCTATCTACACACACATCGGTGATCGGTGGTCTGGTCTCCCAATATCTCCATTCGGTTAAGATGGTCATTCTACCCAAATGAGTATTTTTATACACACACACAAACAAAATACACGCAACTCAAATGTACTGTATATAACATTTCATTTTTCAACGGTCACATACAATGGATAAAGCTTGAAATGAGAGCCTGGCAACAATCATGTATCTATCGCATTGGATAATGTTACTGTTTTATTGTCCAGTCCGAGATATTTTTTTTTTTTCAAGAAAAAAATCTCAAAAGCTTGACAATTTATATCTTTTATGTCTTGTCCCCAGGCAGGTACTTCACATTCAGGAAACTAACTATTACACTACGAGGGGGCTTTTAGCACTGCACATTATTTAATGACATATCTAGAGCAGGACTCTGTGGGGTGGTGAAACTTCCAGGTCTGACGTTCTGATGTTACAGATCTGCCAGGCAGGCTTTGCCAGCAGAGTGGAAGAGAATAGCTGCTCATCATAGCATGCACTGGCCTCTTTTCCACTACTCGAGCTCAGACCAGCCAATCCCAAAAGTCTGATTGGCCTACTTTAACAATTACCTTCCCGTGGTAGCCACTCTATTGCAGTGTGTACAGTTCACCTCCCTCGGGATCTCAAAACCAGGGTGCAAACGTAGGCGACCAATTTCTCACAACCCAACTTTAAAAATGGGGAAAAAACCCACACTGTGAAGGAAAAAAAAAGTGTATGATTACGACACTCATCGTGTGTCGTGTACTCAAGATGACCGACATAGCACATCACACACAGATGGCACAAAATTTCTTGAATTTCAATAAAAAGAAGACAGAGGTGATACTGTTTGCTCCCAGTGGCCATTGTACATCCCATCCTGTAGACCTGGGCCCCCTGTCTCCTTATCTTAAGTCAACAGTCTCAAACTTGGGTCTTAAACTGGACAGTGATTTTCAACTTGACCAGCAAATTGGTGCCGTTGTTAAATCCAGCTTCTTTCATCTTATAGACAGCTGGCCAAAGTAAAACCTCTCCTCTCTCAAGAACACTTTGAGACAGTAATTCATGCCTTTTTCACATCCCGGCTTGATTACTGCAATGCCCTTTACTTTGGAGTCAGCCAGTCCTCCATTATGTGCCTCCAGCTGGTCCAGAATGCTGCTGCTCACCTATTGACTGGTATTCGTAAGAGGGAGCACAAAACTCCTACTCTGGCATCCCTTCACTGGCTCCCTATACATTTTAAAGTTCTTTTCAAAATCCTCTTATTTGTTTTCAAATCTCTAAATAATCTCGCGCCACCTCTCTGAGCTCATCCGTCCCTACACACCTGCGCGGCGCCTCAGGTCTGCGGACCAGATTTTATTAGAAGTACCAAGAACTAAACTTAGGCTCAGAGGGGATCGAGCCTTATCCGTTGCTGGTCCCTCTCTCTGGAATGACCTCCCACTGAACATTCGGCAAGCCTCCTCGCTGCCCATCTTTAAAACCCGCCTCAAAACTCACTTGTATTCTTTGGCATTTGACTCAGAATGACCCAAATTATGGTCTTAGTTATACTGTTTGGTGCTCTCTACCGTCTTTGTTACTGATTTGTTGCTTAACTGTTGTATGTGTTAGTTGCTCCATGTACAGCACTTTGTGTGCAGCGATGGCTGTTTGAAAGTGCTCTATAAACACAGTTGAGTTGAGTTGAGAACGTTATGTTCACACTAGTGAGTCCCTTAGACCAAACCAGATGGCTGTCATAGTCACAACAAAAAGAGTTACTGAAAGTGTGTCGTTCATTCATTCATTTAAAAGCAATGTCAGGGACCCCCCGCACCCCCCCCAAATAAACCTCTTCTATAGAAAGCAAAGTATTTTAAGGGATCAAATACATACCATACATGAGGACTTTATGGAAGCTATTCACCAAAAAAGGAAAGAACTGATTCCACAATTAAAAGCAGCGCATGACAAAGGAGAGATTATTTTATAATTCACCCCATAGTTTAGGACCTGGGCCTCCATTGGGTATTTAGTGACCTAATTAATCAGTACAGTACGTCCGTAAATGTAATAATGAACCATGTGTTGTTAATGTCACAACATTATATAGTAAATGGTCGTGTCACAGAAAAATTACACATAGGATAGGGTTAAAAGTTTCAGCTGTAACATTAAGACACTAGTATTAATTTTTAGAAGTGGTCATTCCATCAGACTGACGGAAGGAGCTGTTCATCCAGACAATACTTCCAATATTTATTCTTAGTTTGACTCAGAGGCTCAGAACTAGTCATGAAATATTACTGAGCTTACGTCTTCACATAGGAAAAGATAAGCTAATGAAAAATCTCCTATGGCAGTCGAGATCAACTTCTTTTATGGTTTGGTGGGATTCATGTCTTGAATTGCTTTTTTTCAGTTTCGCGTTGTCTCCTTGTGTATTGATTCAATTGACAGAGTAAATGAACAACTACTGTATATCACAGTCTAATACCGTTCATGCTAATTTGACCAATTTGACTGTTTTATATCATGTGAATATGTGGACAGACAACATGACATTTCAAAGCAACCAATGGAGCTATGTAGGAGGGCGAGACCAAATAAGACGCCAATGTTGCAACCCTTACACGTCCATTCAAATTTTATTTACTTACTTATTTATTTTCTGCACTGACCATAAAAATGAAGCCACATCCTACCCCCTCCCCCATGAAATAATTGGAAAATAAAACTAAAAGCAATGTTTTAACCCAGCATCATAAATAAAAAAAACTTTCAGGATCTACAAGTTTAATTGCAAGTTCCCTGGAGAGTTTCTTTCTCCCATATCAAGTCAATTATGGTAACACCAGTAACTACTTCACACTGCAAGGGACATTGCTGCAAATACAGAAACATTTCAAATTTTGGAAACAGCCAAGAATACATTTTCAAAGTAATGCGATATGGAATACACAAAAGAGAAATTAACTGAGAAAATTACAGTGGTCTAATCAATTGTGTAGTGAAATAGTTTGGAGGACGGCTGCTGCCCATGAGCAGTTTGATGGATGAGGAAAGGGAGATTTATCCTCATGAGATCTTGACAGATCCTGTTAAAAATACATTCAAGTATCATTAAATGGACTCAACTATGATAGCAGAGAGTGAAGCTCCATGACAAGGTATAAAAAAAACAGACTATGGTTGGCTGCCTCAACTCAGGAGAAGTACAGATACTCCACGCATGTGTAAATGTTTGTTCATGAGGAGAAACCCCCCCAAAAAAACACTGAACCACATGCAGCAAATGTATTTGATCAATTAGACCAAATGAAAAATCGCAATTGAGTCATATAGCTCTATTTTTCGCGCATGTGGGCTGGGCATACAAACTGGTGCGTCTTAATTTTCGTGCCTGGGCGAGTTGGGTTTAGCATGTTTGGTGATTTGGCAAAGAGCACTGTACCATGCTGGGCATTCCGGAGGACCGTGGGCGTTTTATTTTTTACGTCCTCCCGACCGACGATTTGGTGACAGAAAGTAGACGAGACTTTATATAAGCGAAAAGCAGATCTAATGTGTGACGCAAGTGGTGTAATTCATTTGATTTTGTTGGATTTGATCAAAGCACAGGCAGACAGATTCTGCGCTTTACTTACACGTGCGGTTGGATGTTATCATGTTTCGTTCATATATATCACAACAACATGCATCAAACCCTCTGAATCCTTCTAGAAATGATTTCACTGGAAGCATTATTGTTATTATTATCCTTATTATATTTTTTAAAGCACCCCCCTGGGCCGCAGCCCAGCTATTTGGTGGGACGGGGCTATTCACACACATAGACATGAATGATCGTCGTGGAATGCGGTCTTCAAGTGGTCAATTTTACATCATCCCCAAGTGGAGGTCTCGCTGCAGTTCCTTATAGACATACTTTGATTTTCTGTGTGAACTCCAGCAAGTCTATTTCTGCTTCTGCAATGTCAAGAATTGTGAGCGGGCTTCTCCTGCGCTGAATTCAAAGGGAATGACCGCTTTCATTGCCCAGGAAGTAAATCGACTGTGTTTACTCCCACACTGCTGCAAACGCTTCTCTCTACCTGTGCCAGGCTATGAAAATACCAAAAAGAAGAAAACCCCACCCATGCACACATTCAGACTCCACACCAAAATAGGGCCCATCGATTTCATTCACAGTACACGTTAAAATCCAACCGGAGAGTTGAAATATTTGGAAAATAAAACTAACAACCGGAGAGTATTTTCTTGTCTTCGTGAGAATTAAGTGTTTTAACGATAGCATATAACCTAACCCTAATACTTTGTGATTCACAGAGAATAGTGTCAGACATCATCCTGCGAAATCACAAACCAAGTCCCATGGGTGAAACCGAGCCATGCCACAAAGGCTGACGACATACTTTAGTTTAGCCACTTCCTGCTGATGTTTTAATCCACATGGTTTTCATCGATATCTCTTATTCATTGTCCCTTGTCATCAGAGTTGTCCTAACAAGAAGAATCATCAGCCACAGGAAGGTTTATCTTCATTTGATTGACTACAACCAATTGCAATAGTTTCAAGCAAACGGCACTTTCTGTGAATTAGGTTTTGATGATCCGAGATCAATGTTGAGTGTTCTGTGTAGTGCTCATTAATTCAATCTTCATACGTCCCAGATCCTTGACCAAGAATAAGAGGAAAAGGAAGTATATCGATCCTTCTCTGGCATTTGGCCTGGAAGCACACTGAGTGCAATCGTATGGCCAGAAAGCAAAACAAAAGACACGACGACCCTTCTTAAATGTTCCTTGAAAGCATTGTAAACACTTTTTTTTTTTTTTGCAGACTTGGCTTGCTCTAACTACGATACTCCAAATGATTGAATGGAATGCATTGCATACTTCATTGGAAAAGGAATTTACCTCACTGTGCAATGGGGCTTAATATTCAAAATGGTCATCATTTTGCTCTTGTTTGTTCATTCCAAATAGGATGCAACTAACATTGCAGAGCTATTTCCAAAAGGCAGAAATTTGTCTTAAACCACAGCCTTCCCATTTATTGTGATGTACTTGTATTATATTAGATATTGAGCAGCTTAGATCTATTTTAGCGTGACCTTATTTTTGGGTTATAAAAAAAGAGGACACACAGAAGGATGTGTGAGGAATTGAATATTATTATTGTATTAATTGTAGTAATATTTATAGTAGTAGTAGTAGGAGTACTATTATAATAATAAACAATAACTATGCTTGGGATGTTCTTCCCTAAACATACTGACAGATCCCATATGGCTCTATTTGGAACTGTAAACACAATCACAAAGGGAATGATGTGCACATAAAGCTTCAAGTCAGCAGCCATCCACCCACGTACCATTTTAAAAGAGGATATGTTACAGATTATTGCGGCACACCAAAGGATGATTTTGCTTTGAATGAAGTGATTCATAAAATGCATGTATATTCTGAGTAGTGGGATGTGAAAGCATTCATACAGACTGTTGCTGACATACCTTCTCTCATGGTTTATCAGTGAGTCAGGCTGTGAGGAGTTTGCTTTTTTAGCCACGACTCTGGAAGTGAGCCAAGATAAAATAAATAATCAGCCTACACACAGCTCACTTTTCCTTCATAATGTGAAGGAATTATATCCTCGGAGCTCTGGCTTTACACGGCCATATTTCTTTGGAGGGTGTGAAAGTGTCAACCAGAGCCACTTAAACAGCTGGATCACATCTTGTGTCCTGGATACAAGTAGCCTGAATATCTGACAAGAAATCCCAAATGGAGTCTGTGACCCAGAGTTAGCGCAAACATAAAATCCAGGTCATTAACACCAATGCCTTGCCAGTAAGCATATACCCTGCTGTCATAATTCCCTGGCCACTGGAAGAGATGCAAGCCACTGATATCAAGACAAGAAAACTCCTCGCAATCCATGGAGGATTCCACCCCATGTCCAGCATCCCGAGGCTATTCACAAAGCAGAAAAAGGAAGGCCATGGACTAATAAGCGTCAAGGTCACTCTCTAGAAGGAAACAACAGACCTCCAAGAATACATCAAGATGATGGCCCCCAAGGAGGACCTGCTTAGTGAATGCCAAAGGCAACAGACTGGACTGAAACACACTCCTGCGTGGCGCCTGTATGTTGGGATTCACCCCAGTGGATGAGAAGGTAGCCTCCCTCAAACCAGGAAGCAGAGCATGAGGACTCTGAAGAGGGCATTTCCTATCTCTGGGGTTGAAGTCACTTGGCGGGTAAAAAGCTTTTTGGTGGAAAAGCCCTAGGGGTGGATGAGCTCTGCATGGAATTCCGAAAGGCTGTGGATATTCTGGGGCTTTTCTGGTTGACACACCTCTACAACATTGCATGGACATTGGGGACAGTGCCTCTGGAGTGGCAGAAGAGGGACCAAAGGGTGTGTTCCAACAACAGAGGGATCACACTTGTCAGCCTCCCTGGTTAGGTCCATAAAGAGGTGCTGCCGAGGTGCGTCCATTGTGAGGTTGAATCTCAGGTTTATAGAGGGTGCTTCAGGAGTACGGGGTACCGAATCCCTAATACGGGCAGTTCTGTTCCTTTACCACCGTTGTCAAAGTTTGGTCCAAATTGCAAGCACAGTCTCTGCTAAGGCTGTCTTTTGATTCTGTTCATAACCTTTATGGACAGAATTTCTAGGCGCCGCTGAGGCATTTCAGGGCTCTGGTTTGGTGGCCTTAGTATTGAATCCTGCTTTTTACAGATGATGTGGTATTTCTTCAAGCCGCGATCTTAATCTCACTGGAGCGGTTTGCAACAGAGTGTGAAGCAGTTATGAAAATCAGCACCTCTAAATGCGAGTTTTTTATTGTTATTTTATAAGTCTTGAGTGTGAAACAAGTGGGAAGTGCAGTTTGTAAGTTGATAGTCTTGGACTACAAATATGTTACGAAGACCCGGGGAAGAATACGAGAGATTGCTGTCATAGTTAAGACATAGGCAATACTCAGGAATTCCTGTAGCTCATTTTATGTAGACCTCTCTTCAACCATCTCGCCTATTTTTCCTGGTCTTTTTATCAGCAAAGGAGTGTCAATTTCTCATTATTGTGACTTCCTTTTTTCCCATGCACTTGACAGTGATTGTCTTGACTGTGTTTGATACAAGTTAATGCCTTTGCTATTCAATTCATGCATTTTACAGTAAGAAAAGCGTTTGGGGGAAGAATGAAATACCGATCTCTCTTGTTTCTGTAGAACAAGTGGAATCTCAAAGTACCCATTTAACCCTGCAGGCCTGACATGGTTCTGTGAAGAGCTGTGAATATACTCAGCGTATGAATAAAGAAGTGGAAGATAAGGTGGGTGAGGTCTTTTTCACACATTCTGAGGGCTTATCTAAAAACTGCAGGTTTGGCCCACTATCACTCTGTTATTTTTTGGGGCTTGTTTTTTTTTCACTTCAATGTTTTTGACAAAGTGCATTTCAAAAAGAAATGATGGCCACATTGCTCATGAAACCACATTGAATTTCAAGGATGATTTCGTTTTCATGTTGCGTCTGTCGATAATGTGCTTTGGATCAGTGTTTGACAAGAATACACCTGTCACTTAAACATTTGTAAACAGTGCTCTCAATTCATAGTTGTGCTCACTCGAGTGCAAAAACTGACATGTAGTGATTTTCATGCCAATGTAATCCTCAACGTGCTTCTTTGGGAAATTCTCTGTGCCATGCTGGGTGTTGTTGTACATCAAAGGAGTTTCCTCCATTATTATTACCATATATGACCTACTGTGTGGAAATATGGAGAAATGCCTGCAAAACAAACACACTGCCGATTCTAAAACTACAAAAAAAAGCAATTCAAATTATTAATAGATCAAAATATACGGAACCCACAAATCCATTATTTATCAAATTAAATACGATGAAATTTTATGACCTGGTTGACTTTAAAATTGCCCAATTAATGACAAAGCACACAATAACCTGCTCTGCCAAAACATTCTGAAGTTCTTCGAAATTCGAGAGAGCAGCTATGATTTAAGAGGTACCAACTTATTCAAAAAACTAAAAACAAGAACAAACATCAAGCAAAGAAGTGTATCTATCAAAGGTGTTAATCTGTGGAATAATTTCGAAACGGACCTGAAAATGAGTAAATCGCTTGCTGAGTTCAAAAACAAATTAAAAAAAAAATAGTACAAACAACCTACATCAATCAGTTAAAATTATAAGTTCTAAACATTAAATATAATGATAAATCAGAACTAAGTTGATAAATAGAGAAAGGTATGGAAATATCCATTATGAATACAAGAGAAAATTGACACAAGAGTGCCAGGGTGTGTATGTATAAAATCCCGATACAAACCAAAAGTTGTAAAAATATCATGGTTAAGGGTAAAGCATGAGCCTTATTGGAGACTTCTTTCTTGTCATTCACTTTATTTTCTGATTGATATAAACATTATTTATTAGATATAAACATATAACACGGGGTAGGACTAGATAAGTTCTTTACTTCTTCCTACTCCCTTGAACATAATAACTGTGTTGAATGATGACTGATTTCTCTTTCCTTTTTACCGTTTTACTTACCTTATTTTCTGTCAAATTATTACTGTATATGTTTTATGTTCAATAAATAAACAAATATATAAATAAATATATGCCCAGCGCACCTTACAATCTGCAGCTGGAAGTAGACAAAATTTTATCGATGGTGGAATCATGTCTACGTATTGATCGAGTTGCAGCCAGACATACTCTGGGCGCTACGGATATGTATGGTGGATGTATTTCATTATGAAATGTCACAACAGCATGCATCAAATCCTCTGAATCATTAACATTATTACAATATTTTATGACATCTATTTTTTAAATCAGCCCTATGGCGGCGGCACAGCAATCGAGGATGGGTGTCACAGCGGACACGTACAATCTAGGTGGAAGGCGGTCCTAAATGCCCACTTCACAGATCCATCATCTCCCTTTCGCCAATTTTATCTTTATCTTTAACTTCATCAATCACCCATGAATTGCAAGACATGAGTGGTTCCCTCAGCCACGCTATCTACTACTCCCAATTACGAGAAACAACTAAGAAAAATCATAGACTATTTCACGGTTGTTGTTTTTACTCCTTCACTCGAGAAAATATACCGCCAAAATAACTGCAAAGCAGATACATTCGAAAACTTATCACATGTTCGAATATACTCCTGATTAATCCGTTTTACACTCACTGACCTGAGACATGATTTGAGCAACCCCATCAAACACACACATGCTGTCTGAGTAGGCAAGGCATGAAGCCTGCGTGTACTATATGGGTTTCACTGGAGCCACTATCCAGCCAGTGCAATTAGCACTTGCTGTAGCGGTGTATGGTTACAATTTGTCTCATTATTAGTAGTCACTGAGCACTGAGTGGCATTGCAATTTAAATGGAGTTCTTGCTACCCCTCACTTAATCAAAGGCAAAGGCAAATCCAAGGCATGAATCCTACGAGGCTGGTGACTTTTTTCAGGGACATATGCCTTCGAACTTTCAATTAACCCTAATACTTTAAATGATTTGTCCAAGATAATGAATTATTGTTGAACTAAGACAGATATGCCTCTTTGCTCGTTGTGTCAAAACTACAGCCCGGGCCCACCATCCATTTTTCAGCGGCCCCCGACATATACTAAAATTTCCATTTGACATGATCCGCAAATCAAGTTAAGAAATAGAATGATCCATTAAGGTATGTTGGAATGAGTTTGCTGTGGAAAACTTTAAACCACAGAGCACAAAGCCTGGAAATCGTTTGGGATGAAATACGGTAGAACAGCCATCTCATCAAACATTAGTGACCTCTGAGATGACAAATGCTCTTCTGGATGAATGGTTAAAATCTCCAACAGACACACTTTAAAATATTGTGGAACGCTTGTTTTTAAAAAGTGGTTATGTTTTGTTGTTGTTCTTGCTGCAACATTAAATTGCTTTGTCTGAAATTTGATCATTTTTAAATTCATTCTCTGTTAATCAAACCCAACGTCTTCATCTACCCACCATTCAGGTTCCAAACAGATCATTGTCATGTTTTCTTTCATTTAGATTCCTTTCAAAATGTCATAATCAATTCCAAAGCCACATTTTTTTCTAGTTGAGTTAAAAGCTAAACAGCTACACAGAAAGCATTTGATTACAAAGATTCACTTCTCTGTGTTGTACGAGAAAGCATGCTGGCTGGAATCTGTCCATGCTTTCATACGTGTTTTGGCACTAGAATTAGCAGAGCAACTGCCAAGGGATCTGCACTGGCCTCATTGAAAATATAAGATTTAAAAGGCAGCTGTAAACCATCTGCACAACTTTTAATCAGAGAAGTTGCTAAATATCCGCTTGCTTTATTTAAACAGCCGCAAATATTTAAATAGCCTACCTCAGTGGAAGACTTGACACAGGTTAAGTGCAGAAACAGCACTATCGCATGCAATGTTTTAAAATGCTGCTGCTGGTGCTCCAGCTTCAAATTCTTTGCCAATGCCATTGGTGAGTTGCAGATCAAATACACTTTGAATCAGAATAAACAAATTTATAAATATATATATATATATATATATATATATATATATATATATATATATAAATGCCTAGTCAGACGGTGTGAATGTGCATATATAAATATAGATTAAAGATGTAATTCCTCATTTCTGTTCAATATTGTAAAACAGGGGAAATCAATAAACTTCAACGCCTGCAATAAAGAACATAACACAGGATGGTCTATGAGCGCACTAGTCTCTGTGGTCTACTACATTAGTGCAATAAATGATATCATGTACTGTAAATGTGTATGACAATTAAATTTATACTACGGTAGTTACACCAAATGTCCACAACACAATAGTGGTACACATATTGCACGTACGGGACAAACATATTGTGTGTGTGTTTTTTTTTTGGGGGGGGGGGGGTCTCTTGCCTCTGCTGCTGGTGAAAAAGAGAAAGGCGGGCAGAGAAATTCAGATGGGTAAAAGTCTATCATGTCAGCAGAGGAGTTGGAGGTTCAAATGTGAAACCCATTGCCTTTGGAGACAATCACCTCATCATCGCGACAGAGCTATTGAAAGCAACATTCACTCGATCGGCCATCAGCCAACGCCAGAGACACTCTTAAATAGCTAATGGAGCTGCCAGAGCCGATGGTAATACAAACAGATGGATTTATTGAGCATCCACTTTATAGCACTGCCAGCAATACAAATTAGAAATGCAATCGAAAGGGGCTTCATTTCACTGCGTGTACCCGTCGACATTTTGGAACATATCACCAAATGTTCAATTGGTGTGAAAAAATATTTCATTGTCTTTGAAAATGAGAAGCTAAAAGACAAACAAATACTTTGACTGTACATAGTATATACTGTACAACAATCGACCATAAATGGCTTTAATATAGTTTTTAATGTGCTGATTCGGTGGTAAGCAATTGCTTGTCATTCATGATTTGTCAATCATTACCTTTTCTCACACATATGTAAGTAATAATATTAGTAGCATTTGTTGTTCTTGTTATTGTTGTTGTCTGCTGTATGTTTATGCAGTCCTGTAGCCCAAGGACGGGATTAGAGTTCTAATTTTTACACAGAAATTAAAATCTCTTCTCATGGAATTCTGTCATTGTGTAAGGCAGCGGCCTTTTTTACATAGCAGCATTGTTGGAGAGCCATTATTCTTCTTATTGATGGTAAGTTTACACCAACGATGAAATATACATAGAGTAAGACGCAAGTGACTCTTTTTGATTTGATTATGAAGTTTGGTTAACGCATTAAATAGAGCAACAATACATTACAGATTATCGTACAGTAAATCACATATTCTGAACAATACACTTTGTAGACTAGAGTGGGATTCCACCCACTGTCTGTTTAAACAAAGGTGAACCTACCCAGCACTCTACAAATAACATTTGATGCATCGAACTTATTGTAACATGAGGAAAAATGGCACAATGTGAATTCCATTACACCCGCGGTCCCTGACACATGAATAGCCTTTCTCTCTGATTGAAGTGTCTGTGTTGTCCTTTGCTGAATAGGATGTCCTCTGAAAGTGCCTGCAGTGATCATGCGTGAGGCAAACCTAAGGGCTGTCACAGCAGTTTCACTCCGTGGAGACGGGCAGAGAGAAACATACTCGTGTGATGGCTTGCATTTTAGATTATTTTAATAATACATTATGGTTTCCAGCTCTTTATACAACTACCTTTTGTAATATACAGTATACATTTTTTCATATACACACACAAATTTTGGTATCTCTGTTAAAAAACAAAACAAAAACACACCAGGATTACGTATAGGTGTATGTACATATGGGTTTCTGTACATATGCAAATATTTACATACATACATACATGCATTTGTAAATCGTCACTCAGTGAGAGTGTAAATGTGTGAATGGTTGTTGTCTCTACATAGTCAAAAGCTGGGGTTCCCAACCTTTTTTGACCCAAGATCTACTTTTCAAGCCCGTGATCGGCTCGTTACCGCACGCACACATATACACAGCACACACACATATGCCATGATGAGCAAAAGCCATAACAGCCCCTAACATTAACAAAACTGAAAAAATAGATACAAAAAGTAGATACAATAGTTTGTGAAAAGAAAATCACAGCTGGTCCAGAATGCCGCTGCTCGCCTCTTGACTGGTACTCGTAAGAGGGAGCGCATAACTCCTACTCTGGCATCCCTTCACTGGCTCCCAATACATTTTAGAGTTCTTTTCAAAACCCTATTATTTGTTTTCAAATCTCTAAATGACCTCGTGCCACCTTACCTCTCTGAGCTCATCCGTCCCTACGCACCTGCGCGGCGCCTCAGGTCTGCGGACCAGATTTTATTAGAAGTACCAAGAACTAAACTGAGGCTTAGAGGGGATCGAGCCTTTTCCGTCGCTGGTCCCTCTCTCTGGAATGACCTCCCACTGAACATTCGGCAAGCCTCCTCGCTGCCCATCTTTAAAACCCGCCTCAAAACTCACTTGTATTCTTTGGCATTTGACTCTGCATGACTCAGATTTGATCTTGGTTTTGCTGTTCGCTTTCTACCGTCTTTGTGACTGATTTGTTGCTTTACTGTTGTATGTGTTAGTTGCTCCATGTACAGCACTTTGTGTGCAGCGATGGCTGTTTGAAAGTGCTCTATAAATACAGTTCAGTTGAGTACATTAGTAGAGAACTGACGCGAAGGGATGAGACACACCTTTGCAGCGTGTTCAGTGCAGAAACTATTATATGTATGTATACCGTTTTAAAATGCTTCTCCTGGCACTCCAGATTACATTCCATTGCAGGTGCCATCGGTGAATTGTATATGAATAAAACTTTGAATGAGAATAATAATAATAATTATCATTATTATTATCATTATAATACAAGATATTTTCCAACAACTCTGATGTAGTTGCAAACAGCTGACCGCTAACAACCTCCGGTGATGCAGATCATCCGCCAACGTAGGTTAAAGGTGACCTTCTATTTAATTTTATTGTTTAAATACTTTTTTTGTGAGCATGATAGGATGATCAGAGTGCAGTGTTCACTAAAACAAAAAAACAAAAATATTTCATTTCTCCCCACACCTCTCGCAAACGACTTATAACCAGTCCGCAGGCTACCGGTCAATCGAGATCAATGTATTGGGCACAACTGGTCTACACGCTGTGACTGACCGGCAACCAGCTCAGATTGTAGTCCGTTTTACTTCAGCTCGGGTAGGCTCCTGTGACCCTAAACAGGATAAGCAGAGTTGAAGATGGATGGATGGATTTTTATTCACTTCCTTTTCCCCTTCACATATACAGTACGCCCACATTAACTTTTCCTGTCATACTCTGTCAGTTTTCCCTCCAGGACCTTTGCTACACGCCTCTGTTTTCCTGTTCGGCACCCTTACACGCCATCCTGTCTGGCCGCTTAAGCAACCGTGGCAGATCAAAACTGCGGGATTTGTTCTTGTTATTTCACCCTGTTTCAGCTAGACTGCCATATGGAGCTCAGCTTTCTCACCGAGTTCTGATCGATATCAGTTACATGAAGAGTCTGCACATCTTGCTCGTCACTTTGATCAGTATGTGTTGTCAGGCTTTGATTTTCTTGACCATTTTTTCTCAACCTAGATATAACGCGCAGCGTAGCCAGATGGAGGCGTGATTAATGAGTGTCATGTTTAATGTGTAGCCCCGTTGGAATAGTGATGAAGGAGACATGTACTTGCCTACGCCGAAATACCTTGTTATGATCCTTTCATTGGCAACATTGTGTGAATTTGTTAATCAATTTGAATGTTTGACAATAAAAATATTCTGCTAAAGGAGCCAGAGCCATGTTAGACATTGTCGCAAATCGTACATTCAAATTTACTGTTTGTTGCAGTACTAATTATATTTATTTGCTTTTGAATTATTGTTCACCATCATTTCTTTGTGCTTGCATGAGTGAGAGAGAAACTCTCACGTGTCTGTTAGCTGACTCAGAATGAGATGTGACGCATGCACTGTAAATAAACATCATGTTCCCACTCGCACTCGCTCAGGCTCTCTCACATCAAGTAGCAATGGACACATCAAATCTCTAAATAATCTCACGCCACCTTACCTCTCTGAGCTCATCCGCCCCTACGCACCTGCCCGGCGCCTCAGGTCTGCCGACCAGACATTATTAGAAGTACCAAGAACTAAACTGAGGCTGAGAGGGGATCGAGCCTTTTCTGTTGCTGGTCCCTCTCTCTGGAATGACCTCCCACCGAACATTCGTCAAGCTTCCTCACTGCCCATCTTCAAAACCCTCCTCAAAACTCACTTGTATTCCCTGGCTTTCGACTCAGCATGACTTAAATTTGTTCTTGGTTTTACTGTTTGGTGCTTTCTACTGTCTTTATTACCGATTTGTTTTACTGTTTATTGTATATGTTAAATTGCTCCATGTACAGCACTTTGTATGCGGCGATGGCTGTTTGAAAGTGCTCTATAAATACAGTTGACTTGACTTGACTTGACTTGACATTACCTCTGCTGATAGATCTATAATTATTTACCTTGAGCACCAAACAAATTTCAGTTTAAACTCCTCTTAGAGCGCTAGATCAATAGTATGGCAAAGGCCACAGAAAGAGTCTCATCTAGCTCTTTGTGAATTCAGCATGCAGAAAAGCTGACCCTGAAAATGTGAGTCATTGAGAGCAATAAAAACGGATTCTGCCAATAACAACCGCATTTCAATGGGTCATTACTCCCCCATTATAAGCGTGTTGAAGAATCTTAAAATGAGATATGGCTACACTTACAGGCTTACGTTTTGTGTAATTGGTCTCATACAAGCTCTCGTTTATTGCTTAAGCAGGATCCCGTTCTTACTGCTTTCAATCCCAGATGTCTGCAGCTATCTTCACGTGATAAAGTCACGGCCCTGTAGTTCTTGTCTGTCCCAAAATTATCTTGGAAGATCAATGGCTACACGATCAAATCATAGATTAAAGAAACCTTTGACAGGGCTACATTGACAAATTAAAGCCCACATTTTAATTCACAGAATAATATTTTCATTGGAGTTTTATGGTTTGTGTGGTTACGTTTGAATTTAACCCTAAGCAAATACCTGTGCGGGATTATGGCACAAAGGTCATAGAGTATAATTTAGGAGCAAACAGTCCATACGAGCAGCTCAATAACTGTCACTTCAGTAGTTCTATTACACATCACTCCCAAAGACATATTTACATGTCTTTTCACACTCCACACGTTCAACCCCAGATACTTATTTTTTCTCAATTTTTCCAAGACTTAGGGTAAAAAAAAATGGGGCCTAGAATTGGCTGGTACTGAATGAGTTAAAGATGACATAGAATCATGACAATTTTCCAGGAAAAGCTAAGCACTGTATATTTTTCACTGCCTCTGCACCATTTCTGTGTACATATGTAAGCATCTGGAGACATACAGTGGAAACACACTATGGCCCTGATTTACTAATATCCCCAGATAGTGGATAGTTCATTGCACTTTCACTCTGACAGACTGGGTGCAGTGTTGGTGGGTGGGTTGCACATGATTTACTGCGATTGTGATCCCCTATTGAGATACCATATAGAGGCTGCTAAATTACGTTTTTACTCACGCTAACTGATTATGCACATTTTTGGCAACAGGTGCTAAAAGGGCTACGATGCTCAACAGTGGATATGAAAGACAAGTGTTTAAAAGTTGCAATCTTTGACGCAAACCACATCAGCTCACCATTCTGTTTTTGTCCTCCTGCACTCACTTGAGACATGTTCTCCTGGGTTGACCAAGCAGTTTGAATCTGTAACGTTTTATGTCACATTTCTTCTGCATGCGTTTTGATTTACAGCTGTTGTGGATGAACATGTTGAAGAAGTTTCCAACGCAAGGACAAGTATGAGCTCTCAATTAGTCTATCAAGTAGCATCCTCATCCAACGTTTTCCCATATCGGTAAAACATTTCACATCCGGTGACTTATATGGCAGTTGTATTATAAACTGTGATTCATTGTCGATGTCAATTGGAAAAGTGCATAAGGGAGGATAAATGGAAATTACAAGCCAGGAGTTCACTAGCGGAGGAAATGCCTGACAGGCATTCATTGAAGTCGTGGACAATGCCGAATTGGCCAAAATAAATCATTGAGAAATTCAGCCTAATGTCTGGTTTTGTATTTTTGTGTGTTTTAGGTTGACAAATTAAAAATTGCAATGTACAATTTGTTCTTCTACACCCCCCAAATAAAAATGCCATGTAAACACGCTTACAGATACCAAATACTTCATGCTGACAAGAGCTGTCAATAAAGTCATGATTTGAGTTAATTTATTTATCCTGTTACATTATTGTATGATGAAATAACGAAAGAGAGAGAGAGTGAGAGAGCGTGACTTGCTTCTAAATCTTACTCTGCCAATATTCAACTCACCCCGAACATCTCTCTAACCAGCCATCTGATTGGCTAAGACATCAACAACAATATCTGTAATAGATTAGATTAACCTTCACACAACATCTCCCACTTTACAAAATATCATTATTTCACTTCTAACATTGAAATATGTTTTTTTCTTCCATAAGAACATATGCTATGTCAGTCCGGGCTGGCAACCAGTTCAGGGTGTACCACGCCTACTGCCCGATGACAGCTGGAATAGGCTCTAGCAGCCCGCGACCCTTGTGAGGAGAAGCGGATTATAAAATGGATAGAGTACAGTACGTTCACATCCTTGGTTGTGGTTGAATTGATATTACAGAACTGAGAGCCAATCTTCCTGCAGGGCTGCCAGTAAGTGTAATGACAAATGCATTGTTCACCTTCAGTCATGTCGTATAAAACAGGAAGGGCTATTCAGGAATGAAATCCTCAATGAATGAAGCATGAATACAATTTGAATGACCATCTGATTTTGCCAGTGGACCAAAATAAAAGAACAATTTACCTAGTAGTATACAAAAAAGAGACAGGAATTGGCTGATAGTGACTGAAATATCAATGACATTCGTCTGCCGGGTTGGCTGGGAATGGAAGTGGCTCCGACTGCTGTTTGAGCCATCACACGAAAAGGTTTGGAGACGCCTTTGCATGCTAGGCAGAAGTGAAATGAGGTGGAGAATACATCCAGTCTCTTCCACTCACTGTCAGTTTATCTCTTTCTCTACTTTTCAACGTGTACAAAGTGTGAGAACTGCTTTCGGCACAGTGGGAAAGTAAACATCTCTGTACATTCTGAACAGAACGCTATACTCTTAACCCTATTTTGACTTATGTTAATAAAAGTCTGAAACCAGCAGAATGCTGAAGATAAAGGACAGAAAGGATTCGTCATCGTTTTATGTGACGGAACATCCACACATGGAGGTGAAGTGGATCCGAACAGACAGGCAATCATTGAGTGGAACCTGCACCAGAACCACCAAATGAAGAAATCAAAAAAGTTATCTGCTACTCTCTATTTGCATATTTTCTGTGATGAGAAATAAAGTCCTTCAAGGAAGCTGACTCCTTATTGATTTTGTTTTTTTAGTCCATTTGAGCAGCGAGTCTTGAGGCAAGGGATAAATGGGTTCTACGTTTACATACATTTTGTTGACTTTTCTTTGCTTTCAATTAGTCAGATTTAATGAAACCGATGAACACTCTGTAGCTCTGCGGTAGAGCAATGTTAGAAACCCTCAATTGCTTCACAGTAAAGACTGAGAATGAGCACACACAAGTAAAAATTCACTATAACCCTAATCGCTTGAGTCAAGGAAGTACTGTAAAAGGTTTTGGACATAAAAAAGCCCCCCAGAGAGTCTTAGCTCTGAAAAGCTCATCAGGCTGCAGCGGAGAGTAACTCTGTTTCTGTTTCTGTCCTCGTCATTTCCTGCCACAAGGGACCTCCATGAGATTAACTACAGATCAGATGAGAAGCAGAAAACTCGCTGAACATAAAGAGAGACATATTGTAGGAGTGTGTGTATGTCAACAACTTGGCTTCACGCTCTAAGAAGCGCAAATAGCATTGATTATTTCGTGAAAAATTGCTTTCAAAAGAACTTGTGTTTTCATGGGTTTGTCATTTTATTAATCGTGTTGTTCGGACGGCAAGTCGATCTTCATGTCTACAATTTTAGGACCAGATCTGTCTGGGGGGGCCTGGACGTATGAGCGATTTATGCCTCTACTTAATTAATTGAACCCCCCACACGGTGCCCACCCTTCTAAATACGTGCTACACTTCACATCACGTTGCAGCCAATGGTACAAAAAAGTTTTAATCACCTTTTAAATCCATGTGGAAACCCAAACCAAGTTGCCATGTCTTCTTCTTCCAAAGCAGAAATAGAAGCAACTTCCCTGGAAGAAATACCGAAGTGGAGCTTTGTAGCCATGGCAATTTGGTTTTGTTTTCCACACATGTTCGCAATTTGGTTTTGTTTTCCACACATGTTCGCGCTAATGTTCCGGGTCGCTGCGCTGTGGTCGACCGGTCTACGTCCGGAGCGGTTTCACCTACTTTTATACCTTTTTTTCCCAATTTCTCACCTAAACTCCCTGCTTTTTCCTAGCTCCACAGGCCTGCGTTACCTCAGCGCAACTGTTCGAGCTATTAATTCCGCACTTTCCCCCTTCGATTATCTTTTTTCATTCATTCGTTAGCCCCGGCGCTAACGGCTGGCGAGTGCTACAGCTAGCACTTCGGCTCGCCCGGTGCACATGGCGAGTTCTCCAAGCCAGTGCTAGCGACAACAACTCTGCACCTCCACATTGATTACGGCTCATCACAACCTGAGACTCACGGCAATCATGACCATCTACACGAGGAACAGCTGCTGCTTCTCAGAGACGTCCAGCTGCCGGTCTCCTCGCTCATCGTCAGCCTTCCCGACGCGATGTGCGTCGCGCGCGCAACTCAAACCGGCGCCATTAGGACCCAGAGGAAAAAAACAGACGGAGCAAAAAAAAGAAAGGAGGGCTCGGGCAAGGCTGCAGCGCGAGGGTTGGAAGCAACGGGCACTACCGGCGATCATTCTTGCTAATGTCCGATCGCTGCGGAATAAGACCGGCGAGCTCCAGCTTAAGGTAAACAGCTGCTACCAATACAGGCGTGCTTGCATCCTAGCATTCACTGAGACCTGGCTCAGCAAGGATGACACCGACAGAGCCATGCACATCGATGGATTCGGGTCTCCCATCAGGCTGGACCGTGACGCAGACGCCACCGGTAAACAACATGGCGGGGCGTGTGCCTCTATTTCAACACACGCTGGTGCTCCACTGTCCACGTGAGGGAGAAATTGTGCACCCCAGACATCGAGCTCCTCGCTGTGTCCTGCCGTCCCTTCTACCTGCCCAGAGAATTTCCCCAACTCTTCTTCATCATCGTTTACATCCACCCCAGAGCCAAGCCCACCACGGCGACCGAACACATAAGATGCACCTCAACAAACTGGAGCACCTTTCCCGACTCTCCCAAATTCATTATGGGAGATTTCAACCACTGCAACCCAGAGAAATCCTCAAAGGCTTCAACCAGTACATTACATGCACCACCCGCCAGGGGAAGACGCTGGACAAATGCTACGGCTCCATCCCTGATGCATACAAGCCCGCCATCCTCCCCCCCCTCGGCTCTGCTGATCACCACACCGTCTTGCTCCTCCCTGCCTACAGACCAGCCATAAGGAGAGTAGAGAAGGTAACTAAAACCATCAAACAGTGGACGCAGGAGAGCATCATCACCCTCCAGGGTTGCCTAGAGTCCACGGATTGGTGCAACCTTCTCTCCCCTCCGACGATATCAATGTCCAGGTGGATATAGTCTCCTCATACATTCGCTTTTGTGAGGAAACCATTATCCCCTCCAAGACTGTCACCATCTTCCCCAACAACAAACCATGGATCACCAAGGAACTGAAGGAGATAATCAACAGGAAGAAGCGCATCTTCTTCACGGGCACCGAGGTGGAAAAGAAGGAGATCAACAGGAGGTCAAGAGAGCCATCAAGATCGCCAAGCTGCAATACAAGCGCAAGGTGGAGGAGAAACTCAATGGTGGTAACCTCCGTGCAGCCTGGCAGGGCCTGAAGAAAATGGCAGCTGTGAACACCACCACCAGCACCGCCCCATCCTCATCCCTGGGAGCAGCCCAGCCTCCCTCGCCAACGACCTCAACTCCTTCTACACCAGGTTCGAGACTGATAACACCACGCAGCTCACCAACATCAGGTCCCACCTCCAGCCCGGTGACTCTCCAATAACATTCCGCACAGAGGACGTTGTGCGAGCCCTCAAGAGGACCAAGATCAACAGTGCACCAGGAGCTGACAACATCAGTGGCCGGGTGCTCAAGTTCTGCGGCGACCAGCTCGGGTGCGTTTTCCAGCTCTTATTCCAGTCCTCCATGAACACCGCCACCGTCCCAAAACTGTGGAAGCACTCCACCATCACACCCATTCCCAAAAACAATAATCCTAAGACTCTGAATGACCTCCGCCCTGTGGCCCTCACCTCCCATGCGATGAAGGCCATGGAGAGGATCGATCAAGCAGCACATCCTCACAAAGACCAGCTCACGCCTCGACCCTCCAATTTGCATACCAGGCAGGCAAAGGTGTCAACGATGCCAAAGCCTTCATCATCGACACCATCCACAAACATCTCGAGCTCCCCAACACCCTGGCCAGGCTTCTGTTTGCTGACTTCTCCTCTGCCTTCAACACCCTGCAGCCTGACATACTGGCACAGAGGCTCAAGCAGAACTTCTCCCTGAACACCCAACTCATCCTATGGATCCTGGACTTCCTCACACACAGAACACAGAGAGTCAGGATCAACAACGACCTGTCTGACCTCCTCGCCACCTCCACAGGCTCCCCACAGGGCTGCGTGCTTTCGCCACTGCTCTTCATCCTGTACACGGATGAATGCAGGTCCTCGCACCCCAACAGCCACCTGGTGAAGTTTGCAGACGACACTGTCCTAGTGTCTCTGCTCTCCGGCTCCACGCAACACCATGGTCCCGCCCTGCAGCAGTTCGTCGAGTGGTGCGACGCCTCCCGACTGGAACTGAACGTCAGTAAGACCAAGGACATGCTGATGACCTTCTCCAGAAAACAGAGAGAGCTTGCCTCGACAATCCCCACCACCATCCAGGGGGCTCCAGTGGAAACTGTATCCGAATACAAGTACCTGGGGACCATCCTGGACAACAACCTGAGGTTCTCCTCCAACACTGAGGTGATCCTGAAGAAATGCCACCAAAGGATGTACCTGCTCAGGAAACTGAACTCCTTCTCCGTCAGCAAGAAAATCCTCCTGACTTTCTACCAGGCATTCATAGAGTCCGTCCTCTCGTTCTCTTTGGCCTGCTGGTTCCACTCCCAGAGTCTGCAGGAGAAGAACCGCCTCGACAGCATCAGCAGAGTGTGCTCCAAGATCATTGGACTTCCCACTCGCCCACTGATTGCAGTGTGTCAGCAGCAGATTCGTGGTCTGGCTGCTCAGATCATGAAGGACCCCTCACATGCTCTCTTCCCGCATTCGAATGGCTGCCTTCCGGCCGCAGGCTGCGGTGCCCAGCTTGCAGGACAGCGAGGAGGAGATCCACCTTCGTCCCCAGGCTGTTCTTCTCTTAAACTCTTAAACTCTTAGTCCAATGAATCCTCCCACCCCACCACACAGACTCGCACACCCCATTGTGCAATACGGGTTACAGTGCAATACTTTGATGTGCAATACTGTTTTCACAGAGCAATTTTGTTCTCACTGTGCAATACTGTCTCTACTGTGTCCTTACAGTGCAATACTTGATGTGCAATACTGTTTTTCTCAGTGCAACTTAGCTTTTACTGTGTAATACTGTCCATACTGTGTCCTTACTGTGCAATCCTGTTCGATGTGCAAAACTACTTTGCTGCTGGAACCACAACCTCAAGACCTCAAGTGCTAAGCTACTCTCATCCTATGTTTTTCCTTTGTTCTGACTGTCTCTATAAGAAGCCGCTCTAGCACAACTCTAATTGCCCCACGGGGATAAATAAAGTTTTCTGAATCTGAATCTGAATCTGAATCTAATCCACCACAATTGTAACTTTGTCTACAATGTGGCACGAGATTCTGGTTAAGATAAACCATTTTAGAATAAAAACAAAAACTTTAATGAGTTTATTAAGCGGATTTTCCATCATCCTCTTGTGCTGTCGGAGACAGTGCCGACTCATCTTCAATTTTTCAATGCAACTGTTTACTTTCCTTGTACTGCCTGCACTGGGCTCTGTTTTTGGGGGGGCTCTGAATAACTGAACGGCACATTTGAGTTCTGAGTTTCCGAACAGTCTGAGTGAAGCACTGCACTCTGTATTTCCGAATGCACCCACGATGAGGGAATGGGGATTTGTGGGGCGACGAGTTCTAATGTTCATAATCTCGGTTTTTGTAATACAAATTCGCCATATAGAAAAATGTACATTTTTTGATGGGTTTGATTCAGAAGGAAGAAAAATAGCTGAAGTGGACCTGCAAAATTGCGAGGTAAAACTGCATTAGATGACGTTACAAAACAAAACCCAAGATAAAGTGAATCTAGGAAACACACAACTGCCAAGTAGCGAGCTAACTCTGTTCATCAAAAACAGAAAATGCAACAACTGGACTGTCTATGTTGATAAAACTGATGGTACACACATTATCGGCAGAGAAAAACAAAACAGAATTATTCATCTTGCAACGTATCTGAGTCCGTCTTTTCTCCAAACCATAATCCTATTAAAGAAAACCAACCTTAAAATCAACCTTATTAACTTCTCAATGGAGATCATTTCCCTTCCTGATGCCAAAGCCACAACGGCAAGCTGCTGATTTTATCCACATCTGGATCATTTTGGTGGCAGGAGCAAGTCAAGCATCAAAAGCACAAAAATTGTGCTGGATATTTAAGCATTAGGGAATGTTGTGCTATAGTAGTGCAATGCAATGAAAGAGTCTGCCTCCAGGCAACTGAACTTGTAGTACAAAATACAGTAATAGGTTGTCACTTAAGAATTTTCACAATGAAGTCTTGATATCCATCCTCTTCCACTTATGCAGCGTCAGGCCACGGGGACAGCGGGAAGCCACGCAGAATTTCCTGTTTGCATAAACCCCACTCCTATTTTCCTCTAAATGGGCATCTCAGCCAATGGGCGTAGGTTTAAAGTTGCAAGTTCACGATTTATAAATATTTCTTCAAAAGGCTCACATAATGGGGGCACAGCGTCGGCTGGTTAGGATGTCCGCCTCACGCTGCAGAGCTCGTGGCTTCGATTCCTTCCTGGAAGATTTTGCATGTTCTCCCCGTGCCTGCATGGGTTTTCTCCGGGTATTACGGTTTCCTCCCACGTTCCAAAAACATGCATGGCAGGTTAATGGAACGCTCTAAAATTGTCCCTCGTGTAAGTGTGAGCGCGAATGGTTGTTCGTGTCTGCGTGCTCTGCAATTGGCTGGCAACCAGTTCAGGGTGTACCCCGCCTAATGCCCAAAGTCAGCCGGGATAGACTCCGGCTGGCCGGCGACCCTCATGAGGATAAGGCGGTTCAAAAGATGCGTGGATGGATGGAAAGTTCGGATCATCAAAAAGCTTGTTGAACACAAAGACTTTAATCTTTTTTAGGTAATTCCAAAGTGAAATTATACCATGCTGCACACAAATCATGCCGGGTGGAAATAAAAGCCGAGAATGAACAAACTGTGCGTGTGTGTGTGCTCACCTCCAACTCAGAATTGTTACTCATGCATGTTATTTTATCTTCAAACCCAATTTTTTTGTGGTTAATTTAACTACCGGTAATTTGCTTTATATTTGATAACGTAATAAAGGTACATTTAATGGAGGAACATAATCACCACATCTGCAACTGTAATACACCCACTCAGTCACTTCATCAGTCCAGAGCATTAGTGCTCCAGTGGTTGTAAGAAGCAGGATCAGCCAAATATTTTATATTTAAATATTCCCTTAAATGCCAATAGTACGATTCCCAAAAAAATAATGCAGTTTATCATTTATGGAGGGTCCACCCAACTGAATAGCTTTGATGTGGTGAAAATACTTTTGTCATTTCACTGTTGCTCCTCTAAGGTCTCGACGGCGATCTCTTTCATCCACTTGCATTGAGGTAACAGTGTTTGCCTCCAATGAATACATCATAAGTCATCAAATTTACCAATTTAGTCAGAGTTTGGCGTGTTAGAAACCTAATACATGCAGTTATGATACCAGACAGCTAGGTAATTTTATAATCCGGGCTTTCATAACATTGAATATTAAGAGAAGTCCAAATGCGAAAAAGACGAAGAGGACTTAAAAACTCCTGAAGATCATGGTTTCACATACAGGTAAAAAAAAAAAATAAAACAACAACAAAAAACTAATTGTTTTAACAAAAGAAAATTACTGAGTACTTTGCAGACGTCAATCTCCTGCATGGATTCTAGCGAGTCAGTTTCCGCTTCCACCATGCAGACCGTGCGCCTCTCTTGCACTGAGACTTCTGTTCACACACACAGCGGCCAAATGCCCGGCTAAGAAAACTCCACCCATGTGCACTGTTAGATTGATCTTTGCATTAGATTTAAGTTTGACACAAAAAAGGACTATTTGAGTCTGCCTTGGGTAAGACCTTCAGCTTCAACCATGCCTCTATTGTCTAGTCCCACATTGGCTTTCTTGATGTCAGGAAACCTGATATCCCAGCGGAGATATGGCCGGAGACAAGAGTCTGCATGGAAGGTGTCAAGCACTGAGAGCAAGCATGGAGGTATAAATCATGTCTACCGACTATTATGCTTGGAAATGTCCGCTCTCCGATGATGGATGATCTATCTGCATTGATCAAGCAGCGAGAGTAAAGAGAAATCCTGGACACACCAGATACTGTTGTCACTGTGGAGGGCTTCACACTTGTCCGTGCAGATGGCAAACTAGCAAAGAGCAGCAAGAATAAAGGGGAGGAGCTGTGTGTGTGTTTTTTTTTCACACTTGAACCCTTGGGCACATCAATGTTACAGAGCAGCTCTGCAGAACAGAAAATGAACTTCTAGCAGTTAGCATCCAACCATACAATGGCAAATACAGTACCTTGGGAGTTTTCACGTCATTGTTGCGGAGGTTTACATTCCTTCCCTCTGCAAATGCTGCTATTGCATGAGAACACATTCACACTATGTATGCATTCCAGGGCCCTTATCCTAATATCTGGGGACTTCAATCCTGCCATTCTCTCTCCCCAACGTCACACAGAATGTAGATTGCCACAAAGGAGATGGATGCAACACTGGACTGAATGTTGTCTAAAGTCAGAGATGTATGCTCGTGCACTCCTCTTGTCCCTCTTCGATGCTCTGAGAACAACCTTGTCTGTCTGCAACCAATATACCGTACATGCCGATGCTGCAAAAACAACCTCCACATAAGAAGACCAAGAAAATCTGGACTGAGGAGACATGTGAGCAGCTGCTGTGTTAAAACAGATTGAGATTTTCTGTGCAGCTCACATCAGGATGGCATTGATGGTCAGACCAGCTGGATCATAGACTATATACTATATATTAACTTATGTGTGGTAAACACACTGGCATTGAAAGATGTGAATTGAAGACTCTCCTGAATGAAACAAGAGCATTTATATCAGGAGACAAAATAGAGTGACAAACAGTCCAATGGGAGCAAAAGGACTACATCAGGAAATACAAAAAAAGTGACTAGAGAAATGCCTTGAGCAGAACAACGCCAGTTAGGTGTGAGGAAATCTTAAACGCATATCGGGACATATTCGTCGTGTATATCTGGGACTGTAGTTGCAACTTTACCTCTGTCACCTGCAGAAGTTCTCTGACAACTCCGTCATTGTGGACTGAGGGGAATGAGCTGGTGTACAGAGTGATACTGAAGACTTTGTGGACTGGTTTGAGCTTAACCAGCTTCTCCTGAACACTGCAAGACCAAAGACCAAAGATTTGGTGATGGATTTCCTTCGGAAACCTTCCCCACACACACTGGTTAACATCCATGCCTCAGACATTGATACAATTGACCTATTTAGGTATCTGGGTGCTCACCAAAACAATATATTGGGACTGGTCATACAACGTGAGTGCTCTGTACAAGAAGGGCCCGAGTCACTTGTTGAGGAGACGGAGATCCTTTGGACATACTGTAAGCAGGGCCTTGCTCAGAACCTTTAATGACACTGTGGTGGCCTCGATGCCATTGTGTCCTAAGGTGGCAAACAGAGCTGAAAGAAGACTGAACCAAATGGTTTAAAAAGCTAGCTCTGTCCTGGGCTGCCAAATGGCTCAACGAAGGAAGATGGGAGACAGAAGGATGTTCGCCAAGCTGACTTCCAACTTGGACAACACTTCTTACCCACTGCATTACATTCTGGACTTTTCCACCCTAGGTGCAGGAAGGAATCCTACCACATTCCTCTGTCATTTCTGTCAACAACAATAGGACTGTTCAATTGCAATCAATAATCATATAGCTCACACAAACTCAAAAAGACTTGCAGTGAATTTCCCCGCTGTGGGATCAATAAAGTCTTTTTCCCCCTTCACTATAAATATCTGGAATTAATAAGTTGACCCATAAGAAGAAATTAGACTATAAAGGAGCATTGAAAAAGTGGCACCAAAAGCATCATGTTCCTTTATTTCCCCGGAGTATACGGCTTATGTCATGTGAAAAGCTCAGACTATTCATTACATGCATCATGTGAAAGCCTCAGAGTATCTCAACATGCAAATCCAGCCCATGTCTTTGAGTGTATATTATCTCTGGGCTGTTGTTTGCTCATCAAAAGCCTTGTGAAAGCCAGGGAAGGTTTAAAAGAAGCTCAGTGTAACAACCCTTCTCTGCCTCACACTCTATAACAAGAGACATTTATTTTTATGACATTTGAACTTTCAATCTGCCGATTGTTGATTCTCTAGTCACTTGTTTTTTATTCTCATCGCCTTTTTCAATTGTTGATTGACTTTGAGAGCATGTGTGCCAGCTAAGTACAACGGCAAAGAGCACAATGGAGTGTGGTGCCTTGTATAAAAAAATTACTTTAGTATGTTTTTTTTGTTCTTTGTAAACCAACTGTGGTGATGCATGCTGTTCAAAACTTTGAACATGCCTCACAATAAGTATTGATTACGTGACTTGAGAGAAGGTGGCATTGCAGCTGAATTGTGAGTGCATCTCCCTTTTGTTCTGAGATTGGGAGTTCCAATCTCTGCCCCAGCCTTCCGTTCATATTTCTGTCTGCTTTAACAAAAATTGCAATCCAACGGAAGCCTTATTGCATGACCAGTATAACATATCTCAGTTAGCACAAATTCCCCTACAAACAATTTTCACTTCCCAGAACGTTTGTTTAGTTTTCATTAATGAAATAAACACAAAAAGCAGTATGAGAGTTCAATGAAACCGAGAAAGATATTACACTTAAATTTCTGAGCAAAGACAGTGAAGGAGAAGGATCTTAAGAATGAGAAGTCTACAGGAGGAAGCTGAGTGGCGAGCAGTTATTCTCAGAAACAACTGCTTTGGTATCGTGACATTTAACATTACATTTGGCCGCATCCATTTCTTTGTTGAAGTTATTTTGCTCAAATAGCAGGTCACACTCCTCATTTCACTCTGAATGTTGCCTGCAATAAAAAAGCCCATAGCTTGTTCAATGGATGCTAAGAAATTCAGCTCTCTCCTCCTCTCAGGTGAGGAGCCAATCCTTCTGTTTGATTAAACTTTGCACCCAAGCAGTTAGAAGTATCGAAAGGCACTTAGATTTACAACCGATGTCTTCAATTATTGACACCTTGCTACTTTGCAATTGCCAGTTTCTTTACTCATTCTTGCTTCATCACTTCTTTAAATCAATTCAACTGACTGTCAGTGAAATAATCAATGGCAACGGGCATGTTTACGTTAGTCAAGTCTATTTTATTTATCTAGCGCCACTTCACAACACAAGCTATCCGAAGGCACTTTACACATTGAGCCGGTCAAGAACCACACCCCTCATATAATATACTATACCAGAGATGGCCGATTACGTCGGACCCCAACGACAGACCCCAGAGGCTACAATTTTTCATCAGCACTATGGGGGAGGACATAGGACTGCGCACTTCCTAACCAGACGTATGACAAAAATACCAGTTTTAATCTAGCACAAAATATGTGCGTGTCTGTTTTTTTTTAACCAATGTACAGAAGTATATATTCATGGATTTTAATTTTCAAATGCATATAGATTCGATCCACTGCTCAACAACAAAAAATAACCACCAGTGGTTTCTCCACCGCTGAATCAATTTGAATAACTTTTCAATTTACCGTGGTAGGTTGAGTTGGGCCAATGTTTTACCAAGCTAAAGAGATTGCCTGAGGACTTTAAAATGGCTTTCTCAAATGACGCAACTTTTTGTCGTTCATAACGGTCGCACTGTCAGACTACGAGATAAATATCATTCTTGAACCAGTCGAGACATCGCACTCGATGTCCGTCAACGACCAGACCTCGCCCAATCGTGTGTGCTCTCGTCAAGATTCGGTGCAACGTGCAGGTCCATCAAGCAGGCGGAAGAAGCAGCTGTTAAAGTCATGTCAACCGAGGTATCATGTGCATGTGCTTTTTGTTCTCTGCTCAGGAAACGCAAAAAAAAAAAAAGAAGGAAAAAAAGGGACTCATAGACTATGGACTCAATCCTGGATGGTGGGTGAGAGTTGTGAAGCATCCCGGACACCAGACATCCAATCATAAGATAAGATAAGAAAACATTTATTTGTCTTACAATGGAGAAATTCCCAGTTTACAGCAGCAAAATTAGGAAAGGGAGAAAGTAGAAGACAAAAAGTACATAATAAATATAAATATAAATATAAAATATAAATATAAGCATATTAAAAATGGATGGGTGGAGGTGAGTCCAGGTTTTCAGGACCGTCTCAATCATTGAGAAGGATACACTACACGGGCTACGAAGCGTCCAGACAACTCAAAATCCACGACGAGACACTAAAGTTTGTCTGCGACACGCCTGTTGGCTACGTTCGTGTCGTCTGACAACGGTTTAAGTACCTCCAAGCCACTTTCTCGGCTTGGAAGGTCAATAAAGTATTTTCTGTTAAATGCAATGATATTTAAGAGCCATAGGGCATTAGTAATGAGTAAGATAACACCACCGGCTGCATTTATTATCTTATTTGGGTAACCTACGCAAAATCCTGCAATGCAGTGAAAATCCAAACCACCAGGGCCATAGTTAGTTCATTTTACCAGGAATTTATATTATCAGGAACTACATTTTCCTAGGGTTGTGGGTGGAAAAGTGGCTATTCTGTGACCATTTTGTTCCGTGATGAGGGTTCTTGGATAAAAATTCCCATTCAAAGATTGTACAAAACTGCTGAATAACAAACAAGTATTACATGCAAGAATTCACTTGGAGCCTGATTTAGATAAATATCAACAAATTTAAGATTTTAATATTAGGCTGCCATACATTTCTCCTTCGTGTCATTCAAATGCCAAAATTAATCGGCTCAATTAACAGTATAGGGCAGTGGCAGATGGTCCCGGATGTGTCCCACCGTCCACCATTTTTAACATTACTAAGCGTTGAATAGGACACAAATTAAGAAACTCTTGATAGTACTTCAAATGAACTGTCAACACAAAGAAAAAATAACTGTTGTTTGTGTACTTTTGAGAGTAGAATTGTGATGACCATGACACACCCTTCTTTTCGCATGCATAGCCTGAGGGTTGGAGGCGCTGGTGTGTCACATCTGCCACCCTGTTGTGGCACTGGTGTTACATCTTTCAGCAGCTCAGCAACAGTCAACATTTTTTATTTCAAAAATTAATTGAGGGCTACTCCAAGAGTGCGTGTGGGACACATCCAGCCCTCGTGCCGCCAGTTGCCCCTGCTCTATCTGGTAAATATTTACAGGTATGTGAAAAACCCCAACAAAAATAACCAAACTCCATGGGCAAGCACTAAGAAACAAGCCCCTCCAGGAAAGTAACCGCAGGATGTGTGGTGGGACTGTCTGCCTGAATGGAAGGCCAGAGGGTACAGTCATTAGAGAGGAAAAACAGGATAGAAGGTTGAAGAAGCAGCGGGAGGGCTAAGAGAACAATGGGCACAACAACTGACATGACAACAACAGTTATAGTGATGACAGCAACAACAGCCATACTAGTCTGCCATCACCAACTCCAGCCCTACCACCACCCATAAGATGAACGTGAAGGCAGAGAGGAGAGAGAGAGAGAGAGAGAGAGAGAGAGAGAGAGAGAGAGAGAGAGAGAGAGACATTCATCCATTTTCTGATCCGCTTTATCCTCACAAGGGTCGCGGAGGGTGCTGGAGCCTAGCCCAGCTGTCTCCGGGCAGTAGGCGGGGGACACCCTGAACCGGTTGGCAGCCAATCGCAGGACACACAGAGACAAACAAACATCTGCGATCACACTCACACACATTAGGAACAATTTAGAGCAGTGATTCTTAACCTTGTTAGAGGTACCGAACCCAACCAGTTCATGTGCACATTCACCGAACCCTTCATGATTGAAAAATGAAAAATATGATTTTTAACAAATTATTTTGTTTTGTTGTGTTTTTCCTGTGTCCCTTTATGTCAACTTATTAGGTTTTCCTTTCACCGGTCACCTGTGTACTAATCAGTGTGCCTCATTGTCTAGTCTCTTTGTTCGGGTTTAGTTCCCAGGTTTTGTTCAGTCTTAGTCAGTTCATTTTGGCTGTCGAGTCTTGTTGTCAGACAAGTTAAGCAACTTATGTTAATGCAGTTCTGACTTTATTCCCTGAGTTGCTTTGTTACCCATTGCGGGTGGGTCAACTAGTAAAAAAACGTTTTTTTTTAATACCTGTATTTGTATTTGGCAGCACTGTGGTTGATGAGTAGGACGTCTGCCTCACAGTGCAGAGGTCTAGGATCCGATTCTGGCCCCGGCTTTCCTCTGTGGAGTTTGCAATATTCTTCTGCAATGTTCTTTCCGTGCCTGCGTGGGTTTCTCCAGGTACTCCAGTTTCCTCCTACATTCCAAAAACATGCATGGTAGGTTGATTGAATGCTCTAAATTGTTCCTAGCTGTGATTTTGAGCGTGAATGGTTGTTTGTCTATGTGGGCCCTGTGTTCAGGGTACACACCGCCTACTGCCCAGAGACAGCTGGGTTAGGCCTCAGCACACCTGCGACCTCTGTGAGGACATCCATCAGATAATGGATGGATGGATTTGTATTCTTTTTTTGGGATGGCGGGGGGTACAATACAGAGGCTTACCAACTTCCTACATGGAACATATTTGGTATACGAGTGGAAATGTTTCTCACTTGTGCTCTCGTCACTAGTTTACTCTGCAGAGAAATGACGTGCGACTTGGGTTTGGGGTCATAGCGAGCAATACCGTTTTGGTGGTGGAGTTAAATTCATTCAAAATGGTGTATTTGTATTTCCCGTGTTTGAACAACAACAACAAAATATTGTTCCTACCTCCACAGAAGTGGGTTGCAACTGCATCAACATGAAGATGTGGATCCCATGATGACAACGGTTTAGAACCACTGATCTAACAGAACAAGTACAGAAAAAAAGACCCAGACTGAAAGTATTCCAATAAATTATTTGCTTTGCACAAAGTCATGAAACTGGTAATTATTTTCTTGACAATCTTGGACAGAAAAGGAAGGTTTAATATTAGCCTGTGCTGGCAACTGATTCCAGGTGTCCCCCGCCTAGTGCCCGAAGACAGCTGAGATAGGCTCCAGCATGTCCCGCGACCCTTGATTAGTGTGTAAATTGCAATGACATTTTGACTTAAGATTAGCTTTTTTTTTTTTTTTTTTTTAAAAGAAATACATGTAGTTTGATTGTAGCCACTTTAAATGACTGTGGTACATAGCTTAATAAATACCTATTTATCATGTTGCGTCAACAGTGCCAACCACTGTTGGAGCATCTCTATGTGATTATGCATCAGTTTCGAATATGTTACACAAAAAGTATGTGATCCGCTCATCCTAAATCAGACCATCTGTAAATGATTCTCAGCATTCAGCATTTCACGAACAGCTGTTGACTTTGAAGCAAAGAGTTGCAGCACCGACTCTTCAACAAAACACAGCCTGTAGAGTAGGAATGAGAAAAGAAGAAAGATTGATCAAATGAGTTGAGATGAAGAAAGTGTTAGAGAAGGGTGTCAGGAAGAGTGAATATGTAAGGCCGCCCTGTGGAGTGAGCAGGTTAATTTTTCATGCTGTGGTTTGCAGGGCCCAGAACAGTCAATGCTATGGCTGGCTGCAGCTTCCCAAGAGAGCACTTGTTGTTTGAGGCCCCCGGGCAGGTTTCATGTCGACTCCCTCCATAAATTGCTACCATACAAGTGAATTACTCCATGATGTGTCAAGGAGACAACTAACAGCCCAAAAGGCATCAACAACCCACACGCTTATTTTCTTTTCCCCTCATAGTAATTTTTCAATGACAGCTGGTGCAACAAACACAGATATTCAAGTCCAACAGTACGATTCGCTAAACTGAAGTTTTTAATGTTTAAATCTAACACAACTATGTACTAAGAAATGTATACTTAAAATTATAAGGGCAATATAAAATGCTTACAATGTAACTCGCCTAAATTATTGGGACAGTGAGGTCTTCATTTTTGCTGGGAATTTGAAACATTTATGATTGACAGATGTGGATAGAGTGGGCAAAATCGCAGGACACACAAAGACGAACGACCATACGTGCTCATAATCACACAGTGTTCCATTAGCCTGCCATGCATGTTTTTGGAATGTGGCAGGAAACCGCAGTAACTGGAGAAAACCCACGCTGGCACAGGGAGAAAATGCAAATTACACACAGGAAGGCCAGAGCCGGAATCGAACCCCGCACCTCTGCACTGTGAGTCGGATGTGCTAACCAGTTGCTCACTGAGCCGCCCAGACAAGGAGGGAAATGTAACATTTTAGACCTTTTGTTGTTCCCCACATTAAAAACAAACCAAACAACACAGATACATTACAATTTCGGTAATTTGCTGACAAAAGAAGCCACACGTGTGCAGAGGTCGTGGGCTCGATTCCAGGGACCGGCCTTTCTGTGTGATATTCTGAGCCATTAAGTGGCAGACACAATTATGTACAAGTACCGGGTGGCTGCTACTCATAACCTCTTACATTTTTGTTTGCGGTTGTTTGATAGTTACGGCCATTCTATTCTCTTAAGTGGACCACAGTATTCTGGTGACTCGTTTGCAGCACTTGGTGGGCATTGGCGGTAGTGCTCTTGAGTGGTTTAGGTCCTATTTAGCTGACAGAACCTTTTGTGTCAGCCTTGGCTGCTCTGAGTCACGCACTGCTCCCCTGTCATGTGGTGTTCCACAGGGCTCAATTCTGGGACCTCTGCTGTTCTCGCTGTATCTGCTCCCATTGGGTTCCATCTTAAGGAAACATGGTATTCCCTTCCACTGCTATGCAGATGACTGCCAGATCTATGTCCCACTGAGCAAAAAAGACGCCTTCTCATTAAAGCCACTCCTGTCCTGCCTGGAAGAAATAAAAACCTGGTTGGCACAAAATTTCTTGAAATTCAATGAAAAGAAGACAGAGGTGATACAATTTGGTCCCAGTGGCCCTTGTACATCCCATCCTGTAGGCTTGGGCCCCCTGTCTCCTTATCTTAAGTCAACAGTCTCAAACTTGGGCCTTAAACTGGACAGTGATTTCAAATTTGATCGGCAAATTGGTGCCGTTGTTAAATCCAGCTTCTTTCACCTTAGACAGCTGGCCAAAATAAAACCTCTCCTCTCTCATGAACACTTTGAGACAGTAATTCACGCCTTTGTCACATCCCGGCTCGATTACTGCAATGCCCTTTACTTTGGAGTCAGCCAGTCCTCCATTAAGCGGCTTCAGCTGGTCCAGAATGCCGCTGCTCGCCTCTTGACTGGTACTCGTAAGAGGGAGCACATAACTCCTACTCTGGCATCCCTACACTGGCTCCCCATACATTTTAGAGTTATTTTCAAGATCCTCTTATTTGTTTTCAAATCTCTAAATAATCTCGCGCCACCTTACCTCTCTGAGCTCATCCACCCCTACGCACCTGCCCGGCGCCTCAGGTCTGCTGACCAGACATTATTAGAAGTACCAAGAACTAAAATGAGGCTTAGAGGGGATCGAGCCTTTTCTGTTGCTGGTCCCTCTCTCTGGAATGACCTCCCACCGAACATTCGTCAAGCCTCCTCACTGCCCATCTTCAAAACCCTCCTCAAAACCCACTTGTATTCTCTGGCTTTCGACTCAGCATGACTTAGATTTGTTCTTGGTTTTACTGTTTGGTGCTTTCTACCGTCTTCATTACCGATTTGTTTTACTGTTTATTGTATATGTTAAATTGCTCCATGTACAGCACTTTGTATGCGGCGATGGCTGTTTGAAAGTGCTCTATAAATACAGTTGACTTGACTTGACTTAAGATAGGTGCCAATTCAATTCAAAGAAGAGTGGACCGAAAGTGTGGCATTCATTCTCCCTACAATCTAGCCTATCATTATAGCTGTAATGACGATTTCCAGTTTGAGATGTCATAATGAGATGAAAAGGCATTTGAAGAGACATTTCTTCAAAATTTACATGAACAAGAAAATAAATGGACTGAAATTGCAAGCGAGATTTGTCACATCTGTGACACAAAAACAAAAAGCAAGTCATGACTCTGGTGTGGATTCGGAGTAAGCAGCAGAAGCCTTTCTCAGATGTAGAAATGAAAATAAAATGCATGGATGAAGAGATGGAGTCAGTATTTGAAGGCAAACAAAAAGAGGAAATGACATCTAAATTTAAGCATCCGCCCCGCTGAGATTCCTCAGCAACCAGACGCCCTTAAGTCCTGGCTGGTGATCTCTTTAAGCAGCTGTGTGATGGAATGAAAAATGCAGAGTGCATTTTTCTAGCTGTGGATGAGTCTACTCACACAACTGATAATGCTCAGCTGAGGGTGTTTGTTAGGTATTATAAGAAGCATCAAAGTGAAAATAGAAATTGCATTTTATTTCAATTAGTATTTTTTGTCGTATCAAATGAAAGAGGCATTTTGTTATTGATAGATATCAATATATGAATATGACAGGAATATGGCGTGTGCCCTGACTGACCTCAATGAATGCACAGTTGACCCATTGCAAAGTATATTTTGGCTCTTTACATTTCGTATTTGCATATCCCTACAGTCAAGATTGTCCATGTATGTGAACTTGAATAATTACTTGTTCACTTTGCACCCTGCAACTGACTGGCGAACAGTCCAGGGTACCCTGCCTCTTGCCCAAAGTCAGCTGGGATAGGCGCCAGGTACTAATGACCCTAATGAGAACAAGTTGTAAAGTAGACTATGGAGGGCAAGACCCTTTGCTTGCAGTAACTGCATGAAGCCTGTGACCCATTGATACCGCTCAAGTTTTGCATTCTTCTTTCATAGTATGATGCTTTTCCAGGCTTTCACAGCAGCCTTTTTTCAGTTGTTGCTGATTATGGGGGTGACTCCCTTGACTCTCCTCCTTTTTTTTTTTAATGCATGCAAAAGATCAGTTGTTCTCAATCACTCTGTCATTTGAAATTAACTTGTATGTTGTTAAGGAAAAAAAAAATCATTCATACATACGATGTCCGACGCAGCAATGAAACAAACCGATTACTCTTGAAGCCAAATAAAATCTCTGTTATGGTTGTGATACATCACATTAATGTGACACCCATTCATGATTGCATTTCTCACTCTCTCACACTCATTTCGCATGTAGAGTTGTACATTTAGGCAAGACGACAAGCTCAATATTTGCAGCTCGTTTGTTCATCTGTCACTTGTAAATGTATTGGCTATGATCAATGTTTGTGCAATGGCTCAGATAGATTTCTATTTTCATCTCTCCTTGGCTCTCAGCTTTGCAATTGACTACTTTTCACCCACAGACAGCGCTCTGGTTCTCATATTAGTTACACATCTAACTGTAACTGTTGCCTGCATATGCAAAACCCAAATTCCATGCCTCAGTGTCGGCATTCAGCACTGCTTGTGGTTTGAATAATCAATGTAATAGGACATAGCCATCTGCCTCAGTCCTTTTGCTCACATGATAAACAGGTGGGTTCGAAGAAAGGGTGCTTCCAAGTTGTCTGTCAAATGCAGAAATTTAAAAAAAAAATAAAACTGAAACGCTGATCTCAAATGCATATTGTGATATCAAACCCAAATGATTTCATTTTCAGACAGATTATTGGCACATGCAAGTTTTCTGTCCATCCTCTATTCCAGTGTTTCCCAGCCTTGACTGAACCAAGTCACCCATTTTATCGTGGTAAAATCTTGCAACACACCACCAAACAAATGTTATAAAAAAAAAAAGTACCAATACTGAAAGTTGAAATCCAACTGCAAAGAACAGTCAGGATTGCTGAGAAGATCATTGGCACCCACTCTTGAGGACTTGCACGCTGCAAGAACTAAGACAAGAGCTAGCAAAATTTCATTGCACCCATCACATCCTGGTCATCACATTTTCCAGCTCCTTCCCTCGGGTTGGTGCTATCAATCAATGCACACTAAAAACTGCAGACATTCCAGTAGTTTCTTTCCTTTTGCCATTAACTTCTTAAAAAGTTGACTTATAATTCTAAAGAGACATTTTGCCAATTTTGCACATCGCTGCAGTGATATTTTTACTGTAAATATTTTGTAGTTTAGTCCCTGTGTTATTTGCAGAACTTGTGGATCAATTTTACCATACCACTGGACAATATCAAATATTTGAGGACTCTCTGCATAAGTGTCACTGCATCAGAATAACTACATTAGTGGTCACTTTAAATCACTTGGCGACTTTCTGCATCATTTGCACAATTGTCATTGTATCAGCATTCACGTTCTACTGGCCACCTTACATTGCTCAGTGCCTCTCCCTATTTATGTGCCCAAGTCTAACAGTGTATTTGGATTAATGGCCTGTTTACTGTCAGAGTGGAATGGCTTCAACTGCTGGAGATAAATGCCTTGTGTGTTTTTAATATGCTTGGTCAATAAAGATGATTGTTATTCTGGTTCTGATAATGATGATCTCATCTCTATTTACTCACAAATTGACTTACTCGGTGTGAGGTCTGGGCCCATTTTTTTTGTGTTTTTATTTAAACACGACGCCAATATGCTTGTAGGAAGATAAAAAATGTATTGTATGTTCTGCTACCTGATAGAACAGCATTTAATTGTTCTGCCTGTTACTATATGTCACTGGCATAGGTAAAGATTAAGATATAATTTGTCTTCATATATATATATATATATATATATATATATATATATATATATATATATATATATATATATATATATATATATATATATATATATATATATATATATATATATATATATATATATATATCGCAGATGCTACTTAGTGCTGTTTTTTTTCTGCCACAGCACTCACCTACTTGCAGATTTGGTAGGTTCATCATGGGCTCACCTTTTCCAGCTACTCCCCTCAGGCAGGCGCTACAGATCCATGCGCACCAAATCCAGCAGACACTTAAACAGCTTCTTCCCTCTAGCCATTAACTCCCTAAACAGTCACTGACGTAGTCACTCTTCTCGTACAACAAATATTGTATCTCTCTAAAATGGTTCAATGATTTTCTGCACCAACTGTACAAACTGTAATAGTATTGTATTCTACCACTGATCACTTTAGCTCTGCTTGAAACTATGGTTCACTTACATTATGAAATGTCCTTCCATACCTATTTGTCATGTTCTTGTTTATGATGATACTAATGCAGCGTGTTATACCGGAGACAAATTCCTTGTGTGTTCTACATACTTGGCCAATAAAGATGATTCTGATTCTGATTCTGATGTGTGTGACAGAACAGGGCTGCACTTTTTATTGTCATTCACTGTTAATTGGCTCTTTTCCAAATGAATAATGAACCATTTGGTATGTGGATGACGGGCCCAATTTTTTTTTTTTTAACCTGGCAATAATAGGTCGTTCGACAGTGAAAACTTGTGGGTGTGTAATACGGTGTGGAACACATTTGACTTTAATGGAGCGAACAGAGTTAATTTCTGGTCATGTTTTTCTAAACTGCAATTTTTCATTCATCAAGATTTTTGGTTGACGAACCTCATAATTTATTTGCTGTGGCCATGCTGTAGTTCGCAGATGATACTTAAGTTACTGCCTTGTGAAAGTTCTGCTCGGTTAACCAAAATCCACAAGTTTACCCTATATTTTAAGTCAATTGTGGATTTTGGCCTCGATCTGTTACATTCTGGGTGTGGACAAATTACTGTTTATGGCATACGACAGAATGGCTTATCTTAATGTGTTAGTTTTGTCATGGTTTTGCTCTATTTGTGTGTGTGTGTGTGTGTGTGTGTGTGTGTGTGTGTGTTTTGTTTTAGCACCAGCTGGAGTGGAAGGCGTGCCTCTTTAGTGACACACTTGTGTCTTGTTCCCAATCAAGTATTTAAGGACTGCCAAAATCCCAAGTCTCTGTTGGATTATTGACCTTGCTTGCTATTTATGTTCAATTCAAGTGATATTTTTGAGACCTCTTGCCCATGTTCATAGTTGCTCCTGTTTCGCTAGATTCTTGTTTAGTAAGTATTTTGGTTCTCGAGGGATTTTGGACTACTTTAAGTTTCGTGTGTATGGTTTCTTGTCTTTCGTTTTGAGTACTTTCGGTTGTGAAATTTACCTCGCAGTTTGAAAGCACTTTCTGTTCATACCTGGTTTTCCTGGCTTGCTTTTGCCAACGATTCCTGTTTATACTTTATAAATAAATAAATCTTTTTTTTTGTAATGTAGTTTTTCTGAGTCCGCACTTTTGGGATCCCCCTCCACCTGGTTCGTGTTAGGACCGTGTCAGGTTTAGCACATTTGTTTTTTTGGCTGGTTTCTATATTGTGGTAACTCTCAGTTTCAAAAAGATTGGTGACTGCTGAATAGTGAACCTTTACCATGATGGGAGTAGCAACGAAAACCGTTCTCGTGCTGGAATATCATAAAGTACAAGCATGACAGGCTTCCTCAACTGAGTTTGCAGCACATCTGAGGCGATGCATTTCAAAGAGAGTAGTGTTTGAATGGCTGCTATGTGGGAGCTCAGAGTCTCTAGCTATGGATTAAGCTCAAAGCAAATAGTAGCATTGAAGAAAGTGAGGTAATCTCTTCCCTCTCCACCGTGGCCCACTCATCATACCTGTTCCCCCATTTTTAATCCCCTTACTGAATTAGTTTTTACAAAGCTGTTCAGAACGGGGTTTAATTCACAGTGGTTACTGAGGTTAGTGTAACACGAGAATGATCCTGTCTCTGTTTCCCTGAAAGTTAATTTGCTTTAAGATTGATGCACTATTCATATGGCTAAAGTAACATCATGGAGGGTTACAGTCCATGTCGGTATTTTGATTAACGTGGCAGATCTTGAAGAGAATCCAGCAGCCAGGTACATCAAAGTATGGACAAGTAGCATTTGGAGATGTGCACTCAGCGACCCGACTCAGTGCTGTATCAGGACCTCTTCATCGTCTTCACTCAGTAACTGTCAAATCCAGTTTAATCACCGACAGTACTCTGGATAATTTACCCCACAGGGCTCTGTATTAGCATAAAAGTACTTTCGTTTTGCATCCTGACATGTTTCTCTCCAATTTTACAGAAGATTCAAGTTATAAAAGAAATTTCCCTCCAAGGAACCAGCACACTCACAGCCAAAATATGCCTGCGCACCACATCTCTGTGTGTAGATTAAGTTGTAATGCAGTATTTAGCTGTGTTTACGGTAACTCTTTTACATTAGTAACAGTGCAAACATGTCTCTATGAAGACAAAATGGAACAGAACTACGGTAAGTACTGTAAATCTTACAATCACTGAAGCAAAAAGCGTGTGCCAACACAAACATTGAAGGTGCATTTGCATACAGGTCCATATCCCTTAAATTATACTAAATATGATAAATACAGGCAGCACACTGGTCTACTGGTTAGCATATTTGCCTCACAGTGCAGAGGTGGGGGATTCGATTCCAGCTCCGGCCTCCCTGTGTGGAGTTTGCATGTTCTCCCCGTGCCTGGTTGGGTTTTCTCCGGGTGCTCCGGTTTCCTCCCACATTCCAAAAACATGCATGGCAGGCTGATTGGACACTCTAAATTATCCCTGGGTGTGATTGTGAGCACACACGGTTGTTTGTCTATGTATGCCCTGTGATTGGCTGGCAACCAATTCAGGGTGTACCCGAAGACAGCCGGGATAGGCTCCAGCACGCCCTTGTGAGGATAAGAGGATAAGAACATGGATGGATGGATGTTAAATACAGGTCAGCGAAATGTTTCATGGAATTCATTTACAAAATAGGTAACTAAACCATTGCATTGAAGGAAAGTAACTTAACATTACAAAACTCTGCTCTGACACTGCCCCCCTCCTCCAACAGCTAAAGAAATATTATTCACTTGGGAAGGGAGAGTGCCTTCTTGACTTTTTTTCAGGAAATCTGACAATGAGATGCCACTTTTCAATTTGGGTTGTCTGCTGTGGAACCAGGTCTGAGGATCGGATAATAGCCAACATGGCAACCATTTAGAAAAGAGCTTGTCAAAACCTGCTAGGACATTGGTGTGTATCGCGCACGCGCGTGCGTGTTCGCGCGTGCGTGTACAACAGAGGAGGAAATACAACACATGCCATCACTTCTGACTGACAGCCTAAAATAGTGACCGTAGGAACTCGGGAGGGGGGGCATACTAGATTTTGTTGTTTTTATTGATTTTCACATCAGCTCCTTTCTGCAAAACTGTACCCTAGAAATAGCGTAAATAACGTCGGTTACGTGGTTTCTGTTCAGATTGACCGTCTCTACATTTCGGATGAAAGGATGCAATGGAGAGAGAGAGAGAGAGAGAGAGGAGAGAGAGAGAGAGGAGAGAGAGAGAGAGAGAGAGAGAGAGAGAGAGAGAGAGAGAGAGAGAGAGAGAGAGAGAGAGAGAGAGAGAGAGAGAGAGAGAGAGAGAGAGAGAGAGAGAGAGAGAGAGAGAGAGAGAGAGATTTTAATCACTCCTGTCGCTTTAAGGACTCTTATCAAACGCTTATTATGCGAAGAGAGAGCACCGTGAGCCACCGAGCAACCAAGGGACGGACCAGAGTGGATTTGAGGGGGGAAGCCAACATTATCCGAGCTGGAATGGACCGCTTCTCCGCCGTATGGAGTTTGATTTCACATTGGACCGCTGTCTGACTCGGACGCTTCGGATCGTTGAGGATATATTGCGCACAAGTAGCACGCAACACTTGAAGCACAGCGAGGAATCATATCTCAAACTCAACACGCGGGATTATTGAAGGAACACATCACTCCTCGGTTGACCACCAGCGGTTCGGTCTGGATCGGATAGTGTGTCGAGCTCTTTTTGACATTGGATCATGGATCGGGGAGGTGGGGAAACAACAACGGCCGACGACATGATTTCCCTGCACTGTTTGCGCCCCGCAGCGAGGTTCGGCGTTGGCGCTCTGTCAGTGTTCCGATGCAACAAAAGTTACAAAGCGAGTCTAATGCGTGGATTTTGAACTGGATCTGCCATTTTGCACCTGCATTAGAAGATCGCGCATCGACACGGTGCAGATTCGTGACCGAAAACGTGTGGCTTTTGCCTTCACCTCTCCCGTCCGTGTTGATATTTGCACGTTTGCTTGTCGTAATGGAGATTGGCGAGGTTTTTTACTCAAGGTCATTGAGTGTTTAAGGCTTGATTTGCACAAGGTAATTTGCAGTCGTTGCAGCACAGCCGAGGATTGCTCACAGTGTGTTTGTTGGTGATTCCACGGCGCAGACAGAATCTCCCGTAGAGTTCTGTTTGCTTTGGTTTTGACACTCCAAGCACCCCCCTCCCTCCCTCCTCCTAATATGGATGGTAAATTGAAGAAGGGTCGGAGATGCCGGCCCAAGCGGGAAGGGGTACGAAGGCTGCGTGATCCGGGGAACAAGGACCCGTGTAGCCACGACCCCAACTCCGTGTACTCCGATAGGGAGGGACACAGTCCGAGGAGGGACGCTAAAAGGGCGCCGCACCCCGCTGTGGCCGTCAGAGCCCCCCACACCCCTCGGCGGAAGAGACGGGAGTCCAGCTCTCAGGAAGAGGATATAATTGATGGATTTGCTATCGCCAGTTTCATCAGTCTGGACTGTCTGGAGGTAAGCAGGAAGCCCATTATTACCTCCTGTCTGTTGATGTGTACACTCACCCCAAATTACATCATTGCTTCCTTTGCGGGGTACGGTGGCTCTCCACTCGGGTGCTGTCTTGATTGATGTCCAAACTTTTTTTCTATCCGGGGCCTCAGGAAAATGGAAGGAACGGGATGGCCACTTCATGGTGTTAATGTGTGTGTGTGTGTGTGTGTGTGTGTGTGTGTGTGTGTGTGTGTGTGTGTGTGTGTGTGTGTGTGTGTGTATGAAACATTGTAAAACCTATCTAATTAAATCTCTTAAATTGTGTGAATGTGAGTGTGAATGGTAATTTGTCCTGTGATTCACTGGTGAAAGTCCAGGGTCTACCCTGTTTCTCAAAGCAGCAAATGGCCGTTGGACCTGATCTTGGCAGATTCCACTTTATTAGAGAATAATGGATACAATTGTAGTGTCTGTAACCGTCCTTATGTTGAACCCATCACATTGGATTCCGCTGCTCCAATGAATTTTGCTACCTTGTGAATGAGACATTTCCGACTGGCAGCAAAGGGGTCATGAAGGAAAACAAACAGGTGCTGTCGTGTCTCAAATGGCTTGGATAGTAATGTGCTCACATTCACCCGGAGTTGTAAATGCACTCCTGACATTTTGCTTGCTGATGAACATCCCTTTCAACAGTTATCTGTTACAGGCTGATGGGCAGGTTGCTGATAACTGTTTCTGGCATTACTTAGTGTTTCTAATGTTAGAATGCTTTAAGGAATGAAAGACATTCTCCTGTGACATTCTCTTATCTCATTAAGTGGCAAATGAAAAATAAATCTTTACTCCCAGTGGGCCATCTCTCTGACTGACAAGGCAGATGTGTGACTGTTTTGATTTTCCATGGCATTAAGGGTTGTCTCATTTGAGCTGGGGAAAAAAAAAATCTGGATCTTTAATAAAGACAGCTAGCATGTCCTCAGAGGTCTATATTTCAAGATGATGACCTAATTTACAAGCCCACTGATGATACCACAAGACAACTGCCACCCATGAAGGCCCAGCAAAGGAATTAATCAGTCATGTCTCTTTACTCCTACACAGTACTCGGTTCGATATGGTTAAATGCAAGTTGGTGCAGAATAATATCATGCAATATCAGACAGGAGTGCACCACCAGACAAAAGCAGAACAATAGAATTGCCAAATGATGCTCATCAGCTGGGCATTTGTTAACAAGTTTATCCTGTTCAGGTCAAGGGTAATTCAATTGCTTTTGCATTTAGCTGAACCTTTCACTTTGCTTGGAGTGGATTAGAGGAAGGGGGGGGGGGGGGGAGAAGGGGGTTGAGGTGCTGGTGAAGTGAAGGTGCTTGAACTCTAACCAGCAACCACTATTGAAGTGCTTTTGAAGTCCCAGAAGGAAGCAGCCTCTCTAGATCAAATATATTGTACCTCATTAAATCTGAGTGTAAGATTACCATTAAGCAGGATGATCTTCCTATTTAGTGTCGTGGATGTCATAGCCGTGCTTCTTACATTGTGACATGTTTATGAAGCCGATGTGTGAAGGGAGATCCCCTTGTGTGTTATGATCTTGTATCTGTGATTATTTCTGCCCTCCTGAGCATCTCACAGCTGCTGACTACTTGGAGCATGTCATAGTAGCTAAGTGCTTTACTGACTTCTCCTCTGATAGCCTGCCGGTGTCGAACCGACTGACTTGTTGGAAGACCCTTTTGCGCGGTGCATTTATATATTCACATTTGCCATTTTAGTCTCAAATCAAATTATTTTGGCTGTGCTGTCATTCTTATTCTAAGAATAATTCCTATTATACTACAAACATGAAATGTATACACATTATGTCTGTTGATCAGGCCATGACTCATGCTTTCACCTTCATACTGGATGCTGGAGTTGAGTGCGTGACCTACACTACCCGTGCTAATTGCTCATCAGTTACGAGGAGGCTGGCACTTGCAGCGTTTTACCAGGGAACAGTGCTGACCTATTGCATCACGCGCCGATAAGCTTGCACCTCATCAGTGGTAGGAGTGTGTGGTCCTTTTGACCCTGTCAAGGTGATTGATGGCCAGCATGATTGTGTTAGTGTCAGGCTACTGTCCCATTAGCATTGTGGAACACAGATGACCCGCCTCTCTGGTTTCATTGAGAACGCATGGCATAAGTATTCCCTTTGGTTTTATTATTATTATTATTATAGTTACTATCGTTAACATTATTCTTTTTTTAGCATCCATGTCATCCTTGGGCGCTTTTTGAAGCACCTTACTTTAAACCTACTTTACCTTTTCGCGAATGCCAGCATCACCTCATTGTCTTACATTAGCCTGGAACCTATATGTTGTTAGTAATGTTCATCAGTCTTTTTTTCTTCTCTCATTACACTTTTTGCTGCTGATATTTTAGTTCCAAACTGATAGGTTCTAGATTCCTCGATCCTCGCTTAGACTCTCGAATGGCCTCATCTGATCTCCTAACCCATTTCATTAATGCTGAAAGCCATTTGTCACCATGGCTACGTATGATAATGCCATATGTATTTCTTTCAATCCCTGGAGGACTCGGGAGCAACGATTACACAAATACCAGCCGTCTCTGAATTTAAAAATCAGCTCTGTTCGAGGCTGTGATGTTTCAATCTTTGCAAGTACTAGATAATTCCTTCTTAACAATTTCAAATAAAAGTGCCACTGCACGCGCTGAGCACTTGATTCCCCAGGATAGATGATTTTCACCTGATAGCAATGTTCTCAAACAATTTCCGTCTGCTGCTTTGCCATGGGTATTGAACAAGTGAGTGGATAATAAATAATCTCACAGCATTAATGATGTTTGATTTGCTCCGTTTGCTCTCTGAGTAATGTCGGATTCACCAATCCCCTCTAGTTAATCCAAAATCCTGCCGTTCATCTGCTTTTAGCATTAATTTACAGATTTGCTTGGGTCTTTTGTTCTGCTGAATGAGTTGTTAAAAATCACTGGATTGCGGATTTAGGTTTAATTAAATTACAGTAGTGGTGTCAAGGTGTAAGGATGCTGAAAGTGAGGCAGACCCTTTTATTTATAGCATCTTTTTTTTTTTGCTCTGAACGCTGTTGTTTTGTAGATCTTTCTTTTTATTTATCCAGAAAAGAGTGGTTAAGAGGGATCACTTTTTTTTCCTCACACACATCATCATCAGTTTTGGCCACCGAGCAGCTCTATTCAGTCCCATGGCGAAATTAAGTTTTCTGCCCACATGGATCCTGACAGTGATCTTTCGGGCAAGTGTGAATCGCTACTTCTCTTTCTCCACCCATCTTTTCCCATCCTGTACTTTGGTTTAAGACAGCAATATTCCGGTTACAATTGTTTGTCTTTGAATGTGATCAAGTGCCAAAATGTGAACTCCCGTCTGAATTTGACATCTCCCTCCTCCAACACAGTTGATTCAAATGACCAGATAATCAGCAAGCTCTGAGAGGCCTGATAAATGATCCTGATCATTCTAATTAGGTGTGTTGGAAGAAGGAGACATCTAAAACATGTTGGGTAGGGGATCTTGACTTGGGTATCTCTGATCTAACAGGTGGACTTTTAGAAAAAAGCCCTCCTTTGGGGATGATGACATTTTCAAGCACAGAGCAGGAGAGAGAGAAAGAGAGAGCGTGCCGTTTGTCTGAGTAAAATGATAAAAAAGAGAAATTGAGAGAGCGCAAAACAAGCCCTCAGCAGCATTATCCACTCAAGATGATTTTGTAAAAAATATTGGGAGCAATCTCGATGTGTGACGGGTATAGCAAGTTCCTGCTCATGTTTCTGTAACATTTCGCTGCACTGCGTTTTTGTCACATTATTACAGGCCCAGTTGCGGTCATGCATTTTACTGGTGTCGTTTGAGGGGCAATATACACAAATTACCTCGCAAACAGTGATGCAAAATCGCTTATTTCGAACCTTGTATAATACCCCGATGTAAAAAAACTGGGGTAAGTCAGCACATCTTGCAAATGTATCAGTTTTGTGTTTAATTAAATAGGACATAAGGTCATTTGTACGTAAGCTGAGAAGGAAGAGAACAGCATTATTTCATAATTCATACTTTTTGTAGCAGTTTTGTTTGGGGCTCTGTCATGAGATTTTTTTTGTGATATGTGTGCCTTGGCACAGACAAGTTTAGGGAAAAAATGCTGCAAGTTACAAGATGCGGAACAAGAGCAATATTGTTATTCGATGATGCAATCAGGGCTATTGGGGTCAATCAGCAATGAGAAGGTTTGGAAAAAAATCAAACTCTACCACTGATTCGCTCATAAGATGGAGCAATATATCGAAATTAAAAGACTTGTGTGTTTATTCTGAAGTTGACCCCCAACAAAGCGAAAATGAGTTGGAAAAAAATAAGAATTCTAACCCCCCCCCCAAGTCCTTCAAAAGATTTTCTGAAAAACGCTAAATATAACATGTAATGTTTACACATTTACAGCTGCTCTGGCAAAATGAAAAACAAATGCATGAACGCCAAACGTCATTGAAGTGGCCAGGGCGTGTGCTAAAACTACTGTTGTCTTGATTCAACAGCAGCTTGCGACTGTTGGCGAAGCTAGCAAATTGGACATTCACATCAGGGTTCATCAGGATTTGTTCAACATCACAAATGTTTGTTGCTCGGTGAGATAGGGACTTTACCAGCAACGCCAAGTCCCCAAGCAACCCACGCCTGCTCCTTTTTAGCTCGTATTGGAAGCGGTCTGTGTTTTACAAACTGCCTAAAGACTGCAATGATTAGATATGTTATTGTTATTTGTTGATGTAATGGACCACAGGAAGTGCAGCAGCTAATGGGGATTTGAATAAACAAGTAATGTCTGATCACCAATGAGGGGAGTGGCAGCGTTATGATTGAACTTCAAAATAAACAATTAACCATGAAACGGTTAACTGTTACTTTTTTTTTTGGGGTAACTTGTAACTAATTAATAATTTCTTAAATCACGATAACCGTTTAACATGCCACACTGTTTTCATTATACCAGAGCTTTATTTATAAATAAATAAACTCTTTTTCTTGATGAGGGGAGATGAGTCAACCACATAAGTGACGTTGGTTGGCTGAAGCCTGGTTCACACGGCTGCATATTTAGCCCGATTGTGGCCCCGAATCTCCCCTCCTGACAATTGTAAGGATGCTCCGATTACCATATTGGCTCCAAAAGATAATCTTCAAGGAAGCACGGCGGGAATCCTAATTTAAAACAGTTATGGCGTGAAAGAAAGTCCATTGCTCGCGCTGTCTCCACTCCTTTGACCAACTCATTTTCTTTATGTAATTTATTTCTTTTCTAAAAACAAACACAAACTATCACCACTGCCTCCTCTTTGTCCACCATGTTTCTTTACTCTGGTGTAATGTTTAATCTCGAGGTTTTGCGAGCTTTCCCGTCTGACCTGGGACTGTTCATGAATGAAATCAGTTCATGTGTTGATTTTGTTGTGTCGGTTCCACACCACGCACTGTACATTCAAAACTGTGATGCCCACAATTTTTTTTTTCACAGTCTTGTGGAGTTTCTCAGAGAAACACTGAAGCCGCAAAACTTGAAGTGGGAAGTGGCGTGAGGTCATTGTATATGTTGAACAAAGTGCATTAAATACCAAAAGTTCTAAAACATCTGTTGTTACTTTTGATCCACTTTATAGACATATTCATTTATCAACAATAATACAGAATATATGGTTGGTGGCTAATCTTTAGACCACAGCGAAGGTCACGCGAAGGTCACACCAAAATATCTTATATTTGTGTACACTGTTTCTGTTGTTATATTAAATGTCTGTTTAATTTACTCAGTTGGCTCACACTATTTTGTTTAATTGAATTTACAGTATTGCGTTTAAAGTTATTGTTTGACTGTTAAGGAGACTATTTTGTAAAATGTACTGGGAATGCTCCGGAACAGAATTGGATTCCACAAATGTAGTCAGAGATAAGAGTTGATAACACACGTTTCTGAACAGAAAGCAAGACCGACAGAGTGCAAAGAAAAAAAACAAGGAACCAGGATGAAACGAGAAAGCACTTGCAAAAGGCAAGGAACGAGATCAACGTAAATTGCTTGTCGCTCAAAGGAGAAGGAAATCTCGGCAGCACACGAGTACCAGCACTGATTTCTTGATTGGGAGGAATGTCGGCGCCATTTGACTGTCGTTGCTGGACATCCCCCGGGGTGCTTGCGCCTGAAGTAGGCAGCATTTTCACAGCCCCGCTTTGTTCAGCGAAAAGGTCGGTGCTGATGGACAGTCTGCAGCTGGATGGATGCATGGATTGAGGAGCCGACGATGAGAAGAAGGGATGTGGAACTGGGAGTCGTGGCTTGGAATTGAAGCGGACTTACATGGGACAGAAGAAGAGAGTCAATCTCTTTTCGTTAATGGATGCTACTGCTTCTTGTTGCTTTCAAGTTTAGCTTGTAGCAGACGTGTGCACATTGCAGCATGACGTCTTTGATCCACTGGTGAAAAGGACACTTTGATTCGCTCCTCTTTCATCTATAACTGCTTCAGACAACAAAGTGTATGCAGGAAAGTGGTTAAGAGTGCACGATTGTCTGTGTCTCATGTGTTGTTTTGTATTTTGTCTTTTTTTGTTAACTTTTCTTTTGATGGCGGCGCGGACACCCGCAGCGGCTCCTCTTGTTTCATGTTGAGAGGGAAGAAATTTCATCTGTGCTGTATGTTACACATACTGTACATTTGACAATAAAGTTTATCCAATCCAATACACGAAGAGCACCAACTGATAAATAACAACAGCAACGACTTACATGAAAAATTACTTGCATAAGACAAAAACATGGCAAGAAGCTATGAGGCAAAAAGTTGGGAACGTCTACAATACTCAGACACTTTGCGACAAGAGTCGTGAGGACCGCCGAATAATCCGACAGCCAGTTGTTGACGTTGCAGAGTTTAAATAGGCAGCCGGTTAATGAGGGACATTACATTAAATTAAAATCACATGACGTTGAAAGTTTTAGTAGTCATGAAAATATTTCAATTAGGGCCACAGTATGTCGACGAGTTGTGGTTTGAAGTCCAATAAATATTCGGGAAATAAAGTACCAGTCTATGCTGTTCTACTCTCGATAAATGCTCCATGAAACCTGCTCAATTATATTCCCTGGTGACTAATTACATTCATGAAGGAGTAATTCAGTCACCAATTCACTGACTTAGGGGCAGGGGGGAATAAATCGCGACTATAACCACTTACTCTTTTAAAGTAATTTGCCGAACACTGCATCGCACAGCATTTATGCTTGTGTGATGTGAATACCATTACTGCCATCAAACCAAACAGAGGAGCTAGGATTGCTGGAAACACCCTGAGTAAATAAATGAATTCCATCAGTGTACAAACTGGATTTACTGAATGTTCCCTAAGGTTTGAATGGTTAAAGAGGATCTTAGGCCATTTTTATACATGACATAATCTTATCGTATGTGGTTATGCACTTCAGGGTAGATAAATGGTGTGCTGTACTGACACTCGAAGCTACGTGAGTCATTGTTGACGTTCATGGTCAGGCAGCACATTTGTGCCACCAATCTTATTTGATGTTGTTGCTTTTCCCAGTGGTGATAGCACTGAAAAACAACTAAACTTTAATTAAAAGGGTTTCCCCATCCAAGATGCTCCTCATTGGGTGAGTGTTGAGCACAGGTGTCCAACGCAAGGCCCGCGGGGCGGATCAGGCCGGCCAAGTCATTTTATGTGGCCCATGAAAACAAATCAAGCATATCAACTTTCACAATCTAAATCAAAATTTCAAATTATCATATGCAATGAAAATATTTCTGTATTGCAATTGTTATCACAGTAACTTGAACTTGAACAATACTTCAGCAAACTATTATTCTTGACTTCTGGTTTCAAAAGTTGTGATCCTGCAATGTGTTTTATACTGTATATGTAAGAGGGCGGCTCGGTGGGTGGTCCAGTGGTTAGCACGTCAACCTCACAGTGCAGAGGTACCGGGTTAGATTCCAGCTCCGGCCTCCCTGTGTGGCGTTTGCATGTTCTGCTCGTGCCTACGTGGGTTTTCTCCGGGTACTCCGGTTTCCTCCCACATTCCAAAAACATGCACGGCAGGCTGATTGAACACTCAAAATTGTCGCAAGGTGTGACTGGTTGTTCATTTCTGGGTGCCCTGTGATTGGCTGGCCACCGGCTCAGTGTGTCCCCAGCCTACTGCCCGAAGACAACTGGAAAAGGCTCCAGCACGCCCCACGACCCTTGTGAGGATAAAGCAGATCGGAAAATGGATGAATGGTTGTATATGAAATAATATACGGAGGTGATTAAACATTTATGTGGTTTCTACGAGGGAAACCGTAACAACAATTTGACCCACGACAAAAATGAGTTTGACACCCCGGGTATAGAACGTGTTTTCTTCACGGTCGGGGCATTTCCCCCAACTGTCGCGGACAGTTGCCGACAATGCTGCTGATCAGTGCACGGTTACATACACGGGATTTCTTGCGTAACAGGCTCAGCCATTCAACAATGACCTAAATACACCCGACAAATATTCCAGTGCACTGTAGATGCCCAACCGTAGTGGAATCACATGCTCGACCTCTTGCAATGCATTTGGTGTGTACCACCAGTTCAGCGTTACAATGATAACGTTGATTTATATTAATTGTTTCCAAAAGTCTGACGAAGCATTACAGCATCTCTGAGTGCCCTCAAACTGATTTTGTTTGACGCCCCCCTCACTCATGGAATCGGCAGCATAAAACTGTGATCACAGCATCCCTAGTTCCTCTTCAATGTATTTCTTGACAAAATGCGTATTTATTTAAGTTCTCTCTATGTGTGGGTACCGCTTACATTTTGAAGGCTTTCAACTAGTGGCATATCTTTAGCAGGCAGTGGAACCAATATATCTGATCCATTCAAGAGTTTTATTTTAAGCCATTCTATTTGTCTATTTTGAGATTTATTTACACGGGACTACGAGAGCTCAAAATAAGACCCTCGGTGTATTCAGTCGGCGCAGTTTGTGAGGGATTTCTAAAGGTTACAAAGTCGACAGCGTAGCTGACAGATATTAAATGACACATAAAAGCATGCGGGTATCTTTTTGCGAGCATACACTGTATGTTTATATCCATTTCCTTCTTGTCGTTCCGGGCTGCCTTACATCTTCCTGCCTCTGTGTTTTCATTGCGGTGAATGGCAGGATGTAATTACGCTGTGATTAAGATGCTCTCTCTGAGCCGAGCTTTGGAGCTGCATCCTTTGAGGGCTGCCTGGGAATTGTTCAGTGCTGATTTGTCCCCCTTTTTTGCTCTTGGTAACTCCTCAACTGCTTGACTAATGCACCCTATAAAAGAATATTGACAATAGATATTTCATCTGCTCAGTTGGAGAGCTACGGATTGATTCCATTTGCTGTAACTGTTTTTATTTTTTAATTTTTTTGTCACTTAGCTTCTGTGAATTACAGCTCTCTGATGTATTGACTTCCTATTTTTCAAACTCGTTGAAGAGCAAGCAGAAAAATGCATGTGGAGTAAACCTCATGATTCTGAAAGAAAACTCTTCATGCTGTTCATGGAGTAATGTCTGTTGACGTATTCAGCCAAGGCTTTCATTGATATAGCAGCGGTGTGGCTTGCTTCAACTCTCACCGTTACTTACATTTCATGTACTTGCAAGTGTGGGGGACTTTTTAAAGCCTTGCAGATGTGATTAGTACAAAGACCTGTCAACAGGTTTAGCTGTGTGGCCAGTGCTTTTGAAATGGGCAATTGATGTGAGATTAGGCACACTTAACAATGAACAATGATTTTTTTTTCCTCCAAAAGAAGAGATAAAGTACATGTACTTTTTATCTGTCACAATGGCAGTCATTGCATTGCATGTCTGATCTTTTGAGATTGTGAATGTGTTTACTGTACCATTGGCAGTATACGAAGGCATAAAACAGGGTTGTCCAAACAATGGCCTAGTGGCTATTTGCGGCCCCCTGTCCATATGTTAGTGGCCCGTGCTGAAATAACCTTTGACATGGCCCGCAGTGCTATTTAAAAAAATAAAAATAAAATGCAGAGAGAGGATTCGCAGCGTTAGAAGTGTAGCTGTCAAAAGAAGTGGTGGCAGCATGTGAATAATGGGGACTACCACCACCACTACAAGTAAACTTTTCAAGATTTGCAAAGACCAACATAAATTTACAGCTAATATAGTAACATCATCTCTCTTCACCGCACTATCGAGAATAAAGATAATTCATTTTCTGAATCAAAAATATTTTGCTCCACTTTCTGCTTAGTGTCAAGATCCGATTTGTTTACTCATCACATAAAGTGTGGTCACCTTACTACAGATTGCTGATGTTTTGGTTCTGAATAAGGAGATGCAATTGAGTTGCTTCTCAGTAGAGGGGCAGATCTATTCAAGTGTGGTACAGGGCTGCAAGTCACCCCAAAAAAATAAATAAAAACATCTTCAGCTATTCTCTCATAACAGAAACCCATGCCTTAGAATTTTTTTCATAACTACATTATTTAAATATTGTCTAATTGCTTGATTGATTGGTTGTACTGTGTTTAATAAGTAAAAGTTAAGTAAGTGGCCCTTGCATCTTTATATTGATCTGTATGTGGCCCTTGCAAGAGAAAGTTTGCACACCCCTCCCTGGTGTAAGGGGTGCAAACCTGCTGAAAATGTTGTCCACTTTTTTCTGCAACTTGGTAATAAGCTGTAAATTACTCCCAATTAGCTGTAATAGTATGTTTTAATGAGGCTTCCGATTTCAACTCACAGTTATGACTCTGAGTCATGTGGTACGGCTGGTTGAGCATCCATCTAGTGTTAAAACAGTGTTAACAGTTGTTTTTCTTCAAAGATAATTTCCAGCCACTGACTCTATCTCCCTCTCTGCCACCTTTTTATGAGTTGTTTTATTAAGTGTTTGTCTGTTGAGGCCGAATGTGCATTTAAACCTGGAAGCTGAAAACAAATTGCCTACATGGGGATCAATAAAGCTGTCTGAATCTTTATCTCTCATTCTGAAATGGCACAGTGGTGCCAGTTTGTCAGTCAGCAGCTTATTACAGCATATAGTTAATTGGTGTTGTGATTAGATTTAAAGAGACATCTGTCATTCTTTCTGAGTGTAAGTGCCAGCTCAGCCAAGTAAGGAATGTTGCTTCGGTGTTTTGTGTGACAGTTTTGGCAGCTGTAAAATACGCCATGGCCAAGATAATAGAACTCGGAGAGGGTAGTTATGCAATGCGGGATTTCCCACTAGCTGTCTCAATGACATTTGCTTGACAAATCAAGGAGAAGCTGCCACATTTAGTTTTCTTGCTGAATTGGAGTGCTTTGTCTCCAATCCATTCTTTATTCATCAAAACTAAATGGATATTTGCGAGATGGAACTTTAAGGCTTACCACATCAGATAACAATACCGCCAGTCTGCCATCCTCCTCTGTGCCGTTGCACGTGCTTACAGGCACTATAACCTCAGAACCCTTCCATCCACCCATCCATTTTCCGATCCACGTTATCCTCACAAGAGTCGCGGGGCATGCTAGAGCCTATCCCAGCTGTCTTCAGGCAATCGGCGGGGGACACCCTGAACTAGTTGCCAGCCACTCGCAGGGCACAAATAAACAAACAACCATTCACACTCACACCTAGGGATAATTTAGAGTGTTCAATCAGCCTGCCATGCATATTTTTGGAATGTGGGAGGAAACCGGAGTACCCGGAGAAAACCCACGCAGGCATGGGGAGAACATGCAAACTCCACACAGGATGGCCGGAGCTGGAGTCGAACCCAGTACATCTGCACTGTGAGGTCGATGCGGTAACCACTGGACAACCGGGCCGCCCAACCTCAGAATTGATCACTCAAAATATCACCAGCACACTAGGAGAAAACGTCTTTGGAATAATAATGATGTTGTCAAAGTACACGACTTTTTTGTTGTTCACGATGGTCACGCTGTTGGACGACCAGATAAATATCATTCTATGCCTTGGCTCAGAGCTTGCTCGCCATGGCGGATGCCATGTGAACCAGGTCCAATTTGTAATGATTCACAATTGCTGCTGTTCAAAATTTGAATTGGAAATGAGCGGCACTGAAACATTGCAGATTATATGGCCAATCAAAAAAGGCCATGTTGAATCGCATGACCTTTTAATAAGAAAGAGCCAGCCATAACAACACCGTGGGTATTTCCGTTGCAGTCAGATGGGAAATGCGAGATGGTGAATTGCCAGGTGTGGGCACTAATGGATATACGGTATAAAAAAGTCAGTAATGTTTGAAAATGTCAAATGTGTTGTATTCAATTCTTCCAAACGGTTAAATGTTCAAAATGTATTTTTATGTGATAAACTGTATTATTATTAGTGTCCCTTCATCTTTTTAACTGATACAAATAAAACATAGTTGAAGTTGTTTAGCTGTCAACTATTACTCCATGAATTAGAAGAAAACAATCACTCAGAATAACGTACACAGGTCGCATGACGTACTCTCGCTCAGCAGCTATTGCAATACTAGATGTTTACACACAAGGATAGTTAATTGACCATGTCAAAAGAAATTTCAAACACATGATGAAAACATTATTCACATTTCAATTCACATTGAGAAGATACAGAAACATTTCCGTTTTAGTAGAAGACAGATGACCTGAGAGTAGAATAGTCAGATGTTACATTTTACCTTTTCCAATATGCTTGAACGTTGTCAAGAGGCAGTTGCTGTTGTAGCAACTCCATGATTTGACACCTCTGAGTAAAGTCGAAAGGAGTATCTCCTAATAACTTCTTACTGTACAGAGCTAACCGTTCAATGTTAAGTGCTTAAAAAATGAATGTCCACTAAATGGAGAAGTCTGTAGTATTATTGTTTTGTACAGATTTGTAGTGATGAAAACACAAACAAAAGTCAATACCTACCTACATCGATATATATATATATATATATATATATATATATATATATATATATATATATATATATATATGTGTGTGTGTGTGTGTATCTGTGTGTATACACACACACACATACATACGGTACTTCTTTGTAGCAGTGTAATTATTCTTAAAGTACTTTACAATAATATTCAGGTTTGCATAGGAACAAAACCCTTCAGGGAATCCAAACTTTAAGTGTTCACACGGTATGTTCTTAACAAGCTTGAACCCTTTCCAGATCTAATCTTACTCACTTCATGAATCATTTAATCATCTGTGAAAGTCAGTGTTGTGTCTTTGTGCTCAACAGGAGTATGTGGCAGAAATATAATCAACGATAGATCATGATGCGACATATGTAGGATAGCCTCTGCAATAAAATCGGCAAAGACATGACAAGCTCTGTCGCACATCGTTAAATGTAGCGTATAAAATCATGCATTCTTTGGGAATGTCAAACCTTTTCAAACTGCATTGCTTATCCACTCCAGCCAGCAATGACTGTTTTTAATCTGCCGGTTGCTCATGCGTATATCAAAGAGAGTAAACTGCATCTGCTTCCCTCCTGCAAACAGGCCACAGCTTATTTCAGAGCGGCCACTTTGTCAGTGTTTCTGAAATGAGGGCACACACCCCAGCGCCAGCAGGACTTAAACCAAGCTAGGGAATGAGATCAAAATGACACTCACACACGCACATGTGTGTGCACGCGCACACACAAACACACACACATGGGCAAACACACGCACAGACACACGCTTCCCAAGCACAAGGCCGGTCGCTGAGTCAATAAAGAAAACAGACAGTGGATGAGAGAACATAAACAGTATTGTGTGCCAAGCTACTGTTTGCATTCTCAATTCCAAGGCCTGCTAACTAATCGTCTGCATTACAGGCATGAGTTCAAACAGACACACACACACACACAAAAATGCAATTTGTATGACTTGCATTGTAGCTATTCAGATCATAGGTTATGGAATTGTGTGTCATAATAATTGTATTCTTTACTCTGCTGGCTTTAGGTGTAGAAATAGAATCAAGTTAGAATACAGTGTGGAGTGTAAAAGAGACATGACTTGCCACCTCATCTCATTCGTGACAAAATCTCCTAACTTGCTTCTGTCATTGAGCAGTCGTAGTTTTTTTTTTACATGTAAGAGCAAGACACTTTTAGTCAAGCTGGGAATCCACAACCTGAACACAATATGAAAAATACATTTTTTAACTGCTATTCAACAAACTCAAATGAAATGCTCTTATATTTTGTACATTAGGATTTTGAACTGTTCCATGTTCCATCAGCAACGGCTTGGCAAACTGGGCCTGGAGCCACAGCTAGATTCCATAGAGGTTCAGGTAGAGGACATTCACTGGATGTCTAACTCTCCCTAAATATTTACATTTGGCCAGTCGAAAGCCTGTAATAGCCACGTTGTATTCAAGCCACAGAGCAGCATCGTATGAGACTTGAGAAATGATCATTATTGTTTGAAACACACAATGCAAGCCAATCAGCTCATTAAGTACAAGGGTAAACAGCAGAGCTACCAGTACTTCTTGCTGAGGCCAGTCAAGAGAAAACATTTTCCATCCATCATCTGCTTTTACTCCTCCTCACCCTTCTCCTTGCCGTTCTGATAAAGGAGCTGTGTGTTTGTATCAACTATCGCTGCTTAGCAAGTGGCTTTTCACCCTGTGGTTGGTGCACTAGACTCAATCCGGCACACTGCGGTTGTGTGAGTTCAATCCTTGGGCAGGACCATGTCGGATCACTAACGTTACTTAGGATGCATTTGGTTTGTTCATCAAGAACAGTATTTTTGATCATTATTTTATTCAAAGGGGAGGTGTAGAGTACGATAATGACACGCCTCACTGGGAGAGGACAAAATGACTGTACCCCAATTTATATTAGGTATTAGAAAAACATTTATTAGTCTCGCAAAGGAGAAATTCGCAATTCATGATGGACTTGTGTTTTTGTACACAACGGCATCTTCTTTATGATGCAAAAGGGTGTTTTCAAAGGCTGGAGAGGTTGTGTTTAAAAAAGAAAAAAAGAATCCCTCATAACCAAAAACTGTTGATAAATCGTTATTTCTGACTAAAAATGAATAAACTCTCCCTTGTTTTTTACGTCAGTGTCCAAATGAAACTTTACTCCACTGAAGTGCTTTTTTTGTCATCTTCATGACCAAAGTTGCAAATGACATTGGCTCACAACAGTAAACTCACACAATCCACAATCACTTCAGTGCACTGACAACTCTAACGACATGTTTTCAAGTCCGGTGACTTTTGAACTTCAGGGCACAAGATTCACCAAAATGTAAAATTCAGTGCAACAGTGCAACTTTTGGGGCTTTGGAACTTAATCCATGTGCCACTGTAATCTCTTTTCCAGGTATCACTTGTTAAATGACACATTATGACACTTCTCTCGAGCACACAGACAGCACCAAGGATATCGTTTTGGTGACGTTGAATCAAAGAGAACAGAGGGTAGTGTCCCATCTTGCTTCTTACGGTAATTGCTTCCTGGCAGCAGAGTAAAGCATGTGCTCGGGAAATAAATCCTTCTATTTTCATTCATCTGCTTCAGGTGTTGATAAAACAATTCCCCTCCTGGATAATCATATTTCCCCTCTTTGACTGCCAAGACACCCAGAGGAAGAGAGAGGAACCTCCCCCCTTACCCACTACTCATACACACCGCTCCGTAGTGTGTGTGTGTGTGTGTGTGTGTGTGTGTGTGTGTGTGTGTGTGTGTGTGTGTGTGTGTGTGTGTGTGTGTTGTGAATTTCTTTCCGTGGCCTTGCAATTTGCACAATAATGCAATGGTTTAAAAGTGGTGGTTCAGTGGCCATGCTTTGTTTGATTGCGATGTGTGCAGAATCCTTCATAGGTCAAGTATGTTAACTTGCCCAATCGCTTCAACTCCACTTTCCACGTCAGGTAAACACATTTCAACATTCTTGATCATTCAGCGAAATGACAGTGACAAAACGCGACTGCATTTAAATATATTGTTTTATTATTGCTCTCAACGAAAAAAAAAAAGAAAAGCGGTTGGTAGTTGATAAATAATAAATGCATTGCTGTCTCTTCTTAGCGATTCAGTTAAGAGATCAAGCACTTTCACAAGAGTAGAAAACTGTCAAGGGAAGAAACCTTGAACCATTACTAAGACAGCCGTGAAGTGAAGCAGTCAGTTTCCTTCCTTGTATTGACTGATGGAATGAAATATTTTATGACCGTTTGAACAAGCTATTTTAGTATCTGACTGTCATTGTATAGCCTTTGGCATTGCCTTTATTGGCTCCAGAGCTAATAAATGTAACTCAGGCTCATATACCTCTGAAAGCCTTCCAAAGCCACTATCTCTGTCAGGTTTTGTTACAATGTGTTGTAATTTAGGGGTGCCAAATATGTCAATGATGATCCACCACTTGACCGTAAAGGTCGTGTTGCTGGATCGCACAACAAAGCAAATTGGATTAATCATCCTAACTATAGCCTTTACTACGTGACTGATGTAGTGCAGGGCTCCAGACTAACATTTATTTACTAGGAGCACAGAAGCTCCAGAATTTTTAGAAGCGCTGGAAGATAATTTAGAGGCAAACAGTGAGTTGAGGCCTTCGTTTTTATGGGTTTTTTAAAGTTTGTTGTCATTCATCAGCAAAACTGGTTTCCGTGAGTGACTTACTGACAGACGTTACGTCACAACTGATGGAATGGCCACCTCTGAATATATGTACATACTGTGTTTGTTTTTAATGGTTGAATGTACCTGTTGCGAATTTCAATCCAGTGCGTTTTGTAGTCAGAAAATCACATTTTAATACAAACTTGTTTTGGTTAAATTCTTGTTCATTTGAGCCCGGTACCACTATCACAATGTGTATGTCATGAGACGAACAGACAGAAAAGAAAACATGGAGGATCCTATTTTCAGTGACAGGCACATTTTCATTTTTGTATTAGGGCAAATCTTTTTTCGTGTGTTTGGGAATTTGGCAGACCATGCTGCGCCATGCTAGACATCGCGGCGGACCGAGGGCGTTTACTAGTGTACGGGCCGGCTGTACAATAGAAAACGGCGCACCTGACAATTTAGTGACAGGATGTAGACTAGACTTTAGACCAGGTGAAACCAGGTCTAAATTGTGGCTAGGGCTGTTTTATATGGCTGATATTAAATGTCTCAACATATATATTTTACCAGATATCACAATAACGATATGACAACGGGTTCAGTGAAAGCTATGCAGGAACAAACAAAATATCTATTCAAAAGAATGTGGAAAGTTAGGGACTTTGTTTTATTTCGTTTTTTAGAACTTACTGACACCCATCAATGTTAACAGTCAATATTAAAAAAATCGTACTTCAACTGTGTTTTAATGACAAATAACAATGTTATGCTACAACACATGCTTATCGTGTTCGGGTTAAATGTTAACTGCATCAACATGTGTGTTGTTCTGTACCAATTTGTCCCTGCATGACCGCAAGCACGATAAGCGGATCAGAATTTGGATGGTATGTGTTGTGTGGCTTGAGGAAAAAAACAAAAAAAAACTTTAACCACTCAACCACGCACATGACCATGGTTGTGTATGCACTGATGCATGACGTGACGATGTGAACTTTTGCTTTGGTCAGGAAAAGCGCACTGCCCTCACATTGTTTTGGCTGCGCAGATTCTCCCATCGATTTAAGTGTGTCACTTAAAGCACTTTAGTGAAATGTAAGCACTCTGGGTGGAGCGACTTTGAAACGAGATTCTTCCTTGTCAAATCTGGCATTGTGCACATTCTCCCAGAGTCTTAGTGTGTCACAACGAAAAAAAAAAATATATATATATGGATTATCAAGAAAAATGGCATCCAGACGCATTTTGTGTACACTGGTTGTATTAAAGCAAGCTGATAATAGCTCGGGGCACCTTTCTGTCCGAGATTCCATGGCAGCGAACGTGCACAGACATACTAGCTCCTTTTTGGCCTGCAGCAAGAAAGACATAGTGTTGTTGAAAGCCATCCTGGCCCGGCAGTCTCTCCAGTTCAATGTGGCCTTTTGTTGGTCAGATTCTGACAAATATGAGTCAGTCTCGCCATTTTCCAGAGGTAGGTATTCCATCAATACTGACGGGAGGTCCGTCAATCCGTACTTGACGGACGATTTGCTGACGAATGAGGTGAACATTTTTTTAAACTGCTGACTTTTTCTGCTGTCTTCCTTGCGAAAATGAGCCAAAATCTCAGGGTGGTGTTGCTTCCTTATTAAACTTCTTCCGAGATGAACGACCTCACTCTAATACACCTCTCTCATTTTTCTTACACCTCCTCAGCGCTTATCAAATACACCGTAACAAAGCAGTTCAAATAGGGACAAATATTTCATGATAGAAAGGAAATACGATGTACTCAAACAGAATATTGCAGCGTGTTAATAAAATAATACGACAAATACAAGCAATAAACATAACCCCCAAATTAATAAAATACACATTACACAAATGCATGTACATAAAGCAAAATATCAATTGGCTACTACAGCATTTCCGCAGGTCATTGCTAAGCAGGAAAAGTCATTCAATTGATTCGTGAAAATGAAGCCCTTAGATGGCATTAAAATACATAAAACACAAAAAGATTGTGAGGGAGCGCGACTCTTTCTGTGTCAGAGGAGGCCGGTGCGCATCAGCCGCATCAGGCATCACCTGATGCCCTTATACACCTAACTGCTGTCCATCGGCTTTATATGTGTCGCTACTACATTAGAATGACGGCTGAATGTCTACGGAATTCACATTTCAGGAAAACGACACAATCCGGGACTTTCTTGAATTCTTAGTTTTCAGTGGGTCACACCTCTTCGGTGGCTGTGTGCAGATTTTCAGTTTACACATGGTGGGTGTTTCAGAAGCCCTAGATCGGAGAATCGCAGCATGTTGGAAGTGTGTAAAAAAGGCGCGTAAGAAACTGACTTAATCACGGATATGGGATTGTGCCCATTGGGTATTCTCAAGAAAACCATGCAAAATGGCTCGATATTTGCTCTTACAATACAATACAATACAATACATGCTGATTTATATAGCGCTTTCACAACAGCGGCAGCTGTAACAAAGCGCTTAACAAAACAGTTCACATAAAGTAAAATAATAAACACAACACATAACATAAAACACGGACAGTCGTGCAGTCCTAACCACTTTTCCCCTCATACGCTTTGTTGTTTAAAGCAGTTTGAGATGAAAGAGGAGAGAATCAAAGTGTCCTTTCACCAGTGGATCAGAGACGTCATGCTCAAAATGTGCACACGTCGGCTACAAGCTAAGTTTCAAAGTCAACTAGAAGCTGTAGCATCCATTGACGAAAAAAGAGATTGGTTCACTTCTCCTGTCCCATGTAATTAAACTCATACCAGCTATTTGTTGTCAACATTTTATTTGTCCAAACATCTTGTACCAAGCATTTAAAAAGAAGAGACTGAAGAAACAACACTGGTTTAATTAATATATATATATATATATAATATAAATATTTGCGGACCAGACATTTTTCTTTTCTATGACTTTATATGTATAATATATATATATATATATATTTTTTTTTTCTTTTTTTTTTTCTTTTTCTATGACTTTATAGGAGCAGCTGCTTGGTGGTGCGATAAGCTGTGATTTAAATGTGATCCGATTAGTCAAAATTTTGAGAGATTCATCTTAATTCTAGGTTTGAAAATGATGAATCTTAATTCAACCAGAAGTATGCAGCCCTACTGTAAACGGAATAAAGAGCAATCAGGCAGACTCTGTAGAATCGGATTATCCTCATGAAGGGAGGATTTATTGGAGTGTTGCTATGATCTGGCTTCCATTTTCATCTTGGGTTGTGTAGGAGGAATGATGATGGCAGCATGAGTTATGTAAATAATGAAATAATGCAGAGGTGGGTAGAGTAGCCAAAATTACTGCTTCTTTAGAATCCATGTGACTTAAGTAAAAGTCCTCCAAATAATTACTTGAGTGAGAATATGTACTCAGTGATTAAAAAACAAACCCCAAATCCAAATAGATTATGCAAACAATAATGAATAAGACATTTAGGGCAGTAGTGGCTGCCGTGCTGTGAGATTCCATAAGACGATGAAATCCATAACTTCTGAAAACGTGACACATGATCACCAAAATTGCTATGCACAGCTCTCATCATGCCCAATTACCACAATGAAAATATTAGAATGATGTTCGTGGTGTTTTAGATTTTGTGGACCTACTTCATTTGCTCCCACAGAAAAAAAAAAATACTTAACAAGTAATGACTGAGCTTACCGTGCAGTGATTTATTTCCACAACAATTGGCAGCTCTCCGTTTTGTCACATAGAGTAAGTATGAAATGACAGTTCTCTGAATTCAAATGACATCAGCATGTCAAGTTTCACCCCGCATGTACGGTCCAACTGCAGAGTAACCCCAAGAGGCATCGGTTGATTATTTTACACCGTTAACACATTTTTACAATACAAGAGCCGAACAAGGCCAAACTGGAGAGTAAAGTGGAATTGAGGTGTAAGACTGCATCGAAAGGTTCTGAGGGAACCTTTGCCCAGTTCTTTTATCTTGAATGATTACAATGTTAAGCGTAATTATGAGAAGACTTCAAATTCTCACTTGAACTCTTTAATGTATGCCAGAAAGTTTGAGACACAGCCGTGGAGTGTATTTCTGCAAGATTGGCAAAGAAGGTCTAATCTGTCCAAAATGGCTCCTATTTTTCATACTCCCTTGGCCACCCAGCCACAAGGACAACTCTCCTAAGCCCATGTGACTCAATGATTTTAAATGATTCTAACTACATGTGTGCCAAGGGTGTCATAGATAAGAAGATGTCGCACCATGAGGAAAGGTCACTAGCTCAAGTCACCTATCTAATCATAGGTGCCAAAGAGACCTAAGCTAACAGTGAGATGGACAGGTATAATATAGGCCTATTGTATGTGATCATTCACCTTGATTCATATTGTTGTTGTTGATGCTATCTTTGTGTCGTGTAGCTTTTTGAACAAGTTGTCAGTTTTTGAAACACCAGCTGTTGAGACTACAAGAATAATCTGTCATATAACAGCAAGGTGCCTGCACTACTGGATATCAGTGTCTCTGTCACCCGCAGAACAAGTCTGAACGTTTTACTTTCATGCTATGAATCACATTTTTGCTCTGAACGCTGAACATAATGCTCATATTTTATTTATTTATGTATATTGGCTATACTGTATTCGGGCATTTATGGTTGTAAATGTGCTTCCCGTAAGTTCCCTTAACCCTTCAAACAAGGAAAATATGAAAACACAGTTTGTTCAATAGGTGCTGTTTGAAACAAAATGCATTGTCCCTGCAATGCTTTGGTAATTTCAGTATCTAATCTGACAATTTTATTTTAGTGAATCGGCCTGAAAGCAAGCCTGAATGGGCAGACTGTCCTGCGGTTAAAATACTGATTTTCCTGCTGCTTGTGTTGTGGTGGGTCTGAGAGGCAGCCTGTCAAAGTTAATTAGCCCTCGACTGTTGGCTAAAAGCAGACATCCTGACTGCATTGCAGTTCTTTCTCATGCATGCACGCACGCACACATGCACGGGCAAACACACACACACACACACACACACACACACACACACACACACAAACGCTGCAAAACATGCAGACGCTCATATATTACATGCAAAATTCAAGTTCAAATTCATACTATGGAACAGCCGTCAAATCCCGGTTCACATTTAACTGTATGCAAACATTATATCCACATACAAACATGAACGTTCCTAGGGGTCTGGGGAACCAAATCCTAATTCGCTTTTTCACTTTTCACGGGGGGGTGATCTGGTAAGACCAGAGTCGCTTGTATCCTGTATTTGGTGCGGATCGGCAGTGGTTTGTTTTCAGATTTGTGGCGAACCACACCGAGTCCATTTAGGAGAGCAGCGAGACGACCTCAAAAAGTGGGCCACGGTCCTGTTGTTTTGTCCGATTCGTTTGTGTGTATTCACACCAGCATAAAAGGGTCTTTCTGACCAATTTGGGAAACGAACCTTGGTCCGTGTAAAGCGGACCAAACTGCAGGTGTGAAGACACCTATAGGGACTGCAACTCCACCTTAGAGTTTTCACATCAGCTGCGACCTATGAGAGTGATGGACATATTATGGAGTCCATCATCTTCAGAGAGAAAATTGTGCTGTTGCAAGAAGAGCTACAAGAAGAGCTGCAAGTGAGAGAGAGAGAA